>OY776676.1:142805826-144241404 GCA_963675555.1 Leptura quadrifasciata | reverse complement strand
GGGGGGGGACCAAGGTAGCGCAGTGGTATAGCGGAAAATTGTTATTTAATTTTATAATTATAATTTTATAACTCTATAATTTTATAATTATAATTTTATAATTCTATAATTTTATAATTCTATAATTTTATAATTTTATAATTTACGTGTTGAAAAAAATCCCTGCAAGTGCTAGGGATTGAACTACCAAACCTTCGTTCACAAAGTTTACAAAGCAAGCCACGTTACCACTGGGCTACCTTGGTCCTAGGAAACTCTTATACTTTACTCTTATACTTACCTATAACGCGAGTTTATATATATATTTCATGGAATTTTTGGTAAATTGTGTATTTAAGTATATAATTAGATTAGAACTGTTGTATTCATCGTAGATGAAATAAAAAATAAATTTTAATACATTTATTTATACACAAATATTGGACAAAAAAAAATATATATATATATAAACAACTGAAAAACTTCCAAAGTACACTCAGACACGCGTAAGGGGTCATTTTCGACTAAACTGACCACTGGGAATCGATTCCGATAATTTCCGAATCGATCCGAACACTACCGAACGCGTTATTCACTGTTTTGTCAAGGATTGGGGGAATAAAAAAATCAAAACACGTTTCAGGGGAGTTCACACATGCAAAGGCTGCAATTTTAAGCGAAAAGCCGAACTCATGCCGAACACTCCCGAAGTTTCCCGAAGCCACCCGAAGACGCCCGAGGACACGCGAGGTATCGTTTTCGACTAAATCGATCACTGGGAAGCGATTGCAACCACTTTCGGAGCGATACGACTAGCCGTTCCGGGAAAAAGTCTGCTGCGGCAAAACTAAAGGTCGGAAGTGAGTAGAAACGGTACTGGAGGACAACTGTGACCTCGATACACCTTTTGCAACACTTTTGACCGACAGTCCAAATACGAATAACCAATTTACTTAAATAAGTACCCCGTTATTTCTTATATTAAAGCAATTTTTTATTCTTTACTTTACTACTGTTATTTATTGTATATGAAATGAAATAAAAAAAGAATAACTCTTAATACATTTATTTATAAATAACAAAAATATATATACATAAAATAAAACAGAATTATCCGTCCGAATCATGCTCCACCAGAATGACTGCATCCTCATCTTCATCGGCAGATTCCTCCACCAGAATGGCTGCATCCTCATCTTCATCGGTAGATTCCTCCACCAGAATGGCTGCATCATCTTCCGAGTCAGACGATTCCGCTGTGTCCGTCGATGATTCCTCCAGAATTACTCCATCCATCTCGTCTTCGGAATCATCATTGGGCACAGTGTCCATCGACCATGTGGACGGAGACCTCTCCAATGGTTGGTATTCTTCTGGTGAGGTGGTGCTATCTGCTACACCACCCCTTGTCGCCTCTCTAACGCGCTGCAGGTAGGCACGATACCTTTCGCACAAAACGAACATGGTTGAAGTGGAAGATACAGTATTGTCTTGTACTTCAGACATGTTGGAGCGTAGAAAGTAAACTGAGGATGGTGAGGGCTTTCTTATGTATATATAGCCCCTACCACCACCCCCACCTCATCACTCCCCACCTCACTACTCACACAAATAAGAGTAGAAAGTGTCCTAATACTCATATTTTTAACACCATCAATATCAATAGCACTGTCAACATAAGCAATAATCGAAGTGAAACACAGATTTCTCTAGTAACATTGTGTTACTTACATTTAAATATTTAGTAAATAAAACAAAAAATAAGATTCAATTTAACGTTTATTTAACACTTAAACTAGTTATATAATATTTACAATAAACTAAAAATTAAATATATACATTTATTTATCACTAAAACTAATTACATAATTATTTACAATAAACTAAGAGATATATACATATTTACAAAAAAAAACTACAAATTATCTGTCCATATTGCAAATATTGCAGATTTCCACTCGCCTAATCTGATAGAGTGGATCTCTGCAAGATTTGCAATATCCCCGCCTGCCTCTCATTATCCTTGTAGTGGCATGGTAGTCCACATGACGATGTCTCCCAGGATCCACCCTAGACTGGTATCCCAGAAAACATCCGTGGCAAAGATTGTATTCCATACCACCCACTACTTGGACCGCAACAAAGGTCATGGTGGTGCAGAAGATGCCATCCATCGGGTTCACCCTTGCTAAATATTCTGATGTTATCCACCGCTGCCCTCTTTGGTGGGGAACATCTACGACGATACCCTCATCATCACTTGAATCGTCTGCACCCTCTTCAGCGTCAAAAAATTCCTCATCGTCTTCCTCGTCGCTTTCCTCATCGCCTTCCTCATCGTCTTCAACTTCTACCTCGTCGTCTTCGGGAGCAGCCAAGTCGTCCTCTACCTCTTCAAGGTACCATATATTGTTGAGGACATCTAGGGATGCTAACCAGTCCAGGAATCTGAGGTTAGCCCAACCAGCAGGTACAGCAGCCATATTAATACTTGGAAACGAATATATAAGACAGTAGACGGAATGATCAACGTTGAAGTTTGCAAAGCAACTGATCTAACGTGGAGTTACACCTCCTCTTTTAAACATGTTGCTGGTGACGTCACATCATCTCTAACGACATACCATGGCTCTAATATCGGCAATTCCAGCGACTACTTAAACAAACAAGGCCATGAGGAGGAACTCAGTTATTATTCAGCTGTCATACCGTACACTTGTTTTTAAAACAGCAATGTCTTGTCCAAGAGAGTGGCAATCGAAACCAACAATCGCCGTATATCCATATAGTATGGATGGTGCAATTCTGTGCTATAATTGTTCCCAATTCTGGGCAAAGCAGCAAATTAATCCATGTACTGGACTATGTTCAAATTGTATAAAAGAAAATCCAGTGCCAGTGAATACCGTCCGAAAAGCAGCATCACGTGAGCGTCTGGAGCAAGAGTGCTACAAGTGTCTACAACCCACGACTCGTACAAATTTTGGAATTATCCGAGATGTTTGTGAGACATGCAAGGTGGAGCACCCATTGAGGCAGCGGTGTCTGGTTTGCAACAAGTACACTGGTGATTGTTGGAACAATATTTGCAGCAAATGCAGAGACGAGAAGACATACAGTGTTTTACTTTGTGAATATGTTGGACATATTTATGGAGGTGTGATGAAACACAACAGAGAATGTTTCTGTCAGGAAGCGTTACTGTCGAGACGGGGGGATTTCATCTGATTAATTCCATAAATATGTATTTGTATTTTTTCTGTATTATATACGTTTTAAATAAATATATTTAATCTATAATTCGTTGTAAATATTTTCTTCTCAATAAAATTTATTAAAATGATTTTCTTGATTTCATCTAATAATTTTTAGGAGTAAAAATTAATTCAAAAATTTTAACAAATTTGCATTTGTATATATTTTTTCGTTAATGTGTATATAATTACTAAGGCTTTGGAGTCTTATATGGGGAAAATAAATAAAACAAATATTAATGGAATACACACATTTTATTATGAAATTTCTAAACATAAGTAAAATATTAGTTGTTATAAATATACACATTTTATATAAAGAATGTGACAATATTAAATAAGAGCTGCTTCGTTAATCCAAGAGTTGTGGTCATTAGAGAATCCGAGCCACTTCACAAAAACCTTGTTCCCTCTCCTTCTTAAAACCTTTTCCACCAAGTAGACATCAGGGTATTTAGCTTTTTGTAGCTCCATTTCATAAAAGCACCCCTTTATTGGTTGGCCATGAATGTCTTGGAGTGTATATGTTGTGGGATTTGTTACATTTATTTTAACGATCTTGAAAAGTTCAGTTGAAAAATTTGGTGTGAACCCCTTTTCAAATATACCTTTATATTTACTGATTCGAACTATATCGCCAATACGAAATTTAGGTTTCAAAGCAATTTTAATGTGATTATAAGCATTTAAACGTGTAGTTGGTTTAACATCAGCAGGTTTCATACCAGTCGTACGATGTATTTTATTATTGTACAATTTTGTAATGTCGGATAGAATGTCAACCCATTTGTATTTACCTCTAGCTGAGAATTCTTTATATAACCAGGTTTTTAATGTTCGTATTACTCTTTCTGCAATTGCTGCTTTTTTCGTACTATACGTGGAGTAATGATTAATGATGTACTGTTTCATTAAAGCAGAAAAGTTTTTGTTGTAAAATTCCGTACCCTGATCGCTTTGTAGATTTTTAGGAGAATAATTTGATTCTTGTAAAATACTTCTCATAGCCTTAGTAATTTCAACACCAGTTTTATTTTTTAGAGGTTTAGTCCACAAATATTTTGAGTAACAGTCGATCACTACGAGAATGTATCGATAACCATTGTTTTCATCAGCGTATGGTTGCATTTCAGCTAAATCCATTTGCCATAAATCACCATAACCTTTGATTATTGTTCTTCTTCTACGGAAATTTCTCCTACAAGCTTTATGCAATTCGTTAACAACTTGTAATTTCTCATTACTAATCACCATAATTGAAGTTTAAGTCAGGCGTTTATATAGATAATTTAGGTCTGTTTTTTCACTTTTTTCCTAATGTAGCAGCGTTGTCCGTGACTTCAGCCACTATTTCATCTATCACTTGTTGATTACGATCGTTCCTCCCAGCTTGTGCCACAATATTTCCAAGTGATTTCTGTCGCACTGTCATACCTTTCAGACGGGATTCATCGAGAATGTGGTGCACTTTGCTTATTGCATCATATAAAATAGTATAATTGTCCTCGGTTAATTTCTTAACTCCAGAAATTTCTTTATTAATGTGTTGCAGAGCGTCATTAATCATCTCGGTAATTTTGCTGTGTACAAACTTACTATATTCAGTCCACTGATTCTCCATAAAAGCAATGTGTGACTTTTTAATGTCTTTCATACATTTATCGATATTTTCGTCTACATAGTTACGAGTTACACCATCTTTTTGATTTATTGGTTCACCAATGTTCAGTAAACGCTTATTTTGCATATCAAATTGATTATCTGCGGTAAGTTTAAAACCAATACCTGGAGGTCCATGTACGATAATCGATTTATTATTCTTACTTCTTCGTCTACCGAACTTGTCAATTGTGTTGTTTACAACAGCCATTTCTGTTTACGTCTGACCCCGTTTAAGCATTTCACAATATTTTATACTAATTAAATAAGTGTGAAATGAATTTTAACTTCACTAATAGATTATCCTTTCTTCCCTCATTTCTTCCAATAAACTGACTATTTCGTTATTGACACCATTGTTACCAACCATTTTTGAGCTATAGAGCAGGCGTAGGCGGTCCACCAGTTCTTTCGGTTTATTCCAATATACATAGTCAACACCTCTATTATTGTATAATTTATTAATAGGAACACCTAAGCCAGTTTTAGATCTCGTCACAACTGTAGAAGATACCAATGGTTCTATAATATTAGTGAATTTCTTCCATTTAGCTTTATTCAAACCCTGTTTCATATCATAATTTTTATATGGTGCTTTTGTCTGTTTTAAAATCCCCCCATATAATTGACACTCTTTGTCGCCAATAATAGCCTCATTACTACGCGAAATTTGTGGTTGTTTCATAAATATCATATCATATAACTTAGGACTGCCAGAATACGTCCCCACCTTCTTAGTTCCACGCCACAATGTGATATTTCCATTAGAAAAGCGTATTTCAGCATTACCCATTTGTAGTTTTTCTGTATGGGGGTCTAAACGTACACCGTATATAGTATCATACCTAGCATTGTCGAATTTCAGATTTTCTAAATGTGTTTGCACTATATCACATTTTCCTTCTGCGCCACTAATAGAACTTTCTGAACATGGAGTGCTCATTAACGACGATCCCGGTGGTGTTTCCAAAAAATATTGTTGACTTGCATTTTTGTCACCATCTTCATCACTAGTTTCAGGTGTTGCTTTAAATGTACTAGTACTAGCTCTTGCACTTTCTATCGGTTGTGTTGGTTTCTGAGGTTGTGTTAGCGATTGGTTATGTGAAGCAGATGATATAACCTTTAATGGTTTTGTTATGGGTTCATAAATTTTTTCGAGTGTTAACTGATTCTCAACGTTTCTTCTCTTCACAGAGTTGAATTTTTTGCGCACTGAATCGGTGGCCTCAATCAATTCACGTTTCAGTCTTATTTCTTCTCTCATGTTTCTACCTATAGCACTACTGAGTTTATTCTCACCATTGTCATTCATGTCTAACAAATGCAGCCTCACTGCTGAAGTTATCCCGATGCTATCTGTAGACCAATTAAAATTTTAATTACAATACTTCATGGATATATGAAACTATCAAGTTCTTTGCGATATCTCCCTTCATTTACTTCTCTATCCTTGTCAATTACAAGAAACCCATATTTGTCTTTCCAGCACTCTGCACACATTTCTTGAAATTCTTTATAAGTCACATCCGGTGAGACATGGTCTGAGAAAATGTGGTGTAAATTCATATCATCCTGCTTAAAAATTGCTATGAAATTACTATTATCCCTTACCAACTGTTTAGGGACGCGGGAATACGTTTGTGCCAAATAGAAACAATCTACATGTTTATGACGCCCCATTGAGAAGTATGCTCGAATAACATCTTGCTTTTCACATATAACATCATCAAATATAAATATAGACTCAGGCTCAGCGTCGGATGGTTGCACTATTTCCGCGTTGTTACTGAAGGTGTAATATCCTAGCCCCGTAATCGGTGCTAATATATCGCGTAAATATTCATACTTGGGTTGATGTAAGGACTTTGAATATAAGTAAATGTTTGAAAAACGTAGCCCAAGTGGATGAGTAAGCAAAGTTATTAGTAAATTTGTTTTGCCACAACCACTTGGACCTATTAAGAGTCCGCGAATAGTTGAGGGAAGTAGCGGGCCATGGCGTGATTCGACTTGTAGTCCACACCCTACTTTTTCATCTAAATTATCTACAGCAAGTTTCTGTTTCTGCTTCACAATGCGCATCGTAGCACGGATGGATACTATATAAATAGATGTACGTATTGTGATTGTTATTTAAATGGTGTCAACCGAGAAGCACACACGTGAAAATCGTCGTGGTTTAAAGATTGGTAAGGGGGTAGTCAATTCTCTAATAAATAAGCTCCCATTTGAACTACACTTACCGGGAGGTTACCAGTATTGTGGTCCAGGCACCAAATTACAAAAAAGATTAGCCCGAGGTGATCCAGGCATAAACAAACTCGATGCTGCATGCAAGCAGCACGATATTGCATACGATCAAAACACCAGTAATTTAGCAGCCCGACACAAAGCAGACTATCAACTTGAACAAGCTGCCTGGAAACGAGTTAAATCAAAAGACGTAAGTTTCAAAGAAAAGGCCGCCGCGTGGTTAGTTACAACTATAATGAAGGGAAAGCAACGTCTTGGTATGGGTTGTACGTCAACAACACCCCGTACTACAAAGAAACGTATAATTAAAAAGAAAAACAAGAAAAAAACTAGAAATATAGCTTTTGGTGCTGGAATAGTACGTAAAGTACGTGATGACATACGTAAAGCCGGTGGTAAACGAAAAATCGCTAAGGACACAAAAAAAGTTACGCAAATTGCGCTTCAAGCAGCACGACGACACATGAGAGCAGCTGGTGGAAAACGTAATATTCGTACACCTAGGATAATACCAATACCGAAAGTGGGTGGAATTCTACCATTAATACCCATTTTTGCTGGATTATCAGCTTTGGGTAGTTTAGCTGGCACTGCTGCTGGTATAGCTAAAGCTGTAAATGATGTTAAAACGAGTAGAGAGGAATTAGCTGAAAAAAATCGCCATAATAGGCAGATGGAGGCGATTTCTATAGGAAAAAGT
The DNA here is from genome assembly GCA_963675555.1 of Leptura quadrifasciata. NCBI lineage: Eukaryota > Metazoa > Arthropoda > Insecta > Coleoptera > Cerambycidae > Leptura > Leptura quadrifasciata. The sequence continues at coordinate 144,233,556 of OY776676.1, read as the reverse complement.
GGTAAAGGGCTATATTTAAAACCATATCGCAAAGGACTAGGACTTTATCTAAAACCACAAAGTTCAAAAAACTTCTAGATGCTCTACCCCGAAAACCTCTCACTAATATCGATCTTAAATATTATGCAGAGAAGGTGAAAGTGCCCTATTTTCGGGGGATATTTATGCGGGACACTCTACCATATTCTGGACCACGTCATAATGAGTCGGCCATCATAAATCTAGACAGTATAAATGGCCCTGGAACACACTGGGTTGCATTTAAAAAACGTGGTAGTTTAGTCACATATTTCGATAGTTTTGGTGATTTACCCCCACCGACAGAATTAGTTTTATATCTGCGCAGAGGTTCAAAGTCGACCGACAAAATTTACTATAACTATGAACGCCAACAAAATTTTAACACAGTGTGGTGTGGTCATTTGTGTTTGAAGTTTCTCACTACAAAATAACTACAAACGCTTGTGAAATAACATCTGCAGACCTTGAAATGGATCGGGAAAGCATCAAGCAGATGGGTCAATCACTAATCGCATTCTCCCGTTTACGCAGTCTATTGAAGATGAGCAAACAACAACTGGCAAATATGCCTAAAGAAGTAATGATTGGATGTGCTGCACATGAAATTGCATTAGTATGGGACAAACTACCCCAGCATCTCCAGAATGATATTGATATTTTAAAATATCAATACTGTCAGGAACATTATCATGATGATGATGATGATGGCGGTGGTAGCAGTGTTGATGTTAATGATGGGCCGCCGCCTCGAAGAATATTTTGCTGCTACTGTAAAGTGCGCGATGTCAATGTTGCATCAAATAATGAGATACAAACGTCTCCGTCATCCAGCAAAAAACGAAAATTACACCACGATTATTGCTGTAGTTCACAATAAATTCATGAGAGAACACTAAATATCATCAGTCATGTCGTATACGTTCACTCTATCAAACCGATCTAGTGTGCTCAGTGCTGAGTTTTATCCTCCCATTGAATTAGATACTAATAGTCGATATGGGTTAGGATTAACAGGCTTCTATTCTTACAATTCTATATTCAATGTGGACGAAACCAACAATCGTTTTTGCTATCGAATTGGACCAAAAGTAGCCCCCACACTTATCCACATACCTTGCGGAGCCTATGAAATTGAAGAGATATATCGTGCAATACTGAAAGCTATGCCCGGTGATAAGAAAGAGGAAAAAGAAAAACTATTTCGACTGCGAGCGAACAACAATACGCTAAAGTGTGAGATTTGGTCAAAATATGGAATTGACTTTACACAAGCAAACTCTATTGGTAATTTATTGGGATTTGAATCGACTTATTTGCATCCAAACACTAATCATGAATCAACATTACCTGTTGATATTATGAAAGTAAGGATGATACGTGTAGATTGCAACATTATCTCTGGAGCATATCTGAATACCCTTAAATCCCATACCCTTTTCGAGTTCGACATAGACGTTGAACCAGGTTACAAACTTACCAGAGAGCCAGCGAACATCATATATTTGCCTGTTAGACCTGAAGGACGTCAGTTTATCGACAACATTACACTACGCATATTGGATGATAATGGAGATTTAATCAATTTTCGTGGTGAGAAGATTATCGTAAAGCTAGAATTGAAACAGTTTTAAAATCGCAAACACAATGGGTTTCCGATATAATCAACAACGATTAGCACACAATCGTTTCAATGTGATTGACGATAAAAAGACTAATGACTGCGGAAATCGACTCATTCAACGTGTAGAGCTTAAACGGTTAAGACATAACCTGCCAGCTAAAGATCGTGCATTTCTTCGATCCATCGGATTGAAACTGAGAGAAAAATAGTTAATAATGGTGACTTTTACATCTAGTGAAAAACTTGAGGTGTTCGAGGAACCTGTATTCGATCAGTCACTCGTTAGCTTACATGAGCATACATATAAACCACACGGTTCACCATATTATAGAAACTCTGATGAAGTACGCATTCCTGTCAATTTTCAGGACTTAATACTTGACATTACAGAGAGTTACATTTATATAGAAGGAAAATTTACCCCTAGTGATGTTACCAAGAAGTGTTATCTATCTAACAATGCGCTAGCTTTTCTCTTCGAAGAAATAAGATATGAAATGGGTGGTGAACAGGTCGCTGTCGTTAGGAAGCCTGGCATCACTACTACAATGAAAACTAGGGTGTCATATGGACAAACATCCCTCCCATCGCTACTAACTATAGGTTGGGGTCTCACCGAGAAAAAACAGGATATTTTAGATACTACCAGCCACATTTTCAGCGGTAAACTCCCTCTTAAGTACCTCATGGGTTTTGCAGAAGATTATACCAAAGGTATTTTAAATACAAAACAGGAATTAATTTTAATTATAGCACGTTCCTTTAAAGACTCTTACATTGGAGAAGTTGATGCACAGTTAGAAATTAACAAAATCGAATGGAAGATAAGACATATTGTGCCTGAAGTTAGACAAAAGGTTAAACTATTAAAGAAAATTGATACGAGCAGTAATAATGCTAAAGTTAAAATGGCTTACCGTATGTGGGATCTCTATGAGCTACCCACTCTACGTGATACTGCTTCTGATATATGGGCTGTTAAAACCACTAACAGTCTTGAGAGACCTCGATACATCATTATCGGATTTCAAAACAATGGCAACTCTAGTGACAGAACCAAGGACGCCGCAAGTTTTATACATGCAGATATAAATAATATTCGGCTATATTTAAATGCCGAAGTATTTCCATATGAACGTTGGAATTTAAATTTCGATAAGAAACTCGACTCTGCAGCCTACTACGCCTATGAAAATTTCCAACGTAGTTATTACGATAAAGATATGAGTGAACCTATGATGGACCTTGGCGAATTCAGAAAAAATCCATTGTTTGTTATTGATTGCTCACACCAACCAGATGCAATGAAATCATCCACCGTCGATATAAAAATTGAATTTGAGACACGGAAGACGAAGTTTCCCGAACAAACTCGAGTATATGCACTTATACTTCACGATGCGTATTTAAGTTATAGCGCATTAGATGGTTCAGTTCAGTGTGGCATTGCTGGTGCTAAGTAACGAATACCTATTACCATGACGTCATTAGGTAGCCAATTTCCTACTTTGATAGTTGACTTGCAGGGGTTTCAATATAAAACAAATGATTTTACCGTTAAAGAATTAGCTGTTCTATGTTGTAACACTAATCAGCAAGCACACTATTTCTTCAAACCACCAAATCCTTTCTCATCACTAACCCAAGGCGAACAGACTCACTACCGATGGTTAGAAAACAACTACCATGGGGGCATAAAATGGAGTGATGGATATATTCAACTGTCAGAATTCCCACTAATACTTCATCGACTTTGTCAAAACGCTGTTAATAATTTTCGACGCAACGTATTGTCAGAGGATGTTATAATTGTATGCAAAGGCAAATTAAAGAAAAATGTTCTACAGCATCATCTAAAATGGAATAGAGTTATAGATCTAGATGACTTCTCACCCTGCATACCCAATCTAAAATCGTTAAAGGTACCAAGATGTATGGAACACACCCAACCAAAATATAGTCACTGCTCTCTTGCAAACGTTCACTTTCTTAACAAATGTATTATAGATTTAAATATAGAGTTAAAATAAATATCTTTAAATATGTTTATATTTAGGATTAATAATTAATATTTTTTAATGTATGTCACCAAAAATAATTATAAATAAATTAATGTATAATCTAATAATGTGTTTCATTTATTTCAATTTTAATTTTAAAAATAAAAACAACTATATTTCCATAATAATAATTTTATTACACCATTTACATATTAATATTATTAACAGAAGAATTACAATAAGTGATTAACTACTAATTGAGTTGTCTTCATCCTGTTCTTCATCAGATTGGTCGAGTTGATACTTTTCAATAATTTTCTTAGGTAAGTATTTTTCTATGTCACATAGGAAATGTTTTAAATTTATTTCCACTAGTTGCTCACAGAATTCTTCTAAATTCACAATACCACGAGAGAATTTACCACATAGTTGTGCACCTCTGTAATACCTCTCAGAATCCTCATTAAGCTGTTTAACTTTTTCAGCATCGAAGCAGTAATTCAGATCATAATTTATTGCATGGAGTCTATCCATACTTAAGTCGCCTAGTACAGAAGATAGTCTTTCAATTGCCGAATTAATGTCTTCTGCCCTTACCCAACGTTCTGCTGAATATTGCATCCACATTCTTGCCAGTTATAGTGAGGCTAGAAATTACATAAATAAAATTAGAACAAGTTATCAAATATATGATAAAACTACTTACATCTCTACTACTATTGTAGTGTATTTATAATATTTCAGTCTAAGTTATACTTTCACTATACCTTATTTATTGGTCTGATAATTTAAAGTATACAAATATTTTAAATAGTTTAAATCACGCAATAATTTCGAATTTTATTAGTGACCTTGATTTAGCACCGGTATAAATGGGTGAATTCTCTCCTAAATAAATCAACGCATATTTACCACTAGACGAATTTATTTCTTCTATAAAAGTTATATTTAATAGTTCAGCAATACGTTTAGGCAAAAATGATTTAAAGGTAGTACTTGTACTTTCATCAAATAAATGTACTAATATCGATTTTCCAAAACGTGTATTAAGCATTAACATTTTTTTAATGGCGTAAACCTTATTTAAAATTAACGATGAAATAGGTTTTTGGTCTAAAACTTCAGTATCTTTAATAATAAGTTCATTAAGGGCTAATAAATCGATATTGGTAGTCATATTTAAGTAGTTGAGTACAGTGAAAGAATTACTAACCAAGAAATATTACAGAACTTTGCTTACTTAAAATATTTCAGATCACAACACTATGCTCACTTATTAACTGTAGGTGAACCAGACTAAATATGATTTTGTTCTAATAGTCCGTGCTTTTTTTATAGAAAAAGTATACTACGTCACAAAATATAGAACCCCACCACATTTTACTGTGTACGTATTGAACTAATGTAATTTTAGAGGTCAAGTTGCGTGGCAAGGAGGAAGCTCCGTCCTTGCATTCTCTAATAGTGTTAGCCAAGGCCAAGGTCACCGCAAGTGATCGTTCTGGGTAACAGCAACACTGCGCCCTTGAAGTCGAAACGCACTGCGGCCGTCCAAGGTCAAGGTCACGGTATATGCTATGCGAACCTACGATGCCACCGTGGCCTTGAAGGAACGGACCACAGGTGCACGGTCAAGGTCAAGGTCAGTGGTGGGGGGAGACCGACCTACGGCTAACTTCCTCTACTTATATTGGCACAATTTTCGTAAACATATTTTTTTTTGTACGACCGATATTAAGTGAGATATTTTCGAGGGCCCTGATAAAATGGACAGCCTGTATATATAAAAAAATATATATATAACTTAAAAAACACGCTTTAATAGCAAACCAAACTAAAAAGTAAAAAATGATGTTTAAATATTTTTGACAAAAAATTCATTTTATTGTAAAAAGCGTGGTGCTTGATATCAATTGTTATAAATATTTTATTGGTAGCTATTTAAAAAAATAGAATTACAAAATATAGTAAAAAGCACCCTACGCTTTTTACAATAAAATAAATTTTTTGTCAATAATATTTAAACATTATTTTTTACTTTTTAGTTCGGTTTACTATTTTTTTTTTATTTAAACTATAATTTATACAATATATAATATTAACAGCGGCGCCTCCACCAAAATCTCCACAATAGTTTAGTCGCTTTTCTTATTTTATTTTATCCTGGTGAGGATATTAGGACAAAGTTGTCAAATTATTGTATTATATCGGTCCTTGATAAGTGTGCAAAGTTTCAGTTTAATCTGATATTTTGAAGTTGGTGAAAATCACGTTCAAAAATTCCATTACAAGCAAACAAACTAAAAAACAAATATACAGGTGAAGCTAATAAAAGTGCGTTAATAACATAATGGCTCTTTTAAGTTAAGGAATGTTCATATTATAACGAGGTGCAAGTTTGTGTTGTCTTTTGTTGTAAAATTATTTGAAATGTTAATTTTATCAAGTCAATAGTAGTTCACTTTCATTAAAAGTAGAATTGAATGTCTGATTTCTTTGTTTAGACCACTCTATAAATTATAAATAAATTAAAAAACATTCGTAATAATTTCTGTTGGTACTATACGAAAAGAGAGAAAATAAGGAGACCCTTCCGATTATTGGAAGCCGAAGCATGTTTTTAGAGATAGTTCCTTCTTTTGTCGTAAATAAGACAAATAGGCAAGTGGAAATTGGGTCAGGGGATGCATTCTGGATACACGATATTGGCCTCATATCTCACAATAAATAACATAAAAAATAATATCTTTGTGTCCTATTGGTTGCGAAGCAATATTTGGTGGTTTAATAAATCAATAAATTATATTCATCTTGTTATATATCATAAACTATAGAACAGGTGTGCCTGTAGGAAGTTCTATAGGTAAGAAAAATAGCTTTGTGTGGTACAGAGTAGACAAAGTAAACAAATAGAAATTTAAATGATTTTAAATACTTTGCAGACTTGGTAGACAATAGGGAACCTGAAGTGCTGTAATAGAGATACATAGTGTTAAAAAAAACATGACTGAGTTGATTTTTTTATGTAGTTATTTTGTATTTTATACAAAATAACTACATAAAAAAATGTGAAGAAATTTAGCAATGCTACAAAGAAAATTCTGTTCGTTTGAAGTAGTCTTACTTACAAAAACTAAATCAAAATGCTATGCAGATCGTACTATATATAAATAAATATTAGTTATTTTCATAAAGTTGTTAAATGGACATAGGCCAAGTAACAACATTTAAAGTATATACGACCGGAATTCAAACCCTATAAAAATTAAAAGCCGACAAAAACTGTCGGTATCTCTTTATTGTACATGGGCGGAGGTAAATAGAAATGATTTTCATAATAAAATGTTAAAATTGTATTCATTTTTATTATTTTTTGTTTATTAAGTTCATTTCGCCAATAACATATTTTTGAGGTATTATATCAGTTTTAGATATAAAGTCTAAATATTTAAATTTATTGGTTTTAGTTTTAAAGTTAACCTATATTATTGAAATATGTTATTGCTCAGCAAGGACCAACGAGAAGGTATGAACATATCTTGCCAGGAGGGAATGAGACAGGTTATATTAACGAGGGGCAACGATTTTAGTCAAAAATAAAATAAAAATTTAATAACATAACTTAAATTAAAATTTCTTGTCAACTAAATTCTGAGGAGGAATCATTATCCAGTTGAATTAAAATCGGCGCACTAGGGGGTAGCGTTGGATATCGATTTTCTTCCCCAATTACATGCCTAACGCAATTTTTCCATAAATCAGTATTATTGTCAATGTCATTTATTACTTCTTTTATATGATCAACAACTATCGCGCTTAACGTAGGAGAGTTATTACATTTTCGTAAACGTACTTTTAGTGTTCCCCAATCCATCTCGATAGGATTAAATATGCAATAGTATGAAGGTAACCGCAAAAGTGTATGACCGTGTATATTGGATAAGTTATCAATAACATATTCCTTTTTGAAATTCTATTCTTTTATTATTTTCAGTAATTCGCGTTTTATTAGAACTTTTACAGGAATTTCCATATTTTTTTTCTCTCATGAATTTTAAAATGTCTTCCTTTTTTGTTATTTGGTATTTTATTTAATATACGCGAGTGATAAGGAGCATTATCTAATACAATTACCGAATTTGGCGGAATATTTGGTAGAAGCTGTTGAGAAAACCATTTTTCGAATAGATCGGCTGTCATGTCTTCGTGATGGTCTGCAGAAGACTGCGACATTTTTTTGGCCGACAAGAGCAACACATTGGGTACAAACCCATTTTCACTTCTCGCATGAAGTATGATAACGCGTTTTCCTCTAGAACACGGAGTATTTAAAACACAATTGTGCGAACTATCTACCCAACCATATTGAACAACATCATGCGTGTCAAGCCACGTCTCGTCTAGATACACTATATGCCTATTTAGTTTACGACATTCTCTAATTTTTTCCAAATAATCTACTCGAAGTGAAACTATACGTCGCGATTCCATAATTACCATACGACTGTCAAGTTTTTTTATTATTTCGGGATTTTCGGGCGTTATTATATTATCCTCTGTTTCAAATGGTCTCCAGAAAGCCATCGTAAATTAGTAAATAATTAAAATATTTTACCTTTTATATAGTAGTAAATATTTATACATATGAACAGTAACTAACTAAACTCCTACGCTTGATATTATAATAGGTATTTATGCACTGCACTGGCACATACATAGACAGCACGTTATTAGACTTACACGTTGACTGATAAGAAACGATTTACGAGTTTTTTTGTGCTAGTAGGCCTGTCCGTTTTATTACCTTTAAACCAGTGCAGTCGTAGATGGTTCATTCAGGCTGATTACATTGCCAGTCTCGGACTCGCCTGTATAGTTTCAACTACCGTTCGAATCTCGATACCATTGCCAAATATATAGGATAAAATATCAAGTACAGTGCGCACGGTCCTGTGCTTTAAAACTGACCAGTTTCAATTTTGGCCGTATTTACTATACGGTTCTATGCTTTTCCACTTTTTCATTTTCTCATTTTTTGCATGTTCGCTTTTTCCGCTTTTCACTTTTTATCATTTCGCCTTTTCACCTTTTACCTTAAATCTTATAAAATTTTCTTCGAGCAAGATGAAGAGATGAAATGAAAAACTCCCGTTACCAGCCTATTCATAACTAGATTCTATACAAAGCAAGAACTCGAGTATTCTATAGGATATGCACGGTATGTCTAAATGAGGCAACGTTTAATGCAAAATTTGCAGACGTAATCAATTTTGGTTCTAAGTTAAATCGCTATATTGTATAGGAAACCATTATTTTTCGATACGTTAGTAATTAGGAGTTTAGAAATTAATTGAAGATATACAGAAAAGAAACAAGTATTCTTAGGCCGTTTCTTGATTCCTCTGTTAAGTTTTCTGAATAAACAAAGATTTGCAGAAAGTATAAAATTAATTAATGACATAGCCAAAAGCAGTTGATACTCTGTAATATTAATTGGTAGAGTTAAAACAGCCAACAGTAATGTTTCAAATCTGTTCAATCCATCCTTGGTTAAACGAAAACTGTTCATAGTAGCTAATAAAAATTGAACAAAAATTTTTCCCGGCTGTAAAGTAGAGATAAGGACTTGTAAACATAAACAGATACATTGTTTCACTAATCAAATCAAATTTATTACCAACAGTTTTTACATTTCAATTACTTAACTTTAATCTAACACATTATGTAATTTAATACTATGGCATGTTTGTAGCACCTAGATGTATATGCCGTTTTAGAGGTGCTTCTATTATATAAATAATTATATTGCACAATAACTAAATATACTTGTATAAGCTGCGGAGAAAGAGGATGAAAAAAAAAATTTATATAGCTACTTATTAACTAAACTAACAAAAATATACTTATTATCTAAAAATAAAAAATATATAAATGCACTATTAAGTATTAGATATATTCAATCATCATATTACATGTGGCGATTGCGAGGCATAGTGTTCATTAAGGCAGATAAATTTTGAGTAATAAATTGGTTACTTGGGTGTCTAAAATTTTTCAGATTTTTTGACTGCTTTATTTCCAGAGGGATTAGGAAACCAGTGGAAATGCGCCGTGGTCGTGCCCATCCTTAAGCCAAGCAAGAACGCGAAGTTCGCCGGCAGCTACAGGCCCATCTCGTTACTGTCGGCGATCTCTAAGTTGGTGGAGAAGGTGGTCCTGACTAGACTAGGCGCTATTCAGGAGAAGCTCCACATCGACGATGAGTCCCAGAGCACGGTGCAGCAAGTCGTTAGGATAGTTAACGACATCAAAGTGCAATACAACCTCGGGAAGAACACCGCCATGGTGCTTCTCGATATTGAGAAAGCATTTGACACCGTCTGGATCCCGGGGTTACTCTACAAACTACACTACTATAACTTCCCTACTTATTTCATCAAACTCGTTCACTCATTCTTGACGGGCAGATCCCTGCAGGTTCGAGTGAATAATAAACTTTCAACGCTGCGGGACATTCGCGCGGGGGTCCCGCAAGGATCGTGCCTGTCACCAAAATTATACAACCTGTATGTCTCCGATTTCCCAGAGTTCCCGAATACGAAACTGGCCAAGTACGCAGCTGACACAGCCATGTATGCGCATTCACATAATACCCAAGCAGCGAACATGCTACTCAAGGCGCACATGGCTCGTGCCACGGCTTATTACGACCAGTGGAAGATTCGGATAAACGCTGAGAAGTCGGAGGCGATAGTCTTCACGCGCCGTTTCACCGAAAACAAAATCATAACACCAATCTCGGTCCGGGGAAACAAAATTCCAACCAAGAGGTGCGTGAAGTACTTGGGGGTCAAACTGGACCAACGACTGACGTTTAACACGCACATTAATGAGAGAGTACGGATGGTCTACTCCCTGTCCAGGAGTCTGTATCCGCTTATGGTCAGGGGTAGCAGACTTAATAGACAAAATAAAAAATTGTTGTACACAATGGTGATCAGGCCGTCTATCACATACGCTGCGCCGGTGTGGTGCAGCATACCGGTCACGACAATGAAAACACTAAAAGTTCTTGAACACAAATTTATGCGCCTCATCTCTAATTCTGGAAGATACACCTCCCTCAGAGATCTATACGCACTTTGCTACGACATAATCCCAATAGCGGACTACGTCCAGGTCATCCCTCAAAAATTCTACTCTTTCAAGCTGGGCTATAGCCCGCTAACAAGAAACATAACACAAATTAGACAGCATAATGCCCCATTTCGGATAAAACACCTCTGTAGCCAAACTTCATCAACTATAACTTCCGCTTGCCCTATCCATCTTTACTGATATTTCATACCTGTTGTATCTTTAAATCTTTCCTGTCTCTTCCTTTCTGTTTGTAACCTTTTTGTCGTGTTTGTTTTTCGTTTTCTTTTTGTACATTTTTTTCTCTAAATTCATTTTCATTCAAATTTTTCAAAAACCATAATTTTTCGAAACCAAATTTTTTTAAAACTAAAGTTTAGGCCAGCCTACGCGCAGCCCAGCATTTTCATACCTCGCGAAAGGCTCCTCGTTTAGATTGAGGTGTCTGCGTCAGTATCAAAATTTTAAAAAAAGTGTTTAGTGCAAAAGTTTTTAAAAATGTGTAGTTTGTAAGTCTTGTTAAGTCTGTTTTAGATATATACAATTTTATCACCTAATTTTATTCATCTGCGATAGAAAGAGTTTAGGTTAAGCTGTTTCTAACTGTCTTTAAGCTGAACCAGTCCCATTTCGCCCGACCTTGCAATCCGCCACCACGAACAACGCGATGGTTGCACGGTCGGTCCCCGGGTGGGTTCTGGGGAGGCAGATGTAAATTTTAATTATTAATAAAGTAGTATTGATTGATTGATTGATTGGTGCTTGTTCCTGGTACTGTGAGGTACTACAATATGTTATTATTATTTCTGGTTTCATATTGATGTGTACAGTATATCTTTAGTCTTTCATTTTTGTGAATAAATTTGCAGGCTGATACGAAGTATAAAGTTCTAACATTACAAATTTCGCCGGAGTATAAATGTTCAGTTGTATATTTACTGTTTTTTTTGTAGATTGAATAGAGACTCTACTAGGCTCTTGTATATTGTAACTAATAATTTCAAACATAAAAATCCTAGGAAAGCGTCTATTGTTCCATATTTGTTTGTTCGTCCTAGGTAGGCTGAATAGATATCAACTTGTGATACAAATCATTTAGCCTGGACACGGAACTATAAAGCAATTTATTATAAAGTTAAAGCCGAAAGACCGTTTTGCATGATTAACAATGTTTGCAGATTTGCAGGTAGCGGCAAAGGTGGGCTATGCAAATCACTGTGCCCAGACAAAGTCAATAGACGATATTGCATCCGATTGTAAACGCTTGCATTTCAGGAAACGTTAAACAGGGCTGTGGTATGGTGATTTATATTTATTATTTGTTTAAAAAATATTCACTACTTCTTCCATAAAAGAAATTTAATACTTAAATAAAGAATTGTTTTTGTAGAAAAATGGAATTTTTATTTATTTGCTATTCGTGACTGTAAAAATATTATGATATTAAGCAAATGAAAACCTTTTCAAATTCTTATGTATAAAATATAAACATTTATAATGTTGATCTAATCTGGACCGTAGCAAAGAAACAACGTAGAGGTAACTTAAAAAACATTTTTAACCACACATCGAGAATCGATGAAAGCAACCACTCTACCATCTAATACACAATATTGAATTACACACAAATAAAAATATATTGTTCGGTTTAACTTACATTATCGGTTTTACAAAGGTATAATTTTTGATTCGTCATAACGACAAAATAACTGTTATTTTGTTGTATTTATCAATCACTTACGGGAAAATGGCATTAAAAAGTATTATAATTCAAATGCACGTATTTATTTTAGTTATCAAAGAATCATTCAATCATTTGCACTTTTTATTTACTTTCTTGAGACCCAATTACATTATTTTGTGTTTTCATTCGCATACGAACTTTTATTTACTCACATTTTCACTGATAAACTAAATAGTTTTATAAAAAAAAAAAATCAAAGAAAAATTACATTTATAAATTTCAAAGCCAGGTTTAAGGAATGGATGTCCTAGGACTTTAGGCCTTAGTGATTGGCATGAATGCAAAGAACTTACTCTAGGTCCAATCACCTATAAAAGATATAAGTATCTGCTTACACATACCGTACTCACCGCAACTAGGGTATGCGCAACAAATCCCTTTATTACAAACACATGTGCACATCGAAGGTATATATCTCCTGTCATTAAAAAAACTGGTAACAGAAAATTACTATATGGACAGAAAACCTTATATAAATATGGGGTATCTAAATTCTACAGAGAAAAAAATAAAAGAAATACTAAATTTTAATAAAAATGTTTGACAACTTCTGTAACATTGGGACAAGTTTTAATTTGTCTGATGTTCACGCAGGTTGTTTAAGTTCAAGTTTGGTACCGCATATCTTGAGCGGCGGTTATGACGCATTTTTAATACTATTCTACAACTGAGGGACAAACTCTCAAATATTTCTTGTGAACTGCAAATGCATTGGCCCAGATAGAGGTTCTCAAACAAACTATTCACATTTATTAGAATAATTTATTTAAGTCAGTTTTGCTAAAGTGACCCTAGAGGAAAAATTTTTTCCTTGTCTAATTATTCCCCCAGTTCTTATAGCGATGAGAAACTAATTAATGTTGGGGAACACAATATGTGACGTGACAATATGCGACAACTGTGTTTTTGTAACAGTTACACTGAACAATCCTTTCTTAAATATTATTCACAATCTGAACATCCTTACAGATATTAATGAAAATTGAAGAGAACCCGACTATTTATTACTAGCTTGAAGGAGATTATAATAAAAGAAATACAATAAGATACGATGGCGAAAGTGTAGGAAAATTCATTATTTTGTTATGTAATACGAGTTACTACGGTTTTATCAACCCCTTACTGTGAGGTGGTAGGGGTTGCAAGATAATTCAAAAGGAAAACACACTTGGGCTGCTGTGTGTAGCAGATCGTGGACACTACCTAGCCCGGATAAGTGAACTAGCGTGCCCACGATAAAAATTTCACTAGCTCAGAAATCTCAGGGCTTTAAGCCCAAGTTTAACATAAACCATTACAAGTTTTTAGTTTATTTAACATAAAGTCGCTGAGGGTTCCATTCTTAGCGATCGCAGACGAATTAATGACACTCTCTCAACACAAAATGGACTATATTACTGTATTTACAACTTATGGTTCTTTAATATGAACCTGTCGATATGTAGTTATATGACTATATTCTGATAGATATGTTACAAAATAAATAAGGACAAATTCCCCTTGTGTGGCTACACTTGGTGAGGATTGATTGTAATAAATATGGCTGCAATGAGTTACATTAGATAACGTTCTAAATTAATGATGAATGAGTAAAATCTTTGTTTAAATATATACAGAAGTAAGTTAAGGGAAAGCAAATATTGCTACGCAGAACCATTGAAGGTGGTTTCCAGGTAGAGGAAACAATAACACTTATCTAGGTGGAACGATACCGAGACGTCAGCAAGTGGTGAAGCTGCAGCCCTGCGGTGGTGACTTCGGTGGGCCAGACGATGGTGGTTGGCTTATAGCCTCCCCAGCTGTGGAAAGTTTTAGTCTCGACGTGGGTGGTTCCCCGAACGCGAATACTTAGGACGAGAGGTCGAACGAGAACTGGTAAAGCTAGAGGCATAAGTCAACTCAGGTATAAGAGATTTACTCTTAGGTGGAGGAGGGACATACAACTTAGCCGGTTATCGATTGGAGTCACGCATACGACAATGTTACAGGAGTTGCGTGACGGAAGTTATGTTCTCAAAGGCTAGGAAAGGATGATAGTATGAATCAATTCGTTCTAAGATGATTTCCAGCTGGGTTTCCACAGCTAGTGGAGTGTGCATCTTCCTAAAAACCCCTATCATACTTGCGATGTACAATCCTGACTACCTTCAGTACGTCGCTTAAATCCTCAAACAAGTCGCGGTCAAAAGTCTCTGGCATGAACTGTTCTCTCATTGACTCCACTAAGGATTGCCAATCGATGGCCCAGTCTTTCACCAGGTTATATCAATTGTAGGCATCCCCCTCAAATAGGTCTACTGCATTCTTATACAACCGTACTCGTGAAATACTACGAGACCTGCGTTTCTCCTCGGCAAGTTCTAAGAAGGTGGCAAAGGACAAGTAAATTTCATGCCCCTGTCCCTAACCAGTACGAGTTTAGGTTTCGTAGCCTCCTCCTCATCTGAACTAAAATGGACGGACATATGCGCATCAGGCTGAGCCTGGGCCATGACATTACGCAATACCGACATATCAAGGATGGCTGACTCTTCACTTTTGCGATCCCCACGGGCCTTATCGTTAAGTTTATCAAAAGCTAACAATAGTTTGAGCCGAGTACTGGACTTCACGCCTTGTTCCTCCTCATTAGTTGGATTGGATCGGTTAACACGTCCCAACGGATGAGCTATCTTGGAAACAATCCCCTTATATTTACTGTCATTTTCTATACCCACAAATTCATCAATAAGTTTTTTAATAATTTCTAGGGATACCGTTAGAGCTTCAGAATCGGCAGTGAATTGGTAAGGGTATGAGGGACTCTTAATAGCCAAAGTAGTTCTCTCTAAGTGTATGGCTTCTTTTAAGACAGTGCGCAACTCTGCCACAGTGTGCAACTCTGCAACAGTAAGACCACTTCCATCCCTTAAGCCATGTACTTGTAATTCATAAACAAACAAGCTCCTCCATAACTAACCTATTGATATCTAACTTAATCTGTGAACTAGCCATATTGAATTCCCAACCAAAAGAAAAGAGGGTGTACCCTCTCAAAATGGCTTTCCAACCCTACAAGGCACCTGAGAACGTGTAAAAGGTGTATAGACGACTAGTTCAGGGTAATTCGCAAAAACGACGCTGGGCGTCGGTACGTATATCCAGCAAAAAAACGTTTACAGACACTAACAAAACAAGTACTTAACAATGTGTAAAAGCGACAATATCGAGCAAATTAGTAAAACGACGCTGGGCGTCGGTACGTATATAGACGTAAAATAGTTTACAAACACTGATAAGTACTTAGTAATGCGTAAAAACGACAAAATCGAGTAAATTAACAGAACAACCAACAACAAAAAATGTCCGAACTTAGGACACTTTATAGTGGTTTATAAGTAACAACTACAGTTTACTAAATCGCTTATGAAATAATAAGACAAAAGAACAAAAGGAAGTCAGCCCCTTACCAAAAAAAGTGAAGCGATTACGCTGAAGCAAAGTAACCACCTTCTGCTGAGTGTCACCCAACTTTACTATATGTTTGGCTATTATTTCGCATGCAACTCACCAACGATTGGACCACTCAAATAATCACCAAAAAAACATTAATAAAGTTTTATCAACCCCTTACTAGGGGGGTTGCAACTTAATACAAAAGGAAAACACACTTGGGATGTTGTGCGTAGCAGATCGTGGACACTACCTAGCCTGGATAAGTGAACTTGCATGCCCACGACAAAAATTTTACCAGCTCAGAACTCTCAGGGTGTTAAGCCCAAGTTTAATATAAACTATACACAAAGTACATTGCGTTGCGGGTCGCGCATGCATTAAACCCGTAATAAAAGTTTAATAGGAGAAAATCAAAGAAATCAATGAATATTATAATGAATGTGAAGCCAGTAACAAAAAACAAATTGTGGGTAATAAATTTAAAAACAATTGTTATATAGAGCCCCTCTTTAAAAAAATAAAAATTATATCCCACATTTTTCACATAAAATGGTCATTTTGGGTATGAATTAGCACTGATTGTTTAGAAATTGACCTTGACTTACATTTTTAATTGTCAGTTACAAGTTTAGAGCAGCCTACAATAAATCCATTTATTTGGTCTTTAAGATTCACATGCTGTTTGTAATATTAGCCGAAAAACAAATATTTTATGTTGGCTAACACATGGATCCTGAGGACTCAAAAATAAATCATTAAGAAATTTTCAACATATGCATGCGTATATATAACAAATTTTCAGGTACAGAACCATTTCAAAGTCATAATCGATAATAACACAGGCACAATTATTAAACAAAAAACGTCAGAAGCTAAAACAATATCTAGTTTCACGATATTTTATACAAACACGAACAAATAAATATTATACCGCAACGCTTTGACAATCTCTAGAGATCGTGTCTAATAGCACGCAAATGGCAAAATGGAATATAAAAATGTAAAATTAAACCTAGAAATTCCTAAGAGCCTTAAAATTTCTACCACGCAGGAACTACAGAAAGATTAACGTGTACTATACAGGGTGTCTCACCGGGAACTGAATCGATCGATATAGAGAAAAGTACGCATCAGAAAATTTTGAAAATTTTGATAATTACTAATGTCGGTGTGGCCAAGCCAATCAATATAATTACAAGCAGCTGGCACTTCCGCTTATACCGGAAGTCGATACTAACTTGCTTATTTCAAATAGAACACCCTATATATTTTAGGGTTTTTGAAAAGAGCATAAAATACTGAGTCGAAAATATGTAGCATATCCTATACCTAAACCTAGCCGTTTCAGAGATATTTGACATTTTATAGAAAATTTTACAGATGCAACGGTTTGCAAGAACCGTTATAACTTTCTTCGTGTAAAAGATCCTCATTTGCTTCTTGTCACGTAAAAAGAACACAAGGAGAACTACGTTCTACAACTGAAATAAATTCAATAATATCATATCAAGTGTTCCGTTTTTCGCGTTACATTTTGTCAACTTCAAACCGCGAAAACTTGTTTAGGTCAAATGGAACACCCTATATTTTTTTACGTCAAGTTGTGTAAAATTGAATTCCCTTTTTTCTGATATTAGCATTGTGGGGGTTAAAGTTACAACTTTTTGAAATATTTGCGATTTTATTAGAAATTCATGAATTGTTGTAATCATTTCATCAAAATAGTCATGATTAGGAACAATCAGCCATTATCTTATGTCAAAAAATGCCAGCACGTTTAAATTATACCAACGAAAACTTTTTAAATTTGTTTATTATTTATGGAGAATGTGATAAAGTAATATCAAGAACTTGCAGCACATTTGCTACTCGATATCCACAAAAACGCAAAATAACACTAACACTGTAACATGCGTATTAATCGAATTGAAGATATGGCATGAACTAAAATAGCAGAGATAAGATCAATTTAAAATATGATTTCATTTTAATTTTATAATTGCTCAAAATTCCGCACTCGAACCTCGACACATTTTTCGCACCTTCGCATTAGTTCCTCATGGGTAGCTCTTCTAATTGAATCCTGTGATATGTTTTGAAATGCATTTCTTATTCTTTGCATACAATCTTCAATGGTTGTAAATGGGCTCTCATAAACTTGATTTTTAATAATTCCTCAAATGAAATAATCCAGAACTGATAAATAGGGCGAGCGAAGAGGCCATAAGAAAGGTCCATTATTGGCAATCTATTGATCATAAAAAGTTCCTTGTAAATAATGATTAATTAAATATGCGTTATGTGGGGGAGCACACTCGTACTGATAAAAAATGTTTCTATGTTCGGCGAGAGGCAAATTTTCTAAATAGTTATTATTCAAATTTTGTAAGATATTCAGATATCTCTCACCTAAAAAAAATAAAAATTTACCTATACATATTAGCAGAAGAGAAAATTTAATTTATCGTTTAAATTTTCCTGATAAAATTGTAATGCCACCACTCTATCGTTTGTTATGGCACAGTAAACGTTGAACTGCCAACTTTCCTAAAAGTTTCGCTCTCTGAACATATAAAGATTTGAGTCACTCCAATAATGCGAATTGTGTCTATTAAAAAGTCCATTCTTAGTAAATTTTGCTTCATCTGTCCATATAATATTTCCCAAATAAGAATCATGACCCTCAGACCTTATTAGATTAAACTCACAAAAATTCTGTCTTCTTAGGAAATCTGTTTCTTTTAATCCTTGAGCCATATGGAATGAAAAGGGGTGA
Source organism: Leptura quadrifasciata (assembly GCA_963675555.1). Classification (NCBI taxonomy): domain Eukaryota; kingdom Metazoa; phylum Arthropoda; class Insecta; order Coleoptera; family Cerambycidae; genus Leptura; species Leptura quadrifasciata. Next base: position 144,214,822 of record OY776676.1, on the reverse strand, counting down.
AACTTATGTTTTAATAAGATTCTGTGAATTGAATCCTTGCATAGTCCCGATTCCAGAGCAGCTTGTCTTAATGACATCTTTGGAAATGCATGAAAATATCCCAGAATGACTATTTCAATGTTTTCGTCATCAACAATAGGCTTTCTTCTTTGCATTTTTGCCTTGACAGAGCCATAATTTTTAAAATTTTCCAGCATGCGTTTTACAGTGTTTGGTGAAGGTTTCCGTTTTTCTGGATATCGAGTAGCAAATGTGCTGCAAGTTCTTGATATTACTTTATCACATGCTCCATAAATAATAAACAAATTTAAGAAGTCCTCGTGGGTGTAATTTAAACGTGCTGGCATTTTTTGTCATAAGATAATGACTGATTGTTTCTAATCATGGCTATTTTGATGAAATGATTACAGCAATGAAATGAATTTCTAATAAAATCTCAAATATTTCAAAAAGTTGTAACTTTAACCCACACAATGGTAATATCAGAAAAAAGGGAATTCAATTTTACACAACTTGACGTAAAAAAATACAGGGTGTTCCATTTGACCTAAACAAGTTTTCGCGGTTTGAAGTTCACAAAATGTAACGCGAAAAATGGAACACTTGGTATGATATTATTGAATTTATTTCAGTTGTAGAACGTAGTTCTCCTTGTGTTCTTTTTATGTGACAAGAAGCAAATGAGGATCTTTTACACGAAGAAAGTTATTACGTTTCTTGCAAACCGTTGAACCTGTTAAATTTTCTATAAAATGTCAAATATCTCTGAAACGGCTAGGTTTAGGTATAGAATATGCTACATATTAATACGGTATCGACTTCCGGTATAAGCGGAAGTGCCAGCTGCTTGTAATTATTTTAGTTGGATTGGCCACACCGACATTAGTAATTATCTAAATTTTCAAGATTTTCTGATTCGTACTTTTCTCTATATCGATCGATTTAGTTCCCGGTGAGACACCCTGTATAGTATCTGCTCTTCACTTAAATGTGAGTCCAGCTAAGTAGTTACCTGAATATTGCAGTTCCTCTAATGGAATACGTATCTATTTACTTGCAGCAATCTCAGTACGGTAAATTATATACAAAAGAAGCTCCATTTGATACTAGTTTAGTTTTGGAAATATTTATGCTTGAATATTTTATGGTTAATTATTGAATATAAATATAGCTCAGGCTTCATTCAAAAATAGAAAATAACAGATTTGGCGCAAGACGATTAGACAGTTAGACATTCAGTACGGATAAATATCTATTATTGACATTCAGTGGTCACAGGTGAAATTTTATCACAAAAATAATCACTTCATAAGTTAAAAATTGTAAACCGATGAAACTTTATTACATTTTATAAACAGGATAATTCAGAAATTGTCTTTAAAAATTCCTTAACTCCTTAAAATTGGAGCCAACGTCACCAAAAATTATAATAAAAGTCTAACAGAATGACCGCAAAAGGTTATTGAACTCATGGTATTTATTCTAAGCCACTTAGGTGAGCGACTGTATAAAATATGGACCTACGTCTTACGTGCAGGTCTCGAACATATTCTGTAAATATTTATGAACATAAGTTCACCCCTAACAAATCCGAAATTATTTCGCACAACAAATCTAAGCTTAGGTTGCTTTCAACTGGATAAACACAAATGAGCTGTAATTTCCAAATGGAAATTCTCGCTCGATATTTGCGGGTGGGAAAAATGAGATAAATTACGTACTAACAATTTAAGAGCTTTCCAACAGCAATTTCATTTGTTAAAGGACCATTTGCATCCAAAAGTGGGATATCTCAATTTATTAAGCGTCTGAGTCTGGTAAACGTTAAAGTGCTTGAAAAGCATGGAAACTTGATCAATAACAATTTTATTTAAAAAATATACCGTTACTAAATAATAAATTCATATTTTCAAGACAATTATTTTTCCTCCAACTCAGCCTGAAAATAAATATTCATGAAATAATCATTTCGCTAGTGTTGTGATATTATTAAAAAAATTTATTAAAATTACTACTGAAAATAATATCTTTCTTTTCTGGTTGACATATACTGGACCTTTACCTTTACGGCATCGACTCATATTGACACTAGCCTATTAACTAATTACTGCCCAGGCAGGATTAGTTGCTGTTGATACAAGATTCTTGTACATTACGTATAAGAGAGTGCCCCCGTTTTCTTCCTTATTTTTAAGAATATCAGAATGAAACTTGGTACATGTATTATATGACCAAGAAGTACAGTACAGTGACGCCCCATAAGTGACATTTCGAGTCCATGAAAAAAATTTGACTAGAAATTTGTTGGTACATCTAGAGTGCCATGGCCAGAAAAAATTTCTTGTAATGGACCGGTGTGATTGTGAACGATTCATCTTTTGGAGTCTGAAGGACTTTAAATATATTTCAAAAGTGAATGTTAACGTTCACAAAATTAGGGTTCAAGATGACTGTTTCAGACGGAGAATAATATAAAAATTTATACTTACTGTTCGTTTTTGCTTAGCTGCTGCTCTAATGGTATCTGTTGGTCACTATAAACCTAACACTGGATGTACTACACTTTCTTAAAATTATACCTGAAAGGGAATTTTGTAAGACAATTAAAAGACAATATAAAGTTCAAAAATATATATTGAATCTTCAAAAAGTTTATGTTTTTACAACAACTTTTAAGAAATATGTTTAACAAACACTAGTCTGGTCCGTGTGCAATACATTGGGAGGAACGGAACGATTCATAATGTACCAACTACCATCCAATATTCAGTTTTGTGAGCTAACGATTACACAAAAAGATTCAAGAAAAGTTCAATGCTTCTGAAATTTGGTGGGCTTTTGCTTGCCTGTCTTATTCACGTATTTGTATTTCAATATCAATTTTGGTCGCTCCTCAGAGCTTGAAAATGCTTGAAGCGCTACTACTTCGAATTGTATTCTGCAATTACAATTTTATACGTTCAGGCAAGGCGGTCCCATGCACATATGAGTACATGGTAAAGATACTTTTCTGACACCGAATCACTGAGGAACCGGTTTAGGGCAAATCCCGTTAAAACTCATCATTTTCCCGTCAAAATCGACTGCTAGGAAATGATGGGGGTCCCATGTCGCTAAGGGCTATTTTCGCTAAAACTCACGATATACTTTGGATAGAAGTTGGATTAACTTGTCCTCATATTTAATACCTCGTATGAGTTGCAGGGCTTAACAACGTGGATTCGTAAAAGTGTTTTTAATTCTGAAATTTCTGAAAGTCAAATTTTATTATAGTTTCTAAATTTAGGTGGTCGGGGCAACATTACGTCCCTGTGCAGCGACATTTGCTACACCTTCTAAAATGACGCTCCTTGAGGAGTTATGGAAATGTTTGCATAAAAATCGCTCTGTAGAGCGAAAATATGATTAAGAATATTAAAAACCTCTTCCACGATATTTTTACGTGAAGCACGCTTTTCATACGAAATATTTCGAATTTTGTTACAACGTCGAAAAGGATACCGAGGGTTTTACCGTGTTCTTTAACATGATGTCAGAAAAATCAGATCGAGCATAAAAATTTGAAAATGTGTATTTTGTGGGCCATCAAATTTGGCTTGAACAGATTTTTTATCAAAAACTTAATTTTTTCAAATGGAACCATAATGGTAGAGTACTACCATAAAATAGCGGATGTTCTAAGAAATCTGTGGATGTGCCTAAAAGCAATTTTTCTTATTTTAATTTTTATTTTTTTTTAAATTTTAAGTCAAGTTTTTTTCATGGAGCCGAAATGTCACTTATGGGGTATCGCCGTACTCAGAGTTTTTCAAGGACTCCAAAAATAAAATATACAGGGTGTTCCATTTAAAAATCAAAAGTTGGGGTCATTTCCGGTGAAACCGAAAGGGGGAGAGATATGACAGTTCTGCCACAAAGTGTCTTCTTGGTCATATAATGCATCTACCAAGTTTCATTCTGATATTCTAAAAAATAAGGAAAAAAGGGGGGTCTACCATGATCCGTTGACACCCGACATACTGTATAATTTCTGAAAATTTCGTCAAATTTCACTAATTTGATGAACATCCGAAGTTATAACCAAAATACCAAAATTTTCCCGTTTTTTCAGTTTTTATTTTTGAGGTTATGTGTGCAGATAAAAATTTCACAGCTGATAGCCTGTATCATAAGAACAGCCTCAATTTTTTTCACTTTTTTTGGACCTACACATACCGAGATATACTCATCTATATTTAGAAAGAACGACCAAAATGGTCGATTTTTCACAAAATGGCCAATAATTTGCGTAGCGGCAGTTGTTAGAGGTAGAAAATGTCCACTTCGTATAGTATTCGATGTAACTAACACGTTAAAAGAAAAATTAAGATTGGAAACAATTCCTTTTTCACTAAAATTTGATGCTTGTATGAGCATTAATTTTGTACTGAAATATTTTTATTTCTACAGGGACGATTGATTTTAGAGACAAATCAAGAACATCGATTTTGTGCCGCCATTTTGAAAGATGGCGCACATTTCTCAAAGCGGATGGAGGTGAATTCAGAGTACAATATACCCCATGGTATTGTTAATAATTAGGTGAGATTTATCATCGATTATTCTTTCGATGTCTCTAGTAGAGATTGCATTTGTTAAAAAGTTGTAGGATCGATGACTTATCGAACAAATTTTTCAATGTCTGTGGAATATCTTTTCAATGCCCCATAAATTATCATTTTGGGTATAAAGGAATATTTATAAAAAACTTACTGATCTCCAGATGATGAGACTTTTGTTGGAAAAACATATACCGAGTAGTGTTTATTCGTGGAGGTGTTTGTGGAAACCACTTCCGAGTCAACGCTTGACATGATTGTCAGAAAACCCTATATATTAAATTAGGGACTGACATGACCGTCTACATACCTTAACATAAGGATATACAAAGATTTGAAACTAATACGTTTTTTGTTTGCAAGAAGAATCAATCATTTCCTTTCAGGAAAGATAACTTCAGCAATCTTTCACATTTCATATTTCAGAGAACATTTCTGTTTGTGTAAGGGATACGAATTGCTTTTGGCTTTGTTTGTGGTCGCGGCGATTGAAAGAAGTTCAAGATATTCGGAGAGAACTTTTAAAATTGAAACGGCTTATCCACCGGAATGAATTCAACAATTATTTCCATTTCTGTAACCGTACTAGTTCCCTAAAACTCTGCAGTTGACATCACTGGCTGTAAGGTTCGTGATATAAGTCGAATATATACCTTATTGTCTATAATTGTTTTGGAGATGAACTACAAACGGCTAGAGGTGTGCGGTAAACTGCGAAGAGCAGAGAGTGTCTCACTCTACTGAACTTCGCCCTTTTATTATTGTATTCAATAATAAATAAAGACATATTATTATTATTATTAATACATATTTGATTTTGCTAGAACGATACGCAATTCGATTTATTGATGCTGCTAATAAAAAATACACACTCAACATTATTCTCTATTTTTATTTATCATTAAACATAATATTTTTAGTCGCAAACTCCTCTATAAATCCTTATTTTACTATAAGGAACCTAACCAGACTGCAACCAACAGCTACTCTCCGGGCTATGTGCCCCGCCGAGCGCTGAATTACAAGTTACAAGCCTGGCGCGTTAAGTGTAATAATTGCATATTACCATCAAAACGCTAATGCTTCGATTGCAACAAACACCAGCCGAAAGACTGATCCTACTTAAAGGAGCTCCCTTGCCATAGCATAGCCCGGAGAGTAGCTGTTGGTTGCAGTCTGGTTAGGTTCCTTATAGTAAAATAGGGATTTATAGAGGAGTTTGCGACTAAAAATATTATGTTTAATATTCCGCCCTCTAAAAGCACATTTGAACTATGCTAAGCCAAGTCAGGCTATTTATTTTTCGATTGCAACAGACACTGGACCGCTAGATGGCGCCTGCTGGCTGTTTTACATGTCGCTATTGTAAAAATACCGGGATGTACTATAGTCAAAGGATTCTCATGTCGGTCGTCGCATACCTACCTTGCACTGACGAGAGCCAACAGCTCGAAACTGCAGTCTGCAAGTGGTGTGTGACGACTGGCAAGGGAGCTCCTTTAAGTAGGATCAGTCTTTCGGCTGGTGTTTGTTGCAATCGAAGCATTAGCGTTTTGATGGTAATATGCAATTATTACACTTAACGCGCCAGGCTTGTAACTTGTAATTCAGCGCTCGGCGGGGCACATAGCCCGGAGAGTAGCTGTTGGTTGCAGTCTGGTTAGGTTCCTTGTAGTAAAATAAGGATTTATAGAGGAGTTTGCGACTAAAAATATTATATTTAATATTCCGCCCTCTAAAAGCACATTTGAACTATGCTAAGCCAAGTCAGGCTATTTATTTTTCGATTGCAACAGACACTGGACCGCTAGATGGCGCCTGCTGGCTGTTTTACATGTCGCTATTGTAAAAATACCGGGATGTACTATAGTCAAAGGATTCTCATGTCGGTCGTCGCATACCTACCTTGCACTGACGAGAGCCAACAGCTCGAAACTGCAGTCTGCAAGTGGTGTGTGACGACTGGCAAGGGAGCTCCTTTAAGTAGGATCAGTCTTTCGGCTGGTGTTTGTTGCAATCGAAGCATTAGCGTTTTGATGGTAATATGCAATTATTACACTTAACGCGCCAGGCTTGTAACTTGTAATTCAGCGCTCGGCGGGGCACATAGCCCGGAGAGTAGCTGTTGGTTGCAGTCTGGTTAGGTTCCTTATAGTAAAATAAGGATTTATAGAGGAGTTTGCGACTAAAAATATTATGTTTAATATTCCGCCCTCTAAAAGCACATTTGAACTATGCTAAGCCAAGTCAGGCTATTTATTTTTCGATTGCAACAGACACTGGACCGCTAGATGGCGCCTGCTGGCTGTTTTACATGTCGCTATTGTAAAAATACCGGGATGTACTATAGTCAAAGGATTCTCATGTCGGTCGTCGCATACCTACCTTGCACTGACGAGAGCCAACAGCTCGAAACTGCAGTCTGCAAGTGGTGTGTGACGACTGGCAAGGGAGCTCCTTTAAGTAGGATCAGTCTTTCGGCTGGTGTTTGTTGCAATCGAAGCATTAGCGTTTTGATGGTAATATGCAATTATTACACTTAACGCGCCAGGCTTGTAACTTGTAATTCAGCGCTCGGCGGGGCACATAGCCCGGAGAGTAGCTGTTGGTTGCAGTCTGGTTAGGTTCCTTATAGTAAAATAAGGATTTATAGAGGAGTTTGCGACTAAAAATATTATGTTTAAATTTAAGAAAACCAAATAGCCAGATCATTGGGGTGCTTATAAAACTATGAGGAACTATGTTGTTAATGTCATTAGGTAAGAAAAGCAAGCTTATTTAAACAATTTTTGTAGAACAGGTGATTCAAATGAAATATGCAACACGCTTGATCGGCTCAACATCCACTCAAAAGCTCATAAAGTAGGCCTTCACAAAATCTGAGCGATGTTGAAGAGATTAATAACTTTTTTACTTCTGGTATGAATTTATATCTACAAATTTCAGTAGAAACTATTAATAAATATAATAACAGTAGGTTCGGAGATAATTTCTTTACATTTCATGAGATAACCTATTTTTATTGCTTTAAAAAGTATAAAATCAAACTGTTCTGGACATGAAAGATTAACTCGTCAAATGAAAAATAAAGCGGTACAGCGGAAGTCATATGTATCTGGTGATGCCATGTCATCAAAAGGTGTTCCTCAGGGTTCAGTAGTTGGACTGTTGTTGTTTATAATCTTCAGATCAGCTATAAGAGATAATTTGAAATATTGTAAACATCATCAATATGCGGTTGACACACAGTTTTACATTAGCTTTAATAAGGGCACTGCCTATGAGAAACAATGCAATTTAAACATTGATTTGGAAAATATGTATACTTATTCTATATGCAATGGACTTCAAATTAATCCGACTAAATCTGCAGTTATATTCTTTGGCCCACACAAACTGTGGGCGAATGAAAATTTCAAATTGCGCATGTCAAACTCTGCTCTTAACTTTGATAAGGAACTTAAAAACTTCACTTTTCACAGTGAGTTTAGATTTAGAGCACATATTGCTAAAATTTTACAGAAATGTTTAAGGCATTTATTTCGCAATAGAAACATCCTTCATTTTAAATTTAAGATAGTTCTTTGTGAATCTCTCGCTTTATAACATCTAAGCTACGGAAATATCATTTATTTACTTTGCTTTGGATCAAATGAGCCAGTTAAGACTGCAACAAATTCAAAATACCTGCATTAGGTTCATTTACATTCTACGTTCCTATGGCCATGTTTCGCATAAACTTAAGAGTTAAAATGATTCAATGTAAAAAATAGACAAATACACCATCTAGGTATGTTTATATTTAAAACATTAAAGACTGCAGGTGTCTCGTGCTATCTCAAAGAAGAACTTGAATTTAGACATGCACTTCATAATTCCAACTTAAGAGTCACCTACAATTTAAATATACTAAAACATAGAACATCACTTTATAGACTGTCCTTTTCATATTGTGCAGCTAATGTTTTTAATAAATTTCCCATTATACTAAAAAATAATAATTTGCCGCTAAAAACTATTAAAATCAAACTATTTGAAACACTTCATAACACCCGCGAAAATCTAAAAGCATTATAACATGTCTCTACGGGGAGAAAACACTCCATCAGAAGTTCAGTTCGAGCAACGAGGAGCAGTAGCAGGGAACTTTCAGTGAGAACCGGAAGATGGCAGATGAGATTCAGCCGAAACGTCGTTTAGACAACCGTGACTCCTGGAGGAGTCGACTATCGACGCGGAAGAGCACCCGGCCCGGAAGTACAATAACACTATATATATATATATATATATATATATATATATATATATATATATATATATGTTATATAGTATTTGAGCCACCGTATACAAAGCGATACGTGACTTTTGCTTCATTTCAAATTATCCCAGAGTGTCATATTTCAGCTACGTGCGGATAATGAATTCCCTCTTATCGTTATCACTCATAAAGTATCATATTACATTCATATTACATTTTAGCTTCTCACAATCATGCTGACTATTGTATTTGCTTTCCTTTGTTCAACATTTTGTTAACGATGCTTTTAGAATATTATAAATATACCACAAAGCACTTCTGTAACCAGTTCTGATACTCATGTCTAATTAAACACATATTTTTAACTTACTGTTTTATTCAAAGAGTCAACGTTGACTCTTATTAATTTAAATAAAGTTTTTAAAAAGTCTTTTATGAAATCCGTGATATAAAATTGGCGCAGTCGGTAGGATCCGTGAACACCAACAGAACAAGAAGCCTAACCAATAGTGACCCACAAGAACAAGGACAAACATCCAGACGAGGTGCCTAACTAGTGCAAGTTACCATTGGAACAAGGAGACCTTCATAACTGGTGGTGGCGGATTCCAATCCCTTAACGGACGAAGAATCTACTCCATGAAGAAATTCACGTAAGTGCATTCAAAGAATCATCTCGCATTTTATAATTGTGTTGAACATTTTATTTTTAACATAAGGTGTATTATACTGCTAATGCACAGCTATTAACAATTAAAACTATTTCTATTATCCATTCCCCATTTATCTTATTACAATTACAAGTGAATTAAATACTAAGTACAAATAATCTAATCGGAGCATTATACTGCTAATGCTCGACTGGCAACATAAGATTGACAAAAGTTTCGCGCATTATACTGTTAATGCCGCATTTGTATAACAAAATATAACTTTCATTATCTGCTCCCTCTGTTAGTACGACACTTTGCGTAAAAATACTTTAATTTTAATTTTATTCCATTTAACATTTATTACTTTAATTTCGATACATTCCAAAACTTGAGCAATATGACAGATAATCAAACAGCCACGCCTCGCGCAGTCACACCGGAAATTGAGCCCTACAAATTAAGTGAAATTTTTTCAATAATTCCAGAATTTGATGGCAATCCCATCAACTTGCAAACGTTCTTGAACTCGTGTTTTCACGCACAAAATATGGCTATTAATGAACAAAAAATTTTATTGACAATTCATATAAAAAATAAACTACGCGGCAGAGCTGCCGAGTTAATTAACTCCCGTAATCCTAATACAATTGCGGAAATTAAGTCGCTATTAGAAGCCCATTTTGGTGACTCTCGTGACCTCACGGCTCTCATCCAAGACCTACAGCGAATTCATCAAATAGCAAACGAGTCCGCTTTAACCTTTGTCACGCGTCTGCAAACACACAATGCAAAAATGCACGCGGCAGTGCAAAAACAAAATTTAACGCCAGATCAAAAGAAATCACAAACTGACTTGATAGAAACAATGACTTTGACTACCCTACTAACAGGCCTAGAACCAAAATTAGGCCAAATCATACGCGCTGGAAATCCATCAAATATGTTACAAGCCATCGCTCGAATTAGACGAGAATTGCAACTTTCATACTTCGAAAGTCAGAAATTTTCTAAAGGTAACCATATTAAAAATACACTGCCCCAACAAAAACGTCAAATTCCAAATATTCAACAAAAATTCTGTTCATTTTGCAAGAGAAATGGACATACTATCAGTGAATGCCGCACAAGGCAAAACCAACAATTTTTGTCCCCTAATTCTTTACCTAACGCTTACTCCAATCAAGCGCAATTTCCCAGGCAAAATTTTCAAAACGCATCCAATCAAATTAATTACAGACCACAAAACTTCCAACAACCAGGTAACTCACAACAAAATAGACCCTCTGTAATTAGGCCCAATCCTAATTTTCAACAAAGATTTCCAAGCAACCAACAAAATTTAAATCTCAACCGTCAAAACCCACAGAGGACACACCACGTCAATTTTGACAACCACTATGATCCTCAAAACTACGAGTGCAATGAGTATGACAATTTTAACCAACAATCCGATTACTTTCAAAATTACGAAACTAATTACAATGACCAATATTTGCCACAAGAGAACTACATCGATAATTCTCAAAACTTACAAGGTGATTATTCTGATAATTGGCAAAACCAATATGGGAATTATACTGCTAATTCCCAGACACAACAAGAGGATTATACTGCTAATCCTCCGGATTTTTGCTTAGGCCCGGAGTATCCCGCGGATACTCCAACACGGGAAATAGATCAAATATCGAACCAGATCCAGACAATAAATCTAAAAGACAGTTTCAACCCATGCCTGAATTTCCCAGAGCACAACTTCATGTAAATATTCTTTCGCGTGCATTGCTAACTGTAAATTCAAAAAATCTCTATTACATGAATGATATAACAGGTAAATTTAAAATTTTGCTAGACACAGGTGCAGGTATTTCAGTTTTTAAACCTAAAACAGCTGAAAAATACAGATGTAGATCCCCTGAAAACGTGATTATCCAAGGAATAACGAATGAAAAGATTAACATCAATGAATCTGTTCTCATACCATTTACCACAGGTGATCCTCACAAAGTTTATATTCACAACCTGGATATAGACTTTGACGGACTTTTAGGCTCGGATTTTTTCGAACATTACAAATGCAAAATAGATTTTGAGAAAAAACAGTTAGTCACGAATTTTAAAACTGTACCAATATTTAAAGTTACCGATATTTTTCCATCGCAACCAGCCGTAACGCGAAGCTTTAGCACCACTAAAAATAGAAACTTAATTTCCATTGAACCACGCACGGAAAAAATCTACAAATTAAAATGCGATCTACAAAATACTGAGGCTATACTAGTAGCCCAAGAAAATGAAAAGGTACGCCTACCGAATGCTATCGTCAAAATAGATAACAACGGTGAATTCTTGACGACAGTAATAAACCCAAATGCGATCCCGAAAATAATAAATTTTTCAAACATCAAACTCGAACCCGTCCAAAAATTTAAGTCAATTTTTAATTTAAATACACAAGATTTCGACTCACACATACAGACCGACAGATCATCAGAAATTATGAATCAGTTACGCTTGGAACATCTAAACGAAGAAGAGGCTGAATTAGTAACGCAGCTTTGTTTAGACTTTCAAGACATATTCTATTTAGAAGGAGACAATCTTACTTTTACAAACGAAATTAAACACCCCATTGACACAAACGATTCCCGACCGATCTTCACGAAATCTTATCGCTATCCCCAAGTCCATAAAGAGGAAGTTAAGACCCAAGTTTCCAAAATGTTAAGTCAAGGTATTATCCGCCATTCAATTTCACCCTGGTCCTCCCCAGTTTGGGTTGTGCCCAAGAAACTAGATGCTTCTGGTAAACAGAAATGGCGCGTCGTAGTCGATTATCGGAAACTTAACGAAGTCACAATAGATGACAAATATCCTTTGCCCAATATCTCTGATCTTCTTGATCAACTAGGAAAATGTCAATATTTTACAACCTTAGACTTGGCTTCTGGGTTTCACCAGATAGAAATCAATCCCGAAGATGTCCAAAAGACTGCCTTTACTGTAGAGAATGGCCACTACGAATTTGTTCGCATGCCATTCGGTCTTAAGAACGCCCCGTCCACATTCCAAAGAGTTATGGACAACATCCTATTAGGAATTCAGAACGAAAGATGTCTTGTCTACATGGACGACATCATAATTTACTCACCCACTATTCATGAACATGTATCTCGTCTAACGGAAGTATTTAAACGCCTTCGAAAAGCTAACCTTAAAATACAGCCTGACAAATGTGAGTTTCTTAGGAAAGAAGTTGCTTACCTAGGACACCTCATTACCAAAGATGGTGTTAAACCTAATCCATCGAAAGTCGAAGCCATTCTCAATTTCCCACAACCTAAGAACCAAAAAGATATTAAATCATTTTTGGGACTTGCTGGTTACTACCGAAGATTTATCCCAAACTTTTCAAAGGTATCCAAACCACTGACTAAACTACTTCAAAAGGACATACCATTTAACTTCAATAATGACTGTCAAAACGCTTTTTCCGACTTGAAACAAACGCTTACTACGTCACCCATACTAATTTACCCAAATTTTGACGAGCCTTTCATATTAACCACAGATGCAAGCGCATTCGCAATCGGTTCTGTACTCTCGCAGGGACCTATTGGCAAAGATTTACCTATCGCTTATGCCTCCCGAGTTTTATGCAATGCCGAGACCAAGTATTCCACGATAGAAAGAGAGCTTTTAGCTATCGTGTGGTCAGTAAAGCATTTTAGACCGTATCTGTTTGGCAGAAAATTCAAATTAATAACCGATCATAGACCACTTACATGGCTATTCTCTATAAAAGACCCGGGTAGCAGGTTAGCCCGTTGGCGCCTCAAACTTGAGGAGTATGACTACGAAGTCATATACAAACCTGGCAAAATAAACAAAAACGCTGACGCTTTGTCCAGGATCAAAATAAACCATTTTAACGATTGTTCCCAATTCTATTCTAAAATTTTAGCAGCTAACGAAGACACAGACGATGACGAAAGCCTAAACGACGACAGCGAAATAACTAACGAACATATTGCCCAGGAATTCGACACATTTTCTAAATTATATAAAACAAAGTCCTTAATAGACTACTCGAAAATCCAAATTACAAACAGACAATTATTGGACCGGGAAAATAAAAATATAATCACATTCTTCCAACAAAATAACCTAACAGACCTTCATCACCAAATTATCGAGGACATTTTTGAGGAAAACCCTGAATTCTACAATAATACTATTAATATCGTTTCTAGTAAGTCGACCCGACATAGAAATTATTATATCATCGCTATACCTTTTGACCCCGAATCCGTAGTAGAACACTTATTTTTAACGCTATATAAAAATCAAAATAAACTAGATCTTTCCAAGACCTACTATGTTGAAAACAATTTGGACCTCCCAATACTGGAAATTCTCTCATTCATTTTCGCAGAAAAAGATCTGAAATTGATAATTTGCCAAAATCTAGTACGGACACCTGACGAAGACGAAATACCGATTATTCTCGACCAACACCATACCGGTAAAAACAACTTACACCGCGGAATAAATGAGACGATGCGTAGAGTCAAAAATAAATATAATTGGCAAGGATTATCTAAAGATGTAGAAAATTTTGTAAAAAATTGTGAGACATGCCAAAAAAGTAAAATTTGTCGAAAAAATTTAAGTAGCCCACTAGTAATTACGGAAACACCGAAAACACCGTTTGAAAGAATCAACATCGACTTATTTGAATTCCCTACGCGCAACTATGCTTTAACTGTTCGTGACGAATTGACTAAATTCACACAAGCTTACGCAGTTCCCGATAAATCCGCTAAATCTGTAGTAAACACCTTACTACTTTACTTTCAACATTATGGTACTCCGCTAAGAATACACTGCGACTACGGAGGAGAATTTGATAATAACTTATTAAGAGACCTATGCAAACTGTACGACATAAAACTAACCTTTTCAAGTGTAGGACACCCCCAGTCAAATGGTTCAATTGAACGATTTCACGCGACCCTAGCTGAAATGATAAGAGCCAACAAAACTGAAAACCCGAATGAACACCCATTTACCATTTTGCCATATGCGGTAATCTGTTATAATAACTCTGTAAATAAAACTCATGGATTTACCCCATACGAATTAGTTTTTGGCCATACATCTGTTCGCCCACCAGAAACCTTGTATAACCAAAAAGAATTAATCACTAAATATGTCAGAAATTTAAATAACCGTATATCCCATTATTATAAGATAGCTAGAAACCGAACTGAGACTCAAAAACAAAAGGCCAAAGTTAGATTTGACAAAAACATCCCTGAAAATCGCCCCACGTATAACGTTGGTGACAAAGTTTACGTAAAAGAGTCACAGATAAAGAATAAACTTCAAAATAAATTCAACGGCCCATTCGAAATCACAGAAATTCTTAATAATTCAGCAGTTTTACTTAACCCCGAAACCAATCAAACTAGTAAAGTAAATTTCGACAGGATGAAACCGTATTTTGAAAGTTAACCTTGTTTCAGGTTACTCCTGCTGTTCGGATCAGCAACACTAGTGGTTTCCCAATACAAAATTACCCCCATAAACAACACCATAGGAATCTATTACCACGAAAAAACTGACGTAATATTAACTAATGACAAATGGACATTACTAATTCACAAAAACGTATCTTCCCTAAAGGCAACATTCGAAAAGAACGAACAAATTCTAAACACAATTCTAAACACCCTCGACCCTGCCTACCAAAACATGGTGACCTTTAAAAGCGAAGTCAAAACCCATCTTAGTCTTCTAGCTCAAATATCTAAAACCATACAATCTAAATTTGAAGAAGTCTTCTTAGATACCAAAAGATACAAGCGTGGAATCCTCAACGGTATCGGCACAGTTTTTAAATCAATCACCGGGAACTTAGATGCCGAGGATGGCGAATACTACTCTAATTGCATTAATAAACTAAACAACGATGAACATCAACTAGAAAATTTAATTAAAAATCAAATTTCGGTTACGACATCCGTCATAAAGAACTTTAATTCAACAATCCAAAAATTACAGATCGACGAGGAAACGTTTAACAAAAATATTAAAGAAATCGAAACATCTATTTTAGGTGCATCACGCGAGCTTCAAATTGTCGAGACGAAATTAAAATTCTTAGAAATTTGTGAACAATTGATGGCAAGTTACTTATATATTGAAGACACTCTAAATGATATTCTAAATTCAATAACGTTTGCACGATTAAAAATTATTCACACATCAATCATTACTCCATCGGACTTAGTCTCATCCTTACAAGAAATTTCACAGAATTTGCAGAAGAACAATTTGCCGCTTCAAATAAAACTATCAAAAGTTGCTCAATACTTGGATATTATTGAACTCCAAGCTTTTCAAACCGATTCAAGTTTAATTTTCGTATTAAAAATACCTCTAGTAGACCCACAAACATACACAACTTATCAATTATATCCTATCCCCATCCTGGATAATAGAACTGGTTTACATCACATTTTATCTGTATCTCAAAAATTTATTGCGAGGGACGATGATTCCTTAATGTATTTACCCATTCCGGATTTAGACGAATGCAAACAGCTTTACATGGGAACCAAACTGTGCTCCAACTTGTTCGCCTACCCGATAGACAATAATGCTATCTGTGAAGCAAGACTTTTCAAAAATCTTAAGCACCTGCCCGAAAATTGTCAAACCTCCTTCATATTCAGTCAAGGCTATAACGTTCAAAAACTTCAGGAAAACACATGGCTAGTCATCAACGCAGAACCGTTACATGTCACTATTAATTGTCCGCAGAAAAATTCAATAACAGAAATTATCACAAAAAACTCTGTCATAAAACTACAACCCAGTTGCTACGCCTTCGTTGGCATAACCAAAATTCAAGCAAGTTCCAATGAAATATCGGACATTAAGGACAACTCACATCCGATTCAAATTTCATATGAGTGCTGCAACCAACTCCCAGATAAAATACAACTACCAAACTTGAAACCATTAAAGTTAAACAATTTGAACACCGAAGATCTCGAAATTGCAAAACATAAATTAGACCAATATTCCAAGGACCTAGACGACCTCATCAACGAACCCTACGTAACCAAACACATCTCATGGTTCACGTATTTTACTATAACCCTAATTGTTACCCTAGTCTTGTTCTACCTATTCTGTAAGTGCAGAAGAAGAAGCCGAAAGTTAGCCCTGGTTCGCCCATCTCACGGACCACCTCCGTCTCCATCGATGCCAACTAGAACCTTCAAAAGATTAACTAGCATTCTACCCCCAAGGAGAAGACCCAACATTCATCAAGAAACAGAAGAAGAAGGAGAAGTCGAACTTACCTAAATTTTTATCAATGTTTTCCAAATTAATCATTTTACCAAACCCTCTTTGAGATGTTAACCACGCTTATATTACTTTAATTTCATATTTCATAATCTTATATTTTATACGGTCTTATATTTTGTTTTATATTAATTATATAATTGTAATTACAAACTTTACAACTTTCAATATTTCAATATTATTATCTCGCTTTTCATATTTGTAAAAGTTGCTGCATAACCATCAACTTTTTTAATAAGGGGGAAGTTGTTATATAGTATTTGAGCCACCGTATACAAAGCGATACGTGACTTTTGCTTCATTTCAAATTATCCCAGAGTGTCATATTTCAGCTACGTGCGGATAATGAATTCCCTCTTATCGTTATCACTCATAAAGTATCATATTACATTCATATTACATTTTAGCTTCTCACAATCATGCTGACTATTGTATTTGCTTTCCTTTGTTCAACATTTTGTTAACGATGCTTTTAGAATATTATAAATATACCACAAAGCACTTCTGTAACCAGTTCTGATACTCATGTCTAATTAAACACATATTTTTAACTTACTGTTTTATTCAAAGAGTCAACGTTGACTCTTATTAATTTAAATAAAGTTTTTAAAAAGTCTTTTATGAAATCCGTGATATAAAATATATTGTCTAATTATTGTTCAGCTTCTTAGATAAACAGTTTCTGTTCCACCTGATATCTGTTATGTTAACTCGGCTAAACTCCGCCGGGGATAAAATAAAGGCATATTATTATTATTATATATATTTTAGTTTGCTATTTGAATCTTTTCGTGTCCGTCACATTTAGAGCAAGTTATAATTCTACTCTAAGAATAGAGTTGTTAAAGTATTCATTTAAGTAGTAGTGTGTATTGGGGAGAATGCTTCTTAGGTTGACAATTTGAGAAAAATTTTTTTTGGGTTTATAGTCTTTGTATAGCAAGTCTAATTAATACACACGCAAAGATCCAAACGACCAGCTAAGTAAGTTAAATCGCGATAAAAATGCCAAGACGCTGAAGAATGATGCGGCAAAGGTATCGACTTTTTACATTGCTTCGACAAATATTTGTTTTATAATTATGAGTTTTTTGAGGTTTGCTGAGTATTTCTTAGTTGTATATCATTAATCATTTCTGTGTCATTATAAAATATGGCTTGTAGCTCCCTCATTACATAATATTATAGCTATGGTGGGACTGTCGGTTGATAATTTTGAAAAATTTTTTTCTTCATGGTTCTTTTATCAACAGGATATTGACATAAGTATACCCTATTAAAAGTTACTAAGGTTGGCACAAAATTATAACTGAATATAGAGTTGGGTTTATAGGTAACGAATACATTTTTTATTTTCTACGTAATTTACTCAATTTTTAAATACAATTCTAAAACACGTCAGTTTTTAATTCTGAAACGATATTATTTGAGCAGAATTTTAGACCTCCCCTTCAACATCCTTGAACAGCGACCCCTTTAACATTTAAATGGAGTAGGAATGCGCGTGATACCTCAATTTAAACTGCTGTTTATTCTCTATTCGGCGATGTATTTCATAAAAATGTCTCTATTTTTTTTTGTAGAAAATACTTTATTTTTAATACAACTACATTTTTACATAAAACATTTTAAAGCAAATGTTCAAAGTGGAAATCAGTTGCTATCTGATAATAATAGAAGCGTTGCTGAAATTTTCTAACATATTGTATAGTTTCCGTGGTCATTTGAACAATTTCTTGCTTTATTTGAAGTAAATTTTCGCTCTTAAATAATTCCATAAAAAACGTCAAGCGGGGTCAAATCGGGAAAACGGTCTGGCGACTCAATTTTACCAGGTCTACCTGTTAGGAGACGCTTATAGATACGTTCTTATTTCCAATGCAGAAAAAGCGTAGCTCCGTCTTGCTGATAGCAAATGTTTTTATCAATTTCATAGAATTGCTGAGAAAATCCTTCTTAATTCTAGAACTATGGAATTGTAGTCCATTTAACGAGGTAAAAGAAATGCCAAAACATCAAAAGTTTGTAGGATCTTTTGCAATACATTTCCTACCCTGTTTTCGAGAGGGAGAAAAAAAAGCGATGGTGACGGTTTCGAGTTTTGAAACCCTTGCATACTACTTCTATCAAGGAAAAATCACTCCTATTTCCGGCTTTTCGGGCTTGGGCTTGCGAGGGATCGTCGGATTGGGTTCTTTTGGGAAAATAATAATAAATTCAGTTAATTTACACTAGAGTACCCCGGAGCGACCCCCGAGGGGCTGAATCTACCCCCGACCGTAATAGCAATATCCCAAGAAATAAGGAAATACGGACTCGACAAGATTTTTCATAGATTTTCGAGGGCAGGGATTTTCTTTTTGTGCATTTTTGTTTCCTAAATTCATTTCACATAAAAATTTTCACCAAACCAAAATTTCGTAAAACCAAAATTTTTAAAATCAAAGCTAAGGCCATCTGCGATGGAAGGTGTTTGGGTTTAACTTTTTTAATTGTCTTTTAGCCGAACCAGTCCCATTCCGCCCAACCCTGCAATCCTCCACAGCGAATAACGCGGTGGTTGCACGGTGGGTCGTGGAGTGGGTTCTGGGGAGGCAGATGTAAATTTTAATTCTTAATAAAGTTGTATTGATTGATTGATTGAGGGCAGGGATCGTGATGAAGGTGCTATTTTTCACTCTACCATCTCACAACTACCCCAACGTATAAAACCACCCTACCTGCCATGCTGTCGGTCCTAGACATGCGGAGATTCGTTGGATCGGGGTTTTTATGGAAATATCAGGGAAACTAACCATTATTAAACCACAGTTGACCTAAGCAGCCCCCAGGGGTTGAAACTACCCTGCTCACAAAACCGAAATCACTCGAAAAACGGGTTTTCGAGGATGGTAATCACAATTATGGTATTTTTTTACTCTACCCTCTCAAAATTACCCCCAACGTATAAAACCGCCCCCTCTTCCATGCTGTCGGTCCTAGGTGTGCGTGGATTCGTCGGACCGTGGTTTTATGAAAATATCAGGGAAACTAACCATTATTCAACCATAGTTGACCTAAGTAACCCCCGGAAACTACCCTGCTCGCAACACCGAAATCACTCAAGGGTTTTCGAGGGCGGGAATCACACAGTGGTGTTATTTTTCACCCTACCCCCAGCAACTATTCCCAATGTATAAAAATACCCCTTTCTCCATAAAGTATATGTGTAACCACAGGGGGTTGCTTAGGTCGATTGTCGTTGAGTAATCCCATAAAAACTCCGGTCCGACGAATCCACACATCCCTAGGACCGACAGAATGGAGAAGGGGGTGCTTTTTCTACGTAGGGGGTAGGTTCATGAGGGTAGAGTGGAAAATATGTATATTTTAATGTCAGGGCTTTTACCAAGCCTATCCATGTATGTGTGAATAAACAGCCGAACGCATTTGTCATGATCCTATTGTCTAATGCGGCTTTTTGTTCCATTAATAATACCTACAATTTGTTGCCGCAATTCTGCAATAGAATGTGCAAATTAATAAATAATGAAATGTTGTACAAATTGCTACCTGATGATTAAGTAAATAATTATATTAAGTTCTTGTTATAACGTCACCTCAATATAAATTAAGAAACATTGAATGACTAGTTTACCGATTTTAAAGTGGTGGAGATAAATAGCGAAAAGAGAAGCAATAGAAATTAAGGGTCATGTTCGCAAAAGAGAGTACTTCGATGAGTACAATGGAAAAAACAGATTTTACTAATCCGAAAAGTACTGGTATCTAGTTCATGAAAGATAAATCTTTTTCAAGACGCACATATTTATGTAAATCCGAGAGAATATTGGACTGAATACAGACCTGACGTCTTGCAATCATGTAAAAATCATTAAACACCAAATAAGCCTCTTTCATAAACGCACTTTACTGAAAAATCCGTTCGACACATCTACTTGTATAGTACAATTTTAGATCAAAATAAATGTACACTGGAAAATATATATTTTAAAGAATTAACAAGAAATATGCGTTTCACTAGAAACCGTTATAATTATTGTACGAGAGACATAAATTAAGTGCAAATTTAAAAAGTTTCTTGGCAAGCAGTCCAAGTTTAAGAATGTTACAAAATTTCTGCTCATTGCAAATATCGTTATTCGCAAGACTGCATCTAGTTTTGTATTCTACGTCCATAATTATGAAATTTAATTTTCTTCATGACTCGTGGATGAATTGAGACTGGGAATTGTAAAATAATATGTAGTAATAGAATTATTTCGTGTTATTATTGAAATTTGTTCATAAGGAAATAGTTTTCAAACATCTTGCCTGCTCAAGTCATTAATAATTAATTATAATATATTTTCGACTAATGTATTTCCTGCCTCGACGTACTTTATAATCTACTTAAATTTTAGAAGTTTATTCCACTGTAGAAAACATATTTTAATCAGTGTTAAAGCAGCAAAAGTTTGTGTATATTTCTAACTTTAGCATGTCCAACAAAGGTATTAGCAAAATTAAGCCGAGTCTTAAGTTATAAATTTATGAATTATTCAGTTGATTTTCCTGTCATTTTAAATATTGCACGTGTTTAATGAAAAATAATATACCTAGCTCAAAGAAAATACAAATATATGAAAATGATATTTTGCGATGATCTCGGAAATTCATGAAAAGAAATCAATGACAATGTGAGGTAGTACTTTCAAAGTTTTCCATTGAAATTTTCCTGTCGCTCTTAATTTCTAAGATACAGGGTGATGAACTGATTCTAATCTACATTAATTTTGGCCAGAAGGTCCTTACTATTGATCGGATTTTGTTTAAATTTTAGACACTTTATACACTTATCATAGTTGATAGATTGGCTATTATGATTTTTTTTAATTCCAGGGCCGGACTTTTTTAATATATTTTTTTCGATTCCTGTAAAAAAGATCACCCTGTACACATTTCTTTAAATATTCAGTTGCCAGTTATAAAAGCCCATACATCACTAAACAAAACCATCTAATCAGATTTTTTGTCGCACCTTATCCTTATTTCACATTTCTTAATAAAAAATTTCATTGTAAGCCACAACGTGCCTTCTGTGCTAATAAAATATTTAATCACATTTTAGAGCTGATATTAAATAAGGCGTCCAAGGGAGAAAAATCAAGTTTCCTGGATTAGTTAAAGGTAACACAATTTCAAGCGAGTGTATGCGTGGGTGTCACGCCCACAGCAGAATAAAAAAGTTTCTTTTGATAGATTGCACAATATCAAATAAAAAAATCTACTCGATAAATAACACCCTTATATCTGCTATTTATGTATTCAAATTTAATGAACGTAAACTCTTAATTTATCTCCGTTTCATGAATACGAAATTTCGTGCGAAAGAAAAAAATTCTAATCAAAATTTAAACTATGTTCATATTTAATTTAAATTTCATGAGTAATAGATTCACTTACTTAGATGGAAGTAAAAAGTATTAAAACTTCAGACCATATGTACAGATTACAAATAAGAAATTTATTCAGGAGTCATAAGAAATGTTGTAACACCATAAATCTATTATATTACACAAAAGCAGAAATAAAAAATTAAACATAAATGTTGTTAATTATATAAAAAAATATATAAATAATCATACAATAAAATAATGATTCAATCTGAGTCCAAAAACATGGCAGCTTGTGAGGATTTCAAGTTGACAAAAAAGAAGTACCTATTTAAATAATTTTCTATGGACTAGAACAAATGTCTCGTATGAAATTTTTTTTCATCGCTTTTAAAGCAAAATGTATTCAAATGTTTTATTTTGTCTGGTGTTTTATAGTACAATTGTAAACGAGATAGTAGAAGAATTACAGAGACTAAAGTGAGATTTTGAATAAA
Source organism: Leptura quadrifasciata (assembly GCA_963675555.1). Taxonomy (NCBI): domain Eukaryota; kingdom Metazoa; phylum Arthropoda; class Insecta; order Coleoptera; family Cerambycidae; genus Leptura; species Leptura quadrifasciata. Next base: position 144,192,064 of record OY776676.1, on the reverse strand, counting down.
TTGACAAATCTGGTACTATTTTCGAGATTTTCAGACTAAGTAGAGTAATTACGGATTTAGAGATGCCAGGTAATACAGTACATCTTAATTCAAATAATTAAGAGGAAATACTTTTTAAATATTAAAAGCAAATCTATTTTTCAACTGAAGTAAAGTGAAAAAGGCACTATATAGTTTTTACGAATACTATTTACCAACGTAGACTGCCATCTAGGATAAGTCAGCCCAGCCATTCAGAATTAGAACACCTAGCAAGACGTCAGTGAGTGGATAAGTTTCTAAGGTTCGTCAGTGTTTCATTTCAAGTCATTAGATGTAAACCAATTTTCTGCATTGTATTTTTAATATAAATAGATTCATGTAAAAGATTATCTTTATTTTGACAGACTAGAGTTGTATTATTACAAACAAAACACATCATTTTGGCCTCGGATAATTACATGAGCCATTTACATAAATAGAAAACAAATGTGGCCCCAAGTCTGAGCCTTGGGGTATACCATTTTTTATTTTTAAGTATGTTAAAGCGATAGCATTCATACCGACGAACAGTATTCTATTATTTAGACATAAATAAAAAAGCCAAATATTTAAATTTCTCGTACCACAGAAACTCACCTTTATCAAAATAATGTGAGAGACACTATCTAAGATTAGTCAAGCCGCACTGTACATTCCTTGTTCAAACTCAGAGCCGCCGATTGTGTCACCAACTGACAACTCTTAGGACCGCACTATAGAATTGTTTTGATTAAAACCACACTGCGAATTTTTAAAGAAATTATTAATAGTAAAGTAAGTAATAATTTCAATAATTTTAGAAAACTAGAATAGTAAATATAGAACAAAAGTTATAAAGTTATTGCGTTTTTTGAAACAAGAAATTGCTTACAATGCTCTGACATAGTATTGAGAATTTTTACGACATATTTATTATAAAGTATTGGTGATGGTGCGAAAAAAATTAGAAGAGTTAATTGAGTTAGGTGGCAATGCAAGAACGAAAGCTACAATAAATAAATGCCTCGTCAAGCTTGAGATTAAGGGATGTTAGGTTCGAACCCTGGCTAGAATATAGATATTTATTTTGTTACCGATACTTTGGTAATGGGTTAGACTACAGCTGAGTGACACAACATGAATGTTATCTTGTGAGTTCAAGTCTCAGCTGCCGCCGATGACAATAAAATGAAATAAAACAATCTTTACTTAGCACTATTTTATTGCACACAAATGTAGTATACCTCTGCTGACTAAAATTTACAATCTATAAATAAATTAGTAATCTAATGCTTCACAATAAACTACAATAATATTATTTATTATGGTTGTATGTCCGCGTTTTTCAATGTGTAACCCCCTTCCACACAAGCCTCTGATTTCTGGAATTTGGGATTGTCTAATTTTTGTGGTGTTTATTTATATATTTATTCATGAATTTACATTTTTTTTAACACAAAGACATTTTTAGTTTGTTTTATAAATATAAATAAATATCAGTATATTATAGTATCGTTAGCAAAAAGGTATATTATACACCCGTCTGAATTGATTAGAAATATATGATTAATAAATAGCATGATGAGCATAGGTCCTAGCACACTACTTTGTGGAACACCGTAATTATTTAAACGTTTTCCAGACTTAATATTATTTGTTTTGGTGTGTTGCCTCCGTTTAATGTCGCAAGGAATGGTTGTTGCCTGTGTATGCATGGTTTGAGTGGTGGAATAACCAAGTCCAGGGCATTAATTTTAATATGGCCTTAAAATAATGAACCTAAGTGTTTAAATTATAATTACATCGATATTACGGAACTTATATAATATCGGCATTTAGCAAGATCCAGATAATATTGTAACTTCGGACAGTAGTTAATGCAAGATACAGCTGATTTATCTAGCTATCAAAATTTAAAATATTATTATGGAAGAGAGCTTAAAATACAAGTTTTACGATATGCACTTTAAAATGAAAAGTATTTTAAATGAGTTCTGTCTCTGAACGAATTACAATTAACATATTTTGTACGATGCACTAAATTCATTAAAACCGTCTAGCAGTAGTATCATGCTAGGTTTTAATTGTAGTTTTTAATGAAGTTTTCAAATATTGGCGTTTTGGAATATTCGAGGTAAGCATTTTAAAAGACGATGAGTATAATTTTATGCAACTAATCTAGTCTTATTATGAAGTTCAGTTTAGTACGCTTGTATAACATTCAGGTAAATCTAATTTCTCGAGGCGGAATTTAACATGCATTTGGTATAGAAATCACTTTGCACTGCACTTTGGGAAATTTAATCTTATATCAACAACCTAATTAACACTTTTATTTAAATATTTAGAACCGCATAATAACGCCAGCTTCTAGTAGTAGTAAACCGATGAGTGAATAAATTAATATAAGTCATATTGGATCCATCAACTCTTTTGTTCTTAAACAAGGCGAGATATGATTCATATCATATAAGATACTTTCCTCGCATGTAATAATAATAAATAAATAAACACCACAGAAATTAGACAACCCCCCAATTCCAGAAGCCAGGGGCTTGTGCGGAAGGGGGTTATACATTGAAAAAATGCGGACATAAAGTCGAGGCAAGAATTCAAGCGATGCACGTCACGAGTGATCTCATTAAAGAAATGTTAATACTAACATAATTTTTAATCATTGATTATGTTAAAAAGAGTAATTCTTGACATCCGGTTATTAAGCTTTTTTCAGAAATAGGTACAGTTTAATGGAGCTTCATGATTCTTAGCAGTATTCTCTTATTTATAGAATCGATCTGTGACGTGCATCGCTTGAATTCTTGCCTCGACTATATTTCCTCCGACAGTGCCAGTGCTGGAGCCAGGATTCGAACCCGGTGGTGCGATGCCCATGTGATTAATCGCGATTGCTACATCGCGCCTTAACGCACGCGGCTATCGACGAGATAAACAGATGTATGAGATAATACTTAATACTCACGTTGTTCCTTGGAGAGGCCTCACAGATAAACTCTGCCTGCGTCCAGTAATATTAAATGCAATGCTGTCTGGTCGATAGCCGAGTGGGTTAAGGCGCGAGGTGGCAATCGCGGTTAATCACACGGACATCGCACCACCGGGTTCGAATCCTGGCTCCGGCACTGTCGGAGGAAATGGTTGTATGTCCGCGTTTTTTCAATGTGTAACCCCCTTCCGCACAAGCTCTGGCTTCTGGAATTGGGGGTTGTCTAATTTCTGTGGTGTTTATTTATTATTTAGCCAAGTGCACTTTGAGGTTAATTATTTGGGCTGCGTTAAAGTTGAATGGTTGAACTTCGTTGTATCTTTTGAAAAATACCGACTACTCTCGAAGTAAAATTTTAAACGTCTCCAGACATTTTAGACGTATGGGTGAAATGCAATGCAAGTTAATTCTTCTAATTCAATTACATTTTTTTAAATTTGTAAGTGAAATTGGAATTAAATTATAAATTTCTTTTTCGTTCATACAATTTACCCCGATGTTAAAAATTAGTCGATTTATTCAGCTAAATAGTATTTTTTCTGTCAAACCGGATGTGGCACAGAAAAACTTCATATGAGCTCTCCTCTTCCTTTTTTAACATACTGGACTCTGAATTTTTGTATCAGCGTTTAGAAAAAAAAATCGCCAAAGAATCACGCTTTCGAACTTTCTTAATTATATCAGAAGAAACCTCTCTGATGCACGTGTTCCCATTGGCCAAATAGCCTCAAATTTTGTAAGAATTATTTTTTTTAAATTTAGAACTAATTTATGGGGCGATCCATTCAATATTTTTCCAACAACACCCCCCCCCCCCCCAAATAAGGACCACCTATGTATATATATTTGCAAGACATCTCACCAAAATAGTTGATTTATTCTCAAACTTCGGCAAATTCCCGGAAGCATGAAAAAACTCTAGTATTAGGTACGCCTATTCACAAAAAATGTACAAAACATAATATTGAAAACTGTCTGCCTGTTACCAAAATTTGCAATCGCTAAGGTTTTTGAATTCACCTTACATTGTACCGGGTAATTTTTCGAAAACGATTCAATGATTCTAGAACCGTAAATTTTTTTTTTATAATATAGTGAACGACATTCTGTTGAATGTCAATGGGGACAGATTTTATTGGGAAGAGATGCAATTCAAATAGCACTCCTAATTTCTTTCAACTATTTCTAATAGCAGTATTTTTAAGAGTGTAATCGTGAAAAAAGTGTGACCTTGAAGACGATTTAAAAAAAATAAATGCAAAGTCTAAATTCCAATAAAAAAGTGATGACTTAAAAACTCGTTGACAGTAGGTTACGTGATGCTATTGTTTACACGTGGAAGCCGTAAACTAGTAATTGCCGGCATGTTACAGAAAATCTCCATCAACCTAAACTACTCCTACGTCAAAATTATTTAAGGAGAAGGAAACTTATTAGACTACATAGAATTATTATAACAATTAAAATCGCCATTACCTATTTTAGTCGAGGCAATTTAGCATTTCACAAACGATTTTTAAGCAGTAAGAGGGATTGAGATGGGTTTTCGAAGATGCTGAACGCGATGGTGCTGGTAGAATTTTTTTTTGGAGTTGCGCAACTCGCTAAACAGCCAAGAACCACCCCCAAAAGAGGTTAAACACTTATCACATATTTTCCAATGTTGAAACTTAGCGTAGCGTTTTCGAGGATGCTGAACACGGTGGTGATGCTCAATATTTTTCTGACTCCCACCAACCCCACTAACGGCTAACAAACACCTCCGAAAGGGGCGAAAATATATGTAACGCCCATTTTCGAGGATACTGAGTATGGTGGTGATGGTCAACATTTCTTCTGATCTCCTCCAACCACTCTAATGGCTAACGAACGCCCCCGAAAGGGGTGAAAATCCTTTTTTTATATATCACCCGTAAAATGTATATATCTCCCGTTTTCGAGGAAGCCGAGCACGAGAAAAATAATCATGTCTCTCTTCGTGATTATAATTGTCTTTCTTTACCCCTTAGCTGAAAAAGATAATCGAGTACCTACTTACAAAAAAGGTCTATTGAATCATTGATACGTACGTACAATTTATTTTATTACAAAAAATGATAGAAAGTTATATTGGCGCATACAAATAAGCTTAACAAAATATTTACAGTCGCTTTACTTACATGAAAAATAATAGACGTTATGCATAAAAATAAAACATGCTTACAACATATTTTCTTTTCATTCATACCATATCTATATTAATTTAACCTACATTTCTTACAAGTACAATTAGATACATGGTTGATATTCTTCGTAATGGATATCACAATCATCAACGGCTTCATTAGCCGTTTCTGTCTCAGAATCGCTGAATTTTCGGTACACAATTCAACAATATTTGGTCAATATCATTTTCAGTCTCGTTACACTCCATTTCAGGGAGGTCATTTTCATCTTGTACTGTAGTATTTTGACAATTCTCGCCCCGGCAATTTGTACAAAAAACACTACCTACCGAGTTTACAACATGAGATTTCAATTGGTTTGTTACTTACGTTTTCTGAAGTTTTCAAGCAACCCCTAATAATGATAAATTATCAAATTTTTTGCCTTTGGGAAAATTAAGTTTCCGGTAAAGAATCGGGAGCCTACTCGACAAAGTTAATTAATGCATGTCCAGCAGTACTGATGCATGTGGAGAAGCTAGAGTAAAAACAGATGCGTGGAAGCTGGGCGGGATGCTGTACTCTCGGGAACCCGCGTAACTTTGAATGTATTATCGTTAGAAAACCATTCATCATCACTACCGTGCTGAGCAACTTCGAAGACGGGCGGTACAAGAATTTTGCAGCTGATATTACAAAAAAAAGTTTTTCACTCCTTTCGGGGGTGTTTATTAGCCGTGTGGGGTTGGAGGGGGTAAAAAAAAACATTCAGCATCACCACCGTACTCAACATCCTAAAAAACGGGAGGCATATACATTTTACCGGTAAGATAAAAAGAAGTTTTCACCCTTTCGGGGGTGTTTTGTTAGCCGTTAGACTGTTTATTTTCGGGAATGTTTATTAGCCGGTAGAGGGGTTGGAGTGGGTCAGGAAAAACATTTAGCATCACCACCATGTTCAGCATCCTCGAAAATGGGAGGTAAACTAAGTTTCATCGTTGGAAAAGATGTGATAAGCGTTTAACGCTTTTTGGGGGTGGTTCTTGACCATTTGGGAGGTTGCGCAACTCCAAAGAGAAATTCTACCAGCACCATCGTATTCAGCATCCTCGAAAACGGGGGGACGAGGTCCTCTCGTTGCATAGCAAAATATTTACAATTTTCGGCTTTTTTCCGACTCACACATACCACTAAAATGCATTTTGGTCTGCACCTAAATCGAATGCAAAAAACCCCATCTCGATCCGTCTTACTGCTTAAAAATCGTTTGGAAACGGCATTTTAGTGCTAAATCTCCTCGACTATTTGTGCAAGCGAAATATTCGCCACTAAAGGTAGTAAATATTTTCGTATCACTGGCTCCTCCGCCATAATATTAAATCTCAAAATACCGTGAACCGTTATTAAAATAATACAGAAATTATTCTCATGTTAATTTCATTACTGACTACTTTTCATCTTCCAAGAACTTGAAATATAGATCTTGACGTGTATTGTTGTTTTTTACTAGGAGTTCGGTATTTGACCAAAAATATTTTCACTTATTTCAATAATAGGCCAGTCGTCAGGGAGTTGCGTATACAGTTTTAAATCGGACACAAGATTTTACTGTTGGAACCAGTTCATTATAGGCCTCTTTTAGACATACTAATTCTAGATGTTCCTCAAGGAATTCAAGATTTTTGTAATGTATCATTTGCCACTACAGAGCAACATGTAGATTCCAGGGCGTCTCGCACATCCAAAGATAACGCAATCAGTACCGAAAAGTTTGTGAGTTGGCTTTTATCACAACCCCCTTTCCCAATTAATGAGAATATCATATCAATAAGTACAGGTGTACAAGGAGATGAAAAAATCGATTGCCATAACTCAAACGAGCTTGGCATGTCTGCAATGTTTGCAGAATGTCATCGGACAAAACATCAATGACGTGAAGTTTTAGCGCTAATCAGCTGATTCTGATAAAGATTTTCAGCAATACTTTCAGTTTGAATTAGCCCCATATCCGCTTTCACTTTTTGATGAAGATGGAATGCGAAAAACTAAAAAATCTATTTTTTTATGATTTATTTCCTCCAATCACTGATAAAATTAATTTTGGCAATAAAATACACGTCGTACATAGTGGGTTTTTATTTCATCGAATGGTGTGGCATCGCGTCAACAAGAGACATTTACTTCTATCCTAGCTAGGTACGTTGAGCATATTCAAAAGTATTATAGAGCTAATAGCATCATTATTTTCGATGGGTACCCTACCGATGCATCTGATAAAAGCACAGAATCTGTCAAGTGTCAACGACGAGCTCAAAGAAATGTTTCTGCAATTGTAAATTTTGACGAGTCCATGATAGCAACAATGCAACAGGAGAAGTTTCTATCAAACGGTCAATATAAAAATCGACTTATCTCACTGTTACGTAAAAAGCTTACTACTGCAAGTGTCGTTGTTGAGCAGGCTGCCGATGATGCTGATTCTCTTATTGTTAACTCAGCGATACATATATTACCTCATTACGCTTCGGTAATTATAATTGGTGAAGACGTTGACCTTTTAATCATTATGACAGGATTATCCTCACGTTGTTCAAACATGTATTTTATGAAGCCAAGCAAGCCAAGCATTCAGTGAGTGTGACACAATTTCTGCTTTTTTTAGGCAAGGCAAAGGAACATTTGTTAAATTATTACAAAAATCTGCAAGATTACAAAAATACGTGGAATGTTTTAAAGTTCCCTAATGTTACTCACCCTGAATTTATAGATACAGCAGGCCAAAAAGTTATCTTAGTCCTTTACGGAGCAAAACAGCATGCTTTGAATACATACAGGTACAAACGCTTTATTACCGTTACCTCCAACTGAGTCTGCTGCACGCCAACACTCTATTAGAACATACTGTCAAATTCAGCAGTGGTACGGCAATGCCAAAAGTCCTCAAGATTAGGGTTGCATAAAAAAAAAACGGTCTGTCTCCTATTACTATCAAAAACGAAGCTGGTCCACAAGACTTTTTGAAAACAATAAGCTGCAAGTTTAAAACATGTTGTAAAGCCGTATGTACTTGTAGAAGAGCTAGACTAAGATGTTCCGTTATTTGTTCTGGATGTCAAGAACAACGTGTATAAATGTCGAAATATATGTAGACGACTTAGATCAAGCCGGAAGAAACTGAAGATAAGATATTAGCTTCATTCGAATAGAATAAATACAAGGAGGCTGAATTTGACAAAGACGATGCAGACGCTATGAAAGCGACACTCGCAGTTTTTTGAAGCGAGGGAACGTTTTGGACCTTCAACTTTAAAAAAATTCAAACTAATGTATAATGTATTGGCAGTAGAGAATAAAAGAATTAGAAGTAAGTTAACCAAATAAACAAAAAGTGGATTAGGCCTATCGGGGACATCACAAATAAAACGCGCTAAATACTCTACCGCAAGGTGGTGGGTGTGGAAACGAGCACATAATGGTTTGTAAATTATATTTGAAATTAGTAAAGATTACAGAAGTATTAAAAATTCATAATAGCTAGGTCTAGGTGTTATTTCGATAATATTCAAAACATATGAAATAGTAAAATATTTAAGTTTAATTGGATGGAATCTGCGGTAGGTTCTTGATGAAACATATTCAATAGAATAATTATAAATATTCAAAAGAATAGTTACAATACGCACTTGCTTTATTGTTTCATTAGTTTTGTTCAGATTTCTCTGACATATGTTTCGGCCTTGCGACCATTATCAGAGTCTTAAAAACTGAGCTGAAAGTGGTGGTTCACAGTATACCACCATCATCATCTACCCAACCTAGAGGGGTATAATAACTTGATTTGCTATTTCTTAAAATTTAACAATACAGGCCGGAACTACGAACTTAATTTTAATTTTATTACTGTGTCTAGTACAGGATTGTTCATAAATTCTGTTTGTGTATTTGTAACGTTTTTATGGTTTCTTAGGGCCTTCTTAATTTATAAAATTTCAAGCATGTCTAGGATTTTTCCTTTGTTTGCATTATGCAAAAGTTTAACACAACTATCGTTAAAAACGTGATTTTGCTCAATGCAATGTTCGGCGAAACCAGTTGATTTTTTATTATATAAAACAGACTGTTTGTGTTCTCTTAACCTCACATCTATGCTACGGCTACTCTGACCTATATATACGGCATCACAGTCGTCACACTTTATTTCATGTACCCCGATTTTTTAATATCTTCTGTATTATCTTTATTATTAACCAACAAGTGACCTAAATTATTTCTGTTCGTTGATATTGTATTAATACATAATTTATTTAATCTATTACATGCTGAGTTGCTAACCTTATTTACATAATTTATACTATGCCACTTTTCGTTTTCTATATTTGGCACGTTATAAAAATGTTTTTGTAATAATTTTCTCTGTTTATTTTTGATTAATTTGTCAATCTTGGAAGATAAAAATGTCACCGTTCCATAGCTATGTACACAGAATATTATCTCTAAACTTAAATAGGGTTAACTTTGAAAAAGAAGTTAGAATTCTTAAAACGCTAGCAAAAAACAATGGCTATGATGAGTTACTTGGGGTTACTTGGGATGAGTTACAAATTAATAAAAAATAAACAGAGAAAATTATTACAAAAACAATTTTATAACGTGCCAAATATAGAAAACAAAAAGTGGCATAGTATAAATTATGTAAATAAGGTTAGCAACGCAGTATGTAATAGATTAAATAATTTATGTATTAATACAATATCAACGAACAGAAATAATTTAGGTCACTTGTTGGTTAGTAATAAAGAAAATACCCAAGATATAAAAAAATCGGGGATATATGAAATAAAATGAGAATACTGTGATGCCGTATATATAGGTCAGAGTGGCCGTATCATAGATGTGAGGTTAAGAGAACACAAAGAGTCTATTTTATATAATAAAAAATCAACTGGTGTCGCCGTACATTGCATTGAGCAAAATCACATTTTTAACGGTAGTAGTGTTAAAATTTTGCATAATGCAAACAAAGGAAAAATCCTAGACATGCTTGAAATTTTAGAAATTGAGAAGGCGCTAAGAAACCATAAGAACGTTACAAATACACAAACAAAATTTATGAGCAATCCTGTACTAGACACAGTAATAAAATTAAAATTGAGTTCGTAGTTCCGGCCTGTATTGTTAAATTTTAAGAAATAGCAAATCAAGTTATTATCCCCCTCCTAGGTGGGTAGAGGATTTGTAAGATATATACTGTGAACCACCACTTTCAGGTCAGTTTTTAAGACTCTTTGATAATGGTCGCAGGGCCGAAACATATGTCAGAGAAATCTCAACAAAACTACTGAAACAATAAACCAAGTGCGTATTGTAACTATTCTTTTGAATATTTATAATTGTTGTATTAAATATTTAAGTAGTTATAAAACTTAGTATGCGAAAAGTAATAAGGTTGCCACTAAAATATTTTGCAACTTCATTTTCAAAGTAATAGTTTTCGTCCAAAGTTATAATATTTAGCTGAGCTAAGTAGATAAAAGTTAAATTTTGTATACCAAACAGATTTACCCTAGGGTCTATTATGATACAATTAAATGAGTAAAGTAATTCTCCAGCTTGCTTTGTTTAAAATATAATAGAACAAACATCCCTAGCATATTATAACGTCTCTCTCAACTATTGCAATTTGACTTTTTCATTAAATTTTGGTTCCAGGAGAAGGACACAAATCGAAATGTAATTTGAACAATAAATTTTTAAATATCAATTCCAGTATGAAGCTATCACATTACTGTTAAATATAATATGAGTTAAGCAGTCTTTCAAGGGTGGAAAGTTAATATAAGTTGTAATTAAGAAATGGAAGGCCTTCAGAAAGTCGAATACAAAACTGAGAGCCATTCTAACTCTTTCCTATTGAAATGCGGAATGCGTGCAGGCTTCGGAAAATACCTTAATGAATCACGTACGGAATGTTTGGATACTCCTAAAGACCGAATTAATTACGCTTTTAATGTGAATTCTATGACCGTAAATTATTAAAAACAACAGAATTTCATTTTATTAATATCTGTGAACTGATGTAATTATAATAAGAAAAGTGTCTTTGCTGAAAACGTTCTAATTTTAGAACATCTCAGAAGTATGATGAAAATCCGTTGGTTCCATCACATATCAAACGTGGAAGTACTCAGGAGAGCAAACAGCCTTCCAATTGAGGTGCTTATTTCAAGAGCACGCCTAAGATGGGCAGGTCACGTTCATCGTATGCATGATAACCGCCTTCCTAAATGTACACTTTATGGTGAATTGCTAAGCGGTAGAAGAAGGCGTGGCGGTTAACGAAAGAGGTTCAAAGACGCTCTCCATGAAAATCTAAAATCCTGCGGTATTGCAGACGAGCAATGGGAACAACTTGCAGCGGACAGGACCGAATGGCGAGGGGTTGTGGCCAGCTATCAAGGAAATTTTGCTGCAAGAAGGCCGAATCCAAGACCTAACCAGTTCTATGTTTGTCCTGACTGCGATCGACATGTGCTCTCCCGAATTGGCCTCTATAGCCATAGTCGTGTGCACCGTAGATGAATGGGAATTACAATAGATTACACCTTTTACTTGTTTTTTATTGTACACAATTTATCGACTGTAACATTTTTATACTCGGACTCGAGTAACGGCTAATAAAAAAAAAAAAAAAATAAGAAAACTCATTTGTAAAGGATGCAGTACGGACTATTCCAAGCTTCTAACAAATTTGAATGATTTAAAATAAAGAACAGAAAAATCAGGGCTCAACGGCTTCATTCAGATATCCAATAAAATTATGTAATAGTTTCAAAAATTTAATTCAAATGACTGCCTATAATTTGATAAAGTTGTATACTAATATTATTTGATATAAAAACATTAACACTGCAATATGTTAAGAAACGGAAAAATAATCAAGTGGCTTTTATAAATTATTATATATGTATTTTTGATATCCCATAGGATTAATAAATGAATAAAATATCAGTAAAGTATAATAAAAAAATTTATACACTTAAAATACAAATATCAAAATATTTTAAAAGAAATATTACACGATGCTAGACAAAATAAGCTTACATACGAGCATGCAAGACTCAATTTGGTATCCTAAATCAGGGAAAGCAGTTGAAGTAAAAAATGAATTAATTTAGTTAATAATTGTTAAATATTTGTTAATAGTTAAGTTTCGAAACAATAAAAAAAAACATTTGTACTTACAAAAAGATATAACCACACTGTAAATTGTACAAAGTTCTTCAATATAACACTATAATAAACTTTTGTATAGTGGTACAGCATTGCTTCAAAAAAGAGTTCTAAAACCCTAGTGGAAACGAGAAGAAACTGTCCAATAGTGATAAAACTCCAAAATTTAACCTAAAAAAGTTAATAAATTAATAATTATAAGTCTAGATGTAGTAAAAATGAATCTAAAATCATAAAAGAGACTAACTATAACTGAATGAACAATTTAAGTGCAAAATAAATAAGGAAATTAGCAAAGTTGTAAAAATTGTAGAAAGTAAGAACGGCTACCGTTACCAAAAAAACACAAAACTTAAAATAAGTACAAAAACTTCAATGTAATGATGAAAATAATGAATAATAGTTAAAATAAATACAAAATAATGAAACACATCTAGTGCAATCATAAAATCAAGTACAGAAAAAGGACAAAAATAGCTTGAAAAGGCGATATAGGTGTCACAGCAGCATTCTACGCACAGAACTTTTATATTAACTTTTAGTGTAATGTAAATGCATGCCCTGGTCAAACTAGAGGTCATGAGGAATAGTTAGTAATAGACTTAAACTAGGTAAGCTCTTCAATAAAGTCTGGAGATACCAATGTTCAGGAAGTGTCACCTGAAACATAAAAAATTTGTATAATTATTAATTTATAATTGAAAATTGAAAGCGAAGTTGTATTATATTTAATATTAAGTGTTTAGAAAAAAATTTAAATGGTAAAATAAATAGAAAATAGTTAATTATAAAGAAACTTGTATATTTATCTCGGATAATTTAATGTTCAGAAAATTATTTGGAAACTTAACAAATAGTATATCAAATTAAAGTAGAAATAAAAAGAAACGTATTGGTACTATTTATTTTCAGAAAAAGTCAATAATAGCTGTAAATAGTAAAAATGCAGAAAAATTAATTATTTTTATTTTATTTTTTTATACATTTATTTAACGTTGGCCTATTTCCGCGACTGAGGCCTAACACCAACGCCTGTAGACGAGCTACCCCCAACCAGGAATTTTGCCAAACCTCTTCCCTAAAGAAGAGTAGGGATCTTTTTCTTGCCTAACATTTAATAGACAACGGACCGACGGCTTTACATCCCCTCCGAAGGATGGTATATCTCCTATACAACCCTCGCCTAAGGTTGTATAGCTTCCGCGCATACACTGATATACAAGCCGCTGGAAGATGTGTGAGGCGTGGACGCGGTTTCCGTTGAAATGGTTACCCATCCAAGTACTAACTGCGTCTGTCGTTGCTTTACATCGCATACCGAAGTATGTACATAGTAAAGACGCACCTACGCTCGCCCCTAAAAATTAATTATAAAAATTTCATAGCAAGCAGTCGGATGTGCTTAGAAACGTCAAATTTAGACGATTTTAGGCACAGATCGACAATTTTAATGTGTATTTGGCCGTGAGCTAAGCAACACTACAAATTTGAAAACAAAATATAACCTCAAAAGAAGAAAACGAAACATTTGAATATGTCAAGTCATTATAACAAGACATTACTGAATTTAATTAAATAATAAAATATATCTAATTAAAGGTAACATACATAATAAGTAATCCGAAATAAATCTAAATCGTTGATTATACAAATCGGTGTACGCTTGTTTAGTCTAATATTTGATAAAATTGTAACTAAATGAAAAATTTAACCTACCTGCATATAAAATAAAGTACTTTGAATAATCCTATAAATCCAAAAGAATAATCTCAACATTTCCAACAAGAAATAGGAAAGTTGGCATCATATAAACAAACATTTTTCACATCACACTTTAACAGAAGTAATTGGTATAGATTGAAATCAGTTCATGCTGAATCGAGGTAAAAGCGAGTGAGGCAATTTTCTAAGAGATAACTAGGAAGCATACCAACCGGATGGTTATAAAAGGTATACCTTTTCGTTTCATATGAGCTTTTTAATAAAAGTTTTTATGCATAAAATATTTATTCAATTCGTCAATTTACAAAATAAAAATGCCTTATTAGAATTAAGATTAGCTATTGTCATAAACCCATTTAAATCCAAAATATATTCATTTGAATTCACTGTATTGCTAAGAACCATTTAAATCTTCAATATATTCATTTCTTATCTCATCTTGTGAGTCTTATTGGTAACTAGCTGGAACCGAACCTACATAAATACTCTTAGAAGAGACAGTTTTATATACAAGTGTTTGTAGAATGGCATGTTCTAAACGTTGTTTATAATAGATGATGGGGGTTTATGGGTCTGAATAAGTAAATAAAGAAATAAGTTATTGCCTTATACCTCAAAGAGAAACAACAATACAGCTACGGACACGTGTTTCGGAGTTATTGCTCTTCATCAGCTTAGCGTAGCTTAGCGAATATATCTTATAATCGAGCAAAACCAACAAAGGTAGGAAAGCGCAGTGCACAGCACTTCATTTGTACTTTCATAATTCATGTGCTACATTTAGGGCAATCAGTACGAGGAGCTCTATGTGTACTGCTCTATTTCCACCTGGCAAACGTGTCCGTAGCTGCATTGTTGTTTCTCTTTGAGGTATAAGGCGATAACTTATTTCTTTATTTAATAGTTTATAATATCGAACCTACTGGATACACTAATAATTTAACTAATAATATAACATTTAAAAATTTGATATTAAAAATAATTATAACATTATATATTTAATGTGTCTTGGGATTATTCTCATTTTTGTTGAATACTAATAAACTACAATGTTTTGCATTTGTTTAAAGCTTATAATCGTCGTAGTATTGTAACACTTATTTAGGTTTCTTTCGTAAGCTCTATCCGGAACACTGTAAAATGGTAAGCCCAGAATTCTTCCGTTTGTAATTTTCACATCCCACCGCACAACAATTAATACAAGGTACTTGTTGGCATCGTTAAACATATAAACGCGGTGACGTCAGTATGATAGTGAAAGATATATAATTACGTTGTACGTTCACCGGCTCAGCAGGACCACTTGAACCATGCAGAAGGTCTATTTAAAACTTAAATAAAGCTTCCATTTGACTTCGTACTTAATTTAGAGCTACGGGAAGTAATTATTGATGATGCTTTATCTTACCTTTTCCTGGCAAGTTTTTTAGAGCCACTTATTGACTGAATATCTGAAGCTTCTCTGTGAATATTATTTGATAATTTATCAATTCGCTAGTCCGCGAAATTTTTATTATTAAAGCAATTCTCATTCCACACTGCTCACGCATTCTGTTTGTGCTTTCTCCTAGTTATATGTAAGTACATAAACCAATGCATAAATTCATTGTAATTCGATCTTCTTAACGTCTTTATTTTTCATTCTAACATTCGCCTATTTTTCTACTAGTATTATTAATATAGCCATAGAATCTCGCAACTCATCTTCTCATCGCTTCTCATTAACATCTTCGTTCTTTATTGTTAGCAATATATAACTCAGGCAACGTAGAATCTTCAATAACGCCCTTTAAGCTAAATCAAAACGAAGAAAACACGTAGTAAGCGATTTCAATGCTGAAATACGGAACTTCAACAAGGAAAGCAACTGCAACTTTTTTAACTCTGGAACAGCCAAGGCAAATAGATCGGTTATCTTGTTTATTTTTGTTGCCATGAAACTGTTCCATGATAAATACAGGGTGGACCATTAATAATAGGCCATAGTTCAGGGGTATATTCTTCGGGCCAAAATATGAGGGTATAACCAAATATGCTTTAGTAAAATGTTGTCGTGGAAAAAGATACAGGATGTCAAATTTCAAATTATTTTTTCGTTTTCTTGCAATAACTTAACAATCTCTTGACTGACCTTCGCCAAATTTGCTAAAGGAACTTCTTTTATTCTAAGAAACAATAATTTATATATTAAATCACGTTAGATCATAGAGGGCGCCGCAGGACATGTATCTGATGATGAATTTTTTTCATATTTTTTTACGAAACGTTGTGGTACTTCTGACTACAAAATCTGATGAGGGCATCATTTTCACGTATAAAAGGTACACTTGGTAGCGCTTGATAACTCCAACCGTTTTCGAGGAAAGTGCCGTTAAACATTTCAATAATTTTTTGAAAGACAAATTCAAATTTAATGAAACAAAGTGTATTTATTGAAAAGTGTGCTTTGGAAAGGTTTAGTTTTGTCATTTACGTCATTTAATCATTTTATTTTCTTCTTGTGTTCCTCGAGCTAATTTCTTTCACACAAACGCTGCAGCGAGGAGATACTCATTGCAATATCCAAATAGAATACAGCAAGACTATAAGATTTCCAAAGATATGTTTCGTCGTTTGAGAGAAACGGGTTCATTTCGCTATAAAAACAATGTAGGACGACCGAAACGAATTACTCTAGATCAAGAACTATACATTTTAGTTCATGTGGATGAAGATCCTCAAGTCAACTCAAGTCGCTTGGCAGCGGCAACAGGAGTGAGCAAACAATCTGTCCTAAGAATCTTACGTAAAAAACGCTTCTACCCATATCATCTCACTCTTGTATAAAACTTACTTCTAAGGAATCTTCCACAAAGGCTATAATTTTGTCAATTTGTTCTAAATAAACACAACAGGAACAGGGAACGAAATTTTGTTAAGAACACTTTATTTACCGACGAAGCAACTTTTACTCGCCGAGGCGTTTTTAACTGGAGAAATACCCATTGCTGGGAAGTAGAAAATGCTCATGCCGTTAAAGAAAGGCATTTTCAGCAAGAATTTATGATTAAATTTTGGTGTCGTATCATCGGCGATCAATTATTGGGACCATTTGTCCTTCCTCCAAATTTAAATGGACAATCTTATCTGTTATTTCTACAAAATACTCTTGCGGATATATTACATGCTTTCATACTAGACATACGGAACAGAATGTGGTTCATGCGAGATGGAACTCCTCCTCATTTATCCACTGAAGTCATGAATTATCTTGATGAGACTTTCCCACGCAGATGGATCGGTCGAGGAAGTGAGTTTGCTTGGCCATCAAGGAGTCCTGATTATAATCCTTTTTATTATTATGCGTATGGACATATTAAGTCCTTAGTCTATGCAAATACTACCAACTCAAGAGAAGAATTGTGGGACAGAATACAAAACGCAGCGAATTTTATTAGAGGACAGGGAAATGTATTTTTCAATCAAGAAAATCTTTAATGAATAGAATTAGAAAAAGCATAGAAGTAGATGGAGACCATATCGAACATTTACTCTAAGTTGCAGCAATGGGGTTTTTGCATGGGGGGGGGGAGTTTATAATGTCGTTATGTCAACTTTTTCGTTATTTTTTGATCTTCTAATAAGATTAGATCCTTATTTTAGACACTCTTTTGATTTATGTATTTATCTCAATACCATGAAAATAATCCATTAGTTCATAAGAAAGTGAGAAAGAGTTTACGCTGTTATTACAATTTTGTTTTCCCTTACGTTTTGTACTTTTTTCAATAAATACACTTTGTTTCATTAAATTTGAATTTGTCTTTCAAAAAATTATTGAAATGTTTAACGGCACTTTCCTCGAAAACGGTTGGAGTTATCAAGTTCTACCAAGTGTGCCTTTTATACGTGGAAATGACGCTGCTACATATACACACTCTCGTCCAGAGTGTGTAAGCGCGTCTGGCCTCTTGTTATTTGTCTTCTGCTGTGTGGAGGAGGCGTAACGGGCGCCCGCGTTAATCCGATAAGTGACCTTATTGAAACGTCACGTGTCACGTGACTTCTCGTCGCTGGTTGTCGTGCATCCTCGCTTCTAGTCGCCGCCGTAGAATGTTGTGTAGTGCCACTGCTATCCATGCAAGAAGATAGTAATTTTACTATATGCCTATTAAACCCTGTGTATCTGTGATGTTCCAGTACATTATTTATTTATTTTTATACTACGCACGGAAAATTAAATATTAATTGCCCTGAGGATGATATTAAAAAATATCGAAACGTCGGCAAGTTAATAAAGTAGCTTTCTTTAATACACTTGGACCTAGCCCCAAAAGATTTTCACAATCTATTATAAGTGGTCTATAAACTTTCTGTTAATAATATTTTATTCCCTTTAATAAAAGGGCAGCAGTGGCAATGGGGATGGTAGAGGGGGTGGCTAATGTCAAAAAATTTTTAAAGTCCCTTGGTTCTCGTTTACACATTAAATCCCAATTTAATTTTTTTCTCCCTATAATAATAGGGTGGGGGTAGCAAGGGGGTAGTAGCTAACGCCAAAAAAAATTTCGAGGCATTTCGCTCTTGTGCACATACTAAATCACATTTTAATTTTTTTTACTCCGTTTCATAATGGTGGGGGGATAGTATTGGGGGTGATAGTTGGGGGTGGCTGATGCCAAAAAAAAATTTGAGACCTAGACTTTTCGTACATGCCCTAAATTGCAGTTTTATGGACTCTTACCTGCTTGCTTTGCCTATTTACCCTCACTCTCACTCTACTGAACTTCGCCCTTTTATTATTATATTCAATAATAAATAAAGACATATTATTATTATTATTATTATTATTATTATTTATCTCATTTACCCCCGAACTCTTCAAAAGAATTAGATCAAAATATATAATATACATATATAATACATACGTGTACCAAATTTCAAGTCAATATCGTAAACGATTCCAGAGTAAACGTGCGCACAAAGAAGATTGAAGTCTTTCACCATGGCCAAAAATTCTGAAACCATGGTAACGTCCACAGTTGGCAGATTATGCGAGTCCGCCTTTTGAAAACCTGCTTCCATTTTAGTAGTATGCCTTAATTAAAATTAAAAGTCGCAAAACGAAGAACTACACGGACACAAGTGTTCGCAGAAGTCAGTAAACGCAGACTACTACTAATTTTCATATGAAACGTGCATGAAACCTAGCCAGTATACTTACGCGCGTTTAACTTCGGGCGAGTTGACGACACACCAATCAAAAAGCGTTTCGCGCGTTTAAATGAATATTCATATTTCTGTAGGGGTTTTCCTATAGAACGGATTTATTAATTTTTGTAAAACTTTGTAGATATTATTGTAAGACTATTTTTAACCATTTTATCATGTTTAAACAGGATTTAATTTCTTTGTCAACATCCTTATTGAGTAATATTCGACTGTGCTCCAGCGTAGTTGGTTACATCCTCGTAGGTCGTCGTGTGTCTACATTAATCATCGGTGTTTGCAGTAGTGTGGTGCGTCGATGAATAGACGACAAGTAGTTTATGAAAAAGTTGAAAAAACCTCAAAAGTTCTGTGACATGGATGAAACATGGACCCCCCCCCCCCGTTTTCGAAGGCACTGAACATGATGGTGATATTTTAAAGGTTTCCACCCCTCAGAAATTACCCCTAAGCTCCCCTATTTCACGTTTTTTCCATCGTAGGCTTGCGGATCGGGTTTTTTTTCAGGATTCGATAGGCCGTAATAAATTTAACCATATAACATCTTATCCACGTCCGGAATTGACACTACTAATACTAAAATATCCCCAAAAAAATCAAAATTCATGAAAATTTGTTTATCTCCGTTTTCGAGGGTACTGAACACGATGGTGATATTCATGTCTCCCCCACCCTCCACCAATCACCTCTAAAATCACCCTTTTTTCATATTTCTTGATACTGAGCATGTGAGCACCCGTTGAATCGGGGTTTTTAATGTTTAATATCGAAATCCCCTTGAAAATGTTGTATATTAAATTTCATACCGCCTACCCGAATCCTACGATGAAAAAAACGCTAAATAGAGGTGTTTTTTCGAGCTTAGGGGTAGTTGCTAAGGGGCGGGAACATTAAAAATATCACGATCGTGTTCAGCGTCATCGAACACGGGGAGTACCCATGTTTCATTCCTGTCACAGAACTTTTATGTTTTAAGCCTTGTTCTGCAACTTTTTTATGGAGTAAAGGCGGCAACTGGTTAATAGCGTTGATTTCCTCAGAATTTTCATACGTTCTCATATAATTAGATGAACCTTCGATAGCTTGACTCACCTATTGTCTCCCTTTTATAAACTAGATGGAAACTATTCATATTTTATAAGTCGCAACATCAAATGTAGGACCATTGATTGCAAGATATTATTTGTGAGGAAAATATTGACCAAATCAATTAATTCAACCCAAAATCTGTAAACTGTAAAGTAATTATTCTAATCAAGTTTCGCGAATATACCCAAATGGGGATGTCAAGATGTTAGATCCTGATTAGTTATATTTAATTAAAGCAGGGTTGTATATCATTACGTCAAGGTGCCATGAAACATTCATTATGATAATGTTTCTAAACGGACTAGAAAACTATGAAGCAGATTTAATCAAAATAATAAAATATCCGCTTTGAAATAGTTACAAGCAAATCAGGCAATGTTGTAAGCTAGTCACAAATCGATTTGAACAGTAAAAACAAATCGTTTGCATATAGGTAGGCACGACAATAGTTTAGAACGAGCAATTTTCAAATAAATAGGATGGTGCTACTTTTACAGATATATATTTCACAACGTGTGATACTCATTGTAAACTTATTAAATACATAGTTGACAATCGGAAAAATAACTTCTTAATTAAAAATTAGTTTTATAGTACCAGTTCTAAAAGTTAAGAACCTAAAACAGGTAAGTGAAACAGGCCAATGAATTTAATTCTGATGGTATATAAAATACAATAAATCGTGGTGGCCGAGTAATTGAGGGAATACTTTGAAGAGAATAAACTTTAATGCAGTAAGCAATTGGAATTTAGACAGTCATTTTTTGTAGCGATATGGATGTAGTTCAGTTAGCCAGAAACAAATATTGATGGCAAGGTCAGTACTTAAATTGATATTTGAAAATTAGTACTTATTTACATACATGTTTATTTAATCTATAAAATTGTAAACGCAAAAGAGAACGACACATTTATATGTGTTCAATATACTTATGTAATAATTTCCAATTAAAGGAAAATAGGCACGGACACACGCATCTCGCCTAGGGACCTACCAAGACGTATTCTTAATTATTTTTTATACATATTGCGTAAGGCTTCGGTAAACCAGGAGAGCAATATGAGCTTAGATAACAGAAACACGTGTTAATATAAATTGAATCCAGTTTCACTCAAAATGTTAATTATGTGTCTTATTTCTCGATTTGATGAAGTATATTGAATGGAGCCATAAAACGGCATCTGATTAAATTCATATTTTATTCTGCTTCAGAGATTATACAAAAACCTATGTCACCCAATATAGTACAAGCCAGTCAAATAATTAGTAAAGTTATACAGAAAAAAAGTTACTTATTTGGGAAAGATGATATTATTAGGCTCGAAATTGTTCGAGAAACGTGGACTACAACAGAATACTACATTAGCTTATTTTTTAATCTTCATATTTAAGTAGATTTTGGTTTATCTCATATGTTTCTCAGGTATAATATGAAAACAGGATACCACAGAGAATAAATTATACGCGCCGTGAGGCCTAATATTGAAGTGTATACAGGCTATCAAAGAAAAATGTAAGCAACATTCATGATTCTCTTATTGTCTTGCGTTGGATTTGATAATAATAATAATAATCGTCATTTATTTTTGTATATATATATATATATATATATATATATACATTACATGTGATATCATTACAAAAATGAGGCGAAGTTTAGCACACGAAGTGCTATTCTTACACTTAACCTCTACACACACAAAAAATAGATTTAATAATTCTTAGTATAGAAATATAAAAGATTACAAAAGGAATAAATAATAATAATTGGAAATAATAAAAAGTAATTTATATATTTGAAGTTATGAAGCATGGCAATGTATTTATTCATCCAAAGATAAGGAGCAATATAAGATCATAACTGTGATTGAAGAAAATAAAATTAAGATTTTCGTTTAATCCGTGGAATAGGCAATTCTTTTAGATGATTAGGTAGAGAGTTGTAAATACTAACTGCGTTGTAAAGATAACTTTTACGAAAAAGTGTAGTGCGATGTCTAGGAATGTGAAGGGAATGAATATTTCTTAAATTCATTTGGTGAAAATTACTACGCTCTATTAGCATCTCTTTGAGGTAAGCAGGAGTGGAGGTCAATATCATCTTAGGAATTGTACATCCCAGATGATGCTTCCACCTGTTGACCATGTTTAACCAGGACAGTTCTCTAAACTTGGTAGAAACGTGATCATATTTACGCAAGTTGTGAATGATTCTACAGCAGGAGTTTTGATCTCATTGTATGCGAGCTTTGTCGATAGCATTAAAGTGAGGTCTATAAATATAATCTCCACAATTGAAATTACAAAGCACCATAATTTCTGTCAAAGTTTGTTAAGATCAAAACTTAGAAATTCTTTATTAGCATACAATAGTCTTAAGGCTACATATGATTTTTGCACAATCTTACAAACTTGTTGTGTAAATTTTATCTTAGTGTCTATTATTAGACCTAGATTATTTTTATGGTCCACTACAGGGATGTTTTCATGAATTATTTTGATGTTTAATGAAGATTTTACAATATCAACCTTCTTTTGTGAGCCAAAAAATAATACACAAGATTTGTTACTATTTAGAGACAAGTTGCATCTTTTTGATTTTTTGAATACATTTTCTAGATCTGTATTTGCATGACTTTCAAAAGCTGGAAGATTGTTGATGTCGACTCTATAAACCAATTGCTTATCATCAGCATATGCATATGAGTAACAATCAGAAAAGTTGACATTAAATCTGCTGTATATATGATAAAAAATAAGGGACCTAGAACAGAATCTTGCGATACTCCTGCTAGTAATGTTATAGAGTTGGAAAGATTATGCTCAACATTTACTTTCTGTTGCCGTTCTGTCAAGTAAGATTTTATTAAGTTCAAAGGCGGATCTTCAATACCATAGCATTTTAATTTTGATAGAATTACTTTGTGGTTTATGGTGTCGAAAGCCTTTGAGTAATCAAGCGGGATAAGTGCTGCCACATCACCATCGTCGACAACAGAAACTATATTATGTAAAATATCAGCCAAAGCAGTTGATGTGCTGTGAGATTTCCGGAAACCTGACATGTTTGGGCAATATATAATTTTGCGTAAAATACGTAAATAATTGTTTATACAATACTTTTCCATAATTTTAGATAGGACGGATAAAATACTTATTGGTCTCAAGTCACCAAATTTAACTTTATTTGCTATTTTAGGTATCGGATTGACAATTGCTAGTTACCAGTTTTTAGGGAAGTAATTATGCTCTATACAACAATTAATGATATGAACGATGTATACATCAAGAAATGGAGAACAGTATTTTAACATCGTACTTGAGATGTCATCTATACCATAAGCTGTAGATTTTAATTCTTGAATAATTCTAGTGACAGTAATTGATGTTTGGATTATACATATGATTTTCATAATAATCAATTGTATCGGAGCAAACTTTATCATTAGGATTAATACTACTGGTGAGGAACTAGTTTCTCCCATGGGAATTTGCTAGGTGCTCTGGAATAGCATAATTTCTTTTTCTCAATTTAACATTAAGTGATTCCAGGGCCTTCCAAGTTTTTTGTTTTTTTTTTATTTTGTACAAAGTTATGGATATAGGCTCTCTCTTCTTTGTGCAAAGTACTTGATGTTAAATTACATAAGCCTTTATACTCTTCATAATCTGCATTATTATTTGATCTTTTATATTTTTTAAGTGCTCTGTTCTTTTCATCAACCATTAGACGTAGCGCATTAGTCATCCAGGAGGTTTTAGGCTTTGTAACTCTTACTGGTGCGTGAGTGTTAAATAGTTCAAGAATTAGTAATGTGAATATATCTATTTTATTATCAATATCTTGTTCACGAATAATGTCAAACCAAGGCTGTTGGACCAGATCTCTATTAAATTGGTTTAAATCAAAGTTTTTATAATCCCGAAATTTAATGATCTTGGTTTAAATTTCTGAATTTGACAAGTATACTCGCAGTATACTAAATGATAGCCAGAAATGAGATCGGCAATAACACTGCCCGACGTCTTAATTGAACTTTTATTATGAATGAAAAAGGGGTCAAGTAGAGTGGAAGACTGCGCAGCAATTCTAGTTGACTCGTTAATCAGTTGGTTGAAGCGATAAAAATCAAAGCATTGCGATAACAGAATATTATCATTATTTAAAAGGTTAATGTTCATATCACCTACGCAAATAATCCCATCTACAGTAGGAAATACTGCTGATAAAATAGTGTCAACCTGCTCGACAAAATTTAACAAGTTACCGGTGGGTGATAAAGAACTCCTAACGCATATTTCTTATTAGAAATTTTGAATTTAAGCCACAACTGTTCAAGCGCTGCATCGAGATCAAAATCAAATCTAATAACTTCACAGTCAATATGATTCTTTACATATACTCCCACACCTCCACCTCTAGCTCTACCTCTAGCTCTACCTCTTAGCTGGCCTATCACGTCTAAATAATTTATAATCTGGTATGGTAACGGCAGAGGATGGATCGTACGCCTGTAGCCAGGTTTCGGTCACACACACACAAAATTAAATGCATGCGTAGTTACCAAATCTACTAATTCAGTAAAACCTGTGAATATTGACCTTAAATTCAAATGAGAAATACTTACATGCTTCTTAACTTATTTTCCTATTTACTATAACAATTCAAGTAGAAAAATATATCAAAATAATAATGTAGAGTTAGGTTGAGGATTTTTTTGTTACTGCTTTGCATGTGAATTAAACACAATTTGTTAAAAGTCGCCTAACTGGTAACTGGAATAGGATTTCTGCAAAAATTTTAAAAACTGGTGCTCGGCACATTTTCTGCCAGCTCGACATGTCATTAAAACATAGCAACAACAGTTCATCAACTGAGGCATAAAGTCTTGATTTTAAAATTTCAGAGCTAACACGAATAAAAGGAGAGTCCTCAAAGAAGAGGTTCAACCTTGACGGCGGAATTCTACGCCTCCCTGGCGACGAAATTAAGTAAGTGAACTCTGATGAAGTCTGGCGTCCAGCCCGCTTGGTTCCTTCGGTTGCAAAGCTGATAGCTATTTTATTATGATCTCGTGGGAGCATTATATCACAGTCACTTTACGTTATGAGGGGAAATTGAATTGATAAATGTGGCGTGAAGGGAAATCTTTAAATAATTGTTAGTGATAAATAACATGTAGAATATGAATCGTTTATGCAACGTGGGGCAATTGTATGGGAAGGTTTGTACCAGTCTCAATGAAATCCATAAAATATTACATAAAATCAAATTCTAAATACGGCACAATAAGGAAGGTAACAAAGGACATATACAAGTAAGTAATTACTTTGTCAAAGATTAGCCAAAGCATCATTCTACATTGATCAGTGGAATCTTCTATTTGCATAATTTGCATAATGATTTGTTTAATTATACTAATTTCCTTATACGTTATTAATAGTATTTTAAATCATGATGCACATGATTTTACTATCACGCGTCGACTTTTTACATCTATTATAAACAATGTTTGTTGAGGATTTTCCAAACGTGTCATCAAAGTATTTTATTACGGTTTTTAATGACAGACTGTTTCAAAAACCACATGCTGAGAGGGGATTTAGGGATATTCACGTATAGATAACGAGTTCAATGTAATAATGACAGAAAACCCGACATCAAGTATTAACTACAATTCAAAAATCCATTCCTTTATTTACCGCAATATGACCATGTTGCATTCGTAAGTATTTTTGTTTCATTAAAACGGAAAACATAACATAAATGAATTACAAAGTTGTAAATTTTAGTAAAAGGGTAAATGTTATTTTTAACATTTCAACTAAATTTGCAACGAATGAGGTTTTTGCAGTCTATATAGTTATCTCCCTCGCTTATTTTAATATTTATATTTTTTTGATACTGAGCACTATTACTGAGTAAAATCATGAAATATTTAAAATTCGCGTTTCTGAATGTAAGGTTTTTAACACATAATTTTGCTGATTTTAAAGCTCTTGTAATAGAAAAGTATGACACCATTGATATTTCTGAAACATGGTTATCAAGTAATATACCTTGCAACCTGGTACATATTGATGGATATAATTTTATAAGAAATGACAAGAATTTATCAATATACTAGAAGACGTCGTTTCGGACTTTTTACCTATTTGTAATAATATAATATTGATTTACTAGATTCTAAAAATCGGAAGGCTATAAAGTTTGATGATTGGATAGATTCTCTTAATTTAAAGCAGATTATTAATACGCCTACGCGCACTACAAATATTTCTTCCACATTATTAGATATTATTTAAATCTCTATTGAAAAACCGCTCCCCAAGGAATCACTAGTTCCACATCCAGATTTTGTATCCAAGTCTTTTACACACTAAATCCCAATGTAATATTTTACTCCCTTTAATAATAGGGTGGAGGTGGCAATGGGGGTGGTAGAGGGGGTAGTTAATGTCAAAAAATTTTTAGAGGCCCTTGGTTCTCGTATACACACTAAATTTTTTTGCTCCCTTTCATTTGTGTGGGAATAGTATTGGGGGTGATAGCAGGGAGGGGTGGCTGATGCCAAAAAAATTTTGAAACCTTGACTTTTCGTATATGTCCTAAATTACAAATTTATGAACCCTTACCTGTTTACTTGTCCTATTTACCCTTATTTACCGCATTTACCCCCGAACCCTTCAACGCATTTGATCAAAATATAATCTAGTTCCATATCTCATTATAGTACATAAATGTACCAAATTTCAAGGGAATATCATAAGCGGTGCCAGAGTAAACGTACGCAGGAAAAGTTACAAACAGACAGACCGACAGACAGAAGAATTTTTCGCTCAAATTTAAAATCTCGACGTTTCATGACATTTTACTAATAATAATAATAATAATTTATTTTCTTTAGTAACAAATAGGTACGTTTGTATAGAAATAGTCAACATGTTTGTTAATACTAGGTATACCAATTTTTATAAAATTGACCAAAAGTTTATTAACAATAAGAATGAAAATAAAATATATATATATATATATATATATATATATATATTGTTATTATACATGATTTGCAGGAAACAACTACTCAGCGGGCAAATACCCCGACCTGCATTGAATTACACCTTACAAATCATGAAAAATTGGTAGCCAATGTCATTTGTCAACTCCCTGACCAGACATAGACCGGTTTCGAACTTATTAGTTCTCCTCAGTATGCCATAGGTCATGGAGCAGACAAATGACAGTGGCCAACCTGCTAGTCTTATACAGACTAATGTAAATGGTGTAGTGGTGAGAGGTAAGTGAATCCTCTCATGTGGTCTAATGCTACTATACACCAGACATCACAGATGTCTCCATGGTGTATAGCGACTTGCCATTTTGCAAGTACCGAGAGCGGCGTCCTTCAGCCCTTGGTGGACTTAACCTATATACTGTTATTATACATGATTTGCAGGAAACAACTACTCAGCGGGCAAATACCCCGACCTGCATTGAATTACACCTTACAAATCATGAAAAATTGGTAGCCAATGTCATTTGTCAACTCCCTGACCAGACATAGACCGGTTTCGAACTTATTAGTTCTCCTCCGTATGCCATAGGTCATGGAGCAGACAAATGACAGTGGCCAACCTGCTAGTCTTATACAGACTAATGTAAATGGTGTAGTGGTGAGAGGTAAGTGAATCCTCTCATGTGGTCTAATGCTACTATACACCAGACATCACAGATGTCTCCATGGTGTATAGCGACTTGCCATTTTGCAAGTACCGAGAGCGGCGACCTTCAGCCCTTGGTGGACTTAACCTATATACTGTTATTATACATGATTTGCAGGAAACAACTACTCAGCGGGCAAATACCCCGACCTGCATTGAATTACACCTTACAAATCATGAAAAATTGGTAGCCAATGTCATTTGTCAACTCCCTGACCAGACATAGACCGGTTTCGAACTTATTAGTTCTCCTCAGTATGCCATAGGTCATGGAGCAGACAAATGACAGTGGCCAACCTGCTAGTCTTATACAGACTAATGTAAATGGTGTAGTGGTGAGAGGTAAGTGAATCCTCTCATGTGGTCTAATGCTACTATACACCAGACATCACAGATGTCTCCATGGTGTATAACGACTTGCCATTTTGCAAGTACCGAGAGCGGCGACCTTCAGCCCTTGGTGGACTTAACCTATATACTGTTATTATACATGATTTGCAGGAAACAACTACTCAGCGGGCAAATACCCCGACCTGCATTGAATTACACCTTACAAATCATGAAAAATTGGTATATATATATATATATATATATATATTTATAGGTAATGTATAATTAACTGGCACAAAGTAAGTCTGATATTGAATAAAAACATTTATCAAGTAAAAATTCTTTTAGCATAGTTTTAAATAACCTTTAATGCCTTATATATTTTACGTCATTTGGCAACAAATTAAATAATTTTGGCCCTAAACAATAAGGTGAAGGTGACACTGGCTATTGACAATAAAATTTTCTTGATTTTTAAAAACATATATTATGGTAACTGAGACAAGCTTCGAAATAATATTTTCACATTGAACTTTCCAATTGAGATTTTTACCTAACTGTAAACCTAAAAATTTAACTGTTTCTACTTTAGCAGATAAAGGAGTATTGTTTATATTAAAATTTAACAACTTACACTGTTTTTGATTGTTATGAAATCTTATAATCTGGGTTTTTTCGGTGCTGAAATATAATGAATTTTAGGAAAACCATTAATTTAGCTTATTAAATAAAGCATGGCAAGAAAGTTTCAAACTTTCATCTGTTTTATATTTGAAATAATTAAAGAAGTGTCATCAGCATACATTGTCACATGAGTACTAAATAAAAGCGAATCTATTGCATTTACATAAAGCAAGAAGAGCACATGGCCCAAAACGGAACCCTGTGGAACTCCTAACGTTAAGTATGACCATCCAGAGCTAACCTTATCAAAACTATTTTAAGTCTATTTCAACAAAAATAATAATAATTTTTTTTTTTGGGTTACTATACTTCCACTGGACGTGGAAGTAAAAGACGATATACGTGTGGTGCAAATGGTGAGTATAATGTATCGGACCATTCGCTGGTATTTTGTTCTTTTGATATTTGTGCTCCGAAATAAAACCAACAAACTCCTAAAACTAGGAATTTTAAACGGATTGATATAGACTAGCTACAAGAATATTTAATGTCTGCCCCTTTTGAGAATATAGTTTATATACATAACGTCAATTTTAATGAATTAATTTTAAATATTTTTGACAAAGAAATTGTTATAAAAAACATAAACCGGCTTACTGACGATATCAAAAAAAATATTTTATATTAGTACATCAGTTTAGAGTCGCCGATCTGGTCTCTCGTGCAGACTGGAAGCTTCAAAACCGCTCGTGTAAACAAAAAAATCGGCATTTCTGGCCAGGCCTCTGGTCTGTTGGAAAATTTTAAAGGCAGGACAATCCACAGTCACTCCATTTTAGTTTCCTACATTTCTTCATTACTGAACTGGTGAAAACGCCTGGCTCGAACGTTCCTGGAATTGACAAGCTGGAAGCGGTTCCAATCTGTACAGTCAGGACTGTCAGAATTCAGTTTACACACGCGGGAGTAGCCTGCAAGCGTGGTGCGTCCGCTTCGCAACTGTCAAAAATCCCATACGTTTAAACTAGGCTATTGTTGTCTACACGCGGGACTAGATTGACGGACCGCTCAGTGGGCACAGCCTGGAGAATTACTAGAGTACCTGTCTGCTCACTTGTTAAATTGAAGAGCTATACGACGCACCCTTCAAACTCCGCGAAATCGAATTTTCGTGTTGTTAATCATATGCAATTTATTGTTAAGAAGTTTTCCACAGCATTCTATGATATTGTATTGTGTATTGTTTTTAAACTCTTATATACAACTCATATACAACTTATTATTATATTGATGATTGCAGCAACTTTAACCAAAATAAGACTGAAATTTTTATTGCTTAATGGGAATCTTGTTATTTGTATAACCTACACTTTGGAATGTGTACAGTTTGTTCGTTACTGAAGCAACGTAAACTTTCCTATATCTCAGTTAGACAGTTGTCTTAAATATTTTGATTGTTTAGCTTCTATTTAGCTATTTGTTATATACAGTTACGTGTATACACCCTGTACCAAACACTTCCAAACGTAGGTCTAATAATTGCAACAAAAATTATCACTAACCACTGATTTATTAATCACTTAATTAACAATAATTAGTCCTTATAATTGTACACTAATTATAACTTTAATCTACTATAGATTCACTACTTTAATTCCCAACTTGTTACTGTTCCTTATTTTATCTGATCACTTACTCATTTAATACATAACTGAACTCCATGCGTTGGATCCGCTTCTTATATCCGTGGCGCTTACTCTCGATTTGTCATTCGAGATGTTTCTACTGTTTTCTACTCCATCCGTGGTAATGATAGTTCGCCAGTTGGCCCAGAGATGGCGCCGTTTTACTGGTAGCAGATTAAAGGCTTCCTTTTACTCTGCTACTGGGGACTAAACCTCTCTCCGTAAGAGTGCGGCACATAACAATACAATAAAATTGCTTGTGACTATTGTCGTAACTTTACAATATAAATATTAAAATGGTTTCTTATTTTTCTTTCTTTTACTTTTTAGCAACGAAAAAAAATATCAATGAACTTGAAATCAAAACAAACGTTGTTAATCATAAGTTCATAATGCAATACTGAGTAATAAATTAGAATCAAAATAAAATAACTGACTAAATAGATCTCTCAGTTAATAGACAGTATGTTAAAATTAGAGGGAGGGAAATTTTGACTCTTGCCTCGTGACCATGATTTTCACAATAATAAATGGGGGGTGGGTATGAGATGTTGCAATATCAATAATTCTATTTCGCTTGCTTGCCTAGATTAATAGAGAAAATGCAGACAAAATAGTGAGAAAGGTGCTTCACTATTAAAAGATAATGCAGTCTATCCACTCTTCAATAATAAAACTTCCTGTTACTTTCATTTCGACAAATTCTTGTTTTGTTATATTACTTAACGCTTATTAAAAGCTAATGAATTTTTAATTACTACCGATGAGTGCATAATATTTAAATGTCATTGTAAAAGTCAAAGTAGTCTGAGATATATTCGCTATTTTAAATAAGAAATATGTAAATAAACTAAAAGTATAATCTGTTGTACACATAAATAATATTGTGGGTAGGCGTAAGTTTCAATGTTAGACCGACAAAGCACTACGCAAATTTAATAGTACAAAAAACATCCACCACTGGAATTATTAGTATAATAAATCAAGCTTATATTGCTATAGTTAATGAAAGAAAGCCGATCTTGAATATTGTGTAAATAATTGCAATAATTATAAAATGATCTGGAGAAAATCAAAAGAACTTTGAATTTATAATAAAGTTAATACGAATACACTACCCGAAATATTAAATAAACCATATGAAATCAATGAATACTTTTTGCAACATTCTAAAAACTTATCTGCACGTGATAATGAACTCTTATAATTTTATAGTCAAAAGCAAATTTTAAAGCATTATTTTTCTTTGTATCTGTATCTGAGACGATAATTCATAAATATTTATTGGATATAAAATCTAAATCTACAGGGTCAGATCAAATTAATATAGACATGTTACTTCTGTGTTGTCCTTACATACTGCCTTTTCTACCTAATATTATAAGCAGTTGTCTTTTAGAATGTGTATTCCCCGATGTGACACGTGGAAAATATTACGTACAGTTCCGCTGCTTAAAAAAAATGACATCTGATTTTAATGAACTGTGGCCTACTAATATTTTGCCAGTATTGTCTAAAGTGGTAGAAAAATCATGAATTATCAAATGCACGATCATATTAATATGTACAATATCCTACCTCCTCATCAATCAGGGTTCCGCGCGGGTTATAGGTATGCAACTCCTTTGCTAGATTCTATTGATGATATATTGTCACGGATATAGACTCGGGAAAAACAACAGCTTTAATGCTATTAGCTTATTCAAAGGCATTTGATACTTTATTCTCTATTCTGCACTATGTTGGATTTTCAGACAGTACAATCAACTTTCTTAGGACTTATTTAGACAATACCTACAATGCAGTATGTGGAGACATGTAATGGTAAGGGAAAGTTAACGTAAGGTGCACCACAAAGATCAATCAATGGCCCCTTGTTATTTTATATTTATACATGTGGTATAACAAATTATTTAAAGCTCACTTATACGTAGACGATAGGCAAATTTATTTTTGATTTTTTCATGATGATTTGATCAGATTAATGACATCATTAATACCGATCTAAAAAAACTAGTGAAAATGTCAAAGCATCATAAAGTAACTATAAACCCTACAAAACATATGTTCTTATATCTGGAAAATGCAAAGAACGAATTGAAGCAGGTAATATTACAGTTAGTAGGTGACAAGTGCTTAGTATGTATAGTTGAAGTAAATAGTTCCCGAGGCATAAAAACCCAACAAAAACTTTACGACCTCATTAAAATACCGTTAAACTAGTTATAAAAGTATTTGCGCAAAGGGTTGCACAGGTACGCACTTGAAATATCTGAAATTAGTTGTTCAATTTTAACAGCACGTTACGGTTGTCTTCTTGTTTACATTTTATTTCATTCAGTGAATTTATATACAGTACTTTTATAGATAGGTAAAATTTTACTGTTTAAACGTATTTTATACAGCTGTGTTTTTATAAATATTTTGGCGGATAGTGAATATTCGGAGATTTTTTGTTTACAAGTGTGTGTGGTAAAATAATATTGTGAACATGTTCAGGCCTTGGGAAGATCCACAACCAAGCACCAGCAGAGAATGTCAGGAAGATGTGGTTGATGGTAATGGTAAAAAATTACGAAGAAAGTTTCTTCACAATATTTACACCCACAGACTCAAGAAATGGTTTTAAACGTGTATAAAAATATAAAAGAAAGTGAAGGAGAAAAAGGAGCCGTATAAAATACGGTCTACTTAACAGAACTTCCAACACCAAGTGTTTATAAATTAGTTAAGAAACCGGTACAGAAATGAAAAGTTAGATCATACAAAGGAACATCACGAACATTAGATTCGTCGGTGAAATTGTTAAGAGATGCAATTTATAGTAAGTGTAAGGAAAATGAGATACCAACCGTACAATCACTACATATGAAACTGAGAAGAAGAGATCTAGTGCCAGTTAGTGAAAAAACACTTCAGCTATGGCTATTGAAGATAGGATTTAAGTTCAAAATGATTGATAAAAGAGCAGGTCTTATGGAAAGCAGCAGAATTGTACGGCAGCGTATGGAATATTTGGAAGCTATTAAAAAATTTCGAAATGAATAACGACCAATATATTATTTAGTCGAAACTTGGTATGATACTCATGATACAGTGAGAAAAGGCTGGACAGATGGCTCAAAAGAATGTAAAGTTGATATGCTTGTAAATAATGAAATCAGATTAATAATTCTACATTGTGGATTAGAAACTGGATGGGTGCATAACGGCCTCAAATTAAGCGAAAAAAAAAATGGAAAATTCAAACGTTGGCTATCACCAAAACATGACTGCGGATATTTTTGAAGAATAGTTTCAGACTTGCTACATATCATTCGCGACAAATCAAAAAAATACCAAATACTGGAACAAGAAAAGAGACATTTAAGAATTTTTTTGAAAAGATTTCAAGAAAATTTTAAAAAGAAAGATCTTTTGGATATTGTTAAGAAGCAAAATTTCTCAAAACAATATGTAATTGATAAAATGGCCGAAACTCAAGGACACGCAGTATTACGGTTGCCTCCATATTTCTGTATTTTGAACTCGATCGAACTAATATGGAGTCAGCTGAAAAGAAGTAATGCCAAAGTAATCGATCTCATTAGAGCTTAAGTAAGAGAAATAACAGCAAGTTAATTAATCAATGTTTCACCAATATATAAGATATCTCTATCTTCACACAAGCAAAAGAGGGTAAGATTGTTAAATTCACCAGATTATTATTATTATTATTATTATTAGCCGCTACTCGACTCCGAGTATAAAAATGTTACAGTCGATAAATTGTGTACAATAAAAAAACAAGTAAAAGGCGTAGTCTATTGTAATTCCCATTCATCTACGGTGCACACGACTATGGCTATAGAGGCCAATTCGGGAGAGTACATGTCGACCGCAGTCAGGACAAACATAGACCTGGTTAGGTCTTGGATTCGGCCTTCTTGCAGCAACATTTCCTTGATAGCTGGCCACAACCCCTCGCCATTCGGTTCTGTCCGCTGCAAGTTGTTCCCATTGCTCATCTGCAATACCGCAGGATTTTAGATTTTCATGGAGACCGTCTTCACCAGATACATACGAATTTAAGTACGGCTCTGTAGTATTTCGTTCGCAAATTGACTCACTTTACTTTATAGGTTTTTAATGTGCGTCGGGTGTCAGGTCGTTTGTCATCAAATATACCGTATGGCCCGCGGTGTTAATAATTAAGTCGTTAAGTTTTTGTTGTGTATTTTATGTATCAAGAAGTCCTTACTTGGACTATACTAGAGTGGCAAGAAATCTTGGTATTGAGCTGGACACTGATTCACGGTTTAAAACACACATAAGTAAAAGTACACAGAAGGCATACGCTAATCTAAAATATTTATACCTTTACCGTCATATTTTATCTCAATCCCTTAAAATAAAAATTACTGATATGCTAGTGCTGAGTCATTTTAACTATTGTGATGTCGTATATGGCCCTTGCTTGGATAAAGACAACATTAATAAAATTGAGAAAATCCAAGAGGCGTGTTTAAAAAATATATATATGGTATGAGGGAGTACG
This sequence comes from Leptura quadrifasciata, assembly GCA_963675555.1. Classification (NCBI taxonomy): domain Eukaryota; kingdom Metazoa; phylum Arthropoda; class Insecta; order Coleoptera; family Cerambycidae; genus Leptura; species Leptura quadrifasciata. Next base: position 144,156,768 of record OY776676.1, on the reverse strand, counting down.
AACATGTTACACATAAGTTAAAAGATACAAAATGATTAATTATGGAAACAAGGCAGAAGCTCCACTGTACTACACTGTTTCATAATATCGTTTTAAATACACCCCCCTCCCCCCATATTTATATAACAATTTAAATTGCTTCAGATGAAAATGGCCTTACCTAGTTTATTTTAAGTTTAATTTTTAGTTTAACATTTTCCTTACTCCCCCTCTATTACTCTTACTCAGTGAGTAATTGAATACTTAGGTAAGTATTGTATTGTAGAATAATTTGACGGACTAACATTTAATTATTTAATTAATATCACTGGATTGGGGCTAAAACTTAGATCAATACTTATTGTTTTACAGTCCTTTTGTAGCACATAAGTTAACCTGTTAATTTTTTCTTTGTTAAAAAAAATAATAATTGTGTTATGAACTGCAAATAAAAGTTATTATTATTATTAAACTGGACCAATGTGAAACAAATATTAGGAATGCGAAATATTGTTGATCGCGGATATCAAGGCACACGCAATTCTAACCCTGCAGTAACACAGTGTTCACTTTGCTGTAACAGACAACTCTAGCATGTCTGTCGAGCTGGGAATGCAAATTTGTATCAATTCCAGTTTCCCTACGGAGAATTCATGTGAACATTGGAAATGCTACTTCAGCGACAATGCATTTTCCTGTACATCGAAACACAAAGGAAGAATATATAAATTCTGATCAGACCAGTCAAGTAAAGCTTGACAAAAATAGGATGGATTATAGCAATTGTAGAAGGCAAAATACAAATGTATTAAAAAACATTAAAACTGTTGATAAAAATTTATTGACTTTCACAAACACAACTCTTAAAATTTACTGATTTAGAACTACAGGATGTTAGGCCAAATGGAGTTATAGTCAACTGGCCTGGTTTAAGGAACTAAAAAACGGTGATGAACAACGACGAGAGTTCTCGACTTGCATTCCTAATGATAACTGAACGTCTTTTGTTTGAAAGTATAAAACTAGGGTTGCTGGAGGCATAGTAAGTTTTCGCATCTCGTGGAAACGAAGAGGCTTTGTTATTTTTTATTTTCTACATTATATTGGTGTGATTGAAATCTCCTCTTATTATTGAGATGTGTACTCGGTACGAGCAATTTCTCAACCATTTCTTATTTTCTTACTATTCGATTAAAGATGTTTCTTAAATAATTGTTGTTCCTAACTAATTAATATGGTTTCTTTAAGCCTCCGTTCAATTAACATAATTTCTAAGGCTTACGTTTACTGATTTGATGCAAAACAAAAATAAGTTTAATTTTACGCACATCAAAAAGAAAAATACAGAACACTAGTTGGAGGGGCAATTAGAATTGTTTCCTGCATGTGGCAGCTCCTATAACACCTCTTACACCTCTTTCTCATGGTGGTGTGTAGTTCGTTAATGGAAGAAAAAAATGTGTGGCGAGCGCGCATGCTCATGCTGCCTATCGTGTACTAGTTGTATACAGTAGACAGTTTAGACTAGGTTTTAGGCCCAGCTTCGGCATTTAGTGGAGTAAAATCGCTCCTATATCTCGTTTATTTCTGGTAGTTCCCTTTTTAAGGTATAACCAAAGGACTTTCACCATTTTGTTGGGATTAATTTTGGCTATCCGGAATGGATTTTTACAACTTTTTTTAGTAGAGCCAAATTTTGCTAAAATGTTTTTTTTATGTCTAAGAAGTAATTTGAAAAATATGTTTAAAATATACATCGGGCTATTAATTCAACGGTTTGAGCTACGATTATAAATTTTTGTAAACTTACTCAAAAAACTAGAGTGCTTCCAACGACACTCTCCAAATTTTCAGAATGTAAGTCTTTTCGAGAAAATAAGTCCCTAAGTCACCACTAGCAAATCCATGCATTGAAAATATCACCATGTGAGCAAGTATGTAAAGTTAAGTCAAAAGTAGGCAAAACTATAAACAAGTTTTTAAAAAAAGATTCAGTTCAACAGGTCTCATAGTTTTCGAGATATCGAATTTTTAATACGTTTCATTATTATAGTTAATATAACGCGCCGAACTCGCCGAAATGCGCACCTGCATTTTGTAATATATAGGATCTTGTAGAGTAGTTATTTCGTGTTTATTATTATTCTTTTGAAATTTGGCAAATAATGTTTTGTAAGTAAGTCCTTATATGAAAATTAGGCGAGAACGAATAGTTTTAAATAAAAAAATTGTTATGTATATTTTTTCTAAGGACATGATTGTCAACAAACTAACAAAAAAATTATATTAAAAAAATCGGCAGCTACTGGAAGCGGCTGGAACCTCTCCACTCGGTGGATCTTTGAAGCCGAATAGAACATTAAATTGTGTGACAGAACGGCACTAAACGTAAATCGATCTCATCCAAAACCTTTTCAGATCTTCTGGGGCACTAAAAAAAACCTCAACTTAATCAATTTACAACACTCGCCTGCGGTTCATGCTGCAAATTTCATCTATGCGAGTTATTACCTACATTATCGCTCGTTGAATGATATACTATTAGGATATTAACAACTTTAACATCACTTGAACGAATAAGAAAGTCTAGTTACAGATTTGTAAAACAACAAACTGAAAATTAGTAGTGATAATCTATAAAAATTCACCAACGAAGGTACAGAAAGTGATATTGTTACATCTACCTTTAAAGTTTGTGACAATCCACTGGTGCAGTCACTAAAAGTTACAAATATGCCGAAATCTTATTAACATAACATGACACCAACGTTATCGGATGACAAACGATGACAATGACAATCTTCAAAATTTGCTCATTGCAATCCGATCGCTCGCGGCTATCTTTGTTAAATGAAACATTAGCATTTCAGTAATTTTACTAGATTTTAGAGGAATATTTGTAGTTTAATTATTCGATTTGTCTGTATATATATTTAAAAACGGCACTAAACGTAATCCGCCCTACTTTTAGAGCAGTGAAGAAACCCTCACACGTGAATTGACACGTGATGTGATGAGTTTCACGACGTAACGGCTACGCGCATCGATCATGTCACGCGAAATGCGATCTATGCTTCATATTTGCTTTGTTTTTATTTTTTTTCTCGGAAACCAAATCGAAAGGGTGGAAGTGTGATATATCGTTGAAATCAGAATTTTAACTGCTTTTCAGTGGTTCCATTGCAAGTTGGAAGTAATTATAAAATAAACAACTTGTTGCGTCAAAACGGCACTAAACGTAATCCGATCTCAACCAAAACTAAAGAAATGCTCATGTAAAGTTTCATTCAAATCCGTTCAGTAGTTTCGACGCTATCGTGCTAACACACATACACACACACACAGACATTTTTCAAAAACCACTATGGGTTCCTGGGACCTCAAAACGTAAAGATTTGATGTTATCTCAATTTCCGTTTTTGAACCAATTTTAATAACCTCTCACAATTTTATTGTGGTGAGGTTAAAACATTTTTCAAAAAAGCTTTTATTTAAATGCTCTAAAAAATAGAAAACAAACCTTGAAGTAAATCAAACCCCTCATTCTGTTACATTATATATATTTTTTTATGATATAAAAGCTTGTCGCGAGATTTTCCTGTGTAAAGGGGATTGCTCGCGACATGCTTTTATATCACAAATAAAATTATATAATGTAACAAAATGATGAGTTTGATTTACTTCAAAGTTTATTTGGTACTTTTTAGGGCATTTAAATAAAAGTTTTTTAAAAAAATATTTTTTTATATAATTTTATTTTTTACTTTTTAGTCTTTTGATATGCTGTAATCCCCAGATATCGATTTTGTGACGAATCGGATCATAGACTGTAAAGTCGTCCGCCATCTTGAAATAAATCTTTGACTAGAAAATCGTAATCCGTGACCCCGAAAACCCTCAGTTATCGATTTTGATCGATTTGGATCTAAATGACAAAAGTCGTCAGCCATATTGGCATCGCCATTTTGAATATCTGAATATTGACTAAAAATTCATAATCAGCGACATAGAAAACCCCCAGATATTGATTTTGAGTTGAACCGGATCTTAAACGGTACAGTCGTCCGCAATATCGATTTTGATCGATTTGGATCATAAATTACGTGACAAAGCTAAAAGTAAATATAAAAAGTATAGGACGGATGCTGCATGGAATCATGACAAGGAATTAAGAAATTTTGTCAGTTTGCCAGTAAAATTAGAAAAGAAACCATACTTAGAACACAAGTTTAAAACTAACCCTAAAGAATATTGGAATGCTGTTAAATATTTAAATATTAATTCAAAGGGTGACAATAATTTATCTCATAATTTGACTGACCCTGCATCTTTTAATAATTTTTTCATTAATAGTGTGCCACAACCGTCAGCAAATATTGCTGACGATTTGGATATTCTTGATAAATATTTTCTTGAAGGACATCCCAATGTAAGTACAGAATTTAAATTTTATGAAAGTTCTGAGGGCTAAATTAGCAGCATTATTCATAAGATCAAGTCAAATGCTAAAGGAGTTGATGGTATAAGTTTAAAAATGTTATTTATACCTTAAATGAATATCTTAGATATACAATTAACAAGTGCCTTACAACATGTGTTCTTCTTAGTGCATGGAAATTTTACAACGTAATTCCAGTCCCTAAAACACCTCTGAGCTCTCTCATTTTATACCCATAAGCCTCTCTATTTTTCAAAAATTTTAGAAAACATTATTGCTGAGCAACTTAACTTGTATCTCTCTAACAATAATATTTTACCGTCCACCCAATCTGGCTTCCGCGGCACTACAACTAGTGCACTGCTGCAAGTAACAGATGATATATATCGAGCTAATGACAACAACAAAAACAATTGTTTAGCCCTTCTTGAGTGTTTGATACCCTAAATCGTACTACCTTGTGTAATAAATTGAAATATTTTGGCGTTAGTGAATCTAACCACCCATTTTTTTCAGGGTTATTTGTCAGGTAGGCAACAGAGGGTTATGATTAACGGGCAGTACTCTGATTATTTAGAAATTAAACGCGGTGTTCCACAAAGTAGTATACTAGGGCCGGCTCTTGTTTTCTATATAAACTGCAGACTTTGGTAGCTATCTGGATTTCTGCAAAATTCAACACCGATATAAATAAGTTGTCGAAAGTTTCCAATGCTCATGAATTGGTCTTAAACGAATCAAAAACGGAAATGTTGTTATTTGGACGAAACAAAGATAGTATTATCAATAATGATTTATTTAAAATGGTTCTTAATAATCAGATGTTAAAGTCCACTGAGTGTTATTATTAAATATCGAAATTAAGCTTAAATTATGTGATAGCCTAATTTTATCTAGTCTTTCCTACTGTGATGCGGTTATTGGCCCGCTTAAATAAAGATAAGATAAGCTTACAAAAGTTACAGAATTCGTGCATTAGGTTTAGTTTCAACTTAAAAAAATTTGACTATATTACAACCAAATTTAGGGAAACGAATTGGTTATATTTGCATGAAAGGTATTTTATCCAAATGGCTTCCTTAATTTATAAAATTAATCGAACACAAACTCCTAAATATCTTTTCCTTAAACTGGCCAAGGGTTCAGACATTTAACAGTCGTATTACTAGGGTATGTGATCAATATTCTGTTCCCATGCATAGTTCTGCCATTTGAGAGATCTTTTTAATACAATGCAGCTAATTTGTACAACAGTCTACCAAGTAAAATTAAATCTGCAAGTTCCATGTCAATATTCAAAATGTATATTAAACTCTGGGTACTTAATAGTATATAATGTCGAAATATTTTATTTTATACTTTTCTTATTTACATGTATATAATATTTTCAAATATTTTATTAATATGTTTCATTCTCGTAAGTGTTCTATGTACACTGTCAAATTTTTGTGTAAATATTGGGGAAAATGATGGAGGGGTTATGTGGAAGAGGAACGATGTTCAACATCGCCCTTCTTTTAAACAGTTTGTACATTTGTTATTAAACTACGAAATAAAGACACATTATTATTATTATTATTATTAAATGACAAAAGTAGTCCTGGCGCCGCCATTTTGAATTTCTAATTTTGACGAAGAATTTAAGATTGGCGGTCTCGAAAACCCCCAGATATCGATTTTGAGTCGAATCGGATCATAAACGGTAAAGTCGTCTACCATCTTGAAGCTGCCATCTTGTTTTTTTCTTATATGAAAATGTATTGTCACTGGACTTATATACATGTGCAACATTTCAAGGCTCTAGCTTAATTAGAACTAATCGAAATTTTGATGGCAACAATTAATTTTCTTTTTCCTCAACCTTTTCTTAATTCTAAAACGTTCATAAAATTTTTTAGGGTTCAACACGACTGTTTCAAACGGAGAATAATATAATAAATCATACTTACTGTCGTTTATGCTTAACTGCGGCTCTGATGGTATCAATTGGAAGACGTCGTAACACTATAAATCTAACACTGCCTGTATCACACTCTCTTAAAATTAAACCTGAAATGGAATTTTGTTAGAAAACACAACTAAAAGACAATATAAAGTTCAAAATATGTATATTAAATCTTTTAAAAATTTATGTTTTTACAACAACTTCTTTCAAGAGAAAATGTTAACAAACAATGGTCTGACCCGTGTACAACACATGGTGAGGAACGGGACGATTCATACGGTACCAACTACCATCCAATATGCAGTTTGATAAGCTAACGATGCACAAAAAGATTCAAGAAAAGTTTCATGTAACTGAAATTTTGGTGGGCTTTTGCTTGCCTGTCTTATAAACGTATTTATTAATTCACATAAATTTTGGTCGCTCCTCGGAGCTTAAAATTGCTTGAAGCGTCTCTACTTCGTTTGTATTATGCAATAACAAATTTTACGTTCAGGCAAGGCAGATCCCATGCACGTGTGAGTACATGGTATAGATACTTTTTTGACTCCGAATCACTGAGGAACCGGTTTAGGGCAAACCCCGTCAAAACACATCATTTCCCCGTCAAATCCGACTGCTAGGAAATGATGGGGGTCCCATGTCGCTAAGGGCTATTTTCGCTATAACTTCCGATATACTTTGAATAGTCGTTGGACTAACTTGTCCTCATATTCAATACCTCGTAAGAGTTGCAGTGCTTGACAACGTGGATTCGTAAAAGGGTTTTTAATCTTGGAAATTTTCAAGTTCAAGTCCAATTTTAGTATACTTTCTAAAATTGGGTGGTCGGGGCGACATTACGTCCCTGTGCAGCGACATTTACTACACTTTCTAAATTAACGCTCCTTGAAGAGTTAGCGAAAATTTGGCATAAAAAATGCTCCGAAGAGCAAAAATATGTTTCCAAGAATTAAAAACCTCTTCCACGGCGTTTTTACGTGAAGCACGCTTTTCTTACGAAGTATTTCCTAAGTCGGATTTTGTTACAACGTCGAAAAGTATATCGGGGTTATAGCGTTCTTTAACATTAGGCCTCAGTAGCGGAAATAGGCCGACGTTAAATAAATGTATAAAAAAAAAAAGTTTTAAATTTCATACATCTTGTCAAGGTCATATATTAGTCGAGGAAATATTAGTACCAACTTAATGCCTTCCTACCCTTCTACTTTATCGAGTACTAGTTTAAATGAACATCTTCGAATTCGAAGTACTGATTGCTACTTATTATACAAGGTGTTTCAGAATTGATGAAAACAATTAGCAATAGATCTTGATAAGTAAAAATTTTAATATACTTTTTTTAATTTCATGCTCCATTTTAGACCAGGGCCAAACCGTTTAAAATATCGTAATAGACGATAAATTCTTAGCAGTATACAAATGGTCGGAAAATGTAGTTAATGGTGTAACTAATTAAGGAAAAATCGTCCAGACTGAGTAAAAGTTCTGGAAAGGGGGTTCGGGTGGTAATATATACGTTTTTAGGGGTTGGTACTCGTTTTTTGCGATTTGCGGCTACACTATGCATCCTATCGATCAATGTAAACGTTTATTTACAATAAAGAAAAAGAAATTCATGATTTTCACCGAAAACTCGATTTTTAAAAAGTGGGTTTCTCGGTTTTTGGCTTTTTTAACGATATTTTTGTATATAAACAATATTATATTTTAATTTTATATTAAAGTTGAGATTTCAACGAAAAAAATGAACACTAGTAAAGTTCATTAATCGAAAATTTGCTAACCAAATTTTTCGATTGAAAACTAGGTCTTTTTTTAAACTTTTACATTCAACATTTTTCGATAGAATGCATAGTTTAGTCGCAAATCTCAAAAAACGAGTACCAACCCCTAAAAACGTATATATTACCACCCCAACCCCCCTTCCAGAACTTTTACTCAGTCTGGGCGATTTTTCCTTAATTATTTACACCATTAACTACAATTTCCGACCATTCATATGCTGCTAAGAATTTTTATTGCCTTAAACAGGTGGCCCTGGTCTATTTCTGAGATAAAGAGGTTGAAGAAACCCTCCAAATTGCAGAAAAAAATAAATTTAATGTAAGTAAAAAAATCTCTTTATACGAATGTGACTTTTAAAACCCCTGTACAACATGTACACATATAATTTATAATAATTTCTTTAAAATTCTATCTTTGGAGTGCAAAACAAAATTCCAAAAAAATAGAAGATCTTTGAGGGTCTACTGAAACACCACTTTTTTTCTGTAAGATCCTCTGTATTATATGATTTTGTAATCATGTGTTTGTAATTAATGCTTCCAATCGATTAGGTATAGGACAATCATCACGGGTAAAAATTTTAGACTCTGCTAACAGAAGAGGATAATAATACATGTGGTAGAAAACCCAAATAATAGGAAAGAATACTGCTAACAGATGTGATGATTCAGAAATGATCTCACGGTTTGCTAATTATAACGGTCCTTTTGCTTATGACGCGGAATACCACAAAAAATATTAAGGAAAATATATTTCGTATATATAGCTGTAAAATTAGACAAAAGTCCAATAAAATTTGTGCTTCAGATAAAGTTGCTGATAATGTTAGATGTAGTAGTTCACATGAGGAATTATCATAGGGAATATAGATTGATAATAGCAACAAGTACACCAATGCCTATATCAGTAGTCTTATCACATCTACAGGCACCGTAATTATTTCCATCTAATTCAGCTGAATATGTGTCATCTTTTAACCAAGTCGCTATTAATAATGTATCAAAGTTTGTAGCTGGTATATTACAATAAAAATTCTTAATCTTTGTAATTAGACTTCTCGTGTTTTGATAATATATTGATGAATTTGATGTCTTTTGGTACAACAATAGTTTTTTCTAGATTCAACAACTACCTTAGGTAGCCCATTGAAGTGTTTTAATTTAATGTTACTTTCATCCTTAAATATCCTGACTTTATGCTCCTGTTCTCACTCAGATTAGATGTATCATATCTACTTGGTATAAGATATTTTTAATAAGACTATTACAATCGCACCAAAGTTGCAAATGGCTTTTGTCAACTGTGAATTATCTATCTGATTAATAAAAATAGAATAGTGATTGGCTATGTAGTGTATCTTGATGATACTGCGTTAAACTAAATTGCGCCACATTCGAGCAAAATGCCGCTAGCTATTACTTGCAATTTATTTGCTATCAAGAGCATATTGTAATGTAAAATATAAGCACTTTGTGAAATTTATTTTCTTTCTGTTCTAACACAAAAAGTGCAGCCGTAGATACTTCTATAAAGATAAATGTAATAAATTATCGAACGACATCTTCTTGCTAAGAAAGTTTTAAACATATGACAAAAGAAGAGAAACTCATTAGTAAAAATAATGTCTACGAAAAATCACAAAAAGTAAAAGAATCTTTAAAAAAGTTTTATAAAAAATCCATTAACAATTTATGAGCCAGCGTTGTAATGGAACAACCAAATGCACTATTGAAATATGAGACTCATCTATGTAAAACAGTCTCTAAAAGCTGGCTGAATATTTTTAAAAGTCATCTTTTATTAAACGTTTTAGCATCATATCATCGTTGGACATTTAAAGCCATATTTCAGAAACTAGGCTCTCATTAATAAATTATTATTAGCGATGTATTTTATATGAAATATTGGGGATATTGGGAACAATGTTGCAGTCCAAAATGTAATTTCTTTACGTATTCGCATCAATATTCTCTTCAATTCATAATTGCATAGGCGTATTCATTATTTTGGGCCCTACTTGAATGCTTGTTAAATATTCTGAATAAATTTCCAGCATCTACATTTAATTTTCAAAGCAATGTTAAATTAATTTGATGAATAAAACTTGAAATTAATTATTTTCTTTGTTTAATTTAGGTTCAAAATATATTGCCCGGAAAACTCCAATTAAGCATTCATTTCATTTCCAACGACATGACGATTGAGTAGTGGTTGTTAAGATATAAAAGAGATTGTTTTATAATTACGATAAAACAAATTTATATATTATGAAACGGATTTTTGCATTTTTCGTTTTTGTTTCGTGGGTATTAAAAATATTTTTCTAGCTATAATATGCTTTTTCATAAATTTAAATAGCCATAATATGCCCAGAGAAATGTAGAAAACAGTTTCTTTGTATATTAATTATAGGCAACCGTCAAGAATCTCCTTTGCAAATATTTTAGGATAATTCGTAGAAAGTAATCAAAAATATAAAGTTCTTCGAGAGATAGTTTACGAAGTTTTAATTTAGTACAAAATGTATGTTATAAATTTTAATGAAAAAGAGGTAAATATCGCGTTCTGTGGAAACAGAATTGTCTCTTACTTTCAAAAGAGTCATATCCGGAATTTTACTTAAAAAACTTTAACTTTGTTCTTAAAGTTCCGCCTCCGACAGAAGTTCTATCTGAGAAAGATTTAAATGATTTTGTTTGCTTATAAACAAAATAAGGCAACTCCGTTTTCAAGTTGTTACTTGGTAACTACGAAATGTGATTTGTGTAGAATGTAACGTATAGAAAATATAAAAATGCTGAAGTGATATCTAATGAATAAAAAAATAGACTCCCTTAATAAAGTATGGTGGGTATTTAAAATACAAATATTGAGATAAAAAACTTTTAAAGAAATATTTTCTCTTTGTTCTGTACATTGGGAAGTGTTGCGTCCAATTCTACTGACAGACAGAGTATTTTTGTGTTATCGCTAAAATCTCTCGAAATAGTAGTTATGGCCTGCATTTCAATAGTTTTAATCTTCCGCGTAGCGATGTACTTGATTTAAAACCGGTAGATATTTAAACAAAGATAAAATAATTTGATCAGATTGGATCATATTGAAGTTTGCAAAGTTGCAAAATATGAAGTAATACGTGCTGATGGCTTGAAAGTAAAATATCATGTTCGCTGCAAGTAATACAGGATGCCAACTATTCACAGGGACAGTATTGGTATTTTGTAAAGTTAGAAGATACAGGAAAGGTTAAATGGGGAAAAAGTTGCGCAGTTTCGGAACAAATAAAACGACCTCTTGAGGTTCCTAATATCTTTTATAGTTTTCGAGATAATGTAACATTTGAATAATCAAATTTACCATTTATTCAAATTTCAACATATTTCCTTATGCTTAACGCGCCCTGTATAACACATGGATGGATTTTTGTAGCTGAAATTCACTGAAGATTGCAACTATTTGTTAAATATAGTGTAAAACTAATTTCGTACCAGAAAAGAACTTTATAAATTTAAAGGAACTAAGTTGAAATAGCACGTTAGGAAACATAATAACTACCATTTTGGTAAATTCGCAAAAGTAAAGAAACTTAATTTTAATAGCTAGTGTTTATACCAATTATTGTGGCTTTAAAAATGCATTCTGCAAAAAGTAGCGCCACCTAGTATCGAATTATGTAAGTACCACCACTATACAAATAAACGACTCTGTAAACACTAAACTATTAGTTTCTATACCAGTAGAGGTCAGTGCTTTACATTAAGTTGTTAATAAAGTCTGCGATAATAAATGTTGGTTTCACAAACTGATTTGTTATGATTTATTGCAAATTGCCATTGGACAACCTATAAATCATAGAGGTAAGTAATTATTTAACATTTAAACCTAAATATTATGAATAATAGAAAGTATGAATTGACATATTATATACCTGTATAGTTTCACATTAATCATTAAGTGTTAACTGTAGTTAAGTAAAGTGACGTTTTAGGATGAAGCCGCCTGGAAGAACTGTACAACAATGATAAAATGAAATAAAATATAACTAAACTATGATTAATATACAAGACTTATTAAAGTATGGTATTAACAATAACAGTACAACATTGTTATATACTATATTTAACAAATAGTTGCAATCTTCAGTGAATTTCAGCTACAAAAATCCATCCATGTGTCATACAGGGCGCGTTAAACATAAGGAAATATGGGGAAATTTGAATAAATGGTAAATTTGATTATTCAAATGTTACATTATCTTAAAAAACGGAAATTTAAGATTTTCGTTTTTTCACTGTTTTGTCCTTATTGAACAAAATATCAAAAGCATGTATTTATGTATTTTCTTAGGTGTTAATGTAGCTAATTAGCGAAAGGCAAAAACGACATGGAAATCTTACTGTAGCAAAATAGAATCCACCTCATCCGCTACTCGGTTTTAAAAAAATATTCACCAAATAATGGATGACTCCTTTACAACCAACATCTCTGAAATATGAGAACTCCTGGTAGAAACAGTGCTTCCAGGGCTGTTCCTGTTTAGACTGGCTCAATGTACAACATCGGGTCCCTACCGCGATGGATTGGGAAGTTGCAAATGGGGCAGTGAACGACATAGAAGTAATTTGGATAATCAACACCTTCCCTTCCTTTATTTCATCAAGTATTGACGGAAGTTTTCCAGCCTTACTTCAGACGTGACTGAAGCACGTACGTTACCACTTGATGTGTATTTCCCAGGCGTGTACTGCCATAAATAAATATTTCTGGCTAATTAAATATGGGAAATAGAAGATTGCTGCATTCTGCGAGTCTATATCAAAAAATATTATTGGAGAAAACTCCATAATATCTATACAGAAAGATTGCTTTCATAACAGATATCCACATAAACACCAGATTTAAAGGATTAATAACTTCTCCATCGTTTTGAACTGAACTCCATTTAACGAGTGAAATAAAATAGCTGGAGGTTATACTTGATGGTGCAAGGAACTGGCAGGAGCATATGGAAGTAAAGATAAACAATTCATATGCGGTCTGCTAGCAGTGTCGCCGATTAGTAGGCAGACCCTAAAATTTTCACCCAGGATCTCCTGTGGCTTTACAACACCGTGATAAGACTCATACTTTGCTACGTAGCCATTGTCTGATGGTTCAGAGTAAGGCAAAAAACAGCAATATCTCAAGAGGAATATGTTGGCATTGTTGACTAGAAAAGGTTGGAGTGAATTTGAGAAGGAGCGATTATTTTAGAAGTGCTTCAAACTCTTCCGAACATTCTAAAGTGACTGAAGTACTAATAACGACTTTGATTGCTGGAACTGTAATTAAGGAACATTAAAGTAATTAACAGTCTGAAGGGGCTTTAAGTAACTCATATATCAGCCGATCACGATATTATAAATCTTATCCCTCAATATGACACCTTCGAAGACTTAGATAAACCACTAACAACGGAAGAGATCTTAACCGCCATTGGGCAGCTAAAAAATAACAAATCTCCCGGCGCCGACTCACTCCCAGCTGAGGTCTTTAAAGCTGTGTCGTCAGAGCTCATACCCTACCTCAAAAAACTGTTTCATGTCGTGTGGGAAAGTGGTCAAGCTCCGCAGGAGTTTCGTGATACACTTTTAATCAACCTCTTCAAAAACAAAGGGAGCGCTGCGGACTGTGGAAATTACAGGGGTATAGCTCTCCTGGCTGTTGGAGGGAAGATACTCACTAAAGCGATGGCAAATAGGCTAACACCTGTTATGGAAAAGTTACTTCCTGAAACACAGAGTGGCTTTAGACCAAACCGAGGCACATCGGATTTAATCTTCACACTTAAACAGCTTCAAGAAAAAGCACTCGAACATCAAGGAGAAATTCACATGGCCTTCATTGATTTAACCAAGGCGTTTGACTCGGTGGACAGGGAAGTGCTCTGGAAAATTATGTTCCGCTTAGGTATCCCTAGAAAATTTGTAGAAGTATGTCGCAGTCTACATACAAACAACAACGCCCAGGTTATGTATAATAATGAGGCAACCGAACCTTTCCAAACCCTCACTGGAGTTAGACAGGGATGTGTCCTGGCACCCCTACTCTTTAATTTGTTTACCACTGCTCTAACAATTATTGTTGACAACAAACTGACAGTCAGAGGAATAGGTCTCAGATACCGTTTTGATGGCGGTCTCTTTAACATAGGGCGCTTTAGAGCTTTCACGAAGACACGCACACGATTCATTTGTGATCTCCAGTATGCGGATGACTGTGCACTTTTAGCCTCTACGCCGGAAGAGCTTCAAGAACTTTTAGATGTGTATGCCCAGAGCTATGATTCCTTGGGACTTAAAATCAACATTGGAAAGACTAAGATTATGTCAACTCCTCATCAAGTGAACCAAATAGACATTACACTTAACGGAAATTCCCTTGAAGTGGTGGATCAGTTCAATTACTTAGGCAACGTTGTTAATGACAAAGCAAACATGGACAGCGAGATTCGCAATAGAATTAACGCTGCATCTAGAGCACTCTGGGGACTTAGAGAGAGAGTATTTGACAACCACGACCTTGCTTTGTCAACGAAAATGGCTGTCTACAGAGCAGTTGTCATTCCAACACTGCTATATGGATGTGAAAGCTGGGTCACTTACCGTCGTCATGTGAAAGAATTAGAACGTTTTCAGCAAAGACACCTCAGAAGTATGATGAAAATCCGTTGGTTCCATCACATATCAAACGTGGAAGTACTCAGGAGAGCAAACAGCCTTCCAATTGAGGTGCTTATTTCAAGAGCACGCCTGAGATGGGCAGGTCACGTTCATCGTATGCACGATAACCGCCTTCCTAAATGTACACTTTATGGTGAATTTGTAAGCGGTAGAAGAAGGCGTGGCGGTCAACGAAAGAGGTTCAAAGACGCTCTCCATGAAAATCTAAAATCCTGCGGTATTGCAGACGAGCAATGGGAACAACTTGCAGCGGACAGAACCGAATGGCGAGGGGTTGTGGCCAACTATCAAGGAAATGTTGCTGCAAGAAGGCCGAATCCAAGACCTAACCAGGTCTATGTTTGTCCTGACTGCGGTCGACATGTGCTCTCCCGAATTGGCCTCTATAGCCATAGTCGTGTGCACCGTAGATGAATGGGAATTACAATAGACTACACCTTTTATTTATTTTTTATTGTACACAATTTATCGACTAACATTTTTATACTCGGACTCGAGTAACGGCTAATAATAATAATAATAATAATATCAAATACCAAATACTGTCACTTAAAAGAAATTGAGGCACACTACGTCAAGCCCTGATCCAAAGCAGTTTACCTATGAGTACCTACCCATCTTGGGTGTTTTTATTATTATTACTCTTGTATATAGCATGATTCTGTGTCAGCGATAGGGTTCCATAAAATATGTATCGTACGAAACAACGCGTCCTAGTTAAGCATATTGTCGAATAAAAGATGTACAAGTGCTTCTCTTAAAACCTGTAAGAGCGACAGCAAATACATTATTAAAGCGTATGTTAGCTAAAGCTTTTATACGGTTGCTACTAAGTACATTTTTCTAAAATTAGAAATAAAAATCTAACAATCCTACCTTATTTGATGTCTTCACCCATGTCCTTTCTTATTCGGAACCTACCTGAAATACAAATGTAGTTAAAATTTCATAATCATTTAGATTTATGGATGAAATATGGCATCGAATGAGGTCAAATTTGGGCTTGGTCTGGGTACGTTGTTTTATAATTTTCTTCCGGTGAGAGTCTATATAGATATTGACATACCAAATAGCTCATTTCAACATGTTAATTGTTTACGGTTTTTGCGATTATGTAGGAATACTTACCTTTAACCCCTTCCCTTTCGCTTTTCGTCAGTCAAATTTAGCCAGTCCTCGTCGTTCATAGAATTGTACTGAAAAGAAAGATATGCATAATATAAAATAGTCGTCAAATCCGACAGCAAATATTTTGGTTAAAGAATATTCAGTACCCAAAAATAACGAATAAATTACTGTATCCCTTAATCACTTTTTATTTCTTGATTTTAATCTTTTTCTTCTTATTGGTGGAAAACCCAAAACAATTAAATAATATTACAAGCCTCATAAGAAACAATAAAATTTAAAATCAGGTTGTTAAGTACAAGTGAATTTGAGATAGAAACATATTTTGTGGTTTGAGATATTGGGATTGATAAAAAAATCCAACAGATTATGCAAATTCAAAATTCAAATTCAAAAAGTATTTATTAATAATAATGATAAAATAGTTGCCTCACCAGGACCTGCTCCGGAACCGATCGTGCAACCACCGCATTAACGCGGTGACGGATTGCAGGATCGGGCGGAGCAGACCTGGGTCAGCGAAAACAACAATTCAACAAAACTAAACCTAGACTCCTTTTTAAATATAAAATAAAAATAGGTCGTAAAATTAACAAAAATGCTTGAAAACAAGCTCAACAAAACTTATATACTACACTAATTTTTTAAAAAACACTGGTGCACAAAAAACATTTAAATTTGGTATCTGGGCGCAGGCACCACAACTCGAAAGTGCCTTCCGCGAGATATTTGAATGCAGGGATGCGCAGGGCTGGCCTAAACTTTGATTTTTTAAAATTTTGATTTCGAAAAGGTTTCAATTTTTTAAAAGGTGTGAAGCGAATTTAGAAACAAAAACGTAGTCCGCTATCGGGGTTATGTCGTTGCAGCGTGCGTATAGGTCTCTGAGGGAGGTGTATCTTCCTGAATTTGATATGAGGCGCATGAATTTGTGCTCAAGCACTTTTAGCTTTTTCATTGTCGTGGCCGGTATGCTGCACCACACCGGCGCCGCGTATGTGATGGACGGCCTGACCACCATCGTGTGCAACAGTTTTTTATTCTGTCTGTTAAGTCTGCTATCCCTGACCATGAGCGGATACAGATTATTCAAAACTTACTACAATAAAACAGACATAAGGAAAATAATGTTAATTCAAATAACAATAAGAAGATAATAACTAAACACGAATATATCACACAGAACGTTAATATTTATCTAATCCTAATAATTTTTAAAATCTCATATTGAGTTATGAGAAAATTAAAATTTTAAGATTGTTTGACCGTAAGATTTCAATTTCGAGACGGCAGACGAGCCGCGCTTTCTGCTATCCCCACCACCGCCTCCCGTAGATTTCTCGTGGATTTCACGCAGGTTATTTTATTTAACAATTTAACAAGGTTGCCCATGAGCGCAAGTATTGAAAATTTACACCTTGTAAGTACTTGGACGAATTGGCCGAAAAACAGCCCTTATACCTATATAGTTTTATTGTAAATTGAGTTCAACTTTGGTCTATCATAACTCCGGTTCCAATAATAATAATAAAAATAATTTATTCATCACGATAAATACATATTGTACATGTGACAAGTCAGGAAAAGAACATAGAGATATAGATTTAAATAATAAAAAAAAAACAACATTACTATAACAAATGTGTGACAAAAACACGTAATTACATACATATATGGCCCAATAAATAACTGTTGTATGATTGGCGGTCTAGAGGTGAGCGCACTTGCCTCTCACCCAAAAGTTCCGGGTTCGATCCCCGGTCGTGGCAGTGGAAAATACTGTGAGAGGGATTTTTCCACTATACACGGATATTGGGTGTGTGTCCCTTATCCCTAAATGTCTAGCCCCCTCCCACACAAGGCTCTTCTAGAGCCTTCCGGGATAAAGTGTGTTGTAATTACCTGTGGTGTTATTTATTTATATAAAACAGATAACATCATTTCCCTTCAATAAAGTCTGATATATTATAATAGCCCTTATTAGATAGGTATTTTTTAAGTTTTATTTTAAATTTTAAGTTGTTTGGAATATCACGAATATTTTTAGGGAGAGCATTGTACAAGGTGATACAGTTATACATGGATGATCGTTTAAATGAGCTCATATGGCGACTCGGTACACTTAAGAGATCACCGTCTCTCTTTTTTTAAAGAGAGCTAAGTTATTTTTTGTAAATGTTAAGCATTTTATTATATAGATCGAAAATGTTGTAAGAATACGTTTTTCTATAAAAATTTTTCTACAACTTTCGTTTGTTTTTAGGTAAAAAAAAAGCCTGATAATTCTTTTTTGACAACTAAACACTCTTTCACACTCGGAGGCTTTACCCCATGCAAGAATATTAAGTGAGATGTGACTATATGCCATAGCATAATATATGTTGATCGAGCCTTCTTTGTCTAGGGTGGATTTTAACTCTAACATTGTAAAAAATGCCTTATTAAAACTGACTACATACATGATCTACATGTCTACATCAGGATAACTTGGAATCAAGTAAGGTACCAAGTAATTTGGCAGAATCCGAGAGCACAATATCATTGATTGTGAAGTTTTCCGGTAAAGGTTTTTGAAAGTGAAAGTTTATGCAAACTGCCTTTTTCTCATTTAGATTCAGCTTGTTTCTTTGAAACCATGCACTTAAAGAATCTGTTACATTGTTGATCTTAATGTGAAACTCCTCGAGTGTATCAGCTGACACGGTGATTGTTGTGTCATCCGCAAACATTGTTACATGGCCATGCTCCATGTAAGCGGGCAAATCATTTACATAAAGCATGAACAGTAATGGAACTAGCACTGAGCCTTGAGGAACCCCAAGTGCAAGTGAAATGTATCCGACTCCTGGTCATGTAGCCTCACCCTGAGTGATCTATTTTCCACATTGGAGGTCAGCCACGGCAGAATGTTACCTCTAATGCCGACACTTTATAATTTACTATTCAGTATTTCTTTATTGACAGTATCAAATGCTTTGATTAGGTCAAACAACAATGACACAACATACCTACCCTCATCCAAGCATTTGTAAACATACTCCAGAAGATGATAAGTAGCCGTGTCAATCTATTTGTTTGATCTAAACCCATTCTGAGAGAACGTTAATATTTTATTCTTTTCAACATACTCAAAAATTCTGTTGTACACTACTCTTTCAGGTATTTTTGAAAGAACACTTAAAAGGGAAATTTGTCGATAAATAGCCAAATCAGTGGGATCACCTTTTTTAGTAGTGGAATGACAGTTGCCAATTTTAGGCAGTCAGAAAAAATATCAGCTTCTATTGACTTATTTAACAAGTATACAAATGACTTCAGTATATTATTTTCTATATTTTTTACAGTTTTATTCGTAAGTCCGTCATAGCCAGTTGAGTTTTTATTTTTTAATTGGATAATAATGTTGTGCACCTCTTCTACAGTAATAGAATTAAAGTACATTGAGTTAACATAATTCTCTTTTAGAGTGTATGTCAGAGATAGATTGAGATATTTTGGGTGCAGCATCAGAGAAGTGATTTGCAAATTCTGTAGCAACTTCAGTAATATTATTTATAACGCGGTCATTTACCTTGAGAGTAATGCTACCCTCGGCACCATTTTTATTTCTGCCTAATATTTTATTCACTATTTTCCAAGTTTCCCTATTTTTGTTTGAAGAGTTATTTATTTTGGTTTTATAATAGGCTTGTTTGGTTAATTTTATGTTATTCCTATGTTTCTTTTTTCCTCATAGTATAGTCTTTTATGCACAGGACAGCTTAAGTTTACTGTAATCCAAAACAAATTTTTAAAATGTACACTTTGCTGCTTCAACTACTAAGTAAACCATCCTCTGTTGTGTTCTTTATTATAAAACGATACTTTTTTAACTCGGCAGCTAACATCAAACACCAAGTAATACTATCAATAAACGAATTATCGTACTTGTTTTTTAAAGAAGCGTCTTTCGGAGTACTTTCAGCATATATTTTAAAAATAAAAATCCGTTGAAAATTTTCAGTTATTGCATTTGTTTATAAGCAAAACAATTTTAAACAATTCCCTAGACTCTATTAATTAACGGATTTTAATATCTCAAAATGGATTTGAAAATTTCTTCTTCTTTTATATGTAAAAAAAATGTTCAGTTTTCTAAGTTAGCTAGTTTAGCCTCGGCAACATTTTCAAAATTTGCAAAATTTTTTGCGAAATTTAAATTGCAAAATTAAAACCTTGAAAAACCTAAAAGTGCTATTTTGATGAAATTTGGTGGGAAGATTTATTATGTTATAAAGTTTTCTTTAGTCAAGTATGAAGGTCCTACGAATAATATGAGTATTTGAAAAAATTCCACAAATAACTTGCTATTTCAATTTTTTTTGTGATTTTACTATTTTTGCAATAGTAAAAATTAACTTTTGGATTCGTAACCAACTGCATCTTATCTAAAATTTAATTACAAAACTTTTTTATTTTTATAACTTTTCTCTAAAAGCAGGAGTTACTGAGATATATGAAACAATAGGAAGAAAAAAACGGAATTTCTAGGAATATTTTCACATTTTGTTTAAAAAAAAAATACGCCCACGTTTTCAAACTAGCGTATAGTGAAATTATTATTTCTTATGATTTTTAGGAGCGATTAAGTCGATAATCTGTCATATGATCCGATTTACCCAATCATAGGTAATTTTAAGCAGACCCCGCCTGGGCTAATAGTATTTTCGTTTAATACTAGGTACATTTGTCAGACTTTCCAAGTCTTTCTCGATAATCTTTATACATAAAAATATATTCAAGAGGTATGTTTTTATTTCTATCACATTTCTGAATTTTAAATTTTTTACGATAACGCCCTAGCTACGTTTATGAGTGTTAAGGTCAATTATTAATGCTGTACTGATAATTAAAGCAGATTAGTTAGGTTGAGTGTTATACAACGATATAAGGTTAAGGGTTAAATATACGATAAAATCTTGATTAATATTAATGCGGCAAAATGATCTTTTCATGTTAACGTAAAATACCCGAAACAAGAGCGAGCAGAGAATACATAAAAAAATAAGTAGATAATCAAAACCATGGCTTTTAAAACTTAACTCCTGCAATATACTTCAGTAAGCCAAATAACGTGCTTTTAGGTATTTATAGTATAACCATAGGTTAATTGAGTATACTGTAGAATTACGAGATGTGCATTTTACCAACACCAGAGTGGTATATTAACTAGAATATTAAAAATACATTACACCGTCAAAGAACGTTTCAATTAATATGTTAAAGGTGAAGACGGGGAAAGGCAAAAGATTAATAGATTATTTTTTTTATAAAATAACGTCCAAAATCTAATTAATAGAAATCATTCAGTTAAACATGAAACCTTTGTTGCATTTTACTTTATCGTACTTGCGTGGAAAATATCACGTGAATTGGGGGATAAATCCACTAATCTGCGTTTGAGAAATATTCTACCTGTTTATCGAGCTTTGGATTATATTGCAATATTGTTTATAATCTCATAAAAGACTTGCACCGGTCGCACACATTTCGACCTTAAAGCAATAAGAGAAGCTTCTAATAATTCTATTGGCGTTCACTTTTGGTGTCAATTCCTGTGACTCAATATAGCATTTCACATTATTTTCTATGTAAATAATGTATTAAATGTTAAAACTGTGTTAAGTGAATTTAATTCTGTAGATGGCATTGGATATATGTGGTTAGAGGTTAGATTAAATCATATATTATTGCTTGTAGGTGTATTATAGGGTTCCCTCAAAAAATGTAAATGGATTTGTTGCACACCTGGATTTTCTACTTTCGCAAGTAGCTCCAATATACGACAATATAAAAATATTGATCAAATTTTGATAACCTAGAGGCTAACTGCATGTCTTCCTTGCATTGCTAATACTACTGGAAAGTTGATTGACGTAATGTTTTTTAACCAGTCTACATTAGTAAAAAATACTTAGTAAAAAATGCTGATTTCATATCAGATTACAAAATTATTTACTGTGAGCTGTGTTTGTCTCACCAGCCTCATATATCCCGGTTAATAACATATCGTGACTTCAAAATTTCGATTTAAGTATATTGCTTGTTGACTTAGATAGTGTTAATTGGGATCATATCTTTTATGTAAATGATATTGAAGCAAAAGTAGATTTTCTCATATCTATCCAGCTGTTATTTAACAAACATGCAACATTTAAAACTGCTCGTGTCACAAAGCCATACGCTCCATGGCTCACTTACGCTGGCGCCGTTAAGGAAATTATGAAAGAACGCAACAGAGCCCTTAGTAGATATAAAAGCACAAAAAGTTGTGACGACAGAAAGCAGCTTATTTGACATACAACCAAAATTATAATTACACAAAAAATTATGGAAGACTATCAATACTTTAAATATAAAACAAAAAAATTATATCGAAATTTCTAGTAATCTACAAAATCCAAACTATTTTACCTCCGTTTATAGTCCGCCAAATAATTGTCCTAACTCGTTAAATTATTTTACAACGAACAAATTTGATGAAAATTTATCTTTTCAATTTACGTTTGCATCTTAGTTAAAACTGTAAACAGTCTTAAATTAAATGCGTGTGGGGTTGATGGAATTAGCAGTCAAATGTTGCAGATTTGCTTACCCGTAATATACAAATCTTACCCATTTAATTAATTGCTACTTATAAGTAGGCTACTTTCCTGTAAACTATCGATTGTAAAGCCATTGACAAAAATAAATGATCCAAAATTATACTCTGACTTAAAAATTAATAAGCATTATACCAGCCATATCAAAAGTCCCAAAAAAAATAATTTACACTCAAATTCAGTACAAAAAAGCCCCTTAAAAATACAGCCCCCTATATTCATCAACAAGATCCAAATCACTATCCGTACCTAAGATTTCAACATCTTACTTCATCTCGTTAACTTTCTATAAACCCATTCACATTCAAAATTTTGCTACTTTTTGACCACCCCTCGTATACTTTAAACTACTTTAAAACTTAATATTCTAACTCATTTCATAAATTTCATTCATTTCTTCTTACTTTTTGACCACCCCTTGTATACTTCAAACCACGTTCCGTGCCTCGAGTCTTAACGCTCTATTTAATTTCATCAATTTCTTGCAACCCGATTACTATTTTAAATTTCACCACTTTTGATGACTCCCCGTAATACGGCATACAATATCTCGATTCCTCTTGTAACCAATATCTCCATTCAAACTCAACCCGTACCCCTTAGAAACATTCTCATATCTTATTTCCGACACCACGCACCTATCTGGAACATTCTCATATCATTTCAACTCATAAACATCGGACCTCCGTTAATACTTTACGGGATCGTGTCAGATTTTGTCAATTAAACATTAATAACTTCCAAACTGAAATAAATTCAAACTTCGTTCTTATTTCAAAAAATTCCCCCTTTTCTTGCCGATTTTTCCATATAACTTTCATTTTCGAAATCTTAAATTTTCAGTATTACGCAATGTGTCGCAATCAATGACTCATCCTCGCCCGCACGGACCGATTTCCAGCTTTTCCAGACTCGATGGGGCACGATAAACGCAACTTTTCTAAACGTATAAATACCCGAGCGCAGCCTACCTGAGGCAAGTTAAGTTTTGACGGTGACTCCTATGTTAAGTATTCGCGAAGTGGTTTAGTGAAAAAAGTTATTTAAAAGTACTTTTAACTGTAATAAGCTGATTTGCTAGTACTTTCGGCCCGGTTACTATTTAACTCAAGTTGTAGATACCCACCGTCTAGTTAAGTTTTCTTACTCCCTGTCCCTGCATACTTTTCGTGACTAGCCGTTCAGATCTAGCTTCCCAGGCCGAAACCTGGTTAAAAAGAGTTAGTTTTAAGTATTCGCCTTAAGTGTCTCATTTAGTTTTAAGTAAATCCTCGCCTTAAGTGGCCCCCGTTTAATTTTAGTTAATCCTCGTCTTAAGTGGCCCCTGTTTAATTTTTAGTAAATCCTTTCGCCTTAAGTGGCCCCATTTCATTTCGCCTTCGCAGCCCACGCAGTTTTAAACACAAAGTGAATGTTTTCACCCACCAGAAGAAAATTTTGTTAAATAAAAATAGCATTCATTTTAAACTCTATTCAGTTAAAGTTTTAAATAAATAATTTTGTTCGTTCCGTTTTAAATCCAATGTTGTTTTTTTCAAGAATACCATATACAGGGTGTAGCCTTTGACCCTGTCAGAACTTAAAAAGACTATACAGTGATAAATAAAAATAAAAATTTAAACCAAAGTGCTACAACGGTTCCAGACCACATTATACAGGGTGTAGCAATTGACCCTAATTACCACACCAGAAATCGAAACCAAAGACTTCTCACATCAAAAATTAGTGCACGAACGCCTTCTAGGGTCTCAGCTCTAACTCACCACTGCTCCAGATTTTTTATTTTCCAAAGCAGAGGGCTTAATCGCGTTCACAACGAAGACTGCGTCCTCGCCTCATACATCTTCCAGTGGCCTGTATATCAGTGTATGCGCGGAAGCTATACAACCTTAGGCAAGTAAAAGATCCCCACTCTTCTTAAGGGAAGAGGTTCGGCAAAATTCCTGGTTGTGGTAGCTCGTCTACAGGCGTCGGTGTTAGGCCTCAGTAGCGGAAATAGGCCGACGTTAAATAAATGTAAAAAAAATCTCCAAAACGGTTAAGTTTAGGTATATGATAAAGAGAAACTATGCCGTGAAGACCAAGATATCCGCTCTTTGAGTAATGACAGGTACTAGCACAAACTTTATAATTCTAGTGATATATTTATAATACAAAAATATTGGAATTTCTTATTTTTATTCATCCTATTTCCTTATATCTTGCATTAATGCAAATATGTGAATAATTAAATGTCTCACTATAAGAAAAAAATGTTGTGGGTGTTTAATTAAAATCATAGTCTGCTACATGTGTGATAATAACGATAAGGAATTTTTTACTTAAGAATTCGTAGTATACTGAATAATTAACAAGCGTATTTATAATTAAGGAGCAGGAGTTTCTGTTTCCATTATAAGAGATTATACAAGAATTCCTTCCGCTTTTCTGCTTAAGTCTTTATAAATGCTTGTGTAAACTGAGAAATAGACGAGACAGAGTATTGTAGATCATAACCATTGTCTTAATATAATAACTTTATTGAGTTTTAAACTGCCTTTGAATGATAATGGTAGTGAATAAATTCATACAATTTTTTTTGAGAGCTGCTTGGTTATGTTGAATTTTTTATATATTTTGAGATTTTTTCGCAAAGCTATGACGTTATCGATATTTTAATTAATGGCAACTCTCATCTTTTGTTATGAAATTTGAAAGAGCTCATTTTAGCGAAAATCGGTAAATATCGTTGCAAGTCGCATACGAAAATTGTTTAAGAAAACTTGGAATTTAAAAATATAACTAACTTTACTAGAAATGTCAAAAACAACCATTTTCAACATGGCAATATCTGACACAATTCTTAAACTGTTTTTGAACGTTGTTGATAATCTTCGGTGATATACTATTTCAAAAACAGATTAACATGTAGGTATGGAAATGTTTTAGATTTCTGCTTATATATTCGGTAAATTCCAGTTTTTATGATTTTTTGTTTTATCCACTTTGTTGATTAATGTTCGTCCTAACTTATTTTCATGAACATAAATCTTTTATATACATTCATCCCAGTTTGTTAGGCTTATTACTAACTTTATTGCTAGTCCTATATTTATAATTAATGCATTTATATATCTTATTTGTTTTTTGTGAGGAACGAGTATAAAATTCTTTATGTATCTCCTTTGTTTTAAGTTTTCTTTATAGCCAACGGGGAAAAAAATTTAAGTCTTTCTTAATGTCTTAAATGTATTGATAACCATAAAAACCGTTATGAACTAGATGGATATAAACCAGTAGGGAATTAAATTTCCTATAAAAAAGGTCTTGAATAGTTGAGCAATGAAGAGCGATCAAATATGCGGCCATCATCATGAAATTTCTTTTTGTTATAAAATACTAAATGAGCTCTATAATGTTGTTAAAAAAATTTGAAAGATTCATACCGAAACTAAATGCCGTAGGAAACTACGTTATTCAATAACTATTTTAGGCAACTGGCACAGCCGAGGTCTAGCAAACTTCGGATAAGACCGAGAAAGATTATTTGGCCGAACATTTTTTAGGCAACTGTCTCACAAAGTAAAATAAAAATATTTTAAAAATTGTTTCGTATAAATTACGGGGGGAAATTTGTCGGTAACAGGACAATAAAACAACTTTATTCTATTGCCAACGTTTCATTTACTATGCGTAAATTTCTTCAGGGCTACAAGTTATACACTAATTAGGATTATCTGAGATATTATGTAAAAGTTAAGAAATGTTAAAAAAGTTAAAAATGTTTTTTTTTATATTATTTATTATTTTAGTTTTTATTCCTTCTTTTTTCTTTGTTCATCCCTTTACTTTAAGTTTACAACTTAATGCTAATTAATTAATATGTTTACCTCAGAATAAAAACGAGGAGGGTGGCAAGCTCATTTGTCACTACACTGCACTATTAAATAAGTCTAAAACATGGGTAGGTAAGGTTTTTTTGCTAGTGTTTTAAGAATTCTAACTTCTTGTTAAAAGTTAACCCTATTTAAATTTAGAGATAATAGTCTGTGTACATAGCTATGCTCTATTAAAGGGAGTAAAATATTACGTTGGAATTTAGTGTGTATAAGACTTGGATACAAAATCTGGATGTGGAAGTAGTGATTCCTTGGGCAGCGGTTTTATTGATTGATTTCTAAGTTTTTGGCATATTAATAACGAAATTCAATAATCAATTCATAATCAATTAAAATTAAAAAAATTTACCAAAAATTCTACTTTAAGGCAACTGTCACAAAAAATGACGTTTATTGGATCTGACAGCATTCCTAAAGTGTCATCTCTATTTAGCTAGAGGGGTTGGCTAATGTCAGAAAAAATTTAGAGGTCCTTGGTCCTCGTATACGCACTAAATCACATTTTATTTTTTTTACTCCCTTTCACAATAGTGTGGGGGTGGTATTGGGGGTGATAAAGAGGGGGGGGTGGCTGTTGTCAAAAAAAAATTTGAGACGTTGAATTTTCGTACATGCCCTAAATTGCAATTTTATGGACTCTTAACTTGCTTGCCTTATTAATTTACCTTTATTTACCCCATTTACCCCCCGATCCCCCAACGGAATTAGATTTTGATTTAATTCCGTTGGGGGTAATCTAGTTCCAGATCTCGTTATAATATATAAGTGTACCAAATTTCATGTCAATTTCATAAACGGTTCCAGAGTAAACGTGCGCACAAGAAAAGTTACAGACAGACAGACAGATCGACCGACAGATCGGAATTTTTTTTTTGCTCAAATTTAAAATCTCGACGTTTCATGACATTTTAAGCCTATTTCAACAAAAAACAAAATTAGTTTTTTTGCGTTACTATACTGGACGTGGAAGTAAAAATATACATCATTTGTTATAAATTCTCTGCAAACACCTTCTATTAAATTCCGGTGCTAATGTAGCCATTGAGTTTTAAGTTACCCCTTAATATCACGCCTGGGAAGGATAGCTAGATATTGAGTAAATTTTGCCGATAAAATGACTATTAACATACATTAGTACCAGCTCTGTTGTATTAAAAAATGTAATATATCATCCTCGTATCCATTTGGAATATAATAAATTTGATGTAAGTATATATTACATTTAGTATGCCCAATTTCTTTTTCGTAGTTTAATAGAAGCTATATTGTGTTCTTGTTTATAAGTTTTTCTTTTTTATAATAATACACCTAATGCTATCTAATTTCTACGAGCTATATTTTTATATACCCTAATGAACTTTCAAGTGGGAGTCTATGAACATTCGAACCGCATGACATATAAAACCATGCGAGGTCTGCCAGTGGTCGGATTTGAAAGCTTGGTCCTGAACCTTCAGTAATTGCGTGAAACCTCCCAAGCGTCTGTTAAACACATACGGCTGTATTTCATTATTCTTGGGTCAATTTACAAGAAAACATGTTTTGAACTTTGACCTACGCTGTCACTCAATTATTAGAAAATTATTAGAGGCAATAAAATAATCCTTACTTATTTCAGGGTTAATTATTCAAAATATAGATATCCCTCTGACTTTTCTTATGGGAAAATAATTTTAGAAAACTTTGTTTTTGTGTACCGAACCATTTGTTAATAGTTTTTCATTTTATTACACATACATGTTTGTATAGCTTGGATAAAATGATGGGATTCGAATGGACAAGTTTTATATAGCCAGTCTACTTTTGTGTTTGCCTTCTTAACCTGATGGGCAATGTGGTTAGACCAAGGAAGATTATGCGTGATGAAGACTCCCAAGTAGTTGTGAGAATTGGAGGAAAGCAATTGTACGTCATTAATGTTGTATCCCAAGTGTGGATTGTGCTTTCCTAAATGGAGTACTACACACGTAGTAATATTTAGAGGGAGTAATCATATTCCATTTCACTTCTGAATACAATTTAAACAGAACGTGGTCAATTAAAGGGTTCCACATGTACCAAATTGTGCCAATTTTTGTAATAAGCGATTTTTGGACACTTTATCATCAAATGCTTTACGAAACTTGTCAATGCATTCACCACGGTCTAACTTAAACACCAGTTTGATACTGTAATTTGATTAAAATAAAATGAGGTAATTTGTCCCTCAACGGGAACCTCTGTAATATGTACTTTAAAATAAGTTAAACTAGCTAAAGGTGCGATAAATCGGATAAGATAAAACCCCTAATGTAGGGAAGCCACTATAAGTTCCAAAAAAAGTATCACCCTGTGGAATTTCAACTCAGATACAGTTACCTTTGTGTAGATGTGCTTATATGATATCGATGTTTACGAGGCGGTTGCAGTATATCCACACAAATTCACTGGCTACGGCTAGTCACCTGTTCTAGGAGGCAAGAGTCGTAGGTGAGGATTGTTAAGCCACTAATTGGAGTACTATAATTTTCTATTAGACTTTGTTCGAATTCCCTCGTGGCACGTGATATACGTAACGACAAATGGTTTGAAAATTATTGGTCAATATGGAATTTATCATCGTTTCTACTGCATCTAAATCTTCGTAGTGCTCTTTTATGCCTAATCATTTTAATAATATCCTTGTTAATCCAAAGTTTCAATGAAAATTTTCTGTGCAACATTTGTTTGTCCGATGAATATACATTTACTTTCAACAGATTTGTCAATAAACACAATACCAGATATTGGGCTAAGAGCGATCCACATGTAATATGAGAATTTGATACTCGTCCTCAAAAATTGAATTTAGTGCGGTATTTTAGGAGATCATATTGTCAGACCTTTTTTGTTGGCGGAAAATTAAATGGTGAATCTTAGTTGGAATTAGTTAGAGACGCAGTTGATCCACAAATTACTGAAATATTATAAAACAACCAGACACTATCTGAAAGTCTCCTTGCATTTTAACAAGACGGAGTTCCCCCATATTTTGCTGTGGCTGTCAGTCAATTTCTTAATGATACATTCCCCGGTTGTTGGATATGGACAGGTAGAAAAGGTCCGATGATGGAGTGGCCACCTCGGTCACCAGATTTGACATATTTAGAATTTTTTTGTTGAGGTATTTGAAGTCTATGCAACTCAGATTGTGTCGCCATAAGTCCTACGACAAGGGATTATTCAAGAATGTCAACACTAAAGTCACAAGTTTTTAGTAATGTTAGACAGACGTTTGAAACACAACTGTATCAATGCATGAAAGTCAATGGAAGCTAGTAAGGTAGCTAGTAGAAAGTAATTTTTGGTATTGAATCGTTTATTACTCTATATATTTCTTAAATTTAATATAATGTAGCGCGTTATGGCACAAAATGTTCATATGGAACTTACAGCAGGTGTAGTGTCACTGATTCTATCAACATCTATTTCACATATTCCAGTTCTGACGTTAATATTTTCAATACTTCACATGTAATACCGATTTGATACATTAATTGACATTGCCCCGAAGCAGCTCAAGCTTTGAAAACCTTTTTTATTTTCATTTATTTGCTTTAAACATTTCCACATCAATTTTAAAATCGATTTATTTTCATCCATATTTCAGCAATAAAATATTTTTTTGTTTCATTAATATCTCTTACAGTATTATTTCCAGATTACTTATCTCTATCCCAATCTTAATTCTAACTTGTCCGTCCCCTAGCATTTACTCTTAAGTGCGAAATACAAAAGATATTATCCATACATTAATGTCTATATTTTCTTGTTTTCAAGGCACCCTAACTATTAACTTGGACTAAAGCATGCAGCCATTATGTTATTATATTTATCGGAATAATTCGGTTATGAAAGCTATGTTTATGACCAACTATTTCATAACGAATGTTCAGCTATAATGTTCCGGAACGCAATTTACGTTGTATATAGTTCCGCTCATTATCTTTTATTGTTCAAATTGAGTAAATGAGGAATGTTTCAAAGGGCAATTTTACCATAGAGATATTTCATTTTTAGAAACGAAACATAAAACATACACTATATTGGCTATTTCTCAATACCTTCGATAAGACCCTACAGAAATTAAAATAGTGTACTGGTAAAGTTTGGCTAATTATGCTGGTACTATCTGGAGATTATTAAAATGGTACAAATAGCAATTATATTAAAGAATTGACTTATTATCTAAAAACTGCAAAGAGTATCTATAGTCAACATTTATCTGAAATAGGCAACGGAAAGTGTATTTATAGATAGTAGAAAATTTACTATAGTCCGCAAAAATGGCAGAAAGTCGCTTAATAATTGTAAAACCAGTGCGCGGCGATCAATTTGCCCGCTCATCATTTATACAGGGTCCCAATAGTGCGTCAAACTCAGATATCGGCTTTATTAGAAGACTTTGGAAAATTATTTTTTATAGAAGTGGTAAATCAAATTCACCAAAATTGTCTTTGAAGTAAAACTTAATTTTTTCACATGGAACGATATCGGTACCGTGGTACCATTTATTAGTACTATTAATAAGGAATTTGTTCATATGTCGTATTAAAATGTGCGATAAATACAAACAAAATTACAGCTAAAAGAAAATAAGAAAATACAATTTTGTTCTAATTAAATGTTGAGAACTAAGGTGGCTTTGAAAACAATGAAATATTTAGCTTGTCAAACATTTGTTGGTTTAACGGTGTTTCTATTGTGTCTTTAAAAATTGTTTAAAATTCTTGTTAATTATGTTCAAAATGCCGCAAATTTATACAATAGATGAAAAAGTGGACATGTTAATTATTTATGGGGAATGTAAAAGAAATGCAGTTGCGGCTACCGACCTTTATGCCAAACGATGTCCTGATAGACAATGTCTAGCGAAAAATTATTTTAAACGTGTTGAAAACCAATTACGAAGAGAACCCAACAATGATCCCGAAGAAAACTTCATTATTGACGAAGGAATGGAAATTAATGTTTTGGCTCGAATAGAAGTTGATAAAAGACTGTTTCTTTATGGCAAGTTGCGTTTGAAGTGGACATCAGTCACCAAACAGTAAACCGAATTTTTACAAATACTACTATAAATCTTTTAAATACCAATTGCACCAGAATTTGTACGAAAGTGATTACGAACGTAGGATAGAATATTGCAATTGTATTTTGTATAATAACGTGCAGCGATTTCTTGGGACTGATTTTATTTTCGGACGAGTCTAGGTTTACAAATTTGGGGTTATTTAACCAACAAAATACAAAATATTGGTCATAAGAAAATCAAAATATATTACGGGAGGGTAACTTTCAAGTGTGGCTCGGTTTCAATGTTTGGCTTTGAATAATCGGTAGTAGAATCATTGGTCCAATAATATTTGAAGGACCTCTGACTGGTGCCAGATACTTGATATTCCTGTAAATTGAGATTGAGGACATTTTAGATGAGTTACTTTTAGATTTAGGACAGGGAATGTATTTCCAACGGAGATTCGGAGTAAACGTAATTTAGACGAATGGTCCTGTGAGGTGGCCTCCAAGGTCACCTGATTTAATGCCCCTTGATTTCTTTGTTTGGGGTCATTTAAAAAAATATTGTCTATGCAACCGCCATTACAACCCGTGAAGACCTGGACCTGGAGAAAGGTAATTTTATGCTGAATTCATAAATGTAAAAATATATAGGGTGTAATAACTTCGAAATGCTCCGCTGTAGCGAGTCACCCTGTATATTTCAAAATATTTTTAAAATGTGCACCTGTTAACACTATACCACTTTCATAAAAAATAATTTTCTAAGCTCTTCTAATAAGGCCAATATTGGACTTTGACGCACTATTGGGAAGCCCTGTATTTCTGCGTTCTTCAAAAAAAAATCCAGTGGAAATTACACAAGAAACGTTTCTTATAAATTAATTTTTCTCTTAAACTTCGTGGAATTTAATGAGAAAAATTAACACATATGCCGAAAAACTCAAGAGTAAAATTAACTACAAAATTTTATCATTCCTTCGTGCACAAAATTTTTCAAGCGGTTAATTTGTTTTATTAATTATTACTCTCGAGAATATTCCAACTAAAGTATCCTATTTTAAATTAAAAGAAATAATACTTGAGGAACTGGGGTTTCCGGTTAAAGAATTAATCCCTGTGTATCTTGTGTCTTGGTTCTGTCCTTTATTCTTAAATAGGATTCCCCAACTTCCAAAAAATCATACTTTAGGCAAAAAGGATATTTATTGTTTAATGGATGATCTTTGAGATTTCAATAATAATGCATATTGATCATGCTGTTGATACAAAAGTGTATCTGTACCGCAAGGAGCAATCTGGTAATTTATGATATTAACCAATCGATCATTATGGTAAGCACTGCCTGACAAGTATGCAATCGATCAAAGAATATACGTTTTATTTGATATGTATCACTCTCTTGTTAAATAACCGGTTGAAGATTGATAGGGCCAACGATCCGAGGACGTTCACAACAAAGTAAGTGTAGATTAAATAAGTTAAAGTTACAAATACGAGAAAACTTAAAGGTTCAAGTCCATTATATAGTTGTTGTGGAAACGGTAAGAACGAGTTTCATATTAAATGTGTCTGGAAATCGCGAAAATAAGCCTCAGTTTCCAACTTTAGTAACAGTAACAAGTTAAACTTGAAACAAAGAGACTTACTGTAATCTGATACACTTCCGCTCTTAGAGGTGAAATCGATATGTTCACTTGTATTACTGCAGTACTATATATAGCATACATTACCGACATATAACATTATAATAAATACATGCAGCTTGAGAGGGTTAATTGCCGCGGAACCCACATAAAAAATGGAATAATTTCATACATTTTTATTGTTTTCTTGCTTTCCTATTCGTGTTTTATGTTTTATTTTCTCTTATAATATGAACACATAGCATTGTAATATTTGTATAATATTGAAATGTTAAATAAATTGTGTACATTGAAATATTGCTGTGGGAAGGTAATTTGCGCCAAAAAGTAATAAATATTAATGTGAAAGATTTGGATAATATTCAGAATTTTTGAAACAAAGTTATTCCAGAAAATTTTTAAAAAATGCTGAATCAATTTGATGATCCACTGCTTATTTACACAGATGCATCTAAAATTAATTTTCATACTGGCGGGGCTTATTTCATTCCATCATTGAATATTGACTATTTCCAATTAAACACCATGTTTATGGCGGAGGTCATAGCCTATATATTTTATGAGGCATTGAAATTTCTCAAACGATACAACCCCCCTCAGTACAATAATTATTTTATCCGATTCCTTGACTGCCATCAATGCATTAGGTAATACAAACACCTTCAGTTACAAAGTCAATCCATATATATTCAAAATAAAAAATATCATTCATCAAATACAGTTACCTGGGAAAAAAGTTATATTCGTCTGGGTCAAAGCACATATAGGAATAAAACACATCGAGCACGTAGATATATTAGCTAAAAAATGAACTTCACCAAGATTCATTCTAAAACATAAAATAATAATAATTGAGAAGCCAACAAGCCTGACATAGTACTCCTCGACCACCAACTCAAGACAATGCATGTCGTGGAGTTCTCAGCCCTCTCTGAGAGCAACAATGTCTTGAAAGAGGAGGAAAAACGGACAAATATCGAGATTTGCTCTTCGAACTCCGCAGGCTTTATCCAGGCCATTCTGTTAAAATAGTGGTTACTGATTATAGGAGCCCTCGGTGGAATGAGACAGACGCTGCTTTCAGAACTAAAGATCATACCGGCATCCCGAGATTCGGCAGAGATCTTAGCCAGCAGAATGCAGAGGGCTGTCATCATCCTCGGTTCATCGCGTTTACTCAGGGCACACGATTCACTACGGTAGTCACTCACCAGACGGTGAAAAAAAAAATATAGATAATACACTTTATTCATTTCTTTTGAACATAATAACAAAACAATAATAAACAATAAATGAAAAGGCGAAATTCAGCTAGAGGTTTCCCTAGAGCTAATATATAATACAGAAAAGGAAGGCAAAATAATTTACCATATGATATGTCACATTTAAAGGAATTAAGTGATGATTACCTAATTAAATGGAAAAATGCGTTTATACATTTGGGAGAAGGAGGAGACAGCGCGAGATTTGAGAGAAGCTGGGAGAAAATGATATATTCTACATATATTAAATGAGAAAGACCGTTCAAAAAAAGTAGTTCTATGTACCGGAGGGGTTAAAGTGCCTTTAAATCAACATTTAAATTATGTACATCAGTACGAAATGTAATTTTTCTATAAAGATATGAAGGCTTATTTGTTATTACAATTTTGTGATACAGAGAACTAGCGTGCAAATGACGTCTATTTTCCATATCAATCATCTGGTGTCCTGCAATTTGTGACTAACAGGTTCTCTCCTTCTAATTCCATAAATAAATATCAACCAAAAGTCTTGTATTTTTTGTATACGTTGACAATTTGCAGCTGTAAGACAGGGCCCATATACCGTGTCACAATAATTAAATATTGATCAGACCAGTGAATCACAAAGTATAATTTTTAAATTTATATTTAAAATATGTCTAGAGCTATATAAAACTTTTAATCTGGCAATGGAACGTTTAATGCAGTTTGATATATGTTTATCAAATCTTAGTGATGTATCTACAATGAGACCTACATTTTTTGGTTCCTCAGTGACTGGTACAGGTATATCATTCATTTTAATGTTAATTTTTCCAGCTAATCTGGCCTTGTTTACTGGCCGACTAAACAACATTGCTATACATTTATTTGGATTTAAAGTTAGCGAATGCTCTAGTGAAACTTTGTATATGATTTCCAGGTCCTTATTTATAAGCTCACAACTATTTCGGATATTTTCAGGATTAAAGGAGAAATATAATTGTGTATCACCCGCTTATATCTGGGTGCCACAATATTATATAAATGTCGTTCAAAGAACTAGTGTATAGAGTATAAAAAGGGGACCCAAAACAGATCCTTGCGGTACACCTTGAAAAATATTTATAGAATCAGAGAAATGCCCATTTAATACTACTTTTTGTTTTCAATCTATTAAGTAACTAGCAATAAAATTCACTGCTTCAGTACTAAATTCTACATATTTTATATTAATAACAAAGTCTTGTGATTTAAAGTGTCAAAAGCTTTCGAGTAGTCAAGCAATATCAGCACTGTAGATAACCTCGAATCTGTTGCGCGTGAAATATGATCAATCACATTTAACAAAGCCGTAGCACAACTATGCCCCTTCCTAAAACCTGACTGTGTATATGGTAATATGTTGTTATTTCCACGTGTTCCACAATTTAATATTTAATTATACATTCCAAGATCTTAGAAAGTACAGGTAGAATACTAATAGGCCTGAGATCACCATACCTCCCAAGAGTATTAATCTTAGGAAGAAGTACAATGTGTGCTATTTTCCAGTCGCTAGGATAAACTGAATTGATAATACAAAAATTTACAATATGACATATATTTTAAAATAAAAGGACAACAAAGTAAAATAAAATCTATATGCATACCATCAGCACCAGTAGCTCGAGATTTAATGGAAATTAAATGTTTACTTATCTCAATTTCTGTTACCGTTTTAAAAGTAAGAAACAAATTCACTGAAGTTTTAATGCCCTGATAATAATTATTTATATTGTTACCTTGTCTAATATGCGGGATAGAATTTATAAAATAATTATTAATTTCATTGACGTTCGCTAAGTTATCAGGGATTGTTTTATTTTTTGATGGTTGTATATTTGCAAATTTTTGACAGCTTTCCAAACAACTTGGCTATTCAACATAATATTTTTAGTCGCAAACTCCTCTATAAATCCTTATTTTACTATAAGGAACCTAACCAGACTGCAACCAACAGCTACTCTCCGGGCTATGTGCCCCGCCGAGCGCTGAATTACAAGTTACAAGCCTGGCGCGTTAAGTGTAATAATTGCATATTACCATCAAAACGCTAATGCTTCGATTGCAACAAACACCAGCCGAAAGACTGATCCTACTTAAAGGAGCTCCCTTGCCAGTCGTCACACACCACTTGCAGACTGCAGTTTCGAGCTGTTGGCTCTCGTCAGTGCAAGGTAGGTATGCGACGACCGACATGAGAATCCTTTGACTATAGTACATCCCAGTATCTTTACAATAGCGACATGTAAAACAGCCAGCAGGCGCCATCTAGCGGTCCAGTGTCCGTTGCAATCGAAAAATAAATAGCCTGACTTGGCTTAGCTTATTCATTTGAAATGAATGTCACAAGTATGCCTTTTTTCTCTAGGCATTGAACTTAACTTAAAACAATTTTTAAGTCCTTATATTCTTGAGAAGGTTCCTGGTTCTTTTGAAACTAATAAGTAACTTAACATTATCTGTAATCCAAGGTTTATATGGTTTTTTGAAAATACAAGACTTTAAAGGTGCAAATACGTCCATAAAAAGTGTCATGTTTTCATTAAAAAACGTTATTTTATCATCAACATTATCAGTATCAAGTATATTGCGCCATGGAACGGCTTGTAAATGTTCATAAAGTGTTTTTTCATTAATATTTTTAATATCTCTTTAAGTGCGTGGTATGGCTTGACCACTCTGTATTTGAAAATTCAAGTCTACAAAAACCAGTTCATGATCCGAAATATTCGGTAAAGATACATCGCATTTAGAAAACTACGTTCCTTGGATAATATTATGTAATCCAATAGAGAGGCACTATTTAATGTAATTCTTGTTGGATTATTAACGATTTGCTTTAATCCAAGACTTTCTAGAAGATTCATGAAATTTTTGGCTGCTGAACTATTTACATTTATCAAATCAATATTAAAATCTCTTAGGCAAATTATTTCGTCACATCAGCTTAGCAGGCATACATAATTTTCTTAAAATAAATTTGAGAGACAAATGGAATGAGTATTGCTTTACCAACCCTACCAGGTAACGGATAACGATGATTCATCCCAGTATACTTTTGGCATGAAAAACTCCAAGTATCGAGAAAATATGTAACGTCTCTCATTAGATTAAAATTTAGTCACGCATGTTATCCCGCACACCTATACAAAATTGGTATATATACCTCACCAAATTGTGATCAATGCAGCATCATAGCAGATCTCGACCATATATTTTTTGGATGTGCGAAATATCAAAATGCCTCTAATAAATTAATCATAATATTGCAAACAACTGCAATATGTTTTTTTTTATTCATTTATTTAACGTCGGCCTATTTCCGCTACTGAGGCCTAACACCGACGCCTGTAGACGAGCTACCCCCAACCAGGAATTTTGCCGAACCTCTTCCCTTAAGAAGAGTAGGGATCTTTTACTTGCCTAACATTTAATGAACAAGGGACCGACGGCTTTACATCCTCTCCGAAGGATGGTATATATCCTATACAACCCTCGCCTAAGGTTGTATAGCTTCCACGCATACACTGATATACAAGCCGCTGGAAGATGTGTGAGGCGAGAACGCGGTTTCCGTTGGAATGGTCACCATCCAAGTACTAACTGCGCCTGTCGTTGCTTTACATCGCATACCGAAGTATGTACATAGTAAAGACGCACCTACGCTCGCCCCCTGCAATATGTTGGCTCCATTTAATATGCTTATATTTTAAATTTCGTAAAAGAAACAGGTATTAAGCTTTAGATTATGTTTGGTTACCGTTTCCCTCTGTTGTTCTTCCCTTGTCGACCGTGGTCCTTCCTACATTGTCTAATTTTAAATGTCCTAACAGACCCCAGAATAAGAAGCGTGTGTCCCTGTTACATGTTTTCTTCATTTTTTGTTCTTCGTTTTTAAGTTAGAATTAGGTATAGGCTATTTTGTCATACTGTTTGGTATCATTATCAGGAATATTTAATAAATTAATTTAACCTTATTGTAACTATCAATTAGATATTTCGTAACTGGCAGTATGGTCTTCGACCGAAAGCCATTATTTAAAAAAAATCTCTAATATTTTTCAATGTTAGGTTTATAATTTTCATAATTAGGGCTCCACACTATTGAAACGTATTCAACCTTAACCTTAACGATTAGTTAAGGAGAAGATTTGACGTTAAATTCTTTACAGTCACGCGCAGCCTAAGTTTCTGAAGAAGTAATTTCATTGATATAGTTGAGATATTGGGTAGAATAAGACTTCGAGATATTTGAAGCGATTATAGTCCTTCAATTAATCCTCACTATTATTTGTGCAAACAGAAATCAAGTGCTCGAAAGTACGGAGGCGTAGAAAGGATTTTGCAAATTTAAAGTTGCATATGGAAGTTGCGGTATACACTTGTTATGCCACTGCCTCATAGAAAATTCGAGAAGCATCCAGAAACACCGCGAAGGATAGACTGGAACATTCTAGAATAATCGCCGTGGGTATGTATATAGGAGTGGATCGGTGCAAGGAGTTCAGTTGTGTATGAGTGAGCAAGTGATAAGATAAGATGGAGAACAATAACTAGTACTGAGATTATAGTAGAATAAACTTGTAATTAGTGTGTACTACTGTGTAATTGTAAGGATTAGTTATTGTAATTAAGTGATTAATAAATCCGTGGTTTATGAAAGTTCTTGGTGCAGTTGGTGTCAGAAGCGAAATTGCAATAGGATTTCTGAAGAATTCGAGGACCCTAATATTCTATTTGGAAACCACTGCAGATATTGAAGTGCTTTGAACTGGAAAGTGATGTAGACATTAGACAAGACTTTTTCATGCTCATGTGAAGAAATTTCCAGAATATTTTATTTGGAAAATAATGCAGTTAGCTAAATTCTGTCAACTGAAAAGTGATATAGACATTAATAAGACATATTTGTGACATTTAGAGTGGACTTTTAGAACATTCTATTTAGAAACTAGCGCAGTTGGCTAAGTTCTGTCAACTGAAAAGTGGCATAGCACTAAATAAGACCTATTGGTGCCATTTTGAGAAAATTTTCTAGAACATTCTATTCCAGATTTTGTGAAAATATTTGGATTTTACCTAATATAGACTTTAAATAAGACTTCTTAGTTTCGAATAGAAACAAGAAGCACGACATTCGCAGAAGTATTTGCTAGATTAGGAAAAGGGACAACAAGAACAAGAAAGACGACGTCAGTAAGAAAGAAAACACAAGAATAGAGACGACAAGAACAAGAAAAGAAACGTCTAGAAAGGTGTAAAGAAGGCAAAGATGAATTGAAGAAAATTAAAGAGAACCTGGAACTAAGATTTCACGAGGAAAAACAGGAAGAAATGACACGACAGGTGCAACAGGGTGCTATCTCAGCCACTGAAGAAATTAAAAAACGAAATCAAGGAGAATTGTAAATGCTAAAGTTACTGACGTCGAATGAAGATTACAGATATGGATAGAAAATTTACTGCAGTTGAGCGAGAAGTAGAACGGCTTAAGTGACAGTTGAGGGGAAAAGGAGACCAGTTAGTAGTGTCATCGAGTCCTCGATTACATCCTCCTTCCTTTGACGGACAAACTTATGGACGATATATAAAAGACAGATTGGGGCAGCTCATAGTGCAAACAAATCTAATAACGAGGAACGGGCTGTGGCATTAATCCTAGCATTCAGAGGTCAAGCATTAGAAATGCTGCAGGTGATCCCAGTGGCGCAGCAAAAGGATTTTAAAGTTTTAGAAGCTGCATTCGACTTACGATATGGAGACCAACACTTTGTTCAGCTATATCGGACTCAGCTGAAATCACGTATACAAAAAACTGGGGAGAGCTTACGAGAATTTGAGGCTGTAGTATAGAGACTGGTACACCTGACTTACGCGAA
This sequence comes from Leptura quadrifasciata, assembly GCA_963675555.1. Lineage (NCBI taxonomy): Eukaryota > Metazoa > Arthropoda > Insecta > Coleoptera > Cerambycidae > Leptura > Leptura quadrifasciata. Next base: position 144,116,419 of record OY776676.1, on the reverse strand, counting down.
CGCACCAAGGTAGTTCCAGGAGCAATTGGTAGTTGACACGTTTATTAATGACTTAAAAGACGAGGAGATCAGGCGGGTCCTTAGACTATATCGGCCTAAGACTACTAGCGAGGTATTGATTCATGCACTTGAGGTAGAGGCCGCCTATATGGATTCCTCATGGTACAGAGTACGAGCTGTTTCTGTGGAAGAAGCTTAATCAGAGTTTGGACACCAAAATAAAGGACATACACAAGCGGAGGTATCCGGTGTTACCAGTGCAGCAAACCAGGTTATATGATGCGAGATTGTCGAAGATGGAACCCTGGAGAAATAAACGCTGCAAGAAAAGAGGAAATCCGCTCCCATAAGACGAAATTGATGGCTATGGTAAAAGACGTACAGAAAGAACTGAGCAAATTAAGTTAGCGACCCGAGTCGAAACAAGAACCGCAATCACCGCAATAAGAGCCGAAGCAGGAAAGAAGTGATGAAAGGCTGACAAAAGTAATCCGCTGGTATAATGGCGACAAATTGAGGCATATCAAAAGTTACTGTCACCAGAGGCACCCTAACCAAGTGAATGCCGAGGATAAAAAGAAACAGCTGGATGTAGTAGAAGCGAAGGCGGTTAAGATAGAGGTTCCGAAGGACTAGACAAAGAAAGTTACAAGGAAAGAACTACTAAATGACGACGAGATTTGACCGCTACTGAAGGCAAGAGAAAAAGGAATCCGCCCGGAATGGAACGACGTTTCGGGTGAAAGTGTTGCACTGAAAGCTTTGTGGACGCAATGGAATTTCCTTAGGCTTGAAGATGAACTGTTACAGAGAGTATGGATGGGAAGGAAGTTACCATGCAGTTGGTGATACCCAGGTGCTTAGTACAAAAAGTACTTCAGGAAATAATAATAATAAACACCACAGAAATTAGACAAGAAGCCAGGGCATGTGCGGAAGGGGGTTATAGATTGGAAAAACGCGGACATACAACCATTTCCTCCGACAGTGCCTGAGCTAGGATTCGAACTCGATGGTGCGATGTCCGTGTGATTAATTGCGATTGCCACCTCGCGCCTTAACCCACTCGGCTATCAACCAGACAATGCACGAAGAAATATCCGGAGAGCATTTTGGCAAAAATAAGACCTTGGCTAGAGTGCGGGAACGATTCTACTGGATAAATAACCGTCAGGACGTAAGGGCTTGGTGTCGTAGATGCAAGGCTTGTGCGAATGCGGCCATCAAGGGGTCACCTACAGGGAATGGCGGCCGACTGAAAGCTCGTTACGCCCGTAACGTCAATCGTTTAGGCTTAATGAAGGGGCAGCGTTATGTGCACGCCTACGCCACTGCCCCATGGAAAATTCGAGAAGGGTCCAGAATCGCCGCAAAGGATAGACTGGAACAATCTAGAATAATCGCCGCTCGTGTATATAGGGATTTGATTGGCACACGGAGTTCGATTACGTATGAGATGAGCAAGTGATAAGATAAGATGGGGAACAGTAACTATTTGTGAATTATGGTAGTGAAACTATAGTAGAATAAACTTGTAATTATTGTGTACTAATATGTAACTGTAAGGACTACTTATTGTAATTAAGCGATTAAGAAGTCAGTGTTTATGTAAGTTCTTGTTGCAATTTATTGAACCTACGTACATGGTCTTTACTGGAGGGTATAAACACGTAACACACTGTATTGGTATTATTATTATTATTATTATTATTATTATTATTAATCACAGATGCCACGTAAAAAATCGGGAATTAAGGGTTTCCAGACCGAATAAAAAATACGAACGTATTATTCAGGCAGTCTCCTTAACACTCATATTGGCCGAGATCTTGGAACGGTCAATATATTTTTTGTTGAGTTAGTTATTCCTTGGCATCGTGTATAACTTGATAACGAATGCTATGCTATATCTTTGTTCCGAATAACTTACATCATAACGCTGCCTCATTTTTTATTCTCCTCGGATCCGCTATATCTACAGCCTGTAACATACATATTTTAGCATTGTCTCTCATAAATTTTCGTGTACAAACATTTTATTTTACGGCTAATACTTTATGCTGTTTTGTTCTTATGTCTGGTAAACTTTGGAATCCGACAAATAGGTTGGTTGATGAAGAATTGTTCTATTATATCAAAAGGAAAATGTAAAAAAAGGAACCAGAGAATATATGTGCGTAATAAAGATTTCTACAGAACTGTTTAACTGCAATGCGGCGTGTTTATTTTCAAACGACTAATAAAGCTTAGAATAAACTATATGATAAAGTTTCCTCTGTTAATTGAGCATGAAAAATAAATCGTGTTAACTTTACACAACCATTTGCTGAGTTAATTAATCATGCCTAGCAAGTGAAAAGGGTCAATGTGATACAAAATTATATTTCGATTACGTTTATCTAAACATTTAAATCAACATACAAGATGGTTCATCTAAAATGCCCCAGATCGGTAGCTGATAAACTAAAATTGCTATTTAAATACTGTAAACTGTTTAAACGATGTTATTAAGGATGGGAAGTAAAATACCAAGAATTGGCCCCATCAATGAGGTCACAATAAATTGGGTTTACAAGAGGCACGATGTTTCGGCAGAATCTCATTTGCCATCTTCAGATTTTCGCTAAAAGCTGTCTACTGTTGCTCCTCGTTAGTTCAGTTCGCTTTACATTACATATCGAAATATTATGAATGAGTGAATACAACTTTATTAACATTAAAATGCATTAAAACCCCAGAATCCACTCCGAGACCGGCCTGCAACCGCATTGCGGCCATCATTGCAGAACCGGACGGCGAGGATCTGGTTAGGCAAAATAAAAATGTTTATGAGCCTAACTCCTTTTGAATAAAAACAAATTAAAAAAGGCAATAAAATTACATAATATCTAAAAAAGATTTAAAATAACTCAAATTAAACTAACACACACTATTCGCGTACTACACTTTTTAAAATTTCCTAGTTGGTGCGGGTACCTCAACTTAAACGAGAGAACCCGTCAACAACATGCACAATGCCGGACCGCGCATAAGCCTGCTTAAACTGGTGTTATATAGAAACATATGTATATTAAAGACGCATCTACGTTCGACCCCATATCTTGGGGTTCTAGGACTGTGTAAAACTGAAAAATATCAGTACTAAAAATAACTAACACGTTGGGGTGACCTCATCTTATATTTGACACACTGTATATAGCATTTTATTTAAAATTTTATATTCATAACTATCAACCATGTATTGAGTTCTTAGTGTTGAGTTTTCTGCCTGCAAGTTAGTTATACAACGTTTATGTTATTTATTTTAAAATAAATCTAAACGTCGATATAATGTAAAATTTCCAACTTTTATTATCCTAACACCAACGAAAACAAACAAAAATATCAAAGAAGTTCATAGTAGAGTAAGTAACTTTTAAAAACACCAACTGGTAGGATCATATTGCAAGGTTATTATTTATTATTATACAAGTAATCCAGTCAAATAAGACATTTGAAACAAAAAGTTGAAAATGTCCCTAATTGAAATCCTGAAAGTCCCAAACAATCCCATTTGGGGAAATCCTCCATCTTGGATTTCTAAGTATTGAGCATAGCGACTGAACCAAGCGTCCGATTTTGTTCGTCTTTCCGTAAAATTGCGTAGTTTATTGTTCTTTTTCTTCCAAAACCCTAAAAATATGAAATATTGTTCTTTTTCTTTTAAATAAAATCAAACATTTTAATTTATTTATTTTTTTAATAAAGTACATTTTTGCCTAAAATGTTTGCATTTCTTGCCCATAGTAAATATTACGTTAAATGCATCGTTTCTATGACAACGCGTCAGGCAAAAGTTCCATGTCGTCATCGATGTCCGAGTCAGCCACTTCCATGCGATTTGTGCATCCATGCACAGCGCAGCAACCGCACATATCTGTGCAACTGACACCACTTGTCCTGCATTTGTATTTCTTTTCACAGCGGGATTTGGAGTTGCGGGGTTGCTTCGCCTTCAGTCGGGATGGGTTTCTGCACACCTGCATGCACCATCAACCCCATTCGGCAAGCGACTTTCCAACCATATTTGAACCTAAATTTATATATACGGAATTAGCATACTAAGAGTTTTTAAACCAGAGCAAATGGCGGAATTTGGCCCTTACCTGGCGGTGAAATCGGTACGAATGTTGTTTAACCACTGCGGATGTAGGTGGAAGTGCAGCCAAGTCAAATGCTGCCTTGACGGACTGCTTAGCAACTGTCTACAGCCAATGCCTGGCGTATTTTGAGCTCTCTTTAACATCACAGCCGTACAGTACGAGAAGAAAATATTCTCCCGATTCTGCGATTTCCTTATGTGCAGCGTTTGGTTAATTGAAGACAGACATTTTATCCCATAAACAAGCGTCGTTTCGGAGCTTCTTGAAGGAACACTTTTTACCTTTTCTTAAGGAACAGAAGTGGTATCTCATCCTGTTGCTGCATGGAAAATCAGGAGGTGGTCACGGAGATCTCCAAGGACGGAGATCAACTTCTCACTGCCGAGTTTCTGCATTTTTTTCCTGATATTAACATTTGGACGTTACTTCCAGGGTTGGATGTCGTAGCCATTAGAACGAGAATGTCGGTGTTCTCGCCTACTATTATTGATTGCGCGCCGGTGTTGCCAGCTTGCACAGCTGTCTTCACTATCACAGCATCAGCATCATCGGGTGGCTTGAGTGACTTTGGCTCCAGTTCCGGTGAGGTGCCTGGATAGCAGTGTGATGAAACGCACCTTATTTTTGACATTATAAAGAACATAGTGCGTAACCTATGTATATACATGTACAAACTTTTAGAAATTACAAATAAAAATATTACATGGAACAAACAGGAATAATGAAATCAAGAACCCGAAAGAAAATTATCAAGTCTGTTTTTGAAAGCGTTTATTGATGGGGCATCAAGGACTTCACTTGGTAGCGAATTTCAATTCCCAAATACTCTATTGCTAATGAAGAATTCTCTACATCTGGTGTTATAGAATTCATGGCGTAACTTGAAGTTGTGACCTCTGAGCCTATTATTATTGTTTAAAGAAAACAAATTACTCACATCTAAAAAGTACGTATCGTTTAACACTCTGTATGTCGTGATAAGGTCTCCGCGTGTTAATCTGTCCGTGAGAGTACTCAGCCAGAAAAAAGTTTAGCCTCTCGTTGACAGTCGGTCTCTGGATTCCATATGGAAGGCGCGTGGTTCTGCATTGGATACTTTCGATTGTTTCTTTATCGCGCACTAACCGCGGCGACCAGACAGTTTTATATAAAGCACATGCAGTATCTGGCGAAGGTTTGTTTGAACATTTCTTTTTAGGACATACTTATAACAAGCTATTAGCTTTTTACATGAGAGAGATATGTGTTCATACCAAGTTAAAGTTTCGGTTATCATGATTCCTAGGTCGCGTTGAGTCGACACGGATTTTATTACGACACTATGGATGTTGTAAGACAATTTGGCGTTATCTTTACCAACATGGAGTACAGCGCACTTGTCAATGTTAAGAGGAATAAGCCAGTTATCACACCACAGGGAAAGTTTGGGAATGTCGGAGATATACAACAGAAACAAGATGGGCCCCAATACTGATCCCTGTAGAACACCACTGATAACTGATCGATTGATTAGATATTGCGAAATCCAAGACAATAAAGACCCACGGAACCAAAGTGGAAAAACTTCAATTCCAGTCGTTTTTTAAGGACTTTGTCAAAAGCTTTAGAGAAATATAGATAAATAATATCTGTTGATTTTTTTTATAAAGTGTCCTGGGTCCAACCATTTAAACAGTGTGGCAGTTCGTGGTTACAGACCTCCCAGGCAAAAAACTGTGTTGTTGGTCAGGAATTACATTATTTGACATTAAAAAGGCCATCCACGATTATTCTTTCCATATTTTTAGGGGATATATGTTACTTTTATGGACAGTAGATGAGAGTGAGTTTCGGATGTATCTGTGAAATGACTTTTTGTTTTGGCGGTGTATTAATCTATTTTCGAATTGTGTCTTAGCCATTTTTATTTTACATGATAGAGTTTGAGTATGTTGGCTAATTTATTTTCTTTTGTTACCCATATTGCCACTGTATATATGAGTTTCTAGAATTTAATAACCCACCTACGCTTCTTTAATCGAAATAAAATTATATTGTTAAATAGTAATGAAGTAAAATATTAACTTTGGCAACAACGGTGGGCTTTAAACGCGGCAGTGCGTGGGTGTACAAAGAAAAGTGGGAGTTCCAAAAAGATTTTAAACTGGCAAACTGTTTTAGAGACACCGACGCATTCAATCAGTTTTATTGGTTTATCTCATTAACTACTTAATCAACAGATCACTGTAGTGGATTAAATTAAGTTAAGGTCTAATCAAATTAGTTTGACAGAGATAAAATACTAACATGCCCTTATTCAATTTTAACGGTGGACGTAATTTGTTTTTCCGGCTAATCGAAATATATTTTAAGTAATCGTAAATCAGCCAAAGTAAATTAATACAGAGTTGTGAAGTAATACTGCACTAAAAACACTGCAATAATAAAACCTTTATTTAAAAATAGTGACAAAACTGAATCAGCTAATTACAGATCTATATCTGTTATTAGTAATTTGGCAAAAACTTTTGAAGAAATTGTGAAAGTTAGGATAAATAGCTAAACTAAAAAATGTAACCTAATTTCTGGTTTCCAGCAACATAAATCTACCAAGATGCTATTGCATTTTTAACATCACAAATTTTTCAAGCTTTGGATAAAAGTAAACCTAACTTGTGTGTGTTTTTGGATCTTGCTAAGGCATTTGATTCAGTTAGCCACCTGCAATTGTTAGACACGTTAGAAGATATGAGATTTATAGGACCAGTATTAAAACTGAAAGGAGTACTTAACGAATAGAAAGCAAATAGTTAAAAAAATTCAACCTTTAGTGGAGAATGCATGTTATATTAGAAATATACTATGATATATAATATCACCGAGACAGGCTTAACCTTCTCAAACATATCATATTACATACTGCGTAACAACTCTTCTCAATAACCGCTCACGCTGCATGAGCATAGTATTTCAATTCTAAGTGATCTGTTTATCATGCTGAATTGCCAATCCAAAGTTCTTTGTTCTGTAACCTTATAAATATTACCAACAGTCTCTGTAACTGTCTCATACTAATTTTCGATTAAACAAGTCAAAATTATTATTGTATTTTCTATAGTCAGTACTGACTCCATTGTAACTAAATAAAAGTTTTTAAAAAGTGAATTAAACAATCCAAAATCTAGCATTGGCGCAGTCGTGGCGGATCTGAAGAACACGCACAGTTCGGGAGCCTAACCAGTGGAAAACATATCGGAAGGAACAAGGAGTTCATCTGGAAAAGGTGCCTAACCTGAAGAAAAGAGCACCTGGAAAAAGGAGAAATTCCTTAGCTGGCGCGGTGGATCCCAATCCTTTACTCAGAAGAACCTACATTCACAAACAATTACAAGAAACAATAATAATAATTCAACAAGCAACAAAGCAACATATCAACCAATCAACAAATTAGCAAGTAAGAATTCATCCCAGTCAAGAAGTTGGTGTCTTCGGCAGTGTAGGAGACCTCTGTGGAAGGAATACCTGGTAACGCCCCTGGCAGAGAAGACCGCACTGTAACAAGGTTCACGGAGCAGCATTCAATTTCAATTCAGACATGTGGAATGGAAATTATAATGTAATTAGATTTTAAGAATCATCTCGATAATTTTGCATATTTTTCTTATAAAAAACAATTTAATTTAGCGAACATCAGTTCTAATATTCAAATAATAATTTCATTCAGATTAAAACAGAGTAACGTAATGTCTCAATTAAAATTTATGTGACCGTAATATCTCAATTAAAATTTATGTGACCTACATAAATAATTATAATCACATACCATTTTATCTTTATTATTTTTATCATAGTATCATATATCACATAAAGGTTAAGTTTACGCCTTACCTGACCGTGAAATAAAATAAAACCCACGGGTTCTATACTGTTTAAAATGCAAATTCTTTACATTGGTATATAAAATTTCAGTGACATTATTCCCAACTCAAAACACTTTTTAAATTAATCCAATTATCCTTATAATTAAACTTTGAAATATTATAAAATAAGTAGCACATTATTTTACATATCATATAAAATTGCCAATTATCAGTAGCGTACTTGCTCAAATTGGAAAAAGTGTTTTAAGTTAATCCAATAGTTTTATAGTGTAAAATAATATAAATACACAAAATGGCGACCACTACAAACGCAAATGCTAACAGCTCAATCACTGCAAACGAAACTATAAATATGGAACCTTATAGGTTAAGTGAAATTTTTTCGATAGTCCCGGAATTCGATGGAAATCCGATATTTTTACAAACATTCATTACAGCTTGCCTACATGCCGTAGGGATGTCGATAGACGACCAGAGAATCCTTTTGACATTGCACATTAAAAATAAATTAAGCGGAAAAGCCGCAGAATTGATAAATTCACGAAACCCCGTCACTTGGGCAGAAATAAAAAATTTGTTCGAATCACATTTTGGTGACTCTCGTGACTTGACAGCCTTGATAAAAGACTTGCAAACAATTCGTCAATTACCTAACGAAACAGCTTTAATATTTGTGTCCAGGTTACAAACACATAATGCAAAAATGCACGCGGCAATACAAAAACAAAGTTTAACTTTAGAAGAAAAAACCGCGCAATCCACTTTAATAGAAAATATGACGTTAACTACTCTACTCACTGGACTCAAACCAAAATTAGGTCAAATTATTAGGGCTGGCAATCCTAGTAATATGCTAGATGCAATAAATCGCATCAAACGAGAGTTACAACTGTCATATTTCGAATCGCAAAAATTCTCCAAAAAATTCCAAATAGAAACCCCATTCAGAACTTACAACAAAGACGGCCAAATCTCCCACCATTTTGTACATTCTGCAAAAGGAATGGACACAGTTTTAACGAATGCCGCACGAGACAAAACCACCAATTTTCACCCCCATCTCCACCTAGGCCTAGTAAACCCTACAGGACATTTGCTAACCTATTCCCTTCACGAAGACGACCTACCTTAAGGAGAGAAGACAACGAAGCCGAAGACATAGAACTTACCTAAAGATGAAATGTTTTGTGCCTTTTACTGACTTTTAGTGCTGAACTCTTCAGTGAATTTTATTTCATTCATTTAATCATTATATTTCAATTTTATTAGCATTTTTACGCCATTTTCATTCAAAATTATCATGATTCTTTTATGCTTTCACAGTAAAGTTATATTTTAACCTTGGGAATATTTTATCCCATTTTACATCTCAAATTTAGTATGTTTGTATTTTACGCTTTCTTGCAAAAGCCATATTTTAACTTTTAAACATTTTTATGTTATTTTATGAATCAAGCTTATTGTGCTTGCATCTCATATTTTAGACGTTAAGGTTATATTATGTGTTTTAAACCTTACAATTTAACATTTTTGTACTTTTTATATTTTTCCAAATTGTACTATTATCTTTTGTATACATTTTATATTCATTTCAAATGTTGCTGCATAAAACACCAACTTTTTTTATAAGGGGGAAGCTGTTATATTAGAAATATATTATGATATATAATATAACCGAGACAGGCTTAATCTTCTCAAACATATCATATTACATACTGCGTAACAGCTCTTCTCAATAACCGCTCACGCTGCATGAGCATAGTATTTCAATTCTAAGTAATCTGTTTATCATGCTGAATTGCCAATCCAATGTTCATTGTTCTGTAACCTTATAAATATTACCAACAGTCTCTGTAACCCTCAGTCTTATACCCATTTTCGATTAAACAAGTCAAAATTATTATTGTATTTTCTATAGAGTCAGTAACTCCATTGTAACTAAATAAAAGTTTTTAAAAAGTGAATTAAACAACATAAAATCTAATATGCATTGTTCAATACAGGGTACCTCAAGGTACCGTATTGGGACCGATATTATTTATATTATATTTGAACAATTTACTTACTATAGGAAGCAAGGGCACAGTGATAAGCTTTGCCGATGGCACGGTAATCTTCTATGAAGATATCACTTGGCAAGATCTAAAAATACAGGCAAAGCAAGATGTAAACATAAATAAAAAAATTATTTGCTTACAAATTACTTACCATAAATTTTGCCAAGACTGGATACATACCGTTCAGCTGTTATAACAGTAATACATAATTTCAGCTCCTTAAATATTGTTTCTGAGACAGAAATAGAAAAGGCAAAATCCACCAAGTACCTAGGTATTACCATTGACAGATTTTTGAGATGAGATATGTACCTTAACAATTTTTGTAATAGTCTAAGAAGCATAGTATTTAGATTTAAATTCTTAAAAACCACCCTAGACATAGCTACCTTAAAAACCATTTACTATACATTAGTTGACTAAACTATCCTATGGTATTAACAGCTGGGGAAGTGCAGTAAAACACCACATAAAAAAAATTGGAAATAATTCCAAAGAAATTTTAAAGAATCATGTTGGATAAATCCAACCCATACCCATCGGACAATCTATATAAGGATGGTAATGTTCTTGATATCAGACAATAATGGTATTACGCTGTGGCAATAAATCAATTTAATATCAAATATACATTAATAGCTATCAAATTTCTCCTCGTCGGTATAGGATAAAATAAGAGAATTGGATTTCAAACTATGTCGACCTCTCGCTTTATTTTCAAGCTTCTTCAACACTACAATAAATAAATATAATATATAACAACTTAAAACAACATTTTAAAACTTATCTATTAAAAATTGCGAAATATAGAAAATAAAATATTCAAAATATGAATTAATTATGCAAACACGTCTTTAATTAAAGCCTATTATTATAAATAAAAATAAAAATAAATATATAATATATAATATATAATATATAATATATAATATATAATATATAATATATAATATATAATATATAATATATAATATATAATATATAATATATAATATATAATATATAATATATAATATATAATATATAATATATAATATATAATATATAATATATAATATATAATATATAATATATAATATATAATATATAATATATAATATATAATATATAATATATAATATATAATATATAATATATAATATATAATATATAATATATAATATATAATATATAATATATAATATATAATATATAATATATAATATATAATATATAATATATAATATATAATATATAATATATAATATATAATATATAATATATAAATATATAAATATAATATAATATAAATTATAAATAATAAATAAATAAAAATAAATAAATAAATAAATAATTATAAATACAAAACAACCTCACACCACTCACCTAGTGTGAAATTCCCTTTGTAATTTTACAATTTTGTTTTTTAGAGACTTCATAATTGCTAATTTTTTTTTTAAAGGGTGACTTGAAAAATAATTCAATAGCCTTCAAGTCACCTTTTAAAACAAAAATTAGCAATTATGAAGTCTCTAAAAAACAAAATTGTAAAATTAAGTCATCCGAGTTTTCTTAACATTAATTCAATTAATTTTAAAAAGAAATTATTAAACAATGACTATTCACCAGAATTGTGTAATATAATTATCAACAGTTATAACAATCAAATGAATACTGTTATCAATGTTAGGAACTCTAAAAATTAAAATAATAAGTACTACAAAATTCCTTATGTTACAGGATTATCGGAAAAAATAAAATCGAAATTATCTAATGACGCAACACGGATTGTTTTCTACCATCTAAAAACTGTTGGTAACTTATATAACTCAATGGAAGATACTTCACCCTTAGATTATCATTCTGACGTAGTGTACAGAATTCCGTGTAATGATTGTAACAAAACATATATAGGACAAACTAAACAAAATTTAAAAGCAAGACTAAATGAACATAAATATTCATGTAATGAAAGACACAAAAATAAAAAAGAACAAACAGCCGTTGCTGCACATTACTTTACTGAAAATCATAAGTTTAATTTTGAAGAAGTAAGCATATTGGACAGGGAAACAAATTATAATAAGAGACTAATCAATGAAATGGTGTGTATATAGGCACATAGCCCTCTAACAATAAATAAAAGGACTGACACTGAAAATTTAAGTATTATTTATAATTATTTGATCAAAAAATACATAACAATAAAAAAACCTTGATTAACGCATTTCTTATTGAATTCTCTTATCGCGTTGCTCCTAAACAGTAAGGAGTTTTTACATTTATGGCACAGTTTTGTTGTTGTCTGAAGATCACAGTTAAAATAATTTATTCATTGGTGTATTTTAAATGTATTGTTACACTTTATATTATTATTTTATATTGACAATAAGTAACAGGTGGCTTGCAAAGGGAATGTCATACTAGGTGAGTGGTGCGAGGTTGTTTTGTGTTTATAATAATAGGCTTTAATTAAAGACGTGTTTGCATAATTAATTCATATTTTGAATATTTTATTTTCTATATTTCGCAATTTTTAATAGATAAGTTTAAAATGTTGTTTATAAGTTGTTATATATTATATTTATTTATTATAGTCTGAAGAAGCTTTAAAATACAGCGAAACGTCGACATAGTTTGAAATCCAATTTTATTATTTTATCCTATACCGACGAGGAGAAATTTGATTGAATATTATTTAGGATACGATTTAAATAACATTAATAGCTATTAACCATACTTATCAGACGAGAACAAAAGCGACCTCTTGCAGAACTACATTTTCTTCAAAGTCAATAGGACAGCGAAATATCTCGTACCTTTCTCCCAGATTTTATAACTATCTTCCAATCGACGTAAAAAATTGAATCCTATTAATGTATTTAAAAGAAAAGTAAAGAAACTTATCTTAGAAACTAATAGAATAGATATACATAAGTTTTTGAAATGAAAAATTAGTTAAATGCTAAACTTACGATATATGTGCTACTGCTACTTGATTTTACACTATTGGTATCTGTCCTAACAACTTCCCAAAAAATCCGAACAGTGCAATTTTTTGCGACCTAACGCGATTTTTGTGTCTAATGTGACTGGCCTACTGGACGTGGAAGTAAAAAGGCAAATGATTTCAGGTACAATAGCAAAAAACCGCTGCCCAAGGGATCACCATATGCAAATTTTGTATCTAAGTCTTATATACATTAAATCCCAATTTATTTTTATTCCCTTTAATAATAGGGCGGGGATGGCAATGGAGGTTGTATAGGCGGTGGCTAATGTCAAAATTTTTTTAGAAGCCCTTGGTTCTCGTATACACACTAAATCCCAATTTATTTTTTATTCCCTTTAATAATAGGGCGGGGGTGGCAATGGGAGTTGTATAGGGGATGGCTAATGCCAAAGAAAATTTAGAAGCTCTTGGTTCGCGTATACACACTAAATCCTAATTTATTTTTTTATTTCCTTAAACAGTAGGGAAATTATTTATTTATTATGCTGTACTTATGTAGCTGTTTATAGAATAAAATGCATGAGTTTGTAGATATTTGTTTAGCAAATGTTTAAGTTTGTATTTTGTATTTGCATTTTTTATGAGATAGGGAAGTTTATTATAAATATTTATTCCAGAATAATATAGGTCATCTTCAAACCTTGTTGTTTTATGTTTAGTTGGGTGCAACTGCATTGTATGTCTTGTGTTATATGTGTGGTATTGTGAATACCGTTGATACAAAATTATATTATTACGAACAAAAATTGCAACTTTGTACATATAAGCAGGGTAAGGTCATAATTTTTAGAGGTTTAAATAGGTCTGTACATGTCTGTTTGTTAGTAGATTTAGTGATAATTCTAATTGAAATTTTTTGAATTTTAAACACTTCTATCGTTCTATTACTATTTCCCTAAAATCCAATACCATAAGACATAAGGGACTTAAACGATCCGTGGTATATATTAACCATTCTCACTGTACTGCAATATTTGATCATTGTTCTTAAAGAAAAACAAATGTTTGATTATTTTTTATATATGTGTTATATCTGTTCTTGCCAGTTAAAATTATTATCTATATTGATATAGTAAATACGGCCAAAATTGAAACTGGTCAGTTTTAAAGCACAGGACCGTGCGCATTGAACTTGATATTTTGTCCTAAGTATATATTTGGCAATGGTATCGAGCTTCGAACGGTAGTTGAAACTGTGCAGGCGAGTCCGAGACTGGCAATGTAATCAGCCTGAATGAACCATCTATAGTGAATACGACTGGAATTGAAACCGTATAAAAACTAAAAGCCGGCAAAAACAGCCGGCATCTCTTTATTGTTTTTCTTATGACAAGCATTTGTGTTTACCTCCGCAACAGATGCCGACTGTTTTTGCTGGCTTTCAGTTTTTATACGGTTTCAATTCTGGTCGTATTCACTATACGACTGCACTGGTTTAAAGGTAATAAAACGGACAGGCCTACTAGCACAAAAAAAACTCGTAAATCGTTTCTTATCAATCAACGTGGAAGTCTAACAGCGTGCTGTCTATGTGCCAGTGCAGTGCATAAATACCTATTATAATATCAAGCGTAGGAGTTTAGTTAATTACTGATCATATTTATAAATATTTACTATTGTATAAAAGGTAAAATATTTTAATTATTTACTAATTTACCATGGCTTTCTGAAGACCATTTGAAACAGAGGATAATATAATAACGCCCGAAAATCCCGAAATAGTTGAACCGGTTATTGTCGAAAAAGCCGAAATAGATTTATAGTTTAAAAACCAAGATTTACACGTACAAGGTCAACGTATTATTTTAAATATACATGAGTGTTTGAAAAGCGAAAATCCTGAACAATGTGAGAAAGAAATAATACGACGTATTAACGAATTAACTAAAATATCAAAATCCATAATTTATCGCGTAATTCAAGAAGGCGATGTTATAGATCACAGCGCAAAAAGGAAACGAAAAATAAGAAATTAAAAAATATTGATGATGCCACTAGAGATGTAATACGGCGTATAATTTATAATATGTATGAAGAAAATATAGTTCTTGCGTTAAAAATGATTCAAGAAAAATTGAGCGATTATCCTGATTATAATTATAGGTCTTTAGATACACTAAGAAATGTCTTATTAGAATGCGGTTTTAAACATAAAAAACTTGACAGTCGAATGGTTATTATGGAATCGCGACGTATAGTTTCACTTCGAGTAGATTATTTGGAAAAAATTAGAGAATATCGTAAACTAAACAGGCATATAGTGTATCTAGACGAGACGTGGTTTGACACGCATGATGTTGTTCAGTATGGTTGGGTAGATAGTTCACACAATTGTGTTTTAAATACTCCGTGTAAAAATATCGCAGTCTTCTGCAGACTATCACGAAGACATGACAGCCGATCTATTCGAAAAATGGTTTTCTCAACAGCTTCTACCAAATATTCCGCCAAATTCGGTAATTGTATTAGATAATTCTTCTTATCACTCGCGTATATTAAATGAAATACCAATTAACAGCATAAAAAAGGAAGACATTTTAAAATTCATGAGAAAAAAAAATGGAAATTCCTGTAAAAGTTCCAATAAAACGCGAATTACTGAAAAGAATAAAAGAACAGAATTTCAAAAAGGAATATGTTATTGATAACTTATCCAATATACACGGTCATACACTTTTGCGGTTACCTGCATACTATTGCATATTTAATCTTATCGAGATGGTTTGGGGAACACTAAAAGTACGTTTACGAAAATGTAATAACTCTCCAACGTTAAGCGCGATAGTAGTTGATCATATAAGAGAAGTAATAAATGACATTAACAATAATACTGATTTTTGGAAAAATTGCGTTAGGCATGTAATTGGAGAAGAAAATCGATATCCAACGCTACCCCCTAGTGCGCCGATTTTAATTCAACTGGATAATGATTCCTCCTCAGAAGGTGAAGATTCTCGGACGCGTCAATTAACATTTAACTTTTCTTCATTTTTTCATTCACTTTTTTATTGTTACCTTTCGTGGAACATATTTTATTTAGTTGACAAGAAATTTTAATTTAAGTTACTTCATTCTAGAGAAATATTTTAATTTTGTTTTTATTTATATTTTATATATACAAATATTTATTTTTGTTTTCATATAATAATTCTTTGCTTTGTTCAAGAAACTTATGTTTTTATTTTAGAAGAAATTTAAATTTTTATTTTATTTTTGACTAAAATCGTTGCCACTCGTTAATCTAACCTGTCCCATCCGCTCCCGGCAAGATATGTTCATACCTTCTCGTTGGTCCTTGCTGAGCAATAACATATTTCAATATAATATGGGTTAACTTTAAAACTAAAACCAATAAATTTAAATATTTAGACTTTATATCTAAAACAGATATAATACCTCAAAAATATGTTATTGACGAAATGAACCTAATAAACAAAAAATAATAAAGATCAATACAATTTTAACATTTTATTATGACAATCATTTCTATTTACCTCCGCCCATGTACAATAAAGAGATACCGACTGTTTTTGCCGGCTTTTAGTTTTTATACGGTTTCAATTCCGGTCGTATACACTTACCTCGAAATTTTGCAATATTTCTTTTATGTTATTTCAGAGTCTGTTATGTTTATTTTAAATACATCGTTTTGATAAGAGTAGTGTAAAATTTCAGTTCTTTGAAAATTTAACTTAAGACCATTTTTCATTTAACCATTTTACTATACTGTTTACTGTTTGTTCTGCTTTTGTTTGCAAAGTGACTATATTTTTATTTCCAAGCATTGCTGTGGTGCCGTTTTTGAGTATTTGATATGTAAGGGCACATCGTTAATATATATTAGGTACAGTAAGGCCCCTAATATTGACCCTTGGGGCATATTGTACATTACTCAACTTCCAAAAATCGAAAATTGGGAGTCTAATGTCTTATATATTGAGTCACTATTTTGAATGTTCTAAATAATTACATAGAGGCGAGCGTAGGTGCGTCTTTACTATGTACATACTTCGGTATGCGATGTAAAGCAACGACAGGCGCGGTTAGTACTTGGATTGGTGACCATTCCAACGGAAACCGCGTTCTCGCTTCGCACATCTTCCAGCGGCTTGTATATCAGTGTATACGCGGAAGCTATACAACCTTAGGCGAGGGTTGTATAGGAGATATACCATCCTTCGGAGGGGATGTAAAGCCGTCGGTCCCTTGTCTATTAAATATTAGGCAAGTAAAAGATCCCTACTCTTCTTAAGGGAAGAGGTCCGGCAAAATTCCTGGTTGGGGGTAGCTCGTCTACAGGCGTCGGTGTTAGGCCTCAGTAGCGGAAATAGGCCGACGTTAAATAAATGTATAAAAAATAATTACATTTTATCTTATTACAACTTATTTAAGTTATTGTAGATACTTAAAGGTTACTACGTGGATGGAAATACAGTGTACTAAAAGCAATACTTATTTAGTCATATACCAATATGTTGATACCAATAGATCTGCTCTGTATTGAAATAATAATTCTGGTTGACTTATGACTTGTTTCATCAGGTTAAATAATAATTCTCATAGGGTATGATATGTCAAAACTACATCCATTTAGAATTATAGCTATGTAAAAAAATTGATTGAAAAAGAGCAATACGCATTGATAACACCCGAGATTTAAGTGAGGCTTAGATGCAAACTCCCCAAGACAGCGTGAAGGCATGCATAAGAGTCAGAGCTTGAACCAAGCCTACATAAATAAAATCTATTTTATTGTTTTCTTGTTGCAACAAAGCTGTATCGATTATTAAGTTCATAAATATATCTTCAACTATAGTTTGCACGTTTATTTTCAACTTGCGGCAGATGATTTAGTTTTAATGGTATTGAGTTTATGCTTGTATAAAAACAACAATAACTAACGATTTTGTAGTAAAATATTTATAGATATGATAAAACCACACTTTGCTATATCCTTTTAAAAGAAAAAATATGTTAGAGCCACGCCTGTCAAATATAGCACATTTTATATTCTATTGTAAAGTTGTATTCTAAAATTGAATAGCGCTGCTTGGCTATAGGGAGGCTTTTATTAAGGTTTAGGACGGGCCAGTGAACTTGGTCTGGTCACGCTCGCTGTAAGGAAGTTTCATGAGCAGAACGGAATATTAATTCATGAACAATATCCCGAATGGTGGTACTTAACATTCAAGGGTCCTCCGTTAACTATTATACACCACTCAAAATAGAACTGTTATATAATACTACATAATTATTCATGGCCAGAAGCGGTGAAACAAAATACGTTCAAATAGGTGCACTCTTGAAATAATTAGATTCATTAATGAATACAGTCGAAAATGAAAGAGTGAATGAGAATTGCACTTCAGATGTAATGTCATGGCCGTCAATTTGTGGGAAGTATTAGTGAACTTTAAGCTTGATAGAGGATCCAACTCGAAGAAACTTTATTTGGCAGAGATTTTCAGTGTATGATGCGATGAAAACTTTAGTTCTCACTCAGTGTTTTATAGGGAGTTATTGTTATTATCGTCATAGATAATCTATTTTCTTTAAGACTAATAATTATTAATTAATGGTGAAAATTAGTTGTGAGGTACTTGCAAAGCCTATGCACATTTAATAAACATGTGTATTGAATGTGGAATTTATCCAAACATTTTCAAAAAATCGCAAGTTATTCCTATACACAAAAAAGGAGAGTTTAATAATACAGACAGTTATAAGCCTATTTCCATTATACCTATCATCTCCAAAATATTTGAAATTATTCTAAAAAATAGACTGCTAGAATATTTTTAAAAAATAACCTACTAACTAGAGCTCAATTTGGACATAGACAAGGGAAATCTACTGTTAACCGAACCTGCTAAATGTATGCAAACATTATAGAAGCTTTTGATGAGCGACAATTATGCTCTGATAAATTTTATGGCATGTCCAAGGCGTTTGATACTGTTAACCATAGTGTTTTGATACAAAAATTAGATTAATTTATTTCTATGCAGAATCTATTTTTATGCATTAATTGATTTTGATGCATTTAGCTACCTCTATGTATTAAGTACTTGTATACCGCAGTTATTTCTATGCATAATATATTTTTACGTATAATTACTTTTACGTATTGAGTACTGTTACATATTAAGCAGACCCTTATTAAGCAATCTTCACATATCAACTGTCTTTGGAATCAAGCGCCTTCTTGCAAGGATAAATTGCCAAATATTTAGATTGGGTGCTTAACCAGACAATGGGGTCCTGAACTGCAGTACCAAAGATTTTTATTTTCATCTTTACTGACTGGAAATCCAGAAGATTGGTATATTCATTATTTTTTGTATTAGAGTCTTCATTGATATAATTTTATTAACAAAATTTCATCTAAAGTTACATTTCAAATAACGTACAAATTTTTTCCCGAAGAATTTATTGTGGAAATCAAATTTTACTATTTTATATGTAACATCATATTGTAAAATTTATTTATCTATGTAATATATTGTTACCTCCTTTCCCTTATTCTATATTTTTGGGAAATAATTGAAGCAACATATGCGGACGACTAGCTGGCTTAAGCCGGAGCTAAGAGACGTGGATCTGGAATATTCGTAAGTGTGGAGAAACTTACCCTTTTCGAATGTACAGCATAAATGACAGATTCTTGTTTAGTTCGAGAAAAGGAGACAATGAGAAATTGATGTTAATTAGGCACCTTCTATAATGAAAATCAGCAGAGTTGTCTCTTTTTCTCGAATAACCAGTCTCCTATAGATTAGACTGAAATTATTGGTAAGAGAAATAAAAACATTGTGTAAAATGAATGATAAAATATATTACATGAATAAATAAATCAATTGTATAATGTGAAATATAAAATTTTAATTTGATTAATAATTTCGGCAAACAAAGACTACTTAATACTAAAAAAATCAATGACAAATTTATACCAGGATGCTAGATGCCGGGATTGAGTATCGTTGAGGCAATGTTTCTGGAACAACAATTCAGGCCCACAATTGTCTCTTGCAAAAATGGAATCTAAGGGTTTTCTTGGCAATTTAGTTTATGTCTCTCAATGAAGTGAAGTTTGAAAATTGTGGAAAAATTGTTCAACTATATAGTTTAGAAAACTTAATAAACACGAATGTAGGTGCTAACTTGTGAACATGAAACAACTGGTGATAGATTTCAATCTATAGAAATAATATTCCTTTTAATGTAGAATATAAATTTATAATTAATATAAATTTGAAGAAGTTCAAATTATCAATATGCAGAAGATCAAATTTTCAATATAAAGACAATTTTTAAAGAAACAATATGCACAAAAATTTTTAATATGCAGAAGAATTTTTAAGAAGCTGATTCGTAAACTATAAATTGCAAAAAAATGAAAAGGAAAGAAAAAAATGTTTTATAACCACGTGGTACTGTCGTGAGCATAAAAAATAGGACAATTTTTTTTTCTGATGTAAATCTGTCTCTATTTGAATATGTAATGACTAGCCGAAATAAAACAGATATCCCTTTTAATTTATTTTTTGTTTTAATGCTGTAGTTATTGCTATGGTAAATGATGGATGGTTAAAGAGACAAATTGCACTGCGTTATAACATTAACAAAAATTTGGTGTGTAACATTTTAAGAAAGTGGAGAATAAACGGTACGATTAGTAGAAATCCTGGATCAAAAAGAAACTAACTATTAATATTTCGTTATTGAACCATTTCTATTTATAACGTCTATAAGTCTGTTTGGCATAAAATTAAATAACCTTATACAATAATCATTAGTAATAATATTTTCCCATGCATTATATACTATTTCCAGTAATTCTTCGGCATTCCGTGGTCCCACATTTCGTTTTTGGATACTTCTTTCGAGTAGTCCTCATACTTCTTCCACGGAGTTAAGGTCTGGACTATGACTGGGCCAGTTGAGAACATTGATGTTGTTATCTTGAAACCAGTTAGTTACGGTATGAGCAGTATGAACGAAACAAATGTCTTGTTGAAATATGAACTCATTATTAGGAATTAATTGTGACACAAAAGGGAGCATAATATTGTCTAAAATCCTAATATACGTTTCACTATTAAATCGTTCCTCAATATGTCACAAAACGCCAGGAAAATTTACCACTTTTATCATTGTTAGATATATATTTCTCATCGAATCGAGTATTCGGAGGGCGGTAAACACGAATACAACCGCTGTGTGTTGACTGGAAAGTTTTTTCGTCTGTAAAGATTACATTGTTCCAAAAATTTACATCATGCGCTAAAAATTCAAGCGCAAATCCTACTCGAGCTTTTTTATGTTCAGCTTTAAATAAGTATTTCTGTGCTGCTGCATGACAGCGTAGCTCCGGTTCTCTTACTCGCCGGCGACTAGTACTACTCGATTCAGGAAAATTCGTTTCTTCAGCAGCCTGAATAACTGAGAAAAATGGATTTTCTACTAAAGCATTTACCAATTGCAAATCTTGTTGTTGAGTTTATATCCTTCGTCGCCCTGATCCAGGATTTCTACTAATCGTACCGCACCGAATTTTTATCAATATTATAACGCAGTGCAATTTGTCTCATTGACCATCCATCTTCTGCTTTAGCAATAACTCCAGATTTAACTAAATCGCTTATATGAGGGATATTAGTTTTTTGCACACTTGCAATAAATTATGACAACTAACTGACAATATCACAAAAATTAAAGTTGGATGTACAGAACTAGATTTTAGCAAAATACCGTTATAAGACTTGTCCTATTTATTTTGCTCACGACCGTACATATAGTATTTTAATTACTTATTAAATTAAAAAGAATTGAATTTGAATTTAAATTTAAATTTATTTTAAAAAAAATTACATCAAAGACAAAAATTGAAGATTACTGAAATTTTAAATTACTAATAAATGAAATTTACATGGTTGTTAAACACTTGTTAACGCGGATATAAAAATGTAATATTAATTACAGATGTCCACAGTTAAGTTTGTATACGTTCGAATCAGTACAAAAGCTGCAAGCAAATGATTTCTTGTTGAATTTTACTAATAAGGTAAACTTTATTTATCCTACTTTCTGAAAAATAATACCAATTCACAAACTTGAAAAACCTACTTTTACTAATTATATGAAAATCTGTAAAATATAGAAAATGGTACAGGTATCACCATCTGTCAATTGTTGAGTAAAACGCACAACCTGCAGGTCTTCTTAGGTAGATTTTCTTCACTCACAATTAAAGTAATGGCAGGTATATAATCGATAAAGGAATCTATAGTTCTAAACGAGTATGGGTAAATAATGACATTTATTGCAAATTTTAACCTACTAATGAACTGGCGTAATAAATAATAAAACGTATACAAACCGTTGTGTAAGAATTCAGCAAATATATTACATCTTGTAGGATATAGTATATAACAGGTTAATGAGAATGGTAAGAAAAATAACCATATGTACTTTCATAGTAAACAAGAATATAAAAATTGAAATATAGGTATATGAATGTAAATAAATGTTTTGTAGAGTTGAAATCGACAATTGTTTCCTGAGGTACTGTAATAGAATAGAACAGATACATAAGTTAATGTTAAACAAAAATATGACTGAGTTCCTAAGATATAAAAATATGTACATAAAACAATATGAAATAATTTAGCAGTTATACAAAGAAAATTCTGATAGTTGAAAACAGTCTCATTTACAAAAACTGAATCAAAATGCTATACAGATCGTGCTAAATATAAATAAAATACCAGTTATTATATAAAATTGTTAAATGGACATAGGCCATGTAACAATATTTTATCATTAATTTTATTCATATTTTTATTTCCTTTACTAATAATTTTGGTCTCGTCTATAGGAGACCTCTTTTTACGGAAAAAAGAAACAACTCAATTAATTGTGTATGTGCCCACATAATATCAATTTTTTCATTGTCTCCTTTTTTCGAACAAAACAAAAATTTGTCTTTTATGTCATACATTCAAAGAGGGTAAGTTTCACATCTCTTACGAATGCTCCGAATCCACAACTCTTTGCTCCGGCTAAAATCAGCTAGTTGTTTGCATATGTTGCCTTATTTGTCTCCCGAAAATAAACAATAAGGATAAGGAGGTAACAACTTCCAATTTACTCGCAAGAGAAAGATGTAGCTAGCAAAGCTAATGAAGTTTATAACGTCCTTTTTCATCTAAAATTAGATTATAAAGTTGTATGCTTCCATTTCTAATCGCGTAATTACAATTATTCTTGTAGGTCACTCCATTATATCCTTGATTGGGCTTAAATAAATATAAGAAACCTTTACCTGTTCACATCACAGTCCTTGATGAAACAGAGAACCAACACGAAAGGACGTCGTATATATTTATAAACCGCATCCTTCTGAAAACCTTCAGAATACAGCTCACCTTACAAGTGTATATTATATATCACCGTGCCTTTTCATTTGTCAACGTTAAAGTTTTTTTATAGCAGACCCTTTTGTACTCTCGAGAGTGTTAACTTGAAAAGTTCAAGAACACATAGGCGTTTTGGATAAGTCTAAAGTGCGTGGTTTTGTTTGATTTTTAGTTCTTAGAGCCATTATAAAGGGATTAAAGACAGCAATGTGCCTAGTCGCTGGATAGTGCTGATATAACTAAAACTAAGTCAAAATTATCATTTCGGTAACTTATTTCTTTAAATCTGCTCTCGTTATATATTGACAGTAAAATGACACTCATTTCAATGTCATAATGATGTTTATAGCACTAATGCGATATATGTTTTTTTTCTACTCCCTTATGTAAATTTGCTGTTTTCCGTACAGTCTGTAGAATGGATAAGTGGGCCATTCCAGTTAACTGAACGGATATATTTCATATACGTTCTAGGATGGATATGAAATCGACCAATCACAATTCGCGTATTAAGTACATAGGCAAATATTCGTTTTACTAAATTCAAGTTAGTGCGTAAACTGTCAAAGTAATTGTCAGTGTGTATTCGCGCAGTTTGAGCTAGAAAATTATTTAAAATGTGTGATTCCAGTGAAGAATCGATAAACGGTGTACCACCTAAAATTTTATTGAAATTATTATATACAGACAAAATTTTAGAGATATATGACAAAAAAAGCAGCTATATGTGGGCATTGAACCTACGATCTCTTGTCTTTGAATTGAATCTATAACCGCTAGGCTACTCAAGCTTTTATAAAAGGTTTGTACCTAGAGCATAAGATTTAGCAGAAGCTAAGTTTGTGTATTAAAATTTGATTAAAACTATTATTTGTAGTTTTTTCTTAATCTGGTCGTAGAAAAAGTATACTGTACAACTCGAGTGGATTATCCATATCCACTCTTGTTGCACAAACTACTATTATCGCACGAATTTTATAAAAAAAGCTCGCAATTGTATGCTGCAACAAAACTTAATCCACACATTTTAAACTTAGAAATCAGTACTATTGCACTGCAAGTAATTAATTTAATTAGATTTTCACTAAATATTTCGCTTATATTTAAAAAAAAAGTAATAAAATCGGCGATTATTTTATTGTCCAACCCAACACTGACAAACGCCATTAATTATGATGTCTGTCACTGTTGGATTAGACCCCGCGGTATAGTTGGCTGGTCGATGAAACCGACACTACCGCACCAAAATCAATTCAAAATATATTTATTCAATATTAAAAGGGTACAAAACAGTTGCCTCGCCAGAGTCTGCTCCGGATCCGATCGTGCAATCACCGCGTTGACGCGGTAGCAGATTGCAGGATCGGGCGGAGCAGGTTTGGGTCGGCGAAAACGAAAAATTTAACAAACTAAACCCAGACTCCTTTTTACAAGTGAATAAAATTAAAATAGGTGATAACATACAAAAACAGTCTCAAAAAAACAAGATTAACAAAACTTAAATTAAATAACTTTTTACAACACTCTCGCACAAATCGCTTTTTAATTTTGTATTTGGACGCTGGCACCACAATTTAGACGAAGCGCCTTCTGCGAGATGTTCCAATGCGGGGCTGCGCAAGACTGGCCTAAACTTGGGTTTTAAAAATTTTGATTTTATTGATTTTTGATTTTTCAAACGGTTATATGTTTTTTAAAGGTTAATGATGTGAAAAATGAATTTAGAAACAAAAATGTACAAAAAGAAACGAAGAAAAACAAAGAAAACGCAATAAAAAATATACAAACAGAAAAGAAGAGGGGACAGGAAAGATTTAAGGCGAGCGAAAGGTATGAAAGGTATTAGCAAAAGGTGGATAGGATTAGTGAAAGGTATAGTTGTTGAAATTTGGCTATAGTGGTTGCCGGAAAATTGGTAACGTCTGGTACGGTAAGGGGTATTTGATCCGAAATGGGGCATTATGCTGTCTAATTTGTATCATGTGTCTTGTTAAAGGACTATCGCCCAGTTTTAAAGATTAGAAGCTTTGACAGATGTGCTGGACGCAGTCCGCTATCGGGGTTATGTCATTGCAGCATTCGTAGAGATCTCTGAGGGAGATGTACCTTCCTGAATTAGATATGAGACGCATAAATTTGCGTTCGAACACTTGGAGTTTTCTCATTGTCGTGGCCGATATGCTGCACCAAACCGGCGCCGCGTATGTGATACACGGCCTGACCACCATAGTGTACAACAATTTCTTATTCTGTCTGTTAAGTCTGCTACCTCTGACCATGAGCGGATACACACTCCTGGACAGAGAGTAGACTGTCCGTACCGTCTCATTGATGTGCGTATAGAACGTCAGTCTTTGGTTTAATTTCACTCCAAAGTACTTTACGCGTCTTTTGGTTTCAATTTTGCTTCCCCTGATCGAAATCGGAGTGATGATCTTGTTCTCCGTAAAGCGACGCGTGAAGACTGTCTCCTCGGATTTCTCAGTGTTCACCCGAGTCTTTCACTGATCGTAATAAGCCATGGCACGAGTCATGTGCGCCTTCGGCAGTATTTTGGCTGCCTGTGCGTTATGGGAATGCGCATACATGGCTGTGTAATCGGCGTACTTTGCCAGTTTCGTATTTGGAAACGCTAGGAAGTCCGAGACGTATAAGTTGTACAACTTACAGGCACGATCCTTGCGGGACTCCCGCGCAAATATCCCGCCGAGTTGAGAGTTTGTTATTCATTCGAACCGGCAGGGATCTGCCCGTCAGGAACGAGTGAATCAGTTTTGTATGGTGAGTCGGAAAGTTGTAGTTGTGAAGTTTGTATAGTAAACCCGGGATCCAGACTGTGTTGAAAGCCTTCTCAATATCGAGGAGCACCATGGTGGTGCTCTTCCCGAGGTTGTATTGCACTTTGACGTCGTTAACTAGCCGAACGACCTGTTGCATCGTGCTCCTACCCTTCCTGAAATCGAATTGGGACTCATCGTCAATGTGAAGCTACTCCTGAACAGTGTTCAGTCTGATCAGGACGACATTCTCCACCAACTTGGAGATCGCCGACAGCAAAGAAATGGGCCTGTAGCTGACCATGCACGGCGCCTTTCCACTGGCTGAGCCAGTGCTGTAGACGCAGGATCGCATTAACGATGTACGTCAATTGCACAATACCTTTCCTCGGGAGATATTTGAGAAGCTTGTATTCGACGCAGTCTATCCCCGGGGCTTTATTGTTGGGTAGATCCTTGAGAATTTGTGATATTTCCGAGGGCTTGGTTATGACCTACAGAAATTCCCGTCTAGTCAATTGTATGTCATGACCAATTAGTTCGCGTACGTCGTTTTCGATGCGGTCGTGTTCAGGACTACCGCACCGGTGGCTAAGGAAATATCAACAAACATCTGTTGTTATTACAAAAACGTATTGAAAACGTTGAAATCAAAATAAATTCTATAAAAATGAGTTTTTCTGATGATTTGCCTGCGGATATCGAAGAAAGTACATCTGAAGCAATTCTGGTTCTTGTTCCACAGAAGTCTCGCGTACAGTATGCCTTAATATTTGAGAGATACGGGAAATGATGTCATGAAAAGAAAATAAAGGACAAAACTGGTGAAAAAGTTCTACTAGCATATTTCAACGAACTAAGTAAGGATCGTAAACCTACTTCATTATGAAGTTATTATGATTTTAACCAAAAAATATATAAACAACATTTCTACAGCAGTCGACAA
Organism: Leptura quadrifasciata; assembly: GCA_963675555.1. Taxonomy (NCBI): domain Eukaryota; kingdom Metazoa; phylum Arthropoda; class Insecta; order Coleoptera; family Cerambycidae; genus Leptura; species Leptura quadrifasciata. Next base: position 144,089,227 of record OY776676.1, on the reverse strand, counting down.
TGAAGTATATTTGGATTTGAAGGTAATTCTTTCAATATTCTTTTTACTTTTTCAACAAAATATTTATTTTTTAAGTTGAATGAAGAAAGTTACTTCAAAGTCCGACTTATAGATACAAAAACAAAAATTGATAGAGAATTTATTATAACTCCAGGAGACATAGAAGGTGTTGATATGATAGATACTGTTAAAAAGTATGTTGAAATGAGACCTCCAAATTGTACACAATCGTTCTTTCGTTACATATAGAAATAAGAAATCTGTTAATAAACCGATTGGTATGAATACAATTGGGGCAGTACCCTATAAAATTGCCAATTTTTGTAAACTATCCAATCCTAGATAGTATACTGGACACTGTTTTCGACATCCCTCAACTTCAATACTAGCGAATGCTCGAACCGACCTTTTAAACCTTTTAACGGTAAAAAGGCATGGTGGGTGGAAAAGTAATGCTATTGCAGAGGGGTACATTGAAATCTCCGAAGAAAATAAAAAGAAAACTGCAATTAAAATATTAGGTGAGAGTACTTCACATTACAAAACATTGGATGTTTGTACCACTGTTAATACAAAGGCAATGTCTTCCCAATCTGGAATTAATCTCATAGATTGTCAATATTGTGTGGTTAATATTTACAATAAGTAGTGCTGATTATTTATTTCTGATTATTTATTACTTGTAGATATTGTGTGTTGACAATAAATAATATTGATTAATTAGTAGTTTTTTATGTATAAGAAAATTAATAAGTCGAGAGTAGATAACATCTTGTATATTATACGTGCTATATAAAGTATTTCATAGCATCTTTCAAATTGTTGATGGTTTGGGCCTTTATTTGGTGAAAATTCATGTTATAAGTACACAAAAAACAAGTTTAATTGTTTGATCTTCACAAAATTATTTTATTAATACTCAGAATCTGAAGAAGCCACACTTTTGCAAAACAATTGTTATGTTTTAAGTTGTTTTATACGTTAAAATAAATTTGTGAATATCAAACAATTAAACTTGTTTTTTATGTATTTATTTCTTAGCACTCGTCTGTAAATTGCAGACACGTGCTATAAGAGACATCATATAGCACTTATAACATAACTAGCTATTATGATATAACATGATTTTTTAGCATAATCCCATCAGAAGTGCAGAAACTTACATTAATATTGATCAGTCATTTTTATGAATTTGTCTATTTACCTATTCCATATTAATATTTGGACTTGCTGAACTGAGAATAAAAATGTGGACCGTCTAAAGGTCAATTTTTACAAATATATTAATAATAAGTATATACTTTTTCAATAATAACGTTATAGCGATATTTTAGCAACGCCAAATGTTGAGATACACATAACATGGATATTATTTTTATGAAATTCTCCTCCTACCATATTTTCTTATAAAATCCAGAGGAACACGTCTCTTCCCAATTCTATTTCAGGAATTCTGTCATGAGTGTTCCGCTGCGGTGGGCGTCAGCAAAGGTAGCATTTCAGCATACAGATAGGGGTTGCCACTGTACGCCTATCCAAAGAAAACATTTGTATTCAGCAGTCTCTGGGACTTTGTTTGCTTAGAGTTTATTTAAGAACAATTTTTACAATATTCACGAAATATTTTAAAATTCTTTAATATAGTAATAAGATGGTTGATTTTTTTCGTACACTCTAAATGTGTGTATTTGTGCGACTGTAATAAAATTTCCAGTACGAGAGTTTCAGTTCTTAATAGCACGTTCGATTATGATGATACAGCAAAATGTTATGATCAAATAGTTTTTGAAATACTAACCGTAAAGAAAGTTAACTTTAACAGGAGCTCAAAACAAACTCTTTATTTTAATGTCATCTAGCCAGGTTATAAATGAATGAGTGGCATGCTAAAGTCGTTCCGATAAAAACTCATTAAGCAATGCTTTTTATAGTGGACCTCAAAATTAAGTTCTATAATAATTTATCTTTTAACTTCAAATAATGTAGCATTTTGTTTATATTCAACAAACAGTTAATAATATATATCTGTACTATAAATAATAATAATAAATACATAAATAACACCACAGGTAATTACGACCCCCTTTATCCCGGAAGGCGCTAGAAGAGCCTTGTGTGGGAGGGGGCTACAATTTAGAGACACACATACCCAATATCCGTGCATAGTGGAAAACTTCCTCTCGCAGCATTTTCCACTACCACGACCGGGGATCGAACCCGGAACTTTTGAGTGAGAGGCAAGTGCGCTCACCTCTCGACCACCAGTCATACAATATTGTAATATTGGTCTGCATTTATTTAATAACCATTAATATTGTAGAGTGTAGTTATATGTACCTTTACACTCTCATTATATATATTGTAACCTTTTTTTTGTACCAACGACAGTATACACTGTGCTATTTAACTTATATCTTATGGGATACTATTATATGTTTGGTTTTGTTTATAACTGATAATTACAGATCATTATACTCATTCTAGGGTCATAAAGAAAGAGAACGCGTTAATAAACAATTTAAACAGCACGAATAGTGCTGTGGAACAGTATATACCATATTGTTTGAAAGTTATTTGTGGCATTCTACGAATATTCTTTCATTTTATTTGGGTTTTCTACTACATGTACTATCCTTTTCAAAAACAAATCACCGAATCTACAAAATAATAGGAATATTGGAAAAAAGCCTCTGCGCCAGTAACGTTTACGCCAAAGGAACAGTCAGAGGTTGTGTTTTACAAATAATATAAATCGGAATAAACATAAAAATAATGTGTTTTGCTGATGTTTCGGAAATTAGTCTTTTTCCGTTTTCAAAGCTTTTTTCGAAGAACTCTTACTTGCTGTGTAAGACAAATACACAGTTTTAAGATTCTGTTTACGTTATTCCGATAGATGCTTACTACTTACACAGAACTGATGATATTTTCTTTTAGATAATGTTGAGTTTGTTAAGTTCTTCTTTTAACATTGGTAGCTAGGTTGTACAAATATCTATAGAACAATTCGATACGCATTTATCTTCGTTTAATAAGATTATTGCTGATTCTTTAATTTTTTTTGTGTTAGCTACCCCTCTACCACCCCCGTTGCCACCCCCAAATCAAAGATTTGTGAACATGCTTGGGAAAACGGACATAGAATAAACTGGAACTCGGCAAAAGTTTTAACAAAAGAGGCAGATAACAAAAAAGGAAAAATTAAAGAATCAGCAATAATCTTATTAGATTAGAAGATAAATGCGTATCGAACTGTTCTGTAGATATTAGTACAACCTGGCTACCAATGTTAAAAGAAGAACTTAACAAACTCAACATTATCTAAAAGAAAATATCATTAGTTCTGTGTAAGTAGTAAGTATCTATGGAAGTAAGATAAACAGAATCTTAAAACTGTGTATTTGACATACACAGCAAGTAAGAGTTCTTCGAAAAAGGTTTGAAAACGGAAAGAGACTACTTTCCGGAACGTCAGCAAAATACATTATTTCTGTGTTTATTCTGATTTATATTATTTGTAAAACATAACCTCTGAGTGTTCCTTTGATATAAATATCACAGGCGCAAAGGCTTTTTTCCAATAATTCTTATTATTTCGTAGATTCGGTGATTTGTTTTTGAAGAGGATAATACATGTGGTAGGAAAACCAAATAAAAGGAAAGAATAATAGTATATACCATGTATTAACCCAGCTTCTCTTACAAATTAATAAATTCTACATAGCAGTGTTTGTATCGCCTTGGAATTGCTTTTTCGTTTCTGCATTTTTAAATAACTTAAAACATTTAATTCAAAATGCCGCTTAAGTTTTTTAGTTATCATTTTGGCTAGAGCGAAATCATTAGAAGATTTGTGTATACATAGAAAAAAATGAATGTTTCTATGCAGAAATTACTTTCCAAATGGACTATTTACAATTGTCATTCGGGGATATTTTTAGCTGACTTTTATTTAATAACTGCCAACGTTGAATTAAACAGACATGTGTGAATTTCACAATATAAAACTTTATTTTCAACACCTTCGAAACATTACATGTAACAGCAACATTTTCTGTTTAATCTGCCTCTGCAGATATTTTAAACTTTATTAAAGCTTAACGTGGCGGCTTTGGCATTGTTCCAGGTGCTTTGTGGGGAATACAATTTCAAATTTTTATTGCCCAAATCTACGGAATATTATCTTGACAGGAAATTTAATCAAAATTATATTGAAATAATAAACCCCTTGGAATTTGCATAATAATTAAATAGTTTTGCATATGGAATACGACCCAACTTCAATAGTTGTTGTATTTTGATGGGTCTGTATTCATATACATAATAACTAACCAAACGACATTAACGATGCGTAAATGACTAATATATAATGAATAACAAAAAGGAAAAGTCATCTCTTTAACTCAGTTCTTATTGAAATTGGGCAGTTAATAAATCGTATGGTATTAAGGCAAGTTTAACATAAAGCGAGTAAAAGTTGCATTCGAACTTGGCCGAATGTGAATACTAATTTTATTAACATTTTTATAAATAAGGTACAACTCACTTTGACGTGGTGTACTAGGAATAAGTACACAAAGATTTTCTTTTGCTTTTTTATTGTTCAAATGGGCATCTGTAGTCGACAAAGCCAAAATGTTGAGAGTCAAATGGAATTACCAATGGAAAGAGTATTGCTTTACCAACCCTACCAGGTATACAATGATTCATTCCAGTATACCTAACAAACTTTGGCATGAAAACCTTCAAGCATCGAGAAAATATGTAACGTCTCTTATTAGATTAAAATTTGGTCACGCCTGTTATCCCGCACACCTATACAAAATTGGTATATATACCTCACCAAATTGTGATCAATGCAACATCATAGCAGATCTCGACCATATATTTTTTGGATGTGTGAAATATCAAAATGCCTCTAATACATTAATCACTAATATTACACAAAACTGCAATATATTGGCTCCCTTTAATATGCTCTTCTTATTGTCCTTAGGACCTCGTAAAGTTTATACGTATATTTTTAATTTCGTAAAAGAAACATGCATTAAGCTTTAGGTTATGTTTGGCTTCGCCGTATGTTTTTCCCTCTGTTGTTTTTCCTGTGTCAACCGTGGTCCTCCCTGTATTGTCTATTTTTAAATGTCCTGACAGACCCCAGGACGGGAAGCGTGTGTCCCTGTTGTATCCCTTTTTGTTGTCTTCAATTTATTTTCCTTTTTTTTTTTCTTCTTCGATTTTAGGTTAGAAATAGGTATAGGATATTTTCTCATACTGTTTGGTATCATTATCAATCAAGTATATTTAATAAATTAATTTAACCTTATGTGACTCTCAATTAGATATTTCGTGACTGGCAGTATGGTCTTCGACCGAAAGCAAAAAAAGCCAAAATGGAACTTTTACTCGATTAAATTATTTATATTACACTTATCTTAATTTGTATTATTATTATTATTTATTATTAGCCGTTACTCGAGTCCGAGTATGAAAATGTTACAGTCGATAAATTGTGTACAATAAAAAACAAGTAACAGGTGTAGTTTATTGTAATTCCCATTCATCTACGGTGCACACGACTATGGCTATAGAGGCCAATTCGGGAGAGCACATGTCGACCGCAGTCAGGACAAACATAGATCTGGTTAGGTCTTGGATTCGGCCTTCTTGCAGCAACATTTCCTTGATAGCTGGCCACAACCCCTCGCCATTCGGTTCTGTCCGCTGCAAGTTGTTCCCATTGCTCGTCTGCAATACCGCAGGATTTTAGATTTTCATGGAGAGCGTCTTTGAACCTCTTTCGTTGACCGCCACGCCTTCTTCTACCGCTTAGCAATTCACCATAAAGTGTGCATTTAGGAAGGCGGTTATCATGCATACGATGAACGTGACCTGCCCATCTTAGGCGTGCTCTTGAAATAAGCACCTCAATTGCAAGGCTGTTTGCTCTCCTGAGTACTTCCACGTTTGATATGTGATGGAACCAACGGATTTTCATCATACTTCTGAGATGTCTTTGCTGAAAACGTTCTAATTCTATCACATGACGACGGTAAGTGACCCAGCTTTCACATCCATATAGCAGTGTTGGAATGACAACTGCTCTGTAGACAGCCATTTTCGTTGACAAAGCAAGGTCGTGGTTGTCAAATACTCTCTCTCTAAGTCCCCAGAGTGCTCTAGATGCAGCGTTAATTCTATTGCGAATCTCGCTGTCCATGTTTGCTTTGTCATTAACAACGTTGCCTAAGTAATTGAACTGATCCACCACTTCAAGAGAATTTCCCTTAAGTGTAATGTCTATTTGGTTCACTTGATGAGGAGTTGACATAATCTTAGTCTTTCCAATGTTGATTTTAAGTCCTAAGGAATCATAGCTCTGGGCATACACATCTAAAAGTTCTTGAAGCTCTTCCGGCGTAGAGGCTAAAAGTGCACAGTCATCTGCATACTGGAGATCACAAATGAATCGTGTGCGTGTCTTCGTGAAAGCTCTAAAGCACCCTATGTTAAAGAGACCGCCATCAAAACGGTATCTGAGACCTATTCCTCTGACAGTCAGTTTGTTGTCAACAATAATTGTTAGAGCAGTGGTAAACAAATTAAAGAGTAGGGGTGCCAGGACACATCCCTGCCTAACTCCAGTGAGGGTTTGGAAAGGTTCGGTTGCCTCGTTATTATACATAACCTGGGCGTTGTTGTTTGTATGTAGACTGCGACATACTTCCACAAATTTTCTAGGGATACCTAAGCGGAGCATAATTTTCCAGAGCACTTCCCTGTCCACCGAGTCAAACGCCTTGGTTAAATCAATGAAGGCCATGTGAATTTCTCCTTGATGTTCGAGTGCTTTTTCTTGAAGCTGTTTAAGTGTGAAGATTAAATCCGATGCGCCTCGGTTTGGTCTAAAGCCACTCTGTGTTTCAGGAAGTAACTTTTCCATAACAGGTGTTAGCCTATTTGCCATCGCTTTAGTGAGTATCTTCCCTCCAACAGCCAGGAGAGCTATACCCCTGTAATTTCCACAGTCCGCAGCGCTCCCTTTGTTTTTGAAGAGGTTAATTAAAAGTGTATCACGAAACTCCTGCGGAGCTTGACCACTTTCCCACACGACATCAAACAGTTTTTTGAGGTAGGGTATGAGCTCTGACGACACAGCTTTAAAGATCTCAGCTGGGAGTGAGTCGGCGCCGGGAGATTTGTTATTTTTTAGCTGCCCAATGGCGGTTAAGATCTCTTCCGTTGTTAGTGGCTTATCTAAGTCTTCGAAGGTGTCGTATTGAGGGATAAGATTTATAATATCGTGATCGGCTTGACTTTGCTGGTTAAGAATGTTAGAGTAGTGTTCTTTCCATCGGGCTCTTATTTCCTGGTCTTCTTTGAGGAGATTTCCATTTAAATCTTTAATAGGGCACATATTTTTCCGACTGGGGCCGTACACTGCTTTTACTCCTTGAAAGAAATTCCTGTAGTCGTGTGAATCGGCGTACCTTTGAATTTCTCTGGCCTTGCTTGCCCACCACTCGTTCTTTATTCTTCTGATTTCGCGTTGCGTTTCATACTTAGATTGGGTAAAAGCTTCTGCTTTTGATGAGTCGTTGGGGTGGTTGATAGCGTTTTGGAAGGCAATATGTTTGCGGTCAAGAAGTTCTTGTATAAAAGCTTCATTATCATTGAACCAGTCCTCCTGTTTTTTACTTGCTACAGTGCCAAGAATTTCCTCACTCGCACTTTTTAAACTGTCTTTAATTTGTGTCCAGGTAGCAGCGACATCTGCAGAATTGGTTTCTTCTAGTGCACTCAAATTCTCTTGAACTTTTTGCTTTAGCTGTTCGACGGTTTGTTGGTCACGTAATTTACTAATACAGAGACGGGGTCTACGTTTTACTTGAGTTCTTCGGTGTTTGGGCCTCATAACAATTTTCATTTTAGAGACAACAGGACGATGATCGGTCCAACATTCGCTATCAATGCGCGCCTTTGTAATTTGGACGTCCTTGAGATGCTTCCTACGTACGATAACATAGTCCAGTAGATGCCAGTGACCTGATCTGGGGTGACGCCAGGTGCCTTTAAATTTATCCTTTTGTCGGAAAATGGTGTTTGTTATAACTAGATCATGTTCGGCGCATTTAGTTAGGAGTAGTTGACCATTAGCGTTCATGTTGCCCAAACCGTTCTTGCCTATGATGCCTGGCCAGGTGTCTGCATCTCTCCCTACTCTAGCGTTAAAATCGCCAAGAATAACGAGTCGTTCCGTTTTAGGTATTCTACAGAGGGTTTCTTCCAGCTGTTGATAGAAGCTTTCCTTGGTTTCGTGACTTGCATCCAGAGTGGGAGCGTAGGCGCTTATTAGATTTACCGCGTTGCCATCTGATAGCTCATAGCGTAGCAGCATTAGACGCTCGGATAGGCCTTGTGGTACTTGTGTTAAGTTGGATACAAGTTGATTCCGAACGGCAAATCCTACTCCATGTTGTCTTCTTGAATTGGTGGGAAGACCTTTCCAATAGAAGGTGTAGTACTTTTCTGTGAGAGAGCCTTCCTCCAAAAATCGAGTTTCGCTGAGAGCTGCAACGTCAACGTTGAGTCGGTGAAGTTCTCTATCTATTAGAGCAGTTCTTCTTTCAGGCCGATCGGTGCGAGTGCTGTCGTTCAAAGTACGAACATTCCAAGCGCCGTAGATGAAAGAATTCGTTTTGTTGGATTTAACTTGTCGGTGTTTTTTCGACATTCGATGAGGTGTCCCTGTGGGCACCCTCCCCCGGAGATCCGATCGGGAGGGTATTTTACCTCCGGATGATTTTGTCCCACTTGAACGCTCCATCATTTTTTAAAGCCTTAATCGACTGAAAACGAAGCTGCATTTGAAGTTTTAGCTGGAGCAGGTATGCAACTGACCAGCTCGGTTGCGGAAGGCGAGTGGTGTGGTCCCATGGCACAGAAGGAGACTGCGACGATGGGGTAACCAAACGATTCCAAAAGCAACCTTTGTGTGCGGTGGGTTATTTTTACCGCACTCTTCGTGAGAAGGTGGATGTGCTCACGGCAAAAGGTAAGGGTTATTCCGCCCTTACTCGGTCGTTAGAGCCTCGTTAGTAAAAACAGGGTGCACCAAGTTCAAATTGAACTCATCGCGAAGGTGAGGTTAACAATTGAGTAGGAGAGGCTATAACTTGCGCTTCACTACCCCATTACACCCCATCTTAATTTGTAATGAGTCTGTATAAGTAATTTTTAGTTAAACTTATAAATAAACTCACAGGGTGCAATTAGTTTCAAAAAACTGGTAATGGTGAACGATCAGACAAACAGAAAACCTATATAACTTTTTCCTCTAGGAGCACTTTGGAAAAAGCTTACCTAGGTCAATAATTTCAATTCCTCGCCGGTGCCGGAATTCGTACCTTGGATTAATAAAGGTGTCAAAGGGTACCGACTTCTTGGTTCTTAAAAACTGAGCAAAATAAAATAATTTTAAACGAAAAAAAATTGCACAGTGACAGGCAACGTATGATAACTTATCAGTATTATTTATTCACATAAATTGTTGATCATTTTTTATGGTCTCTATGCACATTAAAAAGTGTTGCTGCAATTGTTTCAAAGTATCATTTGAATCACGGTAAACAAGCGATTAAAGATGCCTCTAAAAATAAAAATCCATTGGATTTAAGTCGGGTAACCTAGCAGGCCATCCAACCGATCCATCACGTCCAATCCATCGTTGAGGAAATTGTGAACTTAAAAAATTTCGAACCGCCAGGCTAAAGTGCACTGGTGCGCCATCGTACATATACCACATACGCTGCGCGTCGCCAAAAGTACATCTTCCAATAAATATGACAATGTTTTGTTGCAATATATTTAAATAGATTTCGCTATTTAATCTATTAGGTAATTCTGTTAGTCCAATTACTTCATTACCACAAATTAACAGAGAGACGTCGTTGAAAGTGAGACCTTTTTATTACATGCGGGTTTTCATCTGACCAATAATGTATGTTTTTGAAGTTAAAAACCCCGTTTCTGGTAAAACATGACTCATCAGAGAAATACAGGACGTTTAAAAATCCTCATTTCTTGCGTATTTTCTTAACATCCACCTACAAAATTCAATTCGGTCCACATAATCCTGACGTTCTAGGGCTTGGACACATTGATAATGGTAGGGGAGTAAACTCATATCCAGCAATGTCCTATATACCACAAAATGGGATACTCCCACACGGTTTGCAATCTCGCGGGTAAAGTTGGATCCTCTTCTACAAGTTCCAAAACTTCAACCTCCGCTTCAATTGCCCCCTATTCTCGCATTGTGTACCTCGTTCACCCGCATATCCATCGAGACGACCTGTTTCCCGAAGACGCTGGATAATATTAACAAATATCCGTAAACAAGGATAACGTCGGTTGTGGAATCTTTGAGCATAAAAACGTTCTGCAGCAGTTGCGTTTCCACGACATTCTCCATACAACAAGTGCATATGCGCGAGCTCTGGATAAGTGTAGTTTTCTGTCATAATGTACAAAATTCACTTTTTAAATACAGCGCTTTAAATTACTGCACCAAACGAAAGTAAGTCAATCTTCTAACTAAGGATACAGAAAATCGTGATTCAAAATCGAAAAAGACCACAAGCAATGTCACAAAAGAACCATGTGATTGTATGTAATCAAGTAATCGATATGAACTAAAGTATATTTTTTCTAATAACAGTTTGAAACATTTTGTCCTTCTACTTTTTAAAGTGTCTTTTATTGGTTCCTAGTCCACGTTGGCTGATGCTATCGGTTAAATAATTTAAATTGGAAGGTGTATCGGTGCAGTTCTTTATGCGTACTCTGGCTAACTAGATAGATAATAAAACCGCAAAAGTATAAAATACAAAGTACCCACCGCCGCCGTTACTTTATCGGTGACACTCGGCGGTTTACATCTTAATTTAATACTCACTACTTGACCAGTGTTGTCAAATCATGGTGTGATCAGAACAAATTATGGTAGTTTTGGTACTTATACGTTATTGTGAGTATCCGTTAAACTCGAAAGAGCAATAATTCCTTTCTAATAGTATGGGAGGCCGTAACCAAAATTTTCGCCTGATCGTCAAATAAATAATACCCACATAGATTGATAGTTTATAACATAACAAAAAAGTCCCCGGCGATGGAATTTTTTAGTGGGACAAAGGCCATTTAATTATTTATTGAACATATAAAACATATAAGCTCAAAAAAATAATCGCCTAATGTCCGTTTGCTGTTTATATGTATTCATTGACATGTAAAATGCAAAAAAAAATGCAAACGGACATTTTTAGTGGGGCAGAAGAATATTGGAGGTCGACAAATAAAAATTTCTGATAATTTTTTTTTGTGTAATCGCCTAAATGTCTGTTAGGAAAAATATTGTTTATTTAAAGGCTTTTTGAGTAAAAAAGAAATTTGAACGGACGTTTTAAATGGGGCGTTTGTCCGTAACGAACATTTTTTGTAATTTCCTCCCTAGGGTTAATTGCAACCAATTTTGCTTTATTGAGTAATAATTACAATATTCAAAAATAAACTTAAAAAGAGAGGTTTCTTCAAATAATTCAGTAGAAATAATTATAATAGATGTTCCACATGTTGCCCATTTTGATTGACACACATCTCTATGTGCTTTTGAAATGAGGTTCCCACTGTTCCTAAAACTGCCGGTGTGATAAATGTAAAGGCAGTTATTATTCTTTCCTTCATATTTTGTACTGTTGTTGGTATGTCTCTAGAAACAATTTCCTTCAAGTATCCCTATAAAAGGAAATCCATTTTTGTTGTAAGATCTGGGGATCTAGCAGGCCATTTAACGGGACCATTTCTTCCAATCCATTGATTAGGGTAGGTATTATTTAAATGGTCGCTAACTGCATTTAAATAATGTAGTGCAACACCATCTTGCTGAAACCACATCCTATTTCGAATTCTTTCAGCAAGATTTACCAATAATTCCGCCCCAAACGTTTATGGACCATCTGTGTTGGTTATTAACTTGCATAAAAAAGTGAGGATTTTCCGAAGCATAATAATGAAAATTGTGCCTATTAACAAATCCAGTTTTATGCAAAGTTGCCTCATCACTGAATAAAACAGTATTGAAGAAGTTGACATCATGTTGCATTTCACCTCTGGCCCAATTACAAAATTGTAGGCACTTTTGAAAATCGTCATCAGATAATTCCTGGTGCATTTGAATATGATATGCATTGAACTTACATGTTTTTAAGATTCGACTCACAGACCGTGTACTTATTCCTACTAATGACCTCACTTTTCTTTGACTAACATGGGGACGCTCAACCGTTGCCAGCACCACAGAAAACTTATTTTCTTCGTTCACAACACGTTTTATTCTTTCACTTTTTTATATTCGATATTTCTAGTTTCCAGAAATCTATCGGAAAGGTTTTGGAGGCTGCTAACATCAGGAATCCTTCTTTCAGGATAACGTTGGTGATAAATTCTATTGGCAAATAAGCAATTTCTGTCTGACTCGCCCAAAACAAAAGTCATGTCTACAAGTTCCACTTTATTAAAATTCATATTACATACAAATTATAACTAATAAATGTTCCTTTGTACACGACAGTTTATACTATACTGAGGTTTTATTGCTTGTCGAATAACGAAAACAGCAAAAAAATGTACAAAGATACATTACAGTAAAGGACCGGTTAAACATTATTTACTCATTTCAATGGATTGGAAGAAATGGTCCTACAAAATGTCCTCATTTCAAAATTACATAAAGACCTAATACGTAGGTCATCTAATGAATTATTTGAGGGAACCTCTTTTTTTAAAGTTTATTATTGAATTTGACACTTACTTATTTATAAAACGAAAATAGTTGCGATTACCCATAGGGAAGTACTTACAAAAAATGTTCGTTTTTCATTTCTACATCACGTCGAAAAATATACAGGTGTTCCATTTGAAAAATTTGAGAAAAAATTAGTATAGTGTCTGTTAGCAGTTGAATAGGTTCTTCAATACCAATATTCTTCTGGAATTTCTACTGATTTTTGACATTTTTTGTTTCTAGGAAGTCTATTGTTTTAGACGCGTTTAAAAAATTATTGCAATATTATTTGTTAACAATGTCGGGCTATCTTTAGTCATGTCACTTCTACTGCCATTTTTAAACATAAATCATAAATCAATATTCTGATATATATGTCTAAAAACCATTTTTACAAAACACCAAAATATTTGAACGCTAAACTCGAATACACTACCCGAAGCGCGTTTCGCTTATCGGGTTAGCATCATCAGAAAAACATTAAAACTGAAAACCAGTCTGGTTCGTTTCCTAGATTTTAACATGATAAACGAAATGCGCATCGAATAGTGTATTCGAGTATAGTGTTCAAATGTTTTGGCGTTTTATAAATGTTGTTTTTAGGCACAGATATTGATTAACAAACTTATTGATTTGTGAAAAATAGTTCTCATGCTCATTTCAAAGCTCAGGAGATCTCGGGCTATAATAATAACAAAGAAAAACTAATTGCTATTATATAACCTCAGTATTAAATTATTGCCAGATTTCTAAAAGTTTTACGTGAATAATTCAGATTAATGAAAACAAATCGGATCTCTTTATTAAATACTTTTCATAGCTATAAATTTACTTATTCTTCAAATAAACGCCAGATATGTCTTTATATTCTTATATTAAAAATTTGAACTGAATATATCAAGGGGACCCCTCTAAGTAACTGTAGCTGTCACGGGCAGCTTCCTTGGAGCTACGGATAATTGTTATTAAACGATTAAATCTCTCGACTTCCCTTTTTTATGCAGTCCCTTTCAGGCATAATTTGATACCTGCTTCTAGTAGGTTCTTCCATCTTTTGATATGCGAGTTTCAATTGACTCAATTATCTGTGGTAATTAAACAATTATTTACACACAAAATAGTTGCCTTCTGAGCAAATATGCAATCATTTTATTTCACATTATTATTGAGCTTTTAATTGAGAAACGTAAAATGAGGACGAGGAAGGATTTTATTGGATGCAAATTCTGTCAAAAAAACTGATCCGTATAAAAATATTCAAACCAAATTTCATAACATAAGTTTCAACAACACACTACAAATAAAAAATATATATCTGCGATGGCTGGTATAACATTATTCGCTATTAGAATATACGTTTTGCAATCAATTTGCACTAATTACAATATAATTATTTAATTCCCATTGGATGAGTAGCAATCTAATTTGTCGATATATTGATTATCAGAGAGAATCCGTAGACTGTTGAATAATAATTTTGTTCGAATTTTAAAGGCTGCAGATGATGAATCGCGTGCACCGCCATGAATTTAAAATTTTCAGGTTGATTCCTGTTAGCCGACTCCATATTCCGTGCTCAGCTATATATTTTCTGGCGATGCACTGTCTAAATCATTTTACCTGCAGCAATATATCATCGCGGCGCCTGTCAACTGATCACCTGGAATTCGAGTTTGCATTTTCCGGAATTATCAACACATTATATCACAATCTGAATATTTTATTGCGACTTATATACAACCGCATATAGTAGGGAAAGATAAATTTATCTACATAGTAATGAAAATAGTGAACCTAAACAACATTTGATGTTTGTCTTTCAGAAAGCAACGCAAAAAGTTGTGTCTGGAATAAGTGAAATAATCAATTAAATTTTTTTTCATAAAGTATTATTGTAAATATAGAATGTTTTGTAATAAAGAGTTAACATTAATCCCAAATACATTACTTATAATCGTCTCAGTAGTGTGATAAGAGGTAACACATTTTAGATGGTCTGAATGGATCAAGTTGGAGCAGGAACAAGTTAGTGTAATGGGCGGGCGGAATTGCTTGCATAGCCATATTTCGTCCCACGACAACTCGATCTTCCGGGTTAAACAGATGATGGAAAAAAACGATTTTGCAGAAGCGTCCTTCTTAGTTCTTTTTAAGAATCAATAAAGTAATGTAACATAGTACATATTGTCGGAGAACTTTAAATTTTGTTTATTATTATGAAAGCTAGTTGCGTTCTCGAAGGAAATAAAATAAATCTCATTACATTTAGAAGATTTATTGGATTTGGCGAAGGAGCCGGTTTATATAGCATTTAACATTTTTAATGCATTTTAAATGTTTTATTCAACAGCAGGGTAATAATTTTGTTTTATTTAAAAAACGATCATTTCAGTTCAAATGAGCGATGTGGATAACCTCTTTCTCTCTCAACGGAGTGATGTCACGTCGAGACAAATAACAATATTCGCACGAGCGTAGATCAGTGTGTTTTCTGTACATATTTCGTTTTATTGTCGGTCGTAGGCTGCTCAAGCGATAATAACAAAAAAAGCAAGAACGTTTCCAAGTGTCGGTTTTTTTCATTCTGGAGGGAATAGAAAATTTGCAAAGAATGGATCCACATGTGTCAACGGCTGCATAAATTTAACGCTAAAATTGTTTGAATTTGTTCTGAGCATTTTTTAAATAGCGACTATCATATGAGAGAAAAACTGTTGCAATTGCCTCAGAGTAAATGGAAATTAAAACCTGATGACACACCTTCTATTAAGCTGATTAAATCTCTGACTGTTAAGACCTCTTTTCAGGAGAAACGTTATACAAGAATGAAAAAGAGGATTTTGATAAAATATATTTACGGGTAAGTAATTTGTTTTTTAATGTGTGTAAATGTGTCTCCTAAGTAAAATCACAATAACAAAGTTTACCTGGTAATAACAAGACTAGATACATGAAATAAAGTTAGCTACTTTTTTAATTATTTAAAAAACCTAATGAATTTTGCTGAACATGTTCAGTTAAGTGAGGATGTCAAGAATCTTCTTTTTAAACGTAAAATGTGTTTTAAAAAACAATATTACATAGAAATATAAAGGAAACTTCCAAAATAAAAAAGAGAAAAATAGTGAAAATAATAAGATAATCAAGTTATAATAAAAAAAATGTATTTTATTTTAAAAAAATTAAATTATTTCCACAAAACTTTACCCCCTATTTTATCATTCTGTATTTTAACTCTTCCTTCCTTGCCAGTAATAATGTTAACTACAACTTAAATATATATTCCCCCGTATTTATTTATATATTTTTCACTAAAATTGTATCAGGTGTCCTCCTAATTTAGAAGAAAATTGGGCATGCAAGACAATAAATACACCTGAAATTATCAGCAAATATCTTGGTCAACATTTATTAAAGGAAGTTTTTAAAATTCTAGACGATGTGAATACAAATAATTTATATACGCTACAAAAGCTATCCTCAAATGTGTACCGGCAATGATATTTATCATAGGGTGACGTCATGCGCGTCGATATCTGAAACATGTCAAGCAAGTAAACTTATCTTGTCAGTAGTAGCATCACGTGTTCCTCTTCCAAATTTAAGAAACTTTTGTCCCGACTTTTTTTTCGTAGCTGCGGTTATTATTGGCCATATTTTGTTTAAATTAATAATATTAGGTTCAGCATTAAATGATCCCATAAATAATAATCCAGAGGATTGAGCTCTCTCTTCGCCGCAGATGACTACGGTAACAGTTCAAAATTTGCATTTGCATTTCAAAATTTGTAAAATTTATTTTTTTCCCGGTGGCGCACCATAACTGAAGGTGAAAACGTTAAGGTAATACCGCATATTTACGACACTGATTATAGTAATACAATTCTACTCATGTGTTGTACACATATGGTTAAATTTCAATATCTAAATTTGTTCAAAAGATATTTAAATAAATAGTTGTAATTCTTCACAACGTCAACACCCACGAAATCGAAATCGAAGAAACCCAATGAATCACACTCAATCAATGGATAGGTCGTGGAGGACCTATAGCGTGGCCACTTCAATCTTCAGGGCTTAATCCACTGGATTATTATTTATGGGATCATTTAATGCTGAACCTAACGTTATTAGTTTAAACAAATAAGGCCTATAATAACCGTAGCTACGAAAAAAAAGTCGGGACAAAATTTTCTTAAAGTTGGAAGAGGAATACATGATGCTACTACTGACAAGATAAGCTTACTTGCCTGACCTGTTTCAAGCATCGACGTGCATGACGTCACCCTATGATAAATATCAATGCCGGTACACATTTGAGGATAGCTTTTGTCGCGTATATAAATTGTTTATATTCACATGGTCTAAAATTTTAAAAACTTCCTTTGATAAATAATGATTACCAAGGTATTTGCTGATAATTTCAGGAGTATTTATTGTTTTGCATGCCCATTTTTTTCTAAGTTGGGAAGATACCTGATATAATTTTAGAGAAAAATATATAAATAAATACGGAGGAAAATATATTTAAGTTGTAGTTAACATTATTATTGGCAAAGAAGGAAGAGTTAAAATACAGGGTGATAAAATAGAGGGTAATTTTTTTTTTTAATAAAATACAATTTAATTTATTATAACTTTATTATTTAACTATTTTCACTATTTCTCTTTCTTATTTTGGAAGTTTCATTTATATTTCTATTTAATATTCTATTTTAAAACATCTTTTACGTTTAAAAAGAAGATTCTTGGCATCCTCACTTAACAGAACATGTTTAGCAAAATTCATTAGGTTTTTTAAATAATTAAAAAAGTAGCTAATTTTATTTTATCTATCTAGTCTTGTAGTACCAGGTAAACTTTGTTAATATGATTTCATTTTGGAGACAAATTTACACACTTTAAAAAACAAATTATTTACTCGTAAATATGTTTTATCAAAACTCTCTTCTTCATACTTGTATAATGTTTTTCCTGAGAAGAGGTCTGAACAATCGGAGATTTAATCAGCTTAATAGAAGGTATGGCATCAGGTTTTAATTTCCATTTATTCTGAGACAATTCCAACAGTTTTTCTCTCATATGATAATCGCTATTTAAAAAATGCTCAGAACAAATTCTTCCAGTTTTAACGTTAAATTAATGCAGCTGTTGACACCTGTGGATCCATTCTTCACATTCCCTCGGAAATGAAAGAAACCGACACTTGGAAACGTTCTTGCTTTTTTTGTTATTGTTGCTTGAACAGCCTACGACCGACAATAAAACGAAATATGTACAGGAAACACACTGATCTACGCTCATGCGAATACTGTTATTTGCCTCGACGTGACGTCACTCCATTGAGAGAGAAAGAATTCAATCTGCTAGTGGGTTTATTTTGTCAGTGTAGTAGTATCATGGAGGAATACACTACTTCATTTATGGCATTCCATTATGGTGTGTGTACTCTGTATAACGTGTTATGATAAAAAAGTATATTTGATAGGTGAGGTTATCCACATCACTCGTTTTAACTGAAATGACATAAAGTGATCGTTTTTTAAATAAAACAAAATTATAACCCTGCTGTTGAATAAAACATTTAAAATGACTTAATAATCCTAAATGCTATATAAACCGGCTCCTTCGCCAAATCCAATAAATCTTCTAAATGTAATGAGGCTTATTTTATTTCCTTCGAGAACGCAACTAGCTTTCATAATAATAAACAAAACTTAAAGTTCTCTTACAATATTACATTACTTTATTTTGATTCTTAAAAAGAACTAAGAAGGACGCTTCTGCAAAATCGTTCTTTCCATCATCTGTTTAACCCGGAAGATCGAGTTGTCGTGGGACGAAATATGGCTATGTAAACAATTCCGCCCGCCCACTACACTAACTTGTTCCTGCTCCAACCTGATCTATTCAAACCATCTAAAATGTGTCACTTCTTATCACACTACTGAGTCGATTATAAATAATATATTTGGGATTACAGTTAACTCTTTATTACAAAACATTCTACATTTATAATAATACTTTTATGATAAAAAATTTCATTTATTATTTTACTTATCTCAGATTAATTCCAGACAGAACTTTTTTGCGTTACTTTCTGAAAGACAAACATCAAATGTTGTTTAGGTTAACTATTTTCATTCCTATGTAGATAAATTTTTCTTTCTATATGCGGCTGTATACCGGGTGATTTACCTAAATATGTGGAAAATTATTCAGTGGGCTGTCCTTACAAAAAGGTGTTAAAAAAATTAAGAAAAAAAAAATTTGAAAAAAAATTACCTTATGTTTTTTGTAGATGTGCGCCGCCTATGACTAACCAATCTGACGTAATACGCCTGGCGCACTGGCCTAAGACAGCTGATATTACCTGCTAAACAAACAAGCGACACGTGTGTGAACGCGTCGAGATATCATAACTCATCCATTCAAAAGCGTATCTTTGCAGGTTTTAATGCAAAAAAATATAATAAATTACCTCGGATCATTCGGATTCATCATCTGCAGCCTTTAAAATTGGAACAAAATTATTATTCAACATTGTACGACTTCTCTCTAATAATCAATAATAAATAAATAAAATAAATAAACGCCACAGAAATTAGACCACCCCCAATTCCAGAAGCCAGGGGCTTGTGCGGAAGGGGGTTACATATTGAAAAAACGCGGACATACAACCATTTCCTCCGACACTGCCGGAGCCAGGATTCGAACCCGGTGGTGCGATACCGGTGTGATTAATCGCGATTGCCACCTCGCGCCTTAACCCACGTATTAACCCCAAAAGGTATATTCTGAATAATGTTATACCAGCCATCGCAGATATATATTTTTTGTTTGTAGTGTGTTGGTGAAACTTATGTTAGGAAATTTGGTTTGAATATTTTTATACGGATCAGTTTTTTTAACAGAACTTACATCCAATAAAATCCTTCCTCGTCCTCACTTTATGTTTCTCACTTAAAGCCTCAATTATAATGTGAAATAAAATGATTGTGTACACAGTAAAACGCTCCAGAGTCCTTTGTAGTAATTTAAATTAAATATAATTAGATAAAAATTTGCTTCGCCGTAAAATATTTAATTTATCTCATTAAGCGTCCACTGGAGCATTAGGCAGAATATGAAATTGGTCTGACTTGTTTGTTTGAAATAAACATAACTCTTTCAAATTTAATATTCGGACGTTGTCTGTTAAAATAATCGAAGTAAATGACTAACAGCAACACTAACCTTTTTCTTCGACATTATAGACCTGGAGATGGTGACAGTTGATTGTCTCCGATTTCCTACAGCATGCCTTTTAGATGAGTGAAAGTGTACCCTGCGACGATAAGAAAAAGCGGGTACTAGTCAGGTGCACGCTTTCTGATCATATGGAAAATTGCATTTCCATTAAAATGAAATTTTAATGTTTTTCTCTGATAATTAAAACGCTTTCCCTTTTATCAAAACAAAGTTAAAACAAATTTAATGTCTTAGTAATTATAGGCATGCGATTCGCAGGGTCCCAAAGAACTCGAGCGGATACGTAAACTTGTAATAAAAAAATATAATTCTTCGCGTCCTCGTGCTGCATGCCGATGAAAAGAATTAAAGTTTGAGTGGTAAAATCCTTATAAAAAAATTGGCATGCAGCCCTCGTTGGCCCAAAAGTGGAAAAGTTCTGAAAAGTCCTGCGAAAATTTCAAATGCATGCCATCTTAACTGTAAGCCATTGTTATAATGCATTGCTGTAAGAAAAAGTGGCATGCAGATTAAGGAGGTCCGAAAAACTTGAAAAAGAGAAGTAAAATCTTTTGTGATATTATTTTGCATGCCTTTTGCGTTTTGCAAAATAATGTTGTCTTAAGCTCAAACAAAAAAGGCGTGCATATTGCTAGAATCCAACATTGAAAAAAATGAGAAAAATGTATCCAAAAATTAATGAAGTAGGTATAAAAATTACAACAAAGGTTCGGTGATATCATTCAGCATGCCATTTCTTATTTAACAATATAATAATTTTTGGGCTCAACCATAAAATTGCATGTTGATCGCTATATCCTAACATTGAGACAAATTTTAAAGAAGTGCATATTTTGGAAAAAACCAAATTAAAACTGCAATGTTTCAAAGTTTTAATTACTTTTCCGAAAAAAAAAAAATAGTATCCTTAGCTGAAATAAGAAATAGTATACATGATTTTTAGATTCCAACATTGGAAAAATTTGAAAAAAGTGCCCAAAAATGAAGTAGGAAAATTTTATGTGCGTAGTTAAAAAAATATATTTATTTTATTATTTCAAATTAAAAAGTGACAGTTTATACAATAAATAGTAAATCAATTAGGGATCATGTTTTGTCATCATCATTATTATAGTCCGAGCTATCAGATCCCTCATCTATGGTGACGGAATTAGAATCACTATCATCATAGTCAGATTTGTCTTCGTCGTTAACGTCTTCATTATCGTAAGAGTTTGTGCCTATTTGTTCTTCATCCTCATCAGGATTATCTTTTGGAACTGCAGAAATTATACAAAAATGAACGATTGGACTAAAATGTACAGTAATATTTGCCTTTTAACACGGAAATTTATTCAAATTCAACATGTAGAAAACTAATTATTAGTTTTCAAAGTCAATTCAAATATCTTTAGGCAACGTTTCGCCAACTGTTTTGTTGTTTTCTTCAGGACACCTATTTTTATTGTAACATTTAAATTAATTACATATAATCTGAATACAAATAGGTATAAACTTAAAACATCTTTCAATTTCAATTTTTGTTCCCTTAATGTTTACCATATCTAATAATAATGCAAAATATCGACAAAATCCCTTGAATCTATGTAATGGCTCCGACTAGAGAGTATAGCTAGCTCCTGGTGGCTATACGTATGCATGGTCTAGTCACCTTTTACTCAGCCTGCTCCAAAATGCACCGGCTTACAAACGTTACACTATGCCACGCCGAACAAGCCAGATATTTTGAATTTTACCTTATAGATTGTTTAACGTCTTAAAATTATATTAGAAATTGGACTAAATGGAATAGAAATTAAAACTTTGAAGCATGGCAGATTTAATCTGATTTTTTCCTAAATATGTACTTCTTTAAAATTTTTCTCAATGGACATAGCGATCGAGATGCTATTTTCTGGTTGAGTCCAAAAAAGTACTTTATTATTAAATAAGAAATGGCATGCTAAATGATACCACGAAAACTGTGTTGTAAATTTTATGCCGACTTAATTTAATTTTTTAATACTTTTTCCACATTTTTTTCAATGTTAATTTCCAGCAATATGCATGCCATTTTTTATTTGAGCTTATATCAACAATATTTTACGAAATGCAAAAAGGCATGCAAAGTCACATCAATTTTCCCCTTTTTTGCAACTTTTCTTATTATTTATGATGTGATGGGCTTCTTCGGCACCCATGCCATTTAAATTTTAAGTACATTTTACGCTATATAATTTGTATTTAACTTTATTTGCTGTTGTTTAAAATCAAAATCAAAATTTAAAATCGTTTGAAGTTTTCGTACGACTTTTCATAAATTTTCCATTTTTGGAGCAACGAGGGTCGTATGACAATTTTTTATAAGGGTTTTACAACACAAAATTTAATTCTTTTCATCGGCATGCAGCATGAGAACGCAGAAAATTATATATTTTTATTACAAGTTCGCGTGTCCGTTCGAGTCTTTTGAGGCCCTGCAAATCACATGCCTATAATTAGTAAGAGATTACATTTGTTTTGACTTTCTTTTAATAAAAGGGAAAGCGTTTAAATATCAGAGAAAAATATTAAAATTTTATTTTAGTGGAAATGCAGTTTTCCACATAACAGAAAAGCGTGCAGCAGACTAGTACTCGCTTATTTGCTGTCACAAGTTACATTTTCACTCCTCCAAAATGCATGCTGTAAGATATATATAATCAACTGTCACCATCCCTCGGTCTATTAACCATGATAAAGCATTTAAATACATTTTAATTTTTGTTTGATTTATAACACTAACAATAAGAATTATTAACTAATTTAGTTAATTTCACAGGGATCATAGCCATTTCTAAATTATGCAACGAGGAAACATCCAAAATAGTTTAAACTCGGGCAAATACGAATGGAAACTCTGGACGTAATCCCTTGTGAGACATCTAGAATTCGCAGCAGAGCGTACTCTCTAGACGCCTTAAATATTATAATGCGCGCTAAATGAGAACATTTTTAAGCTATTATATCAAAATGCATATTTACTGCCATTTGCAGCCCGCATACTATACAGATACAAGGAAATTTAAAGATATTATTCATTTGTGTGAAACTGATTTTAATCCAATTACCATAATCGAGTTGCAGATATCCCAATTATGTTCATGCACGCGACTGCTTTGTTAATATTTCGATATTTAGTTGCTTGATGTTTTGATAACAGAATTAATTTGGAACCAGATATTGAACACAAATATTATGATACACATACACATAATAGGAGAACTATTACCATTTGCAAATGAAATATTTCAAATTAGATATAATTGGTGAACATTCTGTAGGATAATTTTCAGAGTTGTCTAAAAAAGTTAATTTTTTAGGAGAAATTATCTTATCTTCAATTGTAATCAACTCCTGGTGATGCAAGTTTAGTTAGTAAAGCGGCATTCAGGATACAACGCACTGTTTTTGTTTTTATAGAATTTTATTACAGGTTGCGACTCTCAGAAAGTACATTTTATTAAATAAAATATTGAATGTTGTTGATATCTAGTAATCTCTTGTTTTAATAATAGGGCACTTCCTTCCGGTAGCACTAACTGTTCATAAAAAATTCAGTGGAATGTTTACAAAATTGCATCGTATGGATAGATAGACATAAAAACATTTTTAAATTCATGCAGAATTCGATCAATATGAAGAAAATCTATATTATGAACAATATTTATCGGGGCGAGCGTAGGTGCGTCTTTACTATGTACATACTTCGGTATGCGATGTAAAGCAACGACAGGCGCAGTTAGTACTTGGATTGGTGACCATTCCAAAGGAAACCGCGTTCTCGCCTCACACATCTTCCAGCGGCTTGTATATCAGTGTATGCGCGGAAGCTATACAACCTTAGGCGAGGGTTGTATAGGAGATATACCATCCTTCGGAGGGGATGTAAAGCCGTCGGTCCCTCGTCTATTAAATGTTAGGCAAGTAAAAGATCCCTACTCTTCTTAAGGGAAGAGGTTCGGCAAAAATTCCTGGTTGGGGGTAGCTCGTCTACAGGCGTCGGTGTTAGGCCTCAGTAGCGGAAATAGGCCGACGTTAAATAAATGTATAAAAAAAAACAACAATATTTACGGCTAAAAGTACCACAGGGTGTCCGAAAATTCTGTTACTATACTTAAACGTGCGATTGGGTATAAGAAAATATTTTAAAAGGTTCCTATAGTACGCATATGCTTCCTAAGGGCTGTAGTGCCTTTTGAGAATGGCGTCCATACAGAAAATTTTAGTTAATTTGACCCAACTTGATTCTAGAAATACATGTTTCTATGTAATCTTCCATTTATAAGCAGCCAGCAGCAATCTACTTTTCATGTCCAAGGACGTACCATACGCATACCAAATTTGCGAACCTACGTTCATAGGAAATTTTTTTAAATATTTTTTTCTACCCAATCTCTAGTTAAAGTATGGCAACGAAATTCCGTACACCATTCGTTTTCATAGTGATGTAAAGTATAGCAATAGACTATACAGAATTAGTTTACTATCGATCAATGAAAAGGCATTGTCTCTGTGCTTAATAGTATTACGAATTCTTGTAAAAATCTTAAATGCTTTTAAAATACATCAAGATATCTATGGTATGATATCCATAAAATTAGAATACACTTCTTGCGTATTAGTTTTACCGGAGGCAGTAATGGTAGTAAAAATCGTTTTTGGTAAGCGTCTTTTCCAGAGGTTGACCAATAAGTCTTGACTTACCGTATGTGAGCCGCCAACAAAAAAACCGCTGCCCAAGGAATCACTACTTCCATATTCAGATTTTATATCCAAGTCTTATACATGCTAAATCCCAATGTAATATTTTACTGCCATTATTAATAGGGTGGGGGTGGCAATGAGGGTGGTAAAGGGGGTGGCTAATCCAAAATAAATTTTAGACGTCTTTGGTTCTCGTACACACACTAAATCCAAATTTAATTTTTTACTCCCTTTAATAATAGGGTGGGGGCGCAATGGGGGTGGTAGAGGGGGGTTTCGTTCTTGTATACACACTAAATCACATTTTAAGTTTTTTTTAATTCCTCTCATAATAGTGTGGGGCGGTGGTATTGGAGGTGATAGTGGGGCTGGCTGATGCTAAACAAAATTTTGAGACCTTGACTTTGCGTACATGCCCTAAATTGCAATTTTATGGACTTTTACCTGCTTGCTTTGCCTATTTGCCCTTATTTACCCCCGAATCCTTTAACGGAATTAGATCAAAATATAATCTAGTTCTAGATCTTGTTATAATACCTAAGTGTACCAAATTTCAAATCAATATCACAAACGGTTCCAGAGTAAACGTGCGCACAAAAAAGTTACAGACCGACAGACAGAAAAATTGTTTTCGCTCAAATTTAAAATCTTGACGTTTCATAACATTCTAAGCCTATTTAAACAAAATTTTTTTTGCGTTACTGCACTTTTTCGATCGCCCATCTGAGAGCCCGTTAACACGTGATTATGAGTCGTTTACGTGAATATATGAATTTTGTTCTGAAGGCATTAACTACTTCTAATGGGAAAGTAGCTAAAATATGATGATATTTTTTCTTGCCGTTAGTAATTCTGGCAACGGTAAATTGCGTCTCAATCTGGGAGCACCAAATACCTGGTTTTGAGGTTCAAAAATGAGGAAACCTCACTGACACCGCGTAATGCTCTTGATCAGAGCTATGGTTTGCATCATAGCTTGCGGCTTTTTCCACCATAATGTTATGTTGCTATTTGCCACTATTCAATTACGGATGTCTTGGGTATTAAATTAATTGCAGAGAACAGTAAAAGTAGAGTACTCGCCTACATGTGCATAAAATTAACAAATTATCTATTATTTATTCAGGACATCAAAATGATATTAACATTATTAAAAAAATCGGCAGCTACTGGAAGCAGCTGGAACCTCCCCACTCGGTGGATTTTTGAAGCAGAAAAGAGCATTAAATTCTAAGCCAAAACGCCACTAAACGTAATCCGATCTCAACCAATACCTTTCCAGATTTTCCGCAGCACTAAAGAAACCCCCAACTTGATGAATTTACAACACTCACCTGCATCTCGTGCTGAAAATTTCATCTACGCGAGTTATTACCTACATTATCGCTCGTTGAATAATATACTATTATCATATTAACAAGATTAACATCACTTGAACAACTAAGAAAGTCTAGTTACCTTAAACATTATAGACTAACAAACTAACAAACTGAAAATTGGTAAAGTGATAACCTATAATAAATTAATTAGATGGCGCCTGCTGATTATTTTACATGTCGCTATCCCAAAGATATCGAAATGTACTAAATAGTCAAGTGATCCTCGTGTAGGTAGTCACACACCTACCTTGCACTGACGAGAGCCAACAGCTCGAAACTGCAGTCTGCAAGTGGTGTGTAATGACTGGCACGAGAGCTCCTTTAAGTAGATGTCTTTCGGCTGGTGTTTGTTGCAATCTAAGCATTAGCGTTTTGATGGTAATATGTAATTATTACACTTATCACGCCAGGCTTGTAACTTGTAATTCAGCGCTCGGCGGGGCACATAGCCCGGAGAGAGTAGGTGTTGGTTGCAGTCTGGTTACGTTACTTATAGTAAAATAAGGATTTTATAGAGGAGTTTGCGACTAAAAATGTTATGTTTTAATATTCCGACCTATAAAAGCACATTTGAACTATAATAAATTAATTCACCAACGTAGGTACAGAAAGCATATGATATTGCTATTGTTACATCTAACTTTAAAGTTTGTGACAATTCACTGGTGCACAGTCACTAAAAGTTACAAATATGCCGAAATCTTATTAACATGACATGACACGTTATCAGATGACAAATTATTATAAAACATGGCGCGGGAAACAAATGACAATCGTCAAGATTTGCTCATTGCAAACAGATCGCTCATGGCTGTCTTTGTTAAATGAAACATTGGTTAGCTTGCATTTCAGTAATTTTACTAGATTTTATAGGGATATTTGTGGTGTAAATTAAACGTAATCCGATCTCAACCAAAACCTTTTCAGATCTTCTAGAGCACTCAAGAAACCCTCATGCATACTTTTATCCAAATCCGTTCTCCAATTCAAAACATTTGAAGTTAAATGCGACAGTAAAGTTGTATAGATATTGAATAGGAATCCAAGTGACGAGTTTCACGACGCAATGGCTACACGCATCGACTATGCCACGCGAAATGCTATCTATTCTTCACATTTGCTTTGTTTTTAATTTTTTTCACGGAAACCAAATCGAAAAGGTGGAAGTATGATATATCGTTGAAATCGGAATTTTAACTGCTTTTCAATCGATCGCAAATTGAAAGTAATTATAAAATAAACAGCTTGTTGGGCCAAAACGGCACTAAACATAATCAAATCTCAACCAAAACTTTTCAGATTCAGCACTGAAAAAACCCCCGACGCAAAGTTTCATCCAAATCCGTTCAGTAGTTTCGGCGCTATCGTGCTAACACACATACATACATACACACAGTCATTTTTCAAAAACTACTTTTTTGGGTTCATGAGACCTCAAGGCGTAAAGATCTGATGTTGTCTCAATTTTTATTTTTGGACCAATTTTAGTAATACCTAGTATAACCTCTCACAATTTTATTGTGATGAGGTTAAAAAACTAAAGCCTTGTTATTTTTATTACCATGATGCTTATATATTATATAATAATAACATAAAACAAAGATTTTTGACGTAGCCTATGTAAGCGAATACGCTAGAATATCTCTTTCACTTATATGAAAACTTTGTGAACAGATACATAGCTGTCGTAGAGAATATCTAAATACAACTATTTTTACTTATGTACCGAACTATTAGAGTTTTCAAGATGCCAATGATGTCGACTCGGAAATCAAACCACTTTCTTGGTCTCTTGTGAAAAGGTCGTTCAAACTTTTTGGAACATTCAAAAAGCAAAGTTCCTTACACTTATACTTTAAAGTTGCCAGTTATATCACAACAATCAAGTTATGGTTTATAAATAATCTACTACCTGTTTTACATCAAATCGATATTATTAGGTCTCAACTTTGCGTATTTCTGAAACATTTCGATTATGTTCCATTATGTACAAAACAATAATAACAGCCCTAAAATTTCGTACACCGCAATCCGCGTGTGGGCGTTCTGAATATTTAAAGGAGCTTTAAAAGCATTTTGGCTTTAGAGCCCGCTGGGGTCGTTCTCATACTTCCTTTATCACATTCTATCGTGCGGCTACTTTTGGCATTGACCTGAAAATTACCTTCAGGGAGTTAGGGACGCGATGTGTACATGATCCCACCGTATAACCTTGCGCTGCATTTCTCACTGCACACGCTATGTGGATTGTGGACGGTAGATTAGATAGATTACGCACCTGAGCTCCCTAATGTCTTGTGATCGTGTTGTTTCTAACCTAATAATCGCTTCTCTATTTATGGA
Source organism: Leptura quadrifasciata (assembly GCA_963675555.1). Lineage (NCBI taxonomy): Eukaryota > Metazoa > Arthropoda > Insecta > Coleoptera > Cerambycidae > Leptura > Leptura quadrifasciata. Next base: position 144,060,688 of record OY776676.1, on the reverse strand, counting down.
TGCAAGAGGAACAAGAAATGTCAAATGTCAAAATATGATTTTTTAAAAATTTCTGCGGCGAATGTACAGGATGTCTAACAATATATGATAATAATAATATTTATTGTGCGAAAGAAAGAAGAAATACACACAAATGGCGAGAGATCTGCTGTGCCGTTCTTCCACTCTCCCCATATTAATTACAATTCATAAAAATATTTTACAGAGTTAAGATAGACCATGCAGTTAAAAAGAATAAGATCTGCGGCATATAATAATAATGATAAAATGTACTTGTGAAAAAGACTGAAACTCTACTACTTATTAATAGTTATTACTTACAATCAACTAGATTTAAAAAAATTCTTTTATTTTATATTTAAAACTGGTTAGAGACAGATGTAATTCAGTTTGCACCTAATTTAGAAGATGAAGGGCACTATAAAACTTTTTTTGTGTGGTGTTGCGGTGTACTATATGAGTTATATCTAATATTGGCATCATGTGCATCACATCTTCTATTAAGCAAATTAAATAAATATTCGGGATTATTATGCGTTATTAATTTATTCAGAAATGTAATATATTGATATTTTACTCTATTTGCTACATTATACATGCACAATCTATTTAAATATGGCATATACGGTTTCTATAAGGTACGAAACACACAAATCTCATGCAGGTATTTTCGATTTTTTGCAGTTTTTGTTGATTATAATTTGTTAAGAAACAATACACTGCAGTACAACTACAATAGTATGTGTGGGGAGAAACTAATGATTTTAACAGCTGAAGTTTGGTGTGCTAATTTAGTTCATTTTTTAGACGATACAAGGATTTCAATTTAAAGTTTAATGGACCACTATTTACCAAATCGAATGCTTTATTTTGATTCAAGAGTATCATGATAGATGCATTTGATTTATCCAATTCCAAGGATATGTCATCAATAACCTTTAAAAGTGCAGTTCTCATACCATGTTATTGTCTAAATCCAGATTGAATATTTGGTAATATTTTGTTTGTATCCAAATAATCTTGTATTTGTATGGAGATTATTTTCTCAAATAGATTTAAAAATTTTGGTAGGATTGAGATGGATTACAAGTCATTCACAGTTGCTGGTAAGCGAGACTTTAGGTAGGGAATTATATTTGCTGATTTCCATACCCTGGGAAATATATCAGTTTTTAAAGAATCATTAAAAATATTACACAAGGTATTATACAATATGGTAATACTAATATTGTCATATTTAAGCTAATATCATGGCAGCCAATAGCTTCTGATTTTAAACAATTTTTAACTTTACAGATATCTTCATTAGATATTTCTTTAAACGAGAATTTTTTTTTGGCATAGTCACCCCTCTACCACCCCCATTGGCCCCCCACCCTATTATTAAAGGGAGTAAAAAAATTAAATTTGGATTTAGTGTGTCTACTAGAACCAAGGGCTTCTAAAATTTATTTGTCCATTAGCACCCCCACCCTATTATTAAAGGAAGTAAAAAATTTAATTGGGATTTAGTGTGTATACGAGAACCAAGGACCTCTAAAAAAAATTTTGACATTAGCCCTCTACCACCCCCGCCCTATTAGAATTAAAAGGAGTAAAATATTACATTGGGATTTAGTGTGTATAAGACTTGGATACAAAATCTGGATGTGGAAGTAATGACTCCTTAGGGAGCGGTTTTTTGGATTATGTTTGTGTATATTTAATACGTGTTGCATAAATGCTTTTTTCTCGCGTTATAGCTTCCTGAACATAATTTCTTAATGTAACATAATATTCTCTGTTAGTATTGGTTTTATTTTCCTTTAAAAAAATTTTTTGTGTGCTTTTTCCTTAAGTGATCGGTGTTTTTGTGCATATCTAATGTATCAGTAGAGTCTACAACTAAATTATTACTGACACAAATTACAACAATTGGAGACTCGCTTGTTGTTGTAATCCTTGTAGGCTTGTCGATTACTTGCGATAAATTGAAACTTTAAATTACAGAATCAAACTTTCTTGAGTGAAAGGCATCTACACATAATAGACTTATATTAACGCCACCCATAAGTATAATTTAATGCGTTTCCAGGAACACATATTCTAACGTGTCGTATACTTCATCTAAGCAAGAAATGTTAACACTAGGTGCACGATAAATCACACTTATGCCTAACTGAATGTTATACAGGCCGACTAATAACCACATTTGCTCTAGGCCACTATCACTCACATCAGACAAAAACACTTTAAACTTGTACCGGATATTTCAAATAGAGTATTACTCCTCCACCCCTTGTAGGTCAATTCAATCTAGCCATATTATAATTTGATATGTTAATGTATCTGTACGGAAAACCGTCATTAAAAAAACTTTCGGTGATAGCTACAATGTCCACGTTGTTCTCCTCAATAAAATCTTTAAAAGTAATACAATTTTTGGTTAAAGAGCGAATATTTACGTGACCAATATTACTAGTACTAGTACTATTTCGGAGGTTTTTTGGCAGACAGATCTTAGGAATCCGTTTATATATTGAATGTAAAGATTTGTTTCTCCGTTTTGTTTCGTCTCATAAAGTTGAGTTTCTAATTTACTAAAGTATTCCTGCTGCATTTTAGTCAAGCCAGTTGAGATATTAACATTGTAATTTGAATCCTCAAGTTTCTTTTTGTTGCTTAGTATTTTGAGAACATCATTTTTGCTTGATAACTTAACTTTAACTGGAGCCTGTCTATTGTTGTTAGACTTGGCCAGTTTAAAAGTTTTGATATGGTCTACGCATTATCTCAATTCAATTCAATTCAAAACTTCTTTATTTAACAGTAACTTATACAATAATTACCTCCCCAAGGCCTAACCCGGGTCCGACCGTGCAACCACTGCGTTATTCGCTGTGGCGGATTGCAGGACCGGACGGACTAGGCCTGGTTCGGTTTTAAAACAATTAAAACTTATACCTAGGCTCCTTCTGCAGAGTGCAGATTAAAAAAGGTGATCAAATTTACAAACATCTAAAAAAAACAGATTCAACAAAACTTAAAATTACACTTTTATTAGTAGCTCGCGCACTTCACTGTTTCTAATTTGGCTCATTTTTTAGTGAGTTTACAGTTTGTTGCAATGATTCTATATGTTAATTAATTTATCATTGTCAGACTTTAAACTGGTACACCCTGTACACTTCCAATTATTACTTATTGAAGATAACACCTCGCTAGTTTTTTGTTATCTTGACTCATTTTATATGAAAAAAGTCCATACAAGAAATACACTGGAAGCCTGACGATTTTAAATTTACTTGTAAAGTACATATTTTACAGATTTGTGATATTATATGTTACTCTTTAAGATAACGATGCAGAGCCACTTGTTCGAAAACACACAAACAAACAAACAATATTTATGTTTCTAAGTACCAATTGGTAAAGTTTTATTCACTTATAACTATGTTTATCCTGGCGATGTGAACATGTCAACACACTTACTACTATTCCGCTTTTCACTGAGAGTCAAGGAATACAGATAATAAATGTTTATTAGTTGCCAGATGTTCTTAAGAGCACAACCACTTACTTAAACTTTAACTTAAAAGATACTATCACCCTCGATCACAGCTAGAACTGAACTGCTATGACGTGTGTAACGTTAGCAGGCCACTTTTAGCAAAATGCAAAAAAATAAAAATCGGCAGCTACTGGAAGCGGCTGGAACCTCTCCACTCGGTGGATCTTTGAAGCCGAAAAGAGCATTAAATTGTGTGACAAAACGGCACTAAACGTAATCCGATCTCATCCAAAACCTTTTCAGATCTTCTGGGGCACTAAAAAAACCCTCAACTTAATGAATTTACAATCATCTATGCGAGTTATTACCTACATTATCGCTCGTTGAATAATATACTATTAGGATATTAACTTTAACATCACTTGAACGACTAAGAAAGTCTAGTTATCCTAAATACTACAGATTTGTAAAGCAACAAACTGAAAATTGGTAAAGTGATAATCTATAATAAATTCACCAACGAAGGTACAGAAAGCATATGATATTGATATTGTTACATCCTTTAAAGTTTGTGACAATCCACTAAAAGTTACAAATATGCCGAAATCTTCATGACATGACACCAACGTTATCGGATGACAAGCGATGACAATGACAATCATCAAAATTTGCTCATTGCAATCCGATCGCTCGCGGCTGTCTTTGTTAAATCAAACATTAGCATTTCAGTAATTTTACTAGATTTTAGAGGAATATTTGTAGTTTAATTCTTCGATTTGTCTGTATATATATTTAAAAACGGCACTAAACGTAATCCGCTCTACTTCTAGAGCAGGGAAGAAACCCTCACACGTGAATTGACACGTGATGTGACGAGTTTCACGACGTAACGGCTACGCGCATCGATCATGTCACGCGAAATGCGATCTATGCTTCATATTTGCTTTGTTTTTAATTTTTTTCACGGAAACCAAATCGAAAGGGTGGAAGTGTGATATATCGTTGAAATTAGAATTTTAACTGCTTTTCAATGGTTCCATTGCAAATTGAAAGTAATTATAAAATAAACAACTTGTTGCGTCAAAATGGCACTAAACGTAATCCGATCTCAACCAAAACCTTTTCAGATCTTCTGGGACACTAAAGAAATGCACATGCAAAGTTTCATTCAAATCCGTTCAGTAGTTTTGGCGCTATCGTGCTAACATACATACACACATACACACACACAGACATTTTTCAAATACCACTTTTTTGGGTTCCTAGGACCTTAAGACGTAAAGATTTGATGTTATCTCAATTTTCGTTTTTGAACAAATTTTAGTAACCTCTCACAATTTTATTGTGGAGAGGTTAATATTGGACATTTTCTATTTCACCAAAATAAATTTTGCTCTTTAATCATTTAAGACAAAACTAAACACTGCTAACGTGAATCTAAAGTTAAGAGTTAAGACGTTGTCAAAACCTAGTAATCCGCTTCACTTGCCTAGGTATTTCTGATGTAGCAGTAAGTAAAATAAAATTTAATACATCCTCAAAATAGAATAGAATTTAGAACTGGCGCCGACTAATTTTCTAATAATAATTAGTTTCTCAAACTGGTCTCAAGCAAACGGTCCTATCAGATGAAGCGTCTTCTGGGCCAGGCGACCGGCAAATCCTTGCACGCAGAAAGTTTTCAGGCATAAAATACTGCCTGTTACAGCTCTGGGTTAAGGCCTTTTCAAAATAAACACAGATCAAGGGTAGACAGAACATAAATCAATGCTCACGACCACCACAGGGTATAGAGCATATTATAACATATCATAATCAGGGAGATATGCTGTCATAAATTTAAATGAAGCGAATTCCCCTTGCAGAGAAACTGCTAACGCTATCAGCACCATTCATATTTGTTTTAATCGTGGATATATAACGCTGGTCTACCTATAAACAGTTTTTAGGAAATCACGAGTTAAATTTGAAATGATTGATTTTTAAAATATCTGAGGTCTAGTCATTATTGCGCATTAAATTTATTAGTTTTTTATGTTTATGACTTGCTCAGATTATTTTTAACTGACGAATCAAAATGTTTTAGGTATAAGTTACGTTATTAATAGTTGTGTAATCAGCAGAAAAAAAAAATAATATAGTAATAAAATTAGAAAAAAATAGATATAAAATGTCTACCAACAAGATTTTAGGTTTATTTTGATCTTATAAAGGTATACTTAGATTTGCAAAAACTACACGATTAAGAAAATATAAACAACAGTAATCTTTTACTTTTTGTCCTCTAACTCAAAAAGGATAAAAAATATTTGTGAAAAAAATTATTAAAATTCTTAATATCTGATTCATAAAAGGCCTACGGAAACAATGGGCAAATATTAAGTATTTTTAAGTGATATTGTTGTTTTTACCCTACTTTTACAATACCTTGTATTTACATTACAAAGTTTTATTTTAGCTCATTTACTTTGTAAATTAATATGAACAGAAGTCCTCTACCTTTATTGATGATTTTTCAGTCAATGTAAAAAATGTAAAAAAATCTAGTAGAGAAATATGTCGTAATTCTAACGTCTGGAGACAGACCTGTTTAGCTGAAATATAAACAACCCAATTTGACTGTAGAAATTTCTGAACTGAAATTACGTGAATAATTTAACTGCCTATTAGATTTGAATCGATTAATGGTTCACTAAATTCATTAAGGATTTACGTTTATTATTTCCTTTTTATAAAGAACGTATAGTCGTCATACTTAACGCATTTTTTCTGCTATATATTTTAGGATTATACTCTAGAATTTAACAGTTGTTGAAATTTTTTCAATGTAGGAAATTATACAGTGTGATTCACTTTTCATTTTGACAATCCCATATAATTTTACTAAGCGACATGATTTAGATGATTTTTTAAAAGCTTTTATTTAACTTGCAATATTTGTTAGTTTGTTTAGGTCAAATCTTACAATTAAAATTTCGATTAGTTCTAATTAAGCTAGAGCTTTGAAATTTTGCACGTGTATAAGTCCAGTGACAATATACTTTAATATTTTCATATAAGAAAAAGAAGATGGCGGCTTCAACATGACGAACGACTTTACCGTTTATGATCCGATTCGATTCAAAAACGATATCTGGGGTTTTCGACATCGCCAATTATGAATTCGTGGTTAAAATTTGGAAATTCAAAATGGCGGCGCCAATATGGCGGACGACTTTTGTCAAAATCGGTATCTGGGGGTTTTCGGGTTCACCGATTACGAATTTCTAGTCAAAAATTTAGTTCAAGATTGCGACTTCAAGATGGGGGACAACTTTACCGTTTAAGATCGGATTCAACTCAAAATCGATGTCTGGGGCTCTTTTAGGTCGCGGATTATAAATTTTTGCCAAAATTCAGAAATTCAAAATGGCGGCGCCAATATGGCTGACGACTTTTCATTTAGGTCCAAATCGATCAAAATCAATATCTATCTTACGAATTTCTAGTCAAAAATTTAGTTCAAGATGGCGGACGACTTTCCTGATTTGATGTGTATAAGTCCGGTGACAATACACTTTAACATTTTCATATAAGAAAAACAAGATGGCGGCTTCAAGATGGCGGACTACTTTACTGTTCAAGATCCGATTCAACTCAAAATAGTTGTCTGGGGGGTTTTTTAGGTCGCGGATTATGAATTTTTGTCAAAATTCAGAAATTCAAAATGGCGGCGCCAATATGGCTGACGACTTTTGCCATTTAGGTCCAAATAGATCAAAACCGATATCTGACGGTTTTCGGTGTAGCGGATTACGAATTTCTAATCAAAAATTTAGTTCAAGATGGCCGTTTATGATTCGATTCGTCTCAAAATCGATATCTGGAGATTACAGCAAATCAAAAGTCTAAAAAGTAAAAAAATAAATTATATAAAAAATATTTACAAAAAAACTTTTATTAAAATCTAAAAAATAGAAAATAAACTTTGAAGTAAATCAAACCCATCATTTTGTTACATTATACAATTTTTTTATGATATAAAAGCTTGTCGCGAGCAATCTCCTTTACACAGGAAAATCTCGCGAAATGAGTGAAAAAACGAATTATTTGCGTGTAGTAGTTATAGTAGTCGAGTCCGTTCGGATCGGGGCTGACTAATGTCCTCGTACTGCAATACTGCATCCTAACTCGTCCCCATCTTCATCCAACTCAATCTCAGGAGCGTTCTGGCATGAGAGGCCAGAGCAGTGTTTACAGGTCAAAAAGCAGTTCAGGCCTGATTTCCGACAGTTGTATGCTGCAGTGCAACCTTTTTTGCATGTACACAAAACCATTTTTAGCAGCATGATACATGTGACATTGTTGCAGGTGATAATCCTGACAAATTTTTCTTCCAACTCGATTGGCATGGGTGTGTTACGTTTCCTAGCTAAGTTTGCACATGGTGGTATGCGCTCATTGCTGCATCCGATGTTGGTGGCAACCATGCTAGGTTGAACGATTTTTTGAGGCGGATTTTATAAAAAGCTCGTATCTTAGCTCATCCAGAGGCCCACTGTGCATCTGTCCATACAGTGCCAAGATCAGTTGCTCCCCTGCCTGTCCTATCAAGTCTTGAGAAACAGATGACTCGATAAATGTAGCTGCTTGTGCTTTCAGATGCGGATGTTGCTCAATGAGGGTTAAAAATTTTACTTTCCCGTAACCAAAAAATGATGACGTGGTGTCACACACAGTAAATGTATGCATGAAGAGGACATGTGTGGGATCAAACTTGAAAGAAGTGTTTAAGTACCATAAACCTGCTTTTTTCCTTTCCCTTGTTTGTGGAAGTACAAGTTCTCGTACTTGTTTCCGAGGCCCGTTAGGAGAACGAGAACGTCAATATCCTCGCCAACAATTGGCACACTGTTGGATTTTGCTGCTTGGGAAATAGCTATTTCTACAATTAATAAATCTGCATCTTCTTCTGCCTGTTACGCTTGGATTCCTCCTTCCTTAAATTTTTGTATAAGCATCAAAATCAAATGATTCTTGTCGCTCTCGTTTGCAAGAAAGTCTTCCTGTGACACTGCAGCATTTGTTTCTTCATTGAAAATGATGTCTGCTGAAGAGCTTGATGTTTTCAAACGATTTTTTACAAGTTGGTAAACATTGTTGTAATTCGACTGCCAATTACTCCCATACCTCTTGATGAAATTTCAAATTTGATATACTCATTCGAAGTAAAATTTAATGTTCTTTAGTTTTGATAATAGATGACTTTTCGATGGGATGCATTGTTTTTAAGTTATTGGTCACAAACTGAAAAAAGTGCCAAAAATTCATGGTTTTTTCGGCCGCACAAAAATTTGCCAAGGCTTTGGAGGTCTAAAAATTGGATTCTACATACTTTATACAATATATACAAGATGATGAAGAAAAATCTACTACCTCGTTTCTTGTAACTGTAAAGAGTACCCCGTTATTAAACTAATATACAATTTTAAGATTAAGTTTGAGAATATACCTGAATTATCAACAGACCTGAATTATCTGAGTGTTAGGAAACATTGCGACATTTTTCTTGCGTGACAATTTTTTTTTAGATTAAATGAGAAGATTACACCTAAAGAATTTTAGTTTTTAGGATGAATTTGAAGATGGGTAATTTCCATCTGTCCACTTGGTATGGGTTTACCAATATAAGAATAAAAGGATTCGCTTATAAGTTAATGATGTGGATATAGATGATTGTCATAAGTTTATGCACATTATATTTTCCAGGATCATGAAAAGATTTACCTACGGAATTAGTCAGAAAATTACGATGGAAGATGTATTCGAAATTCGATAGCAACACCCAATAAGAACAAAGTATATAATTCAGTATCTAGAAAGTTACTGATGGGATTTATTTATATTCATAAATAGGTAGCAATTAGGACTTAGAAACTTTACCACTCTATGTGGGTGTTTACTTTGTTGACTTTTCTAGTGTGCGGAGCACCAAAAAAACATTGAACTCTACGGTGTATTAAAAATAGACGTAAAAACAGAAAAATATGGTGATCCCGAGAAAGCTTATGTAGCTATATAATTGTGTATATTTAAAGTATGGATAGTTTCAAGTTAGTTTTTCTAATAATAAAATTCTTATAAACAATATATAAATATAAATTTAGTAAATAAGAAAAACTTATGTGCGTTGTATATATGTTACTGAGCATAAAATACGCTATGATAAAAAATACTAGCAAATTATTTGTCTATAAACTTTATAGTAATAAGAGCTTTACGTTGCTATTCTAGTAGACTGACTCTTTTAATGCGGATTGTATTCGTTCAGCCACAACTTATGCTCAGTTAACTACATCCCATGATTTTACTGTTCCATACATGCGGGTTTATTATATTCCACCTCTGCAATCGATATTCATTGTGAGAATAATTTGCATCAGAACAAAAAAGAGCAACAATGCTGCAATATTTCCATTTCCATTAAAATGAACCGTAATTATTTTCCTTCAAATAACCCATTTGCTCGTGTTTGTGTTTCGTTCGAACAGTAGATTTGTATTCCCTTGTGCAGTTCTATATTATGTCTGAATTAATTATTATCTCTTTTCAAAGTAAAGAACGTATTCCCGCTATTTTCGCTCAAAAAAGAATTAATTTAAGAAATAAAAGTCGGTTACTATACGATTTAAATTTATAAAAATAATTATTTTGAAATCTTATTTTAATTTGGATTGTTATCTCTACAGTAGCCTTTTTGATTTAGGAAACTCGAGTAATTATTTGACTATTATTCATGCCAATTTATTTTACGAGAAATGCCACATATTAGGCCTAATATTACTTATAAAGAAAATCGTTAATAAAATCTAAAAGTCTACACGCCATAATTTTCTATACATAATGTAAAATATCTATACAGTAATAATATCCTCATAATAAAAGAATTCAACGAAAATGACATTTTAAAATCGCTCAATATACTTAAACTAAAGATGATAGCCTTTCCAGATTTAATACCAGCTTTTATTTTAAGAGACTGTTCACATGTTTTTGTAGTCCCACTTACCATTGTACATATTACATATTACATATTTAATCTATCTGTTAGTACCAGTTGTTTTTCGAACGTGGAAGAACTCTAAATTATGTCCCGTTTTTAAAAAGGGAAGCAAATTTGATATTACTAACTACAGGACCATTATAATGATATGCAACTTTGCGATGGTATTCGAGTATTTATTACATGACAATACAGGGTGTCCCACCGGGAACTGAATCGATCGATATAGAGGAACCTACGCATCAGAAAATTTTGAAAATTTAGATAATTACTAATGTCGGTGTGGCCAATCCAACTAAAATAATTACAAGCAGCTGGCACTTCTGCTTATACCGGAAGTCGATACCAACTTGATTATTTCAAATCGAACACCCTATATATTTTAGGATTTTCGAAAGGAGCATAAATTTATGAGTCGAAAATTTGTAGCATATCCTATACCTAAACCTGGCCGTTTCAGAGATATTTGACATTTTATAGAAAATTTGACAGATGCAACGGTTTGCAAGAACCGTTATAAATTTCTTCGTGTAATAGATCCTCATTTGCTTCTTGCCACGTAAAAAGAATACAAGGAGAACTACGTTCTACAACTGAAATAAATTCAATAGTATCATACCAAGTGTTCCGTTTTTCGCGTTACATTTTATCAAATTCAAACTGCGAAAACTTGTTTAGGTCAAATGGAACACCCTGTATTTTTTTACGTCAAGATGTGTAAAATTTAATTCCTTTTTTTCTGATATTAGCATTGTGGGGGTTAAAGTTACAACTTTTTGAAATATTTGCGATTTTATTAGAAATTTATGAATTGTAATAATTTCATCAAGATAGCCATGATTAGAAACAATCAGTCATTATCTTATGTCAAAAAAAAAATGCCAGCACGTTTAAATTATACCAGCGAGAACGAGAACGAGAATGTGATAAAGTAATGTCAAGAACTTGCAGCACATTTGCTACTCGATATCCACAAAAACGCAAAATAACACTAACACTGTAACATGCGTATTAGTCGAATTGAAGATATGGTATGAACTAAAATAGCAGAGATAAGATCAATTTAAAATATGATTTCATTTTAATTTAGTAATTGCTCAAAATTCCGCCCTCGAACCTCGACACATTTTTCGCACCTTCGGATTAGTTCCTCATGGGCAGCTCTTCTAATTGAATCCTGTGATATGTTTTGAAATGCATTTCTTACTCTTTGCATACAATCTTCAATGGATGTTAATGGGCTCTCATAAACTTTATTTTTAATAGTTCCCCAAATGAAATAATCCAGAACTGATAAATCGGGCGAGTGAGGAGGCCATAAGAAAGGTCCATTATTGACAATCCATTGATCATAAAAAGTTTCTTGTAAATAATTATTAATTAAATATGCGTTATGTGGGGGGGCACCGTCGTGCTGATAAAAAATTTTTCTATGTCCAGAGAGAGGCAAATTTTCTAAATAGTTATTATTCAAATTTTGTAAGATATTCAGATATCTTTCACATAAAAAAAAATTACCTATACATATTAGCAGAAGAGAAAATTTAATTTACCGTTTAAATTTTTCCTGATAAAATTGTAATGCCACCATTCTATCGTTTCCTGTGGCACAGTAAACATTGAAAGTTTCGCTGAAAGTTTCGCTCTCTGAACATGTGAGGATTTGAGCCACTCCAATAATGCGAATTGTGTCTATTAAAAAGTCAATTTTTAGTCAATTTTGCTTCATCTGTCCATATAATACTTCCCAAATAAGAACCGTGATCCTCAGACCTTATTAGAATAATCTCACAAACATCGCCATTAGGAAACCTGTTTCTTTTAATTCTTGAATCATATGGAATTAAAACGGATGAAACTTATGTTTTAAAAAGATTCTGTGAATTGAATCCTTGCATAGTCTCGATTCCAGAGCAGCTTGTCTTAATGACTTCCTTTGAAATGCATGAAAATATCCCAGAATGGCTATTTCAATGTTTTCGCCATCAACAATAGGCTTTCTTCTTTGCATTTTTGCCTTGACAGAGCCATAATTTTTAAAATTTTTCAGTATGCGTTTTACAGTGTTTGGTGACGGTTTCCGCTTTTCTAGATATCGGGTAGCAAATCTGCTGCAAGTTCTTGACATTACTTTATCACATTCTCCATAAATAATAAACAAATTTAAAAAGTTTTTGTTGGTATAATTTAAACGTACTGGCATTTTATGACATAAGATAATGACTGATTGTTTCTAATCATGGCTATTTTGATGAAATGATTACAACAATTCATGAATTTCCGATGAATTTCTAATAAAATCGCAAATATTTCAAAAAGTTGTAACTGTAACCCCCACAATACTAATAGCAGAAAAAAGGGAATTAATTTTTATACAACTTGACGTAAAAAAATATAGGGTGTTCCATTTGACAAGTTTTCGCGGTTTGAAGTTGACAAAATGTAACGCGAAAAACGGAACACTTGGTATGATATTATTGAATTTATTTCAGTTGTAGAACGTAGTTCTCCTTGTGTTTTTTTTATGTGACAAGAAGCAAATGAGGATCTTTTACGCGAAGAAAGTTATAACGGTTCTTACAAACCGTTGCACCTGTCAAATTTTCTATAAAATGTCAAATATCTCTGAAACGGCTAGGTTTAGGTATAGGATATGCTACATATTTTCGACTCAGAATTTTATGCTCTTTTCGAAAACCCTAAAATATATAGGGTGTTCCATTTGAAATAAGCAAGTTGGTATCGACTTCCGGTATAAGCGGAAGTGCCAGCTGCTTGTAATTATTTTAATTGGATTGGCCACACCGACATTAGTAATTATTTAAATTTTCAAAATTTTCTGATGTGTAGGTTTCTCTATATCGATCGATTCAGTTCCCGGTGAGACACCCTGTACAATACTGCCGGACTTGTATATTATGATGACAGTTTGCGATAATGAGCGATATAATTGAAGAAAATATAAATATCTCTACAGTAAATTAGAGTAACAATTAATACAAGTCAAGTAAAAGACTGCTATAAAGAAATACTAAATAATATTTTCATTATTTCAGAAACAACGCCGAGAGTTGGGTTTGAAGCGCTTCTGGTCGGCTGTGAAGTCTTCCAATAGCAGTTCAAGTTCACAGTGTGAGCATGGACCAGGAGAGGATTCACCTGTTGATGAATCCAAACCTGGACCTCACTGCTCACTTCCGTTGCTACAGGTAGGTAATCCGTAGTTATAATTTGTATAGTATTAACATTTTTAAAGTAACAATGCGCCACACGTATCTTATTGTTTATGCAAACACACACGCCATACATGTTGGATATACATTATGCTGTGAAATTTACACATACAGTGTGTCTTACTTTTCACCAATACACTCCAATATCTCGGCCATTTGTTGATCGATTTAGACCAAATTTGGAATACTTCTTGTGTTTCAGATTGTGATTAAAAAATATTTAAAAATTTCGTTTTCGAAATTAAATATGCCTACTATGATCAAAATAAATTGGCAAAATTAGGAATTTAAATTAGCGATTGAGATAGGGTTTGTGTTTTTACAGAATCTTGTTAGTCATGACCTAAGACCTGTAGACCAAGTTTCGTTAAAAAATATTAATTCCTTTAAAAAAAAATCATATCTAAGATTCGAGATGCAGCCAGTATCATGATTTTTTTTTATTTTTATTTATTCAACAACAACTTTACAGGCGAAGCCCAATTACAAAGTTGTAATGATAAGAACATTTACATGAGACACTAAACAACACAATCAGCATAGGAGAAGTAACAATAAAACAGAATTACAAGAAATATAAAAGATATCCACTATACACAAATATAAAACCTTAAATAACATACAGTCATGTCACGAGAATACAGCAGGCACCGTTTAAAAGTTACAGTAATTATGTGTATAAAGTCGAGGCAAGAATTCAAGCGATGCACGTCACGAGTGGTCTCATTAAAGGAATTTTAATACTAACATAATTTTTAATCATTAATTACGTTAAAAAGAGTAATTCTTGACACCCAGTTATTAAGCTTTTTTCAGACATAGGTACAGTTTAATGGGGCTTCATGATTCTTAGCAGTATTCAGTATTGTCTTATTTATAGAATCGATCTGTGACGTGCATCGCTTGAATTCTTGCCTCGACTATACAGGGTGTTGCATCATGAGAGGGACATAGCTTAATAGGAGGTAGAGAACGTCAGTGGTAACCGGAACCTCCCATAGAAATGTCTCATTGGGCCTTCATTACGAAGTTACACGGTGTTAAATAATTTTTGGCCAAACCTGTTTTTTGTCATAAATTTGACAGGGAATGAAATAACGGATTCATATTTGGTACGGCTAATGTACTAACGAGCCCCAAGAGGTACATGTATAAAAAAAATATATCCAGGTCCGGACTCACTATAATTTATGTTTCTTCTTTGCATCAATAAAACATCACCCTGTATATATTTTTTTGAAATTTCGATACGATATTCGAAAAGAGCAAGAAAAAACAAACAAAATGGCCTATTTCATTTTTTTGTTACACCTTCGTGGTTATCTAAATACGTTGTTAAATGTGCAAGAAAATGGATTACAGAACCCTATTAAATGAGAGGCACGTGAAATAAATAGTTTTATAACTAAAATTTGCAAAAATTCTATTGAGCCTAGGTGGTCTGGGTGAATCCTAATTCCGGCACGTTTTAAAGGTCCATTTTGGTAAAAAACTGTGGTCCTAATAAGTAATCGGGTATGAAATAACAAAATTTTTAATCAATCACAGTAGGCTTGTTCAAAGAATAAAAGTGACAGATAATTTAAACCATTTAGGCCTAAGCAACCAGTTACTTTGATCAAGAAAATCATCAACATTTTATACTTAATAAAAATTGGAAAAGAGAACAAACTAAAATCTAAATAAATAAAATATTTTCCATTCAATTAACAATAAATAACAAAACAATAACTAAATGTGTTTAAAAATAAAACGTAATTGACACTAAAGTAAATTTTCAAAATGTCCTCCCCCACATTCTGTGCATTTTCTTGCGCGTTTAGAAAGGTCACCAATTGCTCGACGTATCATTTCTGGATTATTCCGTATTTCGTCGCAGGTTGTAACGATGCGCTGGATTAAATGTTGTCTACTTTCAATTTCAATGCTATAAACCTCGTTTTTTAAGTGGCCCCATAAAAAGTAATCACAAGGGTTACAATCAGGAGATCTTGGTGGCCATTCATGTGGACCCCCGCGTCCAATCCATCTATTAGGATACACATTGTTTAAGTGTTCTCTTACTTGAAGGTTAAAATGTGGTGGGGCCCCATCATGCTGAAACAACATGCCTCTTATACCGATATTTTCTAACATATTCGGTAAAATGTTTTGAAGAAAATCAAAGTAAATTTCACCATTCAATCTTTCTTCAAAAAAATGTGGCCCTATCAAATGTCTATTCACAAGTCCGACCCAAACATTTACAGAAAACCTGTGTTGCGAACGGCGTTGGCGTACCGCATGTGGGTTTTCCTGTGCCCATTTATGATTATTTCGTGAATTGTTTACTCCATCCCTTGTAAATTGTGCCTCATCCGTAAATAAGGTTCTGTAAATGACTGGGCGATGGTTAGACAACCAATGACAAAATGCCAGGCGGGGGATATCGTCGCCTTGTTGAAGACGCTGTACCTGCTGGATATTATATGGATGGTAACGTTCTCTTTTTAGGGTTCTTCATACTCGCCAATGAGGAATACCAGTTGCCAAACTGATTCGTCTAGTGCTCATATTTGGGTTTTCTTGAACTACGTTTATAATATTGTTTTGTTCCTGCACACCTTGTTATAAAACACGCTCCACAACTGCAGAAGTAGGAAACTTTCCGTGTTGTCTTGCATACTGGAACACCGTACTAAAGGTTTTATGATTAGGGCATCGACGACCAGGAAAACGCAGGCGATATTCTCTTTCCGCCGACCTACCATTTCAATTACAGAAACCATAGATGAATATTATGTCAGCATATTCCACGTTTGTAAATTTTACTGGCATAGTTAAAATATTTTCACAAGTTTTCACTAACTAAATGCGGATTATTGACACATTAAATTACTAACAAACAATTATTCAACTGTTTAGGAGATTTCTTTTTATTATCTGTCACTTTGAACAAGCCTACTGTGATTGATTAAAAATTTTGTTATTTCATACCCGATTACTTATTAGGACCACAGTTTTTTACCAAAATGGACCTTTAAAACGTGCCGGAATTAGGATTCACCCAGACCACCTAGGCTCAATAGAATTTTTGCAAATTTTAGTTATAAAACTATTTATTTCACGTGCCTCTCATTTAATAGGGTTCTGTAATCCATTTTCTTGCACATTTAACAACGTATTTAAATAACCACGAAGGTGTAACAAAAAAATAAAATAGGCCATTTTGTTTGTTTTTTCTTGCTCTTTTCGAATATCGTATCGAAATTTCAAAAAAATATATACAGGGTGATGTTTTATTGATGCAAAGAAGAAACATAAATTATAGTGAGTCCGGACCTGGATATATTTTTTTTTATACATGTACCTCTTGGGGCTCGTTAGTACATTAGCCGTACCAAATATGAATCCGTTATTTCATTCCCTGTCAAAGCTATGACAAAAAACAGGTTTGGCCAAAAATTATTTAACACCCTGTAACTTCGTAATGAAGGCCCAATGAGACATTTCTATGGGAGGTTCCGGTTACCACTGATGTTCTCTACCTCCTATTAAGCTATGTCCCTCTCATGATGCAACACCCTGTATACAGAGTAAGAGGATAATATGTGTAAATGACAGAAATAAGTAACAAACTTATACAGCTTAAATATCATTAAGAGTGATCGATTTAATATTTTTCATATAATTGGAAAGGCTGAGGGTAAATAAATCAAATTTCGAGTGGGCAATGTTACCTAATATACATAATCTCACTAGAAGACTAGACAGGTGCATATTAGTTTTAAACTGAGGAATATAAAAAAGGTCATAATTTCTACCTATTCGGTATGGTACATTAACTGGCAATCTTGAAAGAAACTCTGAATTAACAGAGTAGTGATTTAGGAATTTGTAGATATAAATTAACGAGGCATGTACACGCCTCAGCTCAAAAGATTCATATAGTCTAGTATACTTTAACTTGGCGTGTGTATGTATGAGTTAATTTTCTCTTGTACACAAAGATCCAGAAATATTGTCCACGTAGACAATGTTTCTGGACTATTGCTTTAACTTTGTGTGCAATATGGGAGAAAATGAAATCGTACGGATATATTAACTCATACATACACACGCCAAGTTAAAGTATACTAGACTATAGTTATATCTGAGCAACATTTAATTGCAATGAGCGAAGTGATCATACGAACGAGTTTATTTAAATAACAGATACTTAAAAAAATTTTGTTGTGTACTTTCTACAAGATCAATAGAATTATGACAGAACGGTGACCAAATAATTTGACAATAATCAAGGTTAGATCTCACAAGGCTGTTATATAATACCTTGATACGCTCTATATTAGAAACGTCTTTGGTATTTCTAATGAGGAAACTGAGTTCTTTTAGACTAGCATTGCTTATCTGCCTTATATGACTATTAAAAGATAGGGATTTGTCAAAAAGAACACCCAGATCTTTAAATTCATTAACACGCCAAAGTTCAGTATTATCAATAGTATAGGGGAAATCTATGGTTTGATTTTTGTTAGAAAACGTCACAGCTACACACTTTTTAATGTTAAGATCAACTTTGTAATCATATTACTTAAATCTTGTTGCAGTAAGTTACAGTCATTGGCATTTTCGATTCTTCGGTATATCTTGCAGTCATCTGCAAAAAGAAGGCAAGCTGAGTAACTCAAAACGTCAGGCAAATCATTAATAAAAATGAGAAATAGCAAGGGACTCAAATTGCTTCCTTGCGGTACACCAGAACTGATTACAATGTTGGATGACTGGTAGCAATTTAAATTTATATAAACTTGTCTCTTATAAAGATAAGAACATATCAGGCAAATTATATCAGAGTTTATTTCATAGTTTTTTAATTTAGTAATGAGAGTCTGATGATCCAGCCCGTCAAAGGCTTTAGCTAAGTCTGTGTATATAACATCCAGCTGTATATTATCTTCAATGGCGATTTTAGCATCCTGAACATCCTGATTTGAGACATCCAGCACGCCCACAGATTCATCACACCACGGTTGGTTCAATTAATAGAATATTTAACAGAACTGAAGATGTATCCAAACTTAGAGCCAAAAAATACAACGTTGGTGATCGTCCATTTGATCAAGTAATATTAGATGCTGCTAATGCTAAACCACGTGTTAGTGTCATAGATTTATCTCCAAACTTGAATATAGACAAAATTTGGAGGTGCCTTAAATGTCATAACTTAAAACCATATAAGCCCAAGTTTTTACACACTATGGAAGAAGGAAACGCAGAGATGAGATTAGAATATTGCTTCTGGGCACACGGCTTGTTTTTAAATGACACAAATTTTTTGAAAAAAATTATTTTCAGTGATGAGGCTACTTTTACAACAAATGGCGTGGTCTCTTCGCAAAACTCAAGGTATTGGTCAACGGTAAACCTACACTGGGTCATAAATTGTAAACGGCAATACTCCAGAAAAGTAAAGGTCTGGTGTGGAATTTTAAATGAGACCATTTTTCTTTGACGACCCTTTAAATAATGTGAGATGCCTACATTTTTTAACACATGAATTTGGAGATGCTGTTCAAAATTTGCCTTTAGCCGTACAACAAAACTTCTATTTCCAACTAGATGGGGCTTCCATTCATAAGCAGTAATAGTTAAAAATTGGCTGAATGACAACTTCCCCATGCGTTGGATTGGACATCACCCCTATGGATTTTGATTTTTGGGGTACCATAAAAAATAAAGTCTACGAAAATAGGTCACGAAATTGAGCTGAACCATGTGATAGAATTAGAGAAGCATGTAGTGAAGTAGAAGTTGAAGAATTAAGAAAATTGAAAAATATATCAGAATTGATGGAGAACTAGTGGAGAAAGATTATATTTAATATTTAATTTTTAAAATTATATTTTTGTTTAAGTAATAATTTTAAGTGTTGCTTAATTTACAATGACTACAAAAATAAAAGTTTAGTTATTTGATATTTTCTTTAAAGAAAAAATGTCTCCTAATACTTAATTAGCGTCATTATTACACGACTACCGAGTTATGAAAATATCTGACAATAAATAACTCGAATTGGGTTTATTAATGAAATCTTAGATATGATTTTTTTAAAAGGAATGAGTATTTTTTAATGAAATTTGGTGTACGAGAGTTTTAGGTCATGCCGAACAAGATTTGTGTCAAAACAAAAACAATTCGAGGTACAATTATAGCGCCCTAAGCAAGAAATTGAGACACAAATTCGATATTAATGGCATTAAAAAAAATTAGTCCCATATTGCTAAGGCACGGCCTTTGAAAATGAATTTGAAACTTATACATAATGTCTTAAATATTTTCAAATTATTTATTTGATGTACCCGCTTTAACAAATTTAATTTTGTCGTTTTCAATGAACGACATTGAAATAATAAGGTAAAATCAGAAATTATTGTAAAGTCGTAACTGATCCTACAATGCTGAAAATCGAGATATCTCAACGAAATCTATTTGCTTGTCTACCAAATACAACAATAAAATTGATTCATTAGAAAAATTAATTAATACCCAAAAGATGCAATCAGAACACTGTCATGTATAAATATTAAAAAGTGAATCCGCAGAATACTTCAAGTATATATAGCGTGTATATTCATAAATAATTATTTATCTCGAGATTTATCTTCAATATTAAAATGCACCCCATTCTACTTAGGTTTAATTGTTTTTCGTAAATGGAGGAGTAGTCCAAGCAAGGACTTCTCTACATTAAAAAGACGCAACAAAAACTTTACGACATAATTATATCGCTGCGGGCCATGGCGCCATGCCTGTCCTCAAACGGCCCGACGCACATTAAAAACCTATAAAGGTAACCGAGTCAATTTGCGAAGAGCAGTACAAAGAGTACAGTTACAAATTCTAACAGTTGCTAGCCTATATATTTTTGAGGTATGTTTATATGTCCATAGAAATAAATCTATATTTGTAAGAAATCAAGCCAGACATTTACATGAAACAAGATCCAGAGATCTTTTACTCCCCGATTCTCATAGAACAAGTATGTTCCAGAAAAGCTTTCTGTACCAGGGCTGTAAATTATACAACTCTCTCGATGAAGACATTAAAGTCTCTGGCAGTATACACATTTTCAAACACAAACTCAAAAGATTGTTATTCGAGAAAAACTGTTATACTATTGATGAGTTTTTTAGTTAATTTGCAATAAAAAAAGATATAGGATAAGGAATATCTGTTTATATGTTTTATCCATTTATATGTTATTTTTTTTTACCTGACTTGTGTACAAAATAGTTTATATGTGCAAATACGTTTGCAATATTTGATCAATTTTTCTTTTTTCAATGATTTTCTCTTTTTGACACTTTCTTCGCTGATCTTTTGTACATTTTTTTGTATATCTTTTCAATGGAAAAATAAATATTATTATTATTATTTTAATGAGGTCGTAAAGTTTTTGTTGCGTTTTTTATTTGCCGGGAACTTATTAATTCAACTATACCTACTAGTTCATATTTTATTAATTTAATTTATAAATATATCTATACGAATAAATTTAAATATATTATATGCAGAGATATAACAAATGGAACGTTAACTTTAAATATTTAAATTAAAAGTTAAGTTAGCGAGTTAAAAACAATCAAGACTTCTCATAAGATTCTAAAAACTCTACCTATCTAAGTACAAAATAACCATTTGGTTTCATTTGTTATGATATATTAATAAATAGTTATTGCAATTACCTTTTGTACTCTAAAATCACATCAGCGTGGTCTCTGCCATCCTGTTTTATCACGAAAAATGCCTAACCATTTAATTCTTGATTTGAAAATGCACAAACTTGAAAATCAAGTGTAATTTTAGTATATACACAAACACTAAACACTAGCACTCACGATATCAACAGCGAAAAATACTTTAAAATGGTTCACATTAACTAAACAATAACTAGAAAGGTGGCAAATACCTCGTTCGTACGCAATTAGACGCGTCACTGAACAGAGCAAGTGTTTTTGCTCATTGTTGATGTTTTGATAGCTACTTGATTCTCTCGCAAAAAACTCGGCCGCTGCTCAGAGTTGAGAAAGAAACAATCACAGTTTGCAGAATCGGCACGCTAGCAGTTCGACGCGGCCTGTGTGATTTAGCGATTAATTCAAGGTATTCATTTTCTTTGGCAAAAAATCTAACACTGAACGGATTATATAAAGTTTTAATACAGATCAGGTTATCATTATTATTAATAAGTTGGTTATTTTAAATGAAATTGCAGTGATTAAAATTAAAGCACCGTTAAATAAATTTTAGAGGATGCAATTTTCATAGCAACAAGAAATATGAATGGCAATAATAATTTCTAGTTAACTTCGTGGCTGAATGGAGACATCCAAAATTATCACAGCGAGAAAAAAAATTTAGTAAATTTAAAAACCATAAAGACAATTTAGCACAAACTGTAAAAACAACTGAAAATAAATTATAGTAAAATAATGGGGTATGCTGATCAACAGACAAAAAACTCGCATCGACACCTTAAATTTGAAAATATCACTATTTTTCTTTTCTCCCACAAACCAGCTATGTTCTAAGTCTACCCCTTGTAAAAAAGGCAAGTTCACAATAGATGAGTATTGGTGAAATCGGTGTTTTAGGGGAGGTCTAGGAGGGGCTAAAAATAATTGTTCGTTGAATCTGAAATGGTCCATGTTCTAACACCCCTTTATTAAAGTGATTCCTAACAGGCTGAAATATTGTGAGAAGCCTCGATTTGACGAGTATTTCAACCTTTCTCTCTGCGAAAATTCTCGGTTGAGGTATGCAAATTTCTACGCAGCCTAAACATGTGTATTGAGAAACTGACACTTCATGGAGTAGGACTGGGAAACACTTCCAGAAATTAGTAGGACAATTTGACCATTCGATCTCAAAAATATTACTTAAACAATACAAACAGCGAGTCCTCCGCCCCAATATGTAAAAATGACGAAGTCTGAAATTTTATTACTAACGGGCTGATTTTTACTATATTGTTTAATTAATATTTTTGAAATGGAATGTTCAAATTGTCCTACAAATTTCTGGTAGGGTTTTCCAGTCCGACGCCATGAAAGTATCAGTTCCACGATCAACATGTTTAGCGGCTGCGTAGAACTTTCCATACTTTTACCGAGAATTTTCGCATAGAGAAAAGACTCGTAATGGACTAAAAATTCTTCAAATAAAAATTGTTCAGATTGCAAAATTGTTTCGAAAAGTATTTTCATATCTCTCTTCGGAGTACCAGGGACGGCTCCAGGGATGGCCAAAATGTATTTTTGCCGAATCAATGAAATTATCAAATAAAATCATTTATAATAGGAAATTGTATTAAAAAGGTTTTTCAAATTTCCCGTCGGAGTTCGTGGGATGGCTTCAGGAAGGGTCCAAAACAAATTATCGTCGAATAAAAATATTTTTGAAATGACAAATATTAGCAAGGAGCTATTTGCGAATTTCTCGTCAGAGAGACCAGAGGAGGCCTCGTTTTTGTCGAATTAGAAACTGGTTCAAGTAAACATTTGTTATGTGCTGCCCTCTAATGGAGATAGATGTAATTAGTTCATGGTCAGAGTGGAGGGAGACCTATTTAGTGAGGTGCCGGTAAAACAGCGCCATCTGTGAGACAACAAACGAACCGCCATTTAACACCTAGAAAAGTATAGAAATTTCTAGCATATTCGAGACGGGTTCTAAAAGGAGATTCAAGTACGTTCGACTATGTATATACAGGGTGTCCCACCCGGAACTGAATCGATCGATATAGAGAAAAGTACGCATCAGAAAATTTTGAAAATTTAGATAATTACTAATGTTGGTGTGGCCAATCCATATAAAATAATTACAAGCAGCTGGCACTTCTGCTTTTACCGGAAGTCGATACCAACTTGCTTATTTCCAATGGAACACCTTATATATTTTAGGGGTTTCGAAAAGAGCATAAAATTCTGAGTCGGAAATATGTAGCATATCCTATACCTAAACCTAGCCGTTTCAGAGATATTTGACATTTTATAGAAAATTTGACAGGTGCAACGGTTTGCAAGAACCGTTATATTTGCTTCTTGTCACGTAAAAAGAACACAAGGAGAACTACGTTTAACAACTGAAATAAATTCAATAATATCATACCAAGTAGTGTTCAGTTTTTCGCGTTACATTTTGTCAACTTTAAACCGCGTAAACTTGTTTAGGTCAAATGGAACACCCTGTATTTTTTTAAGTCAAGTTGTGTAAAATTGAATTCCATTTTTTCTGATATTAGCATTGTGGGGGTTAAAGTTACAACTTTTTGAAATATTAGCGATTTTATTAGAAATTCATGAATTGTTGTAATCATTTCTTCAAAATAGCCATGATTAGAAACAATCAGTCATTATCTTATGTCAAAAAATGCCAGCACGTTTAAATTATACCAACGAAAACTTTTTAAATTTGTTTATTATTTATGGAGAATGTGATAAAGTAATATCAAGAACTTGCAGCAAATTTCCTACTCGATATTCACAAAAACGCAAAATAACACTAACACTGTAACATGCGTATTAATCGAATTGAAGATATGACATGAACTAAAATAGCAGAGATAAAATCAATTTAAAATATGATTTCATTTTAATTTAACAATCGCTCAAAATTCCTCCCTCGAACCTCGACACATTTTTCGCACCTTCGGATTAGTCCCTCATGGGTAGCTCTTCTAATTGAATCCTGTGATATGTTTAGAAATGCATTTCTTACTCTGCATACAATCTTCAATGGTTGTTAATGGGCTCTCATAAACTTTATTTTTAATAGTTCTCCAAATGAAATAATCCAGAACTGATAAATCGGGCGAGCGAGGAGATCATAAGAAAGGTCCATTATTGGCAATCCTTTGATCATAAAAAGTTTCTTGTAAATAATTATTAATTAAATATGCGTTATGTGGGGGAGCACGTCGTGCTGATAAAAAATGTTTCTATGTTCGGCGAGAGGTAAATTTTCGAAATAGTTATTATTCAAATTTTGTAAGATATTCAGATATCTTTCACCTAAAAAAAAAAAAAACAAAAATTTACCTATACATATTAGCAGAAGAGAAAATTTAATTTACCGTTTAAATTTTCCTGATAAAGTTGTAATGCCACCACTCTATCGTTTCTTATGGCACAGTAAACATTGAACTGCCAATTTCCCTGAAAGTTTCGCTCTCTGAACATATGAGGATTTGAGTCACATAATGCGAATTGTGTCTATTAAAAAGTCCATTTTTAGTAAATTTTGCTTCATCTGTCCATATAATATTTCCCAAATAAGAATCGTGACCCTCAGACCTTATTAGAATAAACTCACAAAAATTCTGTCTTCTTAGGAAATCTGTTTCTTTTAATCCTTGAACCATATGGAATGAAAACGGGTGAAATTTATGTTTTAATAAGATTCTGTGAATTGAATCCTTGCATAGTCCCGATTCCAGAGCAGCTTGTCTTAATGACATCCTTGGAAATGCATGAAAATATCCCAGAATGACTACTTCAATGTTTTCGTCATCAACAATAGGCTTTCTTCTTTGCATTTTTGCCTTGACAGAGCCATAATTTTTAAAATTTTCCAGCATGCGTTTTACAGTGTTTGGTGACGGTTTCCGTTTTTCTGGATATCGAGTAGCAAATGTGCTGCAAGTTCTTGATATTACTTTATCACATTCTCCATAAATAATAAACAAATTTAAAAAGTCTTCGTGGGTGTAATTTAAACATGCTGGCATTTTTTGACATAAGATAATGACTGATTGTTTCTAATCATGGCTATTTTGATAAGCAAGTTGGTATCGACTTCCGGTATAAGCGGAAGTGCCAGCTGCTTGTAATTATTTTATATGGATTGGCCACACCAACATTAGTAATTATCTAAATTTTCAAAATTTTCTGATGCGTACTTTTCTCTATATCGATCGATTCAGTTCCCGGTGAGACACCCTGTATAAGAAATGAATTTGATCAGAGAGTTCAGTTCAGTATAAAGTACAATACAGTTCTGATAGAGTTATATACAAGATTAGTAAGTGAACAGAGAAGATAAAGAACAGTGGCAAGTTGTGAATTATTGTACTGAATTTATAGTAGTTAAGAGTTAAAGTTAATGTGTAATTGTAAGGACTTATTATTGTAATTTAGTTGTTAATAAATCAGTGGTTAATGAAAGTTTTGTTGCAATTATTTGAACCAACGTACAGGGTGTTTACTGAAGATTGTAAGAACGTAACACATTGTTAACGATGACACATTGCTCCAAAAAAGGTATTTAAATTTTTTTTACAGAACTCCAGGGCCGGCTCCAGGAAGAACCCAAAATTTGTTTTGTCGTATTTTCTCCCCGACACAAAAAACTTACGTAACTAAAGCAACTTTTGAAATATTAATTTTTATAATACGGGGAATTGTATCGAAAGTGCCCTCTGCAAATTTCTCGTCAGATTAAACATTGCCAAGAAAAAATGCGTTATAAATAAATAAATGTTTTAACCGCCTTTCAGGTCATTTGAATTACCGTCTTTAGCATAAATTTGTGTGAGTAAAGGAAACGAAGCCGTACAAATTATAGCGGGATCCGAACCACTTGCTGGTAATTCGTAAATTGCTATGCAGTAGGTGGGGCTCGAACCCACCTCGCTAGGTATGATCAGAGTGAATACTAGACGCACTAACCATTGCGCTATCGTCTAGGTTAATTTTAGGTTATGCCAAATTGTTTTTTTGTTTCTTATTTTTTTTTTATTCATTTATTTAACGTCGGCCTATTTCCGCTACCGACGCCAATCACCGACACCAGGGGATAAACTCACCAGTGTCTGTGTAGGCACTGGGACCCCTAACCTGAAAATTTTGCCGAACCCCCACAGTTTCTCGTAGGGTAGGAATCTTTAACGTGTTTACATCGTAGATACATGGAACCCACAGTTTTACATCTCTTTCGAAAGATGGTGACGCGAGCAGATCCGCCGACGACGTGGGAGGGCGCGCCATTATCCATCGCACCACCAAGCCGACGTTTTAGAATGTTGAAAATATATTTAGAATATGTCATGACGACAAAATATTGTTAAGGTTCATTCACCTGAGACAGGATTTTCTTCTACTTACACGGTCAACTTAAAAATGTGTAGGAAATATCTGCAAGATATTTCCATTCCCAAAACCCTTATATTTAAAATTACTGTAAGTAGTACAAGTCAGTAAAACACTCCGCCAACTATGTTTTCAGTCTCCAATCAACGCACACTATTTTAAAACTATCTCTTTCCATTCAACTAAGACATCCAAAGTTTATATAGGGGTTACATTTTAAGAGAATATAAGCATTACTCAAACTGGCACATTTCTGCAATGCGCTATTTTACGGTTAAGAGTAAGATTAAGTAAGATATATGTATCTCAAAGACAGATAAGAGGGATGTAATACGTTATTATTCGAACGGACATATCAATAAATCACCTGCCAGAAATTAGTCTTGTCATCCTGTAACATGTTCTGTTCACCTTTGAAACCATTAATATAATACGAACGACAACCGTTTTCCCTTTTTTGTAGCCTGTCAATGATGTTTTATAGGAAAATAATATTATTTCCACCCTATGTTAACAATACTAAGGATTCAGACAGTTTGGAAGGTGAGACGGTCCAGGTGATTGAGCTGATTTTGGATAAAATATTAACATGAAGATTGATTTCAGTGAGATAGACAATTTATAACAGGTATATGACACGTCGCGCCGATTAGCGAATTGAAGATGCCTTGAATGCTTTCTAGAATTCAAATAAATGTTTGTTTTGGACTTTTACTGTGAAATGCAACAATGTTCCTCGTTTTCATTGCAAAGAGCACAATATTTGATTTTGCGTCTTGATATTTTACGTACTTATTTCGATGGAAATTAGGTAAAATAAATATAATAATTTATGACTTTATAAGTAACGTATGTACTAAATATCAATTATTTATCCACATGACATAGTCCTCTCAAGCATCTGCGCAGCTTACACAAATTTGTGAAAGTATTTGCGTTTTTATCAAAGCAATGAGATAATTTGGTGCATTTCTTATTCCATCTGCATTAATTTGATTTCATTCTTCGCCCAACAAACATAGCAACAGTTATCGGTAGAAATTACACCGGCGATGGGATCGAACAGAACAGAAAAAGTTATTGTGAATACCTTTGTTCATCTCCCTAAAAAAATTAACATTTAAATTGTTAGTTTCAAAATAAAGCATAGTGGGTATATAACATTGTTCAAAAACTCACAAAATGACATGGACATCCAACTTTCAACCGAGAATGTAACGGTAAATGAGGGCTTGTATAGTGACAGGATGATACTTATTACTCCTGTTGAATATGACGACACGTACATTTATGCCAGCCAGCGTAAACATTTAAAGGACCATACATTAAATTCATTACTATACCGGGTGTAACAGGATCATGGTATACCCCCCTTTCCTCCTTTAGTTTTGAAGATAATTAATTGAAATTTAGGACATACTACATACATAATTAGCGGCACTTTTTGACATACAATTGTTTTTTTTCACTTCCGCTTTCGCCGGAAGTGACACTAACTTTCGATTTTTAAATGGAACACCCTGTATATCATAACATTTTTGAATTCAGCATAATTTTCTGAATCCAACGATGCCAAATAAGTGACATTTCAAACATCATTTTTTTTCATAATATAATTTTTAGTTTTCCATTTAAGTGTGCCATGACGGTTCCGATTTATTCTAAATATCCCCGTGTAATGCTACAAAAATCGAATTTCCGTTAAAAACACAAAATTCACAAAAAATGTTTGGGGCAGAACTCAATTTTTTCAATTGGAACCATATCGGTACCATGGTACCATTTATCAGTAGTAAAGAATTTATTCATATGTCGTATCAAAATGTGCGATAAATACAAATAAAATTACTACTAAAAGAAAATACAATTTTATTCTAATTACCTTGTTACACATAAGGTGGTTTTGCTATACAAAAAATTAACAGAAAATATTACAACAGTTGTTCAAAATGCTGTCCATTAACGTCAATGCACTTATGAATTCGCATAGCTGTTTCTCGAAGAACGTTCGCCAATTGCTGGGCCGTTATGCTATTAATTGTTCGTCTTAGTCGTAGCTCCAGGTCTTCACGAATTGTAACGGCGGTTGCATAGACAATAATTTTTAAATGACCCAAAACAAAGAAATCAAGGGGCGTTAAATCAGGTGACCTTGGAGACCACCTCACAGGACTATATGTCGAAAATAAGTTTTCTCCGAATCTCCGTTGACAATAATCAATTACTATCCTTGTTGGAAATACATTCCCTGTCCTAAATCTAAAGGTAATTCATCTAAAATGTCCTCAATCTCATTTTCCAGGAATCTCAAGTATCTGGCACTAGTTAGAGGTCCTTCAAATATTATTGGACTAATGATTCTACTACCTATTATTCCAAGACAAACATTGAAACCGAACTGCACTTGATAGTTGCCCTCGCGTAATAAGTTTTGATTTTCTTGTGACCAATATTTTGTATTTTGTCGGTTAAATAATCCCAAATTTGTAAACCTAGACTCGTCCGAAAATAAAATCAGTCCCAAAAAATCATTGTTTGGCTGCACAAAATCCAATTGCAATATTCTATTCTACATTCGTAATCACTTACGAACAAATGTTGTTGCAATTAGTATTTAAAAGATTTATAATGGTATTTGTGCAAAATTCGGCTTACTGTTTGGTGACTGATGTCCAATTCAAACCCAACTTGCCTTAAAGAAACAGTCTTATCAACTTCTATTCGAGCCAAAACATTTCTTCGGGATCATTGTTAGGCTCTCTTCGGAATTGGTTTTCAACACGTTTAAAATAATTTTTCGCTGGACATCGTCTACCAGGATATCGTTGGGCATAAAGATCGGTAGCCGCAACTGCATTTCCTTTACATTCCCCATAAGTAATTATCATGTCCACTTTTTCATCTCATTTTGAACACAATTAACAAGAATTTTAAACAATTTTTAAAGACACAATAAAAACACCGTTAAACCAACAAATGTTTGACAAGCTAAATATTTCATTGTTTTCAAAGCCACCTTAGTTACTTCTTAACATTTAATTAGAACAAAATTGTATTTTCTTTTAGCTGTAATTTTGTTTGTATTTATTGCAAATTTTAATAAGACATATGAATAAATTCCTCATTAATAGTTCTAATAAATGGTACCAGAGTACCGATATGGTTCTATTTGAAAAAAATGAGTTTTGCCCCAAAAACTATTTTGGTGAATTTTATTTGCTCATAAGTCACGTAATTTAGCGTTTTTAACGGGATATCGATTTTCGTAACATTACACGGGTCATTTAGAATGAATCGGAACCGTCATGGCACACTTAAATAGAAAACTAAATATTACATTATAAAAAAAATGATGTTGGAAATGTTGGCATTGTTGAATTCAGAAAATTATGCAGAATTCTAAAAGCCGGTGAAACCGGAAGTAAAAAAAATCAATTGTATATCAAAAAGTGCCGCTTATTATGTATATAGTATATTCTAAATTTCAATCAATTATCTTCAAAACTAAAGGAGAAAAGGGGGTGGTACCATGATCCTGTTACACCCGGTATAGGATAGAAAATTAATTGTCATATTTGAAAGTGTAACGCATATTTTACTGTAATTTTGACCTGTACAGAATGTTTTAAAAAGGATCGGCATCAAATTTGGCATTTTATTTTTTACTTCAAAATAATTAAACACTTTATTTTGATGATGTTTTTCTATTAGTAAACGTATTTATAAATATATATAGAAGTGTTTTTGTCATTTTAGGTATGGCCAAGTTCAGATTCACCAAGAGGTGAAGCAGATGGACAGAGCTTTGTGTTTCCAGCTTGCGCTGAAGATGCAACGTCTCAAAGTTCTACATGTCTGGATAATCACCATACGGATTCTGGAATCGAATCAACGCAGGTTAGTTGAAACCCTCAAGAAGAATAATTGTAAATTTTGAAAAGAAAATCGTAAAAACAATTGGTCTTTCTTATAAGCCTGATTTTCAAAACTATTGTTGTTTGTCACTGAAATATCATTCAGAACATATTTTCAAACTATATTTTTATAAGAGACCTCTTTATCTCGATAATAAAGTGAACCTTATACTAATAGTTATGATATTGTTCCTGTTTTATGTTTCGAATAATAAATAAAATCAAGAAGGCGAAATGTTATATAGTCATCTGCAATTTTACTCTGCAGATAAAAAAGGCAGCAAAAACTTTACAAGCTCGTTATTAACGCCAGTGAACCATTCGGTATGGTGTCATCAAACAAGCCGACGAATTAAAAACCTATAAAGGTAAGTGGTGTTACGCTTTTCTTCTATTCTTACCAAAAGAATGCTCAAAAGAGAAAAGCACAACATATGTGCGAACGGCTAGCTGGTATAGTACGGGAGCTTAGAGGGGTCGTAAGCAGGGAAAATCAATTTTATTTATAAGGAAAATATATTGTGTGAATCGGTTTAATTTTTTTGTTAATAAGAACAGAACAATTTAAGGTAAATAAATTAATCATATTTAAAGGGCGCCATCTATAGTTTATTCAGTGTTACTCTTTGAATTTTCAAAACAAATTTCTATAGATAAATGTGAATTATAGGAAATGGTCAATAAAACGACAATAATTTAAAATAAATGTAGATTAATAAAAAAAATTGATGACTGTTGTGACTTTTATAAAAAAATATGTACAAAAAAATATATTTGTTATATAACAAAAAATGAAATTTATTCTATTTAACAATTAAAACATATATTACCAATTTACATATTTGGAGTTGGTCGATTCTGGTAAAAAGTTCTCTACTAGTTCCGGCTTCCAGTAGTCTTGATCCTTTATTGATCTAATGGTGATGGAATAAGTTCATATTGATGGGTGATATACAAGCAGCAGTTCGGTATCAAAGCATACATACTTTCTCGTACTATATTTTAATAAAATGTAACAATTTCACTGAGGAATTTAGGTAGTTACGTATCCTAGTAATAATAGGTGCTCAAAAAAAAATGTAGGTCAATTTAGCTCATTTCTACGAATAAGAGATTGGGAAACTCTCAGAAATCGGAAAATTTAAACAATTTAAAAGTTATAATATAACGTTTAAATTGTTGTTTAATGACATTAAACCGAGTACGCATGACGTCATCTATTAGATATATTAGGAACTGGCTTGGATTGGTCCCCATTGTGCCAATTTAAAAGGTTACGCCATCTGGTATTGAATTATGTAAGTATTACTACTAAACCTCTTTGTAAATACTAAACTATTAGTTTCTATACTATAGATGTCAGTACTTTACGTTAAGTTGATAATAAAGTCTGCGATAATAAATGTTGATTTATTGGATAACCTATATCTAATCTATGTAACCTATTAATCATAGAGATAAGTAAATATTTAACATTTAAACCTAAATATTAGGAATAATGGAAAATTTGAATTGACATAATATATACCTGTATAGTTTCACATTAATCATTAAGTGTTAACAGTAGTTAAATAAAGTTATGTTTTAGGATGAAGCCATCTGGAAGAACTGGGAACTGTACAAAAATGATACTGAAATAAAATATAACTAAAAGTATGATTAATATACAAGACTTATTAAAGTATGGTATTAACAATAACAGTAAAAAACAGTTATACGCTATATTTAACAAATAGTTGTCATCTTCAGTGAATTTCAGCTACGAAAATCCACCTTTGTGTTATACAGGGCGTGTTGAGCATAAGGAATATGGAGAAATTTGAAGAAATGGTAAATTTGATTATTCAAGTGCAGAGAGTGACCATATTTTAATGAGGTCATAAAGATATTGTTGCTTTTCTTATCTGCAGAGTAAAATTGCAGACGACTATTTTTTTTTATGTATACATTTATTTAACGTCGGTCTATTTCTGCTACTGAGGCCTAACACCGATGCTTGTGGACGAGCTACCCCCAACCAGGTATTTTGCGGAACATCTTCCCTTAAGAAGAGTAGGGATCTTTTACTTGCCTAACATTTAATAGACAAGGGACCGACGGCCTTAGATCCCCTCCGAAGGATTGTATATCCCATATACAACCCTCGCCTAAGATTGTATAGCTTCTGCGCATTCACAGATATACAAGCCGCTGGAAGATGTGTGAGGCGAGGACGCGGTTTTCGTTGTGAACACGAATTAGCTCCCTAATTTCGGGAAATAAAAAATGGTCGGCAGAGCTTAGAGTCTTTGAGCTTTGTAGAGACTCCGGAGCCCATCGTGCACTCATTTTTGGATTTGTAGAGTCTCAGGGTTTGATTTCTGGTAGTCTTGTGAGGGTCAATTGCTACACCCTGTATATTGGATTTTACACTAATTTTTAACACTTGACTAAAGCTCGTTTTAATTATCACTGATTTGACTTTTACAGCTAGTGCGGGGTCAACGGCTACACCCTGTGTGTTATTTTTCCTTGAAATTAAACACTATTGTTTACAGGACAATATAAAATTATTTATTCAGATGTATTGAACAGAGTTGAAGAATTTGTTTTATTTTACAGATGGTCTTTTTGAAATTGGAAAACTAATCGACAACAGAAATTCTGTCTTTGGTTGCTTTGAAAATATATTTGAAAAATGTTGAAAAATACTTAAATCGGAAAAATTCACTTAGACGGTTGAAGATAATAGAAAGGGGTATTTGATTATAATTAAAAATAAAAGGGGGCCACTTAAGGCGAGGACTTAAAACTAACTCTTTTTAACCAGTTTCCGGCCTGGGAAGCTAGAATTGAACAGTCACGGAAAGTATGCAGGGACTGGGAATAAGAAAGCCTAGCTAGACGGAGGTATCTACAACATTTGTTAAATAGTAACCGGACCCATGCAATAGCATAATCAGCTTATTACACAAAAAATCACTTTTTGAAACTTATATTTTCCACTAGACCACTTTGCGAGTACTTAACACAGGAGTCACTGTCAAAACTGAACTTATTTTGGGCTTGCTGTACACCGGTATTTATACTGTTAGTTGACTGCGTTTTTCGTGAACCTAGCACGAACGTTTTTACCCCATTGTAGAGCTGGATTTGACACCATCGGATCGGCACGACTGTGAAATATTTCACAATATTGCGCAATAGTTTACTAAAAGTTGAAATTTTGAGATGAAATTCATATGGAAAAATCGGCGATGAAAAGGAGAATTTTTTGATATAAAAAAGAAGTTCGAATCGATTCTGGTTTTGGAAATATTGAAGTTTGACTGACGGAAATTTAAATGATTTGAAAGGGCCCCATAAACTTATCACGAAGGTCAGACGTTTAACAGTTGAAATAACATGAAAATGCTCCTGATAGATGCGAGGTGGATGGAAATAAGATATGATAATGCTCCTAACAGGTACGAATCGAGTTTGAGCGGAGATATCGTTTGAAAGGGTAATCGAGATATATGTAGTTTTACGAGGGGTGATTGAAAGGTTGTGAAACTCGAAATATTAATTGAAGCGCTGGAATTGGATGAAACTAATTTAACTATTAAGACTCGAGGTAGGGAACGTGGTTAGGAGTATACAGGGGGTTGTCAAAAAGTAATAAGATTTAAAAATTGAAACGGATGCAAGAATTGAATGAAGTGTAGTTGAATGGTGAGTTTTAATTTAAGTTGAAGTATTTACCATGAACCATGAACCATTTAAAACCTAAGACACTAAGAATAATTATTGTGTATTATATTCCATGTATAATTTTTTATATTACTGTGCTGCGTGTAATCAATGTCGACTTCTCGTGACTTGTCTTAACATATGATGGTATTTATTTATTTATTTACAATATTTTTTTATATATTCTGTGTTTACTATTTTCAATACTTTGATATGATATTGTACTAACCATACAGTACTGTATTACTGCTAATTCTACACCCCTCAATGACTTACCAAATGTACAGTTCCTGTATTAATTTAATGGTGAATATAGATTATTATTATTTTTTTTTTTTTTTTTACAAAAAACCAGTCGCCCTACTCTGTGGCTCCGACCCTCACAGAGGGGAGCTGGTAATACCAATAGCCACTCCCCACGCCCGTGGGGTGAGTGACTACCGGGTCCGCGAATCGTGTGCCCTGAGTAGACGTAATGAACCGAGGATGACAGCCTTCTGCATTCTGCCGGCTAAGATCTCTGCCGAATCTCGGCATGCCGGTATGATCTTTAGTTCTGAAAGCAGCGTCTGTCTCATTCCACCGAGGGCTCCTATAATCAGTACCACTATTTTAACAGAATGGCCTGGATAAAGCCTGCGGAGTTCGAAGAGCAAATCTCGATATTTTGTCCGTTTTTCCTCCTCTTTCAAGACAATGTTGCTCTCAGCGGGGGCTGAGAATTCCACGACATACATTGTCTTGAGTTGGTGGTCGAGGAGTACTATGTCAGGCTTGTTGGCTTGTATTTGCCTGACGGTGGGAAACGAGTAGTTCCAATAAATTAGGCACTTCTCATTCCCCACAACGGACTCAATATCCCCCGGAACGTAAGGCAGCACTGGTGTTTCGTCTATCCCATACGAGTGCCTTAGATGATAGTAAAGCACTCGTAATGCTGCGTTGTGTCTATGAATATAGGCCGAGACTGCGTATGTCGGGCAAGCCGACAGTAAGTGCATTACAGTCTCCGGCGCCCTGCGGCAGGCCCTGCAGCTGACATCAGGGACCTCCATACCCATGACACGACGTCGATAGACGAGAGTGTTAAATACACCATCCTGGCAAGCCATTATGAATCCCTCGGTCTCAGACTTCAGCCCAGCTGACCTTAAGAAGGCGAAGGTCAGCCTTTCGGATAAGCCGAGGTCTTCTATATTTTTATAGAAGATTCCGTGCAATGGCTTATCCTTATGGAGCTGCAGAAGGATGTTGTGTTCTGCAGCTCTAATGTGGGCTTTTAGTCGAACGGGTTCCAACTCGGTGACAGAGTCGGGGTTTACCCGCTCGACGTTGAAGATGAGACCAAGTTCATCGGCTGCTCTCCGTGCTGCCTTAAAGAGAAAAGCTCCTACCTCTGCATTTTCATGGTCTCGGACCATGCAGAGGAGGGGATCCGAACTCCTGATGACCTTACATGCTCCCTCCAGAACCATCCTGCTATGGAGACTCTCCAAGCTCAAGAGTCCACGGCCTCCCCGATGTCGTGGGAGATATAACCGTGGAACGGACGATTTAGGATGCAAGCTCCTATTGAGATGCATCTTCTTGCGGGTTACTACATCGAGTTGACGCAGCTCTTCTCTAGTCCACTTCACTACTCCG
Source organism: Leptura quadrifasciata (assembly GCA_963675555.1). Taxonomy (NCBI): domain Eukaryota; kingdom Metazoa; phylum Arthropoda; class Insecta; order Coleoptera; family Cerambycidae; genus Leptura; species Leptura quadrifasciata. Next base: position 144,024,524 of record OY776676.1, on the reverse strand, counting down.
AAAGAGTAGAGAAGGATCGGAACGGCAAGCATATTTGTAGCAGACACCTTGTTCTTCCCCGACAGTTCTGAAGACCAGATCTGTCGGAGTAGGTGCTGATACTTGCCGCGGAGAGCGTTTTTCACTACACTCACTTCTTGGGTGGAGCGTTGCTCGACACCCAAGTAAGTGTACGACTCTCCAGCATCTAGATGGTGTAAGATGCTTCCGTCCACGAGCTGCGCGTCCTCTCCATAGTCACCGCATCGTCCTCTCTTGAGATGGATCAGTGCGCATTTGTCCAACCCGAACTGCATACCGACAGCCTGCGTATACTCCTGTACCACCCTAAGGGACTGTTGGAGATCCCTCTCTCCAGAGGCATAAAGTTTAAGGTCATCCATATAAAATAGATGGGTGACCTTATGCCTCCTGTCGCCGGGGGTACCGCAGTTGTAGCCACGGGTTTTCCGGAGCGAGACGGATAATGGCAGTAGTGAGATGCAAAACAGAAGGGGGCTGAGGGAATCTCCCTGAAATACTCCTCTTCTGAATGTTACCGACTCTGTTTGGACTCTATCGTTACCCGATGTTATGGTAAAGCGAGTCCTCCAGAGCGGCATCAGTTCTTCAATACATCTCACTACGGGACCGGGTACCACAAGACATCGGAGCAAGTGAACAATGAGCTCATGCGATGTCATGTCGAATGCCTTGCGGTAGTCGATCCAGGCCATAGAGAGGTTCCGCTTATACTGCATGGAGTCCTGCGTGACACATCTGTCAATCAACAGATTCTCCTTGCAGCCAGCGACACCTCTCTTCGACCCTCGTTGCTCATATATCCGTTCGTAAACCGGTTCAACTGCGTGGAGCACCCGCATGTACAAAATGCGTGTAAACACCTTGTAACATGCGTTTAGACAGGTTATCGGTCTGTAATTCTTTGGGTTGGACAAATCTCCGGTCTTGGGGATCAGCACTGTCCGCCCCTCAACAACCCAAGAAGGGATTTGCTGCTCCCCATTTAACCAGGAATTAAAAATTCTGGCCAAATGGTGGTGGGTGCTCGATAACTTTTTCCACCAAAAGTTATTTATCCCATCGGGACCTGGAGCAGCAAAGTTCTTAGAGCCCTCAAGAGCCCTACGAACCTCTTCTGGGGTTATTGGTTCGCACACTTCCTGTGGTCGCTGAAGCCTTTGACAAAAGGCTTCAAAGTGTGCAAGGGCAGGAGAATCTCGGTTGAGTGGAAGCCTCTCCTCGTACAGCGTTTTCCAGAAGTTCTCCACCTGATCTGCAGTCGGCGGATTTTCTACAACGCGCGGAGGCGGTTGGAAAAGGCGCGAGGGCTTTTCGCGGAACAGTTTATTTTCCGCAAGCCCTCTCGCCCGCCTCACTAATGACTTTTTGCAAGTCACTAGCATCCGTATCCTGTCGAGACAGTGCTGTTTGGTGGTTCGCAGCACTGCCTCATTAAGTGTGTGATGGGCGCGTCTTAAATTGGCGGCTAATCGACGCACTTTAGGCGTGAACGGCCTGTTGGCCGCCATATAGTCCATCACACATTGGATACGGGATGCGTGTTGCCTCGCCGACCGGATCTTGGCTTCCATCTTTTGTATGCGCCGCTGCGCTCTCTCCTGTGGGGAAGAGGTATTCCGCCTCTCCACCTGAGACGAGCGTTGAGCAGCGGCATACACGGCACAATTTATGTGCCAGATGTCAGCCTCTTCTGGTAGCGCTGTGCGAAGTTCAGCGTCCACTCTGGCCAGGTCTTGTGGCCCGGGGGTTTTCAGACGGTGTAACCCCCTTCTGGTACTGAGACCCTCTGGTATTGGCGGAACGAGGAGAACTACGTCCTCAACCGGTGAATGTGGCGGTCCTTCGACCACCTCATTCACCGGTCCAGGAGCAGTCCTCACGTAGCCCCTACTACGAAGGTGGGATACATAGTCACGCAGATTTTGTGGCGTGAAGGCGCTATGCTCTGGTAGCCTCTCACACCACAGAGCATGCATCCGCGCCATGTATCCCCTCCGCGCGGGCTCACTGCTTTCATAGCAATGCAGAAGTTCATCCCTCAGCTCATCTGTCCACTCAAAGCGTCCTTGGACATTGCCAATTTCGTCAACGGGCGGCCCGTCCGGTTGGGCCCCACCACCTTGCCCTTGACCCCTATCCGAACGGGGTCGATCGTGGGGGCCCTGTCTTCGGCCTATTGGAACCAAAGATTAGGGCCTGTGGGTGGTTAGCCCAGCAGGCCCACGACCGACACCAGAGGGGAAGATGCTTTCCCCTCCCGGGTGCACTAGGGCTGCCGGTTCGGTTTTGCACCCCTAGCTGGAGTAAGTGGTGGCGCTACTCACCAAAGGCTTAATAGATGGAAGTTAGCCCCTCCTGCTTATTATTATTATTATTATTATTATTATTATTATTATTATACGACGGGTTGTCAAGAAGCAATGAGAGTCGAAACGTAAAAGTGGTCTAAAAAGTTAATGAAACGATACAAACTATAGCGGTTTTAGGTACGGATAGTGGTTTTGACTTATTTGATGACTATGAGCGGGCTGTATTTTTAAGGGGTGTTTTTTGTAAAATGTCCTTTATAAAATTACTGGAATGCATGTTGAAAGTGTATTTTCGGTGATTCTAAGTTACTTTGTAATTATAGAATGTTCGTGAATTTTTCCTGATTTTTGTAACCTTGGATGTAGTTTTTTGAGGTAAACTGGGTCTGGTTGACTTTTTTTACATGGTTTGCCATGGTGCCTGAATTGATATGAATTTTTGGTTAATTTTGCAATTTTCTGTTTTTTGTTTTTGACTTGTAGGGGAAATACCCTATAACAGTTGGAACGGTCACCCATTCAACTACTAACCGCGCCTTACGTTGCATTACATCGCATATCGAAGTGTGTACATAGTAAAGACGCACCCACGCTCGCCCCTGCAGACGACTATACATAGTCAAATAAAATAATACGAATTCAGAAAGTATAAGTAGTAGATCTGTTAAAACATTACAACTATAATTTTGAATAAACTATTATTAGATATTTAGATAAGTAAAATCATTATCAATATGGTATGTATAATAAATCATCAGATCCAAACGTTACGTAATGCAGTAATATCTTCGCCGCAGTCATAGTATCGGTTGTAAAGCTGCGGGTAGAAAACGACATTAAATTAAATGTTCCGTAAGACGCGATTTACGAGAAACTATTAAAATCTTTTGAAAGCTACTTTCATCGGTTTTCAAACTAGTAAGGTTAATATGTTCGATTTCTTAATAACTTAAAGGAAGTTTTGCAGTTTCAGCCCTAGTACAGGGTAGCCTACAACTTCAGGGCAACAATTTAGGGAAATGTTGATGGGGTCAAAACAATGCCAGTATTTTATGTAATTTCTTTTCTGCAGATCTTGGTTACTGAGTTACGGACCGCTGGAGCGGAGGGATGAAAATTGTTTTTTAATTATAACTTTTAAATCATCATCTCAAACTAAATGGAATTATTGTAGGTTACAAAACGGATAAATGTAAGTTGGATGTAGAAGTAAATTAACATAAATCCTAGGAAGCCATAAACGGACAATGCCATTACCACTTTCTACATAACGGTAATATATTGCTTCTAAGTGATTTTAATATGCAATATTATGAAAAGGTAATTGGTAATGATAAGAAATTGCGAGCTTTAATTAATTTTTGTATATTTCATGCGATATTAACCAGTAGAATTTAATAACTAATACTAACAATAGAACTCTGAATATTGTTTTTTGTATTAAAAAATGTGAAATTTTGCATGGTAGCACTCCCATAGCACAGGAAGATATGTACCATGTTGCTTATTAATTAATTTTGAATTAAATAAGTTGTGTCATAAATATTCTTCAACCAATACTACTCAGAGGATATATACTTTTCGAAAAGCGAACTTTATAATTCATTAACAGAGACAGACTGGACTTCTGTGAAAGATTATTCGGATGGAAATATTGCCTGCGATAAATTTTATGACAAATTATACAATATATTAGATAATCATGTGCCACTTTATAAAAACAGTACATATAAATGCCCTGTTTGCCTTACTCCTGACATTATAAACTATATAAAATTAAAAAATAAACATAGAATGAAATATAAACAATTCAACTCTCATTATGATCTCAGAATTCTAGTTCAAGACTCAATTATTTATGATCCTAAGATCTTTTGGAAATTTGTTCATGCTAAAAAGCAAAACTCGGTAGTATGATGCATAATAATACCTCTTATGACAGCCCTCAGTTGATTGTTGATTTAGTTGGGAGTATTTTAGTAGCGTTTACCTCCCTCAAAATAACGATTCATTGTTGCCGCTAAATATTGATTCGAATATTAGACGTGCGTCCACCTTCACTCCAGACGATGTTGTTAAAGTCATAAAAAAATTAAAAAATAAATTCACTTCTGGACCTGATGGAATACAATATTTTTTTTTTGTAAAGGACAGTGCATATATTTTTGCCAAACTTCTTTCCATTTTGCTTGGTTTAGCCTTGAAGAGTGCGACATTTCCAGATGTGTGGAAAATAGCTAAAGTCTGTCCCATTTTTAAAACTGACGATCCATCTATAGTTAGCAATTATAGACCTATTTCAGTTCTGTGTAATTTTGCAAAAGCTTTTGAAATGTTATTGCGGAATAATATCCTGCTAGACGTGAAGAATTCTATTACTTGATTTCAGCATGGCTTCGTGGAAAAAATTATATAAAACAAATAAAAAATAAATCTTTTATTTAAATGCTATATCCAGATATCGATTTTGATCGATTTGGACCATAAATGACAAAAGTCATCTGCCATATTGGCGCCGCCATTTTTAATTTCTGAATTTTGATCAAGAATTCATAATTGACGATCTCAAAAACCCCAGATATCGATTTTGAGTCGAATCGCATCATAAACGATAAAGTCGTCCGCCATCTTGAAGCCGCCATCTTGATTTATTCTTATATGAAAATGTTACAGTGTATTGTGACCGGATTTATACACATGTGCAATATTTCAAAGCTTCAGCTCAATTAATCTTAATTAGAACTAATCGAATTTTTGATTGCAAGATTTGACCTAAACAAACTAACTAACTAACATTGCAAGTTTAATAAAAACTTTTTAAAAAAAGATCTGCACTATCAAACCTACATTTAGTTACGCAATTTATTGCTGAGAATATAGATAATGGCAATCAGGTTGACGTTATCTACAAAGATTTTTCTAAAGCCTCTGGCGGCATAGACCATCCAAGTTTATTAAAAAAATTAACCTTGTTCACTTGTTCAGCACTAACGATTCCATTATTTTATTATTTAAGTTTTACCTTTACCGCCGTAAACAGTACATTTGTTATAATGGATATAGGTCTTCTTATTACAGTGCAAGCTCAGGTGTTTCTTAGGGATCGAATTTGGGACCACTAATAATTTTACTTTTTATCAATGATTTAGCTGAGGAATTAACGTGTCAAAACTAATGTATTGCAGTCCAATATGGCATCCTCATTATGTAACTTATAAGAATTCGGCAAAAATCGTGCAAAGAAATTTTTTTAAATATCTTTTAAATGTGATGGATTTTACCCTGATAAGGCTACTGATTATAATTCTACTACTAAAATTTAGTTTTGATACTCTCGAGCAGAGACGAGCGGTTTTTGCCATAAAATTTTTATTTAACCTAGTGCAACACAACGTTGATTGTCCTGATCTCTTATCGCAATTAAGTTTTCTGATTCCTAGGCAGACATCAAGGCAAGATATCACATTTTATATTAACACATCTAGAACCAATGTTCTTATGAAGTCACCCATTTATGTAAGTGTTCGTATTTTAATAAAATTGTATACAGACTCGCTCAAGTTTTAAATGTGGCGCGCCTAAATATAGATGCTATTACTTTGTAGAATATATTTGTCATTTAAGTACCAAGTTAAGTCTTAATTATATTCCTATTTTATTTGTTTCCCATAGTTAATTTGCATTTATGGTACTTGAATTATGTTTTTGTTTTCTGTTATTTTGAATCTAGTTAGTAAATTCAAATTAATATATTTGTTATCTTACATGTTATTTTTTAAGTAGTTTGTCTTGTTATTAGATTGTAAAAATCTGTTGGGTGAATATATAAACAAATAAATAAAATAAATAAATGTCCAAGGGTTGACATTCTAAAAGTTTTGCAGGAAAACTATTCTCGAACAGTAAATATTTTTTTTTTTAATACATTTATTTAACGTCGGCCTATTTCCGCTACTGAGGCCTAACACCGACGCCTGTAGACGAGCTACCCCCAATCAGGAATTTTGCCGAACCTCTTCCCTTAAGAAGAGTAGGGATCTTTTACTTGCCTAACATTTAATAGACAAGGGATCGGCGGCTTTACATCCCCTCCGAAGGATGGTATATCTCCTATACAACCCTCGCCTATGGTTGTATAGCTTACGCGCATACACTGATATACAAGCCGCTGGAAGATGTGTGAGGCGAGAACGCGGTTTCCGTTGGAATGGTCACCCATCCAAGTACTAACTGCGCCTGTCGTTGCTTTACATCGCATACCGAAGTATGTACATAGTAAAGACGCACCTACGCTCGCCCCAACATTAAATATTAAAATTAGATTTATGAAATGTTTGTCTAAGAAAAAGGTAAACGATTTGTTATGAACATTTTTTTTGTTCTGTTACTTTACAATAAAGGTTTTATATAGTATCAATTTTATTTTATTTTTATTCGTTTTCTGGTTTAGGAAATATTCAATTTTTCGCATCTGGGGTTAATTTTCTTTTCTAAACTAAACGCAGTTTTATTCAGCAGCAATTTTTGACAATAATTGTTACATAGGCAAAAAATAGGTTTCAGAATATAGATAAAAATTGAAAAAAGGTGCCAATACTAGACAGCAAGCTCACACTGAATTGTGCATTTTTGCAATTTTTTAAATTTATCTAGTATAATCGAAATAAATATTTTGTAAAATATGTACTACGTAAGACCAAAAAGCCCACTGTTTCATATAAAAGGAAGTAAATTCATTGTCAATTCAATGTGTACAATGTGCGTTTCTAAAGCGATTGAAAATAATGTTCCATAACTTGCGACATACTGCGTCCTCAATAGGAAAACGCATAAGAATATCTAATTGCAATAGGCACCCAGCAGGGAGATTAATTCTAAAAAAATCCACTATCCACTGTGAATCTTTGTTGTAAAATCAATTGCTTTTAAATTATAAATATGTAAAATTTTGATAATTCGTACGTAAAGTTCTCCATTTAAAATTTTTGAAACTATATTGAAATTATTTCTTTACACCTTCTTTAAACTATGCATAACTTCTGCAACAACAATTTGATAATTTGTTCTGTTATGTGCAGAGCGCAGGAGGGTATTTACTACACACATATATTTTTTAACGCTTTGTTTATTTTTATGTCCTAGCGGAGTTTAGCTGCTACAGCTACTCTTCCACTCAACCAGGACAGCCAAATGAGATGAACACGAAAGGAACTCCGGGGTTTGTAAAAATCAAATAATTTAGGCTGGAGAGTTTTAGGTGAGACTCTGGAGACCTTCCGTGCTCTTAATTTTGTTTGAATCGAAGTTGGGGTGGTTAGTTCTTAAACGGCTGGAATGGGCCAAATGCTTCGCCCTGTATATGTTTCAGAGCCAAATTTCACTTTTATGAATTTTATTTTGGTAGACAGAGTCAAAGGCTACACCAGGTACAGTCTTTTTGCATTAAATTGCTTTTTTTTATTTTAGCTGGCAGGATTAGTGACTACACCCTGTATAGTTTTTCTTGAAATTAAACACTTTGATTTAAACGAAAACTAAATAAGTATTTATTTAAGCGTAACAAACAGAGTTGAATGTTTATTTCACTTAAAATTAAAATCTGTTTACACGAATAAATGGTTTAACTTATCGACATTTAAAATTTTGCCTTAAGTTGGTCGGGTTTGGTTTAATTGGTTTTATTAAAATTATTTAAAGTCTGAGAAAATTCACTTTGTGATTTAATGCGCGACGGCAATTTCATGAGATTATATTTTATGTACTGGGGCGATTTTATGAAGATACTTTTTTACTAGGATGTGCCTAGGAAGATCCACAGGCACTGGATTTGTTATCGCCAGGTACAACGGGAAAACACACTCTTGCCGGTGACTTGGCGTGCTCGCTTATTTATACTGATGATAGCGACTTAGCTTGCGGAGGTCTGGATAAGAGCTGAATCTTTTCCCAACCGCTCTATGGTGCTCAAGTTATGAAATATTGCGAAATTAATGCAAAATTTTGGAATTTTGGATCGAAAAATATATCAATAAAACGGAGATGAAAAATTGAGATTTTTGATATATAAATGTCAGTGGAATCTATTTTAGTTTTAGAAATAAAATGATAACTGTCTGAATAAAGTGTTAAAACTGAATTGATCCCGTGAAGTAACGTTGGGAATCCATATTTGATGTTATATTAAAGTCATATTAATGGTATTCCATCGCTGGCGTTGAACGGAGTGTTTTAAGGTAATTGAAATGAAGATAGGGACGAGCGGCCAGCACTCGATAGGGAACATACAAATTGGACTTATGGCTGGACGAATGTTTTGTGCGCTGGTTGGAAAGGTGAATGAAGGATGTTTTGAGATACGAATAGAAGATCGGTGGATAAAAATATTCTGACTTGGGGTTTGGAGAGTGGTTTTGAAGTGAATCAAAGGTACTGAGGGGGCTGTATTTTTAGGGCAATCTTTTGTAAGGTTTTGGCTGTAATTCAGTGAGTTTTTATGTTTGAATGATTTTGTTGATAGATTCGGATTATTTGTGAATTATCGATGTTGTATGAATTTTTTCAGAATTATTTGTGGAAATTTGTGGTTTTGACTACTGCGAGTGTCTTAGTGACTCTTTTATCGGGTTTTGATCTGGTGACCTTGAAGATTGATTTATTTTGAAAATTTTAGAAATTTTGTCCTTGACCATATCGTTAGTTTGGGCACCTACTGTAACAGAAATACCGTTCATCCATCCAAGTGACGGACAAGACCAACGCTGCTAAACTTCGCCGATCGAGGACTCAGCGCTTAAACCGATGACGGTATCTCACTTCACGATATGTAAAGTAAAGCAATGTTGGGAGCAGTTAATATTTGGATGGGTTCCTTGTTTGAAGGAAACACAGTGTCCTCGCCCCATCTCCTCGCTTGTAGATCAGTGTATAGGAATAAGTTATGCAATCTTAGGTGAGGATTGCGTAGCGTACACCCCATCCTTCGAATTGGATGTGAAACTGCCGGTTTCTTGTCTATTGAATATTAGGCAAGTAAAAGATCCCTACTCTTAGACATAGAAGAGGTCCGGTAAAATCCCTGGTTGGAGTACCTCGCCAGCAGGCGCCCTTGATAGACCTGTGGCGGAAATACTCCATGAAAAAGTTGAAAAAAAAGCGTTAAAATACAAAAGTTCTGTGAGAGGGATGAGATATGTGTGCTCCCCCCTCGTTTTTGAGGGCGCTGAACATTCCCACTCCTCGGCAACTACCTCTAAACTCGAAAAACCACCCCTATTTCGTATTATTTCCATCAGGCATGCGAAACGGTTTTGGGGAGGATTCGGGTGGCCGTTTGAAATGTAACCACACAACATCTTATCCGCCTCCAGGGTTGAAACCACCCCCTCGTCTAATACTAAAATATCCCCAAAAAATTCATACAAATTTTTTTATAGTCGTTTTCGAGGGTGCTCAACACGATGGTAATATTTCTCCCTTACTCTACACCAACCACACCTAAAACCACCCCCTTCTCATATTTATTGATACTGGGCAGGTGGGGACTCGTTTTTATCGGGGGTTTTAAGGGGATTTCGACTAAAGGGAGTTTTTTTTTTTTTTTAATACATTTATTTAACGTCGGCCTATTTCCGCTACTGAGGCCTAACACCGACGCCTGTAGACGAGCTACCCCCAACCAGGAATTTTGCCGAACCTCTTCCCTTAAGAAGAGTAGGGATCTTTTACTTGCCTAACATTTAATAGACAAGGAACCGACGGCTTTACATCCCCTCCGAAGGATGGTATATCTCCTATACAACCCTCGCCTAAGGTTGTATAGCTTCCGCGCATACACTGATATACAAGCCGCTGGAAGATGTGTGAGGCGAGAACGCGGTTTCCGTTGGAATGGTCACCATCCAAGTACTAACTGCGCCTGTCGTTGCTTTACATCGCATACCGAAGTATGTACATAGTAAAGACGCACCTACGCTCGCCCCTCTAAATAATAAAGTATTATTTTTAATTATTGAAACAATTTTAATCTAAACAACCCTTTCAGCTTTTCAGTTAACAACCTACGCTTTCATAACTAATGTTTATCCTGAACAAGATCCCGTGTGTACCTGCGTCAGAAACATTTTCCATATTCATGCACCGATAGATTATTAAATTTATATTATCCTACTTTATCACAACCTGTTGTAATGTTATATCGATCGATTTGAATTTTTGTCACCATGTAAATATAATTTTCGTGTTTGTGCTCTTATAATTTTTTCTCTATATCTTTATTTGATTGCGCGGCGAACAAGGTTAGTCACGCAAGTTGAATAAATGCAAATTTGGAGTTTCAGATAAATAGATTCGTTTTTAGATAAAGTTAATTTAGGTGAATTTATGCAGAGTATCAGGAAAACTTTATAAAGTAGAAAGAATGTGGGGATATTTATTTTACCCGAATTTTCAGACATTTCATTGTAAAAACTTCCCATTTCATAATTTGTATGCTCTTATCACAAGTCAAACAAAAATTATGTTCATTATACTTTTGTGGATATTCTGGAATAACGTCGATTTGGAACTACGTGTTGTCAAATTTTAATATTAATTTGTTTGGTTAATTTAGTGATTTTTGCTTATGGCCATTTTTCAGGCTGGTATGTCGTAAATTACGTAACAATGCCACAAGATTGTACTGATGAGAAAGTTGCGCAAACATAAGTTATATTTAAAATGTGTTATTTTTTTAAATGTAAGTATTTTCAGGTGTATGCTGAGGTAGTTGAAGAAATCTGACGAAAGCAAGACCATACTTCCTTATCATCTCCTAACCATTCGAACCACCTGTCAGCTTTTCAGACCTTCTCGATGTTGTAGTTCCTACTTTAAAAGCACGCTTCCAAAATTTCCAGATTTTAATGGTTAAAACTCTTCACACTTATGAAAAGAATAGACGTTTGTTTCTTCATTACTTTCATAAAAATACCTAATAATGAAAAGTGAAAGACCGAAAAATTTTTTTGAATAAAGAAGAATAATACGTTATAGTGATCTCGTTAAAATGAATTCCATTTTTAAAGATTTAAGGAAATATCTGTATAAACAGTGTAGGCTTAAACATCAGAAGATCAAAAAATTATATTATGATGAGAATATCTGGAATTTTAATAATAAATCAAAAACTATGTGGAGCACAATTACAAAAAATACAGGGCAAAAATATGAAGAAGTGGTCAACGGTTTTAACTTTCATTTTACTACCCTTCCCAACAACAATACTTCCTCGAATGACCATGATTTTCTTATGTCAAATGTACCATTTTCTGCAAAAACATGCTTTTTACCTCCTGTATCGGAACTGAATATTTCAAATAATCTCTTTTAAAACATTAGCACATATTATAAATATTAAAAATGGGGAAGGAATTTTTCAAACAATGTTAAAATTAGTAATAGTTCAACCATTGTAAACAAGGAGACGCAAAATATGTGCGAAAATTACAGAGCACTAAGTCTTCTCTCCAATGTTTCAAAACTTATTCAATTGGTTAGAGAAACATCTTACATCTTTTTTACATCAAAATAACTTGGTTTCCAATGCACAATATGGCTTGAGAAGTAATAGAAGCACAAATACAGCATCATTTTTTTTATGATGAAATAATTAATGTATTAGGTAACAAAAAGTGTGTGTTAGTATTACTTGTAGAATTGACTGTGTTGAATATTAGTTAATAAAATCCAAAGATTGTATATATGAAGTAAGAGGTACTCACTTCTTTGGATTTGTTGTCCTCATACCTAAAGGATAGGAAACATATTGTACAAGTTCTCAGCGGTGCATCTAGCAATAATCTAGAAAGGAGTTCCTCAAGCATTTTTACTTGGGCCCCTCGTCATTATACTGTTTGTGAAGATTTAATTCTGTACTTGAATAATATACGAAATATCCTGACAATCAGTTATGCCGATAACATTAAAAAGTTTAGATACTTGCAGAAATGAATTTAAAAACCTTAAAATTGTGACTCTAGTGAGTACTTATATATTAGAGATCTATATGTATGTTTTAAGAAATAAGTCCAGACTATTAAACAACCAAATTAGTCATGGGTATGCAACAAGTTCGAAATAAGTATTATAATTTAACGGTTTTTAATGAAAAAGTAAAAATATTTCTGGAAATATCGATTTTAGGTATAGGATATTATTCACAAAAATTGTAGAGAATTAACGTGCCAATTCAAAAAGACAATAATATACGGAGTGTTCCATTTGAAAAAATTGAGAAAAATCACTTTGAAATATCTTGAAATAGCCCTGTATAATTATAGTCAATATTTTGTGGATGTGTCGTTACAGTACATCCCTTGCCTACATAATTGCAAAATAAATCTTCTTAATTAATAGCAATACATACACAGCGAGTTAATTTGTTAAACCTTGAGTAGTGGTGAGAGGTAAGTGAATCGTCTCATATGGTCAATTGTTACTATACACCATAGATGTCTCCATGGGCGTATAGCGACTTGCGATTCTGCAAGTACCTGAGAGCGGCTACCTTTTAGTCCTAGGTGGACCTAACCTACTGTTATAATATATGATTTGCAGGAAACAACTACTCAGCGAGCAAATATCCCGACCTGCATTGAATTACACCTTACAAATCATGAAAGAATGGTAGCCAATATCATTTGTAAATTTCCTGACCAGACATAGACCGGTTTCGAACTTATTAGTTCTCATCAGTATGCCAGAGGTCGCCAACCTGTTAGTTCTATACAAACTATAGTAAATTGAGTAGTGGTGAGAGGTAAGTGAATCCTCTCATATGGTATGGTCATCTCATAAGGTCGCCGCTCTCAGGTACTTGCAGAATCGCAAGTCGCTATACGCCCATGGAGACATCTATGGTGTAAAGTAGCAATTGCCCATATATAGTTTTGATGCCTTTTTTAACAATCTATCCCACTCGTTACAAATTATTAACAAACATAACCCAGTAGTTATTATTTGCGGTGATCTTAACATTGACTCTTTGAAAATAACTGAAGAAAAAGATATTCTGGACGATACATTTGAATGTCTTACATCGTGTATCAATGATCCTACACGTGTAATAACAAACAAAAACGATGTTAACTTCAAGAAGAGGTATTGATTATCTAGCCACTAATTTATCTAAGGATAAGATATGTGGCTCAGGTTTTTAATCCATGTATAGCTGACCATCAAGCTCATGTAATATGCTACAAAGATTTCAAACTGATTTAAGAAAAAAATAACACTCCTTATCATGTCAGACATTTCTCTGATGTAAATATCGAGAAGTTTCTTTACGTGCTTAAAAAAACAAGCTGGGACACAATTTACATTGAGAACAGAGATGAGGCCTTCAGCAATTTTGTTGAGCTGTCCACGAACTGTACTGATAGCACATGTCCTCTAGTAACTCATTATAGTAATAAATAAATAAAATAAACTGAATGCAAGAACTGGTTTACCAGTGACTTAGCTGAAGAAAGTGATGAGTTAAAAAACTTCTATACACAACATATAATAAGAACATAAAAAAAGCAAAAAGAGAATACTTTTCTAGCCGAATGAATATAGCAACAAACAGTTCTAGAGAGATTTAGAGCCTTGTCAATCAACAGATCGATAGAAGTGCTGAAAAACATGTAATAAAAATAAATATTAATTAATTCCTACCACAAACTCTCAAACTATTGCTGAGCATTTTGCAAGTTATTTCTCGAATGCTGCTGTAGAGAAAATAACAGAACACTTCAAAAATAATATTTAAACAGAATGCACTGGCTGCCTTTCTATCGAGCACATGCTATTCTTACAACCCACAACACCTGAAGAAGTTATCCACATGATAAGGAAACTGAAAGATAAACCGGCTACGGGCATAGATGGTATATCAGCTAAAGCCCTGAAACGTTCTTGTGAAATAATTGCAGCCCCGCTTGCATACCTAATCAATAAATGCTTCGAGCATTTCCCAGAAATCTACAAAATTGCATTGGTTTTGCCAGTATTCAATGAGGGTGATAAACTAGATCATGAAAACTACAGACCTATCTCTATCTTATATGTAATCTCAAGTTATAAAAAGTTACTTGTCTTCAACAGAATTATATCATTTCTAAACAAACATAAGTTAATAACTAAATATCAACACGGCTTTCAGTTAGGTAAATCAGTAGAAAAAAAAGAATAGGAATTAGAGGTCTGGCATTGAATTTTATCAAATCCTTCATTACAGGTCGAAAATTGCATGTAAAATTATACGGTTATACGTCTGAAAGTTACGATGTTAATCAAGGAATTCCTCAGGGTTCTGTGCTGGGACCATTGTTATTTCTGTTGTTTATCAATGATCTTCCTACTATTCTCCATGAGGGACAGGTTGTAATGTTCGCAGATAATACTTCCATACTGCTATCAGCAAGGGATCCTGCGGACGTCCAAATTAAAGTAAACAGCATATTGTACTTATATCAGAAATGGTGTTACAGCAATACGCTTTTCTTGAATGTTGACAAAACCGAGTGTGTATATTTCTCCCAAAGGAAATTACTTTCGGAGGACCTAACCAAAATTAGTATTTGCTGTTGCCTTTCGTCAGTGCAAGGTAGACATGTGACGAACGACACGAGGATCCCTTGACTATTTGGTTCGTCTCGGTATCTTTACGATAACGACATGTAAAATAGTAAGCAGGCGCCATCCAGCGGGCAAGTGAAACTACAGTCTGCAAGTGGTATGGGACGACTGGCATGAGAGCTCCTTTAAGTAGGATCAGTCTTTCGGCTGGTGTTTGTTGCAATCGAAGTATTAGCGTTATGTTGGTAATATGCGATTATTACACTTAACGCGCCAGGCTTGTAACTTGTAATTCAGCGCTCAACGGGGCACATAGCCCAGAGAGTAGCTGTTGGTTGCATTCTGGTTACGTTCTTTATAGTAAAATAAGGATTTTATAGAGGAGCTTCCGACTGAAATATTATATTTTAATATTTCTGCCCTCTAGAAGCACACTTGAAATATATATATATATATACCATGTATATCTAATATGTGATATGTAATAAATAAACAAATAAATAAAATAAATACATAGGGTGCTCCATTTAAAAAAAAATACCTCGAAGATGCTCCGCTGTAGCGAGTCACCCTATACATTTCCAAATATTTTTAAAATGTGCGCCTTTTGACATTGTACCAGTTCTATAAAAAAATAATTTTCCAAATTCTTCTAATAAGGCTGATATTGAACTTTGACGCACTATTGTGATACCCCATATGTATGTTTACGTTTTAACTGTGGAATTAAAAATATTATTATTATTATTAACGTGGGTAAATAATGCTTTCCCTATTTGTAATTAATAGTAGGTGAACCCTAAGTACTAAATGGTCTAATTATGTTATTCAGTGGCTTCTGGCTCCAATCTGGCGGACTCTTAATTGTTCAGTTTTTTTTTACAAAATCCCATGCTACTACTTTTTTACCACCATAAATGATACCTATTGTTGAAATTAATATATACATCATTGCTTTCAGGTGTCTCCATTACCATCAACAGCTGGTGGCTCAACTTCCCCTGCACAATCCCCTACTCCCAGCTTGCGAAGACCTAGCAGCGCGTTGTTACACCCAGACCACGCCCGGCTTCTTCGCCTCTATCCGATATCATCCCCAGTGCAAAGTTCAATGGAGGACGTGTCTGATAGCCAAATTAACAGCAACCACTTAGCATCCCCGTCATCCTCAACAACGTCATCTCTAACCTCCGTAGCTGCCGCGGTGGCGGCTAGCAACTCCCGAGCCAGCGACTCTTCGGATAGCCGAAGAAGATCCTCAACGATGACAGCGCGGTACTCGTTGTTCGACGCTCTAGATTTAGAATACGCACTTTTACGGGCAGCCGCAAGGGGCAGCGTGGGTCCGTATTCGCTCAGTGAAAGTTTACACAAGTTGACATTTACTCAAAGTTTAGCTTTTCCGGCGCTGGCCAGAGGGCTGGCGGGAAAGAGGCGGCGATCTCAACAGAACACTAACAGCAGGCCCTTAGATCCCTCTGAGAGTGGATTAAATGCATTCGCTAAAGTCATCACAGCCCTCGTCTTAGTACTTGTTAGTGTTTTAGTGTTTGCAGTTGTCTATAAGTTTGTGAGGACGTGAGGGTTGCTCCTTGCTCCCGGCGGGGCACGGCATGCTAGATTCACAATGACTAAGAATTCCAGCGGTCCTTTAGCAAATTATCGAAATCCGGGAGATATTACCTAAAAGAGGAATGACTCCATTTCTAATTGGCCTACGAAGAAAACCCCATGGAATCGCAAAGGGATAAAAGCACTTTCAGATGGAATTGATTACAGTGCATATTTGAAACTTATCAGCTATATAGGATATCTAACAACTATTATTATGTACTTTACTATATTTGACGTTGAATATAAAAAGTGTTGTTGGTTTTCTAAATTTTTAAATTTTTTATAACTATACACGTGATCTATTATTTGTTATCAATTTTTAACAAATACGTCTTATCGTTACCTTCTAAAGTACCATTTTGTATTTTTTAAATGTAAATATTGAAAATAGAATGAACTCCTACTTTTCTCCAAACAGGAAATTTCATCAAATATGGGCGTTTAAATCTTTTTAAATACTTATTCACGGATAATATTGAAAATAATTTGAAACCCTAAAGGACATATTTCTATCTTGTTACGTCAACAAATTGATTTTATGATGATATTTACCTGTCCTTGTTTCTATAGACATGACAAATTGAAAATGTTTTGAGATACTTTAAAGAAAGCGACAATCATGGCTAAGTTATCGTAGATATTTATGAGATATCAGCCTCAATAAACTACTGTAATACTTCAAGAAAAAAATCAGTAATTTGATTTGCTTCTTCAGTTGTGGAAAGAGTAGAAATGGTAAAAGATCAATTGAGAACATGCAGTGAGTGATGTTATTGAACTTTGTAGAAATAAAATGTTTTACGCAAAAACGTCCAAAGTTCGAATTGTTACCGCCTCCTATGGACCAGGAGGCAGCTACCAAAATTTGCTGATGATTTGCAAGACATGCAAGGTATATGAAACCTCAAGTTTAAAGGCCAGGAACACGATAATGCAAACGCCATACCATGACGCTGGGGAGTTTACAAGTTATGACACTTTGAACATGTCGGAGATATATATATATATATATATATATATATATATATATATATATATTGTTATTATACATGATTTGCAGGAAACAACTACTCAGCGGGCAAATACCCCGACCTGCATTGAATTATACCTTACAAATCATGAAAAATTGGTAGCCAATGTCATTTATCAACTCCCTGACCAGACATAGACCGGTTTCGAACTTATTAGTTCTCATCAGTATGCCATAGGTCATGGAGCAGACAAATGACAGTGGCCAACCTGCTAGTCTTATACAGACTAATGTAAATGGTGTAGTGGTGAGAGGTATATATATATATATATGTATACAATGCTATAACGATTCCGTGGGTCCTTACCGCCGCCATACCCGATTGAGCATGTTACCGATTTTTACAATTCGCAACGATTTGCAACAGTATGGCATTCAAGGCATGCACTTATTGTATCATACTTTACTAATAAAATATAGTGCCATAGTGATTCAAAGGGGTAAACCCACCGCCATTCTGCAAAAACCACTTTTTATATTGAACACTTGTTTTTCGAGTTAAAAGCTAAATAATAATGGTATTCTCGCACATATTTACTAAATTTATTTTCTAGTTCAAAAAATTATGGTTACAAGCCCAATAACAATGTGATTAATTAATTAAACACTTGTTAACGCGGATACAAAAATGTAATATTAATTACTGAAGTCCACAGTTAGGTTTATATACGTTCGAATCAGTACAAAAGCTGTAAGCAAATGATTTCTTGGTGAATTTTACTAATAAGGTAAACTTTATTTGTCCCACTTACTGCAAAATAATGCCACCACACAAACTTGAAAAATCTATTTCCACTAATTATATGGAAAGCTGTAAAACGTAGAAATGGTACAGGTATGGCCATCTGTTAATTGTTGAGTTAAGCGCAACAACCTGCCTCATGTAGATTCCCGTACTCAAATAAATTATAGAATCGATAAAAGGAATCTATAATAACATATACCACAGCTGACTTAGATTGCAACAATTTGTAATTTCTATTCTGTACATAACCAAAAATATGAACTACCGTAATAAATAGTAAAACGTATTGTGAGAACTCAGTAAATATATTACATCTTATAGGATATACTATATATAATAATGGGAAAGGTAAGGAAAATAACCATAGGTACTTATATAGTAAACAAAAATATAAAAATTGAAATATAGGTATCTGAATGTAAATAAATGTTTTTAGACAATTGTTCCTGAGATGCAGTAATAGAACGGAGATACATAATAGTGTAAAAAACAGGACTGAGATCCTAAGATATCAAAATATGTACATAAAACAGTATGAGATGATTTAGCAGTTGCAGCAGTTACAAGTAAAATTCTGCTAGTTGAAAATAGTTTCACATACAAAAACTGAATCAAAATGCTATACAGATCGTGCTAAAGATAAATAAAATACCAGTTATAAAATTGTGAAATGGACATAGGCCGTGTAACACCTCAGCAGGAGACAGAATGGGCCTCTGGCTCATTCTTGTTGCATGTCTTAAAATATTAACACAAATATACAGCGTTGATGAAAATTTAATTGAAGTTAGATATAAAACATAAATTTCTTAAGAAAAATTGCCATTCCTGCCGGTAACGATTACACATTACGGAACTCTTGGTACCGTTTAACTCCTACTAATTAGAGCTTTCTGAATATCCGGATGGCCCATATTAAAAAAAAAATTAGTTATTATGAAAAATGTGATTTTAATGAGTTTACAGCACCCTGTAATTATTGGACATATTGACGTTTTCGTATTTTTTATATGAATTATATTGGAACAAAAATAATTGTAACATATTCGCAGCCATCTAGATTCAAATTATATTTTGTATAACCCTGTATAAATTGTTCGAAATAGTATAAATGTATCCAAAATGTGATATTTATTTCAAAAATGTGAAAACATACAGGGTAGTCCATTTAGAAAATACTATTGGGGCCATTTCCGGTGAAACCGGAAGTGACAAATATAGAGGATAGGTCTCAAGTTGTAAATCTTACCCAATTTCACCATACAAAATTTCATCCCGATATCTTTAAAAATAAGAAAGTTACAGGGGGGTGGCCCACTATTCGTTTACGCCCGGTATACAGGCTGTCCATTTTATCAGGGCCCTCGAGAATATCTCACTTAGGTCGTACAAAAAAAAAAATTACGAAAATTGTGCCGATTTATATAACCTACAAAATGGTTTAAAGACATTTGAAATCCATGGCCTACTTTAAGAGTTATGGCGGAAAATATTGAAAATGTGAAAAACGTCTAGGCCAAATAATATCTCCGTTATTTGAAGAGATACGAGACAAATTCTAAGGCGAAAATTTTTTGCAAAACAGAGTGTTTCAACGAGGTTTTATCTAATTTTTTTCAGAACCGCTGTATTTTGAGATTTACTCTTCAGGCTGTTAAAAAAAATATTTTGAAACGGGCGGGAAATGGCACCATTAAATAGAGTATTTTGCATTAATTATAAAAAAATAATAATAAAAGAATATAGTACACAGAACATTAATATTTATCTAATCCTCAAAATAATTTTTAAGATACCATATCAAGTGTTCAAAGTGTCCACCGCGATTTCTTGTGCACAATCAAGCCTGGCGAGGCACTGCATTTAAAACATTACTCAGCATTTCGGGGGTAACTGTAATACATGCCTGTTGAATTCGAGCCTTTAGGTCCTCTACATTTTGCGGTGTCATGGAAAATACCTTATCTTTAATATACCCCCATAGAAAAAAATCCATTGGGGTTATATCTGGAGAACGAGGGGGCTATTGAATAAATCCACATTGGTACCTATCCAATGTTGAGGTAAAATTTCATCTAAATAATCTAGGCAAATCTGGGAATTGTGGGGAGGAGCTCCATCTTGTTGAAAATATTGAAAGTTGTGTCGATTCTCTAAAGGTAGGTCATCTAAGAATTCATTAAATTCATTTCTCAAAAAGTTTAGGTACCTTTGACCACTGAGATGACGACTATCATAAAAATAAGGACCTATTAAATTGGTGCCTAAAATACCTATTCACACATTTATTGAAAAATGATTTTGAAACCCAGTCGGTCTATGCCAGTGTGTATTTTCAGAAGTCCATTTGTAATGAGTATTGCGATTAAAAAATCCATTATTGAAAAAATTTGCCTCGTCGGACCAAAGTATTTTACTACATATTAATGGATCGGTACGCTTCTTTTCCAACAGCCACCTACAAAAAGTCGTCCTCCTTGGTTTGTCCCCCGCTTGGCTTTATAACACCGGTAACCATTTTGCTTTAAAATTTTTCTAGCACTTGTTTTATTTATATGACAAGCAATTTGAGTTTCTCTTAATGATGTTTACAAATATTCTGTATTTTTATTTCTTACATAATTAATAACTCGGTTTACCTTATTTACATTGCCAGTAACACTATTCAACCTTGTCTTCTTCTTTAAAAATGAACCATTATTTTTCAGTTTCGTAGCTAGTTTTCTGAACAGAGTTTTGTTCGGCTGTAGTGCTTGTGGAAATCTGTTTCTATATTCTACTTGAGCTAATCCAGAGTTAAAATTGCATTGGTAATATGTAACGAACGTATTATAACGATCAATGTGATTGAAAATCTTAAATTCTTAAACGAGTGTGATTGAGTGAGAGTTTAAGTATTAACTGAGCTGATCTGTCAAAAAAATAAATTGTCAAGTTTGTTCATAACCAACTTATTTTAAAATAATTGAAATAATAGTGAAATCATGAAATACAAACAAATGGATATTATACTTAAATTAATTGGTAAAGACATTTTAACTTTCTGAGCAAGGAGTGACGCTTTTATGGAGGACCTCTATACATTGGCATAACTGCGAATACTCTTTCCATAATTGCTCCATGTTGCTTTCTTGATTATTTTGTTTTTGTTACCTGAATTTACTTTATTCTTCTTAATTGTGTTAATGTTTTATTATAGCAAAGACTTGAACAACTTATTGAATTATTTTATCGTTTTATTTAATCATACTTCTTCACTTTAAGTATAATGCTTGTTAAAAAAATTATTGGTTTAAAAAAATGTTTTTATAATTACTAACGTAGTACTAATGAATAAATATGGCATGTGATATATCGTTGAAAAGGTAGGAGAATACTCTATTTAATGGCGAATTTTCCCGCCCGTTTCAAAATATATTTTTTAATAGCCTGAAGAGTAAATCTCAAAATACAGCGGTTTTGAAATAAATTAGATAAAACCTCGTTGAAACACTCTGTTTTGCAAAAAAATTTCGCCTCAGAATTTTTCTCGTATCTCGGAGATATTTGGCCTAGACGTTTTCCGCATTTTCGATATTTTCCGCCATAACCCTTAAAGTAGGCCATGGATTTCAAATGTTTTTAAACCATTTTGTAGGTTATATGTGAGATATTCTCGAGTGCCCTGATAAAATGGGCAGCCTGTATATTCGACATGTTCAAAGTGTTTTAGCTTGCAACGCCCCAGCGTCAAGGTACGGCATTTGCATTATCGTGTTCCCTAGCCTTTAAACCTGAGGTTTCTTATACTGTGCATGTGTTGTTGCCTCCAAGCTACTAGATAATTCACCACCGGTGTCAGCATAAGGATGTGGCTTCAAAAACTAAGACAATATTTCTCTTGCGGGCTAAACTTTGCCCTTAAAAATCAAGGTAACTTTAACTCAGTTTTATTTGAAATAAAAAGTATTTTCGGAATTTAATGTTCGCTGTTAATATTGTCATCGGTGGAGCACTATTATTGAAAAAAACAACAATTTTTCTAACGCCCATATTTGGCTGAGATACCTTAATTATTTTTTGATGTACTTATGTGAAAGGTTCTCGATAGCTCTGTTGTAAGAGCAAACTAACCGAAATACTTAAATCATGTTATATTAAAATAGATAGTGAATAATCAATTAGTCTATTTTCAAATATATTAACCACTGTTAAATTTTTTACTCAAGGCAGGAATCTTACTTTCTAGTTATATCTTGCAAATAAATAATTTTCTTTAATTACGTTTCCATTATTGTTTAATCAATGTTATCATCAACATCAGTAATCGTCATTAGATGAGAAATTCAGAAATAATAAGCAGCCTATTTGACCACGTTCACAGCCACCTGAAGTGGTCGGTTAGAAACAATAGACTGCTAAGTAATACGATCACAATTGATAGTTATTTATGTTTGAATTTTAGAAAAGACAGACTAACAAGAAGATGCGGAATCGGTGTTTATGCAAAACTGCGTGTAAATTTACAATTAGTACTATCCTTCGTACTAGAGAAATATATTATTTAGGAATTACTTAAGCAAAACGTCCACACTGATAAGAAAGCACCTAATTTTTGTCTTTATGTCATGTAGAAACTTTTCTGTACACCCTCAATAAGAATCTGTACCACAATGGAAAATAAAAAAATTACTTTCGAGCAATTCCCATCTCAGAAACAATGTTTTAGTATTCTGTGATCTAAGAGTGCTATTTTGTCATTTTCGAGGACAAAAGTGTAGAAAGTGGCTTCTGTCTCGAGGAGTAAAAGAGATTTGTACTTTACTCCTTGAAAATGATTATTATTATTATTATTATTAGCCGTTACTCGAGTCCGAGTATAAAAATGTTACAGTCGATAGATTGTGTACAATAAAAAACAAGTAAAAGGTGTAGTCTATTGTAATTCCCATTCATCTACGGTGTACTCGACTATGGCTATAGAGGCCAATTCGGGAGAGCACATGTCGACCGCAGTCAGGACAAACATAGACCTGGTTAGGTCTTGGATTCGGCCTTCTTGCAGCAACATTTCCTTGATAGCTGGCCACAACCCCTCGCCATTCGGTTCTGTCCGCTGCAAGTTGTTCCCATTGCTCGTCTGCAATACCGCAGGATTTTAGATTTTCATGGAGAGCGTCTTTGAACCTCTTTCGTTGACCGCCACGCCTTCTTCTACCGCTTAGCAATTCACCATAAAGTGTACATTTAGGAAGGCGGTTATCATGCATACGATGAACGTGACCTACCCATCTTAGGCGTGCTCTTGAAATAAGCACCTCAATTGGAAGGCTGTTTGCTCTCCTGAGTACTTCCACGTTTGATATGTGATGGAACCAATGGATTTTCATCATACCTCTGAGGTGTCTTTGCTGAAAACGTTCTAATTCTTTCACATGACGACGGTAAGTGACCCAGCTTTCACATCCATATAGCAGTGTTGGAATGACAACTGCTCTGTAGACAGCCATTTTCGTTGACAAAGCAAGGTCGTGGTTGTCAAATACTCTCTCTCTAAGTCCCCAAAGTGCTCTAGATGCAGCGTTAATTCTATTGCGAATCTCGCTGTCCATGTTTGCTTTGTCGTTAACAACGTTGCCTAAGTAATTGAACTGATCCACCACTTCAAGAGAATTTCCGTTAAGTGTAATGTCTATTTGGTTCACTTGATGAGGAGTTGACATAATCTTAGTCTTTCCAATGTTGATTTTAAGTCCCAAGGAATCATAGCTCTGGGCATACACATCTAAAAGTTCTTGAAGCTCTTCCGGCGTAGAGGCTAAAAGTGCACAGTCATCCGCATACTGGAGATCACAAATGAATCGTGTGCGTGTCTTTGTGAAAGCTCTAAAGCGCCCTATGTTAAAGAGACCGCCATCAAAACGGTATCTGAGACCTATTCCTCTGACTGTCAGTTTGTTGTCAACAATAATTGTTAGAGCAGTGGTAAACAAATTAAAAAGTAGGGGTGCCTGGATACATCCCTGCCTAACTCCAGTGAGGGTTTGGAAAGGTTCGGTTGCCTCATTATTATACATAACCTGGGCGTTGTTGTTTGTATGTAGACTGCGACATACTTCCACAAATTTTCTAGGGATACCTAAGCGGAACATCATTTTCCAGAGCACTTCCCTATCCACCGAGTCAAACGCCTTGGTTAAATCAATGAAGGCCATGTGAATTTCTCCTTGATGTTCGAGTGCTTTTTCTTGAAGCTGTTTAAGTGTGAAGATTAAATCCGATGTGCCTCGGTTTGGTCTAAAGCCACTCTGTGTTTCAGGAAGTAACTTTTCCATAACAGGTGTTAGCCTATTTGCCATCGCTTTAGTGAGTATCTTCCCTCCAACAGCCAGGAGAGCTATACCCCTGTAATTTCCACAGTCCGCAGCGCTCCCTTTGTTTTTGAAGAGGTTGATTAAAAGTGTATCACGAAACTCCTGCGGAGCTTGACCACTTTCCCACACGACATCAAACAGTTTTTTGAGGTAGAGTATGAGCTCTGGCGACACTGCTTAAAGATCTCAGTTGGGAGTGAGTCGGCGCCGGGAGATTTGTTATTTTTTAGCTGCCCAATGGCGGTTAAGATCTCTTCCGTTGTTAGTGGTTTATCTAAGTCTTCGAAGGTGTCATATTGAGGGATAACATTTATAATATCGTGATCGGTTTGACTTTGCTGGTTAAGAATGTTAGAGTAGTGTTCTTTCCATCGGGCTCTTATTTCCTGGTCTTCTTTGAGGAGATTTCCATTTAAATCTTTAATAGGGCACATATTTTTCCGACTGGGGCCGTACACTGCTTTTACTCCTTGAAAGAAATTCCTGTAGTCGTGTGAATCGGCGTACCTTTGAATTTCTCTGGCCTTGCTTGCCCACCACTCGTTCTTTATTCTTCTGATTTCGCGTTGCGTTTCATACTTAGATTGGGTAAAAACTTCTGCTTTTGATAAGTCATTGGGGTGGTTGATAGCGTTTTGGAAGGCAATATGTTTGCGGTCAAGAAGTTCTTGTATAAAAGCTTCATTATCATTGAACCAGTCCTCCTGTTTTTTACTTGCTGCAGTGCCAAGAATTTCCTCACTCGCACTTTTTAAACTGTCTTTAATTTGTGTCCAGGTAGCAGCGACATCTACAGAATTGGTTTCTTCTAGTGCACTCAAATTCTCTTGAACTTTTTGCTTTAGCTGTTCGACGGTTTGTTGGTCACGCAATTTACTAATACAGAGACGGAGTCTACGTTTTACTTGAGGTCTTCGGTGTTTGGGTCTCATAACAATTTTCATTTTAGAGACAACAGGACGATGATCGGTCCAACATTCGCTATCAATGCGCGCCTTTGTAATTTGGACGTCCTTGAGATGCTTCCTACGTACGATAACATAGTCCAGTAGATGCCAGTGACCTGATCTGGGGTGACGCCAGGTGCCTTTAAATTTATCCTTTTGTCGGAAAATGGTGTTTGTTATAACTAGATCATGTTCGGCGCATTTAGTTAGGAGTAGTTGACCGTTAGCGTTCATGTTGCCCAAACCGTTGTTGCCTATGATGCCTGGCCAGGTGTCTGCATCTCTCCCTACTCTAGCGTTAAAATCGCCAAGAATAACGAGTCGTTCCGTTTTAGGTATTCTACAGAGGGTTTCTTCCAGCTGTTGATAGGAGCTTTCCTTGGTTTCGTGACTTGCATCCAGAGTAGGAGCGTAGGCGCTTATTAGATTTACCGCGTTGCCATCTGATAGCTCATAGCGTAGCAGCATTAGACGCTCGGATAGGCCTTGTGGTACTTGTGTTAAGTTGGATACAAGTTGATTCCGAACGGCAAATTCTACTCCATGTTGTCTTCTTGAATTGGTGGGAAGACCTTTCCAATAGAAGGTGTAGTACTTTTCTGTGAGAGAGCCTTCCTCCAAAAATCGAGTTTCGCTGAGAGCTGCAACATCAACATTGAGTCGGTGAAGTTCTCTATCTATTAGAGCAGTTCTTCTTTCAGGCCGATCGGCGCGAGTGCTGTCGTTCAAAGTACGAACATTCCAAGCGCCGTAGATGAAAGAATTAGTTTTCTTGGATTTAACTTGTCGGTGTTTTTTCGACATTCGATGAGGTGAGATGATTATTACAATAGCAACAGCACACTGTTAGATCGTGGAGTGCCAAAAATTAAATAGTTTGTGCCAATATACCATAAAGCGAAAGTGCTTTTTAATTCTTCTTGTAATTGATCTTTCACACTCGGTGATAAAAAATGCAATTAGTCCCTTGGTATAATTATAGTAAACTATGTATAGTAATGGTATTTTCTAATAAACGGCACAACCGTATATTATAAAGTAATATATAATAGCAGTGCCACCAACAGAGAGTTACTGAAAACGTGTGAACAAAAATAAATTAGAACTACTTTCTATATATCTATATTTAGCTATCAGCTAAAATCGACAATCGTACATAGTTTATAACCCTATTCCTTCCAATATTTAATATATTATTCACATATGAATTCGGGAATTGTGCAGTAAGTTTCAATGAAATTGTAGTGTTCTAACTAATGAATAAAACTGGTGGATCTTTTGCAATTTCTTTGTTATAAGTTATTTTAATCATAAAAGAATATAGTGACTACCTATTTTTCTTCAGAGAAGCAGAGAAAAAATAAAAAGGTATGCAAATATCCATTACTTCATTCGCACAGGTTTTTTCGTATTGTGATCGAGAGATCAAAGTACTGCCAATCTTAATGAATAAAAAGTAATTAATCCCAAAAATATATAATCAGCAATACTTTTAATGATAATGTCATTTCTTAACATTAATATGAGCAAATTATTAAACCAAGTTTTAAACGCTATTTCAAACACTAAAAATGACAAATTGTGAGCCCGACCCCGCTTTATTGCACACGAAGTAATGTCATCGCTATGCTACTGCCATGTAGTAGCAAAAGGGCTCAACTATTTTACACGAAATTTAACTTATTCGTATTCGACACAATACTTTAAGCAAATGTTATGCAGACTTTTCATTCTTTTTTCTCATGTTATTTTATTATATACTACATGGTATTATATTCCATTTGAATATTTAAGTCCATTTGTAGAATATCAAACAATTTATGGCGATTTGGGACGAATAACAGGTACGTTCGCGTTGAACAATTAAGGAGGAGAAAATTTTGGAAACTTAGTTTTAACTAGAATTACAATATAAAATATAATAGGTCCTTGTCTTAAGTTTGCTAGTTTACATAATAAAATCAATTCTGAATTCTGTTGACTCGTTTTTAAGAATTGTGTAAAATAAGAATGAGGATATTTTACTCACTATTTGACCCTGATAACGCACCCTTATGCAGGTTCTAAAATCGACAATATAAATAAAGTTTGTTAGGTGGCTCCATCTCTGGTAAAATCGGTACACTTCCTATAATTTCAGTTAACTTACCTTAGTTTATTTTCTACTCACAAATATCTCTACACAATTCTCTGAAATAGACTCACTATAAATTTATAAAATTTGTCAACAGGTCGGATGAAATATTATTTATTACTTGATCACTAATATGCTACCAATATTTTACATAAAAAATGAAACAGCATGTCCCTACTGGGTTGAGCTACTACCAGGCGCATCTCCGTTTGGCGGATAGGGGTAAGCCATGGAGCCCTTACAGTGAGTGAGTGTCGTAAGCCGATCCTCTGGGACTAATATTCTAGTCGGATCTAGCGAAAGTACTCCCGAGGACCAGCTTGCACGTGTTTGTGCCGTGCGTGGCGACCCGTGTGACACGGGCTGTGTCGTCGGACGAAGGGTGCCTGGTGATTGAGCGGGCCTTGCTCGCAACACATCACTTTGATCCGAAGTTCGACCAGACGGGCGGTCGAGAGCTAACCCACTCTCGATCAACCGGCTGCGTCGTCCCATCAGAGGGTGAGTTCTTGGGGACAGGGGGTTGCAGACCCGGGTGATGATTGGCCTCATCGTTCAGGGATGCACAATCTTCTCACGACGTTGCCTGTCTCTGGTGGCTATATCCACTTGGTAGCCCTTATGATCGCACGGGCTTGCCGTGTGACATCCCCAGCATGAGGCTCCCTGGCGGGTGGAAATAGAATAAAACCAAATGGATAAGCAATTAGCTAAAATTTCTGCTGCAGAATGACAACGTTCGCCGTAAAAACCAGTGGACGAGCAGCAATTCTCTCGCAACAAGATGCGGCGGAGCCACAAGCCTCACCTACTGCAGCACACCCCTCAGGCCGAGCACCTCCCCCAGCACAGCTTAAAGCAAAGGCAGGTCTCCCCCTAGGCGTGCCGGCCCCTACAAAGGACTCACATCCCCCAAGGGGGCCGGACACCCTAAAGGAGCTCCGCCAAAAACACAGAGCAAAGTAAGCACAGTACACTGCAATCTACAAAACAGCAGGGCGGCGACAGCGGTACTGTGCTGACACCTTGATGTGGAGTAGGACACACTGGCACTAATTCAGGAACCCTGGATGGTTCAAACTAGGATAACAGGATTATCAAAACTAAGTGGACTTATTTTCAGCTCATCAACAACAGAGAGGCCGAGGACAGCCATCTAGGTTCCTCGGTATATCAAAATCCAGCCACTTCAATACCTCTCAACATCTGATCTAACGGCCGTGAAGTTGGAATGTTTGGTGGCAGTCAAACCAACAAATGTTGTCTTGGCCTCAGTATACCTCCCTCAAAACTCGGCCACTCCATCACCAACAAGGGAGATGAAGGACCTGGTGGCACACTGCCGCAATCAAAACTGGGAATTAATCATGGGCTGTAACGCCAACGCACACCATGTGACCTGGGGCAGTGAATACAATAATGAAAGAGGTAAGTCGCTTTATGATTATATTACCGGTAACAACCTTAGCGTAAGTAATTAAGGGCTGTGCACCGACATTTTACACTAGAAGTCAAACTATAATAGATATAACACTGACAATATGGCGTGTATCCAACCTAATCCAGAATTGGCATTTGTCTGATTCTATAACACTACAGACCACCAATGGATAAACTTTCAAATTAATATCATCAAGGCACCCAAAAAAGCATTCCGAGATCCCTGGAGAACTGATAGAGATAAATATCTATGTCAACTCAGGGAGAACTTGGAAGGAGTTAATAAGGAGGTGCTCAGAATGAGTGGCGAAATAGAGTAATATGTCAAAATCTCGCAAACAGCCGCTTTTGAAACATCCTGCCCCTTGAGGTCCTCGGAACAGTCCGATGAGGCCACCAAGTGGTGGTCTCAAGCGCTGACTGACCTCAAGAACAAGGCTAGGATTTCGTTCAACAAAGCAACAATCATACAAAACAAATCTGAAAGAGTTTGAGAAACTAGTCAGAGACAAAGAGATGCGTGGAGAACCTACTGTGATGAAATCGAAGACTACTCACAGACTGCTGGGTTATGCAAAATCCTCGCCAAAGACAAAGACCATGACCTCTACTTATCAAAAAGGAGTGATGGTACCAGAACCAGCGACTTTTGTGAAAGCCTAGAGTTACTCATGGAGACTCACTTCCCCGGATCTGTGATAACAAAACGGAAGGAGCGGCCAAACGAATTCGACACCCAACCTTCGGACTTGGACAATAAAGAGTCCACCCTAGATGTCTTCATAGACATAGAAGGTGCCACCTTCAACAGGACCATCTTTCCAAAAATTACACCGACCCTAGTGGAAAAGAATGTCCATACGATCATGGAAAGCTGGATATCCGACATAATCTGGAAGAGAGCTGTACAAATGAGTGTGTGAAATGCTTCTGTACGAGGAATGGTCACAAAAGGCTGTCTGCAGGGAGGTCTAATATCGCCACACATGTGGAACCTTGTTCTTGATAGCCTCTCGTGCCGCCTCAATTCAGAAGTATTCCACACAATTGCCTACCCAGATGATTTAATAATCATGCTTAGCAGAAAATTCTAAGGAACCCTTTGTGAAAGAATGCAGGGGGCTCATAGAATAATTGAAAAATGATGCAAAGAACACTCCCTGTCTGTCAATCCCAGGAAGACGGAGATGGTTCTCTTCACAAGGAAAAGAAAACTATGAGCACTGAAGGTGCCTGACCTCCTGGATGCAACACTAAGTTTCGCATCAGGAGTGAAATACCTTGAGGTTTTGAACGATCCATGCTTTTGAATGGAAGTCTGAAGGACGTATTTTCTGTTCGAAAAACTTAGAAAAATTAAAAAAAAAAAATAGGAAAAAGAAAAAATTAATTTTCTTTTTCCTCAACCTTTTCTAAATTCTAAAATAAAAATATTACGTTCACAAAATTTTTAGGGTTCAAAGTGACTGTTTCAGACGGAGATTAATGAATAAATCATACTTACTGTCGTTTATGCTTAACTGCGGCTCTGATGGTACTAATTGGAAGACGTCGTAACACTATAAATCTAACACTGTCTGTTTTACACTCTCTTAAAATTTAAATCTGAAAGGGAAATTTTGTTAGAAAACACAAGTAAAAGACAATATAAAGTTCAAAAAATGTATATTAAATCTTTAAAAAAATTTATGTTTTTACAACAACTTCTTCAGAGAAAATGTTAACAAACAATGGTCTGACCCGTGTACAACACATGGTGAGGAACGGGACGATTCATACGGTACCAACTACCATCCAATATGCAGTTTGAAAAGCTAACGATGCACAAAAAGATTCAAGGAACAGTTCATGTAACTGAAATTTTGGTGGGCTTATGCTTGCCTGTCTTTATAAACGTATTTATTAATTCACATAAATTTTGGTCGCTCCTCGGAGCTTAAAATTGCTTGAAGCGTATCTACTTCGTTTGTATTATGCAATAACAAATTTTACGTTCAGGCAAGGCAGATCCCATGCACGTGTGAGTACATGGTATAGATACTTTTTTGACTCCGAATCACTGAGGAACCGGTTTAGGGCAAACCCCGTCAAAACTCATCATTTCCCCGTCAAATCCGACTGCTAGGAAATGATGGGGGTCCCATGTCGCTAAGGGCTATTTTCGCTATAACTTCCGATATACTTTGAATAGTCGTTGGACTAACTTGTCCTCATATTCAACACTTCGTAAGAGTTGCAGTGCTTGACAACGTGGATTCGTAAAAGGGTTTTTAATCTTGGAAATTTGGAAGTTCAAGTCCAATTTTATGATACTTTCTAAAATTGGGTGGTCGGGGCGACATTACGTCCCTGTGCAGCGACATTTACTACACTTACCAAATTAACGCTCCTCGAAGAGTTAGCGAAAATTTGGCATAAAAAACGCTCCGAAGAGCAAAAATATATTTCCAAGAATTAAAAACCTCCTCCACGGCGTTTTTACGTGAAGCACGCTTTTCTTACGAAATATTTCCTAAGTCGGATTTTGTTACAACGTCGAAAAGTATATCGGGGTTATAGCGTTCTTTAACACTCCCCTCCTTTCCGTGAATCTTTTTGTGTAACGTTTGGTAAATTGTTTGTTTGAAAATAAAATGGATCATTGGATGTAGTCTCCCATGTGTTGTATTCGGTTATCGTTCAGACCGGCCTATCTGAACAAAACATAGATGCAAATCTAAAATGGTGATTATAAGTTTGAACATATATCGATGCATAGCATTCGCTTGAATTATTGAACATTGGGTTTCAAAAATGGCATAAAAAAAGAAAAAATCGAAAATCCTCAGATTCTCGATGACACAACACAAACACTTTCGACGCACTTATCTTTCTTAGTGTTCTTCCACTAATGCGGGCTTGCGTCTGCTCCTCCTCGTGTCTATGCCTCGTCGATCACCTTCGGTGTCGAACTGCCTTCTGGAACAGCTTAGGTGGTCCTCGGACTGCTTGGCTCCAGCTATACATTGGTTCTGCTCGGTTTATATGAAACAATAAAACAAAATTTTAGTAAAATGTTTGTTTACATCCCGTCTGGGGATCTGCGACCGATAACATATCGTCGTCTTTGAGAATAGGAACACTGAATTTTGTTGACTTATATTGGTTGAAATGGTTTCCGAGTAGTTAAAAATTCTCTTCTTGGGAGAAATCTGCGACCGATATCACATCGTCGTCTTTGAGAATAGGAACATTGAATTTTGTTGACTTATATTGATTGAAATAGTTTTTATTAAAATCTCTTCTTGGGAGAAATCTGCGACAGAATCTGCATCCGTCGGATCGTTGCATCTGCCCCTCCAGCAGACGTGGCGGCATCTCGCCCTTGAGTTGCTAGACTCATCTGAATCGCGCCCTTGCGTCAGAGTCGTCGTCTTTCCATGCCGTGCCAATGGAACATTTGTTTGGACCCTTTGGGTCGGACCCTGCTTACAGATGAATGTTTAATAACATTTGAGGACTTAGAAAAATTATAAAAAATACCAACTCTGCCGGACACGGTCAGAGTTGCTGCAGTGAATTTTGAAGATTTGTATGTGGATACAATATCCTCAGATGAAAATAACTTGTAAAAAATGCATAAAAAATACCAACTTTTGCCTGACACGACAAGAAGTTGGTATGGAAATTTTGATATAAAATAAACCTAGCACTAAGTTAAAACTTAGCCTAGGTTGAAAAATGTTATAAAAAGATGATTGAATCTCCAGAACTGGATTCTGAATCAGAAGTGGAAGCATCTCGTGGCGGTGCATGAATTTGTACAACCGTTTGCTCCGGCGGTAGAGGTTCTGTGGAATCGTCTGAGAACGGGGAATCATTTCCATCGAGTGATGTTCCGCCTGGACTTGCATTTTCTTCATCGGAAGATTCGATTTCCAAGTTGTGCTCCTCTGGCGGGGCTGGTCTCAAATCATCGACATGTACTCTTGTCGTTACATTTCCCTTTTGCACGAGATACACTTCGTCTGAAAACTTCTTCAGAATTCTGGTTGGGCCTGACCAAGACGGCGTGAAGGTATGTACCTTCTTTTTTCTCTTACTCATGACTCTGTCTCCTACTTTGTAGACGATCGGAGTGACGGCCTCTTTCGGCGCATATTTCTGTTTATAATTTTGTTGGGCCTGATGGGCTTCCTTGATCCGCTCGTATCGTGGAAGCGTTTGTTGCTTGGCTCTTTCTTGCCTCCAGGCATACAAATCCCATTCGCCTCTTTCGGCTGGATCATATCCTAACACGACCATGCTAGGTGTCTGATTTGTAGCGGCGTTCCTACGATTTCTTAAGATGTATGTCATCTGATGCACGTAGCGATCCCAAGTGTCGTTTGGCTTTTTGAATAAAAGAGTCTTTAAAATTTTCTTGCATTCCTGAACCCGTCGTTCCACGGGGTTGGACTGTTGGTGATATGCTGGAATTAAGTATCGTTCGATACCATTCCTTTCGCAAAATGTGATGTACCATTCGGAATTGAAATGACCACCGTTGTCTGATATTATGACTCGAGGGACTCCGAATCTTGCTACTATTTCTTCGTCGATATATTTGGCTATCGTTCTGCCGTCGACCTGAATGTATGCCTTTGCCTCTATCCATTTACTGAAAACGTCTTCGACGATAATCATGTATCTGTTTTCGGCGTCTTTAGTCCTCTGCAGCGGGCCAATTACGTCGACGCTCAAGGTTTCAAATGCATTTTGTGGTGCATGACTTCTAAGTGGAGCATTGGGTTGGGCTTGTCTTGTCTTTACAGACTGGCATATCAGACAGTCGTTTATGTATTTGCCTACGATCCTGGCCATATTATTGAAATAGTAGCGTTTCGCTATTTTCCTGAGAGTCTCGTCTCTTCCTGGATGACATGCTTCATCTCGGTCATGATAATGGTAAATCAATTCTTTTATTTTCCTCTTTGGAACTATTAATTTAAAATTTCTATCGCAATCTTTAAAAAGTACATCGTCTTGGACGTGAAAATTTTGCATAAAAATAAGATCCGCATCGGAACGTTGTTCCTGTTGAAATAGATCATTCCAACGGCGGATCTTGTCTTGAATATCTCTTGAACTCAATTGAGCCTGTACGATATCTTCGTATATTTCTGAGTGCGTTAAAACAGAAATACGTTCTGGACACTTATAATTTGGTAGGAACATTCTTTCCTCTTCATCGTCTGTCTCGACATACTGATTTTGTGGGTTACGACTTAGAAAATCTGCTAATAAATTCTCCTTTCCTGGACAGTGTTCAATTTTGAATGCATATTCTTGCAATAGTAATGACCATCGTGTAAATTTTGTTTTGTCGTCCTTATGTTTGTTTAACCAAAGTAACGCCCTGTTGTCCGTCTTCACCAAGAACGGTTTGTCTGCTAAGTACATCTTGTACTTTTTAATATAGTTCACCACCGCCAAGCATTCTAGCTCGTTTATGTGGTAACGTCTCTCCGCTGGAGATAACGTGTTGCTTGCATACGAGATTATGTATTTTTCGCCGTTGTCGCCTAATTGATATAATACGGCCGAAAGGCCTTGGAGGGATGCATCTGTTTGCAAAATGAATTGACGTGAAAAATCCGGCCGATGGAGTTCCAGCGGTCCGGATAATAATTCTTTTAATTTTCTAAACGCTTCATCGCATGTATGGTTCCAGTGAAAACGATTTTCCTTCGAAAGAAGTTTCGTTAGTGGCTTCGTGATCATCGCCACATTTGGTAGATATTCTCGTACCCAGTTGCAAAGCCCTAGGAAACTTTGTAGCTGCCTTTTTGTAGCTGGAACGGGATAATTTTGAATTTGTAAGACATGTTTTTCTAATGGTTGGGAAGTATCGGTTCTAATTGTATGGCCTAAATATTGAATTTCATTCGTCGCTATTACACACTTTTCCGGTGACACTTTCAGATTGTGTAGACGTAGTCTTTCAAAGACTAACCTCAAGTGGGACATATGCTCCTTCACGTTTACGCTGTAAACGATTATATCATCTAAATACACTTTACAGAAATGGTGCAGGTAACCCGTTAAAACGTCCTTTGCCATGAATTTCTGAAAGGTACAGGGAGCTGTCTTGAGGCCGAAAGGCATGACATTGAATCTGTAAGCTGCCCCATCAGGAGTGGTAAAAGTCGAAAAATCTTTTGATGCTTCATCTAGTGGTATTTGCCAATATCCACTTTTTAAATCCAACACAGAAAAAATCTTCGAATTGCCTAAATCTTTAATACTTTCGTGTATTTTTGGTAAGACGGAAGCCTCGTCTTCAGTCATTTCATTCAAATGGCGATAGTCGATGCAAAATCGTGGTTTCTTGTCCGAGCGTTTTATTATCACTGGTGGTGAACTATATTGGGCAGTGCTAGGTTCGATGACGCCAGCTTTTAACATCTCTTCGATTTGGTCGTACATAATTTTCTTAGTACTCGGAGACATCGGATATGGTCTGATATTAAATGGTTTCGTGTCTTTCACTGTAATTTTGTGTTTCACAGTCACTGTGGTTGCTTGAGTCGGTTCCGCAGTGAACAGATCGACAAATTCTTCGAACAGCGGCCGTAGAAATTTGTCTTTAATAACAAGCTCTTCAGGAAGCTTTGCCTGCTGTCTCTCCCTCTGAGAAGCTTGATTCCAGAAGACGGTAATACGCTCTTCCGTGCCGGCATATAGGCATTTTCGGCCGTAATCATATGCGACATTGTTCATATATAAGAATGGTGATCCTAATATTATCGTTTCGTTCAAATTTTCGATTACTTGAAAATCAATTTCAAAAGAGGTGCCTGAAATTATTACTTGTAATTTTGTCAAGAGAGTCCACCATTCGATCTCCGCACGCCATAGCAAATGATCGACGTGTCGTGAGATTTTTAAAATTATCCAACATCCTCGGATGGATAACGTTTCGCGTCGAGCCTGAATCGATCAGTGCGTCGACCGCATGTTCATTAATTTGAACTTTTATACGAGGCAAAGGGAACGCTTCGCTCATATAATTTATCGACTCTCTTGTCTTGTGCAGAGGAGCGTCGTAGTGGTCATGAGTATCGGAAAAAATTACTGGACATTGCTGCCGCCTTGGTTCGGCCGTTGTGCCGGGGATCTTGCAGATGGACCCTGGCCTGGGTCTCTGGCCCCTCGAAAGTTTCCCGGTCTCCTGCTGAGATGCGGGTTATTCGGGCATTGGCTATGGAAGTGCCACTGCACTGTGTCTGTACAGTATCGGCACGGGGTAGCCGGTCGGTCGGGTACTCGGAATTTCCCCGATCCGCCATTAAAATTGGTTTGCCTGCGGTCAGGATTCACTGAACCGCTCGTAGAACTAGGCATAAAAAAAGGACGACCAGGCGCTCTGCCTGGACCGTCCTGTCGAGATACGTCCTCTCGGAAATGCACCCTCGGTGCTGTCGGAGTTGGGCTTCCATTGCTCCTGTTACTAGAATTTTGTTGACTTATGTGTCCCGGCTCTCGATAGTAAGACGCGCGGGACAGACGTTGATCAATAAGCTGGATTAGCGACGTCTGTTCGTCAGCTGAATCCCGCTCGACGTTAGTAGCCGCTGCTATTAATATCTCTGTGTTTGAAATTAGGTTGCTTCTCAAGCGTGACCTAATTTCTGGACGCAGTTGGTCCATGATGACCCGAGCTCTGATGGCTTCGGATTTAAAGGGATCAATACGATCGAAAAGACAGGTTTTCCTTGTGATAAACACTGCCGTGTCGTCTAAAGACGTTTGCTTGACGGCATACAGTTGAGCAATAGCTCGTGACTGTATGTCGGGAGAATTAAATCTCGTAAGGAATCTTTCCTTGAATAAGGCATACGAAGTAGTCAACGTCCTAAATTGTTCGGACCATCGTTGAGCTTCGCCCTTGAGTTGGCCGGTTACGTTATGGAGGCGATCATAGTCGTGGCTTATGCGAGCTCTGTCGAAATATTCCTCCATAATTTTCAGAAATGCTTCTGGATCTTCATGATCAAGCCCATGGAACGTCACGTTCGGACATCTTTGTCTCTCATGGGGCGTACAGGTCGACACGTTCTGTATCGCCTGCACGAAGCCCTCTGCCATTTTCAGAAACATACTTTCCATCGAAGCAGTTTGTGGCTGTGAAGCTGATAAATTAACATTATCTCCCCCTGGAAACAGTCGCTGTGGTTCTATCCCTCTAGAACCGTCGTCGACGAGCGGTGCGGTGACTCGCTCATAAAATTCTCTTGGGGTCGACCCCTCGGAGTCTTCCGCCATGAATGAGAAAGGATTTGTTGGGTTTGGGGACGGCATGGTCCCTGCTCGGGCGCCATGTGAACGATCCATGCTTTTGAATGGAAGTCTGAAGGACGTATTTTCTGTTCGAAAAACTTAGAAAAATTAAAAAAAAAAAATAGGAAAAAGAAAAAATTAATTTTCTTTTTCCTCAACCTTTTCTAAATTCTAAAATAAAAATATTACGTTCACAAAATTTTTAGGGTTCAAAGTGACTGTTTCAGACGGAGATTAATGAATAAATCATACTTACTGTCGTTTATGCTTAACTGCGGCTCTGATGGTACTAATTGGAAGACGTCGTAACACTATAAATCTAACACTGTCTGTTTTACACTCTCTTAAAATTTAAATCTGAAAGGGAAATTTTGTTAGAAAACACAAGTAAAAGACAATATAAAGTTCAAAAAATGTATATTAAATCTTTAAAAAAATTTATGTTTTTACAACAACTTCTTCAGAGAAAATGTTAACAAACAATGGTCTGACCCGTGTACAACACATGGTGAGGAACGGGACGATTCATACGGTACCAACTACCATCCAATATGCAGTTTGAAAAGCTAACGATGCACAAAAAGATTCAAGGAACAGTTCATGTAACTGAAATTTTGGTGGGCTTATGCTTGCCTATCTTTATAAACGTATTTATTAATTCACATAAATTTTGGTCGCTCCTCGGAGCTTAAAATTGCTTGAAGCGTAACTACTTCGTTTGTATTATGCAATAACAAATTTTACGTTCAGGCAAGGCAGATCCCATGCACGTGTGAGTACATGGTATAGATACTTTTTTGACTCCGAATCACTGAGGAACCGGTTTAGGGCAAACCCCGTCAAAACTCATCATTTCCCCGTCAAATCCGACTGCTAGGAAATGATGGGGGTCCCATGTCGCTAAGGGCTATTTTCGCTATAACTTCCGATATACTTTGAATAGTCGTTGGACTAACTTGTCCTCATATTCAACACTTCGTAAGAGTTGCAGTGCTTGACAACGTGGATTCGTAAAAGGGTTTTTAATCTTGGAAATTTGGAAGTTCAAGTCCAATTTTATGATACTTTCTAAAATTGGGTGGTCGGGGCGACATTACGTCCCTGTGCAGCGACATTTACTACACTTACCAAATTAACGCTCCTCGAAGAGTTAGCGAAAATTTGGCATAAAAAACGCTCCGAAGAGCAAAAATATATTTCCAAGAATTAAAAACCTCCTCCACGGCGTTTTTACGTGAAGCACGCTTTTCTTACGAAATATTTCCTAAGTCGGATTTTGTTACAACGTCGAAAAGTATATCGGGGTTATAGCGTTCTTTAACAAGGTAACCGTCGATGCCAAACTACCATGGAATCTTCATATAGATGGAAGACTAAACCATTTCTTATGAGCAGTGTCGCAGGACCGTGGGAAAAACCTGGGGAATGAAACCCAAAGTGGTCATGTGGATATACACTGCCGTCATAAGACCAGTGGTAACCTATGGAACGTGCAATGTTCATTTCGCGCACCAAGCGTTTGTTTGCGAAAAAAATCATTTTATTCGGGTGCTATTTTGTAGCTAATAAAAAAATATACGTATATGTTTCTCTTTTAATAAGTATGAAAAATAAATGCATAGATTTGAGTCAAATTATCGGAAATTATTGTTTTGGACTTCCATGAAGAGTTACAGTTAATGAAATTAGACTCTGTGGAAGATTATAACGACAAAATAAATTTTTAAAGATTACATGTTTTAGGCAATATTAAAAATTAATAAGTGTTGGATGAACAAACTCTGGTATTTGTTAACCTTGTCTTGTGGATCAACCTCATTACAAATTTTTTTTCTCCAACAGCACAGTACTGAAGAAGGGAATAATCTTGAGACCAGCTGCTTTCTTACAGAATGGTTCATTTTCTTCCTACATTCTGAGACTGGTCTCGAAAAATTTTTGGGAACTGTGGAAATGAAACAAATAATTGTTCGCCTAATTATAATTTTATTTCATTACATTTTTATTAATGTATCTATTGCAGAAATCTAACACAGGTGTAATGGAGGGAATACAAATTTAGAAGAATAACAAAATATACACATACTACAGCTACCTTAGAGAGCAAAGCAGTAGGTCAAATGAAATCGTTGTCAATAAACAGGCAAAATTACATGTTAAAAACATAAAAACGCATACTTTTTTAACAATGCGATTATTACAAAAATGAAATATAATGTCGTAGTAAAAGACTTTGAGCGACTCTATCTCTAATATCAAAATGGTCTGGTAGTAAGTTGTCTGAAAATTGTAAATGGAATGTTGGTTAAGCAATACTGATATTGAAATGGTCTGTGGCAACACCAAAACACTGCCCAGTATCAGGATGCAATTAAAACTTATTCATCATCTCCAGATTAATCTCACTGAATAACAATTGTTTTAATTTGACCTACATTAACTTCATTAGCCACTGTACCATATAAGTTAAGAAAATAATAAAAAAATATAAATTAAAGTAGCTACTTGATCCCATAAAAGTTTTTCTCTAGATCATAAATAAATAATATTTTGAGTTCGCTAAAATATTGTGTCGTTTTCTTAAGTATTTCACAGAAATTACTATTTTGATGTGGTGTTCAAAAAAATTATTCAAACTGAAACCTTCTTAATGTTAGGCCACACAATCAACGAAAACACTGGTCAAGCGAAAATGTTATATTGCTAATTGTAGAAAATATTCAAATTAAGTGCTTTGTAAGTTATTATTATTATCTTTTTACAGTACAATTTTTATAGTATTTGGTACAGGAGAGCTTACTGTATAGTGTATATGTTACATGGCTGGCTTGAGACTCCTTGGATAATTTTACGTATTTTAATGAACGAATAATTGGATTTTTACAACAAAGTCACAAACATGTGGTTTTAAATTTCGACTAATTAGTTTTTTGGAGTGCTAACACATTGACTAGATTCCTTCTGTACATTATACCAAATACAAAAACTAAAGGAATTAAATGGCATAATCTTCAAAAGGTACCTTTGTAGTTTTTTGTCACAAGAATTTAAGATCATGATTTATAAATTACACATCTATTAAATGAGATCTCTGAGGATAGGGAGTGTATCAGAAAACATTCGATCAATGTCCATGGAATTCGGAATATGTGACTATGAAGACTGAGGAAGAGAGCGTTAACATACATTGACAAAAGCAAGATTAATATCCCCTCATTTGTCTCTTGAGAGCTACAGAACGAGTTAGAAAATATAAAGCGAGCACTTTGCAATAATAATAAATAAACAATCAAATTATCCCAGACTTTGTTCAAATGTGCTTTTAGAGGGCGGAATATTATTAAACATAATATTTTTAGTCGCAAACTCCTCTATAAATCCTTATTTTACTATAAGGAAAGTAACCAGACTGCAACCAAAGTTACAAATCTGGTGCGTTAAGTGTAATAATTGCATATTACCATCAAAACGCTAATGCTTCGATTGCAACAAACAACAGCCGAAAGACTGATCCTACTTAAAGGAGCTCCCTTGCCAGTCGTCACACACCACTTGCAGACTGCAGTTTCGAGCTGTTGGCTCTCGTCAGTGCAAGGTAGGTATGCGACGACCAACATGAGAATCCTTTGACTATAATACATCCCGGTATTTTCACAATAGCGACATGTAAAACAGCCAGCAGGCGCCATCCAGCGGTCCAGTATCTGTTGTAATCGAAAAATAAATAGCCTGACTTGGCTTAGCATAGTTCAAATGTGCTTTTAGAGGGCGGAATATTAAACATAATATTTTTAGTCGCAAACTCCTCTATAAATCCTTATTTTACTATAAGGAAAGTAACCAGACTGCAACCAAAGTTACAAATCTGGCGCGTTAAGTGTAATAATTGCATATTACCATCAAAACGCTAATGCTTCGATTGCAACAAACACCAGCCGAAAGACTGATCCTACTTAAAGGAGCTCCGTTACTTTCCTTATAGTAAAATAAGGATTTATAGAGGAGTTTGCGACTAAAAATATTATGTTTAATAATATCCCAGACTTATAAAAATATTAAATTAGGCCAGCGTTCGTTAGCACATTATTTACATTACAAACTTTTTAGGTAGGTATAGTCGTTTGCAATTTTACCGTGCAGATAAAAAACGCAATAAAAACTTATTAAAATGCCGTTACTCTCTGTGCTATTTCGCCCGCAAATTGAACCACTTTTTTTTTGGCTTTGGGTCATGAACCATGCAGCCAGTTACTGATAGTTTAATAATTCCTATAAATAAACCTAGCACAAATCAACGAGATTGAATATGAAAAAACGAGGGGAAATGACGGGGACACACACTTCTCATCCAGGGGTCGATCAGGACATTTTTATAATTTAGACAGCACAAAGGAGACCTCGGAAAGTAGGGGAAACTAACATGAGGAAAGACACCAGGTATACGTGATTAACCTATAGCTTAATTTCAGTTTCATTTATGAAATTTATAATACTGTTGTATATTTTCCTTGAACCAATTGACAGTGGACTTAGTAAATTATAAGGAGCGAGAATATTGCAATCTTGGACAATTCTTTGTATTAGCGTAGTAGTGGCAGCTTTGTATTTTGCACAACCAAAGAACACGTGATCAAGGTCTCCTATCACGTTGCATTCTTCACAATTACTCATATAATTAATTCTTGTTTGGAACGTGGATACTTTCCCAATCTGTGGAAAACAAGTATTATATCCCCTTTACCAAAAATTAGTGCCCCTGAGGCTTACTCTGATCTAAGACCTATTTGCATCATAACGGCACTTTCGAAAATTTTAGAAAAATTTATCCAGCCACAAATTTACGAATATGTTACAAGCAATAAAATAATATCTCATTTACAATCTGGATTTCGAAAAGGCCATAGTACCGTAAGTGTACTGGCAAACATTACAGGTGACATTCTAAAATCCCTAGATAATGGTTACGCATCATTGTTAGTGCTTCTGGATTTTTCAAAGGCATTTGATACTCTTGATCACAGTTTGCTATGTGCCAAACTTAGTTATTATGGATTCGACGAGAACTGTGTAGCATTTTTCAAGTCTTACCTGTGTGATAGATATCAAACTGTCAAACTAGAAGACACATTTTCAAACATCACCAAAATTACCTCAGGCGTTTTTCAGGGCTCTGCTCTAGGACCCATTTTGTTCTTAATATATACAGCTGACATCTTCAGCAGTGTAAATCACACAAAAATTCAATGCTACGCCGATGACACACAGCTATCTTGCTCTTTTGACCCGGAAAATATAAAAAATATATCTGATTACATTAACTCTGACCTCGCCTCTATTGAGCGTTATTCTAATACCCATAATTTAAAACTAAATGCTGACAAATGTATGGTAATATGCTTTGCCAAAAAAACAAAATTAAACTTCGTCAAAAAGAATATAAAGCTGAATATATCAGATAAAACCTTAACCGTTGTAAATAAAGTAAAAAGTTTAGGTTTAATTTTTGACGAAAACTTAAGATTTAAAGAACATGTAAATTTAATAGTCAAAAAGGCTTATGTAGCATTAAGACTGCTGTATAATAATGTAAATATAATTAACTTCAAATTACGAAAAAAGCTGTGTGAATCACTTGTGCTACCCATATTACATTATTGCAATATCGTATATTATAGTTGCTTGGACAAACTAACACAAAACCGTTTGCAAAAAATACAAAACAGCTGTTGCCGATTTGTCTACCGTATTCGTAAATACGATCGTACTTCCTCAAAAATAAATGAACTTGGCTGGTTACGAATTGAAAATATCTATAAACATAATATGTCAGTATTTACTCACCGCATTTTACGAACCTCCTCACCACCATATCTTCGCAGTAAATTGATATTTAGGAATAACATTCACGATCTAAATTTGAGATACACAACGAAATTGTCATTACCACCTTACCGACTGACCATGTTTCGCAGATCCTTCTCCTATAACTCTGTCACAATTTACAATGAGATAAATGATGCTCTAAAAAGACTCACAGTAGACAATTTTCGCAAAAAAGTAAAAATAAACTTATTCTCACTGCAGCAAACTTAGCTGGTCCTTCACCGCTTGTTACCTTTTACTGATATTTTATTGTTATGTATATTTCTCTCCCTCTATATTATTTTTATTATATTATTCAATGTTCTTCTCTTTTCACTCATTTTGCCATATGATTTACAGCTCAATTTTTTAATTATTGTATACTATTCTTTATGCATTTAAGTTAAGGTTAAGTAGAATAGCTGTAGCTAGACTTCGCCTTGCGAATGTATGTATGTATTATATGTACATCTTTAGCAATAAAGACTTTATTGTTATTATTTTTATTATTATATACTTTCTTGAACAGGAATATTCATCGTGCCAATAATGACTGGGAATATCCATGTGTATTAAGGTGTATCTAGTAGGATTTGTGAAACAGAATTGTTTCCACATAACGGACCATTTAAGCCTGTTATTTAGTTTCAATACAGTCTGTCTGTCACTTGCACATAACAAAACCACTTACCTTTATAGGTTTGGGGACGTTGGCTTGTTTGATGATACCTTTCTGGCTAATAGACCTTGTTTCTAAGGCCAAAAGTAACTAACTAAAAATTGAAGAGTTCATACCGAATGGTCCACCGGTGTTAATAATGAGCTCGTAAAGCTTTTATTGTCTTTTTATCTGCACCGTAATTCTGGAGGTTACTATACCATTTCGATATGTTCTATTATAGTATCGATCAATATCACATTATTATTAATCTTGCTTTCAT
The DNA here is from genome assembly GCA_963675555.1 of Leptura quadrifasciata. NCBI lineage: Eukaryota > Metazoa > Arthropoda > Insecta > Coleoptera > Cerambycidae > Leptura > Leptura quadrifasciata. The sequence goes on along the minus strand of OY776676.1, from coordinate 143,980,227 downwards.
GTATACAAATTAGTTTTTTTTTGTGTGAAATTTACATATTGATGGGATTATGATGATTGATTTTACGTATAAAAATCCAATTTGTCTAATTATTTGCTTGAAACACGAATCAATCAATGATCTCAATTAGTATGATAATGAGTAAACAAATAAGAAAGCGTTGTTTTAATTAATTTCTTAATTTTGTCTAGCTTTATACAGGGTGTTTCATTTAAAACTCCCAACGCCAATTACTCGAAAACTTAAAGAGATAGTGAATTTCTGTAAATGGCAGATAATTGGTGTGATCAAGTGCTATATTGCAACTTATTACAGATGCCGGCGCCTTCGACAGTTTAGGCGTCGCGACGACCGGAACAAAATTTTCGATGGCAGAAGTTTGGAAACAAAACATACCAATAGTAATTTTAATTCTGAAAATTTTTTTTATTATTGGAAAAAAAAAATTCGTCCGTTTCGGAGTTATTTAACATTGAAAGTGTAAATACCCTTTATTAAAATTTGCCAATTTATAAATTGTCTCCATCTAATAGGCTGTGACTATTCTGTTAATCTAAATTTTAACTGTTAAAACAGTTGTCGTTAGTTAAAAACAATGTTAATTTTTTATTTTGGTGTTCGTTTTCAAGTAGTTTTTAAATATCTTTTTGGAAAAGAAATGGGTCAATACACGAAACAAGAAAAGCTGACATGGTGTTGGTTTACGGTGAGTGTAAGCGAAATGCGTGGCAAGCGAAAAGTGTTTACGCAGAGCGTTATCCTGATAGAAGAAGAGAGCCAGATCTCAAAACAATTTTGAATTTTATGTAGAAATTTAGTAAATTTTGGTGCATTTGAAAACCAAAACGGGAACGATCAAAACCAGTAACAAATGATTTTAACGTTGCATTGGTTCTCCAACAGATTAATGATAATTTGACAGAACTTAAGACAAATACTAATATCTCAATAAGTTCTACCAGAAGAATTCTTAAGCAAAATAAATACCATCCTTACAAAATGAAACTTGTACATAAGTTAGAGCCAAGTGACCCCGAAAGGCGCATTAACTTTCTCTGGCAAGATTTGACTATTTATTTTACCGTAATGAAAATATCTTTAAAAAATACTTTGGAGCCGTGAAAGTAGATTGCACAACAATGGAGTTAAGAATAGACTTAATTGCCGTTGCTGGGCACAAAATACTCCCCGTTGGATTACTGAAAGAGGTAACCAGCGCGTTTTTGGTATAAATGTATGGTGTGGTATACTTAATGCTTATTTAATAGGACGTCACTTTTACGAAGGCACTTTAAATGGTGATCGTTATCGGAGTTTTCTTCAAAAAATATTACCTCAACTATTAGAAGATGTCCCGGCTGTAACTAGGAGGAACATTATTTTTCAACAAGATGGGGCCCCACCTCACAATGCTCAAATTGTAACAGATTATTTGAATGGACCCTACCCCAATCGTTAGATTGGAGCATACGGTCCACTACCATGGCCAGCACGGTCACCGGATTTGACCCCTCTAGATTTTTTCTTTGGGGTCACTTGAAAGACACTGTACATGTAGAGCTTATTGAGGTTATGGCGGATCTCCAAAATAAAATAAATGCATCTTGTGCTGCTATAAGTAGAAGAATTCTGTTAAGAACTATAGATTTTGAGTTAAGACGCCGGTATGTCTGCTGCGTTCGAGCAAGTGGAGAAAATTTTGAATAGTTGCTATAAAATATTTTATTTACTACGCCTAAACCGTCAAGGCCCCGGCATTTATTATTATAAATCGAAATATAGCACTTGATCACACCAATTATCTACCATTTACAGAAATTTACTACCTCTTTCGGTTTTCGAGTAATTGGCCTTGGGAATTTTAAGTGGAGTACTCTGTATATTATTTTAAATGATTATATTTAAAGTTATGCCAAAATTTGTACCAAAAGTCAATCAGTTATATAAATCCACCATTCAATTTTCGTTAAGATAGCTTTCTATTAGAATATCTATCCGATTACCCGTGAGAAATATACATACAAAATTTCTGGTTGGGAGTAACTTGACCACAGGGGGTGGTGATAGGTTTCAGTAGTAGAAATAGGCTGACGTTAAATAAATTTATATAAAAAAATCGGTCCGTGACAACTCGGACGAACTTTCTCATTTAGGAGTAGACCGCTCCACAGCTTCCCTCCCTGCATTTTCTAGGATCAGGGGAGTGTCCATATGCCAAATTTAACAAAATCCTTAGAACTGCTTTAGAGGAAAAATTATTTAATTCCTTGTCCCCCCCCCCTCAACAACCTTCCTTCCTGCATTTCTTAGGTACAACCGGTGATGTTACCTTATGCTACTACTAAGTCAGTATTCATGCGTTAAATTTGATAAAAATCGTTATATCCGTTTGAGACAAAGAAATATGAAATTATTTAAAACTTACACCCCCCACAGCTTTCCTCCCGGTACTTTCTAAGAGCAACTGGTCATGTCATTTCATATCGGTACTAGGGAAGTGTCGATGTACCAAATTTAATCAAAATCGTTAGAGCCGTTTTAGAGAAAAACATTATTTTCTATTTTTTTTCCCTGCTTTTAGGGGTTTACTCCCCCACATTTGACCTAGGATCGATTTTGCGATTTCGCCTCGAGGTGTAGTCGTCTTGAATACACATGTATAAATTGAACAAAATCGATCCAGTAGTTTGGCTCTATGTGCGACCACAGACGGCACTCAAACATTTTTTAAAAACCACTTTTTTGGGTTCAAGGGACTTGAAAGCGTGTAAATCCATCAAAAACTCAAACTCGAATTTTTACACGATCACCACACTTTCCTTATATACTACCTATATGGGAAACTAAAAAGGTATGACCCAACGTATGGACAGAAATAACGGTACCTTTCTTCCAGTGCCCTCACTCTTCACAGATCTAACACCTATTTATCATGTTCGAACATTAGAATTACTTTTGGGTTGAAATTTCATATCACAAAAACTGATTTTCGTTCAAGAACACTAATAATTAAATAATTTGTGTCCCACAGACTGTACAACGCAAAATCTCATTGTAAAAGAAAGCAAATGATTAGATTAATAAGGTAGGAGCTTAGATCCTAAAATATGAATTCTAAAGAGGTGTTGATATGACTGTAATATTTATGAAAACTTCTACCGTGTGAGAATATGAAAACTGAACTTCCTACTTATGTTCCTTTTCAACATTTCAAATTTTGTTTGGATTTTTATACGCCAAATACTGAACTGTCTCTATTACAATATCATTATAACGACTTATATTACTATTTTATGATTGTTATACACGTAATATGTTCCTATGTTTCTAAACATATACATCTAAAAAATAGAGAGCCCCAAATAACAAGTCAAGATTTTGCATGTATATTTCTTTTCTGTTATTTGACACGCTTATGTAGTATTCGAGTACAAAAATTAACAGTAATTAAGACAAAATATCTACAAAATGGCTAAAAAATCAGTACATTTCTCTTACTAGAATCTAACCCGATTCACAAACTATATTTACAAGAGTATAAATCTCAATTGAAAATAAAAAGTATTTAAATCAAGTACTTAAACACAAATTTTATTTTTTTCTTTTTAATATATACATATAATAATTTGTCCAATACCAAAAAGTGATTTGGAAATTTTATATATTATTACCAAATCTAAAAGACACCGGTAAAATCACCTTCAATTACCTTTTCTAATCAAATACCAGAAATAACTAAAACAGATATAGACCTTCCCCTCCCACTTTTCCGGGATATCCACCTCATGGATTCCTGACCTACATATGTCCCCAATTAAGATTCTGAAGTCAAAGTCTGTACATTCCATGGGTCAATGAAGTCCTTGTCAGGGGAAGGTCTAATAGAAGTAGATAAGCAAAGCCGTTTCTGTCGCACTCAGTAGGGGAATACTGGAGGTTCTCAATGACGTTATGAACTGGATGGCATGTGTCCATCAGGAGTGACCACGAGAGTCGAGAGGTTGGTGAAGAAGTGCATGGTGTACTGTAAAGCTGTACCCGAAGCTGTTTGAGATCCGTTAATACGATACGATAGGCTAGGTTGGCTAGGTGCGTGCATCTTTCCAACATAACCTAACCTAACCTAACCTAATCTATCTTATTAACAGGTCTCAAACAGATTCGGATACAGCTTTACAGCGTTTTTTACATGCACACATCCCCATGAACTACCCATGGCACCCCCATGAACCACCCATGACACCCCATGAACACCCGCCATACACTTCTTCGTCACCACCTCGACTCTCGTAGTCACTCCTAATCGACACACGTCATCCAGTTCATGACGTCATTGGGAACCCCAGTATTCCTCTACTGAGTATGCCAGAAACGGATTTGCTTATCTACTGATAGAATCTGTGTTTTGAATTATTGAAATGATTTTATAATTCTGAGGTACCATTATAATAATAATACTGGATAATTGATTTAATCTTTAAGAATTTGAAAATGAAAATAATTTTATCTGTATATTCAAACATTAGTCCTGAACAAATTATAGTTGTTATAACAGTGATTTATTCAATTTTTATATTATTATTTACAACAAAAACTTCATAGAATATATTAGCACAAGGTGTTCTTTTAGGCGATTGTTTATACACATTGTTACATATGTGCCAAATATTGAACACAAGTAAAATGTATGAACAAGATATATGAGCTATATGCAATAATTCACGTTTATTCGTATAGGTAAGCGCACTGCACCACAAAATTAACACTTCAAAAAAGATTTAATACAATTTACAAATAATTTGTGCGGCCTATTTGTGAATGTGTTTCTAACATAATTCTGGAAAATAGTCATGGTTTTTTTGGTACAATAGTTAGATATTAAATTTTGACGTTTTATGCTCTGTTGTAATAGCCGTTTACAGGTTTCTATGCAAAGTCCAGAGTTATTTGCACCCATATATAATAATTAGAAAAGCCGAAAAACTTGTGTTGCTTCTATAGCACTGTATAAAACCGCTGCCCAAGCAATCACTACCACATCCAGATTTTGTGTCCAAGTCTTATACACACTAAATCTCAATGTAATATTTTAATCCCTTTAATAATAGGGTTGGAGTAGCAATGGGGGTGGTATAGGGAGGGGTGATTAATGCCAAAATAAATTTTAAAGGCTCTTGGTTCTCGTAAAGACACTAAATCCCAATTTATTTTTTTACTCTCTTTAATAATAAAGTGAGAGTGGCAAAGGAGGTGGTAGAAGGGGTAGCTAACACAAAAAAAAATTTAGAGTTCTTGTAAGTATACACACTAAATCACATTTTATTTTTTTTTGCTAGTGTGGGGGTGGTATTGGGGGGGAGGGGGTGGCTGATGCCAAAAAAATTTTTGAGATCTTGACTTTTCGTACATGCTCCAAATTGGCAATTTTATGGACTCTTACCTGCTTTCTTTCCCTATTTACCCCATTCACCCCCGAGCTCTTCAACGGAATTAGATCAAAATATAATCTAGTTCCAGATCTCATTATAATACATAAGTGCACCAAATTACAAGTCAATATCATAAACGGTTCCAGAGTAAACGTGCGCACAAAAAAGTTACAGACCGACAGACAGATAGAAATTTTTTTCGCTCAAATTTAAAACCTCGACGTTTCATGACATTTTAAGCGTATTTCAGAAAATAATAATAATAATTTTTTTTGCTTTACTATACTTGCACTAGACGTGGAAGTAAAAATAAGATCTCAACATTAGGACTGCGTCGCCCAGCACTAGGAAGTCAGTTGCATGAATGACAACAGTGTTGAAGAGGATTGTAGGGGTTACGGCTCCCTATCAAGGCCATTTTTGATCCCCCAGATTTCAAGAGGGACATTTTTCTCCATAGAATTGCTGAATGTCTTCTAACATCTGAGACAATACTTTGAAAACTTGGCAAACAATTTTTTTATCACTTTTTCTTAGTTAAAAGTAAATTTCTATTTGTAACATAACTAACAAAATCAAAAATTAAATAGTGTAAGATTATGCGTTAGTTTGTGGTGCAGTGAACGTTTACGTTTCCTGAATAAATATTTTTATAATTGATATAGTTGTAAATATTAATTTTTCCTCTAAAATGTTTCTACGTTTTAGAGAACTTGATGATATAAGGAAATTTACAGATATGCAAATATATTTTCATGTACAGGCGCTGACAGGCGTTTTGTGCAAACTTGGAACATTTGGAACAGCAATCAAAAACAATTATTTGAGAAAGGTTTACAACAAATGTTTAAAAAAAAATGGACATTAAATTAAAATGAAAATAATTCAGTATTAGTGGAGCAGATCTGGCTTTGGAATAAGGAAACGTACGATTGTGATTTTTTCTTTTGCCAATAAGTAAAATTGGGTCCCCCCAACATTCCGACACATTTGTGCTGAGGTAGTCAAAGAGGGGAGGGAGACATTTCATGCTAAATGTATGAGAAAATGGGTTTTCGAAGATAACTCCGCGGCTTTTGATCTGACGAAAAAAATCTTTAGACCAAAAATGAAGATCTCGCGAAAATAAGCAAACTTTGTTCTCAACCTCATAGATGTCAGACTATTGATTCGCGAGATATCGCGAATTCAAGGTGCAAAAATTGAAATTCATTTTTATCATGAAGGAGTGGAGTTGGGGGCCCAATTTTTATTTAATAGAAGGGTATTGATGGATATTCTGTTGGGCCGGAGGCTGGGGACGATGGGATAACTAGGAGGGGAGAGAGAGGGGGAAAACGAAAATATTTCACATGCTGATAACTCCCCGTATAATGGACCTATCGTGATCAGACCAACGTACATTTTTTTATTTGCTACAAGATAGCACTAGCATAAAATGATTTTTTCACAACAAACGCTTGGTGCGCAAAATATAAATTACGCGTTTTTTTCCAAACTGTTTTTTTGGCACGGTGGGGGAAAAATCTTTTTGGCCACTTGATAGCTTTTTTATTAACGTTTAATTTCCGCCCAGCATGTCAAATATTATCGTTTTCACCCTCTTCCTCCACTCCCAATTATCCCACCGCCCCAAGCCTCCGGCCCAACAAAATATTTGCCAATACCCTTCTATTAAATAAAAATTGGGTCCTCAACACCACTCCTTCATGATAAAAAATTAATTTAATTTTTTTAATTTTTGCACTTTTGTTTCGGGATATCTCGCGAATCAATAATCTGATGTCGATGAGGTTAGGAACAAAATTTGCTTATTTTCGTGAACTCCTCATTATTGATGTGAAGATTTTTTCCTTGCCTTCGAAAAACCATTTTCCCATACATTTAACATGTCATCCCCCCTTTGACTTCCTCAGCATAAATGTGTCGGAATGTTGGGGGGACCCTACTTTACTAATTGGTAAAACAAGAAATCACAATCGGACGTTTTCTTATACTAGTCTGGTTTCCTTCCAGATCTGCTCCACTAGTATGGTCGACGCCATTTCATAAATCCGTCATCAATTTTAATTTTTTATGATGATGTCGTATTGGTGGGCGAAACGTGCGACGAGTGTTGTGTTCAGTGTTTCAGTACGGAACTAAGTGTAATAGAGAAATCCCGAAGATGAGAATAACTTAACCACCACATACGTATAGGCCAGTTAGGGTTAAATCTGGGGGGTATTTTAGAAAAATTCCGAATTTAATGAAACTTTGGGATGTTTTTTGTGAGTGTCCAGTAGTGCTATACCCTATTTATCCAACAAAAAACCCGGTGTAATTTTGGAGCGGGACGAAAATCCCCAAAATTCTTGAACTTTTTTCGGTTTTCAGAAATATTTCGAAAACGGTTGATTTTAGCGGACAACTTCGAATTAGTAAATTGTACAGGATTAAATTTCCTGCAATTTGCATGGCAAAATATATTTTTGACCCCATAGGTACCGAGATACGGAGTTTCGAAAAGGTGAAAAATTTTTCAAAATCGTAAAAAAACTGCTAAATAGGCTGGTTTTCTGTATTTATTTTCCATTTTTCAACATATTCAATGGACTTGTAATATCTACTTCCATTTTTATAGGTTCAACTACCCCCCCAAAACTACCACAACCCCCTCGTCCTTTGAGAAGGGTTATGTATGGGGAGTGTACATGTAAGGTTTGAAGGAGCATAGAATAACCCAGCTCGTCTTTCCACTAGTAGATCTTCATTAGGTTGAAAAAAAGAACATTAAAACACACCGTTTTTATATATAACGATTCTTACTGTCTAATAAAGTAAATTTGTAAGGAGATTCTTAAAGTAGGGAAATGTAAAGTAAATGTTAATTAAGTAAAGTTAATATTTTAGGCGTTTGGCCCGTGTGGAGTTTCAGCGTCTTCGCGCTCTTCTTCATCGTCTAGCAGTCCGTCCATAATCATTTCTTCTTCGTGTTCTCCTTCTGTTTCTTCGTCCTGGTGATTAGACTCAGGCGAATTTTCGCATGCATGCCCCAAGCAGTTCTTGCAAAGGGTGGAGCACTGCAGTTCTGCTTTCTTGCAGCTGTAGGCTGCATTGCTACTTCCTTTCTTGCATTTACAAAAGGCGATGTTCAATATGTTGTCTGGGGCGGTAGAATGTCGTTACGCAGCCATGTTTGGACGTGGAGATATGTTCGGAAAATATGGTGGGTGGCCACGTCTTTGGTAGGTGGCAGTCTGACCAATTGGAATTTAGGTTTGGCCACCGACTTGGTAAAAAGCTGGTATCGGAGGTTGTCGAGAGAATCTGTTTCCATGTTCCCTCCATAGCAGTGCCACCAGAAACTTCTCGCCTGCCTCGGAAATCTGGTAGGAGATGGCTTCAGGGTCTTTGAAAACGTAAGGAAGTGTACTTCTCGTAAATTCTGCAACCTTCTTCTTCCCTTGTCCGAAGGGGGTTGAAGAGGTATCGCACCCACTTACTGCATGCAGAAAGAGAATATCTTATGGGTCGATCTTGCATGAAGCTGCTGAATAAAAGAATGATGGGGCATTACCTCTCCCACAGTTCTTGAAATAGATGTTTTTGTGGGAAGTGGAGGCTAGGGCTGTCAGTAACACGAGTAGATCTACATCTTCACCTGTAATGATTACACTGTCATATTCAGTAGCCTATTTTTGTGTGTACGATCATCACGTTTGCATCTTCAGTAGGCCTCAACGGCTGGGACACAACTGAATTATGTGAAGTGGGTGACTCGATTCAGTTATGGGGGGAGGGGAGGGGGTAGTTGAACCTATGAAAATGGAAGTAGATATCACAAGTTCATTAAATATGTTGAAAAATGGAAAATAAATATCGAAAACCAGCCTTTTCAGTTTTTCAAGACTTTGAGAAATTTTGCACTTTTTCTCTGTGACTCGGTACCTATAGGATCAAAAAATACATTTTACAATGCAAATTGCAGGAAATTTAATCAGCTACAATTTATTATTGCGAAGTTGTCCGTTAAAATCAACCGTTTTCGAAATATTTCGAAAAAACCGAAAGCAAAAATTTTGGGGATTTTCGTCCCCCCCAAATTTTCACAGAGTTTTTTTGTTGGACTAATTGAGTAGCACTATTAAACACCCACAAATAACATCCCAAAGTTTTATTAAGTTCGGAAGTACATGGCACTGGATTAATATACCATTGTGCAAATTTAAATTTAATAATCCCCATTTCGCCCACTATAACACATGTGCAATGGCTGTCGACCAAACTTTTACCAAATGCTATTTAAACCATTCTAAACAAATCAAAATAATAAGTCTCATTACATTCATAGTTTAAGAATCACACTGGCTGAGAAGCAACGTGGCTTCCGTCGAATCTTTCGGTTCGACTTCTTTATTTATCAGAGCCTGCTCCGACGTCGATGCCTCCGTTTCAGACGTAAACACGTCATCTTCAATACGATCCGAACATTCTATTACCGTTTTGTCTTCGGATTTTGAAGTCAGGCTATCATGAGATTCATCCTCCTCGTTGACAGTCTCCATCGTGGAGACACCTATTATTGGGGATACTGGTGCAGTTGGAGGCGTAATCTTTCCTGCTTTACCGAGAAGGTAGTAGGTCATTAATTGGCCTTTTCCCTTTACCGCCACTAGGCCGCGCTGCTCGAACTGATATCCGAAGTGCTGGAGGATCTCGCAGGTTTCTTCCGTCACCTTTGAAATTAATAAGAAATTATATGAATATAGAGTGTGTATGATAAATTTAAATTAATGTAACAAATAACGTAGCAGATAGTGACACATAATAGTTAGGCGGTATAATATATACGAACTTATTTTTAACGAATAGATTGTGGCGTCATCTACTAAATACATTATTAGTAACTTTTTCTATCTTGATCATAAAAGTGTTAGAGCTTGAGAAACTGGATATAGTGTGAATTGGTATCACAGAATTTGAAGCAGGTATTAACATAATGTGAAAATATACAATGCGTCTACGACAAAGCGGTATTATAGATGTAAATGCCGAAATTGTTTTGTTTTAAACAAAATTTTCTATATCCTGCTCTTGCTTCATCGAAAACCTATTTCAAGTACGTTATAATTTGAAAAACGTATAGAGGGCGCTGGTAATAGTTTAAAAATACAAATGGCATTAAGTAAACTACCCTTTCTTTACGAGATATTGAAAAATTTTATAACAAAAACAGGGAAGAGACAAAATTGCAAGAAAGGATTCTATAGTATTCGAGGAAGCTTTAAAGAGCTTTATTTGGAAACCACTGGAAGTAATGAATTTTTTTCAACTTAAAAGTGATGTAGACCATAGATAAGATTTGTTTGTGTTAATTCGAGAAAATTTCTAGAACAGTTTATTTAAAAATGTAGTTAATGGAAGTAGTACACATATTAATTAACGTCTATTTGCGATTTTTTGTGAAAATTTCCAGAACGCTCAATTTAGAAATTGGTGAATTCAATCAAATTTTAGGAGATAAAATGTGGAAAGTGAAATTTCAACTTTCAGAATTTTCCCCTGCACCTATTGGCAAATAGACAGCAAAAAAGCTAGTGAAATACATTTTTGCAGTGGCATCATGATCTATAAGAATAATAGTGAAGTTTCGATTCATGCTCTGGAGGTTGAAACCACCTATAAAGGTACTCCACATCAAAGAGTACGAGGTGTGACTATAGAAGGTTGGGCACCTTAAGAGGAAAGGAACCTGGATTCTATATTGACAGACCTACAGAAAATTCTCATTCAGTAAGTTACTGATCAAATCACAAAAGCATGAGGTACATTAGTCGCAATTGTCGACACCATAGTCCTGAGATGGTAAATGCCGAAATTATTGAGGAACTGTAAACAACCTAAAGGAGGCTGTGCTGGCCAGGGAATGTAGTGTCACCAGAGAAATACAAGTGTTTAAGCTTCAGAGAATTGTTCGAGTAATCTACCATTGGAAGAGTATGTAAACAAACAAAAATGTGTACTGATAAATAGGTCTGTCCACAAAATTTAGTTTTTAATTGGAAATGATAATTTTATGGGTGTTATAAACCCCTAGAAACAAACTTATTTGCACTAGAAATTACCTCAACGCGTCGAGGCTAGAAAACGCTCCCTTGGCGCAAGGCTAGACGGGTGAGGTCACTTGCCTGCTACGCGATATACGCTGCGATACTTTAGGTGTTGTTATACTGATCTAGTTAATTTTGCGATTGTCATGAGCTAGGACGGGCCGGATATTCTTGCCGATATTATTTGTCATAGTCGTATTTGTGCTATTTGGATACCATAATCAGGCCTACGTTCGGCAAATTATGTGAATCTCCTTTCTGGAAACCGTCCTCCGTATTCGACAACAATAAACAAACTTTATTTTACGTTGTAGTGGTGAGAGGTAAGTGAAACCTCTCAAATAGTCAATTGCTACTATACACCATAGATGTCTCTATGGGCGTATAGCGACTTGCGATTCTGCAAGTACCTGAGAGCGGCGACCTTTCAGTCCTAGGTGGACTTAACCTACTGTTATAATATATGATTTGCAGGAAACAACTACTTAGCGGGCAAATACCCCGACCTGCATTGAATTACACCTTACAAATCATTAAAGAATGGTAACCAATATCATTTGCCAACTCCCTGACCAGACATAGACCGGTTTCGAACTTATTAGTTCTCATCAGTATGCCATAGGTCATGGAGCAGACAAATGATAGTGGCCAACCTGCTAGTTTTATAAAAACTATAGTAAATTGAGTAGTGGTGAGAGGTAAGTGAAACCTCTCAAATGGTCAATTGCTACTATACACCATAGATGTCTCTATGGGCGTATAGCGACTTGCGATTCTGCAAGTACCTGAGAGCGGCGACCTTTCAGTCCACGGTGGACTTAACCTACTGTTATAATATATGATTTGCAGGAAACAACTACTTAGCGGGCAAATACCCCGACCTGCATTGAATTACACCTTACAAATCATTAAAGAATGGTAACCAATATCATTTGCCAACTCCCTGACCAGACATAGACCGGTTTCGAACTTATTAGTTCTCATCAGTATGCCATAGGTCATGGAGCAGACAAATGATAGTGGCCAACCTGCTAGTTTTATACAAACTATAGTAAATTGAGTAGTGGTGAGAGGTAAGTGAAACCTCTCAAATGGTCAATTGCTACTATACACCATAGATGTCTCTATGGGCGTATAGCGACTTGCGATTCTGCAAGTACCTGAGGGCGGCGACCTTTCAGTCCTAGGTGGACTTAACCTACTGTTATAATATATGATTTGCAGGAAACAACTACTCAGCGGGCAAATACCCCGACCTGCATTGAATTACACCTTACAAATCATTAAAGAATGGTAACCAATATCATTTGTCAACTCCCTGACCAGACATAGACCGGTTTCGAACTTATTAGTTCTCATCAGTATGCCATAGGTCATGGAGCAGACAAATGATAGTGGCCAACCTGCTAGTTTTATACAAACTATAGTAAATTGAGTAGTGGTGAGAGGTAAGTGAAACCTCTCTTTTACGTTTTAAATAGTACTGGCACTATTACTGGCACTAATAAACCTAACGCAGATGATCTGGCGCCTGCCGCGCCATCAAGCATGTGAGCATGCTGTTGTTCGAATTGACTGGTAAAAATCTTTATTTTGCACTACTTTTAATGTATATTGATTTTCTTGTGGACAGACCTATTCTGCCAGAACCTTTATGGGACAAGTTTACAGGAGCCAAAATGGATTGGTCATTCGAACAGCCACGAGAGACGGGGGTAGCGATTCATGGAGAAGTGGACTTCATGGCTGATGTTACAGTTGAATTCATTTTAGGATTGAACGTTATAGATTTTCTTGAAAAAGTAAGCTCCGCAGAGAAGTTTTTGAGTACCTTTGATTTCATATGCTAGACATTTCTGAAAATTTTGATTGCACTGTTATGTTGATTACATTGAAGCTTAGGAGGTTCAACAACGTTAATATTAATACAACAAAGCCGCTACGGACACGTCATCATATATCTTAGGTGAGCAAAACTATCAAAGGTAGGAAAGTACAGTACACAGTACTCCATTTCCACTTTCATACCTCATGTGCCATATTTTGGGCCACAAATGAGAGCCTATGTGTACTGATTTACTTCCACCTGGCAAATACAAAATAAAAGATGGAGGGCTTATGAGGTCAAATAATTAAAGAAACTGCTCTCATTTGTGGCCCAAAATGTGGCATATGAGGTATTAAAGTGCAAAAGGAGTACTGTGTACTGTACTTTCCTACATTTAATAGTTTTGCCCACATAAGATATATTCGCTAAGCTACGCTACGCTGATGAGGAGCAAGAACTCCGAAACACGTGTCCGTAGCTGCAGTGGTGTTTCTTTTTGAGGAATAAGGCACTAACTCACTTTCTTTAATTATTTGACCTCATAAGCCCTCCATCTGCTAATGTTAATCTTGTAGAGAGTTCTCAAAGAATTCATTAACTTACTTTTCCATTAAAAAAAACATAGTAATTTAATTTTTCAAATCTATGTTTTTAATAGTAACTATTCATTTGTAGGGCTTGCAATTTAAATTTTCACAACCCATTTTAGATATATTCTAGATTAAAATTAAATTTCTGAAACTAGTGCACTTGAAGGGCACGAAAGAGCACCTCATAGAGACAAGCAGTAATAAAGTTAACCTGAAATAAAACAACTGCGCTTCAGGTAAGGTTTTCGTGACTCTGTCACGTATCTATAATAATATACGAGCCATATAAATAGTTTACCTGAATACATCCGGCTTTTCCGGTGCTCTCCATTCTAGAAGCGACATTTACTGTGTTGCCCCATATATCGTAATGTGGCTTCCTAGCTCCAATCACACCAGCCGTTATAGGCCCGTGGTTAATACCCATTTTCAGTACAAAGTGATTGAAAGACTGCTCGTTAATGCTTTGCAAAGCCTTTTTCAGTTCCAGGGCAAATTCAACCAGCAAAGCTAAGTGCAACCATCTCACTGATATGGGGTCGTCCGGCTAGAAACAACCAGTCATTTTCAATATCCTCCGCCTCCGATTTGATTGAAAATCAATGAATTTGACTCCCAAGGAACATTGAAAGGAACATTTTAGGCAATGTGTCGACACTGTGTCAAAACATGTTTTTGATCACGACACATTTTATAGGCAGAATTTCGAAACAGAGTCCACACTGTTTAGGATATATGCCCAAAGTGGTGGTGAAAATGTGTACTAACTTGATTCCAAAATGTGCCCATAGCTGTTTCCAAAATATGTCTAAAATATGTTGCAAGTTTATGAAATGTTATTGTAATGAAGTTAATATGTGACTAACATGTTTCTTATTGTTTTCAATGTTACTATAATGCGCTTTACTATGTGTAGTTGCAAAATTGGCACAAATAGATCTAGGTTGTGCCGATAACCAAATTTTGGTGTCCGAATATTTTAAAAATAGGCTTAAAGTCGATACGTTATTCTATAAACATTTGGAGAAACAATGGACGCAGTTGGCATCCATTGATGTTATCTTCTTATAAAAATTACTTTAGACAGAAGAAATAAGTTTTCACATATGAATAAATAAAGTATACGGCCCCAAAAAATAAAGCAACCCCATTTTCTCTGTGAAGTGTGATCAGATACTCATAAAAAATAGAAGCCCTTAAAATATTTAATTATTGATGGTAATTAATAAATAAGATAATTGAAAATTTTTGAGACAAAATTTATTTCTAATGTATTTTGTATGTTACAAGATACCAAATTAAGTGTATTTTTATAACATTTTCTTGTAAAAATATATAAATCGTTAATTTTTAAAATAACTATTTTTAATTAAGTTTTGTTTTTCAACATGGATGCCCATTTCTCTGAAAGAAATATGGTGGATTTGTATAATGTGTCTAAATGGAATCACAAATCCACATTTGGAACGAATTTCATCCAAAATTTGCCTGTATGGACACACTCAAACAACTGTTTTATTAAATGTGTACTAAACTGTATCTATACTCACATATTTGACACAATTTAAAGTCTTGTGTTCATTACTGGTACAAATTGAGACAAAATTTGGATTCCAACTTCCGATATTTGTCTGAAATGTGCCTGTTTAGGCACTTATGAGTCTCTTGAATACTTTGTAATCAAAATATGCCAGTTACCAATGTGTTTATGAGTGTCTAGATACAAGTGCAGCGAGCAAGTGCTATTTATAGTGTTTGTTATTGAAATATAGTTACTTTTGTTTTAATTAAACAATTATCTATACCTTATGTGAATTTTTATTTCATATCCATTTATTTGCAACCTATTTACCAAGATTTCGTTAATCTCATCTACAAACGGAGGAAGTCTATCGATGTTAAAATTCAGTTCAATATATATATTGATTGGTCTAATGTTCGAAATTAATAAAGCAAGTAAGTTTTCAAGCCATTGTACCAGTACTCGCCAAAACCCACATGAACTATATGTATTTGCGAGAATTTGAGATTTTTCTGCATCGCTTTCATTGGTGTATTGTAGCCACAAATCGGCATTTGCTTTATTGCTATCACTACTGGAGTCGCCTAGGTCAGGGTAAATAGCAAATTTCTTGTTATTTGATGGTATTTCTAATGATAATAGACAGAAATGGCCTTTGCTTCACCTCTTTCATATAAGTTAACAACTTCGCTTTATTTTCTTGTACACATTGTTTTGCATTTCTAGAGTATATTGTATGATAAATTTTTGATTGCTTGTTAACTTCTCTTGTTATTTTTTCAAAATACTTTATGTAATCAGAGTACGCTGTTGTCAAAAATCGCCTGCTATCAGATAGTAGTGTGCACACACGTACAATTTATGCACAAAACGGAAAAAACGTGTCTAAAATTCAACTTTCATTTAAGGCATGAAAAGAAACATGTGTGCCTAAAATATAAACATATGCACATATAATTGTCCTCCCGGACAAATTTCAGCAACATGATGGGTTTTAGACAC
Source organism: Leptura quadrifasciata (assembly GCA_963675555.1). Taxonomy (NCBI): domain Eukaryota; kingdom Metazoa; phylum Arthropoda; class Insecta; order Coleoptera; family Cerambycidae; genus Leptura; species Leptura quadrifasciata. The sequence goes on along the minus strand of OY776676.1, from coordinate 143,963,764 downwards.
ATTTTGATAAAGGGGTCGACCCGATGTATTAAAATTGGATCTAATGTTTCCAAATAGGCTCAAAATAGAAACATTTTCTGCACAAAAAACCAAAATGTTTCAATTTGACACAATATTTCATTAATATGTCGACACATGACCCATAAAATATTACCATTTGAACACAATGTCCATCCTGACTAAAATTTTTAGCTTTGTGTCGACACAGTACAGGCACACAATACCGGGTGTCTCACCGGGAACTGAATCGATCGATATAGAGAAAAGTAGGTATCAGAAAATTTTGAAAATTTAGATAATTGCTAATGTCGGTGTGACCAATCCAACTAAAATAATTACAAGCAGCTGGTACTTCCGCTTATACCGGAAGTCGATACCAGTCTTAATGATATTCTTGGAAATGCATGAAAATATTCCAAAATGACTATTTCAATGTTTTCGTCATCAACAATAGGCTTTCTTCTTTGAATTTTTGCCTTGACAGCCATAATTTTTAAAATTTTCCGGTATGCGTTTTACAGTGTTTGGTGACGGTTTCCGTTTTTCTGGATATCGCGTAGCAAATGTGCTGCAAGTTCTTGATATTACTTTACCACATTCTCCATAAACAATAAACAAATTTAAAAAGTTTTCGTTGGTATAATTTAAACGTGCTGGCATTTTTTGACATAAGATAATGACTGATTGTTTCTTCTTCTTGATTGTATTTTAATGATATGATTACAACAATTCATGAATTTCTAATAAAATCGCAAATATTTCAACAAGTTGTAACTTTAATCCCCACAATGCTAATATTAGAAAAAAGGGAATTCAGTTTTACACAATTTGACGTAAAAAACACAGGGTGTTCCATTTTACCTAAACAAGTTTTCGCGGTTTGAAGTTGACAAAATGTAACGCGAAAAACGGAGCACTTGGTATGATATTATTGAATTTATTTCAGTTGTAGAACGTAGTTCTCCTTGTATTCTTTTTACGTGACAAGAAGCAAGAGGATATTTTACACGAAGAAAGTTATAACGGTTCTTACAAACCGTTGCACCTGTCAAATTTTCTATAAAATGTCAAATATCTCTGAAACGGCTAGGTTTAGGTATAGGATATGCTACATATTTTCGACTCAGAGTTTTATGCTCTTTTCGAAAACCCTAAAATATATAGGATGTTCCATTTGAAATAAGCAAGTTGGTATCGACTTCCGGTATAAGCGGAAGTGCCAGCTACTTGTAATTATTTTAGTTGGATTGGCCACACCGAAATTAGTAATTATCTAAATTTAAAAAAATTTCTGATGCGAACTTTTCTCTATATCGATCGATTCGGTTCCCGATGAGACACCCTGTATATTGTGAACTGGTTCAGACACATTTTGCTCCTTGGGCTGGGAAATGGTATGCTACGAATATAATTCGTTTAAATTCCTGTTGTTTCATTTGCTTATTATGAATTCAATCGGTGGCATTTGGTGTCCTTCTGTGCTAACGACAATGAAATTTTCCTGTACTAGAGTTCCAGACTCGATAAAATTTGTATTAATTAATATTGAATACAAAACTGCATACAGATGCCAATACTTTCCTTTCGCCATTAGGTCAAAGAAAAAAACACTCTTTACTTTTACGTATTATTACTATTAATACAAAATGCTTTAACACAACAGGGCCGCATTTACCTATTACTGTGTCCCTAGGCAAAATTTTGGTGGGAGAGGGTAGAGGTTTTTAGAGTTAAAAATTGGTAATTAACCATTGTTTAAATTTTAAAAATTGCCTATTTCTGTGGTAACTGTTGAAAAATTTTCGAAATATATGATCAAACACACAATTTTTTCCGTAGTATTCAAATTTGCTACTGAATTTTAATAAAAATGTACCAGAGCGCAGCAAAAAAGCAAAAAATCGGTCAAAAAACGTCATTTTGAAACAGTCAAACAGATAAGTACATTGAGAAGTTCGTATTTCGCTATTTAAATAAAAATATTGAAGCATAACGATCAAGAATTATGATTTATAAAAATTTCAATATAAATAAATACATTTTAGCATTACGATGGTTGGGGTCCAAGAACGTGCATAGTGGGCCTACATGATAAATGCGGCCCTGCAACACAACTCATACCTTGACGTGCCTTGAAGGATTTAGGCCACTGGCTGCCATGTAAGTTGAGCCGATAGTTTTTATTTTTATTACATCTTGAAATTGGGGTAACTCCAATAGCTGAAACGTAAATAGTAGTCAATATGAGAAATACATGGTCGAGTCGATAAAAATGCAGTAATTGGTTATATAATTTAATGAAAATATCTAAAATAAAAGTCAAGGCAGGCCAAAACAGCGTATAATTAGAGAAAATGACAATGCTAAATTTTTCATAAAAAAATCGAACAAACTGGCAACGGCCTCACGGAATTTTAAAACAAAACAAATCTAAAATGGGGATTCTACAAAAAAATTATTTAGTAATTCATTCTTTTTGATATCTATAATTTTTGTCAAACAAATTGTATAGTAAATACGTCTGTAGCTCTTGAGACCAAACCAGGCTATAGAAAAATGCCTCCTTCCCACAAAATTTTACTTTACATTCATAAGTTATAGTCCCGATTTAACAACAGAAAGGTATCTTTTAATCTCCTCATAACTACTTTAAGACAAATGTTTTTTACCCACTAATTTTTTGTTATCTTTCGATCTTTTAAAGATACCCAGATTTATAGCAAAAAGGGCCACCGCGACCTTGTTGGCTCAAATTGGCACATACAATACTATAAATATAAGTTCTCAAGACATGTAGTAAAGCAATATTGAGCGGAACTTTACTTACCGCATCAAAATCAGATATCACCTCGTTTAGAAACCTTAGGCATTCCAATCCTTGGTTATTCACCGTTTCCTCGGAATAAAAATCTGAAATTTGAATTGATTGTATTTATAAGACTGTTAATATGAGACTTTACATATACAATAGTGATTCCGTATGTTTGTTCTCGTCGCAACAGAAGAATATCTGGAAAACGTGTTGACTAATGAATGAAGATAGAGTATAAATTACCACATTTTAAAATATTTGAGGGGCGAGCGTAGGTGCGTCTTTACTATGTACATACTTCGGTATGCGATGTAAAGCAACGAGAGGCGCAGTTAGTACTTGGATTGGTGACCATTCCAACGGAAACCGCGTTCTCGCCTCACACATCTTCCAGCGGCTTGTATATCAGTGTATGCGCGGAAGCTATACAACCTTAGGCGAGGGTTGTATAGGAGATATACCATCCTTCGGAGGGGATGTAAAGCCGTCGGTCCCTTGTCTATTAAATGTTAGGCAAGTAAAAGATCCCTACTCTTCTTAAGGGAAGAGGTTCGGCAAAATTCCTGGTTGAGGGTAGCTCGTCTACAGGCGTCGGTGTTAGGCCTCAGTAGCGGAAATAGGTCGACGTTAAATAAATGTATAAAAAAAAAATATATATATATATTTGAATAAATATTAAAAAAATGTCTCTCGATTACCTTGAGGCACTCTTAAAATGCTACAGTTTGAGTTACTTTGTAAGATCTTCATTTTCCGTAAGTTTCATTGGAATATACCCATTTTCCTCAGAGAAATAATAGTCTAGTCAACGAATTTTCAATATGGGGGTGTAGACTACATGGAGGGCGGCAGAATTTTTGAGGGCTTCCGCAAGACCCTAAATTTTGATTTTTTTGTTTTAACTCGAAAACTATTGGTCCTAGAAAAAAAATTATTCTTACCTTTTTGAAAGCTGACGTTTTCTACATTTTTTATTCAACAAAAAGTTTCTATCTTCAACCGTTCTCGAGTTATCTGCTTCTGAAACTCATCGATTTCCGGAAAACGCTGTTTCAGATCACATTTTTTATCACACTCTCCTCTTAACACCTCATAATAACACCACCTAACACCACTAATAAAATACAACCAAATCAAGTGAACAGGATTAAATTGGCTTAAAAATTATATATTCTACATATAATTAAAGGCTAATATTATTGATTTCAAGATTTTTTGCTGTAGTGTGATTTCAAGCAATAAGCTTGAAATAGCACATCAAAAAGTAAGTTGCTGAACAGGATCGTAGATGTCGTTCGTGGATTGACAGTTCACCATGGAAACTGAAATCAAGGTAAAACAGGAAATCTTCCCCTTGAAAGCCAACAAGAGCCTTCTCATCAAGCTGTTGATGAAGAAACTGGAGGAAAATAATATCAATATCCTCCAAGCAGAGGATGATGCATATTTGGCAATTATATCCACAGCCCTATAAAAGTTAGTTTCCTCTTCAGCAGCTGTGATAAGCGAAGATGCGGACTTGGAAGTCCTGTTGTTGGTGAGAACCCTTACCCAGCATGAAATATCCCTCGTGAAACTTGGCAGAGGAAAAGTATCCACAGCAACATACTCTTCACAAGAACTGCAGCAGCTGGGGATGGAGCACATTCTGTGTTTACATGCTTTCACAGGTTGTGATACCACCTCCGCAGCCTTCGAGAAGTGCAAAGTCAGGTTTGCCAAATTATACAAAAAAGTCAAAGAGATTTTGTAAAAAGGAATAATGCAATATTGTATGTTTTTTTTAGTTCAGTATAAACACAGAGTTTTTCTTTACTATTTTAATTAATAATTTTAAAATAGTTACAGTCACTACAATCTTTCTTCCAAACAATAAATAGACTAATGGTTAAAAAGTTGTTATTACTTCTTTTCTTAAAACAATTATTTACATTTGAGTCATTGGATTACTTATTTTGTTGCGTCCACCTTATTAATGTTACTTGCTAGAGACTATACTGTGGGTATTTTATATAAACAAAAGATGTAAAAAAAAATTAAAATTTTAGAGAGAGTGTTAAAACGTGATGATAATCTTTATATATTCTGAGATACTACTTTCTACTTTCTTTTTTATGCTCTGCACCTCGGCCGATATTATCTGCTATTTCTGAGACGGACGGTCAAGGGCGGGAATCAAAATTTCAGCAGATCCGAGTTGATAGTAAGTCTTAGCTAGGGCATCATTGTGCGTGCGCAACTGTCTTCGCCCGACACAATATTGTACACTCCAATATCAAATTTAATCAGTATATTAGGAGGCATAATTTTAAATGAATGTAAAATATGAGAATTTTAATTTATTTTTAGGGTTGTAATAAGAAGTTAACAAAGCAGCTGAGGTGTTTACGAGCCCTTCATCGACACCATCTGAGATCGAGAACAGGATATAATTGCATCCTTAGATGGTATGGTGCTCCATCTAAGGAGACATCCTTAGATGACTACAGAATACAGATATCGATCATTTATAAAATCAGTGGCTTCGATCAAGTCAGACATTTCCACTCTCCCACCAACTGAGGGGGTCACGAAGGATGTACTACCAAATCCAGCAGTGGATGGGAACCATACTGCCCTCACATGTGTGGCGTTTAGGAATACAAAGCTGAGAGGAGAGAAATGAGGAGCTGGTGCCCAAATATTTTGTCGTTGCTAAAAAGATTATGATTCTGGAAGACGCGGAAAAACATCATTAAATTGTTCGTCAGCATGCCCCAACTGCCAGTGCAACTGCTACAATGGAATCCCCATAAAAGAGGATGAGGAGGATGAAGAATTTGATGACATAGTAGTTTCTTTGGAAGATTCGTTTTCCTCTTCTGCTGGCGTGGCGTCCCCATAAAGTATGCCCCCGTCCGAAAATTTACTTTTTTTACTCGCTTTTTTTCTTTCTTTAAAAAAAATATTAGCTAATTATCCAATTATATGTACATAAAAGTAGCTGTTATATGTAAATAAAACTAGTTCAAACCATAAAAACCAAAAAAATCTAAATTTAGGGCCTTCTGGGAGCCCTCCTCGCAAGGCTGACCTCCTAGGGTCGGGGAGTTTTAGAATATTTACCTCCTAACTACCCCAAATCAATCCCCGAAGTAAAAATTCTGCAACTCTCTATGCAGTCTACAATAATTCGTTGACAGGACTATAATAATTCTTTGAAAATACCTAATTTTGAAATATATATCCTTAAACATTTTTTGAAAAATGTTACAGTGCTAGACATACCTCCAAATAATTGAGTAGTGGTGAGAGGTAAGTGAAACCTCTCAAATGGTCAATTGCTACTATACACCATAGATGTCTCTATGGGCGTATAGCGACTTGCGATTCTGCAAGTACCTGAGAGCGGCGACCTTTCAGTCCTAGGTGGACTTAACCTACTGTTATAATATATGATTTGCAGGAAACAACTACTCAGCGGGCAAATACCCCGACCTGCATTGAATTACACCTTACAAATCATTAAAGAATGGTAACCAATATCATTTGTCAACTCCCTGACCAGACATAGACCGGTTTCGAACTTATTAGTTCTCATCAGTATGCCATAGGTCATGGAGCAGACAAATGATAGTGGCCAACCTGCTAGTTTTATACAAACTATAGTAAATTGAGTAGTGGTGAGAGGTAAGTGAAACCTCTCAAATGGTCAATTGCTACTATACACCATAGATGTCTCTATGGGCGTATAGCGACTTGCGATTCTGCAAGTACCTGAGAGCGGCGACCTTTCAGTCCTAGGTGGACTTAACCTACTGTTATAATATATGATTTGCAGGAAACAACTACTCAGCGGGCAAATACCCCGACCTGCATTGAATTACACCTTACAAATCATTAAAGAATGGTAACCAATATCATTTGTCAACTCCCTGACCAGACATAGACCGGTTTCGAACTTATTAGTTCTCATCAGTATGCCATATCTATCATACCTACACCTATATACCTATATCTACCATACCTATCATTTGTCTGCTCCATGACCTATGGCATACTGATGAGAACTAATAAGTTCGAAACCGGTCTATGTCTGGTCAGGGAGTTGACAAATGATATTGGTTACCATTCTTTAATGATTTGTAAGGTGTAATTCAATGCAGGTCGGGGTATTTGCCCGCTGAGTAGTTGTTTCCTGCAAATCATATATTATAACAGTAGGTTAAGTCCACCTAGGACTGAAAGGTCGCCGCTCTCAGGTACTTGCAGAATCGCAAGTCGCTATACGCCCATAGAGACATCTATGGTGTATAGTAGCAATTGACCATTTGAGAGGTTTCACTTACCTCTCACCACTACTCAATTTACTATAGTTTGTATAAAACTAGCAGGTTGGCCACTATCATTTGTCTGCTCCATGACCTATGGCATACTGATGAGAACTAATAAGTTCGAAACCGGTCTATGTCTGGTCAGGGAGTTGACAAATGATATTGGTTACCATTCTTTAATGATTTGTAAGGTGTAATTCAATGCAGGTCGGGGTATTTGCCCGCTGAGTAGTTGTTTCCTGCAAATCATATATTACTCCAAATAATTGTTAAAAGCGACGTTATCTCAAGTTCCACAATTTCCCAGGACTATTCAAAAACAATATTTAGAACTAGAACAAAGCTCCCTTTTCTGTATATTCTAGTGTTTTGTTTTCAAGGTTGTCTACTCTCTAAACAAAATGCTCAACTAGTTTTTTATGAGATCCCTATATATTACCTGAAAAATTCGGCATTGAGGCGAAGAGCACCCCGACTTCTGCGTAGCTCTGTGAATAAAGCTCATCGTGTTGTCGTTTTCTGTTCCCCATAAAATGAGCTGCGACATGCGGAGGCAAGATGTTGTACACTAGAGCCTCGTTCCTCCGTCTCATATCTTCCGCACAATCACGCTGCTCCTCAACTTCCGACCTCCAAAGGAACAGCACCCTCGCCACCTGCTCCATCTGAAACAGAATGCCGGGTGATATTCATGTGCTCATATAACATGCATAATGTTACTTACGTGCCTAGCAAGAAAAGCCAGCGCCAATGTAGCTGTCAATAAGAGGCCCGAAAGTGTGAATTTTCCTTCTGTTAAACTAGAAACAACCAGGAACGCTAAATGAATCATTTTAGTATGTTTTAAATGTTTGGTAGTATAACAGAAATGTATTTATTAAAGTTGACGATGATTTGTGTCTATACCGAGTTTATTTGAAGAAGTTTTGTACGTCGAAAGTAATTACGCAAGCTGCGGTTGGATAGTAATCCTTCTTAATGCATTCAGTCTCGAGGAAGTGGTATGCCTCTATAGGTTTGACGAAGTAGGTCAGCGGCTGACAAAAACGGAAGTTTATACTGCCAAGAACCAACCTCAAATTGGGATCGAGGGAATTATCGTCGTCTGCAAGTTGTTTTAAACGCTTCGGAGAATAATAATCCTCAAACAAACATAAGTTTGAAGTTGTAGAATTCTTAGACTTTTCATTGAGACTGGTAATATCAATTGTAATTGTGAACACGTTACAAGAGAAAACAAGACAAAAGGGTGAACAAATCATTTTTTTGTCTTGTTTAACAAAATATAGCTAATAAAGTTTAAATGATAATTAAATTTCATTTTATGATTTACAATAACGTTCTGGGTAATATCAAATTTGAAGGATACAAAAACAGTAGAAGTGGAAGATAATTTGTAAATTATTGATTATTTTCTGATATTGACAATATGTTATGTTATCTTTCATATCATCAGTAGAAATATTAATTTGATATACAGGGTGTTTCACGAGAAAACCGACATGGTTTAATTGGAGACAGAGGACACTGAGGGTAATCAGAATCACCCATAGAGAAAGCTGGTTGGACACCCGTTGATGAATATGGGATGTTTTATGTATTTTTGTCAAAATTTCTATTAGTAATTACCTTGTAATGGAATGGAATAATTCGTTCATATTTGGCTCATATAATATGCTAGTGATTCTGAATAAATACATATATAACAAAGAAAATGGGGCGAGCGTAGGTGCGTCTTTAAAATGTCCAGGTCCGGACTTGACAAAAAGTTGTGTTTTTTCAACAGTAAATATTATATTGTAATTAACAATTTTTAACATTAATCACTTGTGTGATATTAGGGAAGGGAAGAAATAAATAAAAACATAAATGTTACGGATCATTGAACAAATCATCTATTTTATTATGCTCTTGTATTGAAAACTAGTAAAACAACAATATAACATATCTATCAACAACAAAAATAACGGTAGCAACAAAATAACATGTCAATAATGCATATAACAACAGAATAATAACAAACTGTGAGCGGATCAATATGTATGAAAAACAGAAGTGCAAAACCAAAATGATAAAAAATATTTACAATTAATTAAATTTTATTTTCAAAATATCCTCACTCGGCTCGAATATTGTGAAAATTGTCTTTACGAAAAAAATAGTCTTACTAGGTTATCGTTTATAAATCCAATGATTAAACTATGTCTTTAAACGTGAAATGAGTTAGTTTTTATACTATTGATCATAGTAGCCTTACCTCAAAATGACAACTATTAGAAAACAAATGGTTAGTAGCTATACTTATTTGACATTTTATGTGGTGATAATTTCTGTTAGTTTTATTGTATTAGCCAAGACAATTAATTACTCATTTAATATTTTCAAAAAGTTGTACCAATTTTCGAACGAAGAATATACTGACATCATTTTCATCTACGGATATTGTAAGGGAAATGGTAGAGCAGCAGGGAGGGAATATCGAAGACGGCAACCTGACCATAAAATTTTCGGGTCCGTATATCAGTATTCCAGAAAACATGGAAAGTTTACCACTAGTGCAATTGTCCAAGTTTAAGTACACGACAAATTAGTACTCTGATTGCTGTTTGTCACAATGGAATATGAAGGACACTGCGAAAAGAAAATTTTTACTCATATCACATTCAATTAATACAACGTCTTGAACCAGGCGACGACGTCAATCGACTAACTTTCTATCGTTGGCTGTCTGAAAATCGACGGGTAATTTATAGAACCTATTCACAGACGAGGCGTAATTTACAAGAGAAGGAATAAACAATTCGAAAAATGCTAACATATGTTCCCAAGAGAATCCACACAAAACGTGAATGTCGTTCGCAACATAGATTTTCAGTCATTGTTTGGATAGGACTTGGAGATAACTTTTTTAAAAGTACACTTAATGGTAACGTCTATCTTAATTTTTTACAACATATGTTACCGAATCTTTTAGAAAATTTAAATATTCGAGGTATGTTGTTTCAACATTATGGAGCCCCATCACATTTCTTCAACCAAATTAGAAATCATTTGAATGACACATATCTGGGCATATGGATTGGTCGCGGAGGTCCTCATTTATGGCCGGCAAGGCCCCGGCTTTGAACCCCGTCGACTATTTTTTATGGGGCCACTTAAAGAGCGAGGTCTACAATATTAATGACAGGGCTCAATTAATTCAGGGGATTTGAATGCTGCAACGAAATTAGATATAACCCAATTATGATAAGAAAAACAATCGATCATCTTGTCAATCGCACCAGAAAATGCACCGAAACTGAGGGAGAACATTTTGAACATAAAATTTAATTATAACTCTTATTTGTGAACATTCATTATCACAATATCTGCATTTTTGTTTTTCATACATATTGATCTGCTCAAATTTTTTTATTATTTTGTCATTATGTGCATTATTGATATGTTATTTTGCTGCTACCGATATTGTTGTTGTTGATAGATATTTTGTTGTTTTAGTAGTTTTCAACACATGAGCATAATAGATGATTTGTCCGATGATCTGAACATTTATGTTTTTATTTATTTATCTCCCTCCCTAATATCACATAAGTGATTAATGTTAAAAAATGTTAATTATACTTTATACGAAGATAATTGAAACTGGTCAGTGTTAAAGCACAGGACCGTGCGCACCGAACTTGATATTTTGTCCTATATATTTAGCAATGGTATCGAGATTCGAATGGTAGTTGAAACTGCGCAGGCGAGTCCGAGACTGGCAATGTAATCAGCCTGAATGAACCATCTACGACTGCACTAGTTTAAAGATAATAAAACGGACAGGCCTACTAGCATAAAAAAAATCGTAAATCGTTTTTCAGTAGTCAACGGTGGACTTATGAGATGTGCCAGTGCAGTGCGTAAATACCTGTTATAATATCAAGCGTAGGAATTCAGTTAATTATTGTTCATATTTATAAATATTTACTACTATCAAAAGGTGAAATATTTTAATTATTTACTAATTTACCATGGCTTTCTGGAGACCATTTGTAACAGAGGATAATATAATAACGCCCGAAAATCTTATCATTTTCTTATGACAAGCATTTCTATTTACCTCCGCCCATGTACAATAAAGAGATGCCGATTCTTTTTGCCGGCTTTTAGTTTTTATACGGTTTCAATTAAGTTCGTTTACACTTTACAACATAATATTTACTGTTGAAGAAAAAAGTAAATGAATAATTTTAATTCTGGAAGCATTTTTAGCAAATGTCATTCATCGATATTTCGATAAGTCTCATATTGTGGTATTTAGTGGAATGTTGTTACCTCCTTTCCCTTATTATTTATTTTTGGGAAAGAATTGAGGCAACATATACGGAAGACTAGCTGGTTTAAGTCGGAGCAAAGAGCCGTGGATCCGAAAGAGTGGAGAAACTTACCCTTTTTGAAATGTACAGCATAAATGACAGAGATTTCTGTTTATTTCGAGAAAAGGAGACAAAGAAAAATTGATGTTAAATTGGGCACCATCTATAGTGAAAATAAGTAGAATTGTCTCTTTTTCTCGAATAACCAGTCTACTACAGATCAGACTGAAATTGTTGGTAAGAAAAATAAAACGATAGTTTGAAATGAATGATATATTACATGAATAGATAAATCGGTTAATAAAGACTAATTGAAACTTAAAAAAAACATATATATAACAAATTTATACCAGGATCCTAGATTCCGGATTGAGTATTGTTGAAGTGACTGGTTCTGGAACAGCAATCCAGGTCCACAATTGTCTCTTGCAAGAATGGAGTCTAAAGGTTTCCTTGGCAGTTTAGTTTACGTCTCTTAATAAAATGGAGTTTGAAAATGGTGGGAAAATTAACCAACTATATGTTTTTTGAAAAGTTAATGAATAAGCATAAAATAAGAAGTCAAGATTTTCAATATGAAGAAAATTTTATCTATATGCAGAAAGAAAAGCTATGCATAAGCTGTGCAATAGCTATGCAGAAATGTATAAATATATAAGTATATAAGTGTATAAGTATATAAATGTAGAAATATATAAATATATAAGCTGATTTCGTGAACTGGATGTTAAACACTTATTAACGCGGATATAAAAATGTAATATCAATTACTAAAGTCCACAGTTAAGTTTATATACGTTCGAATCAGTACAAAAACTGCAAGTAAATGATTTCCTGGTGAGTTTTACTAATAAGGTAAACTTTATTTGTCCCACTTACTGCAAAATAATGCCACCAGATAAACTTGAAAAAAAATTATATAGAAAGCTATAAACCGTAGAAATGATACAGGTATGGCCATCTGTTAATTGTTGAGTTAAGCGCAACAACCTGCCTTATATAGATTCCCGTACTCAAACAAATTACAGAATCGATAAAAGAAATCTATAATACCATATACCACAGCTGACTTATATTGCAAAAATTTGTAATTTCTATTCTATACATAACCAAAAATATGATCTGCCGTAATGGATAGTAAAACGTATTGTGAGAACTCAGTAAAAATATTACAGCTTATAGGATATACTATATATAGTAATGAGAAAGGTAAGGAAAATAACCATATGTACTTACATAGTAAACAAAAATATAACAATTTAAATATAGGTATCTGATGTAAATAAATGTTTTTAGACAATTGTTTCCTTAATGCTGTAATAGAACTAGAACAGAGATACATAATAGTGTAAAAAACATGACTGAGTTCCTAAGATATAAAAATATGTACATAAAACAGTGTGAAATGATTTAGCAGTTATACAAGTAAAATTCTGATGGTTGAAAACAGTTTCACTTACAAAAACTGAATCAAACTGTTACACAGATCGTGCTAAATATAAACAAAATTACTAGTTTTTATATAAAATTGTTAAATGGACATAGGCCACGTAACAATGTATTTTGAGAACGGTAAAAGTGTGGCAAAAAAATAATGAAGTCATTTTGCTCAGTTTTTTTATGTACTATTCGAATTACATATCGAAATTTGAAAATAAAACATATACAGTGTGTTGTTTCTTTGAAAAATAAAAAAAAAAAAAATTGTCAAGTCCGGACCTGGATATTTTTTTTGTCATATATGTATTTATTCACGATCACTAGCATATTACGTGAGCCAAATATGAACTAATTATTCCATTCCATTAGAAAGCAATCACCAAAAACAATTTCAGCAAAAATATATAAAACACCCTATATTTCATTAACAGGTGTCCAACCAGCTTTTACTATGGACGATTCTGATTACCCTCGATGTCATCTGTCTCCCATTAAACCATGTCTCTCTCTGTTTTCTCGTGAAACACCCTATATATTAATATAACTGGAATGTTTTAAATATATTTAATATTATCCTGTAATAGGTTTCTCTTTTTGAAAACTTATTCAAAGATCATGTAAAATTTCTCTGCGTCCAGGCTATTAATAACCGAACCTTAATTTTAGGAGTTGAGTGACAAGGTAATTTAATTTTTAATTGAAAATGTACATCAAATGGAAGACGATCGTGTATTTTTAATTTATTTTTAAACTGGGAATCTTTGTAAAATTCTTCTATGCAGATAACCCACAAGAGATATTGTAATATTTTGGATTTACTAAAGTTAAATAACTCTCAAAGTTTAACTTCAACCAGATTCTTTCATGTCGGGATGTTGCTCGGTTTAGAATTAATCAGTGTATTTTCAACATTATCTATTTTTATAGAGAGAACTGAGTTAATATGACATATTCTCCTTGCTATAATTTTCATTATAATAAATAAACAATACACTGTAGCCAACAAAATGTTTATTGTAACGGTCCAATATTATTGTGTGTAAATTTAGCAAAATGTTAGTAAAATGTCATATATAAATTGGTAAAAACAAAGCCTGTAGCCGTGCGACATATTGGTATTCACCTCTAAGGCTATGATTAGTGCATTTTTGGATCCGATTCTCTGATTGGTTTAAGTATTTAACTTGATAAGAGATATAGGATGTGCGGAGTGACACTTACGTTGATGTGATGGTGTACGCCGAGAAGACAAGTCAGAAAGGCGATTAAAAACGTATAAAAAGAAAGATTGCAAGTGGTGTATTACAGTGAATAATTTGTAGTTATGTTAGATAGTTGTTGATTCATCTTGATGTTAAAGTCTGGCGACATTACCCTCATAAGTTCCATTCTAGAGGGAAGTTTAATTTGGTTAGTGAAAGACGCCATATTACTAGATTCCCACGTTGTTTTGTTATATTTACGGTATTGGTCCGTATACTGTACTGTTTAATCAAAGTGTACACCATAGAAGCTTCCCTAGTGAAATAAAAACTTTTTCGTGCATAGACTCTTGTCTAGTGCATACAACCCTTCGTGAATTAGGGGTTGAATTGTAAAATTTTCGAACACTACGCCCTCCAAGCAGGTGTTTGGAAGATTTCCGTCAGTGCCAATTATTGCTTCATGTGACAAAGTGCATTGTAAACTCTAAGTACGTTCTTGTTAAGTTCATTCGACGGTTTTCGGCTTTTTACCAAAAAATAAAATCCGTGGAGCCCAACTTTCTTTTCGAGATTTTTTACTTTAAAAATTATAATTATGTGTTAATGTCTGAGTATCTAAATGAGTTTTGACTCCAGTTATACTCCGGACTTTGTTCATGTTTGTAAATTACCTTTTGTTACTATAAATATTCCATTTATAAGTTTAGTTATTTTTCTATGACTTTGATTGCGTATTCGAATACCGTATATTTTAAAGAATTCTTGTTTTTGACATTGATATATTTTTATGTTTCACGGCCTTAGGGTCATGAATTGTATTGCTGTAATATGGGATTAAATTTAACATTGTTTGTTTCTTTTTAATCCAGTTTTTGCCTCACCCCTGATGTTGAACTAGCTAGGGTCGTTTAAGAACAAACGTTCTTAAAGAAATATAGAGTAAAAATATAAGTTGTTTCATTATACAAAATCAGGACAGTCTAATTTCGCTCCATTAAAATTCATTTTGTAAAACTCTAAATACTTAAAAATGAACACGAATGAGAACTAACGACTGATAACTGCTATAAATGTTCGTTTGTGCAAAACAATTGATACCAATCTGTAGTTTCATTATTTGTTGACTAGAGGAAACAAACAAATATACAAGTAAAACATTCACAAGGAATTGATTTGCTAAACGAAATCGAGACACAAATATAAAATGAACTCACTAAAAAAAAATTCATGCTGTTTTTATGGAACACATATAACAGCTCAATAAATCAATCGAAATAGTTACTGGAAAATCATGAGAGGAATTAACGAAGGCGAGTACATTGTATATGTTTTTATGGAACTATTTGATAGAGTTGACTGAGAACATTTTGTGATAAACTCGAATCGTTAGAATCTTTAGATCTCATCAAGTCTTACCTAACAAACATGAAGTGTATTCAGACTAATGCATACTAGAAAAGGAGTGCCACAGGGTTCCATTTTAGGACCATTACTTTTCCGTTATACTTGATGAATGAAGTTCCTAATTTATTATTGCATTTAACGACGCTATTTGCAGACGAGACTTTCTTAGTAATACGAACAAGGAAATGTTTAGAACATTTTGGTATTGATGCGCTACAGACCCCATTACAGTGGAATACTGGATATAATTTAATACTTAATATAATTGAATTTAATAAGGCACAGAATATTGAAATAACGTTCAATAATGAAGTACTTTCTCCTATTGATAATACCAAATTCTTAGGAATTACTCTTGACTATCAACTAAATTGGAGAGCTCATAACAATCAACTAACTTCTAAAATTAGTTCTTATAACTACTATGGCGTTTTTCAACACATTACACCCCACATATACTAGACTATTTCCGTATCCAAAGCCATGGGCTGTCCGGAAAGGGGTTACACATTGGGAAAAACGTAGACAACATCCATTACCCACCGACATCCCCAGTGTTGGTACCGAGGATCGAACCCAGCACACGGCAGAGGCTGTCCAAAGCGAATTTGCCTCATAACGCACTCTAGCCGACTGCAACAAGCATGTTTAACTAACTGCATACGCTTTTGTTGTTTTCTAAGGAACACTATAGTCCAAGAAAGGCTTAATGCACTTTCGATGTTATCAATTGAAAAAAATATGATTCAGTTAATTCCTGACTTTGACAATAAAGTGATGGACATTTTCGCAGCTAGTGAGGAACGTGGAATGAATTTTATGTATAAATAAAATGATTTTGTTTGTGTGTATATATGTTTTTTGGATATATTTTAATTGTATTACCTATTTTTTATTTGTTCATCGTAAAATAGGAGTTTCTTCTTAATTATTGTTTTCGCCGACCCAGACCTGTCCCGTCCGACCATGCAACCCGCCATCGCGTCAGCGCGGTGGTTACACGATCGGCCCCGGGGCAGATCCTAGCTAGGCAACTGTTCTGTACCATTTAATTCTAATAAATCTATTTTGCTTTGCTTTGCTTTGCTTGCACGCTTGGAAATGCAAGAGATCATAGGTTCAATCCCCCTATCAATTTTTTAAAGTAGGTTTTTTCCATTGTTTTCCTACACAGCCCAAATTTAATACACAACAACATAAATGCACGTTCCTTAATTAGTTGAAATTACACAGTAATGAAGTCGTTGAAAGTAGAACATACCGAATACACTGGTGAGCGGTTATTATTTCCCTATATAAATGAAATTGTCTCTTGTCTCACAGCGAGAACATCCCGCAACTGTGGCGGGTCGATGTCACTTGACATTTTGTCACGCCGCAGTACATATTAAGTATTGTCAAATACTATAAATGATATAATGAGATACTTAAGGACAAATGATATGTATATAATTTTAAATGTTAATAAAATGATTTTAATTGGTAATTGGTAATTGGTTCAATCCCTACATATAGCTACTTTTTTTTTGTCATAATATATCTCTAAAATTTTGTCTGTATATAATAATTTCAATAAAATTTTAGGTGGTATACCGGTTATCCATTCTTCACTGGAATCACTCATTTTAAATTATTTTCTAGCTCAAACTGCGCGAATACACACTGACAATTACTTTGACAGCTTACGCACTAACTTGATTTTCATATCCATCCTAGAGCGTATATGAAATACATCCGTTCAGTTAACTGGACTGGCCCACTTATCCATTCTACAGACTGTACGGAAAACAGCAAATTTACACAAGGGAGTAGAAAAAAGTGATATAACACAAATAATCAAAATATATAATAAGGTACTAGGTAATGTAATGAAGGAACTGCCCTTATTTAGATTTAAACATGGCTTAAACTATTTAGTTAAACATTTTTTTTATACGATAAAAGAATTTTTCAACCAATTTGGAATAGTGAAGGGGCTTCAGGTTTGAAGCCTGGCTAGGATATTGATGTTTGATGACGTTTTCAAAGTGTTAGATAATTAGACAGGGTTGTGTGACAGGTAACACGGTTAGTTAGTATACTACTGTTGGGTTCGAGTCTCAGCTACGGCAGATGGCAATGTCATGGAGAATGGTCTGTTGATATGTGTCCCGGCTAAGTGGTAGAATAGCTAAAGCTAAACTCCGCCAGGATGTTAATCGACATAAGACGTAAAAATAAAGTAAAAAATAATTGTAACAAATGCTATAATAATACTCGTTATGTTTTAATTAGATGCTGACGTGCTCTATACATTTTATTGTACTCCTTTTTTATTTAACAAATGCATTTTATTATTATTATTTTTCATTTCTACGTCACATCACCGAAAAATATACAGTGTTCTATTTGAAAAAATTGAGAAAATTCAATTCAAAAAGTTCCGAACTAAAAAGTCGTTTTTGGCCACCCATAAATTTTAAAACTTAAAACTGATTTAAAAACGCGCAGACGTCTCGTAACTAGTATTTACATATCATTTCCTTAAAACCCATAACTGTAACTATAGTGGAGTCTTCAAAATGCATCTGCCGATGGCATTATTTCAATATAAAAAATTATTACATATGAGTGGTTGGGAGACAGTCACTAATAATATAGAAGTTACAAGAGTCTAGATAAAGGCTTCAAAAAATGTATTGACATAATTAGCATTCCGTTTTAAAAAAGTACTATACTATATAATTATGCCTGCTGGCCCTGTATATATTCGAAAATAATTTCCGGTTATAGACTTTATATGCAGTTTATTTGGTTTTTTAACTTCTAACTATCGTAGAAATCGAGCTATCGAAGTCCAGCCGCGTTATTACCATACCTTGTCAATTGAAAATGGAAAGTTTTCATTAATTACGAAAAACAAAATGGAACATGTGATTCTTGACATAATGCTCACGCATTGAATAATTTCTGTACATTAATTAACGGTAACTTTAGGAGAAAGTTCACCAACATCAAAACAATTTTAAACATCTAATCCACAAAGCTTTGATTTACTTCTTTCCTACTAATTAGCCGTAGTATTTCGCGAATAACATTAATCTCGCAACAGATTATCCGGGTTTGATAATCACACCAGAAATCTACTAATTAAATTAACGTTATTTATTTACCTCGTCCAGTGCTTCATGAACTCCTCGCAGTCTAATGCTGGGCCGAGTATTAAAATATTCACCAGACACTGTGCAACCGATATTAAGAGCATCAGGAAGCTTTTCCATAGGTAAGATAAGCATGCTGGAAGGGAAGATGCTATCAGTATCAGTACTGTGAAGTAGCTGAAATATGAGGGATACAGGCAGGCCGCGTCGATGTCCACTGTTGTTGTGCAGTTCTCTGTGGTTTTCTTCAGTTGTACGCAATTTATCTGAAATTTCAAACAAATAATTCACTTAAATCACGCATCATGTGGTTCATTGTAATTAAATAATTTTTTTGAATGTTATAAAACATAAAAAATAACTAATTGATTTTTTCCTTATTTTCTATGTATTGTCCGGAAATAATGTGAAAGAAGATAGCGGATAAGTGAGAGGACAGTGGGATAGTGTGGGACATGGTAGGAAAAGTTCGCTTGGACCTAACCGCAGCTTAACCATATGTTCAATATATTTTTATGTACAATTAATTGTTTTTCAAATTATTTGGTTTATTCTCTGAATCGTCAGAAAAATACGTATATTCTTTATCTCTTCCCCTATTAAAATTCACCTTCTACCAGTTGAACTATAACCAACTCGTGGAATTAATGTTTGTTTCGGGAACATAAATCAGATTTTAATTTCCACTGCATTAAATTCGCTTTAGTCTTTCTAGATGTTTCCAGAATATTATGAGAAAACACTTACAAAGGCCGCCTCAACAATGTCGGTAAAAATAACACAAAGTGGAGTAACAAAGGAAGATAATTTGAAATATGCATTTATACTTTATGGCAGATTTTGTTTTCAGATACAACGGTTTGTTGAGATTAATGTGAGTGGGGTTGTACATCGATCTGGATTACAAAGCTTTATAACAATTTCTAATTACGTTCACTGAATAATCATATCTAATTGATGTAGGTAATTGGTTCAGTTTAGAATATTTCATTCCGGAGAGGGTTGAAAACCCTTGACAATGCCTAAAGTAGCTTCCACAAACACTAATACTCTTGAATACTCAAATACTATACCCGATGTGCATTTCGCTCACGATGTGGGCACCATTTGGAGATGGTTCAAATTCAAAATTGCAAAGTCAATAATTCCTTTTTGTTTTTCGGTAATGGACAATTCAAGGTGTTACCATAGTTTTCCTTTATGTAACTTATATGGTATTCGAGAAGAAATTTACACAACTAGACGATAAGTGTCTCAGAAGTATTTATACAAACCTACCACATGACATACTAAGCAAAAAATGTATTACAATTCCAAAAGTCAGTTATTTTTGAGGTAAACCATTAAAATTATTCGTAAAATTTAGCAGTAATAAACCGAAAAATTTTTTTACAATATGGTATTAGTTTCTTTATGACCGTGTAAGTGTGTATTAACATGAATCTCTAAATATGATAAAGTATTATACTATCTTAATTGAGACAGCATGAAAACTAAAACTTGGCTTACAGTCGACATCTCCTTTATAGGACATGGGCGGCGGTAGAAATATAAAAATGTTTTAAATACTAAAATAAATATTCATTTATTTATTTATTGTCTGAAAGTTATTTGTGGAATTCTACGAATATTCTTTAATTTTATTTGGGCCACATGTATTATCTTCTTCAAAAACAAGTCAATGGATCTACATAATAATAGTTTTATTGGAAAAGGCCTCCGCACCTGTGATGTTTACATCAAAGGAACAATCAGAGGTTATTTTTTACAAATAATATAAACACAGAAATAATGTATTTTGCTGACGTTTCTGAAAGTAGTCTCTTTCCGTTTTCAAAGCTTTTTTAGAAGAACTCTTATTTGCTGTATATGTCAAATACACAGCTTTAAGATTCCGTTTATGTTATTTCTATAGATACTTACTACTTACGCAGAACTGATGATATTTTCGTTTAGATAATGTTGAGTTCTTTATTTAACATTTATAGCTAGGTTGTACAAATATCTTCAGAACAATTTGATATGCATTTATCTTGATTTAATAAGATTATTGCTGATTCTTTAATTTTTCTTTTTCGGTTTCGATTTCAACAGACACTGGACCGTTAGATGGCGCCTGCTGACTATTTTACATGCCGCTATCCCAAAGATACCGAAATGTACTAAATGATCAAGTGATCCTCGTGTCGGTCGTCACATGCCTACCTTGCACTAACGAGAGCCAACAGCTCGAAACTGCAGTCTGCAAGTAGTGTGTGACGACTGGCACGAGAGCTCCCTTAAGTAGGATCACAGTCTTTTGGCTGGTGTTTGTTGCAATTGAAGCATTAGCGTTTTGATGGTAATATGCAATTATTACACTTAACGCGCCAGGCTTATAACTTGTAATTCAGCGCTTGGCGGGGCACATAGTCCGGAGAGTAGCTGTTGGTTGCAGTCTGGTTACGTTCCTTATAGTAAAATAAGGATTTGATAGAGGAGTTTGCGACTAAAAATATATTATATTTTAATGTCATAATTTGCCAAAAATCAATCGATTATCTGGAAATACTGATTCATATATTAAAAATAGTAAACATATTATAGAAAAAAATATGAAAACGATATTCATGAATCACACCTGATGCTTAGTTTTGATTTGGTTAGTCTTTCTACCAATGTTACGGTAGATGAAACCTTAGAAATAGTTAAAGATAGGTTGCTGAATGATAATAGTTTGGAAACTAGGAGTGTAAAGAATAATGGAACTCTTAACAATGTGTATAAAAACAACCTATTTTCAGTTGGAAAATACGTTCTATCAGCGGGATTTTGGTATGGCAATGGGGTCTTCATTATCACCAATTTTAAGCAACATATTTATGGAGAACTTTGAGAACACACATGTACAAAATTGTATAAACAAACCGGTTGTCTGGTGGAGATATGTTGACGACATCTTTGCAATTTGGCCTCATGGTGTTGATTTACTAGATAGTTTTAAAAAAATACAAATAGTATGGAACCGTCTATTAAATTCACATTAGAACTAGAAAATAGGAATGAACTGCTGTTTTTAGATGTACAATTGAAACAAGCGTTTATAGAAAACCAATACATACTAATAGATATCTAAATTTTAACTCAAATCAGTCAATAAATGTTGAAAGGGGTGTTACAAAATGTTTATACGATAGGGCCAAAATAATTTCATCTGATAATGAAATATTAAAGAACGAGAAAAAATTTATCAAAGAGGTTCTAGTACAAAATCAATACCATGAAGCCTTTGTTGATAGAGTTTTCATAAATGTTGAAAATAGGGACAAATCAGCTACGTCAAAATCCTGAACGTCATTATACAGCAACGATTCCTTATGTATACGGACTATCGGAGAAGCTACGCCGTATAGGTGACAAATTTGATATTAGGACGGTATTTCAAACAGGGAACACTTTGAGATCTATTTTAACAAAAACAAAACCGTTAAACCAGGACCAGAATTCAAAAAACGATATTTACAATATCCCGTGAGAATGTGATAAATTTTATGTGGGTGAGTCATCCAGACCTTTCAGTGTGAGGTTGGATGAGCACAAGAATTACATTAAAAAGAATGAAATTCAGAAATCAAAGATTTGTGAACATGCTTGGGAAAATGGGCATAGAATAAATTGGGACTCGGCAAAAACTTTAATAAAAAAGGCAGATAACAAAAAAAAAAATTAAAGAATCAGCAATAATCTTATTAAATGAAGATAAATGCGTATCGAATTGTTCTGTAGATATTTGTACAACCTCGCTACCAATGTTAAGAGAAGAACTTAACAAACTCAACATTATCTAAAAGAAAATATCATCAGTTCTGTGTAAGTAGTAGTATCTATGGAAATAGCATAAACAGAATCTTAAAGCTGTGTATTTGACATATACAGCAAATAAGAGTTCTTCTAAAAAAGCTTTGAAAACGGAAAGAGACTACTTTCCGATAATTTCTGTATTTATTCCGATTTATATTATTTGTAAAAAATAACCTCTGCCTGTTCCACTGACATAAGTGTCACAGGCGCAGACACTATTTATTGTTAAAGGAATTTCTATAATATCTTTATTCAATAGAATTGTCTAAGATCTGGCCGCTGATTTCTGCAGATATATTTCTTTTTTTTCGAAAACGAAGAGAAACTTAATTCAAATGATTGATTAATGGAATGTAGTATATTACTGCCGGGTAGCCTATCAAAAATTAGGCAACTCACCGAGTCCAGAATATTAACAGTCCCCATCAGCACGATGCAAATCGTCGACAGCAATCGTCGCATCAGCATCGATTCTTTAAAAGTCTTCCAGCATTTCGACTGAAACGAAACTCGTGAAAATTAAAATAACTAACAACTATAATTTTAAACAATTTCTTACCAAACCTGGAAATTCCTCAGCTATCGCCACAACTACTAAAATAAAGAACACTATGTTTTCGGTACAGTAAGCAACATCGATCGTTAGGTCGCTAAAATAAAAATCAAACATTAATGTGTCGCAGTTGAGAATGCAGCCAAACAAATCACCTCGGTAAAACTATGACTATCGTTGCTCCTATGGCGAATCTCACTATCAAAAACATGAGTAGAATGAAACTGGAAAACGATTCTATGTGCAGATGATATGATTTTTCTTTCTGCGGGTCAATAAATGCTAGACTTATAAACTTGGTATTTTTAGAGAGCTCCCTAAAAATAGAAACACAATATTAATACGGTGTTTATATATATTTTATTGATGTAACTTAAACTCTGCCTCTTGCTAAATGTTTATATTTCGTACAGGGTGCTCCAACTTTAATGTATAGAATATTGTAAGTACAATTGGAATATAATTTGACGCAGAAGGGGACACTGCTCTTATTGAATTCTAAGTAGCATTTACAGCAATTTGCAATTATTTTTGTACCTACAATAACTTATTTGGAAATAGAAATAGCAAACCTCTATCAGTTTATTACGAATCGTCATATTAAAATGTCAAACACTGGATGATTTCTATAATATATGATTTGCAGGAAACAACTACTCAGCGGGCAAATACCCCGACCTGCATTGAATTACACCTTACAAATCATAATGGTAACCAATATTATTTGTCAATTCCCTGACCAGACATAGACCGGTTTCGAACTTATTAGTTCTCATCAGTATGCCATAGGTCATGGAACAGACAAATGATAGTGGTCAACCTTTTAGTTTTATACAAACTATAGTAAATTGAGTAGTGGTGAGAGGTAAGTCAAACCTCCCACAGATGTCTCCATGGGCGTATAGCGACTTGCGATTCTGCAAGTACCTGAGAGCGGGAACTTTCAGTCCTAAGTGGACTTAACCTTCTGTTATAATATATGATTTGCAGGAAACAACTACTCAGCGGGCAAATACCCCGACCTGCATTGAGTTACACCTTACAAATCATGAAAGAATGGTAACCAATATCATATGTCAATTCCCTGACCAGACATAGACCGGTTTCGAACTTATTAGTTCTCATCAGTATGCCGTATGTCATGGAACAGACAAATGATAGTGGTCAACCTGCTAGTTTTATACAAACTATAGTAAATTGAGTAGTGGTGAGAGGTAAGTGAGAGTGGAAGATTTCTGTTTAAAATAGGAAAAGGTGAAGTTATTCCTCATTACACAAAAAATCAGACAGGACGTTTATAATGGCAATTTAAAATCTTATGAGTCTATCTCCCAAATAGAGTTTACAGTTTTATGTATATTTAAAGTATTCTACATTTTTTTGAATACTGTCCAAATAATATATCCAGAAATTATTGTCTTCATTTAGTATTAAATAATATCCTTTATTAATCATTATATGCAGACAGAGAGCACTGTAATCCCATTTCATTTGCATACTGGAGATAAATAAAAGGCAATTTTATTCTTAACTTCCTCTTCTCGACGTCTATTGATTTAAAACCAACGCGAACTCTTTGGTAATTAGGGAAAGCTGATAGGGATAAGAAGGTGCTTTTATTTTATCCCCACGCACTCTATTTGCATCTTTAAAACTTCGATATTGTGATTAAACAGAATTCTTCACGAGTAAATGTCGCTGTAGGATTTATGTAGTAATGGCTCAATTCAATGTATATATTATTATGTCGATTTGAGGAAAGAAATTTTAAAAAGCAAATATTAAATTTAGCTCTCTAATTTACGATGTTGAGTAAGTATAAAGTGTACTAATGAATGTATTTGGAGAAAACAAACCCAAAGTAAATCAAATTTGTCTACAACTGTTTCAGTTTATTTTACTAATAATAGCAATCTGTCAAGAAGAGCTGAAGAGGATGATGCGTGAATTCTATGAATAGTCCAGTGAAGTAGATCTCATAATGAGCAAAAACAATATAATATCAAAATAATAAAAAATGCTGAATAATGTCTAACCATCATATAGGAGGAAAAGCAAGTGAGCGGCTACGTACATTTGGTCAAATATGAGAAAGTCTTCATTCCTCCCATACTAATTTGTGGAGCTCAGACAAATTACAGTGGATATTGGAAAGGACACAGTAATGGTAATAGGCTAGACCAAAACCTATCAGAATATCACAACTTGATCTAATTGCAAACTCTACTGTTTTCGAGATATGGGCACTTTCTTGAAATTTTGACAATTTCTACCCTAGGCAGTATATATCATGCCACTGTCACAAAGTAAGAATTTTTTCATTCTGTTTTTTAGTGAGTATTGAAGTGAGGTGAGTGCTATCAAACGTGAATAAAGTAAGTAAGCCTCGTTATTAATTGAAGAGTGGAAGTTACAAAGGAGCTAAGTGCCAAGTTTTCACTTTTTGAGATATTAACATGAATTGGTGACATGTACCATGCTGCATGTCCCTGCAAAAAAGCTATGTGCCATCTCAGTTTTTAAGTCTGTTATGCCCACTAAAAGGTGGTGCTATCGGTGTCAGCCAAGCCAGTTTCCATAAAAAGGTGTCAAGTCCCATAGTGTTAATCTCCACGTGTTTCTCGCAGTCTCCACCATGAGCGATATTAATGTTGTGAAATAACGAAGGAAGAAAGGAAGTGGAAAAAAGGAAAGTGAGCAAAAATCCTTTAGAGAATCTGGAAATAGTTATAAAACTAGAAAAAACCAAAATAAACTAGGAATGTTACAAGATCAGAGTTGAGTGCATTGGATCTGGTAAATCACGTTAAGGACAATAAGAAAAAAAGTCTCCTCTCTATGATCCCTATCTGGAAGTTCCACGGCACCAGCAATTTTACAGAAATTTGTTACAAATTGATACCACGCTTGAAGCAATTCGGCAAGGAAAAAGTACCCAATAAATTTGGTGTCAATTTCTGATCACAAATTTCTTGGCACCTAACACATTTCTATTTTTTACTTATTTTATTTTTTTGCGTTGTTGTCTTTTGATTCAAGTTTCCTATAACACTTGAAATTTCTTTTCTGTTATATACTGTACCAATGTGTTTAATAAAATTATTCCATCAAGTTTAAGTTTCATGAAGTTTTTATTGAATAACTCAAAATTATGATTTTGGCACTTCACACTTCAATTGTATTGCTTGGTCAAAGCATTCGTCGATATTCTCGTATGCGATACATGTCATTTTATACGTCTGGTCGTTAGTAACTACCTGTCTTTCTGAAATTATTTAAATTCTTTGAGATCTGGCTGTAACGTTCACACATAAACTTTGTGCCCTGGACGTGGATTCTATTTGATTACCGATTCAGACTTTATTTTTTGTCGATAATAACGACTTCGCATTTCTTTGGGCTTATTGGAACTTGTTGAAAACCACATGGGTATGGTAATATGTACTCTATTTATGGCCGACTTATTGTTGTTATTAAAATATTTTAAAATTCTGAAGGAAGAGGACGAAGAAATATCGAAATAAAATGAAAAGTTATTTCAATTGCTTTTATTAACCATTATTAAAAAGAAATATTCAAACAACTTATAATAAATTTTCGAATTGCTTTCCTCCAGCACTGATGCAGGCTCTGCACCTTTTAATTAAGGAACGTTTAACTTGTGTGAATATCCCAATCGGCTGATTTTTTCAGCGGCTACTCCGGTGCGCTCATGCAATTGATTTAAGTGTTGAACAGGTCGGAAGTACACCTTTTCCTTTATGCATCCCCAGTAAAAAAAATCTAAAAGATTTAGGTCTGGTGACTTAGGTGGTCATAGAATTGGAGCTAAGCGACCGATACTCTTCCCGAATATTTCAAATTTTAGTATCCTCTCACCTCTCTTCCATAATGTGCAGGGCATCCGTCGCTCTGTAGCCACATTGTCCGCCTGAGGGATGTTAATTTTGATGATAATTCGAATGGGCCTATCACTTGACCATTTAGGATGCCTGTCCCCTAATTTACTTTAAATTCGTATTGTGACCGATCTTCCCTCATCAAATGGGGATTTTCAATCAGCCAGCTATACAGATTATGTATGAAAGTAACCAAATAGAGTCCAAGTCCAGGGCACAAAGTTTATGTAAACGTTACAGTCAGATCTCAAACAATTTAAATAATTTCTGGAAAATGACCGGTAGTTAATAACGCCTAACGTACATAATGACAATGAAAAACGAGGCTTTCTTGTTAAAAATTTCAACTGATAAATTTAACTCATCCATCATTCAAACAGCTGTATCTATTTTCTAACAATTTTTATACCATCTAAAAATTTAACAATAAGCGGGTAAGTTTTTAGGATAAGTAGCAAGTATCGCTTGTCATTTTTTTTACACCATAAAAGATCAAGGTCAGCAGACGGAATCTTGGTGGAATCGAAATTTAAGAAGAAGAAACTTTTTCTTTTGAGAATACTGTCGGCGTTATCTAAAAACTCCTATACACGTTTGATAGCACAACTGTTCTAAAGTACAGGCCAAAAAGCAGAATGAAAAAATTCTTACTTTGTAGCAGTGGCATGTAAAAAACTATCCTAGAGTAAAAATTGTCAATATATCAAAAAAGTGCCCATATCTTGAAAACCTTAAGGCTTTCAATAAGGTCAAGTTGTGATATTCTGATAGGTTTTGGTCTAGCCTATTACTATTTTCAGGATTATCTATTATTTACGGGACACCCGGTATAAAAGAAAAAAAATCAAATCTCAAACGGCGCTTTTCGTGTCCCAATACCAGATAATATGACCGTATATAGAACAGATTATTACAATGACGTGTACGGTCGTGAGCAAACAAAAAATAGGACAAGTCTTACAACGGTATTTTGCTAAAATCTAATTGTGTACATCTAGCTTTAATTTTTAGTTGTCATAATTTATTGCAAATGTGCAAAAAACTAATATGCCTCATGTAAGCGATTTAGTTAAATCTGGAGTTATTGCTAAAGCAAAAGATGGATGGTCAATGAGACAAATTGCACTGCGTTATAATATTGACAAAAATTCGGTGCGCAACGTTTTAAGAAAGTGGAGAATAAACGGTACGATTAGTAGAAATCCTGGATCAGGGCGACGAAGGATATCAACTCAACAACAAGATTTGCAATTAGTAAATGCTTTAGATCCATTTTACTCAGTTATTCAGGCTGCTGAAGGAACGAATTTTCCTGGATCGAGTAGTACTGGTCGCCGGCGAGTAAGAGAATCGGAGCTACGCTGTCACGCAGCAGCACAGAAATACTTACTTAAAGCTGAACATAAAGAAGCTTGAGTAGGATAGTGCTTAAGTGTTTAGCACATGATTTAAATTTTTAGAGCAATGTAATCTTTACAGACGAAAAAATTATCCAGTCAACACACAGCGGTCGTATTCGTGTTTACCCCCTCCAAATACTTGATTCGATGAGAAATATAGTGTCAGAAGACACTCAAGAGTCCCACCCTGTAATAGAATGGGGAAGGTCGCCGTGGAGTTATTAGTAAATTTAAAATAAATACATATTATTATATTCAATGTTATACTAGAAAATGTACAAATAACTCCACGGGCGACGGCAGTAGGAGATTTCCGGTGGCGTGATATGCGAGTAGCATTCTAATAAAATAGTGTCATACTAGAATATCGCTGACTCGGATATCGGGCCAACGGAAATGGGTGGAAAAATGAAAAAATGAATGAACGGTAAAGGAGTCGATAAACAGCTTCGCAAGAGGCAAGTTCGGGTTAGACGGTGAATCTCCTCAAGGGGCAGTTGCCAAGTACAGCGATCCGGCCTAGGGCGAATAGCATAACGGGCCGACGTTACTTTGGGGGACTTCCGGAAAATAAGTGAAAAGGCCCGAAAGGGTGAAGGCGTAGTGTGAGTGCTTCCCCCACGTCGACGGTTCAGCCACCATCCCAGGAAAATGTATGTGTATTTATCCATGTAAGTAAAACCATTATTTCTATTGCGTTAACTGCATGTCATTAGTTCTGGAAATATATATATAGTTAAAGGTTAAAAGTCTTTTTATTATATTAGATTGAGTGGAATAATCTAACCCAAAAGCACAAGCGACCTCGGCCTCTTAAAACAAACTGCTTTGGGTCGAGCGCCAGGCGAGTCGCCCCTAAAAAGGGGGCCAGTTTAACCCCCGGCTCGACAATATATCTAACAACGATAAAAGTGGTAGATTTTCCGTCAATATGTGGGCTTGGATATCGGCACGTGGTCCTGGTGTTTTGTGGCATATTGAGGAACGATTTAATAGTGAAACGTATATTAGGATTTTAGACAATATTATGCTCCCTTCTGTGTCACAATTATTTCCTAATAACGAGTTCATATTTCAACAAGACAATTGCTCCGTTCATACTGCTCATACCGTAACTAACTGGCTTCAAGATAACAACATCAGTGTTCTTAACTGGCCCAGTCATAGTCTAGATCTTAACCCTGTGGAAGGAGTATGGGGACTACTAGTAAGAAGTATCCAAAAACGAAATGTGAGACCACGGAATGCCGAAAATTACTGGAAATAGTAAATAATGCATGGAAAAATATTATTACTAATGATTATTGCATAATGTTATTTAATTCTATGACAAACAGACTTATAGAAGTTATAAATAGAAATGGTGCAATAACGAAATATTAATAGTTAGTTTCTTGTTAAGTAGCATATCCTTTGTCCTTTGATCCAGGATTTCTACTAATCGTACCGTTTATTCTCCACTTTCTTAAAATGTTACACACCAAATGTTATAACGCAGTGCAATTTGTCTCATTTACCATCCATAATTTACTATAGCAATAACTACAGCATATACAGCAGTACAATGTACATCTATTCAGTAACGCAAATATAAAATAAAACATAATATAAAGAACTCAGTATTTTCAAAGTTCTTGAAATTGATTACAACTTGATTATGCTCCACCATCTATTACTTTACTGGTATTGATTAGCTAGAGGTTGTACGGGAATCAGGTGGTTGCGAGACTCTAATAGCCTTACTTTCCGGGATCAAAGGACGTTTTTGTTTGTGATATGCACACATACCGTACATAAATAATAAGGAAAAAATACCACCCTGAAAATAAAGCTAAACAAAGCTTATGAACAGAAAATAGCTTCGGAATCTTTTGCAAATTACTAAAAACCCAACAATGTGCGATTGATATAATCATTACTAGTCGCTTTGTAATTAGTTTCTATAATAATATAAGAAAGAATAACTAAGAAAAATTCAAATATTATTGTTTAAAATATAGCTCTACTAAAAAAAAAAAAAATACTTTTTATATTGAATAATGTGCCATATAGTTTTATGCCCGCCCCCATGATACGTATTTTTATCAGTTTTATTCTAGTAATTAATATATTTGCAATTATGGGTGTCAAGGTTGTGTAGATTTCTATATGTTCCCTTTCGTATAAAATATTCACTGTTAATACCAGTTGAGACATCTATTTATTTCATGTACAACTACTTATAGCAGTTCATTTAAAAATCAATTTGATAAAGAAAAAAAAACGATGAAAAACTTATCGATACGGACGGCTGAGGTTGTTCGGCCGCCGGCGTGGTTTTGTTAAAAGGGAAGACGTGTGTATAGTGCAAAATTATTATAAATATCGTTTTATACGGCTTATGCACTATTATACACCTAAAAGACGAGTCATTTGGTTGTTGTATGGTGTATGGAACTGTGGCTGTCTTTAATCCTAGAAGGGATGATTTTCCCATATGGTGAGGAGTATAAAAACGTCTCTAGAATTGCATAGGGTATAATTCGCACTAGAGGT
Source organism: Leptura quadrifasciata (assembly GCA_963675555.1). Taxonomy (NCBI): domain Eukaryota; kingdom Metazoa; phylum Arthropoda; class Insecta; order Coleoptera; family Cerambycidae; genus Leptura; species Leptura quadrifasciata. The sequence continues at coordinate 143,932,865 of OY776676.1, read as the reverse complement.
GAGTGTTCCTGGGTTAAACTCGATCCATTGTATTTAGTTAATTTTGATTAGTGGTCTAGCAATAACAGTTTTTTGTCTCTACTTTTTAGGCGTTTTTTTATATGTGTTATCTTCACGACAGGGTGTCATTTTTAAGACTGTTGTCCTTAACTGCAGGGAATAGGAATATGAAAGGAATTATATAGCTGTATATACTGGGTGTCGTCCTTATACATGGTCTAGTTAGGGGAGTAACGGTGGATTTTCCTGGGTACCTGTGGATGTTCTGGGGAAAACCAAACCAGGGGTGGTAACCTGTCATCGCGAGGAGACGGACGAGGAAAACATAGGATAAGTACCACATAGTGGATGTGTTTAATACGAACTGTTCGAAAAACAATTACAAAAGGAACTTACCTTTCTAATTCACATTTTCACCCCTCTATTATGTGTGATCACCCACTTTTTTTTTAAACTAGATATAATTTATTATTGGATAAGTTCACTCTATAAAATATCATTGAATAAAGCTACTATACATTTTAAAAATTTATGTAACGACTATTTAGATAAAGGTCGCTTTGATTTTATTCTCCCTTCTAATTTGCGATATCTTTATCAAATAGTCGTACTCTCGAGAGTGTAGGTCACATATACATTGTGTAAACCGTCTTTTTGTACCGGAAATACACGGAGTACATTTCCTCCCTGGTCTAGTCATTTATTTTAATTATTGTCAAAAGGTGTACTGCACATTTATATATATTTTTCTATTAAACCCTTATTCTATTCATTAAGTACTTTGCTTCATTTATTCAGGAAGTTGGTCGTAAACTTGCACATAATTTAGTGATTTTACTAACTAAGGAGGGGGTATGTAGTTAATTAGAAATCACTTGGCGCCCTTAAAATATTTTGAGTATTAATACAATAGCAAATAATACCAAAAATCGAACCACCCCGACTCCACTGAGTTTATTTTAGTCGGTGCATCCCCTTTGCTGTTACCACCGCAAAAAATTACGTAACACCCAAGCCAATTCAATAACCTTCCATCTTCACTGTGGGGTCGGATAAGACTACGGTAGAAAAATTTTTAAAGTAAAAAAATTCAATTAGCAGATATTGATACATACTAATTATTTTACCATATAAATAGTTTTCATTAAATCATTTATATTCGAACCAACTATGATATACTCACTTATGTCCATCTCTGCTAACTAATTCTTTTCTTAGCCTAATTTTAAAATCCGTGGAGTCCTGCCTTGACCTGGCAGCATTACTATCCTAAAGATATTAATTATGCGTAAGTTAAATTGACATTTTATTCAAATTAATTATTTAAAGACTTACGTTTGCCATTTCTTCCTTGATATCGGAAGCAACTTCAGCTATGACGCAACTATCCTCTTCCGGGAGGATGCCACCGCCATTCTGAAAATCTTGCTTCGGAGGCTGGAACTGAAATAAAAATTATGTCAATATAAGTCGACAGAGTGAAAAGTTGTGACGTTGTTTGTATCTCAATTTAAGGACTAAAAATTTTCAGTCAGTGTGAGTGAATCCACCAAAATGTCACGATCCAGATTCATACTCACGAAAATATAATAATAATATAATAATAATAATAATAATAGTATTTATTTATCAACTGTATAGTTACATAGGATATAAATTAATACAATACACATATTTATGCATACATATACATACACACATATCCACACACATACATACAAATAGATGCACATATATACACACAAATACGTATATTAGCAATATAAAATAAATAAATAAATACATACAACACTCGATAAGTGAGCTAACACTTGTTTCGAGAAATGACAAACAACTTAAATTTAGTGTTTAGTATATTCACAATAATTTTAAAATCAATGGTAATTTAAACAATAATTTTTGAAACAATAATAATAATTGTGTGTGGTGATTTTTTTTTTTATTAATTATTTTTTAAATCAATATAATCCCTAATTATATTTCTATCTTTTTCCAGTATAAATTGCTTTAACTTTTTTTTGAATACATGTTTTATTGTTACATCTTTTATTTCTTCTGGGATAGTATTATACAATCTAGGTGCTAAAAAATTATAGCATCTCTGTCCGATAGTTTTTAACATTAAAGGATAGACATATTTATACCTTTGACGTGTAATATAACTATGTTGAGGTAGTATAGCTAGATTTTTTTGGCAATGCTGTTTTATAATTACTTGAAAATAAAACATTTGCCTCAGATCAAAAACTTTAGCTTCTGTATATAAAAGATCACTTGGATACCTATAAGATTTTGACAACATTATTTTTAAAAATCTTTTTTGCAAGACCTCAAGCGCAGTAAGATGAGTTTTAGCTACACCACCCCATCCTAATATGCCATAATTTAGATGACTCTCAACCAAAGCGTGGTATATGTTTTTCATTTGAGTAATGTTTAGCAACTTTTGTAGATGTTTGAACTTATATAACAAGAACTGTAATTTTTTTATTACATAAGTAATATGCGAAGTCCATTTTAGGTGGTGGTCAATGATGACGCCTAAATATTTTATTTCTGTTTTTGGTAATATGGTATATTTATTATTTGATATATTGATATTTATTTGATCAAAGGGCGGAAGTTTTGTATTGTTACAACTAAATGGTATGTAGGAAGTTTTTTCAAAATTTAGAGTTAATAGTTTATGATCTAACCATTTTTTTATTTTGCAGAAGTCAGACTCAGCCATTATCTTAACCTCCTCCCATGTATGACCTTTGTAGAGTATCGCAGTATCATCTGCAAAAGAGATAACATCTCCTCTACTCTCAATTGAAAATAGACCATTCACATATATTGAAAATAATATCGGACCCAATACTGTACCTTGAGGTACTCCATATTCGATAACTAATGGCTCGCTTATCACATCATTCACTCTCACACACTGGATTCTATTTGATATGTAACTTTTAAACAGGGTTAAACAGGTATCTCGTATTCCAATGTCCTCTAGTGATTGTAAGAGTAGGTCATGGCTTACAGTATCGAAGGCCTTAGATAAGTCGATAAAAATACAAATACATGGTTTGCTTTCATCCAATGCTGAGTAAATATTGGATGTCAATTCCAAGATTGCATCTTGTGTTGATACACCTTCCTTAAAACCATATTGCTTATCGGAAAGTATATTAAATTTTTTTATATATGAATTTAGCTTCTGTTTTATTACTTTTTCAAAAACTTTGGTTAGATTGGTAATCAGTGAAATAGGTCTGTAGTTATGGGCTTGAGATGTATCACCATTTTTATATATTGGAATTATTAATGACTCTTTAAAAGCAGAAGGCCATAAACCAATTTCTATACAGTTGTTTATTATAAAAACGAAAGGTTCAGCTATATACTCGGAAATAATTTTTAGTGTTTCTGATTTTAAGTTATCTACTCCTGGAGATTTATTGTTTTTTAGTTCATTAATTATTTTTTTTATTTCCTCAGGGTTAGTAGGGGTCAAAAACAGTGAATTTGGATATCTAGATCTGTTTATGGAATAATTAGGGTCTTTTTCTATTTTATTTGCTAAAATCTTTCCCATGTTCGTAAAAGTATTTATAAATTCATTTGATATTTCTTTATTATTAGTTAGTAGAACTCCTTCATTATTTTTTATTGATTGTATATCTGCTTTTTTAGTTTTTGTTTGCGTTATTTCTTGAACGACTTTCCAAATTGCTCTTGTGTCTGAAGTATTATTTTTTATTTTATCATTGTAATATTGATGTTTCGCTTTAATTATTAAACATGTTAATTTGTTTTTATAGTTTTTGTATTGATTTTTTAGTTGTATGTTATTAGGATCTTTTTTCAGATTTTTGAATATGGTACTTTTTACGTGTGCGGATTTTACAAGTGCATTTGTTATCCATGGTGTTTTTTTGGTATTTCTTCTGTACATTTTTTTGAGAATAGTACAATCATTGATATTATTTATTATTATGTTCAAGAAAATATTTGTTGCGGACTCCATATTCTCAGCTGAATATACAGGATCCCAAGAAATGTGCTTAAGAGTGTCTTCCAATTTTATATAATTAACTATTTTGACCAAACCTATATTATTTGACGTTAATCTGTCAAAGTTCAGAATAATTTGAAGTATTTGTGTAAAATGATCTGTAATATCTGTATGTATAATAAGAGGCATTAATAATAGATCTGCTATATTAGTTCTTGATTTAATAAAAACATGGTCGATACAAGAGTTCTGATTTCCTTGGGATCTGGTTACATTATTAATTGTTGACACATATCCAAATTCATTTAATATATTTATGTATTCTTTTTCATAATCATTATTTTCTACCAAGTCAATGTTTACATCTCCAACCCATATGCAGTAATCTTCAGTGTTTTGTAATTGTAAATAATTTTGCATGCCAATATTAAAATCATTTGGATCTGTATTGGGAGATCTATATAGAGCTGTTATTAGTATGTTACTTTTTTTATTTAGTTTAATTTTTATATTTAATGTTTTTATGTTGTTTATTTCTTTTATTTCATAAGTATAACATAGGTTTGTTTTAATATACGCTACAGTACCATCGTTTTGATTGTAGTCACCGTAATTATATATTATGTCATATCCATCTATATTATATAAATTTGTATCTACAATTTTCCATGTTTCAGTGAAAATGATAACATCTAAGTTAGAATCTAAATTATGTAAGAAAATTTTGAATTCGTCTATGTTTTTGTTTAAACTTCGAATGTTATTGTGAAGAATTTTAAAATTATTAACTTTACTATTTATTTTTAAAATTTCTTTGGCTTCTTTATAATCTTGCAGGCTATAGGTTTCAATGGTATCTATCTTAAAAATCTCTGATATATTGATCCATATCTTACGTATAACAGGAATAAGGTATGTATTTAACAAAAGAAACTGTAAGAAGAAAATTGAAGCAAATATAAGATATTGTAAGTTGTAACCTAAGAATTATTTCATTGCGACTGAGTTTGAACGCAGTTTCTTTTTTTCCTTAAGTTGAGTTACTTGAGGAGGTACCTGGGCAGGGGTTTTACAACCAGTTCCTTTTTTGGATGATTTATCGGTTGTCGTTATCTTCGTTTCAGTTTCTGCTGTCGCTGTTTTGGTCTCTCCTATCACTGTTTCGGTTTCTGCTATCACTGTTTCGGTTAAAATAGTTTCAGGTATCTCGTGCTGCTTTTTGGTTTTTGTTATTATAGGTGTAGCAGGGGCACTATTTGACTTTGTTACCGTTTCATATTTTCCATAGTTTTCCTTTTCTCTTAGTTGTTCTAATGTATATATTTCCTCGTTTATGTGTAGTTTGTTTCTCTTAATGTAGCAATTATTGTTTTTGTTTTGCTTGGCAGCTTGCAAGAGTTTCTTTATTAATTGATTATCTTGTCTTTGCTGAGGAGTTAGATCATGTACAAATGAGATCTCGGTACCTTTTAGCTTGGAGCAGTTTTTTAATACATGTAACTTTTTTAGATATGAGATGAATTCCACCTTAATTGGATTATTCACCGATTGACCCAGTCTATATAAGCTGTTTATATCTGTTTCAGTTAGATTAAGTTCCAAAAGATTATTTAGTTCTTGGATAACTAATGTTTCTGTTATTTTTTCATCATTTTTAATTAAACCAAATATAATTGTTATTTCTTTTATTCGCCCTCTCCAGATATTCAATTTTATTTAGCAATGATAGGTTTTCCTTTTCGACACTGTCAAGTCTTATTTTCAGTTCCTCATTTTTTAACAAGAGTCTAACCTCACTAGCCTCAATGTAATTTTTTATTTCGTTCCTATTCTTCAACACTTCTTCATATAACTTATTAATTGTAATTTCCTCTTCTACCATAATGTTATGTGGTTCTAGATTTGGCGCGTATGGCTACCTTTAGGATTTCAAAGTCTTTATTTTGATAGTTGAGATAAGATGTTGTATTATCTATTGGACGTATTTTTCAACTTTGTTCTATTTTCAGGTTATTTTTTTATTTTGAGTATTTATTTTTATTTCTTTGAACGCAGTTTTTTAGTATACTTGTGAGACTTCCTTTTGCTATTAATTTTTAACTTGTATTACATACCAAAATTAATTTTTTCAGCAGAACTGACAGCTAAGAACTATTTACTTAAAGCACACCATACACTAAGCGTGACAATGTATAATTTCAAGTTATAAAATAGGGAGGTTTATGATCATTAGAAATTTAAGGTAATATTCTAATATCGCTTTTATGAGGATACAAAACCTAAATACGAAGTAGGTAATTCGTAAACTTTATACGGACAAAGTTTAAACTGGTCAGTGTTAAAGCACAGGACCGTGCGCACTGAACTTGATATTTTGTCCTATTTATTTAGCAATGGTATCGAGATTCGAACGGTAGTTGAAACTGTGCAGGCGAGTCCGAAACTGGCAATGTAATCAGCCTGAATGAACCATCTACGACTGCACTGCTTTAAAGATAATAACAGGGACAGGCCTACTAGCATAAAAAAAAACTCGTAAATCGTTTCTCAGAAGTCGATGAGGTGTGCTATCAATGTGCCAGTGCAGTGCATAAATACTTATTATAATATCGAGCGTAGGAGTTTAGTTAGTTATTGTACATATTTTTAAATATTTACTACTATATAGGTGAAATATTTTAATTATTTACTAATTTACTATGGTTTTCTGGAGACCATTTGAAACAGAGGATAATATAATAACGCCTGAAAATATTATCATTTTCTTATGACAAGCATTTCTATTTACCTCCGCCCGTGTACAATAAAGAGATGCCGACTGTTTTTACCGACTTTTAGTTTTTATACGGTTTCAATTAAGTTCGTATACACTTTAACAGCAGTAAACAGTCCGCGTGTCAATAAACTGAATGTAAATAATGGACAGAGAAGCCTTACATAAAATCTAAATACTTGTGCGAACGAATACGCAGTGATGTGCAAATAACGTGTAACAATATAGCATTGTTGGAATTCAGGATAACTCTATAAAAGAAACTAGTCCTTGAGTCAAGGGTATGTAGTGAGTATTTTTATTGCAAACACAGTAATATGTAAGCAGTATGTTATTCACCGTCTATTGCATATACTCTATACTATTCCCACGTCCCAGCCCGGGACTGGGAACATATAGAAAAAATAGTAATCGACATAGTAGTAAGCTCAGATCCAAAGCAATGCAATTGACATTTTAATCAGAATTTCATACGTGCTTATTTTCGCTGGCATTAACATTCATGTAGGCCACTCGATAGCTTATCCAGTTCTGAATTTACTTTTATATCACTACTATGTGTCTATCTCTGAAGTTGAAAGTTGAAAGTTACCTAGAGATTGAACGAATCTCGAAATAATCATAAAGAATACAAACTTCATCAAATTACCCGTGACAACTTAAAATAATTACTAATCGACACAGTAAATAACCTCAAATTTAAACTTATCTTTAACAACTTCTGAACCTAGCGCTTAGTTTTCCTTATTTAATATATATATATATGAATTCCTTGTCGATTTTATATTAATTTTCCAAGTGAGTGTTATGATGTAGTTCACAATGTATTGAAACAAATTTTTGAAGCAATATATTTCTTCTTCAAGATAATTTTTGCCCGTTCTAATGCAGATTCCACGTACACTTGAATACTCCACTCGACTATATTTTTCTACATAGCTTTCGCTTATCACGTTAGCATCATCGGGTGATGATTAAAATAGTCGTCTCTCGATGATGATAACATAGTTAGCGAACTACTCATCCAGTAGTGTATTCCATGCATTCAAGTGTTTCGGTGTTCGTGGAAACTATGTTAATGTCAGTGTCACACCAAATGTTTCAACTTTGTCCAGGCCGTAAGGACGAGGATCACAGGATCAGAACTTCAGAAACAAGGAGTCCAGGCCTCTAGGATATGCTCTCAAAGATATTAGTATGTACAAAACAATGGCTTCCAAGCCTTTATATTTACAATAAGCTCTGGAATCCTTCAGAGATATCTTGTAAAAAAATTTATAACATTAAATCTATTCTTTATTAGAAGAAAAGCTGGTGATATAAATACAACATGGTTTACGTGAATAAAAGATGTTTGTTTTAATTCTGACAGTAGGATTAGTTTCCGGAGGCGTAGAGGGGCCAATAATAATTTTCACAATTTTCAACCAAAGCTCACTTTGATTGTTGCAATTTTAACTAAACGATTACAACTTCGATCTACAATTGCAACTTCGACCTACAATAATTGTATCTTCGACTTGCAATTGTAGCTTCGACAACTGTAGATAATAAATCAGTTAGTATTGTTTTTAGACCGAAGCAGGTACCCGCCACCACTTTTTTGTGACGTCATAGGGGCGGGGCCAGGAGCGGCAGGTGGATAATTAGCTGGGAGTGGGTTACTAGTGTGGTGAGAGGTGACTAGATTGCTGGGAGGTAATTAGTGTGGTGGGGATATCAAGAACAGATATGTCTTCAAGGTCCGGTGACGCAATCAGATATGATACCATAGTTTTCATTGTTGTAGTGAAACAGCTTACTTCAAATGGCATTTTCTTAACCTTGGAACAAAAATTTGAATAAACCGTACTTCTATTGGAACGATTAATTTGATACCCAACATCGCATATTTTGGAAGACCGGAAGTAAAAACCGGAAGCTGTAAATTTATTGTCGATTCTGGTGTATTTTGATATGGTAAGCAGCGTATTACACTTTAAATTGAAATATATTATTTGAAGTGTAATTTCTTTAATCTTAGTGCGAAAATTTTGATAAACTATTATTCTATACATCGAGGCAATTAATTTGATACCCAACATCATGATGAAGCTATAAACACTTGGCCCTGGGCGACAGACGAGCAGACGAATGTCGGACAGATGAACACCCGCCCCCCTTGGGCACACCCCCTATGACGTCACAACAAAGTGACAGGGGAGCATCAGCTCCGATATAAACACTCTACTAACTGATCTATTTGCAATTGTAAGTTGAAGTTACAATTGTAGATTGAAGCTACAATCGTCTAATTACAATCAAAGTGAATTTTGGTTGACTTGTGAAAATTATTATTGGCCCCTCTACGCCTTCGGATTAGTTTTATTGGACAAATAAATTCCCTAGTTTTTCCTCACATTAAATTCATTTATTAAAAATTACTTAACACCTCTATATCCTAAACCGTCTTATTAAAAAAATTAAATTTACAGCTCGTCAGTGTGAACAATAATTAATAAAGCAATTTTTGGTATTGAATTGCTTATTACTCTAAACTTTTTTTGTCAAAATCAGAAACTTGACAGAGGTCTCAAGGAGAAATTGAGCAATATCACATCACATAGAAATAAATAATTGTACAGTATTAATGCTAGTTAAGCCATTTCATTACCATCAAGCTAGGAATGAAGAACTTTAGCACAGGTTTATTAAATTTTTTACGAATTAGTTCCGTTTAGCCTGGAATTTTGTCAAGACGCTTGAACTATACTGTGAATCTCGCTAAGGTCTCTTAAGGATTTAACTAGGGTACGTAAGTCCTGTATAAGTAAACATACTCAATATTTGCCTCACATAAGAAATAAATGAACTAACTAGGCTTCTTTAAAAGACTGTAGAAAAGTAAAACTGACGCTTAATTGTTATTCAAAAGAAGTATTTTCAAACCCAAATAACAGTAAGTACACCACTTATAGAATGAAGTGTAAAATCTTAAACAGCCTTGGCTACATTGTTTCCTACTGAATAGCTCTTATTTATCAGGCGCACGTAACTGAACAATGGTATAATAGTTAGTTTGTCTTAAAGCTTGCGTATGAAAAGGGATGGAAAACATTATTGCGGAATAAGCATGGGCTGGCGTACGCCTCAAAAAACCTAAACTTCTAAATCTGCCAAACGATTTATTACGTCTATTTGTCTTTTGTCTAGCTTCTGACTTCGTTCAAGGTGACCGCGCAAATAGGCGTACTTTCAAATCAGATTTATATATGCGGGGTGAGTAAAAAGTTTTGTTATAATGCGCAAAACTTTGCTGAGATCGGCTTAATAAGATAATATTTCAAATAAATATTGTTGGCGATGTCTACGTAATTCTGATATTTGCATGTTTTTACATGACAATGTTAGGTATACTTAAATTTATTTTTATAGTAAAAACATTCTGTTTGCAGTTCTATAGAAATAGTAAATGTTAAGAAAGACATTAATGGACCAATGAAATTTGTGGGCCTACTCATCGGAGAATCGATGACAGAAATTTTAGACAACAGGAAAATGTTGATAATAAGAATAAGTTTTTCTCAAATAACTTAAAAAATATTATTCCCTTTTATTTGACGTTTACGTCAAAGGAGACTGTTTTTTTGACGTAGGCTATTTTTTACACATAATATAAATCGGAATAAACACGGAAAAAATGTATTTTGCTGACGTTTCGAAAAGCAGTCTCTTTCCGTTTTCAAAGCTTTTTTTCGAAGAACTCAAGAAACGTCAGCAAAATACATTATTTCTGTGTTTATTCCGATTTATATTATTTGCAAAACATAACCTTTGACTATTCCTTTGGCGTAAACGTCACGGGCGCAGAGGCTTTTTTCCAATAATTCTATTATTTTGTAGATTCGGTGATTTGTTTTTGAAGAGGACAATAACACGTGGTAGAAAACCCAAATAATAGGAAAGAAAACTCATATTTGTTGTGTATGTCAAATACACAGCTTTAAGATTCTGTTTATGTTATTTCCATAGATACTTACTACTTACACAGAACTAATGATATTTTCTTTTAGATAATGTTGAGTTTGTTAAGTTCTTCTTTTAATATTGGTAGCCAGGTTGTATAAATATCTACAGAACAATTCGATACGCATTTATCTTTATTAAATAATATTATTGCTGATTCTTTAATTTTTCTTTTTTGTTATCTGTCTCTTTTGTTAAAATCTTTGCAGAGTCCCAGTTTATTCTATCTCTGTTTTCACAAGCATGTTCACGAATCTTTGATTTCTGAATTTCATCCTTTCTAATGTAATTCTTGTGCTCATCCAACCTCACACTGAGAGATCTGGATAACTCACCCCCATAACACTTATCCCCACTTATCCCCTGTTCCCTCTTTTGAAATACCGTCCTAACATCAAATTTGTCGCATATACGGCGTAGCTTCTCCGACAGTCCGTATACATAAGGAATTGTTGCTGTATAATGACGTTCAGGTTTTTGTCGTACCCGATTGTCCCTATTTTCAGCATTTATGAAAACTCTATCAACAAATGCTCCAGGGTATTGATTTTGTACTAGAACCTCTTTGATAAATGTTTTCTCATTATTTAATATTTCATTATTAGATGAAATTATTTTGGCCCTATCGTATAAACATTTTACAACACCCCTTTTAACATTTATTGATTGATTTGAGTTAAAATTTAGATATCGATTAGTATGTGTTGATTTTCTATAAACGCTTGTTTCAATTGTATTATTTAGCGTTTTAATTAAAACATCTAAACACGGTAGTTCATTTCTACTTTCTACGGGGAAAACTTAAAAAATTATACAGATAGGTATATAATACCCTTCTTGATCAGCAAATTAATAATTTAGACTATTCAAAATATTCCATAAAGTTTCATTAAATAATTCAGTGCGCAGTAGAAAATCCCTTGCCTCGAAGTCAATTTGCAAATTAAAATAAAAAATACTGAAGCTCTACGCTAAAAGGGTTACGACAGCCCAAATTCCAATCACAAAATATTTTAATAGACATGCGGAATACGCACAACCCTGTAACCGATCAATGAGATATTCAGCGATATGAAATTACTAAAATCTACTACAATTGTACAGATTGCACGGCATATTCAATTGTTATTAGCCTACCCTAAGGTAGAGTATGCAAAATCTCTGTTTTTATGACTTATCAAGTTTACGATGAAAAGTAAATACAACCACAAATTCAAATTAATTCTACGCCGCAACCAGAATGAAACTCTGAGGAACGACGATTGATGGATTAAGTATGACTTATAAGAAAAATTGAAAATACTGTTATACATTTTATATTTTAGCTTTCACAAGTATTTATAAGTACATTGTGCAATATTGTAACAAGATATTGATGGAGTGTTTGTTATTTCTCTTTTGATTAAAATGCCCATAATTTATTTGCTTCGAAATACTCTTTATTTTTGACTTTAAAGTTTATTTCTCGGACGCATTTAAAAAAAAACGTACTCTTGGTGAAAATTCGTTTTCCCTTAAAACCCGTTTGAAAAGTTCGATGTATAAGGGCGATTGATCAATTGCGTCTTAAAAAAATAAAAGTTCGCTTGCTTCAACTAGATAAAAATGTCATTAAATTTACATTTATAAATAAAGTGAACTGAATTCTATCACATGTTTTTATTTATCATCACAAAAGGCGTTGAAAATGCATCTCATTCATTTCCATACTGCTTCTTACTCGCTTTTGCATAGCTCTCCTTGCATTTCTAAAATTACCAGGTTTATTTCTTATGAGTTCGTTGATAAATGCATTACCACCCTCTGATCCAATTCTTGAATATTTCGAGCAAGGACTGCATAAACTACGTATTTTAAATAGCTCCATACGATGCACTCAAGAGGATTTAAATCCGGAAAACAAGGGGGTCAAGCTATAGAGCCACCTCATCCTATCCATCACTCATAATAAGCATATATAAAATAATATGCCACATCATCGAACTAATTATCTAAAATATATTTCAGTAAATCTAGATAACCTTTGAACAATTTAGTAAAGATATTGGAAATTATAGTTGCGTGGACATGTTGAAAAGAAACATTTTATTTTCGAGAAAACCACTCGTGTGAAACGGCTCTCCAATATGTGTGCGCCAAATTGAGGAAGGAAATAAGTGAGGATAATGTAGTTCTTAGTGTGTTTGTGGATTTAAATTGGGCTTTTGAAACTATTGATAGATGCCTGTTAATAAAAAAAATGTATAGATAAGGGAGTGTTTGACTGAGGAGACTATTTAAATGATATGTATTACTAGACCAAAGTCAAAGTGAACAAAATATCAAGCAAAATTGCTAGTCCATACGGTGTCCCTCAAGGGAGTGTCTTGGGATCTCTTCTTTTCATCATATATGTAAATGGCATTCGTTGTATTTTGAAAAATTCATATGTAAATTTTTTTGCTGATGAGATTGTAATCACTATATCTGGTAGAAATTTTGACGATCCTTAATAATGAACTCGATATTTTGTATGATTGGTTATGTGGTAATAAGTAGAAACTAAATTCTGATAAAACCAAATTAATGATTTTAGGTTCTAAATCTCTTTGTAATCAATGTTTAAGCAACAACTATACAATTAACATCAATGAATGTATTATTGAAAAAATGGACCAATTTAAATACCTAGGTGTTATTAATCCAGGCCAGATAGTTTATTTTTTCGAAAAATTCCTCAGTGCATTTTGTGAACGTGATAATTAGGATAAAAATAGTGGGAATTAGATGTATATATTTTGGAAGGCTAATTTTATTTAGAACCTGTTGAAAAAACTCCATTAAAGTGCCGGAAACAGGTTTTTCGTGTTTTCGGTGCGAAAGATAGTTTTATTTTATACAATAAATACTACGAAATAGCTCAAAAAATACGAAAAAAATGATTTTTAGACGATTAAAATCGATCAATAACTTTTTGCACAAAAAATTAAAAACCGTTAAATATGGGCTTTTTTGTTATTTAATTACAGGGACTGTAATTATCGTAGGAAGTTGTTTCGGAGCTTAAAACTTAAAACTTTTGTTAGTACCTACCTGTTCTAAAAATTTCATGCAAAAATATTAATAACTTTTATAGCGGAAATAGGGAAAATGTAAAAAAAGTCAAAAATGGTCGTAGAAGGATTTTTCAAAAAGCTGTTTGTTCCTGATGAAATTCTCTACAACCCTATTAAAATTTTCGTAAGGTTTCGTTTAGTTCCTTTAGTTCCTCCGCTCGAGCGGAGGGGAAGTGACGCGTAGTGGGGGAAGTCTCTCTCGCACCCGGACTTGGAGCGCCGCTAAATGATCGCGCTTTTTTGCCGACTATTAATGCATATGCGACCCGCAACACACATTTGTGTTTCGCGGGCCACATATCACCAACAGCCGCGAGCCGAGATTTGGCTTCTGTCCGCTAGAGGGCGGTCGCGTGCCTTCCAGATTGTGGAAAGTAAAAGGTGCTCCTGTGTGTACGCTGCCGATAATTCATAGAATTTAATTTATTTAAGTCATCTTGGTGAATTTTGGGATTATCGGCAACAATAAAAATGTTCTCCGCTTTGGTTGTTTCTGTTTATAAGAGTATGTTGTTACGGAGGGAGTTAATCCGCATTTGTGCGGGATTTAGGTGTACAGGTGAGTAACCTTATTATCGCCATCTTTTCCAACCTTATCCAAATATTTCAAAAATTTATAGGCTGGTTGACCATTCTCCTTTGGAAGTATCTCGTTTGCTGGAGAGACGGACTCGCCCCTGTCAATTGAACTGCAGCATTTTACCAGAATTTTATGTGGATTGAAACCTCGAGGAGAGTTAAATTAATTTATTTTGTGAATCATATCCGATTCCAGTTGCTCTCATTTGGCACGTCTTACGTACAGTTCCGACCTGCAAATTAAATGGGTGTATCTTTAGGATCCACGGACTAGGTTAGAACGTTCCACGGTTTAGGGAGGCTATAAATCAATTACCAACGTCTGGCCTCCCGAAGTCACCATCGTAGGGCTGCAGTTTTACCAGTTGCTGAGGTCTGGGTATCGTATCATCTAGATAAGTGTTGGAAACCACCTTCGGTGGTTCTACGTAGTAATATTTGATTTTCTTTTAACTTACATTTGAATATATTTAAACAAAATTTTTATTCATTCATTATTTATTAATAAGTACGTATTAATTATATATACATTCTCTAATGTAACATATTACGGCCATATTTATTATAGTCAATACTCGCCCTTATGAACCAAGTGTTGCTACACAAGGGGAATTTACCTTTATTTATTTTGTAATATATTTATCAGAACATAGCCATATAACTACACATCGCCAGGTTCATATTAGAGGACCATAAGTTGTAAATACTAGTACATTTCATGTTGAGAGAAAGTGTTATTATTTCGTCTGGGACTACTAAGAATGGAATTTATGTTAAATAAACTAAAACATTCTAATAGTTTATATTAAACTTGGGCTTGACACTCTGAGGTTTCTGAGCTAGCGAAATTTTTGTCGTGAGCGCGTTACTTCACTTATCCAGGCTAGGTAGTGTCCACGATCTGCTACGCACAGCAGCCCAACGTAGTTTATGTTAGATAACCGTAACACGACGCAGATGCTAGGGAACGCATGCGCAAAAAAGCTTCGGCAAAAAACGCGATCATTTAGCGGCGCTCCAAGTTCGTTTGCAGGAGAGACTTCCCCCACCACACGTCATTTCCCATTCGCTCGAGCGCCCGAACGTCCAAAATTCAGAAATAACCAGATTTTCAAATGCGTGTTTAAGGTACTAAACGTAACCTTACGAAAATTTAAAGATTATAGGGTTGGAGACAATTTCATCAGGAACAAATAGCATTTTGAAAAGTCGTTCTATTACCATATTTGACCATTTTCACGCCGTTTTTCGGAAACAATTTTTTTAAATTTTCGTTATTGTAGTTATTGACCGATTCTAATTGTCGAAAATTAATTTTTTTTTAGTCTATTTACGAGCTATTTCGTAGTATATTTTGTATAAAAAAAATTTCTTTCGCATCGAAAACGTGAAAAAACCGGTTTTCTGTGCCCTTTTTTTCGACAGGTTCTAAATAAAATTTGCTTTCCAAAACATATACATATAATTCCCACTATTTTTCTCCACACACATAAGGATTGTGAAAATTTATTACGTAGTGAAACCAACTTTATCGGTGAAAACTATTCTCGTTGTAAAATTAGGGACCACGTGCCATTTTCGCCTGAATCATTGACAAAATTCCATCCTCAGGTTTTAATGCTTGGACTTTCTGGTAGGTGGTAAGGATAAAGCAACTGTTCACGAAGAACTTCCCAAATACAGCATTTCGGAATGCCTTCTTGTAAAAGAACTCTCGTTTATCAAGCGATTTAGCAATTTATCTATCATCAGTGAATTCCTTCATAAAGACTTTGGAAATATTCCCGTTGGCCTTACCTTACATGAAAGGCATATCCGCCATTTCGTCAAAAGAATAGTCTATCATTGTTCAGTGTTTAATTAAAACTTTACAGGTTTGACGGCAAAATTTACTAATAATGCTATTTCTATCTGGTTAAAACAAGCCAATTTTTATTTTTTTGATAAATTATTTGGCCTCGAGCTCGACGAAATTGAATATTATAAAACTCAGGTAATTCATGCATTTCTACACATATTCGGTGACATAGATTATCACGAAGAATACATTCATCACCAGTCACAACAGAACATATATTATTACGTGGAACTCAATCTAATAAGTTTATTTATATTTTCTGCAAAATTAAATTTAGTAAATAACAAACACAATATCACCTTCGTTAAATATTTTTTCGTTTTTTGCGATTGCAGTTTCTGACGATTAACCCAAACGAATGTGGGAGGATATTGGACCTAACGCTTCATATTTTTCACCGAAATTAACAACCCAAGAAAGAATCTAACCGTACCCTAACAAAAATAGAAATTAAATCAACTATATACTGGGTATTAGAAAAGTATGGGAGCGGTGGAAAATCTCGAACAGTTTGCATCAAATCGAAAAATAAAAAAATACGTATCAAAAATTTTTCAAAAAACTATGTACTGATACTAAAATGACCTCCCCAACCACCACTCTGTGGGTGGTGCGAGGGGCAACTTTAAAATTTCAAATGGGAACCCCTATTTTTTATTGTGGAATCGGATTCTACGGCAAAAAATACGTAAATTTTATTCCGGACATTTTTTTCGATTCTTGTATGGTGTCGCTATAATCGCAAAAAATGAAAAGAAAATATTACTGTATCAAGAGTAGCGTCTTGTGCCCATAAAAAAACGTCCAATTCAAAAACTGAAAAACACGTATTTGTTATTTTTACGAAATCTATCTAATGACATTGGATTCGACACGGTCGTTTGGAAATTACAACAACTGTTAACATTCTGTAAATTAATTAGCAGCTAGTAATTTTCAATTTACATTTTTACAGGGCAATAAAAAACTCGATTTAAAAAAAAACTAACAGTGGTTTTACCTTTTAATTCAGCCACTTCAGACAAGTTCTTTATCCCAGCTATTTAAGGCAAGGTGAGGATTTCGGCCAGTTGAGGCAATCAGTTTACAGCTTAACTGCTACACTAGCAAGTTTTAATTTCAAGATTATAGCAGGTGTTCAAAATGGTGCCCATTGACTTCTTGGCATTGTCCGAGACGAACGTAAAAATTTTCAATAGCACTTCTTATCATTTGAGGTGGTATTTCTGCAAAAATGTTTATTGTTCATTGCCTCAGCTCTTCCAAATCACGAGGTTTAGTGAAATAAACCTTACCCTTCACGTAGCCCCAAACAAAATAATCTAGTGGCGCGAAGTCGGGAGATCTTGCTGGCCAGTCAATAGTTCCTCTTCGACCTATCCATCGATTTTCGAAAGTACCATTCAAATCGTCCCTAACAATATCCCGATAGTGTGGAGGAGCCCCATCTTGCTGGAACCAAACATTATCAAACTCATCACCAGCAATCTCTTGTATTGCGGGAATTATT
Organism: Leptura quadrifasciata; assembly: GCA_963675555.1. NCBI lineage: Eukaryota > Metazoa > Arthropoda > Insecta > Coleoptera > Cerambycidae > Leptura > Leptura quadrifasciata. The sequence goes on along the minus strand of OY776676.1, from coordinate 143,915,045 downwards.
TGATTTGTCAATGTTTCCAGGTATTTTTCTCCATTCAAATTTCCATCTATGAAAAACGGTCCTATGATTCGATCCCTGAAAACTCCTGCCCAAACATTTAATTTTTGTGGATACTGCGTGTGTGTTTCAAGCATCCAGTGAGGCTTTTCGTCACTCCAATATCTGAAATTATGGCGATTAACTTTTCCAATGAGTTTGAAAGTTGCTTCATCTGAGAAGACAAGTAGAGATGACAAAAAAATTGGGTTTTGGTTACTCCTTTCCATCATTAATTCACTAAATACAAGTCGCCGATCAATATCATCTTCATTTAACTCTTGGTGAAGGTGAATTTTGTAAGGATGAAATTTCAAAAGTTTAAAATTCTTATGAACTGAAAATGTACTCATATTAAGCTGTTGACTAGCTTTTCTGATTGATAACCTTCGATTTTCAACAAATGCCTGGGCCACTTCCATTTGTCGAGCTCCCGATGTTTCACATTTTGGTCTTCCAGATTTTGGGCGATTTTTATTTGTCCTTGTGTTTAGGAATCGTTTGATGGTATGGGACACAGTAGATTTTGAAATTCCCACTTGATCTACACGGAAAGTTTCGTTGAATAAAATCACAACTTCATCATAGGACCTTTCTTCCTCTGTCAAAGTAGCCATTATGCAGAAAAAAACGCGAGAACTAATGAAAAATGAAATAACTTTTTCCGTACAAAAGTGCGCTCCTGCCTCTACAAAAGTTGGAAGGAACTGAACGTTCTCGTAGAAATTTCACAAAACAAATACTGTTATTAAGAACACTTAAAAAAAAAACATTCATAAAAACCAAGATATCACAGATATTGTTTTTAAACTGAATTTTTTTTTGTCACGAGTAGCTAGAGTTTGTAAATATTTACAAACTTATGAACGCTTAAGGTTTATTTTAATTTCGTGCGATTGCAGCGACACCTTGCGAGAATCGAAAAAAATTCCCGATATAAACTTCACGTATTTTTGTCCGTAGAATCTGAATCCGCTATAAAAAGAGTGTCGAATCCAATGTCATTGGATAGATTTCGAAAAAATAACAAATACGTGTTTTTCAGTTTTTGAATTGGACGTTATTTTATGGGCACAAGACGCTACTCTTGAAACAGTAATGTTTTCTTTTTATTTTTTGCGATTACAGCGACACCATGCAAGAATCGAAAAAAATGACCGGAATAAAATTTACGTATTTTTTGCCATAGAATCCGATTCCGCAATAAAAAAAATAGGGGTTTTGATTTGAAATTTTAAAGTTGCCCCTCGCCCCACCCACGGGTGGTGGGTGGGGAGGTCATTTTGGTATCAGTAGATAGTTTTTTTGAAAAATTTTTGACACGTATTTTTTTATTTTTCGATTTGATGCAAACTGTTCGAGATTTTCCACCGTCCCCATACTTTTCTAACACCCGGTATAATTTCGACCGGTTTAAATCGATAAAGAAATTTTGTAATAATCTGGTTTTATTATTATATTCAATAAAACAAACAACCAAGAAACAATCTACGAACTTAGCTGCTTAGTTTTCTGTCGCGGATAATTTCCATTTTAATTAGACGTAGTAGAGTTTATATCCACATGAATAATACTTACTGGTTTGAGTACTTTAACTATGAAATACGTTTTCAGTCCTGCTATGCGGAGGGCTTCATCCCGCTTCTCTCCGTATCCGGGTTCTACTTCGAACTCACCATTCAGGAAAGACAATGTAGAGTCAGATATGTGGACTCTTCTGTAAATATAAAACAATACCTATTAGTTACATTGAAATATTCTGTAACATTCTCTACATCCAGAATATACATTAGCCTGAAGGCTTTAATAATGTTTATATGTTTTATTATAGTAATTAATTAAAGTAGTGTTTTGTTAAACGGAAGCCAAAAAAATGAAAGACCTACATCAACGTAATACATTATAACATAATATTCAAATAAGAACAGGAAATTGAGTGAACATTTTTGAAACACTAAAGCAAACATGTCAGCAATTTACATTAGATGACTTGAATATCATTTAAGTTGACGACAATAATGGATTGGTTCGACAGCAAAAGGTTATGTTTACTTTATAGTAAAAATAGGATAACTGAAAACAACTTTCTAAACTTAATATTTTAATAACTCATTACTAAGTTTTAAATATAAATAATATAAATATGAAAATAATTTATTAGAAAAATTAATTATTGTGTCTCTTTCGAGGAGAAACTGTAAAATTCGATAAAAAATTACTCCCTATATAAGTGCTTGGTAGCTGAGCTACTACTAATATTTAAACGTCGCAGAAATTAGTAGATAATTATAAACCCGCATAATAGGAAGCCGTCAAGCGAAATAAATACAGAACTTCGTTATAAACAGATATAATCCAACTGCGAACCTCCTTGGGTTATCTTATTTTAATTATTTCAATCTATTCCAATCTACTTCAACCGCGAATCCCTTCAAGAATATTCTAGTATGCCGCATTACCCCTGAAGATTGAAATAGAAGCGAGTGTCGATTTTAATCTAATTGAAATTCTCTCCCTGATGCAAGTAAAACAAATAATAAAAGTGTATCTCACCCCGCCAGGCCACTGCTCTCCATTTTGTTGGCTAATTCGACGTCCTTAGAGTAAACGTCGAACTGCCATTGCCTTTGTCCTAAGACCCCTGCTAGAACGGCTCCTGTGTGGATTCCCACCCTCATGTCTACTGGAGAATTCGCTGTTTGCTGGACGTATCTGAAAGTCAAAGGGAACTCTTTCTAATAGAAAGTTAAATTTATGATCTCATATGATTTTTTTTTTTTGAGTCAAAAAATGGTGAAATCTTATTAGTGATTAGTTTATCTCAAATCTAAGTCACTACTCTTTGTATTCTTGATAAAGGCCTAAAAACCCGAAACATTTGTAGAGAATTTTAAACATAGTAATTTGATACATTTAAGAGCAGTGCATGTTTACTTAAAAACAATTATTTTATTTATGTTTACGGTCAAACCATCTCCTAGGTGTGACTTGTTAACCATATGTAGGACATGTTCATACAGTACATAAAATAAGCTCCCTGCAACCATTAACAGTGGAAATTATAAGTGATTTCTGTTTACAACATAAAAAGATCGTATGGAAAATTTTCAAACGAATACACTTGTCTTATTTCACTAACAAAATTAAGCATTTAGGCCATAATGACAATAAATATCTGGAAAAGATTAATTTAGGTCCATATATACCTATAAATAGAAGCGTTCAACTCAGGATATGACCTATAGCGTGACGACTTGCTGGAATTAGTTCCGGTCTTGTTTCCTGATCCGGCAAGAATTTTCTTATCCGCTCTTTCGCTAATAAATTTATACAGATACAACAACCTATGACAATAAACACACGTACATTGTGAAAATCGAAAAAGTTTTTCCTTTTCTATTAATAAAGGAGTTAGCGTCGATTTAATGTCCATAATGAAATTAACTAGCGTAAAAGGTAGATATAGCTTAAACAAACTTTTACAGAGCTTTTTGAATAGTTTGTTCGTATTTAAAATATTTTATAAGGCATCCTGATGAAACTACTGAATGTGAGATTTGTAGATGTCTCCTTGAAGTTAGCTAGATGTGAATATCTAAGTAATCTCATAAGAAAATAACAGACTGGAATCTAATCAGTAGTGAGGTAAGTCAGGAATCCTTCGTGAAATTTTGCGTGACGGATAAACATAGAGGACAAAGAAAAGTGTAAACATGTGTGTCTATAATTATTGCTTGCTTGCTTGCTTGTGATTTACTTGTGACGCTAATCTTGAAATGTGAAAATGAAATAGCTATTGACGTTTTTAAACAATAACTAAATTTTGATTAGAAAATTATTAATTTTTTGAGTGCTAATCAGAGGGCACGGAGATACTTCCAACATGCTGTGATGCTGCTCTATTGATTTTGTTATCTATCTTTGGAAAATCATAGAAACGTAAGATTTCTTCGTTCAGAGTCATTATATCCATGCTGATATTTAAGCAAAGTTCTAATAAATTCTGTTTTCGATTAATTTTGCTGATTTTTGAGCAATTTATGAGGCATCATTTTCGTATCTACCTTCATTCAAAATGACTGTGGCGTTATTTTCGTAAGCTGGTACAATTTTAATACTTTCATCCCGTTTTAGAGAAATCATCACTTTCATCATCATCACTTTCCACCTAGAGTTAAATTATTTTTAATTTCGTATTGCTCAATACGAAGCAGATGAATTTTATGCAGTTTTATCTATTGGCGTTTTAAAGCCTCCCTAAAATTTCCCCAGTTCGTTTATTATATTTTATAGCAAAATATTATACAACCTAAACACGTTGTAATTAAATTTAGACCTATCCCCCTGCTGGTTCGAGCGTGGAAGGTCATCTAGCATTTCATACTAGGTGTGCCAATTACAGATATACAGAAACCACCAATTACATCCCACGTATATATTAAAAGTTATTTATACAGGTTTAAAATGAACCTAAATTAGATGTTTCCAGTAATATATAAATAGTAATTGGGAAAGTTTGAGCAAATACTCTAGACGGTTTAGGTCAAAGTATAGGAATATGTTATAAACGAGACATGGAAACATCGAAATAAATGTAAACATCCATATAATATGTAGCCTTAGAAAACTTGCCATCAACAAACAAAAGTTTATATATACATCAGAGGAAGTTGTCCGTGTCAAAACTTGGTCATTTATTATTTTCGATATTGTGAGATAATATTCTGATAGTGATGTAGACAGCCAAATTCAATATGTTATCCATAATACTGGAAGTGACGCTGTAGAATTTCTACTATCAATTGATCGATGCGATGAAGCAAAGAGAATTCGTTATTGCTACAGATTTTGATGAAATAAGGTGTTATCCGAATTACTAATGAAGTGCGTACGTTTAATTTGTTTCCAATCTAAAGCCAGTTCATTATTTACCTACAGTAAAAAATACGGATGCCCCGCAAAGCTTAAATGATTAACGTTTTCGATATCACTGATTGGGTGGATATTTATACAATGAGTTTCAAAAATTTTACTGAATTTTTGAACAGCAAAGATCATTAACTAAAACTTATACTAAAATTAAAGTTGTAACCAGCTCAGGAAGTAATAAGTAATAATTAGAATTTATTAAATGACACGTACACTAGGTTACATAGCTAGATTAGTTTCAGATCGGACTTGAATTTGAGAGTAAGTACGTATGTACCAAATAAAGATATGTTGTGTACCCAACATGCGGTTACCTTGCTTTTTAACGTTATCATCAAGTACAGTAATTCTAATCGATATATATTAAAACACTTTACTTTATTTCTATTACTAATTTATTGTAACTTGAACGTTGCTACAGTTTCGGACTTAAAGTACCATTATCAAACGAATGAATCTACAAAGGGATGCCAAGATATTTAAATACATTCTAAGAGTAAACATTATAAAGATTCACAGCAACGCAAATTTTTTTTTTCTGATCTGGGGGTCTGATCATCTTTACCACATGTTTTTGGGGTCACTGAATCCGAATCCGAGGTCTATTTAACCCCATCACATCAAGATTTTGCCATAACCTCAAAAAACTCATATTAAATCATGTAACCCTAAGAATGAAGGAAAATGGAATTGTTCCGTTGCCGACCGTCAGCACGTGGAGGTGTCCTGGATGCAGATGTACGCAAAATACAATCGCTCTGAATAGAACCTGAGCTTTGAAATCTTTGAAAGAAAATGTTATCTAGAACCACGTATCAAAATACGTCACTGATATTTTTCATTGATATACAAGAAATAGAGCATTTTTGGCGACCTGACAGATACAAGGTACATATCAAGGTAGATATCTAACATACGTGGTTATTGGAGTTGATAGATTTTTGATTATGTAGGCTATGGGATTCAAGAGCTTGGGTTTTTAGATTACAACTTCATTCTTAGGGTTATACGCATTTAATAGCTGAAATTATGGGTATTGAAGTTATGGCAAAATCCTGATGTGATGGGGTGAAATAGACATCGGATTCGGATTCAGCAATCCCCAAAAACATATAGTAAAAATGAGATCAGACCTCCAGATCAGAAAAAAAAATTTCTTGTGTGGCTGTGTTTATCATTAAAGTTTTTTTTATATATATATTTATATATCGTCGGCCTATTTCCGCTACTGAGGCCTAACACCGACGGCGGCGCCTGTAGACGAGCTACCCCCAACCAGGAATTTTGCCGAACCTCTTCCCTTAAGAAGAGTAGGGACCTTTTACTTGCCTAACGTTTAATAGACAAGGAACCGACGGCTTTACATTCCCTCCGAATGATGGTATATCCCCTATACAATCCCCGCCTAAGATTGTATAGCTTCCGTCATACACTGATATACAAGCCGCTGGAATCATCATAGTTATGTACATTAGCTTTCAGAAATTAGATGAATGGATTACAAGGGGATGTAAGGCATTTAACTAAATTGTGAGTAAACATTACCAAGATTTCAATGCAAATTAGTTTTCAGAAATTAAATACTAATGCCAATAAAAAAAATTAAATACATTGGAAAGGCATAAATTTTTATAGGTCTATCTGGTCATTTAGAAGATTATTGTCGGTACTATTATTGAATTTAATAACTTCTATTGCCTCTAATAAGTTCAACTGAAAAAATTTTTATATCACGTGTAATATATTTAAATTGTTTTTATTAGGAAAACTATGACTTGTCTCTAGAATATGGTTTGCAAAAGTTGAATCTGTTTTCTGAAGTCTAAAAGAGCGTAAGTGTTCTTTATAGCTAATTTCAAATGAACGACCAGTTTGACCTATATAGGAGGCATTACAATCCGGACTACTAGTTTATAAACTCCTGATTTTTTAAGATGGTTGATTTCATTGATATAATATGAGTTGGATTTGTAGAGTTCTAGCTGCAAATTCAAGCCATGGCGTGTCACACAAGTATGGTGTTCATTTAAGGGATTAAATTTTGATGAATTTTTTTTTACAAATTTTAATATTTCTAATATATGTAGACATGGCAGAGTTAACATTTTTTGTTCAATAAATGTTCTTTTATATGAATCTCTGTAATGTAAACCAAACATACAGCGTATTGCTCTTTTTTGCAGCACAAAAACTCTGTTTGCAGAAGTAGAATTACCCCAAAAAATAATACCGTACCGGAAACGTGATTCCATGTTGAAATGATAAAATACTTTTACTGTGTTGCTACTGGTGATTTGGCGAACTCTCTTTAATGCAAAACAATTGCTGGCACATTTATTAAAAATAAAATTTACGTGTGACTTCCAGTTAAGGGAAAAGTTAATATGAATTCCAAGAATATTAAAAGTAGTTACCTGTTAAACTGACTTGCCCTTAAGTTTTAACAAAGGGCTAGTTAGGTAGTTTGCTCCTATAGGATGGAACTGCATTGAAAATGTTTTTTTCTTGATTCATCACTAAATTGTTACAATTAAAATATTGGTTAAGCGAAATTAAATTTGAGCTCAGCTCGGAAATTAATATATCTAAATTACTTACTCCTGATATAATTGTGATGTCATCTGCAAAGATGCTAAAAAAAATTGACAGGGTCAAGTTCAGATCATTGTTGTACAGCAGAAATAGCAACGGTCCGAGAACACTCCCTTGTGGTACTCCAAATTGCTTCCTATTCTCTAAATAGGACGTAAGGAGATTTTTGCAATTACCACGTAGACCATAATGTTCAATATTACTGAGTAAGATATCGTGGTTTACACAGTCAAAGGCCTTAGATAGGTCAATAAATATTGCTATTACTTTTTTCCTTCATCTAAGTTTTTATAAATAAAGTGTAAAATATCGGTTAAGACAGTGATTGTAGATTTACTATATCTGAACCCGTGTTGGTTAGGTGAGTATAATTCATTTGACTCTAAAAATAAAACTATTCTTTTCGACAATAGTTTTTCAAATATTTTCGAAAAAAACTGATATAGCACAATTGGTCGATAATTATTAAGTTGGTTGCCGTCTCCTTTCTTTGGCAAAGGAATAATTTTAGAAATTTTTAGCAGATTTGGAAATTTACCTTTATCGAAACATTCGTTAACTAGATGACATAATGATTTTGCAAGTTCGATGGCACATTATTTAATTATTTTGATGGAATAATCATCGGGACCGGTTGTTTTGGAATTCTTTAAGTTATTTATCGTGTCTATAACTGTAGATATGGTAACAGGTTCTAGTTCTATCTAGATTTTTTAGTTATAGCTGTTGTAATATTGGTAGTATGATTTGTCACATTCTGTGGTACTATAAGTGATTTTGGTAGATTAACAAAGAAATTATTAAATTCATTAGATATAATATTTTTATCAGTGATTTTATTTCCCCGTATTTCCATATCTGAGTTAGTTTTGTCAGTTGCGACATTTCTTACAGCACTATTATTACTTTCCATACAGTACGAGATTTTATTGTAGAGTTTATAATTAAATTATCAAAATACATCTTTTTTGCCTGCCGTATAATCCTATTGTATATTTTTTTGTATGTCTTGTAATGCTCTTTTTTAACCTACGTGATCTGACAAACCTGTGTTTAGTAAGTTTTTTTCTAATATTATATCATGAAAATTTAATACCATATAATCAATAGCAGTACTTGAATTTCTTTGAAAGTGAGTGGGTTCATCAAAGGCCGGATATAAGCAATAAGAGTAAAACATATCTAAAAGATCAGTAGTGTCATTGGTTTTACAAAAAAAAAAAAATCCATATTAAAATCACCACAACACAAGACTCTCGAATTGGGGTATTTACTGAAGATTATATTTGCGGATTCCTCTAATTTTGACAAAAAAATATTAGTATCTGCTCTACTAAGATTTGGAATTCTTTTCAAACAAATTATACAATAATTAATTTTATTTATGGTTAGAGAGATAGCGGAACATAAAAAAATATCATCTATGCTTAAATATGTAAGGTCCACTATTTTTGTTACTTTTAGCATATTTTTTGTCAAGATTAGAGTTCCTCCATGTATATGCGATTTTCTACAATAAAATATATAAAATATAAATTGTAAAGGGGCGAGCGTAGGTGCGTCTTTACTATGTACATACTTCGGTATGCGATGTAAAGCAACGACAGGCGCAGTTAGTACTTGGATGGTGACCATTCCAACGGAAACCGCGTTCTCGCCTCACACATCTTCCAGCGGCTTGTATATCAGTGTATGCGCGGAAGCTATACAACCTTAGGCGAGGGTTGTATAGGAGATATACCATCCTTCGGAGGGGATGTAAAGCCGTCGGTCCCTTGTGTTAGGCAAGTAAAAGATCGACGATAGGTCGACTATATTCCCCTACAGTCCCCACTACTCGGTGTTGGTTTTCTATAGATATTAAAGTGAATTTTATTATCCTTGTGAGTGAGAATTAAATCCAGAAAGTTGATTTTTTTAACTTTTTTAACTTGTGGTCTCAGCAAGATGGTGCTCCACCACATTATTCAAAAGCAGTTAGAGACCACTTAAATAATACTTACCCTAATCAATGGATTGGAAGAAATGGACCCGTTAAATGGCCTGCTAGATCCCAGATCTTACAACAAAAATAGATTTCTTTTATAGGGATACGTGAAGGAAATTGTTTATAGAGGCATACCAACAGCAGTATAAAATATGAAGGATAGAATAATAACTGCCTTTACATCTATCACACCGGCAGTTTTAGGAACAGTGGGAACCTCATTTCAAAAGCGCATAGAGATGTGTGTCAATCAAAATGAACAACATGGAACATTTATTATAATTTTTTCTACCGAGTTATTTGAGGAAACCTCTTTATTTTAAGTTTATTTTTGAATTTTGTAATTATTGCTCAATAAAACGAAATTGGTTGCAATTATCCCTAGGGGAGTACTTACAGAAATGTCCGTTCTTCATTTCTACATCACATCGTCGAAAAATATACAGGGTGTTCCATTTGAGAAAATTGAGAAAATTCAATTTAAAATGTTCTCAATTGAAAAATAATTTTAGTCCACCCTGTACATTTTTAGGAAATGAAAATGATTCAAAAACATTAACTAGATGTCTCGTAACTAGTATTCACATAAGTTTTTCTTAAAACCCATAATTGTGACTGTGGTGATTTTTTTAATATCCATCTGCAGATTGCATTATTTCAACAAAAAAATTCATTACATCCAAGGCGGTTGGGAGATATTCAATGCCAATATAGAAATGAATAGAGCCTAGAATACTGAAAGGTACTGATATACATAGCATTCCGTTTTTTAAAAAAGGCACTTGGTCCTGTAATTTCTTCTTGGCTCGCCCTATATGTTCGAAAATAATTTCCAGTTATAGACTTTTTGATCTAGTTTATTTGCAATTTTTTAAAAACTTCTAACTATCGTAGAACTCGAGCTATCGAGGTCCTACGCACTATTGCCTCACCCTGTATATCCACATATTAAAGATCATAGAAACGAAAATATGTATCATTGGCGTATTATGGCAGCATTTCTGAAAACATGGGAACATTTTATCATCACATAATCTAAAAGTTAGCTTTAAGTCGCCATTTAAACTTAGAAATATATATACCAACCAACTTAAAAAATCAGGAGTTTGTAAACTAGTATGTCCAGATTATAATTCCTCCTATATAGGTCAAACTGTCCGTTAATTTGAAATCAGGTACAAAGAACACTTACGGTTTTTTAGACTTCAAAAAACAGATTCAACTTTGTAAATCATATTCCAGAGAGAACTCATAATTTTCCTAATATAAACAATCTAAATATATTACACGTGAAAGAAAAAAGATTTAAGTTAAATTTATTAGAACCAATGGAAATTATTAAATTCAATAGAAGTGCCGACAATAATCTTCAAAATGACCAAATAGACCTATACCAATCTATTCTTTTCCAATGTATTTAATTTCTGATAACTAGTGTACATAACTTTAATGATAATCTTTATAATGCCTACTCTCAGAATGTTTTTAAATATCATTTGAATCATTCGTTTGATAATGGTATGTTAAGTCCCGCACGTTCAAGTTACAATAGTGATACAAAGTAAAAGTGTTTTAATCTATCTATTGACTATTACAAAATAATGGCTTCTACAACAGAATTTTTAATAATTCTAACATTATTGATACACATTCTTTGCTTCTGATCCCCTAATGCAATGCAGGCTATAACAGAATACTTTCAATTTATGGACTAAATCTTCGGGAACGTAAACGTCCAAGCAATTTGATACTTCTTGCGATGTCTGAAAATTAGATAATAAATCATTTGAAGCTTTCAGGCGAGCAATAAAACAAACTACTGTTGTTTACCTTGAAAAGTTTAGTGCGTTCAAGGAATATTGGAAAAGTTTCTAGTTGGAAGAACATGTGCAAGGGAGAATATTGATGTCGCTGTTCATTTATATAACTATCGAATATTTGCTCGATAAGTCTCGTATGTAATTAAAGGCTGAATTGTGTGTTGTACCTAGTCACTTATTTATTTGACGGCCCATATACAGAGTGCCGGTGGGTGGTTCTGCATCCAAAAATGTGAAGAAAAATGCATATGAATGGGGATCCGGAAATACTTCCTAATGTGGCCATGCCTCCGTAGAAATGGTTTTTCTTGATTATTTTGAAACCCACTGCTACTAGAGGAATGAAATGTCGAACATGTAGTAATTTTATCATGAGAAATCGTTTAGTGTTGTTGGAAATGCAACGACCAGGGGCTAACAGAATATGATTAAAATATCTATAATTTTTTTGCATTTGCATTTTTGAAATTTGTTCTATTTTTGACTTTCAATAAGTGAATATAGAACTTCACTATACCTCGAACGTTAATCATTCCATATATGGATAAATCATGTTTTTATATACTATCAGTAACCATCATGTTTATTTATATCTTGAATATAATATCACTAGTGGGCAGTGGCACCATACGCAAGATTAATTTTTTGTTGCGCCATTCAAATACATCCGTTTTTGTATGTTAAATAAAAATATGGCTAAAAATTTTTTAAAGTCACAGTATTCCCAAAGCACTGATCAATATATTTGAGCATTTTCGATTTCTCCTGAATTTTTATTAAATTTTTCCTATACTCTTGAAATTCACCCTATATTGATTACATCTGCAACATTTTGTTTTATAGCTACCTATATAATATTCAAATCCCAAGAGGTCTTTGGCGGGAATCCTAAGTGAGACATATTTCTGAATAAATATCAGTTTTTTACTTTTCAATTCCGAAACTAGATCCATATGCATGATCCATCCACTTCAGCAGCACGGCGCTTTCAATTCAATGCTCGAAACACACACACAAGTTCAAAAGAATTTAATGTTGTTTAAGCCGGTTGAAAAAAACACACGAGAAAAATCGAGGCGTTGATGCATACAACAAAGGTAAACAATTTAACAAAGTCGCTTTATTCAGTTTGTTTGAAATGTCTATTGGCCTCGAGGTTATTTCAATGAGAATAATTCTTCATGAAAATTTATACAAAAATAGCGTATTTACTGTGATCCGCTTATATCCCGGGAGGCAGGAGTATTTTTACCTAGTCATTGCATGCCGATTTATTTAAACAGACATAGCAGATACTATACAGGGTGTCTCACCGGGAACTAAATCGATCGATATAGAGAAAAGTACGAATCAGAAAATTTTGAAAATTTATATAATTACTAATATCTGTGTGGCCAATCCAACTAAAATAATTACAAGCAGCTGGCACTTTCTCTTATACCGGAAGTCGATACCAACTTGCTTATTTCAAATGGAACACCCTATATATTTTAGGGTTTTCGAAAAGAGCATAAAATTCTGAGTCGAAAATATGTAACATGTCCTATACCTAAACCTAACCGTCTCAGAGATATTTGACATTTTATAGAAAATTTGACAGGTGCAACGGTTTGCAAGAAATGTTATAACTTATTCGTGTAAAAGATCCTCATTTGCTCCTTGTTACATAAAAAGAACACAAGAAGAACTACGTTCTACAGCTGAAATAAATTCAATAATATCATACCAAGTGTTCTGTTTTTCGCGTTACATTTTGTCAACTTCAAACCGCGAAAACTTGTTTAGGTCAAATGGAACACCCTGTATTTTTTTAGGTGAAGTTGTGTAAAATTGAATTCCCTTTTTTCTGATATTAGCATTGTGGGGGTTAAAGTTACAACTTTTTGAAATATTTGCGATTTTATTAGAAATTCATGAATTGTTGTAATCATTTATCAAAATAGCCATGATTAAAAACAAACAGTCATTATCTTATGTCAAAAAATGCCAGCACATTTAAATGACACCCACGAAGACTTTTTAAACTTGTTTATTATTTATGGAGAATGTGATAAAGTAATATAAAGAACTTGCAGCACATTTGCTACTCGATATCCAGAAAAACGGAAACCGTCACCAAACACTGTAAAACGCATACTGGAAAATTTTAAAAATTATGGCTCTGTCAAGGCAAAAATGCAAAGCAGAAAGCCTATTGTTGATGACGAAAACATTGAAATAGTCACTCTGGGATATTTTCATGCATTTCCAAGGATGTCATTAAGACAAGCTGCTCTGGAATCGGGACTATGCAAGGATTCAATTCACAGAATCTTATTAAAACATAAGTTTCACCCGTTTTCATTCCATATGGTTCAAGGATTAAAAGAAACAAATTCCCTGAGAAGACAGAATTTTTGTGAGTTTATTCTAATAAGGTCTGAGGGTCACGATTCTTATTTGGGAAATATTATATGGACAGATGAAGCAAAATTTACTAAAAATGGACTTTTTAATAGACACAATTCGCATTATTGGAGTGACTCAAATCCTCATATGTTCAGAGAGCGAAACTTTCAGGAAAGTTGGCAGTTCAATGGTTACTGTGCCATAAGAAATGACAGAATGGTGGCATTACAATTTTATCAGGAAAATTTAAACGGTAAATTAAATTTTCTCTTCTGCTAATATGTATAGGTAAATTTTTGTTTTTTTTAGGTGAAAGATATCCAAATATCTTACAAAATTTGAATAATAACTATTTAGAAAATTGACCTCTCGCCGAACATAGAAATGTTTTTTATCAGCCCCCCCCCCCCACATAACGCATATTTAATTAATAATTATTTACAAGAAACTTTTTATGATCAATGGATTGTCAATAATGGACCTTTCTTATGGCCTCCTCGCTCACCCGATTTATCAATTCTGAATTATTTCATTTGAGGAACTATTAAAAATAAAGTCTATGAGAGCCCATTAACAACCATTGAAGATTGGATGCAAAGAGTAAGAGATGCATTTCAAAACATATCACAGTATTCAATTAGAAGAACTACCCACGAGGAACTAATCCGGAGGTGCGAAAAATGTGTCGAGGTTCGAGGGCGGAATTTTGAGCAATTATTATATTAAAATGAAATCATATTTTAAATTGATCTTATCTCTGCTATTTTAGTTCATGCCATATCTTCAATTCGATTAATACGCATGTTACAGTGTTAGTGTTATTTTGCGTTTTTGTGGATATCGAGTAGCAAATGTGCTGCAAGTTCTTGATATTACTTTATCACATTCTCCATAAATAATAAACAAATTTAAATAGTTTTCGTTGGTATAATTTAAATGTGCTGGCATTTTTTGACATAAGACAATGACTGATTGTTTCTAATCATGGCCATTTTGAAGAAATGATTACAACAATTCATGAATTTCTAATAAAATCGCAAATATTTCAAAAAGTTGTAATGCTAATATCAGAAAAAAGCGAATTCAATTTTACACAACTTGACGTAAAAATATACGGGATGTTCCATTTGACCTAAACAAGTTTTCGCGGTTTGAAATTGACAAAATGTAACGCGAAAAACAGAACGCTTGGTATGATATTATTGAATTTATTTCAGTTGTAGAACGTAGTTCTCCTTGTGTTCTTTTTACGAGACAAGAAGCAAATGAGGATCTTGTACACGAAGAAAGTTATGACGGTTCTTGCAAACCATTGCACCTGTCAAATTTTTTATAAAATATCAAATATCTCTGAAACGGCTAGATTTAGGTATAGGATATACTACATATTTTCGATTCAGAATTTTATGCTATTTTCGAAAACTCTAAGATATATAGGGTGTTTCATTTGAAATAAGCAAGTTGGTATCGACTTCCGGTATAAGCGGAAGTGCCAGCGGCTTGTAATTATTTTAATTGGATTGGCCACACCGACATTAGTACTTATCTAAATTTTCAACATTTTCTGATGCCTATTTTTCTCTATATCGATCGATTCAGTTCCCGGTGAGACACCCTGTATACGCGCATTTAATTTCGAAAAAAAAATTTTTAAAGTCACAATCTGAAACACAAGTTGTGTACCAAATTTGATCTAAATCGATCAAAAATGGCCGAGATTTGGGGTGTAGTTGTGAAAAGTGAGACACAATAGTTTTATCTATAGAGTCCGGCAAAAAATTTGCCGTCATTATTGTGTTTATGAAAAATACCATTAGAAGTAAAGTAAAATTCGATTCACCAGAAAATAAAACAAACTTATAAAATCGTGTTCTTTCTATCCATGTGCAAGAATAAAATCGCATGTCAAAATTTTTTCCTTAATAATATGAATGAATCTTCTGCTTTGAAGTGTCGAAATTTTTTTCAAACCTTCTTACAGACGTTTCTACTTCCTTAGATATTTTGGTAAACTCTTCAAGCAACGGTAAGCTGGCCCATGGCGTCTGCAGCAAGAAAATACACACCGTTGCTTACGTGCTAGATCCCGCACCAAGAAGACCTCGTTTATAACAACTTTCCACAGAACCAACAAAATCATTCTATTTAAAATTTAAGCAAATATTCGGTAAAATCATTTTATTTATTAGCATTTGTGAGTTTTGGGACTTTAATTTTTTTTATATAAATTCATTAATTATTGCAAAAATAAATATTGAATAGTACATACCAATAGTCAAAATTAGTTAAATGCGGTTAAAATAGTATCTAAAAATTCCAGGATTACAAGAATATGGAACTTTGTGCTACTGAATTAATTAATTAACCCCGATTAAAATTTTCATTCTCATTTTTAATTACTTAGGATTTGCTTTAATTATTTTAAAAGGAGCGACTTTAGATGTTTTAATCAAAACATAACCGCAAAATTAATTCTGATGACGGAAAAATCCCCGGAATCTGTATTTTCCCACTGGAAAAATATAATTTGAATTTAATGAAGTCAGTCATATTTCCACGAGAACGGATGATTATTTCAAAGTACAAGTACTGTGCAATAAACTGAATCGTTCCGCCATAACGATTTATAAGTCGTCCGCTTGTATTACAACCCCGAACGTGTTAAGAATATTAAGTAGAAATTTAATTTCCATTTTCAACCGATATTATTCATAAAGCCACCATTAATATCTGACCAGGTATTAATTCGAGTGATTTACTAAGCATAGGCGTACGTGCAGTATGTTGGAAATTTGAAAATGAAATTACGTCTACAAAGTGTATCACCTCAACTGAAATTATTGAATTTTGTATCAATTTCCAAAATGATGATTGACTTAACGGGCTGAAATTTTGGGAACAAGTTTATTTTGTGGTATTTTTTAACATATCAAAAGTCCCCACCGTAAACGCTGGCGGAGGGGAGAGGGGCAGAAAATAGTTTAAAAAATCGGCTTTTCACAAAAAACCCGGAAAGTATCAATTTTACTGTAAAATATGTACATATGAAAATTATAGATAATAAAAATCCGCACAATTTCGTTTTTTTTCAACTTCATACGACCTATTGGAGCCGAGATTTTTTTGAAATTTTGACAGTTTTACAACACAACGGAAACGCGCGCGTTCTTCGCTAAAATCTCAAAATTGGTCGTTCGGATCGCAAAATGTTTCAAATGAAAGTTGTGGAGAAGACGGTTACGAACAATTTCCTTATATTTTTCATTTCCATTCGATCAATATTGCCAGAGATATAAATTTTTAAACATTTTTATAGCGCGCGATCAGAACACTTGTTTCATGATAAAATAGATAAAAACTCGAAAACGATAGATCGTACTCTTATGAAATGTTGTCGTAAAGTCAAAGCAACCAACGATATATACAAAAATAGGAATTAAAAAATAATAAAGAAATAAGTTATTGCCTTATACGCCAAAAGAAACAACAATGCAGCTACGGACACGTGTTACGGAGTTATTGCTCCTCATCAGCGGAGCGTAGCTTAGTGAATAACTCATAACCGAACAAAACCAACAATGGTAGGAAAGTACAGTGTACAGTACTCCATTTGTACTTTCATCCTTCATGTGCCACATTTAGGGCCTCAAATGAGAGCAATCCCACCTGGCAAACACTAAGTAAAAGATGATGGGGGTTTATGAGGTTAAATAATTAAATAAAGAAATAAGTTATTTATTTATTTAACGGGATACCCCAAAAATACAAACATACAAAATAAGCAACATAAAAAAGGCTACAAAACAGACATTAAAAAGCACTCTACATCTAATACATATAGTAAAAAAGTCACATCACATTAATTATTGTACAAATATTTTTTAAGAAAAGTGAGACTAACAATAAAAAAGTCCAAATTAATTCTGTTACTGTTAAACATCATTCTGTTTATGGGATTATTTACCCCATACAGGGTCCTGTGATATTTCAGGCCAAAGCTATAGGTAATCCGAAATTGTCTCTGAGAAGCATGAAAATTTATCAACGATAACAGATCTGGGCAGTCAATTGAATTGACGCATAGTTTATAGACAAGGATTACATCAGCGATATACCTACGTTTATGTAGAGTCTGGATATTTAATCGTGTTAATATAATGTCATACTATACAGTTTCACTAGGTATATTCATCTCAAAAGAAATGTATCGTAAAAAACGATTTTGAACTCTTTCTAGTTTATTTATATAAGTTTGAAAATAGGGTGACCATACACAGCTACAGTTTTCTAAAGATGATCTAGCAAAGCTAATATATAGAGTTTTAATAGCACAAATGTTAGAGAAATCTTTTGTACTTCTTTTAATAAAGCCAAGAGTTTTCAATACTTTATTGCAAATATATTCTATATGGTAATGAAAATCAAGTTTATCATCAAAGTATATTCCTAAGTCTCTTATTAAGTTAACACGTTCAATAGTGGTATTTCTAATAGAATAAATGCTGGGTGAATTACTGATTCCTTTACTAAATTATATATATTTGCATTTATCAGTATTCAACATCATGTTTTTCTGAAGGCACCAGAAATCAAAGCGCCCAAGGTCTTCTTGAAGTTTCTACGAGGATAAATTGTCCTTTATTTCCAGAAAGATCTTCAAGTCGTCAGCATATAGTAACACAGAACTATGCACAAAATATTTTTCAACAATGTTGATGCACAAATTAAACAACAATGGTGCTAAGTGGGCCCCTTGCGGTACCCCAGAAGTGACTTTTATTGCAATGGAAAGAAAATTTTTGACTTTCACGCTTTGCGCCCTATTATTGAAATATGACTGGAGCCATAATAGTACGTTACCACTAATATATTGTGAAAGTACATTTATTAAGAGCACATGATCTACTTTGTCAAATGCCTTAGAGAAGTCTGTATAAATTGCATCTATACAGTTTCCTCTTTCCAGAGCATTGACAATATAATTTTCATATAACAATAAATTAATGGTGATCGAACGTCCTTGAGAAAAACCATGTTGTTTTGAACTGATAACATTTTTTAATTGTGTTTTTAAATAATCATTAACTAATGACTCAAAGATTTTAGGAATATGAGATATTTTGGTTATTGGTCTATAATTCAGAACTGATTCTTTGTCACCAGCTTTTTTGTATATGGGAACTACATAAGATCTTTTCCAAACATCCGGAAATGACCCAGAAGAAAGGGATTTGTTGAACAGAATCCATAGTGGCCTAGAGAGAGCAAAGGCACAACTTTTTAAAAAATAAGGTGTTATGTCATCAGGTCCAGGGCCCTTTTTAACATCGATACTGTTTAATTTCTCCAATACTTCCGTAATTCTTATATACAACCAATTAATATTAATAGACGAAAAACTATAATCTACAGGATTAACTGAAGCGCCATCTAAAGGGTCATTATAAACTGAAGAGAAGTGTTTTGCAAATAAATTTGCAATTGCTCCTCCATCAGACGCTATTTCATCATAGTAGTACATTGACTTAGGAATATTATCTTCATTATATTTTGTACGTATACAGGGTGTTGCATCATGAGAGGGACATAGCTTAATAGGAGGTAGAGAACATCAGTGGTAACCGGAACCTCCCATAGAAATGTCTCATTGGGCCTTCATTACGAAGTTACAGGGTGTTAAATAATTTTTGGCCAAACCTGTTTTTTGTCATAACTTTGAGAGGGAATGAAATAACGAATTCATATTTGGTACGGCTAATGTACTAACAAGCCCCAAGAAGTACATGTATAAAAAAAAATATATCCAGGTCCGGACTCACTATAATTTATGTTTCTTTTTTGCATCAATAAAACATCACCCTGTATATATTTTTTTGAAATTTCGATACGATATTCGAAAAGGGCAAGAAAAAACAAACAAAATGGCCTATTTAATTTTTTTGTTACACCTTCGTGGTTATTTAAATACGTTGTTAAATGTGCAAGAAAATGGATTACAGAACCCTATTAAATGAGAGGCACGTGAAATAAATAGTTTTATAACTAAAATTTGCAAAAATTCTATTGAGCCTAGGTGGTCTGGGTGAATCCTAATTCCGGCACGTTTTAAAGGTCCATTTTGGTAAAAAACTGTGGTCCTAATAAGTAATCGGGTATGAAATAACAAAATTTTTAATCAATCACAGTAGGCTTGTTCAAAGTGACAGATAATAAAAAGAAATCTCCTAAACAGTTGAATAATTGTTTGTTAGTAATTTAATGTGTCAATAATCCGCATTTAGTTAGTGAAAACTTGTGAAAATATTTTAACTATGCCAGTAAAATTTACAAACGTGGAATTTGCTGACATAATATTAATCTATGGTTTCTGTAATGGAAATGGTAGGTCGGCGGAAAGAGAATATCGGCTGCGTTTTCCTGGTCGTCGATGCCCTAATCATAAAACCTTTAGTACGGTGTTCCAGTATGCAAGACAACACGGAAAGTTTCCTACTTCTGCAGTTGTGGAGCGTGTTTTACAACAAGGTGTGCAGGAACAAAACAATATTATAAACGTAGTTCAAGAAAACCCAAATATGAGCACTAGACGAATCAGTTTGGCAACTGGTATTCCTCATTGGCGAGTATGGAGAACCCTAAAAAGAGAACGTTACCATCCATATCATATCCAGCAGGTACAGCATCTTCAACAAGGCGACGATATCCCCCGCCTGGCATTTTGTCATTGGTTGTTTAACCATCGCCCAGTCATTTACAGAACCTTATTTACGGATGAGGCACAATTGACAAGGGATGGAGTAAACAATTCACGAAATAATCATAAATGGGCACAGGAAAACCCACATGCGGTACGCCAACGCCGTTCGCAACACAGGTTTTCTGTAAATGTTTGGGTCGGACTTGTGAATAGACATTTGATAGGGCCACATTTTTTTGAAGAAAGATTGAATGGTGAAATTTACTTTGATTTTCTTCAAAATATTTTACCGAATATGTTAGAAAATATCGGTATAAGAGGCATGTTGTTTCAGCATGATGGGGCCCCACCACATTTTAACCTTCAAGTAAGAGAACACTTAAACAATGTGTATCCTAATAGATGGATTGGACGCGGGGGTCCACATGAATGGCCACCAAGATCTCCTGATTGTAACCCTTGTGATTACTTTTTATGGGGCCACTTAAAAAACGAGGTTTATAGCATTGAAATTGAAAGTAGACAACATTTAATCCAGCGCATCGTTACAACCTGCGACGAAATACGGAATAATCCAGAAATGATACGTCAAGCAATTGGTGACCTTTCTAAACGCGCAAGAAAATGCACAGAATATGGGGGAGGGCATTTTAAAAATTTACTTTAGTGTCAATTACGTTTTATTTTTAAACACATTTAGTTATTGTTTTGTTATTTATTGTTAATTGAATGGAAAATATTTTATTTATTTAGATTTTAGTTTGTTCTCTTTTCCAATTTTTATTAAGTATAAAATGTTGATGATTTTCTTGATCAAAGTAACTGGTTGCTTAGGCCTAAATGGTTTAAATTATCTGTCACTTTTATTCTTTGAACAAGCCTACTGTGATTGATTAAAAATTTTGTTATTTCATACCCGATTACTTATTAGGACCACAGTTTTTTACCAAAATGGACCTTTAAAACGTGCCGGAATTAGGATTCACCCAGACCACCTAGGCTTAATAGAATTTTTGCAAATTTTAGTTATAAAACTATTTATTTCACGTGCCTCTCATTTAACAGGATTCTGTAATCCATTTTCTTGCACATTTAACAACGTATTTAAATAACCACGAAGGTGTAACAAAAAAATGAAATAGGCCATTTTGTTTGTTTTTTCTTGCTCTTTTCGAATATCGTATCGAAATTTCAAAAAAATATATACAGGGTGATGTTTTATTGATGCAAAGAAGAAACATAAATTATAGTGAGTCCGGACCTGGATATATTTTTTTTTATACATGTACCTCTTAGGGCTCGTTAGTACATTAGCCGTACCAAATATGAATCCGTTATTTCATTCCCTGTCAAAGTTATGACAAAAAACAGGTTTGGCCAAAAATTATTTAACACCCTGTAACTTCGTAATGAAGGCCCAATGAGACATTTCTATGGGAGGTTCCGGTTACCACCGACGTTCTCTACCTCCTATTAAGCTATGTTCCTCTCATGATGCAACACCCTGTATAATCCCAGAAGACTCTTGGATCAGATATACTATTTTCAACCTTATTGATATAATTTCTGTAGCAAGTTTCAGATTGTTCCTTGCACAAAGCCCTTAATTGGCTATAAATTACGTAATCATCTTGAGATTTTGATATTTTGGACTGTCTATGAGCACTACGCTTTGCTTTTATGTTTTGTTTAGGTTTGCATCAAACCATACGGGGAACTTAAACTTACTATTTAGTTTAATTCTGGGAACAAATAGATTAATGCACCGATACAGAAATGAATAAAATAGATCAATAGCATCCTCGGTATCTACATGTAAGATGTCATCCCAGTCTAAGTTTAGGAGATAATTGTTTATAGCGTTATAGTCACCGTTTTTAAAATAACAAACAAATTCCACATAACCCAAACTTTGACATGGAATATCACATAGAATGTTAATGTACAATGCAAGGTGATGTCTATCACATTTAACTCGAGCTTCATATGCAATGCTAGGTAAATTATAATCACCTACTATACACATCAACGAATCACTATATTCTGAGGCCATATGCTCGGCAGCGTCACAGTTCAGCCGATAACTCTCTTGACAAGTCTGGGGTGGAAGGTACACTACACATAAAATCAGTTTTTGTTTTTCCAGGTTGATCATTAGCCACAACTCCTCAAATCTTTTTCGAGTGATACCATAATCATAGGTAATAACATGAGCACTAAACACCTCCCCCCCGTGGCTTCCAGATCACGATCTCCTCTAAAAACGTTGTAATTCTCAAATCCCAATTCAGAACTGTGAATTTCCAAAGTTAAAGATGCATCCGTAATAGATATTACGTCATAATTAGTAATAGATATATTCTTAATAAGTTCAGGTATTTTAGTACGCAAGCCATTAACATTTTGGTAATAAATGCTAAATCCTTTTATGTCTTTGATTGACTGTTGACGACTTTCCGAAAATTTTCATCGATGGTTTTAATTTTCGCATTTGCTATAGCATGGCTATCTGAGTTTTCTACACTTTGCTCCCAGTTTTGTAGAACTGCTGTAGCTGCCTTATACCTCAAAAGAAACAACAATGCAGCTACGGACACGTGTTTCGAACTTATTGCTCCTCATCAGCGTAACGTAGCTTAGTGAATATATCCTAAAGTTGAGCAAAACTAATAAAGGTAGGAAAGTACAGTACACAGTACTCTATTGAGGTATAAGGCAATAGCTTATTTATTTATTTAATTATTTAGCCTCATAAACCCCCATCATCTTGTAACCTCAACTCTTACTAATATTTGTAATTAATCCAGAGATTACAAAATGCACAGCAGTCAATATTTTCGGGAGCGGGTCGTGGACAAGGATTTTTACAACTTCAAATATTTGCTTATCTAATCAATAGTATTCTGCGTATAGATGTTATTTAACGCGTTTTAAATATATAGCAAGTTTGGCCTGGGCGCCAGCCGAATGAATCGACAGAGGTGAGGGGATTCAAGACACACAAAACATTAATCAAGAAAACAGGAGATAAAGTAAATAAATATAATAAACAGTAAAAAATACAACTAAGTAATTTTAAAGTGTAAACAACATTAACCAACAAACCAACACTGATGTAAAATACGCATTACATAACAGACATGACTTTAACATTAAATTATCATAGGCTATGCTTGTGAATATGAAGAAGTAACGTGGATTAGATTTGATGCGTAGATTTAACCAATAATATATTGAGCTCTTTTAGAAATCTAGTTGTAAATATAAATGATGCACAAATGCAGAGGACAGTGCTCTGTGCTATAAAGCCTACTTTACGTGAATAAACAACAGTAATTAAATTATTTCAAAATTGTGAAATTATAATTGGCAATATTTCTAATAGAATTCACACTCTGTATGGTAGATAAATACTTTATATACCCAAGTAACAGCTGTTATTCGGTTAACATAATATTATAAATAAGTATGCGTTTAGATGGTTAAACATTCATTATAAATAACAAAATTCACCAGTACAGAATCTTATTTTTGCAGCACTATAAATGTTCATTCAGGTCCTCTTGTGCCTAACAGCTCAATGACAAAATCGATATAAAAAATGTACTCACAGCTTCAAGATTATGTAATTCAAAAGCTCACCAATTCCTGTGGTTCGAAACCATATACGGATACTATGTGATGAAAATCTAGTTCCAGGAATACCTCATTGATTATGAAATTACCACCGCATCCAGATATGCACGAAAGGTAGTTTTTCAATTGTTATGCAATTTTAACGTACCAAAATCTGCATCAACTCCTCTACTTCAATATTCCACGCTTATATAAACAAATACAGTGTCCAGCTAGCTGAGTTTAACTCGTGAAAAAGATAATAAGTTGTGCAAGAAGCCTAGAAAAATTTTTACGTGTAAAATTTCTAGTAAATATAAAATGCTATATATAACATAGAGATTCTGAAAATATTATTAATCTGAAACTCACCCTAGGTCTTATGAGGCTTCTTATTATATCAATTGCAAATTAGGGAAATATGTAACAGAGTGTTAATTAGCAATGTCGCTTACTCTTATCATTCCCGATGACCGTCTGCCTGTCGGAATTTTTTAAAAAAACTCTCTATCGCTCGTTTAAACTTTTTGTACTACTGTTTTATATATTTCCTAGTTTGTTATTATTTACTATGATATAGATTATGCCAAAACATGTCTTCATGCAAACTAACAATAAAGCCATTATTAACATTAACATGGCATCTCATTAAATAGTTATAATAATTAATAATTAAGAAAATAAATTAATTTAAATCAGTTGAATATACAACCAGACATACTTTAACGTAAATTCTCACTATACAGAGGGTTGCATATACGTGATGACCGAAAGAAATATAAAATTATTTGATGTTATTGTATACAGGGTTTTTCACCCGTTACAATCTTTTACTTAGTGTTTGCCAGGTGGAAATAGAGCAGTACATATAGAGCTCCTCGTACTGATTGCTCTCATTTGAGGCCCTAAATGTGGTACATGAAGTATAAAGGTATAAATGGAGTACTGTGCACTGTACTTTCCGACCTTTGTTGGTTTTGCTCGATTATAAGATATTGACCAAGCTATGCTACGCTAATGAGGAGCAATAACTCCGAAACAAGTGTCCGTAGCTGTATTATTGTTTCTTTTGAAATATAGGGCAGTAACTTATTTCTTTATTTAATTATTTAGCCTCATGAACCCCTATCATCTTTCAAAAAATAATATTGGTTCAAATTTTCTGAACAAAAACAGTTTTCAAGAACTTTTTTTTTAAGAAAATATGCCTTGCGAACAACTTATGCTATTGAATTACTTTCATATGTATATAGACTTATAAAAATAGGTCAAAACCAATTTTTAAAGAATTGTTATACACAGTTCTTGCAGGAAAATCTTAATTTATATTAAAAAATAAATTTTTGCTCATAGCTTTAAACAACTGTAACTCATGAACCATTCATCATTTGAAAACCACTTGGAGCTCATTTTACAGATAATTTAATTCTCTACAACAAACCTTCAGTGTCATTATTGCCTAAAGTTAATAAAACAATAGCTATTTGTCAAAATATATTTGAAAATGACAATTTTTCATGTTTTTCCCTTTTATCTCCATTCACTCGTTATCAAAACGATTTTGTACATACACCTTCATATTCAGAATTAGATTTTCTTTAACATTTTATCATGAAACAAATGTTCTGATAGCGTGCTATAAAGATGTTTAAAAATTCATATCTCTATCAATATTGATCGAATGGAAATGAAAAATAAAAGGAAATTGTTCGTAATCGAATTCTCTACAACTTTCATTTGAAACATTTTGCGATCTGAACGACCATTTTTCAGATTTTAGCAAAGAACGCGCGCGTTTCCGTTGCGTTGCAAAACTGTCAAAATTTCAAAGAAATCTATCTCGGCTCCAATAGGTCATACGAAATTAAACAAAAAACGAAATTGTGCAGATTTTTATTACCTATAATTTTCATGTGTACATATTTTACAGTAAAATTGAGACTATCTGAGTTTTTGCAAATTTTTTTTACCTATTTTATCCCCCCTCCCTTCCGCTGGCGTCTATGGGTGGGGACTTTTGATATGTTAAAAAGTGGCACAAAATAAACCTGTTCCCAAAATTTCAATCCGCTCTGAATTATTTCGTCCAAATTTTCCCATTTTATTGGGCTATATAGAATATTAGCTAGACCTAAAGTTTTGTTCATCTATGTTGTTTCCTATAATTAAAAAATCAATCACCTTGACAAAACAGATATTTCTACAAACATAGTATCGATAGAGACCTATAAAAGAGCAAAATTATTAAAATCACTGGAAAATTAAAAATTAGTTTATGCCTTCCAGTACTTAACAGATCTGTTTACTCAATGGAAGGAATAGATGAATACCAACATCTATATTTTATGAATCATTGACATTCGGTTTTTAAATTTATGTGTATAGATATATATACTTTAAAAGAGGATACTAAGGCTTGCTTTATGTAGGATATAATCAATCATGCCCTGATATTTAAAAAATACAATATATTGACAGTTATGTCTATAGATCTGTTAAATTTCTTGACATACATCTATATAAACATAATAAATTTATTCATAACCGAGCTTTTCAGAAGCACCTAAGAAGAGGAAAAAGTAGTAAGTAAATATAATAATGAATTCTGAAAGAAATTGCCAATACACTTGGGTTATCGTATATACTATTTACTGGGAGAAATAAAAAAATTGGATGTTTTTAAGCAAGCCACGCCGAAAATTGTTTACTTATAGGCCAGTCGTCAGGTAGATTAACATCGTTTTAAATCAGACAAAAGACTTTACTGTTGGAATCAGTTCATTATAGGCTTGTTTTAAACATACTAATTTTTCTCCCTCACCCGCCCCCGGAACACCCCCAATTTTGGGGCAATATCGCTTAAAAATCATTTTTTTGCAAATATCTCGGTTCTGAATGATCTGAAAAAAAAGATTGTTATCAAAGTTAAAGATAAGTAAATTTTCTATCGAAATAGTTTAGACATATTTTTACGTAGTATTAATATTCTTGGAGTTATAGGCGGGGGAAGTCAAGCACCGTATCGTATTCACTCTGTATATCGACACTTTATCTATACACTTTCACGCTTCCACTTGCCTATAACACCAATAATATTAATATTATAATATATGATTTGCAGGAAACAACTACTCAGCGGGCAAATACCCCGGCCTGCATTGAATTACATCTTACAAATCATGAAAGAATTGAGTACTCAATTTACTATAGTTTGTACTACAATTTACTATAGTTTGTATAAAACTAACAAGGTTGGCCACTATCGTTTGTCTGTTCAATGACCTATGACTTACTGATGAGAACTAATAAGTTCGAAACCGGTCTATGTCTGGCCAGGGAATTGACAAATGATACTGGTTACCATTCTTTCATGATTTGTAAGGTGTAATTCAATGCAGGTCGGGGTATTTGCCCGCTGAGTAGTTGTTTCCTGCAAATCATATATTATAACAGTAGGTTAAGTCCACCTAGGACTGAAAGATCGCCGCTCTCAGGTACTTGCAGAATCGCAAGTCGCTATACGCCCATGGAGACATCTATGGTGTATAGTAGCAATTGACCATTTGAGAGGTATTCAATATTAATATTACGTAAAAATGTGTCTAAACCATTTCGATAGAGAATTTACGTATCTATATCTTTGATAACCATCTTTATTTTCGTAGAACCGTTCAGAACCGAGATATATGCAAAAAAATGATTTTTAAGCGATGTTGCCCCAAAATTGGAGGTGTTCCGAGGGGCGGACAAGGGGGAAGGAAAAATTTAGTATGTCTAAAAGAGGCCTATGTTTATTTCCAACAGTAAAATCTTGTATGCGATTTAAAACGATTACGCAACTCCCTGACGACTGGCCCATTAAAAGAAAGTTGATTTTATTTTTATAAATTCGTGATTATTTTTCACAATAAGTGTCACTGCGATTTGAGGAGTTTATTATAATTTGTACTAGCATTTCTTTTATGTATCATAGTTGTTCTTATATAATTATTATTATTTCAAATAAACACTGATTTTATATTTTTCCGAATAATATATTTAGAATACTCTACATATGGCTCGACATGTTACGCCTTTATCAAGAGTATTGCAAGACTGATAGTAAAGTTGTGGCGCTGATTATTTTAAACGGATATTTAAATCCATTATAACTCATACCTTACTTTCGGGGGATAATACACAGATATATCAATTATTTGCTCCAAATCAGGTTAACTTAGCTTTCGATTGTATAAATAAAGACCTAGGCTCAATTTATGAATATTTTCTGCATCAAAATTTAAAACTTAATGCTCCCAAATGTCAGTAACGCTCTTACTTTTTGTCAAAAGTCATCAGAGTAATTGCTAAATAACAGCATGTAACAAGTAATTCATAATCAGTCTTTAAACGTAGTTAAAAATGGAAAAATACTTTGATATTAATATTTGTGCGTTATCATCATCTCGTTTAATCCTTTTTACCAGATCTTTTACATATAATGCAGTTAAAATATGCAATAGCGTTGATGAGGAATTAAACAGTGCTTGCTCGAAATCTATATTATATTATGAATTCCAAACATATAACTGATAACCATTTCATACATGCAGAGTCCATATACAGGGTGTCCCGAAAATGGTGGGTAATCTCTCGGATTTGGGTAGAACTAGTGAAAATAAGGTCACAAGTTCGTATATTTTTCTTCCCCCCGAGGTACCCCTACGAAGATATTCACTCTTGATGTTGAAGGTTAAAAATAGATTTTTCGCGATAACTTTCTTATTGTTCAATCGATTTTAATCATTTTTGGATCAGTAACATATTATTTCAATCCAGTTAGGTCAGTGTATTAGAACCTTGGATAATATTCTTGGGGGCTCGGAGGCAAAGCACTCATTGCCTTAATAAGTTAAAATTGAATATACACGAGGATTATCTACAAAACAACATTTATTTCTCTATGAGGTAGTAAGTACTTACCTAAACTTATAAAAACAAGAAATCTTGAACACACAAAACACAAAATTTGAAACATTACTGTAGAAAACTAATTAGGGACATGGAAAAATGAAGATTTATGAAATTTCATAACAAATGCTCAATATGAGCACCTCCTTCTCTAATGCATGCTTGTCCACGACGAAATGACTATCGCTGGACTCGCTACAACATTCCTTTCTTTTTCTCTAATTGCATTTGAATGGTACATAACTCTCTCGTATAATTCTTCTCTTGTCTCTACTGGTGTGGCATATACGAGACTCTTTAAATGCCCCCATAGGAAGAAATCAAGGAGATTTAAATCGGATGATCGAGGAGGCCAAGGAACAGGCCCACCCCGACATATCTACCGGTTTGGATATACTCTATTCAAATGCCCCCTCATTATAAGACTAAAATGCGGAGGCGCCCCATCATATATAATCCACATGTTCTCTCGAGATGCAATGTCAACGTCTTCTAAAAGTTGTGGTAATTGCTGTTGGAGAAATTGAAGATAAAGTTGCCCACTCAATCGATTTGGTAACACGAATGGGCCCAAAAAGTACCGTCCAATAATTCCGGCCCAAACATTAATTCATATTATATAATTGCCTTTAATGGCGCCTTTGAATTGTGGCATCTGGGTCTTTCTCGCTCCAAACGTGTAAGTTGTGGGAGTTAATGACTCCATTTCTTCCAAAGCTCGTTTCATCCGTGTACAAAACCGATCGAATGGGGGCATGGTTTTGTTCATATTTCTGTATAAACTACTGCGAAAATTGCACCCTAGCAGGAAAGTCATCTGGGCTAATGGCATGTACTTTCTGTATATGGTACGGATTCAAAATTCTTCCAACGATCGATTTTGGGACATTCATTTGTAATGATAATGATCTGATACTGACAGATGAATTCGCAGCGACTGCATCAAATACGTTCTCTTCTACTTCAACAGTACATGTTGTCCGCGGAGCACCCCTGTTTACGTCATTTGGCGCAAATCAACCTAAATAGAGATATCATTCTTAGATTTTTAGTTTTAAGAAAATTATCATATTTTTTACCAGTCTCTCTTAGCCGTTGATCAACACGTTCAAAAGTTTTGCGATCAGGAACCCTTCGATGGCGATACCGTCGAGCGTATAGTCTTCGAGGCATTACAAGAAGCCATTCCATACACTAAATGCATATCTGCGTATTCATTGTTAGTGTAAACCATATTTCAACAAATTAGTTACTTAATTAATGTCGGATTAACCTAATACCGAAAAATTATGTCACTCCAATTATCTGATATTTTGATCCATGGCAACCATAAACTGTCATTATTACTCGTTTGGTTTTGTACATAAACAGCTACGTCGTCTTATCTACATAGATAAGACGATGTAGCTGTTTTTTTAAATATTTAAAAAAAAATAATATTAACACGTTCAATGCTGACCCCAGAACTTGGGCTTCAGCATGTGCGGCACCATTTTTTGTCCTTTTATTTTCAAATAATCGACGAGAAGGTCATACATAATATGACAAACAAAATAGTCTAAAAATTGTTTTCAGCTTATTAAGGCAATGGGTGCTCTGCCCCCGAGACCCCAAGAATGTTATCCAAGGTTCTAAGACACCGACTTAACTGGATTGAAATAATATGATACTGATCCAAAAATGATTAAAATCGATTGAACAATAAAAAAGTTATCGCGAAAAATCGATTTTTAACCATCAATTTCAAGAGCGAATATTTTCGTAGGAGTACCTCGGGGGAAAGAAAAATATACGAACGTGTGACCTTATTTGCACTATTTCTCCCCAAATTTGAGAGATTGCCGACCATTTTCGGAACACTCTGTATATTACACGTAATTCTATTGAATAATTTTCGTGGTTGTACTCACTTGATAGCCTTTACCATAGATAACCCCATGTGAACACACAAAACTGCATGATCTGGTCTTTCTTTCGGGGCACCACTAATGCAGTAGTAACAGTCGCCGAGAATTTTTATCCTTAGTTGCTGATATTTCTGCAAAGAAGACAAAGCCATTACAATTATTTAAATTATAAAGGTTGCAACACGGGATATTTCTAGTCTACGTTGAGAATCTAGCACTACATTTCTAGGGAAAGCAGAGGACGTAGCACAAAATAATTCCGTAATAACTCCCTTCACCATCAGCTGCCCCATTTAATATCTACAAATATACACTAACCCTTGACATAATCGCAGTCTTAATAAACTCTATATTTTGATATATTGAAAAATAATATCTACCAATAATTTTTAAATATTAATTATTGTTTTACTACAATACGACCCCTCTTAGACATAGAAATGTAGGATTGGATTCACATTGTATTTAGAATATATCTAGAGCGGGAAATTTTCAAATTGACATATTTGGCTCACGAATCAGGTTTTAATTTCGTGATGAAGTTATATGTTCTTTAAATATGATACAAATAATCCCGGCAAAAGTTTTTTGTTTCTTAATGGAGTTGTTCGGATGCTTAGTACATGAAAGAATTTAATATAGCTCGCGAATATAGGGGAAAAAAGTTGCTTACCTCGGCAAGTTTGTCGAATCTCGCAAACAATTCATTCAACATTTTCACCAATTCTTGCGCGGAATACGTTGATGAAATCGCCGTAAATCCAACGATGTCAGCGTATAAAATACTGGAAACAAAAAAGTTTTGTTGCAATTCGCTGTTCAATTTAAATAAATGGATGGATATCGGAAACTCGCTATAAATTGGATTTTTGAAAGAGACAGGATGGGAATTAACAGTTAACAGTACCGTGCTGTGGATTATATGTAGAGAGTTAGAGCAGACTTTTTATTAAAACGGCGCTTAAATTATTTTAATGGGTTTTATCTGCTTTATTTCATGTTCGCGTGCTTTCTCATATTATTTGCGGAATAGAGAAAACTTTGAAACGAGGACTGAAATAAATCTGATTTAACCAGTTTGTACTGTTTAGTTTTTAAAAATATTAAAAGGGAAATATAACATATGGCGATAGAAGCTTTTAAAATATTACGATGTGGCATGTAAAAACTTTTGTAAAAATATCTGAAAAGGTCCTCCACAGATCAATGAATAAAACTGTTTCACTACAGAAAGGGCGATTTGTGGTCGCATCCTAAAAATTTTTTAGTAGAATACTTCTTGTCTTTCTGCAATTCAGTTGTATATTGCTTGCTTGTGTTATCGAGGTAAAAAGAGAGAAATCAGCATGAAACGTTATGTTAAAATGAATAAAACTACATGAATTAACAATTTCTGGTCAACAGTAGTGCCAACTATACCGTCTGTCTATTTTACGAGGGCCACATCAAATATCTCCCTTACTATCTATTGTAGAAGAATAAAGTTTTTTTGTGAGCTATATTTCATTAAAAAGAAATTTGAAATCACTAAATATTTTTAGTCGCAAACTCTATTTTACTATAAAGAACGTAACCAGACTGCAACCAATAGCTACTCTCCGGGCTATGTGCCCCGCCGAGCGCTGAATTGCAAGTTACAAGCCTGGCGCGTTAAGTGTAATAACTGCATATTACCATCAAAACTCTAATGCTTCGGTTGTAACAAACACCAGCCGAAAGATTGATCCCACTTAAAGGAGCTCTCATGCCAGTCGTCACACAATACTTCCAGACTGCAGTTTCGAGCTGTTGGCTCTCGTCAGTGTAAGGTAGGCATGTGACGACCGACACGAGGGTCACTTGACCATTTAGTACATTTCGGTATCTTTGGAATAGCGACATGTAAAATAGTCAGCAGGCGCCATCTAACGGTCCAGTGCCTGTTGCAATCGAAAAATAAATAGCCTGACTAGGCTTAGCATAGTTCAAATGTGCTTTTAGAGGGCGGAATATTAAAACATAATATTTTTAGTCGCAAACTCCTCTATAAAATCTTTATTTTACTATAAGGAACGTAACCAGACTGCAACCAACAGCTACTCTCCGGGCTATGCGCCCCGCCGAGAGGTGAATTACAAGTTACAAGCCTGGCGCGTTAAGTGTAATAATTGCATATTACCATCAAAACGCTAATGCTTCGATTGTAACAAACACCAGCCGAAAGACTAATCCTACTTAAAGGAGCTCTCATGCCAGTCGTCACACACCATTTGCAGACTGCAGTTTCGAGCTGTTGGCTCTCGTCAGTGCAAGGTAGGCATGTATAATTCAGGCATGTATAATGTAGGCATGTGTAATTCAGCGCTCGGCGGGGCACATAGCCCGAACAGTAGCTGTTGGTTGTTGTGATTCAACACTTACTTTTACGTGTATTTGTAAAAAGCTTAAGTCTCTCACATCTATATTAATAATATTTTATAGCTTTGACTCACGAAAATGAAAACGTGCACATCTAAAAACAACCAGTGCCAATTTCAACTCAAAATATTCATGTGTTTATTAACGAAATGGTAAAACGCAAAAGTTAAAATATCTCAGCAAATATACGTCATAGAAACTTTTGTCTCTCTGTATAAAATTACCTGACACTTTTATTTCCGTTAAATGGTTGATTAATAAACGTTTATTTTTAACATTAGAGTTCCTTGCAAATGAGACAATAAAAAGACAATCGCACTTAAGTAGCTGACCAACAAAGACAGTTAAGCACTCTACAAAAATATTGCCAACGTTAAACAACGTTCCCTTTGCTAATGACGGCGATTAATAACATGAGACCCTAAGACTTTATTTTACTCACTTACCAAGGACTAACACTTATAAACATTTCTTTTATCCTTTATTATTTGGAACACTTATTACATGCCATTACTCTTGAAAATCACCCAACTGAAGTGAGAGTATTTTAGTTATACTAGACCGACAAATTACTCTTTTGTCCATTATTTTGATTGTAAGAGTATATTTGGGGTAGAATTATATTTATTTCAAAACAAATAATTGATCAATGTTACTCTTATAGGGGTTCAAAATATATTTTAGTTAAATCTTGTATTTAGTGACCTCATGACCTTTGAACTTTTTCATTTAAGTGCTTTACCTTTTTGAGAGGTTCAAGATTGGGTGACTACCCGTCCTAGCATCCATCTGCGTGAAAAAGGTCCGAAATTTGCAATAAATAATTTAAACTAAGCTTTCCAAGATGCAAAATATTTCCGGCTTGTTTTTTATTGCAGGCTTATCTGACGTTCATAATTTACGGCCTCAAGTTGACATCAACATTTGGTTTTTATTTAACATGCCATGAATGGCCAAAATTGTTATTTATTTCTGCACATTTTGCCAAACCGTAATAAATACAAAGGGTGTAAGTGACCGGGCACTGTAATTATAAATAATCAATAGCTAAAATATTCCCAAGAGTGTCACACTTATTTCAGTAGCGGACAAATAAACCCTAGAAGAGCGTGTCATGTTATTGTTCACACAATCAGATACATTAACAATTTCAATCTGTTTACAATGTTATTTGTACAATGTATTTTAATGGTTGACTCTACTGTTAAATCAACATGTGGTCAATTAAAAATCAACGTATACTACTTGTATTTAATTAATTACATGCATAAAATTGCTATCATGTAATTAGTGAAAAATCAAAATCATTATCACGTCCATTATTTGAATTTAAAATAAATAAATATAATGTATAACAAATTGCAAATATAATTTTCCAACTATATTTATATCATAGAAACCTTCTGAAAGAAAACATAGAAATTTGTACGCTGGATAATAGAGGGCGTTAATAATTACAGATAATTGTGACATACATAAATAGATTATTCATTTTAATACTGCTTTTGAACAATAGAGGTACCTACCAAACAGGAAGCCATTTGCTTCGTGCTTCATAACCCGTCATTTGTAATTTGTATATCGTTATATACACTACATGTTTGTCATTTATATTATTTGTTCCTGCCAAAGTAATCTATATTCATAATAGTTGTACATTGTAATCACATCAAATTTTATAGACATAAAGACAGAAGGGAAGCTATGGTATATATATTTTGAAAAATTATGATAAAAATTACGACAAATTTTGAGAAAATTGTAAGTAAAACATGTACACATTAACTTAACTTTATTTTTAAAATTGTATTAATTTTATTAAATTATCATTGCCTTAAACATTTACTTACCCTGTATTAATAATTTTATAAATTTCAATTAATTTAACAAATTTAATTTTTAAAAAATTTGGTTGTCCTTGCACGGTCGTGAGCAAAAAAAATAGGACAAGTCTTGTAACGGTTAAAATCTAGTTATGTACATCTAACTTTAATTTTTGTGACATTGTCAGTTAGTTGTCATAATTTATTGCAAGTGTACAAAAAACTAATATGCCTTATATAAGCGATTTAGTTAAAAATCTGGATTATTGCTAAAGCAGAAGGATAGTCAATGAGACAAATTGCACTACGTTATAATATTGATAAAAATTCGGTGTAACATTTTAAGAAAATGGAGAATAAACGGTACGATTAGTAGAAATCCAAGATCAGGGCGACGCAGGATATCAACTCAACAACTAATTGGTAAATGCTTTAGTAGAAAATCCATTTTTCTCAGTTATTCAGGCTGCTGAAGAAATGAGTTTTCCTGGATCGAGTAGTACTGGTCGCCGGCGAGTAAGAGAATCGGAGCTACGCTGTCATGCAGCAGCACAAAAATATTTACTTAAAGCTGAACATAAAGAAGCTCGAGTAGGATTTGCGCTTGAATTTTTAGCGCATGATGTAAATCTTTGGAACAATGTAATCTTTATAGGCGAAAAAACTTTCCAGTCAACACACAGCGGTCGTATTCGTGTTTACCGCCCTCCGAATACTCGATTCGATGAGAAATATATATCTAACAATGATAAAAGTGGAAGATTTTCCGTCAATACGTGGGCTTAGATATCGGCACGTGGTCCTGGTGTTTTGTGACATATTGAGGAACGATTTAATAGTGAAACGTATATCAGGATTTTAGACAATATTATGCTCCCTTCTGTTTAACAACTATTTCCTAATAATGAGTTCATATTTCAACAGGACAATTGTTGTGTTCATACTGCTCATACCGTAACTAACTGGTTTCCAGATAACATCAATGTTCTTAACTGGCCCAGTCATAGTCCAAATCTTAACCCTGTGGAAGAAGTATGGGGACTACTCATAAGAAGTATCCAAAAACGAAATGTGAGACCACGGAATGCGGAAGAATTACTGGAAATAGTAAATAATGCATGGGAAAATATTATTACTAATGATTATTTTATAAGGTTATTTAATTCTATGCCAAACAGACTTATAGAAGTTATAAATAGAAATGGTGCAATAACGAAATATTAATAGTTAGTTTCTTGTTAAGTAGAATATCCTTTGTCATTTGATCCAGGATTTCTATTAATCGTACCGTTTATTCACCACTTTCTTAAAATGTTACACACCAAATTTTTGTTAATGTTATAACGCAGTGCAATTTGTCTCATTAACCATCCATCATTTACTATAGCAATAACCACAGCATTAAAATAAAAAATAAATTAAAAATGACATCTGTTTTATTTCGGCTACTCATTACATATTCAAATAGACAGATTTACATTAGAAAAAGAAGTTGTCCTATTTTTCTGCTCACGACAGTACTTAGACACTTAATTGTTAGCTTTAGTATCTGATGAGGAAGTGCGAGGTACTTCGAAATCGGTAATCCATTAATAAAAATTGTGAGGCATTTTTGTGGTCTGGGGACCATAATCGAAGACACTATATTGAAATTTTCCCGAAGTCGTGACATGCTGCACTCTGCAATAGGTAGATGAGAAATCTGTCTAAAAACCACTGCCCAAGAAATCATTAACTTCCACATCCAGATTTTATATCCAAGTCTTATACACACTAAATCCCAATGTAATATTTTACTCCCTTTAATAATAGGATGGGGGTGGCAATGGAAGTGGTAGATGGGGTAGCTAATGCCAAATTTTTTTTGTGTTCTTGTATACAAGTTTATTTTTTACCTCCTTTCATAATAGAGTGGGGGTGGCATTGGGTGTAATAGTGGGGGGTGGCTGATGCAAAAAAAAAAATTGAGACCTTGGCTTTGTTCAAAAATAAAGCATATTCACTACGAATAATATCTTAATACATTTAATTATTAACAATGACATTTACTTATAAATTGACCTAAGACAATTTTAACATTATATTAATTAATGCTCCAGAAATTCAAGACTGTGTAGTATTGCGATAAAACTGTTCTTCCTTCTAAGCGGTTGGACTTGGAGGTTACTTCTTTTATGTAGGAATGTTAAAGAAATCGATTTGTAGGGTCAAAATTCCGGATTTCTTAAGAATAAGAAAAAGTGAAAGGCATATAAAATCGGCCCCCAAATTTTTTATCATTTAATGCTGGGTACTCTGTGTCTGTAAAATAACATCATAAATTTAACGAAATACCAGCAAAATGTCATATATAAATCTATTCAAACAAAGCCTATAGTATACGATCCTTTTTTATTTTACTCTAAGGTTATAATCGGTGCATTTTGGATCCGAGGCCCTGATTGGTTTAGAAGATTTAACGTCGTTTGACGAACGAGAGGTGATGCGCGAGGTAAGATTTCCATTGAAGATGGAGGTTCCGCTAACAACGGCAAGGCGGAATCGCTATTAAAAACGATTAGAAATATAGATTGCAAGTGTGGTATTACAGTGAAATAATATGTAAAGTTGAGTCATTTACTTGTAGATTCTGGAGCGAGCGTAGATGCGTCTTTACTATGTACATACTTCGATATGCGATGTAAAGCAACGTTAGGCGCGGTTAGTACTTCGATGGACGACCGTTTCAAGTGTTATAGTACTTCTCTTCTATCAGCACTATAAGAAATATAAAAAAATTCAAAATTTCAAAAATAAATCAAACTTCACGTGCACCGTGTCAAAAGTAATAAAAAAAAGTAATTACAATACTCAAATTAGCCAAAACATAATTTTTCAAAATTAATTCTGAAAAATTCACGTAATTCTCAAATAACATGCATTCACCGTCAAATACTACCAAACATTCGAATTCACCATTTTAGGACTCGAACCCGTTCAAAAGCCCATCTTAAAAATATCAGCCCCAAATAATCTCAAATTATATCAAAATCACTATTTATACCTATAGTCACAACATTCTAACTCGATTCGTTAATCTTCCATAAACAGATTTTTCATTTTAAATTTCACTACTCTTCAACCGCCCCTCGTATACTCTCCTTACTTCTAACAACAACGTTCCGACTCGATTCATCGAGTTCTACCACCCGCTTCCCATTTCAATTTTTACTACTTTTCGATCGCCCGTCGTATGCTGCATACCATATCGGCATTCTCTTTGCAACCAATATCTTATCTTATTTTCTCCACGCATATCGGGAACATTTTCATATATCTTATTATTCACCTCTCACCTATCGGGAACATTCTCATATCTTATTCATATCTTGCAACCGTAAAACGTCGGATCTTCGTTTCGACTTTACGGGGTCGTTCCGAAAACATTTAATTTCCAGATAATAAAACCTCAATAACTTCTAAACCCGAATAGATTCAAAATTCGTTTTTATATCAAAAATGTCTCCTGTTCAATGCCGATTTTTTCATATAATCTTTATTTCGAAATTTCATACTTTTGCAAAAGTGTTGCGCAATGTTGTGCAATATTACGCAATCGTGCCGATCCAGACTACATAGTTCTCTTTCCAGATATAGAACGGGGGTGAAAACGTTCGTGTCTGACTTACGGGGCATGAAAACGTGGCATGGTATAAATAACCGAGCTCAGAGCCCAAAAGCAAGTAGTTTTCCAGTGGTTTCTCGCGTATTAAATCGTTCTACGAGTTTTTCTAAAAGTGAAATTAATTTGTGTGAATTTTTTAATTGACTTTATAAAAGTTTGTGTACTGTTCGCGGTAGGAAGTATAGTAGTATTCTTTCGGTTTAACGATATAAACTGAGTAGTTACCGTTTGCCTAGTTCTACTTATCGTCTTTCACGTCGGCGTCGTGAATTTTTATAAATGTGATCCTGAAAGTGCTTCCCAGACCGAAACCTGGTTAAAAAGAGTAATTTAAATTTGCCCACGTGCACCAGGAATTTTCCAGAAGCTAATACGCTTAATTAAAATAAAACAATTAAACTAAAAAATCTTTACGACGAAATTTGACTGTCGAAAAGTTACCAAATATTAATTTATTGTAAAAAATAATTAAATAAAAATTTTAAACTCTGTTCAAGTAACTATATAAAAATTGAAAATTCGTTTTAAACAAAGTGTCGTTATTTTTAACACACCTTAGGCGAGGGTTGTGTAGGTCATATATTATCCTTCGGATGGGATGTAAAGCCGTCGGTCACTTCTCTATTAAATGTTAGGAAAGTAAAGGATCCCTACTCTTCTTAAGGGAGGATATTCGGCAAAATTCTCGGTTGGGGGTAGCTCGTCTACAGTCGTCGGTGATAGACCTCAGTAACGGAAATAGACCGACATTAAATAAATGTTAAAAAACTACTTGTAGATTCGTTTGATATTCAAGTCTATCGATATTACCGTCATAAGTTTCAGTTTGATGAGAAGTTTTAATTGGCTAGTGAAAACTGCCATGATTTATGCTGTAAACGGCGAGTCGGTCATGCTTATTGCGAAATATTCACCTTCAGTTTTGTTATAATTACAGTATTAGTCCGGATACTGTACTGTATTAGCAAAGTGTAAACCCTAGAAACTTTCCCAGCGAGACAAAGACTTTCTGTGGAAAAGTCCCTTGTTTGGTGCGGAAAACCTTGGTGCCTAGGCGTTAATTTGTACATTTTCGAACTATATACCCTTTGAGTGGATATTTAGAACATTGCTGTCAGTGCCTAGTTAATGTCTTCATTGACAAAGTGCGACGAGAATATAGGTACATTCCGATTAAGTTCCTGAATGGTTTTCGGTTTTTTACCGAAAATAAAATCCGAGCCTAACTTTCCTTGCGAGATTTTGACTTTAAGAATTGTAATATGTGTTAATGTCGGAGTATCTACCTATTTTTCGTATACTCCAGATTTTGTCATGCTTGTATATTAGCTTGCGTTATTACGAAAATGGTAGATTTTGTTCATATTGGTAAATTACCTTTTGTTGCGGTAACATTCTCTGTATTAGTTTAGTTATTTTTCTATGACTTGCTACCGTAGATTTTAAATGATTTTCTTGATTTGTTTTTGACATTGATGTTTTGTATGTACTATGGCCTCCGGGTCACCCATTTTTTTATAGTATGGGATTAGATTTTACATTGTTCGTGTCTTATTAATCCAGTTTTCCCTCACGAACTGCTCTTCAGCTAGCTAGGGCGGTTTAAGTAGAGACGTTTTTATAAAAATTTTATAGTTAAAATTTTTGTATAGTTGTAAACTTATTTCAAGATATTCATTTATGCCTGTTGAAGATTTCGTTCTATTTCCACAAAATGTACTTTAATTATTCAATCACGTTCGTTATTTTTTCACATCACATCTGGAATGGAAGATAGCTATAGAAACGGGATAAAAACTGATACTTAAGGGAGCCATAAGATAATGGATACCAACTTAAAAGATGTATACCTGACATTTTCGTGCCTGCTCATATAAATTTTCTTGAACTGGCTGTCGGCCGAATCCAAGTCCTGCCTCATTTGTACCGCTACGTGTTCGGGTAACACTGACAGCAAAAGGCGCTCCTGAAAAAGGAAATAAATATAAGTACATAAGTACAAACGAACGAGATCTAAAACTATAGATACTTGAAATGTTATTTTATGCAAAATTCCACAATGATAATTAGGGTTCGATAAAATAAAATATAATATTTGTGTAATATTACACATTTAACCAATATATAAAAAAATTTATTTTGGTGGCTAGCGTGTGGAACAACAATTATTAAATTTCATTCGATTCCCACATCAACATCGATCAGAAATACCATTGTATTTCTTTTTTGCGTTTCTAACTAATACTACAATTTTATTTATTAATCTTAATGACATTATAATCAAACTTTTCCATTATTTTCATTTCTTTATTAACTAATGACAGTACTAATTTACTTCCTTAGAATAAGTCAACCACTTTTCAAAACAGACTTCCTTTGATTCAAAATGTTGCAAATAACCTATGACTCTGTGCTTTCAAAGCTCTTAGACTTATTATTGCCAGGGCACATTCATATTGATTCAGAACTGGAAACATATTGATATTCCAAGTTCGACGTAAAATTTATGGAGCATATCTCGACAGCAGTTTGATTAAGTGATATGAAGTTCCTGCTTGAGTTTTAACTGTATTAAAATATGCATATATGTGTCTAGGTTCATATATCACGGTCGCAGCTTTCTACGCTTCTGTCACCGATAAATAACTTATGTCAGAAATTACAAAAAGAAGTTTATATATTTTTATATACTTGACTATTAATTGTTTTAAATTTTGAACCTGTTAATTTGATATGACAGGCTACAAATTTTTACAAAACATGATAATATATTTCTGGTTCAGCACTATTAATACTACCAAGAGACGCAAGTTCGTTAAACATTTCATCAATGCTATTGTATAACTACTTATGTTAATGCTGAAATGTACATTTATTTCATTGTTTAAAATATGTGCACCTTTTATTTGTATATACCAAAAAACCAACAGCAAATATTTGTGCCATTCTTGATTAATTAGTTGATTAATTCTATTATAACTGATTACTAGACCAAAAATAGTGAATTTGCTCGAACTGGCATGCCGTCTCTGTTTGTGTATCAGAGTATCTGTCTGTCCTCCCATAACAGTACAAACAATCTGGTACACTGACGGTTCCAAGACAGAACAAGGAGTCACACTGTTGCGCAAGGGAGATAATAGGACAAGGTACTGCTAACCAGAAGCAATCAGCTCCATGCAAACCAACTCAAGATTGGTGTGTGACTGCTTGACGGTCTTATACTGGGAAGTCAGAACAGAGTGACCTTAGCATGGGTACCAAGATACGAGAGACACAGAGGAAACTCAAAGCCCCAATAATACCTGAGCCCTTTTGTGTCATGGCAAGGCCATGCATATGAGCAGCCACTAAGGAATGGGTGCAAAATAAATCTCTGGAATGGTGGAGAAATCTCCCAAGACAGAGACAAGCCAAAAAGTTCATTAAAGAACATTCAGCCAAATTCAAGGAAGATCTACTAAACCAGAATAGGAAGGCCATCAGAGTAATAGTAGGCCTTCCAACTATCAGACAACAGTGACTTATATTTAGGCAAAAAGTAAGATTTACTAGATTGCATTGTAACTAACGACCAAGTTGACATATCCGTACCTTGTGCTGAAACTGAAATGATAGTAATTGATGATGCTGCTGCTGTACATTTTCTGCATCCTCAGCCTGAAGAAACTTTCTTCTGTTACAAAAATAAATTCGTAACTTACATCAGTAATGAATTTACTGGATCAGTTCGTCGGATTGACGTAGTTAGTTTTTGATGACTATCTTGCGGACTATCTTGCTGACTCTCTGAAGGCTGCCGCACGCTTGAAGCGAGGAACTGGCATTAGGCGCAGAGCAGAAGGGGATAAAGCAACCTCTAAAAATTGGAGTGAGTTTTTGAGAGACGATGAGAATAAACGAGAGTTGTTTTTATTCCTGAGTGATTTCATTGGTTCTGCATCTTACAGAGGGAAAGTTGTTACCCGAGAACAGGAGATCATCTCCTCACTTCAGTCTGACCTGACGAAACTGATGCCCTGCGTCCATGAAAAAAGCAGATTATAGAATGATTCTCCACATCGGTGATGGTTGCAGGGAAGGACACAAACATATTTTGATCCACACGGTCGACACAGACGTGGTGGTGCTCTGTCCAATCGCTTGCTGGATGTCTCCTCTATTATTCAGAGTCTTGGGCCAAAAAGGTGTTTGGGTCTTTCCTGCAGTAAATCTTATCTTTGAGTGCTTGTCCAAAGCTCCCTCCTTGGATGAAATTGAGCAGGCCCTACCCGTAATGGAAAGGTATGTCGTTATAATGTATGACAGATGTTCAGAAGATGAAGAAATCAATACCGCCCGTCTTCACCTATTCAGCAAGGATAGAGACATAAAGAATATCTCTCCTACTCAAGATGCTCTCCATCTGCATACCCAGAGCGCTGCCTATCAGGCGGAGCATGTATAGGAACAGAGTCTGACGACGGATTTCGGCTACGGCTCAATAGACACATGAGTCTAATGGGACTGGCAGAGGACACAATATGCAGGTTCTGCCAAGAGGAAGAGGAAACTTCAGTTCACGTATTATGCCACCGTGAAGGCCTGGAGAGACTGAGATTCCAAATACTCGGAGAAGAAAAACGAAAGGCGGACAGCTATACAAAAGGGCCTTTATCAAAGCTGTGGAGTCTAGTACAAAGGACAAAGCTGGATGAGGTACTATAAGGAATGCATTCTAGGAGCACCACAATAGGTCTGAAAAGGTCGCGGTGGTAAAGGCTAAATAACCAGCTCCTCTATTTATCTATCTGTCTGTCTGTGGGTGATCCGTTTTTTCTCAAAAGCGTATGAAAGATTGTATCAAAAAGATCTTCTTTTGAGAATTTCTTATCGGTGAGTTAGGGAGGGCTCTAGAGATGACTCAAAAAAATTTTTTCGTCGAATTAAAAATTCAGGATGAGGGACGATAAAATAATCTGTGTGTCTATATTGCTGTCAGTCTATCACTAACACGGCTCAACGTAGAAATGTGAAATTTTAGACATAAGACCAGTTAGGTACAAAATAAGACACCATTGAATATTGGTGAAATCGGTGGATTAAGGTGGAAATTTTTCAAAATGTTTTAACAAATTTCTCGTCATAGTTTCAGAGGCAACTTCAGGGAGGACTCAAGAACAAACGTTCTTTTAAGTAAAAAGTTTTTGAATAAAAATTTTTCAGATTATTTTACTTTACATCGCGTTTTTAAAGTTTTTATTTGTAAGATATGACTGGCCTATTGTCCAATCGAACAAATATTTTTGGTAC
The DNA here is from genome assembly GCA_963675555.1 of Leptura quadrifasciata. NCBI lineage: Eukaryota > Metazoa > Arthropoda > Insecta > Coleoptera > Cerambycidae > Leptura > Leptura quadrifasciata. The sequence continues at coordinate 143,870,948 of OY776676.1, read as the reverse complement.
ATATATATATATATATATATATATATATATATTTACAGCGGCGTATATAATATCATAAAAAACTAACAGTAGGTATTTAATATCGCTATATTTCGATTTAAAATTTATGTTTTTAAGACAATTTATTCTGTCGTTTATAATACACCTAATCAAAGAATCAAAGAAATGAAAGGAGATATTGCATGTTTGATGAGAAACTTTATTTACTTAAAAGATCCGAATAAAGTTGAAGAGTAATATGTCACACCAAATTTTAGTCAATCAGAAATTAAATCTTATTCAGGAATAGAACGATGTTCACGAATCACAAAGAAATAGAGTTGTATAATTCCCTCAAAAAGATAAAATCCAGTAAATCCACATGTATTAGAGACACAATCAACTTCCTAAAGTCCTATCTAGATTGATACTCTGGGAAACTACAATATTGTTACCATTTTGTCCCCACTTATTTAAATACGTGCATTTACAGAGAACTCTGTCTTTCGTTTTATTTTATTGTAGTCGTGAAATAAATTATGTGAAACTGACAGGAAAAGTTGCATTTAATTTGTTGAGCATACAAACATACCAATTTTTATTATTTTAATAATATACAATGTGCCCACTTGCAATATAGTAAATTAAATATTTCTTAACAGACGTTTCAAAATAAATTGTGACAAACCCAGTTGGGAAATTCAATTCTGATGAAAACCAATTACTTTCTTTATTTGTTTTTTACATTAATTATCGACTTTGATGGGTTGGATAAATGAGGCAAGTGGTGATAAGGTGAATGAAATTAGCTATATAAATATATAAAAGAGCAGACCAAAAAAAATAGCTCCTTTTTAATTTCACTTCCGGGGCTAACTTTTTTTATCGACGGGCAAACCGTAGCAAGGTATGATAAAAATTATGCGTCCCTTGCGTAACCTGCAAATTAATGTAATTAACACTGAATGTATTTAATCCCGCTACGTTTTAAATAAAAATTTGTACGCAAATCTTGAAGCTTTTGTAACTAACACCATGTGTTGGTGGATACACCATAACTTGCTTGGAGTTACAAGAGTTCGTGCATGGCTTGCTAAATAATATCCCGCTTTAGAGAAATTTTTGTTAACATTGCCAATAGGCGCAATTCTGAAATATAAAAACATCTTTATACCTATATCCCAAAAAGAACAAAAATTTAATACAATGTTAGATGAAAAAATGTGCTGAGAATAGACTAGTTACTTGAGGCGAGTATAGTTGAAAAAATATATCTAATCTGTTAAATACCACTTAAAACAGTTACCTGTTCAGCACTTTGCTCTTCAATGACAAGCTTAACTTCTAGTGATTGCCTCGTTTCTAAAAAAGCTCTCCTCTGCTGCTTATCTTCTACCAAGTAGGACGTCAGGCCTAATAAATTGGCTGTCACCAGAAGGATGCAGTTAGACATGTGCTGAAACAAAATAAAGAAAATGTAACCAGTGCAGAAAGCACAAAAGACATGACAAACTAGAAACTATTATCGAACACTGCAAAGTATAACCCTTCTAACGAATGCGTTTGTATTATGTCAATTTCCGAGAGCAAAAAGCAATGAAAATTTTCAAGCAGAACGTCCTATAGTTATTATAAACTAACACAGTAGGAGGTAACAATATATTACCTAAATAAATAAATTTTACAATATGATGTTACATATAAAATAGTAAAATTTGATTTCCACAATAAATCCTTAGGAAAAAAATTTGTACGTTATTTGAAACGTAATTTTAGATGAAATTTTGTTAATAAAATTATATCAATGAAGAAGGAGTAACTTTAATACAAAAAATAACGAATTTGATACCAATCTCCTGGATTTCTAGTCGGTATAGATGAAAATGGAAAACTCTGGAACAGTAGTTCAGGGCCCCATTGTCTGGTTGAGCACCCTATCTAAATAATTTGGCTATTTATCCTTGCAAGAAGGCATTTGATTCAAATGAAATTTGATTTATAAAGATTGCTTAATAAGAGTCTGCTTAATACGTAACAGTACTCAATACGTAAAAGTAATTATACGTAAAAATAAATGATGCATAGAAATAGCTGCGGCATAGAAGTACTTAAATGCATAGGGGTAGATAAATGCATAAAAATCAATTAGTGCTTGAAATTAATTCTGCATAGAAATATATTAATGCTTAAAGATAAATCAATCAATTAACCGATTTATTAATTTATTTATCAGTTTATTAATTCTGATTTGTAAACTATAAATGACCAAAAAATGAAAGAGAAGATAATATGTTATTACCATGTGGTAACATGTAGAATTTTAATTACTTATTGAATTATAAAAATGATTTAAAAAAAATTGAAATTGTAATAAGGACAAAATTGAAAATTATTGAAATTTAAATTACTAATAAATGAAATTTACCTGGTTGTGTCAAACATACGAAATGTGGATATGATTGTAATATCAAATACGGGGATCGCACAGTGAACGTTTGAAAGTGTAAATCAGATCAAAGTCGGCAGGCAAATGATCCCTTCGTGATTTTAACTAGTAAGGTAATTTTTTTTATATTACATTCTACAATATAGTACCAATACACAAACTTGAGAAATATAGTTTTACTTAATTTTACATCTGTTGATGGGCGACTTAAGCGCACAAGCTCGTTTCTTAGTTAGGTTTCCTTACTCAAGCAAATTACAGAATTACAGATTAATAAAATCGATAAAGGGAATCTATAATCAATAATAATTTGACACTAGTTGCGTACCATAGATTAGATAGTTACTTTGCAATTAGTATAGATAACCAAAAATACGAACTGTCATAATAAATTGTTTACAAACTATATTGTGAGAATTCAGTAAATACATTACATCATATAGGATACATTATATAACAAGATGAATGAGAATATTTTACAGGTAAGGAAAATAACTACATGTAGATAGTAAACAAAGTATAAAAATGAAATATAAATTAATGCAAATGTTTTTTAGGCTTATTGGCATCGACAATGGGTTCTGAAGCTGTAACAGTAATACATAATTTAGTGTTAAAAATATATGGCTGATTTACTAAGATACAAAAATAGGTGTATAAAATAATGTGAAATAATTTAATAATAATATAATAATAAGTTATACAAAGAAAATTCTGATAGTTGAAACAATATCCAAAAACTGAATCAAAATGCTATACAGGTCGTGCTAAATATTAGTAAAATACCAGTTATTATATAAAATTGTTAAATAGACATAGGCCATGTAATACTATTACAACCCCGCAAAGAACAAAATTCTTAAAAAATTAACCGAACAAAATCACAAGAAGAATATTTCTCGTAAGTCAATATCTGGCCACCTGATGACGATCACTGAATAGACAAAGCGAACCAGTTCGATGGAAACGCTTCACAATGTCTGATCAAAGTAATATTTTATACGGACTGGGCTCGGCTGTCAATTAAGATAGATAACAGCGTCTATCAAATTCGCCAACAAAAATGTATTTAATAATCTCCCATCTCGCGCAAAGCCTTTATATAGATAGCACCTTTAATGCCTGGACGATTGTTAATTCTGATCACTTTCACTAAGGCACGTATTAGAGGCCTGCTGTATTATTTCTTCTTCATTCACATCATATGCTCCTCTATCGCGGTTTTGTCTGTACAATAGTTTTCTTATTCATTCCGCTGAATATTCGGTTCGGACATCCTGTACTCTTTTGCAAATGTAAGACTTTAAACCCTACGCATTCGTCACTAATAGTTTTGGAACGCGTAACCCAATTTAGCTATCAGCAGAGTAACATAGTCGGTTTTTGTCCAGCCCCATCAATTTAATTCGAAATATATATCTCCAACTATCATTTACATTTGCAAAGGTCTGTCACCCTTACGCAAATTGAGCTTAATTGCGCCACAACGCGTCACTGAAATATTGGAATGCATTAGTATTGAATATTCTTATTTTCTCTTCAACTAGAAGCCCTACACACTTCAGTAACCCGTATGCTTAAAATGATTTTAAATTTCATTCGATATAACAGGTTTTAAAATGATTATAACCGATTAATGTTAAACATAATATTTTTAGTCGCAAACTCCTCAATAAATCCTTATTTTACTATAAGGAAAGTAACCAGACTGCAACCAAAGTTACAAATCTGGCGCGTTAAGTGTAATAATTGCATATTACCATCAAAACGCTAATGCTTCGATTGCAACAAACACCAGTCGAAAGAGGGAGCTCCTTTAAGTAGGATCAGTCTTTCGGCTGGTGTTTGTTGCAATTGAAGCATTAGCGTTTTGATGGTAATATGCAATTATTACACTTAACGCGCCAGATTTGTAACTTTGGTTGCAGTCTGGTTACTTTCCTTATAGTAAAATAAGGATTTATAGAGGAGTTTGCGACTAAAAATATTATGTTTAATATTCCGCCCTCTAAAAGCACATTTGAACTATGCTAAGCCAAGTCAGGCTATTTATTTTTCGATTGCAACAGGCACTGGACCGCTAGATGGCGCCTGATGGTTGTTTTACATGTCGCTATTGTGAAAATACCGGGATGTACTATAGTCAAAGGATTCTCATGTCGGTCGTCGCATACCTACCTTGTACTGACGAGAGCCAACAGCTCGAAACTGCAGTCTGCAAGTGGTGTGTGACGACTGGCAAGGGAGCTCCTTTAAGTAGGATCAGTCTTTCGGCTGGTGTTTGTTGCAATCGAAGCATTAGCGTTTTGATGGTAATATGCAATTATTACACTTAACGCGCCAGATTTGTAACTTTGGTTGCAGTCTGGTTACTTTCCTTATAGTAAAATAAGGATTTATAGAGGAGTTTGCGACTAAAAATATTATGTTTAATATTCCGCCCTCTAAAAGCACATTTGAACTATGCTAAGCCAAGTCAGGCTATTTATTTTTCGATTGCAACAGGCACTGGACCGCTAGATGGCGCCTGATGGCTGTTTTGCATGTCGCTATTGTGAAAATACCGGGATGTACTATAGTCAAAGGATTCTCATGTCGGTCGTCGCATACCTACCTTGTACTGACGAGAGCCAACAGCTCGAAACTGCAGTCTGCAAGTGGTGTGTGACGACTGGCAAGGGAGCTCCTTTAAGTAGGATCAGTATTTCGGCTGGTGTTTGTTGCAATCGAAGCATTAGCGTTTTGATGGTAATATGCAATTATTACACTTAACGCGCCAGATTTGTAACTTTGGTTGCAGTCTGGTTACTTTCCTTATAGTAAAATAAGGATTTATAGAGGAGTTTGCGACTAAAAATATTATGTTTAATATTCCGCCCTCTAAAAGCACATTTGAACTATGCCAAGCCAAGTCAGGCTATTTATTTTTCGATTGCAACAGGCACTGGACCGCTAGATGGCGCCTGCTGGCTGTTTTACATGTCGCTATTGTGAAAATACCGAGATGTACTATAGTCAAAGGATTCTCATGTCGGTCGTTGCATACCTACCTTGCACTGACGAGAGCCAACAGCTCGAAACTGCAGTCTGCAAGTGGTGTGTGACGACTGGCAAGGGAGCTCCTTTAAGTAGGATCAGTCTTTCGGCTGGTGTTTGTTGCAATCGAAGCATTAGCGTTTTGATGGTAATATGCAATTATTACACTTAACGCGCCAGATTTGTAACTTTGGTTGCAGTCTGGTTACTTTCCTTATAGTAAAATAAGGATTTATAGAGGAGTTTGCGACTAAAAATATTATGTTTAATATTCCGCCCTCTAAAAGCACATTTGAACCGACTAATGTGTTTAATAAATATCTCTATGGAATACTTACAAAGATATACATATCGCATTTTTCTGTATTTTTTCCTTATATTAAAAGAGTTATCATTTTCTTTTGTAAACGGCCTTACACAATTTAATAAAATAAAATAACAAAATCAAACTTATTGTCAACCAACTGTAATATCGATATTAGATAAACAATAATATATATTTGGTTAAGTTTTATTAAATATCTTTTGGTGATTTTAACAGCACAGGAGCGAAAAGATCAAGAAATGTCTAATAAATGGTGGAGGCGCGGATATTACCATGGCTTTAAATCGTGTCCAAATTGATCCAGTAGTTTCGAGTTATAACGCCACATAGTGCACTGCAAAAAAGCAGTCGTTGACCTGTAATACTGAATCATCTGATTTCAGCTAGCGAATAACTTAATTATAACACTGTAATTATAAAAATAAAGAAGCAAGATGTTCTAGAAGGTCGAGAGTTCACGGTACATCGATTGAGTACATGCAGTGGGAAATATTCAGCTTTAGTTACTTATGTTTATCCTGTCGTAAGCCATTAAACCCATCGCTGCATTTAATTAGCGATTACGGTACTCTTTCATAATTAATGTTATCAGCATGATTAATTGAATATTCCGAAACTTGACTCTGCTGATATAATTACGCCTACATAAAAATGTTGTAACTAAACTTCTCTTGTTATCGCATTTAAATCAAGGCATACCCCTTCGGTGAATCAATGCCAACAATATATTTGATTTAAACACGCGAGTATTTTTTTCTATGAGCAATTCTGCAATTAATAAGCTAAACGCTATACCCAGTACGAGTTTCGTTAACAAAGTTGTCATCTTTTGACGGTATTAGAACTATGAAAGCAGTCTACCCAGCAGCTCATAGTAGCGATCTGCCCCGGCTCCGCTCAGTGTCATTTCGAGCTCTTCGACGAAATTGACATTCCCGCCAAAAAAACATCGCCTTACGCACTTACGCACGTATTATAAATAACTGATAACTGGTCTTTATGCTATATCGATCTTAGAAAAAATGCTTCTTGCACCTCTGCCGTAAAGCGACACCCACTGACCAGTGACCTGAAAAGTGAGTATAAGGATCTTGTTAGTTTCTGTAGAAATAAACATTAACATACATGTTAAGTATAAGACAGGGTCACAGTTATTAAGATTCTCTAGGCGAAAGATTCCCATTGCGATAGAATCTACCCTAAATGCTGCTACGGAATCTTTTATTGAGAAAATCCTCGATTTTGCGAATTCCATTATAAGAGATTTTATATTTACATTTAAATGAGGTTGAGAACTTTCACACAAGAAGACAAAAGTTTTATTCGATTCCCTATTTAGTAGAAATAAAGAATAAATTTTACATAATATTGTTAAGGAACTTCCTTTTAAATTAAATTCCAACTAAATTTGTTAAGGGAGCTCAAAATACATCTAAATATATCAAATGAGATTCTAACTAATAGTCGCCTGGTTGTTCATATTATTAGTAAGAAAATATAACATTGTACAATGGGCTAAACTTCACCTTTTATGTACAAACTTTTTAGAAAGCTTGTACAGAAAAACCTTTTAATACATGTAAGAAAGTGTAAAAACTGTACTTAAATTATTAGTTATAAACTGTAAATTGTACATAATTACGTAAATTTAAATTATTTTAATCTAGCAGGTACCTATTTAAATTAACCTGTATGTTCCATATTTATAGTGACCCATATAATGTGTAAACTATGTCCCGCTAATGGTATATTCCAAATTTTACTCCCACCTTAATATTTACATAGCCACATCCAAGTATTGATTTGCCATTGGACTCGAAATAATAACTCAAATATTTAACAATAGGATATCTATGAAATATGATTGTGTCACGCTTTATTACGACCATTGTAAAGGTGGGCATCGACGCTAAATATTACCGGAATTAAATGAACATAATTGAAGACTTAAGCAGACCTTTCGTTGGTAATTGGATAAAAAAAAACCTTATTTCCTCTTTAGAGTCAGCAAAGTTTCGACAATCTTTATTGTCTTCCTCGGGAGTAATGAGGTGAAAAGTTATCAGTCATTAAAATCAGATATATCCTCGTTACCAATTTAACAAAAAGCATAAATATATATGTATATATCCAATAGCACAACTTAGTCTATGCATTTTTTTTCAATATGTCATGACTCTGGTTGTTTGAAATATTCTGATAATCAGAATATGTCATTTTCCCCCCTTCCGGTTTCACCGAAATGACCCCATAATGACATTTCAACGCCATGAAAAAAATTTGTCTCGAAATTTGTAGATGCACCTAGAGTGGCATAACCAGAAAAACTGCTTTTGGGCACATCTACGGATCCCTTAAAACATCCGTTATTTTATGGTAGTACTCTACTATTAAAGTTCCATTTGAAAAAATTAGTTATATAAAAAAACTATTTAGGCCAAATTTGATGACCCACGAAATACACATTTTCAAATTTTGATGCTTGAATTGACATTTCTGACATCACACTGGTCCAGTACTATCGTGAGCAGAAAAAAATAGGACAACTTAGTAAATGATGGATGGCTAATGAGCCAAATTGCACTGCGTTATAACATTAACAAAAATTTATTTAGTAGATTAGTAGAAATCCTAGATTAAAGGACAAAGGATATCTTACTTTATAAGAAACTACCTATTAATATTTAGTTATTGCACCATTTCTATTTATAACTTCTATAAGTCTGTTTGGCATAGAATTAAATAACCTTATAAAATAATCATTAGAAATAATATTTTTCCATTCATTATTTACTATTTCCAGTAATTCTTCGGCATTTCGTGGTCTCACATTTCGTTTTTGGATACTTCTTACGAGTAGTCCCCACACTTCTTCCACGGGGTTAAGATCTGGACTATGATTGAGCCAGTTAAGAACATTGATGTTGTTATCTTGAAACCAGTTAGTTACTTTATGAGTAGTATGAACGGAACAATTGTCTTGTTGAAATATGAACTCATTATTAGGAAATAATTGTGACACAGAAGGGAGCATAATATTGTCTAATATCCTAGTATACGTTTCACAATTAAATCGTTCCTCAATGTGCCACAAAAACCAGGACCACGTGCCGATATCCAAGCCCACATATTAAGGGAAAATCTACCACTTTTATCATTGTTAGATACATATTTCTCATCGAATCGAGTATTCGGAGGGCGGTAAATACGAATACGACCGCTGTGTATTGTCTGGAAGTTTTTTCGTCTGTAAAGATTACATTACATCATGGCCTAAAAATTCAAGCGCAAATCCTACTCTAGCTTCTTTATGTTCAGCTTTAAGTAAATATTTCTGTGCTGCTGCACGACAGCGTAGCTCCGATTATCTTACTCGCCGGCGACCAGTACTATTCGATCCAGGAAAATTCGTTTCTTCAGCAGCCTGAATAACTGAGTGAAATGTATTTTCTACTAAAGCATTTACCAATTGCATATCTTGTTTTTGAGTTGATATCCTTCGTCGCCCTGATCCAGGATTTCTACTAATCGTACCGTTTATTCTCCACTTTCTTAAAATGTTACCACCGAATTTTTGTCAATATTATAACGCAGTGCAATTTGTCTCATTGATCATTCATCTTCTGTTTAGCAATAACTCCAGATTTAACTAAATCGCTTATATGAGGCATATTAGTTTTTTGCACGCTTGCAATAAATTATGACAACTAACTGACAATGTCACAAAAATTAAAGTCAGATGTATACAACTAGATTTTAGCAAAATACCGTTATAAGACTTGTCCTTTTTTTGCTCACGACCGTACAATTTTTTCTGGCTATGTGTAGTAGCTCACTTGCTACGCTATGTAACAGCTGACTTGCCCATTCAAATCAACTTCCTACAATTACAATGATGTTTGTAAGTGACCCGTGATAGTAACTATAGCAAGAGGAAAAATAAAAAATCATGATGTACAATACTTTTGATTTTAATTTGACATTATAAATTTATTCAATAAATATGATGAAAACCTTGATGATATATATAATTATATAGGTACTGCTATAGTCTAGTATACTTTAACTTGGCGTGTGTATGTATGAGTTAATATTTCCGTACGATTTCATTTTCTCTTGCACACAAAGATCCAGAAATATTGTCCACGTAGACAATGTTTCTGGACTATTGCTTTAACTTTGTGTACAATATGGGAGAAAATGAAATCGTACGGAAATATTAACTCATACATACACACGCTAAGTTAAAGTATACTAGACTATATATATTGGTGACCCCGACGTGATAGCTGCTGCATATTTAGGGATAACCTGCAGATTCTAAAAGTAAGTCATCTTGTTACATCCTTAAATCCACAAATCCGACAGTCTGCTGCAGTTCCTTTACGCAGAAAACCAAGTTTACAAATGGGAAGTATGCCTGTGTTCAAATTTCACGGTTCTTTTACATAATCTATCTTAATAGCTAATTGTGAAACCACATTGTTTCATAATTAAAAAATAAATGAAATCACCTCCCCCCCACAACACTTCCAATTTATAATACTACAAGCTAATTTTCTATGTGACTTTCCCGCACCCCCAGACTATCAATCATATTTATCTTTTTGCGCTAATTATTTCTATTATATATGGAATGTATTTTGTGCTGCTGCTTTTCCTGCATAATTCAATGGGTATCCCAGCCAGCGAAAAAGGTATCCCTACTACTACTAGAAGTAAAGATAAAATAGAAATTCATGTAAAGTAATCAATTATTTACCTACGTTTGGAGAATAAAGTTTTTCTCTAACAAGTTCCGTGTACATTCAAACTGTGAAATGCAGCTTCAAGATTTTTGGTTGTATTGTTATGGAAACAATGTTGAAACATTAACTGTACATGATTTCAACAATTTATAACCTGCAATATTTTGCTGCTTTTGGTTATTATTATGTATTAACAAAATGTATTTCGCAATAAATCAGGTTTAAAATAAGCTCTGCATGATTTTAGAAATTTCTGATCGGTAATATTTTATTCCTTACCATCTATCAGTGTATATTAATAAGAAAAATAGAAAAAACTTAAAATGATTAAGGGCAAAAATCAGCCCTATACGATTCACAAATTTCTAATCTGAATTTTGTTGTGGTAACAGTAAAGGGATTTTTGTTATATTTTATTCTTTACCAGCAATGCACATTAATGGGAGAAATTTTAGTCTGCTAAAATAAAATAAATAAGGATAAAAATGAGCTTCACACGATTTCATGAATTTTTAATCTGTATCAGAAAGTAAAGGTGGTCAGAAGTTGCGGGGGTCCACAATAACGGTAAAGCGCTTTTTGTTATTGTCTTCCAGTTTGGTTTAAGCAAAGGCCGTATTGCTCATCCTGAAGTATATAGTCAAAAAGATAAACATGATGGATAGTCTGGGGGTGCGGGGAAGCCACATAAAAAAATAGCTTGTAGTATTATACATTGGAAGCGTTGTGTGTATGTGTGTGTGTGGCGGGGGGGGGGGGGATATAATTGACTCTGCAATCAGTATGGAATGTATCTAAAGCGGAACAAAACAGTTAAAAACAAATAAGGCTCACACTGACATGCATACGGCTTGTAGTATCTCGTGAACTTTCAGACAAGATATCAAGGGACATCAGGTTTTCTGCAGTTAAAGAGTTTTGACGATGCCTTCTAACAACCAATAATGCCAAATTTTGTTTTTACTTAATATATACCTTTCCGAAAACATTAACGTCTGTGTTAACCTCAAAACGTTGTTCTAAATTGAGAAATAAGGACAAATCAATAGTTACATAACTAGAATAATTGAATAACTCTAGATATAAAATAAACACGATGGGGATAAAACTCATCAATTGCTATTTTCAAATCGCATGCTCCATCCCTTTACTTCCAGCCACTCCAACTTTGGAATTTCATTATACGAGTTTTCCTATTCCTATAAGTCTTTACTATTACTCGGACCGTAACGCTACAGCACTGACATTGGCTTAGTTAAAACTTGCACCACTTTCACATGAGACCAACTTGGCTGGAGATATTTGCGTGCGGTGTAGCGTTTAACGTTCGTAAAAACCACTTCAAAGCGAAACTACAGACTGGCTGAGTCGAATGAAAATCATAGAGAGTGGTAGTAGAACCCTTATTTCATGTCTATTAATTATATGTTAAATAAATTTAAATGCTGAATTATTCTGCGCTTATATATGAAGAGTGCATTTTTAATTAATGCCGACCATATTACAGATTTTCTCCAACATATTCAGCGTTTTCCATGTTATGCAAATCTATTACTATATAACGTCAAGTACACTTGAAACACGCAGTCTGTATTGCACAATAGAATGTTTAGTAAAAAAAAACAATAAAAGGCAGGTAGAACAAAAATAAACTTGGTTTTGTTCAACGGCAGTAATTCTATACTGTTTAGAAATCCTATACCTCTAATATTCTGTCAGCCTCCGTCACGATAATTCAATGTAAAATACATCTTCTACGGTAGTTTGCAACGAAAAATAAATTTAGTAGGTAAAGCTGGAGCTTCCTAGCGTAATTAAATTTCTGCTATAGGATGGCGAAACCCTAAGTCTATTTACGTGATGACGGCTACAGTTTGTAGCGAAAACGGACTAATGCTTATATTTACAGTCACATGAAAGGTTACACACCAGAGCACCCATTCAGCGAAACTTGGCCTTTAATTTATTTCCCATTTTACAGTTTCTACTAAGCTTCCCTGCCATCTTGCTTCCCAAGATTAAATTGTTGCATGTTGATGCATTTTAGCGTGTTATACAAATACCCCAGGCAATGGGTAATTTTACCACGCAAAAGGTGGTAAGGGGATGAGATTTGGTGGGATCGTAAAATTCACCGTCCTGATCATAACCCTGAGTTTACCACCTTGGGCACCTTGGGGAAAACCTCTCGCGCCACCACCATCTTTGAAATATGGCGCTCAAAATAAGTTTTTTGCAAATATCTCCGTTCCTATTGGTCCTAGAAAAAAAAGTAAATTTATGAATTGAAGAGCATGAAACTCTACGTAAAATATGTTCTATGCATTTTTCCCGTCAGACCAACAGCTTTCAAAATACAGAGTGTCAAACGCAAGCGAATAATGGTAATAGTAATAATAATAATAATCTTTATTTATCCTTTAAATCATAGACAATGATATAGGACAAGTCAAAATAAGAATAAATTATAATAAATATGTAAATCATAAAACATAAAAATACTAATTCTACACATACAAAACTATAAATTATTACAAGTGGCATATGCATACTATATATTATTATCGCCAGCTTTAACTAATCAGTTGGAAAATATTAAGAATGTCAATTAACAAATTCTATACAATAAGTAACATTGGTAAGTCAATACATTTTTCATATGCAATATAAAGTATTACAGGGCGTCATACAAACAAAACAATATATTAAAAAACAAACAAGCAAATAAATATATTAAAAACAAACAAAATAAATATAATTAAAATTGACGTACATACAAGTTCATATGCAGATATATATGCCAGAAATTCTAGCTACAGTTTAAAAACTCATTGATTGAGTAACAAGTTTTCTCTACTAACAGTTTTCTTACCATTTTTTCACAACGTCTGCATGGTAGGTCATGCACATTTTTTGGTAAGCTGTTATAGCAAATTATACAATTATAGTACGGGGAATCTCTAATGTTGTCGCTTTATGCGAAGGTATTTCATATGAATTACCATGTCTCGTACTATAACCCAGAGTGTCAAATAATGCCATATTATCCCTCGCAAAAAGCAAACATTTATAAATATAAACGCTGGGTACTGTAAGGACTTCATTGAACTTAAACACTATTCTGCATGTATCATTGTATTTCATATTAAATATGAGTCTTAATATTCTCTTCTGTAATATAAACACTCTATTAATATCCGTGGATTTATCCCACAAAATTATATTAGAAGAGATGCAGGAGTAGGCCAACGCATAGTAAATATTTAACAAACCTGGTTGTCCGAGTGTAGTTTTCATTTGCAATATGGCGTAATAAACCTTATTTAATTGTTTACAAACATGATCGACATGACATATCCAACCGAGGTTACTATCAAGGTATGTTCCTAAATATTTGAAATCAGTTGAAAAAGGTACCAAATCCTGAGTTAAAGGCCTTCTAAAATTAAAATTGATATATTTAGTTGTTTTTTTTTTCATTTAAAATAAGTCTATTACGCTGACAACATGCACTCATGGTCTCACAGACATAACCAATCTTTATATAGAGTTCCTCAGGAGTTGAAGCACAAATTGATACCGCTGTATCATCTGCATACATTGTGATATTACCTTCATTGAAAAATTTAGCAAGATCATTTATATAGAGAGAGAATAACAGCCGACCTAAAACAGATCCTTGAGGAACACCAAAATTAATGTAATTTAAATCAGAAGCTAATGTAGCCGTATAGCGTTTTTGCACATGTCTCCTTAAATGTTGACGAAGTGACATATGCAAAGTAATTTCAACATAAATATATAGATATTATATTATATATAGATATTTATGTTGAAATTACTTTCAAATTAAATGCATTGACACACAGTTTTCTGCATTATATTTTGTAGGAACACGCCTACTTCCTTAATGGATGCGATATTTATCATTTCATATTGTAACTCGTTTCCGCACCACCCAGGAGATAGCGCCTAACGGTAAGTTTTTTTTAACATGGTATGAGTTAGGCCTAATCCACAAAATTATTATTTTTAAGTACGTTTTGGATGTTTTGGTTGTGGAAGGACTGGTGCATTGTCATCTGAATCTTCACCGTTATAGTCACTTTCCATAGCATTTTCATTTGCTATTAATAAGAAATTCGTCTCTTCTATATTCACCTCGCCTTTCTCACGCACTTCAGGATTATTTTCGCATTTTAAGCCTGTTTTGCGGCAACCACATGCTCTTCGACAGCCCGTTTTGCACTTGCACGAAATGCTTTTAAGCAAGGAATTCATAGCAGGTTGTTTAGTGTTTTCCACATTATCCGCATGGCTTTCCGCCAACCTCTCCACTGCATTTTTTTCAACCCCACGCCATAACTGGACTTTGTGACAAGTTCGTAGGCAATGTTGCTGCACAGTGTCTCTTGTTGGTGACAGTGAGGCAAAGTTGACCTTGTTTTTCATAACCGATCGTCCGAAATTTCTGTATCGCAGGGAATCCAAGCTATCGATTCATACAGCGTTACCAAAAATGCTTCTTCCGCAGTAATGCAAGAATGCTATATAAAAACTAAGCCAGAATATTGATGTAAACGTATTATTTTCAATAAAGACGCGATGATGGAACGTATAAGCAGCTGCTCGCGGCTGTAGCTGTTTTATCGTAGTACTAGTCTGGTAGATAAAACTTGGAATACACATGTGCAAGTGTGACGCTCTTTTTCTCGTACAGTGCGAGAACTAAGGTTGTCACTTTGACACTCGAGCTTTGTTACTTGTTACTCGGGCGCCAGTTCAAGTTTTAAGTGGTTGAACAGCACTACTCACAAGTCAATAAGCGAGACTGAGCAGCTCAGTGAAGAATCGGTTGATTCCAGTGGGTCAATAAAGGAAATCAGACTTTCACAAACACAACAGTAAAGCGCAGAAATTCAATATTTAAGTATATTACAGTAATCCTATGGTTAACAGTCTCTTTCCTGGTTCGCGCTGGGCAGATGGTAGACGTCCGGTAGCTGAATTGGATAAAATTCTCATTTTACAGGTCTTTACGGTCAGTTCTATAGCCACATTCCCACTCAGGGTATCGCGAGGAACCCCACGTGCTTTAGAATCGCGCATGGTCCAATGTAATAAATACAAGACAGCAAGGACGGCTGTATTAACTTATTAGAAGTACTGGTAAATTATTATTACGTGCGTTGGTTAGTAACTATTCTGACTTTTGTAATGTATGGAATCGGTTTCAAATAATTATTTTAACCAACTACGAAAAAGAAACGGATTTAATCGGCCACAGATAACTAATTATTGAATTAATTACGTCAAATAATAAACAATAATTCTGATTATAAATATTTGCCACTTTAGATAAATATCCCGGTATTCAAATAGTGAATATTTTCGGATAATATACAGTAAGTCGCTTAAGGCGGTACAGAAAATAAGAAACATAATTATATAGAGAACAATTAAATATAAATTTTAAGCAGATTTCCGTAACGAAAAATGCTTCGTTACACAAGGTATGTTAGTGAATTTGTCTACCGTCCAGAGTGAAAAAATTCAAAAAAGATAATTTAAAACTGAACAGTAACTGAGAAAAATTCCTATATTTAAATAAAGTATGTAAAGTTTATCATATTTTTATAACAATGCATATTTTTTTTAAAGGGCGCTTTGGATGTTTTATAGAGCATACGAATTATATTTACCTATACAAATAGTTATATGTACCTTGTGCAACGGAAAATCACGGCGCGCAAGTACTTGTATACCGTAAATACCCGATAATGGATATAATTTCTACATTAAAGATTTTTGAGTTATATCATCCAAAAGTACATAAAAATACCTACATTTTGACGGAGAGAAAATTGCCGCACGATAAACGGACAAAAAGTTACAGCGTGCTAATAATTTCGTAAAATTTTCGAAAAAATTGCATTGTAGCCAAACTAATAGAGCTTTTGACTTGATATGTGGCAGGTTATTTATAGGTATTAGCCACCTTCAGCCAAAATTTCATTTGATTCGGGCTAGATTTGCCCAAGTTATCTCAAAATCAATTTTTGGTAAAACAACGTACAAATATATGAATTACAGGAGGGGGGGGACCTTAATATCACGAAAATTTAAGTCGAGATTTCTTGAATATTGACAATAAAAGGATCACATTTTCGTAACTTAATTTACAGTTTAAGGGACCCAAGAAAAATTTGAAATCGAAAAATATTCTAGGAATATCTTATTTTTAAGACAAGTAACAACTTCCCAAAGTTTGGACTCTCTACGAAAAATTGTATTATTCTCCGCTTTCTTCAGTTTACCATACTCCACTACAGTGGCTAGTGCATCGAAGCCTGCGTATGGACCTTGGAAGGTTTCAATCATTTCAGGCAACTTGTTGTTTTTATAATTAATATTAAGAAAGTTAATCTCTTCCTGATTAAAGAAAGCAGTTATATCACAACTGCTGAATGCATGCAAGAACAAAATATTCTCTCCTACAGAATTTGCCAACTGTAGAATATGCGATGAATATATCTTTCCTCCACTTTACCCCGAGCAAGTTTTCGTAAGAAGATATTGTCGTGGTCACTCGCCAGTGCCAGTCATCAGAAGTAATAAATCTACATCTCCTACAATATACACTGCTGAATAGAACGACGACATCTCATTAGCTGTTTGAATGCATGCATCACTGTAAAGTTATTGTCGTCTAAATTTCTCGCGAGAATGGATATCTTTATTCGAGTCTCGATGTAAAAACTTTTCTTGAGGTATGGTAGAAACCATCGCTTCATCGAAAATAATATCAGCTATAGAATGTTACTTGGCACGTCGATATTGTTCAGCGCTTTTTGTGCTTTTACTAGCCACATCATCTGAGTACCCATCAAATATAACAGTTGCATTTGAATCATAATGCCTGCGTACATAGTCCACGTAGTTTATGCAAATTGTTACGAAAGACTCACTGCGGTGATCCGGTGTTACTGTTAAAGAACGCTATAACCCCGATATACTTTTCGACGTTGTAACAAAATCCGACTTAGGAAATACTTCGTAAGAAAAGCGTGCTTCACGTAAAAACGCCGTGGAGGAGGTTTTTAATTCTTGGAAATATATTTTTGCTCTTCGGAGCATTTTTTATGCCAAATTTTCGCTAACTCTTCAAGGAGCGTTAATTTAAAAAGTGTAGTGAATGTCGCTGCACAGGGACGTAATGTCGCCCCGACCACCCAATTTTAGAAAGTATACTAAAATTGGTCTAACCCTTTTACGAATCCACGTTGTCAAGCACTGCAACTCTTACGAGGTATTGAATATGAGGACAAGTTAATCCAACGACTATTCAAAGTATATCGGAAGTTATAGCGAAAATAGCCCTTAGCGACATGGGACCCCCATCATTTCCTAGCAGTCGATTTTGACGGGGAAATGATGCGTTTTGACGGGGTTTGCCCTAAACCGGTTCCTCAGTGATTCGGAGTCAAAAAAGTATCTATACCATGTACTCACACGTGCATGGGATCTGCCTTGCCTGAACGTAAAATTTGTTATTGCATAATACAAACGAAGTAGAAACGCTTCAAGCAATTTTAAGCTCCGAGGAGCGACCAAAATTTATGTGAATTAATAAATACGTTTATAAGACAGGCAAGCATAAGCCCACCAAAATTTCAGTACATGAAACTTTTCTTGAATCTTTTTGTGCATCGTTAGCTTATCAAACTGCATATTGGATGGTAGTTGGTACCGTATGAATCGTCCCGTTCCTCACCATGTGTTGTACACGGGTCAGACCATTGTTTGTTAACATTTTCTCTGAAGAAGTTGTTGTAAAAACATAAATTTTTTAAAAGATTTAATATACATATTTTGAACTTTATATTGTCTTTTACTTGTGTTTTCTAACAAAATTCCCTTTCAGATTTAATTTTAAGAGAGAGTGAAACAAGCAGTGTTAGATTTATAGTGTTACGACGTCTTCCAATTGATACCATCAGAGCCGCAGTTAAGCATAAACGACAGTAAGTATGACTTATCCATTATTCTCCGTCTGAAACAGTCACGTTGAACCCTAAAAATTTTGTGAACGTAATATTATCATTTAGAATTTAAGAAAAGGTTGAGGAAAAAGAAAATTAATTTTTTCTTTTTCCTATTTTTTTTAATTTTTCTAAGTTTTTCGAGCAGAAAATACGTCCTTCAGACTTCCATCAAAGCATGGATCGTTCACATGGCGCCCGAGCAGGGACCATGCCGTCCCCAAATCCAACTAATCCTTTCTCATTCATGGCGGAAGACTCCGAGGGGTCGACCCCAAGAGAATTTTACGAGCGAGTCACCGCACCGCTCGTCGACGACGGTTCTAGAGGGATAGAACCACAACGACTGTTTCCAGAGGGAAATAATGTAAATTTATCTGCTTCACAGCCACAAACTGCTAATTCGATGGAAAGTATGTTTCTGAAAATGGCAGAGGGCTTCGTGCAGGCGATACAGAACGTGTCGACCTGTACGCCCCATGAGAGACAAAGATGTCCGAACGTGACGTTCCATGGGCTTGATCATGAAGATCCAGAAGCTTTTCTGAAAATTATGGAGGAATATTTCGACAGAGATTTCGACAGAGCTCGCATAGGCCACGACTATGATCGCCTCCATAACGTAACCGGCCAACTCAAGGGCGAAGCTCAACGATGGTCCGAACAGTTTAGGACGTTGACAACTTCGTATACCTTATTCAAGGGAAGATTCCTTACGAGATTTAATTCTCCCGACATTCAGTCACGAGCTATTGCTCAACTGTATGCCGTCAAACAAACGTCTTTAGACGACACGGCAGTGTTTATCACAAGGAAAACCTGCCTTTTCGATCGTATTGATCCCTTCAAATCCGAAGCCATCAGAGCTCGGGTCATCATGGACCAATTGCGTCCAGAAATTAGGTCACGCTTGAGAAGCAACCTAATTTCATCCACAGAGATGTTAATAGCAGCAGCTACTAACGTCGAACGGGATTCAGCTGACGAACAGACGTCGCTAATCCAGCTTATCGACCAACGTCTGTCCCGCGCGTCTTACTATCAAGAGCCGGGACGTATTAGTCAACAAAATTCTAGTAACAGGAGCAATGGAAGCCCAACTCCGACAGCACCGAGGGTGCATTTCCGAGAGGATGTCTCTCGACAGGACGGTCCAGGTAGAGCACCTGGTCGTCCTTTTTTTATGCCTAGTTCTTCAAGCGGATCAGTGAATCCTGACCGCAGGCAAAACAATTTCAATGGCGGATCGGGGAAATTCCGAGTACCCGACCGACCGGCTACCCCGTGCCGATACTGCACAGACACAGTGCAGTGGCACTTCCATAGTCAGTGTCCGAATAACCCTCATCTCAACAGGAGACCGGGAAACTTTCGAGGGGCCAGAGACCCAGGCCAGGGTCCATCTGCAAGATCCCCGGCACAACGGCCGAACCAAGGCGGCAGCAATGTCCATTAAACATTTCTAATACTCATGACCACTACGACGCTCCCATGCATAAGACAAGGGAGTCAATAAATTATATGAGCGAAGCGTTCCCTTTGCCTCGTATAAAAGTTCAGATAAATGAACATGCAGTCGACGCTCTGATTGATTCAGGCTCGACGCGAAACGTTATCCATCCGAGGATGTTGGATAATTTTAAAAATCTCACGACACGTCGATCATTTGCTATGGCGTGCGGAGATCGAATGGTGGACTCTCTTGGAACGACAAAATTAAAAGTAATAATTTCAGGCACTTCTTTTGAAATTGATTTTCAAGTAATCAAAAATTTGAACGAAACGATAATATTAGGATCACCATTCTTATATATGAACAATGTCGCATATGATTATGGCCGAAAATGCCTATATGCCGGCACGGAAGAGCGTATTACCGTCTTCTGGAATCAAGCTTCTCAGAGGGAGAGACAGCAGGCAAAGCTTCCTGAAGAGCTTGTTATTAAAGACAAATTCCTACGGCCGCTGTTCGAAGAATTTGTCGATCTGTTCACTGCGGAACCGACTCAAGCAACCACAGTGACTGTTAAACACAAAATTATCGTAAGAGACACGAAACCATTTAATATCAGACCATATCCGATGTCTCCGAGTACTAAGAAAATTATGTACGACCAAATCGAAGAGATGATGAAAGCTGGCGTCATCGAACCTAGCACTGCCCAATATAGTTCACCACCCGTGATAATAAAACGCTCAGACAAGAAACCACGTTTTTGCATCGATTATCGCCATTTGAACGAAATGACTGAAGACGAGGCTTCCGTCTTACCAAAAATACACGAAAGTATTAAAGATTTAGGCAATTCGAAGATTTTTTCTGTGTTGGATTTAAAAAGTGGATATTGGCAAATACCGCTCGATGAAGCATCAAAAGATTTCTCGACTTTTACCACTCCTGATGGGGCAGCTTACAGATTTAATGTCATGCCTTTCGGCCTCAAGACAGCTCCCTGTACCTTTCAGAAATTCATGGCAAAGGACGTTTTGACGGGTTACCTGCACCATTTCTGTAAAGTGTACTTAGATGATATAATCGTTTACAGCGTAAACGTGAAGGAGCATATGTCCCACTTGAGGTTAGTCTTTGAAAGACTACGTCTGCACAATCTAAAAGTGTCACCGGAAAAGTGTGTAATAGCGACGAATGAAATCCAATATTTAGGCCACACCATTAGAACTGATACTTCCCAACCATTAGAAAAACATGTCTTACAAATTCAAAATTATCCCGTTCCAGCCACCAAAAAGCAGCTACAAAGTTTCTTAGGACTTTGCAACTGGGTAAGAGAATATCTACCAAATGTTGCGATGATCACGAAGCCGCTAACGAAACTTCTTTCGAAGGAAAATCGTTTTCATTGGAACAATACATGCGACGAAGCTTTTAGAAAATTAAAAGATTTATTATCCGGACCGCTGGAACTCCATCGGCCGGATTTTTCACGTCAGTTCATTTTGCAAACAGATGCATCCCTACAAGGCCTTTCGGCCGTATTATATCAATTAGGCGACAACGGCGAAAAATATATAATTTCGTATGCAAGCAACACGTTATCTCCGGCAGAGAGACGTTACCACATAAACGAGCTGGAATGCTTGGCGGTGGTGAACTATATTAAAAAGTACAAGATGTACTTAGCAGACAAACCGTTCTTGGTGAAGACGGACAACAGGGCGTTACTTTGGTTAAACAAACATAAGGACGACAAAACAAAATTTACACGATGGTCATTACTATTGCAAGAATATGCATTCAAAATTGAACACTGTCCAGGAAAGGAGAATTTATTAGCAGATTTTCTCAGTCGTAACCCACAAAATCAGTACGTCGAGACAGACGATGAAGAGGAAAGAATGTTCCTACCAAATTACAAGTGTCCAGAACGTATTTCTGTTTTAACGCACTCAGAAATATACGAAGATATCGTACAGGCTCAATTGAGTTCCAGAGATATTCAAGACAAGATCCGCCGTTGGAATGATCTATTTCAACAGGAACAACGTTCCGATGCGGATCTTATTTTTATGAAAAATTTTCACGTCCAAGACGATGTACTTCTGAAAGACTGCGATCAAAATTTTAAATTGATAGTTCCAAAGAGGAAAATAAAGGAATTGATTTACCATTATCATGACCGAGATGAAGCATGTCATCCAGGAAGAGACGAGACTCTCAGGAAAATAGCAAAACGCTACTATTTCAATAATATGGCCAGGATCGTAGGCAGATATATAAACGAATGTCTGATATGCCAGTCTGTAAAGACAAGACAAGCCCAACCCAATGCTCCACTTAGAAGTCATGCACCACAAAATGCATTTGAAACCTTGAGCGTCGACGTAATTGGCCCGCTGCAGAGGACTAAAGACGCCGAAAACAGATACATGATTATCGTCGAAGACGTTTTCAGTAAATGGATAGAGGCAAAGGCATACATTCAGGTCGATGGCAGAACGATAGCCAAATTTATAGACGAAGAGATAGTAGCAAGATTCGGAGTCCCTCGAGTCATAATTTCAGACAATGGTGGTCATTTCAATTCCGAATGGTACATCACGTTTTGTGAAAGAAACGGTATCGAACGATACTTAATTCCGGCATATCATCAACAGTCCAACCCCGTGGAACGACGGGTTCAGGAGTGTAAGAAAATTTTAAATACTCTTTTATTCAAAAAGCCAAACGACACTTGGGATCGCTACGTGCATCAAATGACTTACATCTTAAGAAATCGTAGGAACGCCGCTACAAATCAAACCCCTAGCATGATCGTGTTAGGATATGATCCAGCCGAGAGAGGCGAATGGGATTTGTATGCCTGGAGGCAAGAAAGAGCCAAGCAACAAACGCTTCCACGATACGAGCGAGTCAAAGAAGCCCGTCAGGCCCAACAAAATTACAAGCAAAAATATGCGCCGAAAGAGGCCGTCACTCCAATCGTTTTCAAAGTAGGAGACAGAGTCATGAGTAAGAGAAAAAGGAAGGTACATACCTTCACGCCGTCTTGGTCAGGCCCAACCAGAATTCTGAAGAAGTTTTCAGACGAAGTGTATCTCGTGCAAAAGGGAAATGTGACGACAAGAGTACATGTAAATGATTTGAGACCAGCCCCGCCAGAGGAGCACAACTTGGAAATCGAATCTTCCGATGAAGAAAATGCTAGTCCAGGCGGAACATCACTCGATGGAAATGATTCCCCGTTCTCAGACGATTCCACAGAACCTCCACCGCCGGAGCAAACGGTTGTACAAATCCATGCACCGCCACGAGATGCTTCTACTTCTGATTCAGAATCAAGTTCTGGAGATTCTATTATATTTTTATAACATTTTTTCAACCTAGGCTAAGTTTTAACTTAGTGCTAGGTTTATTTTATATCAAAATTTCCATACCAACTTCTTGTCGTGTCTGGCAAGAGTTGGTATTTTTTATGCATTTTTTACAAGTCATTTTCATTGAGGATATTGTATCGACCATACAACTCTTCCAAATTCACTGCAGCAACTCTGACCGTGTCCGGCAGAGTTGGTATTTTTTATAATTTTTTCAAAGTCCTCATATGTTAACAAACATACACGTCTGTAAGCAGAGTCCGACCCAAAGGGTCCAAACAAATGTTCCATTGGCACGGCATGGAAAGACGACGACTCTGACGCAAGAGCGCGATTCAGACGAGTCTAGCAACTCAAGGGCGAGATGCCGCCACGTCTGCTGGAGGGGCAGATGCAACGATCCGACGGATGCAGATTCTGTCGCAGATTTCTCCCAAGAAGAGATTTTAATAAAAAACATTTCAATCAACATAAGTCCACAAAATTCAATGTTCATATTCTCAAAGACGACGATGTGATATCGGTCGCAGATTTCTCCCAAGAAGAGAATTTTATCTACACGGAAACATTTCAATCAATATAAGTCTACAAAATTCAGTGTTCCTATTCTCAAAGACGACGATATGTTATCGGTCGCAGATCCCCAGACGGGATATGAACAAACATTTTACTAAAATTTTGTTTTATATTGTTTCATATAAACTGAGCAGAGCCATAGTATAGCTGGAGCCAAGCAGTCCGAGGACCACCTAAGCGGTTCCAGAAGGCAGTTCGACACCGAAGGTGATCGACGAGACATAGACACGAGGAGGAGCAGACGCAAGCCCGCATTAGTGGAAGAACACTAAGAAAGATAAGTGCGTCGAAAGTGTTTGTGTTATGTCATCGAGAATCCGAGGATTTTCGATTTTTTCTTTTTTTTTATGCCATTTTGAAACCCAATGTTCAATTATTCAATCGAATGCTATGCATCGATATATGTTCAAACTTATCACAATTTTTAGATTTGCATCTATGTTATGTTCAGATAGGCCGGTCTGAAATATAACCGAATACAACACATGGGGAGACTACATCCAATGATCCATTTTAATTTTCAAAAACCAATTTACCAAACGTTACACAAAAAGATTCACGGAAAGGAGGGGAGTGTTAAAGAACGCTATAACCCCGATATACTTTTCGACGTTGTAACAAAATCCGACTTAGGAAATACTTCGTAAGAAAAGCGTGCTTCACGTAAAAACGCCGTGGAGGAGGTTTTTAATTCTTGGAAATATATTTTTGCTCTTCGGAGCATTTTTTATGCCAAATTTTCGCTAACTCTTCAAGGAGCGTTAATTTAGAAAGTGTAGTGAATGTCGCTGCACAGGGACGTAATGTCGCCCCGACCACCCAATTTTAGAAAGTATACTAAAATTGGACTTGAACTTCCAAATTTCCAAGATTAAAAACCCTTTTACGAATCCACGTTGTCAAGCACTGCAACTCTTACGAGGTATTGAATATGAGGACAAGTTAGTCCAACGACTATTCAAAGTATATCGGAAGTTATAGCGAAAATAGCCCTTAGCGACATGGGACCCCCATCATTTCCTAGCAGTCGATTTTGACGGGGAAATGATGCGTTTTGACGGGGTTTGCCCTAAACCGGTTCCTCAGTGATTCGGAGTCAAAAAAGTATCTATACCATGTACTCACACGTGCATGGGATCTGCCTTGCCTGAACGTAAAATTTGTTATTGCATAATACAAACGAAGTAGAAACGCTTCAAGCAATTTTAAGCTCCGAGGAGCGACCAAAATTTATGTGAATTAATAAATACGTTTATAAGACAGGCAAGCATAAGCCCACCAAAATTTCAGTACATGAAACTTTTCTTGAATCTTTTTGTGCATCGTTAGCTTATCAAACTGCATATTGGATGGTAGTTGGTACCGTATGAATCGTCCCGTTCCTCACCATGTGTTGTACACGGGTCAGACCATTGTTTGTTAACATTTTCTCTGAAGAAGTTGTTGTAAAAACATAAATTTTTTAAAAGATTTAATATACATATTTTGAACTTTATATTGTCTTTTACTTGTGTTTTCTAACAAAATTCCCTTTCAGATTTAATTTTAAGAGAGTGTGAAACAAGCAGTGTTAGATTTATAGTGTTACGACGTCTTCCAATTGATACCATCAGAGCCGCAGTTAAGCATAAACGACAGTAAGTATGATTTATCCATTATTCTCCGTCTGAAACAGTCACGTTGAACCCTAAAAATTTTGTGAACGTAATATTATCATTTAGAATTTAAGAAAAGGTTGAGGAAAAAGAAAATTAATTTTTTCTTTTTCCTATTTTTTTAAATTTTTCTAAGTTTTTCGAGCAGAAAATACGTCCTTCAGACTTCCATCAAAGCATGGATCGTTCACATTACAAACAACCACCATCGAAAACATGCGGCTTAGTGTCTGGTTCACTGTTCGGTGTTATTGGCAAAAACGCTCCACCGCTACATTTGAAGTGTATACGAACTTAATTGAAACCGTATAAAAACTAAAAGCCGGCAAAAACAGTCGGCATCTCTTTATTGTTCATGGGCGGAGGTAAATAGAAATGCTTGTCATAAGAAAATGATAAGATTTTCGGGCGTTATTAAACTATCCTTTGTTTCAAATGGTCTCCAGATAGCCATGGTAAATAATTAAAATATTTTACCTCTTATATATATAAATATATATTTATATTTATAAATATGATATTTATGATATTGATATTATGATGATATTTATGAATATGAATTATATTTATAAATATGAACAATAACTAACTAAACTCCTACGCTTGATATTATAACAGGTATATATGCACTGCACTGGCACATTGACAACACATCTCATAAGTCCACCGTTGACTACTGAGAAACAATTTACGAGTTCTTTTATATTAGTAGGCCTGTCCGCTTTATTATCTTTAAACCAGTGCAGTCGTAGATGGTTCATTCAGGCTGATTACATTGCCAGTCTCGGACTCGCCTGCACAGTTTCAACTGCCATTCAAATCTCGATATTATTGCTAAATATATAGGACAAAATATCAAGTTCAGTGCGCACGGTCCTGTGCTTTAACACTGATCAGTTTCAATTGTACTCGTATAAAGTATACCATTATTTGCTTGCGTTTGACGCGCTGTATCTTGAAAACTGTTAATCTAACGGGTAAAATGCATAAAACATATTTTACGTAGAATTTTAAGCTCTTCAATTTCTTCCTAGGGCCAATAGGAACGAAGATATTTGCAAAAAACTGATTTTGAGCGCCATCTTTCCAAGATGGCGACACGAGCGGTCTTTTCCAAGGTCGCAAACTCAGGGTTATGATCAGGACGGTAAACTAAATTTCATTTCCTTACGGCCTTTTGCGTGGTAGTCCCCTTTTTTTCTCTTCATTGCTTGGATTAAAATGTTAGTCTAAGTTTGAAATTGTGACTTCTGTAGGCAAATCATATAGACGTGTCCACTACTTGTAAAATATTATTATTGACTTGAATCTTGAAAGCGTTAATGTCTTTTTTAATTGCTCGTTTTTTTGTATTCTTAAAATAAAGCTCAGTAAGATTTTTCCCGTGCAATCAGCAGTTTCTTTGATTTTCCTAGATTTTTAATTGAAGATTTTTTTGGTTCAATACTATTTTCTTTTAGCTATAAAAATTTCAAAACACAAAATTTATGAAAAATTTGAAACAAAAGTTATAGTCCTTAAGGAAATCCAAAGCCGTAGTACGTGTAGCAGGATCCCCCTCTTCCCTTTAGTTTTAAAAGAAAAATATTGAAATTTGGAACATTCTACATACTTAATAAATGTCACTTTTGACGTATACATGTTATTGTCATTTAATTTTTAGTTTTCCAATTAAGTGTCATTACTATTCCGATTTAATCTAATTGACCTGTGTAATGCTAGAAGAATCGAAATCACATCGAAAATATTAAATTATGTTATTTATGAGCAAATAAAATTCATCAAAATGGTTTTTTGGGACAACGGAACCATATTGGTAGCGTGGTATCATTTATTAGTACTATTACGTAAGAAATTTATCCACATATCTTATTAAAATAGGCAATAAATAGAATCAATTACAGCTAAAAGAAATTACAATTTATTTACCGTACATAGGGTGACTTTAGGATACAAAAGAGGAACACAAAACATTACAACAGTTGCTCAAAATGCTATTCATTCGCGTCAATGCACCTCTGAACTCGCATAACTGTATTACGAAGAACATTCGCCAATTTCTGAGCCGTTATGCCCTTAATTGTGCGTCTCACTTCAGATGACTACGAGTTGTAACGACGGTTGCGTAGACAATAACCTCAAATAAAAGAATCTAGGGGAGTCAAATCAGGTGATCTTGGAGGTCATGATCAAGACGTTTTCTCCGAATCTTTGTTGAAGGTAATCAGTTACTATTCTTGAGTTATGCGGTGGAGCGCCATTTTGTTTCAAATAGATTTCCTGTTCTAAATACAAAAGTAATTGATCTGAAATGTCATCAACCTCATTTTGCAGGAATCCCAAGTATCTGTCACCAGCCAAGTGTCATCTAAAACGTTGAAACCGAATCGATCTTGATAATTATCCTGCCTTAATAAATTTTGATTTTCTTAACCAACATCTCGTATTTAGTCAGTTAAATAACCTAAACTCATCCGAGAATAAAATCCTTCCCAAGAAATCATTGTTTGTCCACACGTTATTATTTAAAATCCAATTACATTAGTGTATCCTACATTCGTGATCATTTTCTTACAAATGCTGGTACAACTGTTATTTATAGTTTTTAAATTTCCACTCGAGAAAAAGATTAATTTCCGTTTTTTTTTTAGTAATAAAATTTTCGTCGGGATCATTGTTGAGCTCTCTTCGGAACTGATTATCATCACGATTAAAATAATTTCTCGCAGGGCATATTGATACGTACTAGCCTTTTCTAGGCCATATACGCATAGAGGGTAGGTAATTCAAGAGGTAGAAAGGAAAAGTCTGTTTAAAAAATATATATAAATGACATTTATTTGATGCAAGACAATATGAAAGATGGGTGAACTTATAACTGATGAAAATGAAAGATCTTACTTACATGATTATTACTACCCAGCACCCCATCAGGTCAAGGAGATATTTTTCACTATTGACTGCAGTCTGCCAAACCCCAAACGTGAATGATGTAAAAATTTAGCTATGACATGTTCCCCAAAATTATTGCAGAGTATGCAATTCCTTAATTAAACTGACCCACATGTTTAGCAATACTTTGTTTAAATGTATTGTTTATTAATTTTATAATAGAAAGAAATAATGCAAATAAATTATAGAATTTCGGCTGATGAGTTGTACTTTAAATTTATTGAATATAACTTATTTTTTTTAAATATATGAAACTTTTCCCTTTCTTTTTAATATATCTCCTCGGCCCCATGAAAGCTGGGCCTCCAGCTTTGACAACTGACAAAGAAACAAAAACCTAAAACAAACTGGAACAATAACAAGAAAACATTTTTTTAAACAATAACAATATTTCTTTTAATAATAGCAATTTTACATAATAGCAGTATTTCTATTGATAGTAGCAATAAGCTGTCCTCTCTGATCGTAAAAAAAGAACCTAACCGTCTAATAACTAGCACAACAGTTTTCTGGAGCACGCACAAAATGAAAGTCTTCAGGCTAAATCCAGCACTGTCCGTTATGGTCTATGGCCCTGGAGTGTGACATAACCTAACTTCATTTGACATTATGCGATGTAAGCGTTTTGTGTTTTGCCCTGTTTGTGATTTTCCCAACCATGTTTGAACGTCTCAACAATTCTGTGCTGTCCAATATAACAAAAATATTTAAAAAATACGTAAAAAAAGACACTAAATGCATTTTTCACTTAGTTCGCATCGTATATCCAAAACGTTTAGGCGTACAAATGAATGTATAGGATCTTTAAGGTAGAAAATTTACAGATGTACAATTTTTATAATAGGTGTTGTACCCGTTTGGGCCATAAAAACGGAATTAATCGCGAATCCGCGATTTCCGCGACCTTCCGAAGCGATTTTCACGAATTCCTCCAGGTGTATCGTGGAGTAACTACGTGTTATTCAGGACGTCCAAATAAACACAATAAAAAAAAATTTAGCACATAGGTCAATTTTACAGCTAAAACGCCTGGAGTAAAAAGCTTTTATTTAACTTGCAAATCTTACCATCAAAATTTCGATTAGTTCTAATTAAGCTAGAGCTTTGAAATTTTGCACATGTGTATAAGTCTGGTGATAATACTCTTTAACATTTTCATAAGAAAAAAACAAGATGGCGGCTTCAAAATGGCGGACGATTTTATCGTTTATGATCCGATTAAACTCAAAATCGATATCTGGGGATTTTCGAGATCGCCAATTATGAATTCTTGGTCAAAATTTAGAAATTCAAAATGGCGGTGCCAATACGGCCAACGACTTTTGTCATTTATGGTCCAAATCGATCAAAATCGATATCTGGGATTTTCGGGTTCGCCAATTACGGATTTCTAGTCAAAAATTTTGTTCAAGACGGCGACTTCAAGATGGCGGACGACTTTATCGTTTATGATCCGATTCTACTCAAAATCGGCATCTGGGGGTTTTCGAGATCACCAATTATGAATTATTGGCCAAAATTCAGAAATTCAAAATGGCGGCGCCAATATGGCTGACGAGTTTTGTCATTTAGATCAAAATCGATATCTGGCGGTTTTGGGATCGCGGATTACGAATTTCAAGTAAAATATTTAGTTTGAGATGGCGGACGACTTTACCGTTTATAATCCGATTCGTCTCAAAACTGATATCTGGGGATTACAGCATATCAAAAGACTAAAAAGCAAAAAATAAAATAAACTATTTTAAAAAGAAAGCTTTTATTTAAAAAATGCTCTAAAAATTAGAAAATAAATCAAATCCATCATTTTGTAACATATAATTTTTTTATGATATAAAAGCTTGTCGCGAGCAATCTCCTTTACACAAGAAAATCTTGTGACAAGCTTTTATATCATAATTTTTTTATTTTTATTTTTTATATATATGAAAACTTGGCCCTTCCTTTTGACAATACCATTCATCAAGTTGAAATGTTCCGGAATGTTTTTCTATAAAATATATTAATTCAGATAGAATTACATATTAAAAATAATTCTGTCAATTATTACGGGTGCTGAATTTTCTATTCTCTTTACACATTAATATAAGTCTCACTTTTCGCAACTAATTATGATCAAATCTATGATATTATACATGAATCCAAAGCAGTTTAGGCTTCCTATTACTATTATTTCAAACTTTTCTTTATATTTTGGGTTTAGAAAATTCTATAGCCAAACGTAAATAATATTGGACAGAAAAAAGTTAATCAACGATAAATGTAAGAAAATTAGGTAAAGAATATTATAGGAAAAAGCAAAACTGAACTACATTTTGAATGTAAAAAAATAAGTTTAAAAAATCATTTCTTCCCCTCCTTCCTCCATGCAAAATTTTTTTTTTGGAATTCGATTTTAAAAGATTTGTTTTTATTTACAAAATACCCAAAGAACGTATTTTGTTGTAGGTTTGTCTGTTGTATGGTATAACAAACAGCATAACAATAAATTCTCCCATATCGACGAGCGAATCTGTGTTCAGTATTTCTTATCAGAAAGTTATTAAATTACCTCATCATATAAATCAGTCCGCTTTATATTTATTATTGACCATAAAATGTCTTTTCAATTCATCCATTCAATAAAGTAGAAACGATAAATAGAACAAATATTAAATTCAGTTAAAGATGCCACGTCATCGACTACTGTGGGCATCAGAAAGGATTTTCATTTCCTCTCCACACCCCAACGTGAGGGTATTATTAACAGCACCGCATGATGCAAGAAGATCATGAGTAAATAAAGATATAAAAATTGATGGTTTGTTTAACGATCCTAGGGAGGAAACAAGCTGGACATTTACACCAACATGGTTCTACGAGTCATTGAACGATTTTTTATTATACAATCTTGTTCACATTATTTTACAGCTTCCTTAGGGAGTTAATACAAATTTTTTATAATATAATTTGTATAGCATTAATATACTCACTACCACTAATATAACTTTTATGAGATTATAATAAAATTGGGATGTGAACGTCGGACTCGAACCTGAACTAATTTGTTACTCTGGAACTTATTGTACTGGATTTTTTAAACAGTAGTATGAGATGAGTAAGTGAACAGATCAAAGAATAACAGTAATAAGTTGTGAACTATAGTAGCGAGACTATAGTAGAACAATGTTGTAATTAGTGTGTTATATTAGCGATTTAATTACTGTAATTAAGTATTAAATGAAGTAGTTGTTAGTGAAAATTCTTGTTGCAATTATTTGAACCTACGTACGGGGTGTTTACTGGAAATTGTTAAATCGTTATAGCGAGGTGATGGAATGTGTTCGATTATATGCGAGATGCAGTACTAAAATTACGATTTTTGAAACCTGATTGAGCTAGTGGTAGATTCTGATATTTGTTTAAATGGTTTTTTAACTGATTAACCATTAATCTTTCCAGTACCTTAGGCAGTGAAGACTATACATATAGGCTATAAGTGTGTCTGTTTACTAGGCTGACTTTTTGAAAAAGCAATTAAAATATTTTCTACAGATACATTATACAATTACAGTATATGTTATTAACCACTTTACATATTCAAATTAAATATTCTAGGATAAAACTGCCGATAGAAAAGTTACACCTTGATCAGTACATTTCTTTAATTATATTATAAATAATAAAGAGTTCTAGTTCTTTTTGAAATCAATGTAAACATTGAATTCGGTATTGTTGGAGGCATCAACAAATCAACATGCACATGAACGTTTTAATCGTTAAGTTGTTTAATCCATCCACATTGTCTGAGGCTTATGCAGTCTAATCCAGAGGATTTATTTATAGAGTACTTAGCGGAAATAAGTAATGATGCGGATAATCTTCCATCGATATCATCCACCGTAGGTGCTCTTGTCTCGGGAACGTGTATTAATGAATAATGCAAAAACACTTCCTTACAGCAGCTTCATTGAGGGTTATCGGTGACTCGGGTGGCATAAACAAGTCAACCAGGATCTAAATCACAATACCGGCAAAAACATCGCTAGATGACCCAGTGAGACGTTCGAAATGTATTGGAACCTCATGGAATGTAACATGGTTAAGTGTTGTAGATTATGGATAAAATCACGTCGTACAGTCGATTGATATAGATCGACCGCTGCTAACGCTGATACTTCCTCCACAGGTAAATTGTATGTCATGTTTTACTACAGTACTTCGTTATTTGTAGAGTAAGGAGGTTCCCTATTTGTCTTCTACAGTGTGGGATGTGTTAGTCAATTGGACAGACAGACAAACGGACATACAGAGAGATAAGAGAGTATCTTACTCTACTTGTTACGAGCCTATGACGAGCTAGCTACGTTCTGGGAGAATATAATACCTATCGACCATAGGCAACCCACTGTACCCTATCAAGTATATAAAATCACATAATATAATTATAAAATCACATATGCATAGTGCTCTGAAAGAACTTCCGTCTCGGCCATGATTCATTCAATATACGTCTCGTATAGTGTGTGGCCGCTTTGTTGACGATTGCTAAGTTTATCTGTAGCCATCTGCGTGGGATTTGTAAATTCAGGCAATCAGCCGCAGTTTTCCCTTATTTTTTATATTGTTTTATTTTGTGGGACTAGTTTCGAAAGAAAACTATCATTACTAAGTAGGATTTTAGTCGACAAACGGTATGTATGTTATTTTAGGGTACGCTTTTATGGTATGACTAAGGTTCGTTTATAGTGGGCTATTGGTACGTTTATGATACGCTATTGGTACGCTGTTAGTACACTATTGGTGCGTTATTGATAGTACCAATAACGTACCAATAGCGTACCAATTTGGTGCGTTTTTTCTTGGTACGCCTCTTGGCACGCTGTTAGCACCCACGGTTCTGGCGTACGATTTGAAGAGCAGCTTCGCCGCTACTTAGGACCCCCTCTCTGCCGTCATTTGGGCAGGCCACGTAATCGAGGGATCTACGAAATTGCCAGAACTCTGTCCTATCCTTTGGGAGCTCAAAGCCACGAATTCCAACGGATAAATACATCTTCATCTATACCCCCTATATTCATTTTATTCTGACACACCAACTGAGGAACTAATTGTTACTTATTTCTTTCAACATATTTAAGTTAATATACAGGGTGATCCAAAAGAAAGTACATTAAATTCACCTGTAGATTGGAGTGCCCCAAAGATTTTCCTAATAAAATGTTTTCCTACCACGCCTCCTAACCGTGTTACAGTCCCTTAAAGTGGGTGCCAGGCAACCAGTTTTCTCCTAATAACCTTTAAGCGGATTGACGTGCGATGATCAAGTTGTGGATCTGGGTCTTTATTTTGATGGGCTACATGCTCAATAGAGCAATATGGTACTGATATGCAAGATGAGTCCTGTACAGGGTGGTCCGGTAAAGGCCAAGGTCAAATATTTTTTGTTTTGTGTCAAATTAAGGATTTTGATTAATTATTGTATATCTTATTGAATTTAAAAACTTTTTTGGCTGTTGCAATATAGGATTTGTATTGCTTGTATAAATTGTCTTTTATTTTTATAATAACCGCTGGATAAAATTTACTCAACAGTTACAGATTGTGTTAGTTGTGTTATCTGAAAAACTACATATTATTGAATAGAGCGATGTTATATGTGTACCTTATTCGATTTAGCATGTATAAAAAATATTACTTGAAATACGCAATTAAGGAAGGTTCTCTTGTGACGGTGATGGCATATAAATTATGGAAACACGTCGTTCTCAGTATGCTATGTTAAACATGCTGTGACATAAGTACATGCCATTGTCTGTCCCACTCTGAAACAATGTAAATCAGTGTATCAAACAGTCTTGTCATGCGATATCGTGCGTCAAATTTGTTTCTAGTTCTGCAGCCACATAATTATCAGGACTATTCAATAGTGTCATTTTAAAAGTGACAACGTTAAAAACTCCATTCGTTAAATTTCGTGCATTTTTTTGGTTGAACCTATTTAATTTCATAGCAGTACGCTTCCGTGGAACCGAAATACACAAACCAGGTTATTTTAAACTCGCAACATCCCTCCAAGCAATTTTAATATCCCTGAATATTCAAACTGAGTAAAATCAGCATTCAACTTACGGACGGCTGCACAAAAGGAAAATCTCAGAGGTTGCATGATATAAAACTCACGGTAAGCTAGTAAAATTACGAGTAACAAATAATATTGTTTTAAAAAGGTAACAATTCATGCATTTATTAAAAATGTCTTAGTCTTCTAAAATGCAATCATGGGCATTTCGCCTACCAAACTGGAATTATCATAAGATTAAAATTACAATTATACCAATTGCATCTAAAGAATTAACTTTTAATGCTGAGAATATCCTACAAAATCTACAACTATTTCTAAATACTTCATAATCCTGCAAAACTTCTAGATTTATGGTGGCGTTTAAACACTTGAAAGAAAAATTATTTTTTTTATTTATCTATTTTTATTTTAATTAGTGATACACTACCCAAACAGATTAACTCCGATTGCAACAATCCTAAACTCAAAATCAATACAAGTCATATAACAACGATGATCAATGTTAATATATACACACATACAAATATATGTTAAAAGGCTAAACATAACAATGGAAAAATGGTACACAATAATTAACAACAACAGCATTTAACTTTTGAGACGTAATTTCTTATATTATTCAACCTGCAATTAAAGATATCAATATCACTCAAATATTACCATAATTAGTAGATATAACATAAAGTGGAGAGAAAAGATTATACAATATTTTAAATAAGAAAGTTACTGAATGGTACCTTCCCCTTGCTTTTAAATCAATAATAATAAACCTTGCCAAAAAGTCCACTATGAGAAAAATCAATTACTGGATAGGCAGCATCTATATATCTGTAAATCGTCTCTGAACTCTTGCAATAGATAGCGCATATATTTCATACTATGGGCTATATACAACCGATGCATATTCTAACCCCGAGCTTACATTTGAATTGAATAGCGCATTATAGTATTAGCATTGTCAAATCGTTTATCATTCCTTATTATAAATCTTAGACATTTAAAAACCATTGCAGCTATTTCGTTTAGATAATTTGAAAAAGTTAGCTTGGTGTCGAATAACACACCTAGATCTTTAAGTGTACTACATAGGCTTATATTAAGCCTTAAATCATATGGCGTTTTTCATCCAGAGTATGTAACAATATTCCACTTGTTTAGGTTTAAGTATAATTTGTTTTATATGCATCAATCGTTTAGTAGATTGAATTCGTCTTGAAGCCTGTGACAGTCGTCAAAACATTAATTGCATAGTATAACTTTAAGAATTTAAATTTAAAGAAAATCTAGATATTTAATAAAATACGTTCATTAATTTCGGTACTAAGGTTTTCGCGGAGCTGATGAGGATCCATAGTTAGATTACTGGGTCCTCTTCCCCGTTGATAGTTCTGAATACTTGACGTTTCGATCATCTTGTCGTGGTCATCTTCAGAAACGTCAAGTATTCAAAATTATCAACGCAGAAGAGAACCCGGAAACCTGACTATAGATCACGTTCGTTAGTATTTGCTTATCAAGAACATACAATATATTTCAAAAAGGCTTTTTCGAGTCCTGCCAAATGACAATGTTTGATTTTACAAGTTTAATCCATATAAAAAGTCGGTATTTATGACGAAATTACCAAATGTTTGCGCATGGAACTAGATACCTCTCTCCCCCGTTTTCAAGGGTGCTGAATCGATTCCCGAAGTCAACACAATTTTTCCATCTCAGCGACACCCTCAAATTGGGCAAAAACCCCCTCAAAACCCCTTTTCCGTGAATCCGTTTATTTTCCCCAGTTTTTCGACTAATTGTTGTTCCCTCGAGTAGAACGGAAGGTCCCTCGAGAGATTTGACCTTAGCCACCCCTACCCTAGGTTGCCCAGGGTTCGAAAATAGATGTTTTCTGGGAGAAAAAAAAAATATTTTATACGAAGTATTTCTTTGAATAAAGTGGTAGGTGATCTGGGTTGTGTAATCACCACCGGGATTGCTTTCATCCTTCAAAGGGGTGGAAAAATATTTTTTTTTGGAGAAAAAATTAATATTTTGTAGGAGACATCTCTTAGAGGAAGATGGTAGGTGACCAGGAGTATGTAACCAACACCTGGGGTTGTTTTCACCCTTCAAGAGGGTGGATTCTTTTTTTCCATCTACAATTGAAAAATAGTATAAAAAATATGTTTATTTAATTTTTTTTTATAAATTTTGTACATAGAGGCATTGGTGTATGGATACATATGTAAATACATATGTGTATAGATACTTATATTTTTTTTTTATTTGTGACTGGATCAACAAAATCGTAGGCGTTTACAGGAAGGGTTCCATTCACCATTTTTTTTCAATTTTCGTGGTATTCAGTGCTGTCATCCTCTTGCATATTGCATGCATCTTCGGGGAATGAACGTTAATACTGATATCGGGAATAATCTGTAAGAAATTTATGTAACTAATGTCTAAATCGTGGTATGTCAGGTTCATCCTCTGTCGTACAATTTTGGCACTCGATACCTTTACAGTTTTTACATAAATCAGTGCATGTTACACCTAACTTTACGCAACTGCGCCGATTGGTACATTCCCTTTTACAGGTACAGTTGTAATTTTTGAAAAAAAAGTCCGGTACCAATGTCTTTTTTAAAACTTTCGGTTTCAAACGCCCGTTTCGTAATATCCATCCCCATTCAGTAGAGTTAAGTTCATTTCCCAGCCATGCTTGGCATTGAAAATACACTCTTAAATCGTGTTGTCGAATCGCCTCGAATTATTTATAAAAATATAAAATATAGGAATTATAATATTTCAACCTATTTGCAAGTGCCTTATATAAATAAGGACTCAACAAATTAAACCAAAAAGCCATTCCCCTTTGCGAGTGCTGAATTATATGCTAAAATTTTTTGTCTAAACACAGTTAGCACTAAAATACAATGACTTGGAATGCTCGAATGTTACGAGGAAGATGCGAAGCTTCCTTTATATCCGCAGGATGTCACTAACTGCAGACTTGCGATATGAAAGAAGCCTCGCATCTTCCTCGTAACATTCGAGCATTCCAGATGATTGTATTTTAGTGCTAACTGTGTTTAGACAAAATACCCAAATTTAACATATAATTTAGTGCTCGTAGAGGGGAATAGCTGATTTAACCAAAACAAATTAAGCAATTTAACCAATTTGTTGAGTCCTTATTTATATAAGGCACTTGTAGATAGGTTGGAATATTATAATTCCTATATTTTATATTTTTATAAAAGTTATTTCTGCTATAAAATTGCTTATTCACAAAATTATTTTGTTAAATACCACTACAATTTTTGTATAACTGCAGTTTCGTAATTGCTCCTAAGTACAATGAAAATTTAGTCTAGCAACTACATAACTCCAGTGTGAATAAAAAGTAATTTTGTGTTCGTTCTTATAATTTAATGTCACAAAAAATCCATTGATTTTTTTAAACTATGAAATTAACTAAACAATGATTCATAAATTGAAAATAAGTTAAGAACTTAAAACTAGTTCTCCGTTTCAAGTTAAAGAATTTTATTACGCATTAACAACCGACGGAGATACGGAGATATATTTATGGAAAATTAATTTCGTCAGTTATGAAAGTAGGGTCCAACCAACATGCCAAATAAAAAGATACATAATCCAAAAAAGGAAACAACTATGTTATTCGAGTCACATTCTTTAAGCAACGCTGGGATAGAGAATGAAAATTCCAAATACCACTGCCCATGACTTTCTTTGCCTTTTTCTAACGAATATGACATCAATTTCTTTTTAACTGGCATTTATTTTCAAGTAGATATGTCTTGTGTTTCCATTTTGTCATGAATATCAAAACAGCATACACGAATAAATAATTATTATAAAATACACTATAAAACAGAATTACAAGGCGGCAATCAAGTAATTTATATCGTTGTAATATCTTGGGATATCATTTTATCTACTGGGAATATTGCACCATTCAATTTTGGTGGCGTACTAATCCTTAAAACTTCCCAGCAAAAGCCCAATACCACCAAACTAGCTTTGCTCCATATAACCATGAAACCGCACCTAAATGTCGCAAAGTTCGTAAACTATTCAGTAAACTGTTTCAGCCGTTAGGTTTCTAGGCGTTTTCTATAAAGTGGCGAATGCGCCAGTAATAGTTAATAACCTCCGAAAATTATTTTAGGTACAGAAGGGTACTTATTTATTAACACGCCACTTATAAAACGATTATCTTAAAAGAGAGATCTTATTTTCGTATCATTTTAGCCTTAGCAGGCTATACCCTATTTATATGTGTAACGGTCATTTTTTAGCGTGTGTAAATTTAGCGAAATAATAGTAAAATGTCATATATAAATCTGTTCAAACAAAGCCTATGGTATGTGATCTACTGTACTCATGCTCTATGGTTATAATCGATGCAATTTTGAATCTGGGGTCCTGATTGGTTAGAGGATTTAACGTCGTTTGATGAATGTGAGATGACGCGCGAGGGAAGATTCCCAATGAAGAGGGGATTCCACCAACACGGCAAGGCGAAACCGCAATTAACAATGTTTATAAAGATGAGTTGCAAGTGTTTTATTACCGTGAAGTAATGTGTAAAGTTAAGTTAATTAATTGTAGATTCATTTGATCTAATTTGCCATATTTATTACAAAATTTTCACGTTCAATTCTGTTATAATATTGATCCATATACTGACTGTATTAGTAAAGTGTAAACCATAGAAACTTTCCCAGCGAAATAAAGAAAGGTCCCGTGTTCAGTGTGGAGCCTTTGTGCCTTAGGAGTTAATTTGTACATTTTCGAACTATACTTCCTACAAGTGGGTATTTAGAAGATTGCCTAGTTAATGTCTTCAGTGACAAAGTGCACGAGAATATAAGTACGTTCCAATTAAGTTCCCTGAATGGTTTTCGGCTTTTTACCAAAAATAAAATCCGTGGTGCCCAACTTTCCTTTCGAGATTTTTGCTTTAGAATTATAATAATTATCCTGTGTATACTCCAGATTTTGTCATGCTCGTATATTACCTTTTGTTATTATAAAAATGCTAGATTTTGTTCATATTTGTAAATTACTTTTTGTTGCGGTAAAAGTCACTGTATTTATTTAGTTATTTTTCTATGACTTTATTGCGTATTCGAATACTGTAGATTTTAAAGAACTCTTGATTTGTTTTTGACATTGATGTATTATTTTATGGCCTCCGGGTCGCTCATTTTTTTGTAATATAGGATTAGATTTTACATTGTTCATGCCTTATTAATTCAGTTTCTCTCACACCCAACTTTTGAGCTAGCCACGACCTTTTTAATTAGAGACGTTTTTACAAAAATTTATAGACAGAATTTCAGTTGTTTCAGATAATGTCTGATTCGATTTCAATTTTCAAAAAACTATTATAAAAGTAATTCAAAACCTCTATGAGGTAAAAGATTGAAATATATAAAGGGTGTTATTTAAAAAATAAAAACTTAGTAGTACTAATGGTTAAACTGGGAGTGTATTTTTGGGTCTGGTTAAGGCTAAACATGTTTTTTATGTCAAATATGCTGTACTCAAATTTCAACATTACTTGGTCTCGTGGTCACCAGGTATATCTCAAGAAAGGCAAACAAGAATACAGGTGCTTACAACTGTGTTTCGAAATTATGCGTCCTTGTTAACACAGCTGAGGTAAAAAGTACGAATTAATATTATGTTGTAAAAGATGAGTCAATGATGCAACAATTTAGTGTGAACAACGCAAATAGCTGTTCATATAAAAGTTGTAGGAGGATAGTTCCCGTTTTAAAATTGATATGAAACGTACGATTCACGTAAGCATCACACCTATGGAGAGACACTTGCGCGTGTTCTACGTACGTAAATCACCCAGTATAGTTCAAAACAAATTGCAAAATGTGAATTTTTCGGTCTTCTATACATTTTATACAAAACAATTGTTTGTAGTATCTATTAAAAGGAGACGTTCGACTTTGTCTGCGTTAAGGTCACTATGTACTGTAGTTTCCCATGCGTTATTTTTGTTCTTTGCCTACACTGCGCTGATAAAGAACAAAAATTGCGAAACATCAATGCTGTAAATTGGTATTTTTACATGCAATTTGAATCTCTATATTTATTAACATGAGAAGAATAATTAATTATCACAGAAATTATTGGTTAATATTTAATTTCAACAAACTTACTATGCAGGATTTAGGATACTCTGAATTTGAGTACTATACGTGCAGACCCTGGCACGATTATCTTCTCAATCAATAATCAATAGACCCTTGTTAATTATTTAAGGCAAGGTATTTATGGTTTAGGGTTAGCCCTGTAATTTTAGAACCTTTTAGAAAAATTTTAATTCTGATGAGTTTACTTAAGGTAAAAGGAATAACTCGTTTGCATGTATATGCCTTGTTCGTCGTCCTTATTAAATGCAGGATATATTAATCGTGCTTGGCGAGGTGAGTCGTCTAAACGGATCCATAAATTTGGAATAGAAGTCGTTATATACTTTTCTAATATTCTACGCTTACTTTTATTATTATACAGGGTGTCTCATCGGGAAGTGAATTGATCGATATAGAGAAAAGTACGCGTTAGAAAATTTTGAAAATTTAGATAATTACTAATGTCGGTGTTGCCAATCCAACTAAAATAATTACAAGCAGCTGGCACTTCCGCTTGTACCGGAAGTCGATACCAACTTGCTTATTTCAAATGGAACATCCTATATATTTTAGAGTTTTCGAAAAGAGCATAAAATTATGAGTCGAAAATATGTAGCATATCCTATACCTAACCTAGTCGTTTCAGAGATATTTGACATTTTATAGATAATTTGACAGGCGCAACGGTTTGCAAGAACCGCTATAACTTTCTTCGTGTAAAAGATCCTCATTTGCTTCTTGTCACATAAAAAGAACACAAGGAGAACTACATTCTACAACTGAAATAAATTCAATAATATCATACCAAGTGTTCCGTTTTTCGCTTACATTTTGTCAACTTCAAACCGCGAGAACTTGTTTAGGTCAAATGGAACACCCTGTATTTTTTTACGTCAAGTTGAGTAAAATTGAATTTCCTTTTTTCTGATATTAGCATTGTGGGGGTAAAAGTTACAACTTTTTAAAATATTTGCGATTTTATTAGAAATTCATGAATTGTTGTAATCATTTCATCAAAATAGCCATGATTAGAAACAATCAGTGATTATCTTATGTCAAAAAATGCCAGCACGTTTAAATTACACCCACGAAGACTTTTTAAACTTGTTTATTATTTATGGAGAATGTGATAAAGTAATATCAAGAACTTGCAGCACATTTGCTACTCGATATCCAGAAAAACGGAAACCGTCACCAAACACTGTAAAACGCATACTGAAATTTTTTTTAAAATTATGGTTCAGTCAAGACAAAAATGCAAAGAAGAAAGCCTATTATTGATGACAAAAATATTGAAATAGCCATTCTGGGATATTTTCATGCACTTCCAAGGATATCATTAAGACAAGCTGCTCTGGAATCGGGACTATGCAAGGATTCAATTCACAGAATCTTATTAAAACATAAGTTTCACCCGTTTTCATTTCATATGGTTCAAGGATTAAAAGAAACAGATTTCCTAAGAAAACAGAATTTTTGTGAGTTTACTCTAATAAGATCTGAGGGTCACGATTTGGGAAATATTATATGGACAGATGAAGCAAAATTTACTAAAAATGGACTTTTTAATAGACTCAAATCCTCATATGTTCAGAGAGCGAAATTTTCAGGAAAGTTGGCAGTTCAATGTTTACTGTGCCATAGGAAACGATAGAGTGGTGGCATTACAATTTTATCAGGAATATTTAAACGGTAAATTAAATTTTCTCTTCTGTAGGTACAGGTAATTTTTTTTTTTTTTTTTAGTTGAAAGATATTTGAATATCTTACAAAATTTGAATAATAACTATTTAGAAAATTTACCTCTCGCCGAACATAGAAACATTTTTTATCAGCACGACGGTGCTCCCCCACATAACACATATTTAATTAATAATTATTTACAAGAAACCTTTTATGATCAATGGATTGCCAATAATGGACCTTTCTTATGGCCTCCTCGTTCGCCCGATTTATCAGCTCTGGATTATTTCATTTGGGGAACTATTAAAAATAAAGTTTATGAGAGCCCATTAACAACCATTGAAGATTGTATGCAAAGAGTAAGAAATGCATTTCAAAACATATCACAGGATTCAATTAGAAGAGCTACCCATGAGGAACCAATCCGAAGGTGCGAAAAATGTGTCGAGGTTCGAGGGCGGAATTTTGAGCAATTATTAAATTAAAATGAAATCATATTTTAAATTGACCTTATCTCTGCTATTTTAGTTCATGCCATATCTTCAATTCGATTAATACGTATGTTACAGTGTTAGTTTATTTTACGTTTTAGTGGATATCGAGTAGCAAATGTGCTGCAAGTTCTTGATATTACCTTATCACATTCTCCATAAATAATAAACAAATTTAAAAAGTCTTCGTGGGTGGAATTTAATCGTGCTGTCATTTTTTGACATAAGATAATGACTGATTGTTTCTAATCATGGTTATTTTGATGAAATGATTACAATTCATGAATTTCTAATAAAATCGCAAATATTTGAAAAAGTTATAACTTTAACCCCCACAATGCTAATATCAGAATAAAGC
The DNA here is from genome assembly GCA_963675555.1 of Leptura quadrifasciata. Lineage (NCBI taxonomy): Eukaryota > Metazoa > Arthropoda > Insecta > Coleoptera > Cerambycidae > Leptura > Leptura quadrifasciata. Next base: position 143,827,593 of record OY776676.1, on the reverse strand, counting down.
GAATTCAATTTTACACAACTTGACATAAAAAATACAGGGTGTTCCATTTGACCTAAACAAGTTTTCGCCGTTTGAAATTGACAAAATGTAACGCGAAAAACGGAACATTTGGTATGATATTATTGAATTTATTTCCATTGTGGAACGTAGTTCTCCTTATGTTCTCTTTACGTGGCAAGAAGCAAATTAGGATCTTTTACACGAAGAAAGTTACAACAGTTCTTGCAAACCTTTCCACCTGTCAAATTTTCTATAAAATGTCAAATATCTCTGAAACGGCTAGGTTTAGGTATAGGATATGCTACATATTTTCGACTCAGAATTTTATGCTCTTTTCGAAAACCCTAAAATATATAGGGTGTTCCATTTGAAATAAGCAAGTTGGTATCGACTTCCGGTATAGGCTTGTAATTATTTTAGTTGGATTGGCCACACCGACATTAGTAATTATTAAAATTTTCAAAATTTTCTGATGCGTACTTTTCTCTATATCAATCGATTCAGTTCCCGGTGAGACACCCTGTATATTCAAAATAATATGCTTCGTCAAAGTGCGTACTTGTGTTCCCAATTGCGTTTTAACAGTATATGTGTTCTCTTTAATAATGAAAATATCCCAAAGATCTATAAAACAATATTATCTCAACGCTACCCTGGCATATGGATCTCTTCGTTCTTGATTTTACCCCAAATGAACAGTCAAGAATGATTTTTCACTTCAAAATAAGATTACATTACGTCAGTTGAAAGAGACTTTCGAAGTTTTAATACTATCATACAAACAGATTGCTGGAGTTACGTTACATTTTAGACACATTTTTACTTCCTCATATGGGGTGTTTCAAAAGTGAACTGAAAAGTAAATTTTCACAATTTCAGATAAGGGACATAAAATTAAGCTGAGACTATTTGCAATTTTCCTTGTATTCGGAGCGATTGTTTGACACAAATATCTGTAAAATACACGAAATTAAACGCTTTTTGCTTTTACTCTACTTCAAAAGGTTGAATTTGTCTTTTAGAGTTTAAAAGAGAGAAGGTGTTCTTTGTGTATAGTTTCAAATACATGGCGAGTTTGACCTACGTGAAAAGTATATAGTTCGGACATTTAAAGTTATAAACATCCTGAATTCTTAATCAATTTTATCTTTCGCACTATATAAAATGTTTGATTGTATTGACTATAATGCATATATATTGTAAGATATCAGAATGTTACCAAGTTTTTCAGAAATTTTGTCAAAAAGTATTATTGACATGAAAAACTAATTTGAATTGTTCCTTGTCACATTTTCTATAATTTTTAACTGAAAATTGTTCTAAGGAGAAAAAATGCTTTTTGCTCTCTACAGTAAATGTGCTGAGCGGGGTATGTGCTTTCTCAAATAATAAGTACTAGAGATGTTGGAAATATTGCTTTAAAACGGATATTAGCGAATAATAAGGATTTATATTTAATACACCGAGAGCAATGCTCAGTCATCCGTTAATCGGTTTCAAGCTCATTAGCTCTCATCAGTACGGAAAGAACTTGCACGAAGTGTTTCTTCTAGCTTAAATATAGATAATTCAATATATTGAAAGAAATACCCATAAATTAAATACTTTAAAAATAAATACTGTAATAGTAGCCCAGTTGTCAGAGAGTAATTTCGAAGAAAAGTTAGAATTAATTGTTACCTCGCTAATTTTTTCATGAAAGGCTAGTTTTTGCTAATAGAAAGTGACTCAAAAAAGTTTACCAAAACTTACCACCGCGAACCTGATAAACAATCCTCTGAAACGAAAAATTAAGTTTTTACTAATATCTCGAAAGATAATGAAAAAAAACGGATAGCACCACGTGAATGGCGGGAAATTTTATTAAAAAAAAGTATAAAAGTGTTTTTTAACAAATTTTTCCCTTAGCATGATAAATTATTACAGTTCGCTCAATATTTCAAGCGCGTCGCACAGGGAAATGAAGCATTTCTCGACAGCCGCTACATAATAAAGACAATTTGTAAACATTAAAAACGGGAAAAATTGGTAGCATTTTAAAGAGGAAGAGTTCAGCTTTCCAATGGTATACTTACTTTTAATTTTTATAATTTTTATTTCTTATAAATTGCACGTGAAAGTTAAGCTTTATCATTTTTTTTTTCCATTCTATTAAAACATTTGAAAAAAATCCTTGTAGATATAGCTTGTTTATACCTTAAACTTCAATCTAAGATTAATTATTATGATCTAAAATATCCTGGGTAGAAAAATTAACTTTTAAATCATTGGTATTTTTTCCATGTTTTAGGGTTAGGAAATTTTTGGTTGAAAACTTGTGGAAAACGGTCAAAAAAGGCTTGTAGGTAAATATATATATATATATATATATATATATATATATATATATATATATATATATATATTATTATTATTAATAAGAGAAAATAAATAAAATAGAGGGGGGCGAGCGTGGGTGCGTCTTTACTATGTACATACTTCGATATGCGATGTAAAGTAACGTTAGGCGTGGTTAGTAGTTGGATTGGTGACCGTTCCAACGAAGACCACGTTCTCGCCTCACCCATCTTCCAGCGGCTTGTATATCAGTGTATGCGCGGAAGCTGTACAACCTTAGGCGAGGGTTGTATAGGAGATATACCATCCTTCGGAGGGGATGTAAAGCCGTCGGTCCCTTGTCTATTAAATGTTAGGCAAGTAAAAGATCCCTACTCTTCTTAAGGGAAGAGGTTCGGCAAAATTCCTGGTTGGGGGTAGCTCGTCTACAGGCGTCGGTGTTAGGCCTCAGTAGCGGAAATAGGCCGACGTTAAATAAATGTATAAAAAAATAAAAAATAAAAAAAATAGAAGTATTATTAAACGAAGACGCTGCATTAATTCAAATGGTAGGAGACTGGTTAAACGAAACAGGCTAATTCTTAATAAAAAAAACCATGCATTATATTTCGAACAAATAGGTCAAACATCGATTTGTCAGGAATTAATTTTACAGTAAATAATGAAAACATAGCATTTACCGAATCAACAAAATTTTTAGGAACTATCACAGATACATTAAGTTGGTCATTAATTAATCTTAAAGCTGTGTATTTGACATACACAGCAAAATAAGAGTTCTTCCAAAAAAAAGCTTTGAGAACGGAAAGAGACTACTTTCAGAAACGTCAGCAATATACATTATTTCTGTGTTTATTCCGGTTTATATTATTTGCAAAACATAATCTCTGAATATTCCTTTGACGTAAACGTCACGGGCGCAGGGACTTTTTTCCAATAATTCTATTACTTTGTAGATTCGGTGATTTGTTTTTGAATAGGATAATAATACATGTGGTAGAAAACCCAAATAATAGAAAAGACTATTCGTAGAATGCCACAAATAACTTTCAGACAATATTTGGTCATACTATATTACACAACTATCAAAGAAACTGAACGGTGTATGTTACAGCATGAGAATATTAAGAAAATATGTTAATAATGTAACGATGAAAACAATTTATTACGCTTCCTTTATTTCCAAATTAAAATTTGGAATACTATTTTGGGGTAGTGCGGCGGATGTAAATAAAATATTTATCTTACAAAGCAAGTTCAATAAGAGAAACGTGTAGAGGGAAATTTAAAAAGAATAGAATATTGACAGTTTCTGCAATATATATCTATGAATGTTGGGTTTTTAATTTTAAGCATAAAGACAAATATATAAAACAAGAAATTAGTCATGGTTATGGTACTATACAAGTAAATAATTATAATTTTTCTATAAGCATGTACGTAAAAGGGCTTTATTATTCCAATATAAAGAAATTTAATGTACTGCCAGATAGAATAAAAAATATTAAAACTTTTAAGGGTTTTAAGAGAGAAATATTTAATTTCTTAGTCGAAGTGGAACCATACACAATCTCAGAATATCTAAACTATAGAAAATCCGATTTATAAAGCTTTAATTTATAAATAACATTTAGATTATAAAATAACTAAATTGTATTAGGTTATTTAAGAATTTTTTTATTTCTTTTTTAAATGAAATTGTAGAAATTGTCTTGGGCACGCTTTTAACCCACTATGTCTGTATGTATTTACTGTATATTGTGGCTGTTTGAAATGAATATTATCATTATAATAAGACATGATTCAAGAATGTAAAAATCTTCCAAACTAAATCTCGTACACTATTGTGACAAAGCAAAAATGAACGTCCTATATTTTGATAGTTCCCTAAATTCATTCTATATTACATAAAGATGTGTATCTCCAACATTTATTACTAACTTAGAAACCACTTAGATACAATATTCAATCAAGCGCCAGTGTAAGCAATTTAAATTACTCCCTTTCGATATAATCATCAATCTTTGCGTTAACCTCGTAACCTATTGTAGTCAACAATCTGGCGCTTATATTAAAGCGGTAATGCTATTATGAATTATTAAATTCTGTTTTCGATTTAACCCAATATAATAGTAGGGTCTACGGAAATATTATTTCAGTCAATACAAATGTATAGAAATCGTTTAGATCAACAGGCAAATATGGTTTCCTACTAGATACATAGATATTACTTTGAATATTGATTCCCAGGAAATGTATAGAAAATAAATGAAACGAATCATGATGGAAGAAAAAATCTTTAACTACATTACTTTCAAATTCGATGCCTTGCTTATAACTATCATCCGTTACTTTTTATTAATAAAACGAAACTTAATTAATACCATTAAAATGCGTTTATAAGAACTTAATTACGGCCGAATTAATTTGCTCTAAGTAAAAAAAATTGAACTATTTTATTTAAAAAAGTTTTTATGTCTGACAACTTAAAACAGTATCGTCGGGATAAAAAACACATTCAGTAGGCAATATTTTTCATTTAAGTAAAAATATCTCCTGATTGGGCTATACATAAAAAAATTCAGTTTCACTTGTATTGATCGCATCTGTATAGTCGCATATGTGTTGATTGGACGATTTTCATTATGAATGTCGACTGGAAAGGATGATTGATATCCGGGAAGCTTTCCTGAGCCATTTAATCAATTCTGAATGGGCTGTCTGTACGTCCATTATCCCTCAACTATACCATTATTTAACAATTTGCTATTCTTCAATCGTTACACTGAATGCTTCTCATCAATTGCCTGTCCTTGCCAATAATTTACAGTTCTTTTAATTCTACAAAATGATTGGTCCATTCAGAATAAATTATTCATAGATAAGCAGGCAATTTGTTAACACTCTGGCAATCCTAAAACTCTTACATAGAGTCCATAATTCATACAGATGCTTAATACTACCAGTTTCTATGTTATTTTAAGCAAATTAGAACAAATAGAAAAAGTCATTTATAAAAAGTTTTTATTTTGAAAGTACATTCTTGATAGGGGTGGGAATAAATATAAAGGGTGGCTCACGAAGTCGATATCTCGAAAACTTTGTTTGGTATTATACAGGGTATCCCAATTTTAAAAATGTAAGTTGTTCGAAAATGCATTACTGCAATACATTACTTTTATACTAGAAATGGACCGTATTTGACTGTTACCTGTTTGTTTCCCTTTTGTATAGAATGGCAAATAAACAAAGCAAAAGCGAACGACTAGCTGGCTTAAGTCGGAGCAAAGTGTCGTAGGTTCAGAGAACTTTCAAGGCCCTTTTGTGTGTGTGATATATAAGACTTTTGCTTGGGAAAAAGAGACAATGAAATATTGAAGTTAACTGGTGAAGAATGAGTAGATTTGTTTCTTTTTCTCTTAAAACCAGTCTTCTATAGATGAGACTGAAATTTGTTGGTAAGGAAAAGAGATAATTGTTATAATGAATCATAAAATGTATTTAAAATAATTAAAGTTTACAACATAAATTTAAGATATAATTTTAAAAATATAAATTTATTAAAATAAAATTTTGTCTAGTATGAAATTTTAAATAGAAAAAATTTTACAAAAAAAAGGAATTTAATACAAAGAATAACTGATGATATAACACCAATGTCCTATGATCGCAAACTGGAAGGGTATGAAGCTGGAATGTCCTGATACAGCAGTCCAGATTCCAATTGTCTCAGCAGGAAATTTAAACGTTTCTGGCAATTTAGTCTATCGCTAGACAGCATCTGATTTCAGATGGTAAATTCGAATTGAAAGATTGTAGAATAGCTTCTAGTATATTATTGTCAATTCTCGGTTATTTCGATAACCATCAGGTATTAATTGATAATAATTAATTAGAAAAACTAAAGGCTTGAGCATCTTAGCGTAAGCCAAAAAAATAATGTCACCTAATACTAATGCTTGCAATATTCAAATATTTGCAATATGCTTGCTAAATGCTAATGCTTCCAATATGCTGATTGTGAACTAAAATGTTAAAAGACCTTTTATTACCATGTGGTCACATGTAGAATATGGCGGTTGAAGTAAGCGGGATTTTTGAACTACTACTTGTATTTCTATTTTTTTTCTATGATTTCCAGGTAATTTCACATTATTGTCTCCCTAAGTACAAAATAGTACTTCTAATATTAATTTTATTACCATATTCCGGGTGTCCTAAATTTCATAGTCCAAATTTCAACAGATGAACTGGACGGTTTCAGTTTTAGTTATTATTTCGTTTTACAATCTATGAACATTGAAACACCACTGTAAATTTTCATCTTGTCAAATTTGGCATATGCAATAATTAGGGGAACCTTGTACACTTTTATTCATATATACAAGAAAGTAACCTTTTAATGCTTTTGGGCAATAGTACCTATCTTTAATAACTGCTGTTAATTTGATACCTCATTTCATGAATATCTGATGTTGCTAATGAGGAAACATCATCTTCTTCCGTATCTGAAATGTCTGATATTGAAATATTTGGAGCAATTAATAACCCAAGAACTTCTGTAGGAAAACGTTTTAATGGTTTTTGAGAAGTTGTCTGTAACTGTAATCACCAGGTCAGAATTAATTAACACTACCAACTGAGGGGCAAGGGGGTCGATATTGGAACCGATAAGGCAGGAAAGAGAAGCAAGAAATAATATAGAAAAATGAACTAATACCAGTAAAACATTTAATATTCATTCAATAAAATCTAAAAGCAATGATATTTATTTGTATTATTTATGTGTTGCCCTTATAAGGAGAGTGCATTTTCCTAAAGTGCTTCATGTAAGGTTTTTGACAACTAACTGTTTTAAAGCTTATAATCGGTATATTCATTTATATATTTGATGAATTTTAGAGGAAATTAAGTAAGCTAGCACACTGGTTTCGCTGGTTTTACGATTGATTTAATAAAAGAAACTTATTATCTATACCATCTTTTATTTTATAGTTAATGCTATATACTTCATCTCTTTCCAAACGTTGATGATTTCACTTTTATAAATTAATTATATTTTTAATTTTTTTTTATCTACTTAAAACATTAACTGTTCAAAATCGAATTGCCAGAATTAAAAACTGAACAGGACACACTACCTAGACTTCAAAATATGTTGTCAGTAAAATGTATATCGGATTGATTTTTTATACGTATGCAAAGAAGAAAATATGGAAGACAACAGGTCCTGCTAAGAGGAAAAAAGGAAAGCAATTTCAGCACATTAGGCATTTAAAAATATCCTGGTTTAAATTCCCGATGAAATACTTTCTAAAACATTACAATCAGAGTTTAATAACTATAATCGTCTAATAACGCTAATGGCTTCCATCATAATTACTGAAAACTTCCAGCAAATATCTTCTGGAACTTGCCTTCAGTTGCTCAAAACTTTTCCTGTTACTGAGATTTTTGTGTACTAATTGCAGAAGTTTCTGTCAAAGCGAATAGTTTAGAGCACATTACATGAAAATGGTGGGACATTCATCTACGCTGAATAGACTGCATTGTTTCTAGAACATCCCACATGTATTATATTATTATTATACGTACCTAGGAAATATGACATAGGTATTGCATGTAGCTTTCAAGACAGAAAAGTTTAAACATTTTTCGATTAACTATAGATCATAGAGTATACTGGTATCTTTCCTCCTTCTAACTTCTATAAGAAATTAAATTAGTAATAAACACATTAAAACCTCGCTTTCTCTCTCTGTCTCTCTCTGTCTATATCTCTCTCTCTCTCAACTTAACGCAAAATCTTAAATTTTTTACGTCTTATTTGTTTATCAAAGCGATAAAAGTAATTAACCATGACGTTTGAAAAGAGTTTGGTAGATAAAGAAATGAGTACTAATTGTGAATAAATGTAGAATTAAAATAAATATATTCTTGGTTCTTGGCTTAATAGATTTTAATTGTCTATTGATGGCATACCTAAGTTAAATAACTAATTTAGTATATATTCTAACTAAATCTGAGGATTAATTATCAGACGAGGACCTCCACCATCCTCCCCTCGATATTTCTCTACCTGTTAATTCACTTCCCAACAAATTTCCCAGTAGTACAACCTTATCTTATAACTTTAAACTGGCCAATTACCATCTGTTATACGAACATATGTCCAATACTGATTGGACCGTTTTAAATTACTTCAATGATGTTAATATTGCATGTGAAATATTTTATGATATTTTGAATTCTATCTTTGAAGCCTTTGTTCCTAAAACTAGACCTAAATCGAGTAAATACTCATCTTGGTTTAACAGATCTATAATCTCTGATATTAGATGTTACGCAAAAAATATAAATTAAATAAAGAACTAGAAGCTTATGAAACCTTCAAATTGTTAAGAAATTAAATAAAGAGTGACGTCGCGACAGCACGTAACAATACGTCGCGGACATGGAGAAAAATATTTCGTCTAACCCAAACACTTTCTGGTCCTATATTAATGATATCAAAAATTGTACAGCTATCCCTAATGTTATGAACCATAATGGAATCACCATGACTGATCCACAACAAATTGTGCATTTGCAAAATTTTTTGAAACCGCTTATATATCCCCGCAAGTTAATCAGTCAAATGATGAAATAGCATCTAGTGCTCCTATTCTTCAGAAATTTACAGAAGCAGGCACCTTAAAAGCTCTCAAAAAAATGAAACCTAAACTTACTACTAGTCCAGACGGCATTCCTGCATTTCTAATAAAAGATTGTGTACTTGCGCCTCCTTTGTCTATCATATTTAACCTATCAATCAAAACTTCAACTTTTCCAGAAGTATGGAAGACTTCTAAAATCTGTCCGGTCTACAAAAAAAAAGACGTCAGTAATAATAGACGCATCGTAATTTTATGTAATTTTAGTGAGGCATTCGAAATATTACTTCATGAATCTGTATTTTTTCAAGTTAAATCACAAATATGTGTTAATCAACACGGATTTATGCCAGGCCGTTCTACTTCAACGAACCTGTTTTATTTAACGCAGTACATCGCTGAAGTGTTAGATGTGGGAGGACAAGTCGATATCGTTTACAGGGATTTTTCTAAAGCGTTCGATCTTCTAAACCATGACAGATTGCTTCTTAAAAAGCCAAGTTACTTTGGTTTTGCTCTCAGTTTGATTGAATTTTTTAAATCGTATCTGTATGAAAGGCATCAATTTGTCCTTTATAGGGGCTTTAAGTCCAACGTAATTCATGCAAAATCTGGTATACCTCAAGGTTCGGTACTTGGGCCTTTACTTTTTAACATATTTGTAAACGATAACGTCTCCCAACTTAATTGCAATTCATTGTTGTAAGCCGATGACGTGAAAATTCTTACTAATATTAATAACATGGACGACATCAAGAGATTACAAGATGACTTCGCTAACCTTCACGCATGGTGTGATAACACCGAGTTACCCCTTAGTATAGACAAATGCTACACTTTGACTTTTAGCAGGAAACACAATCTTTCATTAAACGAATATATTATCAATAATACGATAATACAGAGGCGCGACAAACTGAAAGATCTTGGCGTTACTTTTGACACTAAATTTACATTTATTGATCATATCACTGAAACTACAGCTAGTGCATATAAAAAATTAGGTTTCATTATAAGAAATTCTAAAGGTTTTGAGAACCCCAACACCTTATTTGTCCTATTTAATGCCTTTGTTACATCTAAATTGGAATACGCGTCGATCATCTGGAATCCAGCTTACCTAGTACACAAAAACAACATTGAAAATACTCAAAGGCGCTTTCTAAAATATTTGTATTTTCGAGAAGAAGGTATATATCCACCTAGGGTTTTCCTCATGAGGAATTGCTCTCTATATTTCATGTACCTGACTTAAATACCCGTAGAATATTTAGTTCCTCGGTATTTTTACATAAACTTATTAATTTCAAATTTGACTCGCCCCAAATTTTAGAAATGATCAGATTTCATATACCAACTTTCCAGACTAGATCATATAATTTATTTTACTTAAGCACACCTCGAACAAATTTATTCAAACACTCTCTCCTGCATGTAATGTGTTCTAATTTTAACTCTCTACCCTGTACTAGTGACATATTTAATTGTAAAATTAAGGATCTTAAGGAAGCAATTTTAAATAACTGAAATCTATTTTGTTACTACTATTATTACTAAGTAGATATTCTCTTTGCTTCTTTTAAGTATTGTATTAAACTTAGATATTATGTATATTATTATATGTATTCATGATTTGTATTCGTATATATGTGTATTTAAGTATGTATATATTTATATACATTTAATTGTATATTCCTGCCCTGTAATTGGTTTTTCTGTTGGGCAGTGTATCAATAAATAAATACATAAATAAATATTCAAAGTATACCGCATAATTAATTAGGAATTTGTAGTATAAGGGATAGTTTGAACCATCAAGAGCAAAGTATCTTACACTTATGTGATCTACTTTCTTGATTAACAGTATATCGCATTTTTACATCGGGTAAGAAACATCATCGTTTTTTATTAACTCATAAAACATTTTAATGCCCCTCCGGTACTCTTCAGCTGTATGTCAAATAAATTATTACTGTCATCTGCGGAAGTACATTATATTGTTATTTTATTTATATTATTAATTCCGAAAGAACAAGAAAATATGTTGGAGGAGGTCTTTTGGAAAGTGAGGGTCACATTTGCATAAAATTATAATTATCTGTCACATAAGTATCTATTTATACTAGATATTTATTACACCTATTAAAAATTACTAGATTATATAAAATGAAGCGTCACGATTTCTGTCTACTTGTCTATCTCTACGCACGTCTTGGTACATAAAAATTTACGCAGTCTAGAAGGGGCCCAGTAGAGAACATCGATTGATGGTCGAGTGGTATAGTACACCGTAAAACGGGGAAAAAGTAGCTTCCTTCTTGAAAATATTTTTGTAAGGTACAACCACATGGGACCTTCGCAGCATGATAGAGTAGGTCCTTGGCCATGTGTGAAGGCCAATTACAAAATTTTTTAGGAGGTCAAATATTTTTTATTACGAAAAATGCCATAAATTTGTCAAAATTAATTTTCTTACTTTTTCACACATCTCTCGTGATATTGTTAAAGAACACGCCAAAACCCTCGATAAACTTTTCGAAACTGTAACAAAATCCAACATTTCGCATGAAAAGCGTGCTTCACTTAAAAACGCCGTTGGAAGAGGTTTTTATATTTTAAATTATATTTTCGCTCTACGGAGCGTTTTTTATGCAAAAATTTCAATAACTCATCAAGGAGGGTAATTTTAGAAAATGTAGTAAATGTCGCTGCCCAGGGACGTAATGTCTCCCCGACCACCAAAATTTAGAAACAGTAACAAAATTTGCCTTTAATTTCGGAAATTTCAAAATTAAAAACCCTTTTACGAATCCACGTTGTTAAGCACTGCAACTCGTGCGTTGTGTTAAATATGAGGACACGTTAATCCAGTTTTTATTCAAAGTATATCGACAGTTTTAGCGAAAAGTGACAAGGGTCCCCTATCATTCTTTAACAGTCGATTTTGACGGGAGAATGATGGGTTTTAACGGGATTTGGCCTAAACTGGTTCCTCAGTGATTCGGTGTCAGAAAAGTATAGTCACCATGTACTCATATGTGCATGGGACCGCCTTGCCTGAACGTATGAAATTGTAATTGCAAAATATAATTCAAAGTCGTTGCGATTCAAGCATTTTTAAACTTCGAGGAGTGATCAAAATTGATATTGAACTGAAAATACGTCAATAGACAGGCAAGCAAAAGCCCATCAAAAATTTGTAAACGTTAGCTCAAGAAACCGCATATTGGATGGTAGTTGGTACATTATAAGCCGTTCCTCACCATGTGTTGTACACGGGCCAGACTATAGTTTGTCAAAAACATTTTTCTTGAAGTTATTGTAAAACATGATTTTTTTAAAAAGATTTAATATATATTTTTGAACTTTATATTGTCTTTTTCTTGTGTTTTTCAAAATTCCCTTTCAGGTTTAATTTTAAGAAAGTGTTAGGACTTTATAGTGTTACGGAGTCCAATTGGTACCATCAGTGAAGCAATTAAGCATAAACGAACAGTAAGAATTTTGTATTATTCTGCCTCTGAAACAGTCGTTTGAGCCCTTCTTTGTGAACGTTAATATTCATTTTTGAAAAATATAGTAGAAGTCCTTCAGACGCAAAAGATGGATCGTTCACAATATCTCCGGAACCAATTGAGATAATTATGTATATATTTTTTTAATTGATAAATGAAATGTGAGCGAAGGTCACTGCTTTGATTTTTCGTTTTTATGGAAAATCTAATTTTTCTGTAAAACTAGGGAAAACTTGTACATTTAGTTTCCCTGCAGCACTTTTTTCAGTAAGCGAAAAACTTTTTTATTTTAAGGAATTTTATTATATCATCTGTGTATAAAATAAAGCTTACACTTCAAGGAAGTCTTTGAAAAAAACTCTAGTTCTGTGCGACTTATAGTTGTCAAAATTTTGTTATTTAAAGCTATGAGTTTTTCGATTCTAGATGCGCTCACCGCGTCGCCACGCAAGTGTTTGGACTATTCAATACAAGTAATCTTATATTGCCAGTTGGAAACAAATTCGGACAATGTTCTCAATATATAATAAATTAGGAAAGAATGGCAAAGAGCCTTTAATATCAATCATCAATCCAGTCGATATGTTGTTGACAAGCGGTCGGTGCATTTCTATCCTACGGAATCCCTTTTATATGCGTGGAGCCGACTTTTTTATTTGTTAATAAATATAGGACTTATTTAAAAAAGAAAGAGAAATCAAGTTACGTCTGCAGAAAAAATCTCACTATAACTACGTATTTTATATATTTATAGTGATGAATTCTTTATTGAAAATACTGAATAATATTATTTAACATCACACATCACTATTTAAGCAAAAAAACTTTTTGTCTTATGATGATTGATATTTTCTAATTTGCTAAATTCTTTTTAATAATAATGTATAGCGCTATTATTCAAATTTTTATTCTTATTTAGTGACTGAGTAAAACACGCACTCTAAAATAATCGAAGCTGCCCAAAAGCGATAAGATATTAACATCGTTCGTAAATTAGCCGGTTACAAAGATCTCTTTGTCTATAATGCTAAATATCACAAAAGGCTGTTATAGTCGGTACATACGCAAACGAAATATTAAATCTTGTCAAAGTAAGTCTGCTGCTACCACAACTTTCCAATCACTGAAAGACCAAAGTAATACATCAGAATCAGAGACAATCAGCTCTGACTCTGAATATTCTACCAAAATAAAATCAAGTGAACATTCCCAGACTTTTGATGAAAATGAAATTCTAATTTTATACAAAGCGGCGGGTATCTTAAAGAAAAAAATTGAAGAGTTTAAAACCCCAAAAAGTTATTTTCCTACTACAGATAATATAAACCAGAGAGAGTTTGAAAATCAAGTTCCTAATGAGTTGCTAAAATTTGTATCATGGTATTTAAAAATAAATAATTATCTGGTTTTTTTAATTCCAATATTAGGTATCAATATATAAATATACGGATTTTAAATAATATGCAACGCAAATAATGATATGTAAAACCTTCTGAGTGCTTATGAAAATTTATATATAATTCATATTAAAGATAATAAAGTACGTATGCACCCACAACACGCATAACACACTGATTAAAGCACAATAGAACCTCGCGAGCGAAGTTTTATGAAGTATCCTGCCCGCAGAAACTTAAATTCAAGTAACAATAACTTGGAACGTATAAGTCGTCAAGTATTGCGTTTTTTTTTGAAAAACTTCCATGATGTATATACGTATACAGGGTGAATCACCGGGAACTGAATCGATCGATATAGAGAAAAGTACGCATCAGGAAATTTTGAAAATTTAGATGATCACTAATGTCGGTGTGGCTAATCCAACTAAAATAATTACAAGCAGCTGGCACTTCCGCTTATACCGGAAGTCGATACCAACTTACTTATTTCAAATCGAAAATATGTAGCATATCCTATACCTAAACCTAGCCGTTCCAAAGATATTTGACATTTCATAGAAAATTTGACAGGTGCAACGGTTTACAAGAACCATTATAACTTTCTTCGTGTAAAAGATCCTCATTTGCTTCTTGTCACATAAAAAGAACACAAGGAGAACTACGTTCTACAACTGAAATAAATTCAATAATATCATACCAAGTGTTCCGTTTTTCGCGTTACATTTTGTCAACTTCAAACCGCGAAAAGTTGTTTAGGTCAAATGGATCACCCTGCATTTTCTTACGTCAAGTTGTGTAAAATTGAATTCCTTTTTTTTTTCTAATATTAGTATTGTGGGGGTTAAAATTACAACTTTTTGAAATATTTTCGATTTTATTAGAAATTCATGAATTGTTGTAATCATTTCATCAAAATAGCCATGATTAGAAACAATCAGTCATTATCTTATGTCAAAAAATGCCAGCACGTTTAAATTACACCCACGAAGACTTTTTAAATTTGTTTATTATTTATGGAGAATGTGATAAAGTAATATCAAGAACTTGCAGCACATTTGCTATTCGATATCCACAAAAACGCAAAATAACACTAACACTGTAACATGCGTATTAATCGAATTGAAGATATGGCATGAACTAAAATAGCAGAGATAAAATCAATTTAAAATATGATTTCATTTTAATTTAATAATTGCTAAAAATTCCGCCCTCGGACGTCGACACATCTTTCGCACCTTCGGATCAGTTCCTCATGGGTAACTCTTCTAATTGAATCCTGTGATATGTTTTGAAACGCATTTCTTACTCTTTGCATACAATATTCAATGGTTGTTAATGGGCTCTCATAAACTTTATTTTTAATAGTTCCCCAAGTGAAATAATCCAGAACTGATAAATCGGGCGAGCGAGGAGGCCATAAGAAAGGTCCATTATTGGTAATCCATTGGTCACAAAAAGTTTGTTGTAAATAATTATTAATTAAATATGCGTTATGTGGGGGAGCACCGTCGTGCTGATAAAAAATGTTTCTATGTTCGACGAGAGGTAAATTTTCTAAATAGGTATTATTCAAATTTTGTAAGCTATTCAGATATCTTTCACCTAAAAAAAACAAAAATTTACCTATACATATTAGCAGAAGAGAAAATTTAATTTACCGTTTAAATTTTCCTGATAAAATTGTAATGCCACCACTCTATCGTTTCTTATGGCACAGTAAATATTGAACTGCCAACTTTCCTGAAAGTTTCGTTCTCTGAACATATGAGGATTTCAGTCACTTCAATAATGCGAATTGTGTCTATTAAAAAGTCCATTTTTAGTAAATTTTGCTTCATATGTCCATATAATATTTCCCAAATAAGAATTTGTGACCCTCAGACCTTATTAGAATAAACTCACAAAAATTCTGTCTTAGGAAATCTGTTTCTTTTAATCCTTGAACCATATGGAATGACAACGGGTGAAACTTATGTTTTAATAAGATTCTGTGAATTGAATCCTTGCATAGTCTCGCTTCCAGAGCATCAGCTTGTTTTAATGACATCTTTGGAAATGCATGAAAGTATCCCAGAATGACTATTTCAATGTTTTCGTCATCAACAATAGGCTTTCTTCTTTGCATTTTTGCCTTAACAGAGCCATAATTTTTAAAATTTTCCACTATGCGTTTTACAGTGTTTGGTGACGGTTTCCGTTTTTCTGGATATCGAGTAGCAAATGTACTGCAAGTTCCTGATATTAATTTATCATATTCTCCATAAATGATAAACAAATTTAAAAAGTCTTCGTGGGTGTAATTTAAACGTGCTGGCATGTTTTGACATAAGATAATGACTGATTGTTTCTAATCATGGCTATTTTGATGAAATGATTACAACAATTCATGAATTTCTAATAAAATCGCAAATATTTCAAAAAGTTGTAAATTTAACCTCCATAATTCTAATATCAGATAAAAGGGAATTAAATTTTACATAACTTGGCGTAAAAAAATACAGGGTGTTCCATTTGACCTAAACAAGTTTTCGCGGTTTGAAGTTGACAAAATGTAACGCGAAAAATGGAACACTTGGTATGATATTATTGAATTTATTTCAGTTGTAGAACGTAGTTCTCCTTGTTTTCCTTTTATGTGACAAGAAGCAAATGAGGATCTTTTACACGAAGAAAGTTATAACGGTTCTTGCAAACCATTGCACCTGTCAAATTTTCTATAAAATGTCAAATGTCTCTGAAACGGCTAGGTTTAGGTATAGGATATGCTACATATTTTCGACTCAGAATTTTATGCTCTTTTAGAAAACCCTAAAATATAGAGGGTGTTCCATTTGAAATAAACAAGTTGGTATCGAGTTCCGGTATAAGCGGAAGTGCCAGCTGCTTGTAATTATTTTAGTTTGATTGGCCACAACGACGTTAGTAATTATCTAAATTTTCAAAATATTTTGATGCGTACTTTTCTCTATATCGATCGACTCAGTTCCCGGTAAGACACCCTGTATACACTATGGCAAAATTCCTTAAAACAAAGAAATTTTTCGCTTACTGAAAAAAGTGCTGCAAGAAAAATAAACGTTAAAATTTTACCTAATTGTATAAAAAACTAGGTTTTTTATAAATACTGACCTTCGCTCACGTTTTCTATATCGATCAAAAAAAAATCTTGACTATCTCAATTGGTTCCAGAGATATCGTGAGGGATGTGTGAAAAATATAGGAAAAATTGATTTTGACAGATTTATGACATTTTTCATAATAAAAAAGTTGGGCCTCTCAAAAAAATGTTGTAATTTAGCCATTTCTAATGGCCAAGGGCCTAATCTATTATTCTGTGAAAGTCCCATGTGGTTGTACCTTAAAAAAATTTTTTTAAACATTTTTGTCGCTTTTTGAGTCGACTAGTAAGCGCACTTGCCTCTCACCCAGAAGTCTGGTCTGGGTACGATTCCTGGTCGTGGCAGTGGAAAATACTGAGAGAGGGATTTTTCCACTATTCACGGATACTGGGTGTGTGTTCTTTGTCTCTTCTAGAGCCTTCCGGGATAAAGGGGGTCGTAATTACCTGTAGTGTTATTATTATTATTATGAAGTTTAGACAAAAATTTCTATTTATAAATTTAAAAAAATCAATGTGTTGTCAAAATTGTAAGAGACATATCAAAACCGCATTGTTTCACACATGTAGGGATATGTGGCCACTAAAAAATAGTTACTTCATGAAACTTCTTTAGGTCTGTTATAGAAAGAGTTTAACACAGAGAAAGGTGTTGCCAGCAATAAATAAATATTGATTTATGATTGATGAATACTAGAGCTGAGAAGTCAATGCTATGGTTATTAAATCAATTGTCGTGTTAACAGAACATGCTGCGAGAAAGTAAAATGATTGGCTCTCTATCTATAATAATACATTGTTTTCTTTTACCTCAATTTTTTTACCAAAGATTAATAATGGGTCTCCGGATTTAGGTATTATAGCTTATTCTCTATATTGTAAAACTCTACGTGGTTCGTTATAGAAGCTTTAATAGCACAATTTTTATTGTCGTTCTTGGGAATAAAATAAATACAAAAATAAATTAACAGAATAAAAAGAAATTCAGGCCAAGAAAAATATATGTCACATAATAATGGATCTTTTCACTTTGGTGACATATAAGCAGCGGAAATATGAGTTTCAGCGGTAAATTGATTTCGCTTCTATCTCCTTTTACAAACCAAAATGAAACAGGAAACGTAAGATGATTGGATATTTAGATAATAGATCTGAAATTACATCGGAAAATGGAGAAGTACCAAAATACAGGGTATGACAAAAAGCTCTGATAATTATAAATATGATCATTAGATTGGGCTGTTTCTTAATGAAAATCCATTTTTTATGTTTTATTTAACGCCCTACTCATATTAACATCCATTATCCATAATGAGAGAAGAATGAGAAACGTCATAGTAGGGGAGGAAGATTTCAATGATTTCCCAATAATTTATATATCACCGATGGTTTAATAATATTTTTAACTTAATCTAATATCTACCGCGTAATAACGAATATACCAGAGATTAAAAACAGAGACACTTACTTCTCGCTCAGAGGTCTACCAGGGCATTATGTAAAAACAGACAAAGAGTGCGACCAATGAAAAGAGGGAATATTTAACGACTGGAAAAAACAAAGGAAATTATATCTAACCTATGCTAAATATCGAGTTTAATACTCTTAAGAAATTCTAGTGTCATAACTACTATTTTTATTTAGCGCTAATAGATGGCAAAGATTATAAGGATAGTTAACCTTTTGTTTGTGTAATTTTTTGTGAAGGAGATCGCTCTTTGATTTGTATTTTCAACATTCAAAGAATATATGGTCTAAATCTGCAGCATGGCATTACCCGTCTCACATATGTCCGAGTCTACAATTCCTGTGTTCTTAAGGTGTGCCGGATAGCACCCGTGACCAAATTTTAATCTACTTATTGTTATAATGTCTTTTCTGGTGTAACTCAAGTATTTGCACCAATAAAATGCAGGAATATTTGGTTGAATAAGTGCATAGCGCGTAGGAGTTGTTATGCCATACTCTTTCCATAAGGTTGATCAAACAATTTTACTTTTATTTTCGAATATGCTTATAAACTCTTGAACATGTAAACCATTGTTCAAGAATTCTCCTTCATAAATGATTTTTTTGCTATGATATCTCCTTTACGCTCTAAGCCCGTAGCGGCTTTACTCAAACAAATTTGACAAACCTTCCCCTCTGTTTGTGTAGCGTTGTCAAAGGGGTAAATTCATTTATTGAACATGTAAAAATAAATTATGCATATTTTTTTTATCACGACACGTCAGTTTCCTTGTTTTCCTATTCAAGACAATGTTAGTCAATCTAGGAAAAATAATAACTGATATTTTCCACCTCGCCCCTACCCTAACTTCAACTAATATGACATCTGAGAAATATTTTCATCACGGCACGTCAATTTCTCGTAATTACATGTTCTTGATGACGAAGATCCGATTAACAATATCAACCGACAATTTGGCCATTGACTGCGAAAGGTCTGGGTTTTTTTTATTATGCAATTTTTAAGCACTTTCAAGTTATAGCGGCACATCTGTTTCCTACGTCATATGATTAATAACGCTTGGAATGGGGTGGGAAAATAATAACTTTTATTTTCAGCCTTGCATTGTTGTTTCTTTATAAAATGAAAATTAGGAAATTTATTAGTATGGCTCTGCTTTTATACAATAAATATAAATATATCATGCTCAGTTTTAGCCATTAAAAGACTGTATACGAAATGACAATATTCACATTTGAAAATTTCATCGATAAACAGGACATGCGTTCTTATGCTTACTTGTATGTTATAAAAACACAAATAAGAACGACATGATAAAAAGTATCAAATATAAATATACGTGACGGTGGTCTACTTGTTAGTTGTACAAATTCCGCAGAATGTGATAAATTCAAAGAACTCGCCAACACGAAGTTAAACAAAAATTACACCATCAAAGAAGTTCCAGCACTTAATCCGCGGTTCAAAATCGTAGGAATATCAGAAAAACTCAGTGAAGAAGATCTTATTAAATGTCTAAAATCACAGAATAAAAATGTCACATCCGAAAACAGTGTTTTAAAAGTTATATCTTTATTGCCTTTAAAAAAGAACAGCAAATTGTATCAAGCTGTGATTCAATCCGACATACCTACCTATAATAAAGTCGTGGAGTACGGAAAGTTATTTATAGGGTATGACTATTGTAGTATTTTTGACGCAATCGAATTGCGCCGTTGTTTTAAATGCTGTGGGTATCACCACATTTCTAATCACTGCACATTAAAATATTTTATCTGCTCTCTCTGTGCCCAAAATCATAAATTAGAAGACTGCCCTAGAACTGATATATTGCACTGCATTAACTGTCATAACTATAATAGCGACCCTGTTAACGTCAGTCATGCCGCATGGGATAAAAATTGCCATGTCTATAATCTCGCTCTACAAAAATTTAGAAATAACATAATCTCCCCGTAATAGCAATCCGCATCTACTGCTTTCGAGAAATCTAATTCTTGCACATTTAAGCGTACCTCTTCTATCATAACTTGTTACTATCGAAATGTACGCGGGCTCCGTACAAAGACGAATGACTTACTCGTTAGCTCTGCAGCTGCTGGACAGTACGACATCGTTGCATTTTCTGAGACCTGGCTTAATGATGACATTTATAATTCCGAAATCTTTAATGCTAACCTATATGATGTTTATCGCAGTGATCGAAATTTCAATGCAACCAACACTTAAAGAGATGGCGGTGTATTAATTGCACTAAATAAGAAGCTGAATGCTTGTATCTTTGACTTTAAATCTTGCTGTGATATATTTGATGACCTCTCTTCTATCGATATTGTGTCTGTAAAGTTAAAACCGTGCAAGGATAATAACTACTTATATATATTTGTGGTATATGTACCACCTCAGCCCACTAGTGATAATTATGAAAAATTATTCGATGCTTTCGAATCCTTATACACGATTTATGGATCGAACATTTTAATTATAGGTGACTTTAACATTTCGGAATTTATTACAGGTTCAACCTCTAGTCGTAATTTCAATCTAGTACTTAACTTTTTCAACTTTTTTAATTTTAATCAATATAACAATGTCTTAAATTATAATAATAAGCTTCTTGATCTGGTTATTTCCAACTGTGTGTGCAACGTTTTTAAATCACCCGACGTTTTAATTTCTGAGGATCAACACCATCCTGCTTTAATTGTTGAAACCACATTTAGCAAAAGTAACTTATTTCCGCAGAGAAGCAACGAAGGCTTTAATTTAAAAAAAGCAAACTTCCCGGCGTTATATCAAGAACTGGCCGTGGTTGATTGGACACCTTTAACTTTGCATTCGGATGTCAATGCAGCAGCCTGCGAGTTTTATGATACGTTAAACTCAATTTTTTTAAAGCATGTACAAAAAAAATTCCTACCAATAAAAGTTATCCACAGTGGTTTGATAGTGATTTGATATCTCATATTAGACAAAAGAAACGAGCCTGGAAAATATATCGATCGTCACATTCTGACGACGATTACAACAAGTTCAAAGCCTTAAGATCAACGATAAAAACTAAAGCAAATGCTGCTTATAAAAGATATGTCGCCAAAATAGAGTCAGATATTAAAACTGAGCCAAAAAATGTCTGGTCATTTATCAATGCTAAGAAAGGTAACACGTCTATTCCAACATCAATGACTTATAACGAACGTCATTTAGATGATCCTCAATCAATTGTAAACAGTTTTGCCGATTTCTTTTCCAGCGCTTACACTAATTCGTCTGAAGTCGATCCCAATAATTTATCGTTTGCAAACAATAATTTATTTCACATAAAAAATATCACTACTGAGGAAGTACGGAAATCTATAAGACTAATTAAGCCTAAAATGACCAGTGGGCCTGACCCTATACCAGCGTTCCTAATTAGGGACTGCGATATCATTTTCTCACATCCGCTGTGTATAATATTTAATTTAATTCTACATACCTGTACCTTTCCCGACATCTGGAAAATTTCCAGAATATCTCCTGTTTATAAGAAGGGTTCAAAGAATGAAATCGCTAATCACAGACCAATTGCTATCCTGTGCAATTTCTCCAAAGTCTTTGAAATGTTAATTCATACTTTTATGTCAGGTCATCTGAAAAATATTATTTTACCAGAACAGCACGGTTTTATTGAAGGACGCTCCACTGTCACTAACTTAATATGTAAGACACAATTTATTAACGAAATCCTTGATCGAAGAAGTCAGGTAGATGTTATCTACACTAACTTCTCCAAAGCATTTGACAGACTTGACCATGGTTTACTGTTGAGCAAGCTGGAGAATATCGGTCTCAGTGGTGGCCTGACTGCCATGTTTAGGTCCTACTTGACCGGTAGAACCCAGTTTGTTCAATGCCATGGTCATCGCTCTGCTGATTTTGCCCAGACATCTGGAGTTCCCCAGGGTTCGTTTTTGGGGCCTCTTTTGTTTGTGTTATTTATTAATGATATTGCCACCAAATTGGAAGTGAGATTTCTTCTATATGCAGATGATTTAAAGATACTTTGTGAGATAAATTCGTTACACGATTGTGTTAGGTTGCAAAGAAATTTAAATTTGATAAACTTCTGGTGTATTGATAATCATCTCCCTCTCAATATCAACAAATGCAATGTAATGTCGTACTGTCGTAAAAAAGACTTGCTAATACACGATTATGCTCTTGATGGTTCCATCCTTAGTCGGCCAGACTTAATAGTCGACCTTGGTGTTACCTTTGACTCCAAACTATCTTTTAATTACCATATTGGTACCACTGTAGCTGCTGTATATAAGAGTCTTGGTTTTATAATTCGCAATATGAAGGATTTTGAATCTATCCACATATTGCGCCTGTTGTTTGTAACATTTGTAAGGTCCAAGCTGGAATATGCATCGGTGGTATGGAGTCCAATATACTCTGTACATGTTGCCTCCATCGATAAAGTTCAACGACGTTTTTTTAAGTCAGCCACGTTCGTCCTAGATAGTTCCTATCCTCTCAGAGGCACTCCACAAGAGGTATTTTATGAGCGGTTTCAAATGAGTAGCTTAATTAGCAGGCGAGCTATGCACTCGGTCATCGTATTATACAAAGTAATCCATAACAAACTGGACTGCGACTTTATAGTTTCACGACTTGATTTTCATGTCCCTAGAACTAATGCTAGAAGCAACCACCTGTTTTATATCCACACCCACAGAACAAACATCTACAAATGCTCTCCATTGTATCAGATGGTACGTAACTACTCGGATATTGAGCTCCAGCTTGATATACTTTGCTGTAATTTGAAAGATATTAAGCGATTATTTATATAGCCACTTTATTAATTTTTAAAATTTTATGTTATAGTTACATATATATATTTTTTTCCTCTCTTTTATTTGTCATTAGATTAGATTATTCCTTTCGTGTCACTATTTTACTTGTTTATTGGTGTCTTGTTATTCTATTTATGCTGTCTATTTAGTTTTATGTTATGTATTATGTTCATCGTGTATTTTACACCTCTTTGTTTTACTTTACAGTTCGCTGTCATACTTATCCTGTAATTTGGGTTGATACCCGTTGGATATTTTATAGAAATAAATAAATAAATAAAATAAATAAAAACTAGACAAAATATTGAGTTTCATATTTAATTGCCTTATAAGTTATAGTCCCTTTAAAGGGGTACATTCAAAACTATTTTCATTTTTTTACTCAAAAAATAAAATTCCAAAAACAAAGCATTTAGCATATCTACTACATTTATTGAAAGGCATCTTGTTAATTTTTTTCATCCCCTTGAGTGCTTCACCAAGGGGTGGAATGGGCAACCCCTAATACATTTTTTCGTATACCTTCCTGTGGTTCAAAGATGATGAGCTACCAGAATGCGCTGGTGACATTCTAATAGATGAAACCAAAGTGAAGGTAAAAATACAATTTTTCGTTGTCTGCATCAGTTATATTTTATATGTAAAGAATTTTATATTATTTTTATTTCAATTTTGCAGCTTCAGAGGACAATGATGATGAAAATAATGTAGATGACGCTGTTAAAGATGATAATGACAATGAAGATGGGGACGATGGAGGATGAGAAGACGATGGAAATAGCATAAACATCGACGTCTTGGTTTCGGACGAAGATGAAACCGTCGGCGAAGATGAGGAAATAAGTGAGGCCGACGATGGCAATGATGAATGAGATACATATGCAAATTTAGCTCGTTATGAGATTTTGTAAAACTACTTTGTACTATAATTCAGTTTGTAAAATTATTCATAAAATTAATACATTTCATTATCAATATTTTTAAAATAAATTGTATATTTTTTATATGAAGGCCATATCCAGCGCACTATTTTCATAATATAAAATATTATTATACTTATATTAGGAAATGTATGCTAAATTATACAATCAAAATAATAACCCTGCATAAATATTTCTAGATTTTGTTGTCAGCTCTTTTTTACATAAGTAATATGATCCATGTTCGACACTCAAACCATTTGTTACAATAATTTTAGAACCACTTTTTCTAAGCATTTTTCTAAAATTAACCTCTGACGTGAGCACGTGTCTATAAAAAATCAAAGAAATTACTTACCCAGAATACTCTTCTGAACGATAACTTGCTTATTAATCCGAATAAATCGAAATTTCAATTGCAGATAGGTTGGAATATTATTATAATTCCTATATTTTATAATTTTATAAACAAACCAAAATACTAAATTAAAATTAGGTTAAATTTAGTTTTTGATCTGGTATCAAACCGACTAGCAACCACGTGCCTTGAGGAACTTTAAAAACTAAATCGATTATAAAAGATTTTTTGATCATTTATGCTATTATTGTGTAGACAATTTTTGTAGACAATTTGTTAAAATTTTACCTAGTGAGCCAACTGTAGTCGAAAAGCTTAAAAGTGGTAATTGGACAGTAAATTAGAGCGTGGTGACATCTATCGCAAAATGTGTAATTTATTATTATAGATAGGTGAATTGGTATACTATTATTAACTTACGGAAACCTGTAAAAGATTGCACGTCACAACTCCATCTTACCAAAATAATTTTTTAAAAATTTCAAATCAAAAGGATTTTTTTAAACAAAGTTTTTTAAATGTGATAAGTATACCAATAAATATTGTCTGAAAGTTATTTGTGTCATTCTACGAATATTCTTTCCTATTATTTGGGTTTTCTACCACATGTATTGTTATCCTCTTCAAAACAAATCAGCGAATCTACAAAATAATAGAATTATTGGAAAAAAGCCTAACTAAATTAAGTGTAAATAGCATAATGGAACTCTTAACACTGTGTATAAAAACAACCTATTTTCAATTGGACAATGAGTTCTATCAGCAGGATTTTGGTATGGCTATG
This sequence comes from Leptura quadrifasciata, assembly GCA_963675555.1. Taxonomy (NCBI): domain Eukaryota; kingdom Metazoa; phylum Arthropoda; class Insecta; order Coleoptera; family Cerambycidae; genus Leptura; species Leptura quadrifasciata. Next base: position 143,802,193 of record OY776676.1, on the reverse strand, counting down.
GGGTCTGCATTATCACCAATTTTAAGCAACATATTTATGGAGAATTTTGAGAACACACATATTCAAAATTGTATAAACAAACCGGTTGTCTGGTGGAAATATGTTGATGACATCTTTGCAATTTGGCCTCATGGTGTCGATTTACTAGATAATTTTTTGGAAAATATAAATAGTAAGGAACCGTCTATTAAATTCACATTAGAAGTAGAAAGTAGGAATGAACTACCGTTTTAAGATGTTTTAATTAGAAGGGTAAATAATACAATTGAAACAAGCGTTTATAGAAAACCAACACATACTAATAGATATCTAAATTTTAACTCAAATCAGTCAATAAATGTTAAAAGGGGTGTTGTAAAATGTTTATATGATAGGGCTAAAATAATTTCATCTAATAATGAAATATTAAATAACGAGAAAAAATTTATCAAAGAGGTTCTAGTACAAAATCAATATCCTGAAGCCTTTGCTGATAGAGTTTTCATAAATGTTGAAAATAGGGACAATCAGGTACGACAAAAACCTGAACGTCAATATACAGCAATAATTCCTTATATATACGGACTATCGGAAAAGCTACTCCGTATAGGTGACAAATTTGATGTTAGGACGATATTTCAAACGGGGAACACTTTAAGATCTATTTTAACAAAAACAAAACCGATAAACAGGGAGCAGAATTCAAAAAACTGTATTTACAATATCCCGTGCGAATGTGATAAATGTTATGTGGGTGAGTCATCCAGACCTTTCAGTGTGAAGCTGGATGAGCACAAGAATTACATTAGAAAGAATGAAATTCAGAAATCAAAGATTTGTGAACATGCTTGGGAAAACGGACATAGGATAAACTGGGACTCGACAAAAATTTTAACAAAAGAAACAGATACCAACAAAAGAAAAATTAAAGAATCAGCAATAATCTTATTAAATGAAGATAAGTGCGTACCGAATTGTTCTGTAGATATTTGTACAACCTGGCTACCAATGTTAAAAGAATAACTTAACAAACTCAAAATTATCTAAATGAAAATATCATCAGTTCTATGTTCTCTGTAAGTAGTAAGTATCTATGGAAATAACATAAACAGAATCTTAAAGCTGTGTATTTGACATACACAGCAAAATAAGAGTTCTTCCAAAAAAAGCTTTACTTTCCGAAACGTCAGCAAAATACATTATTTCTGTGTTTATTTCGATTTATTTTATTTGCAAAACATAACCTCTGACTTTTGCTTTGGCGTAAACGTCATGGGCGCAGAGGCTTTTTTCCAATAATTCTATTATTTTGTAGATTAGTGATTTGTTTTTGAAGAGGATAACAATACATCTGGTAGAAAACCCAAATAATAGGAAAGAATATACCAATAAACTTTTACTAGGAGAAAAAAATCTAAATATACATATCTAAGTAAAAATTACCAAAAATGTTTTCTAAACAAAAATAATTAATGTACAAAAATTGAGTCAAGAATAAACAGTTTTTCTGCTACTAGTATTCTGGTGCTGGTATAATTCAGTATATAACAGCCCCATAATGCAAGATGTGTGGAATTTCAAAAAAAAAATCTTGTTTAAGGAAAGAAATTTTTCAAAAATATCTGATTGAAGTGTGACAAATTAAATTAAATGCAAGTAAAATGTTATATAAACTTTACAGTGAAGCATATAGATACATAACAAAATATCTCAGTACATTGTAGTATATAACAAACTAAAATTTCCTAAATCTAAAATGTTAAGCTTGTCGTGACGCGACAAGAAATTTTTTTTTTCAAATACCAGAAAGGTGGTATCAAAGCTACAACAGATAATGTTAAAAAATTCTTACGATATACTATGCATCAAGACACCTACTAAACATTTAAAACAAAGGCCAACTTACAACTGGACAATAACGCAAAAAAGAAAATTAAATATTTTGGTCAATTTTTGGCCTTCACTAACGAGAGTTCAAGTTGTTCGGTCACTCAATCGTCAACTAGAATTTCCTATTACATAAAAAGATCTCATCCCAGAAAACTACAAAATGCAAGACTTCTCTTCTCCTCGAAATACCAAGTAGCGATGAACTAATTGGTAAATCGCCGTGGTTGCTAGTCATTTTTGATCCGGTATCAAACCGACTAGCAACCATGTGCGTTTTAACTAAATAATCCCTAGTAAAGTTTTCGGCTCAATTTTTTTTATTTAAAAAGGAAGTTTGACGGTGCTTGGTTAATGTTTATAACCATTTCTACTCACAAAAACAACTGGAAATGACTTAAACTGACAGTTCGACAATTCGATATCAGAGTACCTACTTGAGGAGGGGGGGTGTAATGGGGTAGTGAAGCGCAAGCTATAGCCTCTCCTACTCAATTGTTAACCTCACCTTCGCGATGAGTTCAATTTGAACTTGGTGCACCCTGTTTTCACTAACGAGGCTCTAACGACCGAGTAAGGGCGGAATAACCCCCTTACCTTTTGCCGTGAGCACATCCACCTTCTCACGAAGAGTGCGGTAAAAATAACCCACCGCACACAAAGGTTGCTTTTGGAATCGCTTGGTTACCCCATCGTCGCAGTCTCCTTCTGTGCCATGGGACCACACCACTCGCCTTCCGCAACCGAGCTGGTCAGTTGCATACCTGCTCCAGCTAAAACTTCAAATGCAGCTTCGTTTTCAGTCGATTAAGGCTTTAAAAAATGATGGAGCGTTCAAGTGGGACAAAATCATCCGGAGGTAAAATACCCTCCCGATCGGATCTCCGGGGGAGGGTGCCCACAGGGACACCTCATCGAATGTCGAAAAAACACCGACAAGTTAAATCCAACAAAACTAATTCTTTCATCTACGGTGCTTGGAATGTTCGTACTTTGAACGACAGCACTCGCACCGATCGGCCTGAAAGAAGAACTGCTCTAATAGATAGAGAACTTCACCGACTCAATGTTGACGTTGCAGCTCTCAGCGAAACTCGATTTTTGGAGGAAGGCTCTCTCACAGAAAAGTACTACACCTTCTATTGGAAAGGTCTTCCCACCAATTCAAGAAGACAACATGGAGTAGGATTTGCCGTTCGGAATCAACTTGTATCCAACTTAACACAAGTACCACAAGGCCTATCCGAGCGTCTAATGCTGCTACGCTATGAGCTATCAGATGGCAACGCGGTAAATCTAATAAGCGCCTACGCTCCCACTCTGGATGCAAGTCACGAAACCAAGGAAAGCTTCTATCAACAGCTGAAAGAAACCCTCTGTAGAATACCTAAAACGGAACGACTCGTTATTCTTGGCGATTTTAACGCTAGAGTAGGGAGAGATGCAGAAACCTGGCCAGGCATCATAGGCAAGAACGGTTTGGGCAACATGAACGCTAACGGTCAACTACTCCTAACTAAATGCGCCGAACATGATCTAGTGATAACAAACACCATTTTCCGACAAAAGGATAAATTTAAAGGCACCTGGCGTCACCCCAGATCAGGTCACTGGCATCTACTGGACTATGTTATCGTACGTAGGAAGCATCTCAAGGACGTCCAAATTACAAAGGCGCGCATTGATAGCGAATGTTGGACCGATCATCGTCCTGTTGTCTCTAAAATGAAAATTGTTATGAGACCCAAACACCGAAGAACTCAAGTAAAACGTAGACTCCGTCTCTGTATTAGTAAATTGCGTGACCAACAAACCGTCGAACAGCTAAAGCAAAAAGTTCAAGAGAATTTGAGTGCACTAGAAGAAACCAATTCTGTAGATGTCGCTGCTACCTGGACACAAATTAAAGACAGTTTAAAAAGTGCGAGTGAGGAAATTCTTGGCACTGCAGCAAGTAAGAAACAGGAGGACTGGTTCAATGATAATGAAGCTTTTATACAAGAACTTCTTGACCGCAAACATACTGCCTTCCAAAACGCTATCAACCACCCCAACGACTCATCAAAAGCAGAAGCTTTTATCCAATCTAAGTATGAAACGCAACGCGAAATCAGAAGAATAAAGAACGAGTGGTGGGCAAGCAAGGCCAGAGAAATTCAAAGGTACGCCGATTCACACGACTACAGGAATTTCTTTCAAGAAGTAAAAGCAGTGTACGGCCCCAGTCGGAAAAATATGTGCCCTATTAAAGATTTAAATGGAAATCTCCTCAAAGAAGACCAGGAAATAAGAGCCCGATGGAAAGAACACTACTCTAACATTCTTAACCAGCAAAGTCAAGCCGATCACGATATTATAAATCTTATCCCTCAATATGACACCTTCGAAGACTTAGATAAACCACTAACAACGGAAGAGATCTTAACCGCCATTGGGCAGCTAAAAAATAACAAATCTCCCGGCGCCGACTCACTCCCAGCTGAGATCTTTAAAGCTGTGTCGTCAGAGCTCATACCCTACCTCAAAAAACTGTTTGATGTCGTGTGGGAAAGTGGTCAAGCTCCGCAGGAGTTTCGTGATACACTTTTAATCAACCTCTTCAAAAACAAAGGGAGCGCTGCGGACTGTGGAAATTACAGGGGTATAGCTCTCCTGGCTGTTGGAGGGAAGATACTCACTAAAGCGATGGCAAATAGGCTAACACCTGTTATGGAAAAGTTACTTCCTGAAACACAGAGTGGCTTTAGACCAAACCGAGGCACATCGGATTTAATCTTCACACTTAAACAGCTTCAAGAAAAAGCACTCGAACATCAAGGAGAAATTCACATGGCCTTCATTGATTTAACCAAGGCGTTTGACTCGGTGGACAGGGAAGTGCTCTGGAAAATTATGTTCCGCTTAGGTATCCCTAGAAAATTTGTGGAAGTATGTCGCAGTCTACATACAAACAACAACGCCCAGGTTATGTATAATAATGAGGCAACCGAACCTTTCCAAACCCTCACTGGAGTTAGGCAGGGATGTGTCCTGGCACCCCTACTCTTTAATTTGTTTACCACTGCTCTAACAATTATTGTTGACAACAAACTGACAGTCAGAGGAATAGGTCTCAGATACCGTTTTGATGGCGGTCTCTTTAACATAGGACGCTTTAGAGCTTTCACGAAGACACGCACACGATTCATTTGTGATCTCCAGTATGCGGATGACTGTGCACTTTTAGCCTCTACGCCGGAAGAGCTTCAAGAACTTTTAGATGTGTATGCCCAGAGCTATGATTCCTTGGGACTTAAAATCAACATTGGAAAGACTAAGATTATGTCAACTCCTCATCAAGTGAACCAAATAGACATTACACTTAACGGAAATTCTCTTGAAGTGGTGGATCAGTTCAATTACTTAGGCAACGTTGTTAATGACAAAGCAAACATGGACAGCGAGATTCGCGATAGAACTAACGCTGCATCTAGAGCACTCTGGGGACTTAGAGAGAGAGTATTTGACAACCACGACCTTGCTTTGTCAAAGAAAATGGCTGTTTACAGAGCAGTTGTCATTCCAACACTGCTATATGGATGTGAAAGCTGGGTCACTTACCGTCGTCATGTGAAAGAATTAGAACGTTTTCAACAAAGACACCTCAGAAGTATGATGAAAATCCGTTGGTTCCATCACATATCAAACGTGGAAGTACTCAGGAGAGCAAACAGCCTTCCAATTGAGGTGCTTATTTCAAGAGCACGCCTAAGATGGGCAGGTCACGTTCATCGTATGCATGATAACCGCCTTCCTAAATGTACACTTTATGGTGAATTGCTAAGCGGTAGAAGAAGGCGTGGCGGTCAACGAAAGAGGTTCAAAGACGCTCTCCATGAAAATCTAAAATCCTGCGGTATTGCAGACGAGCAATGGGAAAAACTTGCAGCGGACAGAACCGAATGGCGAGGGGTTGTGGCCAGCTATCAAGGAGATGTTGCTGCAAGAAGGCCGAATCCAAGACCTAACCAGGTCTATGTTTGTCCTGACTGCGGTCGACATGTGCTCTCCCGAATTGGCCTCTATAGCCATAGTCGTGTGCACCGTAGATGAATGGGAATTACAATAGACTACACCTTTTACTTGTTTTTTATTGTACACAATTTATCGACTGTAACATTTTTATACTCGGACTCGAGTAACGGCTAATAATAATAATAATAACCTACTTGAGGAACTTTAAAACTAAATCGATTATTAAAGGCTTTTCGATCATTAGCCATCTTTATGTTATCATTTTGTATACAATTTGTATACGCTAAAATTATAGTGATAGTTTATATTTTAGATTTCCATGGCATACATAATTATTTTATAACTTGTTAAAATTTTATCTAGTGAGCCATCTGTAGGCGAAAAGCTTATAGATGGGAAAGATGGCGCGTCACAGAGTTTTAGGTAATCACCCTGTATAGTAGGAATTTTATTGTTTTCTTTTTTCAATATTCTATTTTAATGTTAGTGCTTGGAGAGAATCTCTACAACGGTGTAAATTTACATAAGATAGTGCTCACCTGTTGTGTAAAATGGAGATCAGATTTTGACAGTCCAATAAGCGCAGCGATGTAAGATGCACAGGTGCCGATGCTCAATATGACGCAATATCGCAGTCGAATTGGCAGGGTCACGTATATCAGATAATCCAGCAGTAAAACCCATCCCAGGCTATCTCTCGAAGTCACTTCGTTCTTTTTGAGAAACAGCGCCGCCAATATCTGAGCGTTCGCGACGTGCCAGCTAACATGCGGAACAGTTGCCCATAGCAGCTTATTCTTGAAGCCCCTCTTGCACCATATCAATAAGCTGCAATTTATCAACTGGAAGAAGCTCATGGAACCGAAAGTGAGAAGGTCCTGTCCGCTAGGCACCTGAAAAATAATATTTTATTTATTATTTAAATGAACGTTTGAGGAAAAGTAGCAGTTAGAAAATTATATTTTTGTATTTATGGTACACTCTCTAAACTACGAATTATTTAAATTTATAATTTGTTGAACAGTTGGACATTCTACAAAATATGTCGGCAGTTTTTCAAAATAAGTTATTTTTTAGGCATATTGCCATATTCTTAATTTTAACCAACTTCTAATGTCAATTTTGTTGATGAAATGCTCACAGTATTCTAAGCAAAAACTGTGAAAGTAGGCACATAATTAAAACTACATCTCTTAAAATTAATTGTTTTTTATTTTATGAAGACTATTTGACAAATAATGGAGATAACCTGCGGGGAAAATAGCATGATATCGAAAGGTGAGTAATATATACAATTATACACACAGTTTTAGTAGAAATAAGCGTGTAGTTCAAGCAAACCAGGAAGAACAGCTCTAGATATACTGCTTCCTTTCGAACGTAAACCAATTCATATTTATTCCCGAATAGACTCTTTTGAAACTTTGTATTATTTTTTAGAAAATTCTGAATGTAGAATAAATAATGCAAAATCCAACCACCGTTAAAAAATAATAACTACAAACCCTATAAAATTTTACCCGTACAAGTTTTAAGAGAGGCTCATAAAAGGAAAAGACTGAACTTTTGCCGCCAGATGATTCAAAAGTTGGATGAACCAATTTTTTAACATAATATTATGGACCTATGGACCGATGAACATCCTTTTCTACGGCAGGAAAAATCGAGGGTCGTGGGAAAACAGATAAAGATTGGTAAAACAAATTAAAAAATCAGGAAGAAAAAGTGTTAGCGTTTGGTGTGGAATTTTCAGAAACAAAATTGTTGGGCCTATATTTTATGATTATACTTTAACTGGAGTTACCTATCTGGAAATAATTATCCCAGAAGCAGAAAATATTCTTTTACGAAATTCTCCGGAAGCCGAACTTGATGATGTGATTTGGATGCAGGATGGGGCAACTTCACATAGTGTCCTACCCGTTCGAGATCCTTTGAATAATATATTCCCAATATGGATAGGAAATAATGGAACAATTAAATGGCCACTTGACAGTCCGGATTTGACCCCTATGGATTCATTTTCTCCATTCACATAGTATTCAAGTCACTAAAGACAGGATTCGACTTGAAGTAAACAACCTGAATGTAAATAATGAAGCCATTTCCGATGCAATTATTAATACAAGGTGATTCGCAAAAAGAGGGTCATACTTTACCAAAAGATAGAGAACATTGAGGTGATCTTAAATTCCCATACAGTAATAGCTGAAGCGGCCCTGTTTTCGAAATACAGTGTGTGTATTATATTTTATGGAAGAATTTCCTTTTCGCCATATATCTGTAATGCGTAAACGGAATTCAATGAAATTTTGTATTTTACAGTAGTCATTTGCCATCTAATGCCTGGGATATTAATAAAATATCAGGGCCGGATCCAGAATAAAAAGATTTTTAATTTATTCCTAGAATAACACTCTGTATACTTTTTATAAAATATTTGTCAAGAAAATATTAATTTACACCTAGAAAGATACATCCCATTAAAAAATATTTTGGCACCATTTCATTGTTTAAATTAAATAATTAAATTGTTGAGAGTTCAAATTTTTTTTCTTTTACATATTTTTTGTTTGTCCTCTATCCGCACTACTAAAAGGTAGTGCAGATAAAGGGAATAAAAATTCAACACATATACCTGGTAAAATAAAAAAAATATTTTGTAATTAATAAACTTAACAAAATAATAAATAATAAAAATTAACAATTTAACTACAACATAAGAAATCAGTCAATTTTATGGACTCTTACCTGCTTGCTTTGCCTATTTACCCTTATTTCTCCATTTACCCCGAACCCTTCAACGGAAATGGATCAAAATGTAACCTAGTTCCAGATCTCGTTACAGTACATAAGTGTACCAAATTTCAAGTTAATATCACAAACGGTTCCAGAGTAAACGTGCTCACAGAAATGGTACAGACAGACCGACAGACATGAAGTTTTCGTTTAAAATTTCGACGTTTCATGAAATTTTAAGCCTATTTCAACAAAAAAGATTAGTTCTTTTTTTGCGTTACTATACTTCCACTGGACGTGGAAGTAATAGCTGGATATACTAGCTAAACTTCGTCTTTTACTCTTTTACTTTATTATCTTTGTAACATAATACATCTGTCGTTTAAAGGCACGTACAGTTTTATGAAATGCAGAATATAGACTAATGCTAATTCAGCATTAAACACACACATTATAAATACAGCTAAAAGCGTACGCTTCAGTTATATAGCTAATATTTATTAAACTCAGTGCACACACACAAGGAGTTAACTCCACAATATCACAGTTTATTTAATCATCATAAGCTCATACGCTTCTACTTAAACTTAGTAACTTTAAGTTAACGTTTATTGTAAATTACGTCAATAATAATTTTTGTGTTTTTAACAATCAATCAGTCAATCAAGATATGCTTTGTTGTCTAAGAATGAGATACTCTTATTGACAAAGCTATATGTATAAAATATAACGTAACATATACAATCTTAGTTAATTTTAAATTTAAAATAAGATAGGTAATATGTGGGTAGGTACAGTAAAAGTTACATACATAGGTATATACAAGGATATAATATCTGAGTCATAGTCGGTAACATCTGGAGTGCCTCAGAGTTCTCATATTGGTCCCATATTATTTAACTTGTTCATCAACGACATTGCTAAGTGTATCGAATGTAAGTTTTTACTGTTTGCGGATGATCTGAAAATATTTAGTAATATCTCAGGTTTATTGTGCACAGATTCAAAAGGATCTTCAAACAATTTATGCTTGGTGTGTTGATAATGATATGATCGTTAATGTCAACAAAATGCTACTCTATGTCGTTTAGTCGCAGGCTGTCACCCATTAATTCTGACTACAGCATTAACAAGGTGAGATTACGTAATGTAGCTACTGTGAAAGACTTAGGAGTTATATTTGACTTTAGACTTTCTTTCTCGGGGCATTTTGAAAAAATGATTCCGAAAGCAAATAAAATGTTGGGGTTTCTTAAAAGAATGGCTCAAAACTTTTCAGATCCACGTGCGCTAACTACATTGTATATTTATCTGATTAGTTCTGTTATGGAATAATCCAACATTGTTTGGTCAACTTACTACAACGTATATAATTAGAATCACACCATTTTTTACTTTCCATATATCTGACTTTATAATATCTCGTATAATGTTAATATTTTTACTATGCCACAGAAAGGTAGTATCGTCGGCAAAAGTATAAGAGTTCATTGAATATAAATAGTGGTTAAGTCGTTTAAGTATAACAAAAATGAAATTGGCCTTAGTACAGATTCTTATAGCACACCACAGTTAATATTTGCAAATAAAATTGTTCTTACATACATTCATATAACACCCGTTACTTAGAGACGTTGTTTCGTCACTAACACTAATTGTTTATTTACAACCACTATCTAAAAGTCTAAATGTGCCGGTAACATGAGAAAATTTAGTAATCCAATAAATTAATAACATTGTTGTAACGGCCATCGGCTAATCGGTATCTGTCGAGTTCAAACCCATCTCCGATAGATGCAATGTCAGTATTACTGACGCTAACATCATTACTGATTCAGTAATGCGGTGATAATTCTACTCGTGTAGCGTGAAAATAGTGTTGATGGATATTAGATCGATAATTAACGACAAATTAATATAACAAATTATTCAGTTATGCTTTTACACTATAAAATATTAGTTTATTAACGCGTTAATGGACCAATTTTGATACGGATCGATGTTGACAACATATCCATTACATTAAAAATTGTGGTTGTATTTATAAATAATAGCTACGTTATGTTTATTACTAAAATGCACTAAGCGCAGACTTTTGATAGTAAACATATTTTTGTGTAGATAGTTGGTATATTGAGATACATTGAATGGCCTACGCAACCTCATCTCAGCATTTTTCAATGCTGCTAACGAGCACTTAATAATATTTTACGCTCTGCCTTATTGGCATCAATTGTGCTTAAGTTAATGTATGCTCCCCCTTATTAGCATCAATTTTTTGTACATTTGTAAATAGTGTTAGGGTTGTATCTTGCATAAACTGTATTTTGTACGTTTATTTATTAAATAAATTGTATAAAAATATAAGAAATCAACATTAAGGAAAAAAGTAAAATATGCAAAAGGCATACAAATACAAAATTAGAAACATTAAGTATATAGGGTTATACAAAAAACACTAAATACTTGTGTAAACAAACGTGGGGAATTCATTCAAGGAGTTCTAATGTTAATGGCACTCAGAGCTTGTGACAAATCCAGTGATTATGACGAATCGGGTGCTTATGGCAAATCCAGTTGTTGTATAAATTAGGTAAACATTTGACAAATCAGGTAAGTAAAAGAGATTATTAATTGTTTTAATTATAGTTGGCAGACTATATGTTAGGATTTTTTATTTATTAAATTATGAAAAATATGCCGTTGAGTTTGAAGAATCCATTGTTTTAGTTTTGCTTTAGATTTCTTAGTGGTATTTGTATTTTTTACGACATTTTTAATGTCTGGTGATAACCTGACATATAGCCTGGATGCAAGGTACGTAAAGCAACTTTGACCTATGGTTTTCTGGCATCGAGGTAGTTGGCAACCATTTTGTCGTTGCTGTCTTACTGTATAAGTATGTCTAACACACGTGATATTTATTTTATTGTTAAAGATGGCCAACAACATACAGCTACTAGCTGACCTCCTCCTTCCCTCAACTGCCCTTTAAGTTACCCTACTTCCTCTTCGACAAAATTTACCTTCCTTTGACTTCACTTACTTCTTCTTCGACTGTATTCATTTTCCCTTCGACGTCGGTAACTTTTCCCTTAATGTCACTAACTTCTCATTCGACGTTACCAACTTTCTGTTCAACTTTATCTACTTTTTCCTTGACCTCATTAGTGGCTGGCAGGATAGCATCTTGTTGCACCTGTGTAATTTTTCTCAATTCTTCCTTTTCTTCTTGACGTCGTTTCTCTTGCTCTTATTTTTCTTCGTGACATCATCTTTCTTGTTTATCTTTTTCTGCCTGACGTTTCCTTTCTTTTTCTTCTTCACGTCTCTATTGTTCTTCTTTTTCTTCCTGACGTCGTCTTCCTTGTTAGTCTTTTCTGCCTGACGTTTCCTCTCTTTTTCTTCTTCGCGCCTCTCTTGTTCTTCTTTCTGGTCTAGCAAGCATTATTTTTCTAAATTACGTGATCGTGTCTTGCATTTACTTTTCGGCAGCCATACTTCTTGTTTGCATCCAAAAAGTTCTTAAAACAGCACTAACAAGTCTTATTTAAGGTCTATATCAGGTAGAAGTTGAATATTTGCACAAAATCCGTAGTAGAATGTTCTAGAAATGTTCTCTTATTTAGTGTCTACATTACTTTCCAATTAACACAATTTAGCTAACTGCACTAGTTTCCAAATAGAAAATTCTGGACATTTCCTCAAAATGTCACAAATAAGTCTTATTTGATACCTATATCACTTTCCAGTTGACAGAATTTAGCTAACTGCGCTGGTTTCCAAATAGAAAGTTCTGGAAATTTTCTCAAAATGTCACAAATAAGTCTTGTCTAATGTCTACATCACTTTCATCAATATATTCAGTGGTTTCCGAATAGAACAACACTATGGAACTTTCTAGAATTATTCAGAAATTCTGTTGCAATTCCGCTTCTGACACCAATTGTTACGTGTTTACAATCTTGGGGTGTAATGGGGTAGTGAAGCGCAAGTTATAGCCTCTCCTACTCAATTGTTAACCTCACCTTCGCGATGAGTTCAATTTGAACTTGGTGCACCCTGTTTTCACTAACGAGGCTCTAACGACCGAGTAAGGGCGGAATAACCCTTACCTTTTTCCGTGAGCACATCCACCTTCTCACGAGGAGTGCGGTAAAAATAAACCACCGCACACAAAGGTTGCTTTTGGAATCGTTTGGTTACCCCATCGTCGCAATCTCCTTCTGTGCCATGGGATCACATCACTCGCCTTCCGCAACGGAGCTGGTCAGTTGCATACCTGCTCCAGCTAAAACTTCAAATGCAGCTTCGTTTTCAGTCGATTAAGGCTTTAAAAAAATGATGGAGCGTTCAAGTGGGACAAAATCATCCGGAGGTATAATACCCTCCCAATCGGATCTCCGGGGGAGGGTGCATACAGGGACACCTCATCGAATGTCGAAAAAACACCGACAAGTTAAATCCAACAAAACTAATTCTTTCATCTACGGCGCTTGGAATGTGTACTTTGAACGGCAGCACTCGCACCGATCGGCCTGAAAGAAGAACTGCTCTAATAGATAGAGAACTTCACCGACTCAATGTTGACGTTGCAGCTCTCAGCGAAACTCGATTTTTGGAGGAAGGCTCTCTCACAGAAAAGTACTACACCTTCTATTGGAAAGGTCTTCCCACCAATTCAAGAAGACAACATGGAGTAGGATTTGCCGTTCGGAATCAACTTGTATCCAACTTAACACAAGTACCACAAGGCCTATCCGAGCGTCTAATGCTGCTACGCTATGAGCTATCAGATGGCAATGCGGTAAATCTAATAAGCGCCTACGCTCCCACTCTGGATGCAAGTCACGAAACCAAGGAAAGCTTCTATCAACAGCTGGAAGAAACCCTCTGTAGAATACCTAAAACGGAACGACTCGTTATTCTTGGCGATTTTAACGCTAGAGTAGGGAGAGATCCAGACACCTGGCCAAGCATCATAGGCAAGAACGGTTTGGGCAACATGAACGCTAACGGTCAACTGCTCCTAACTAAATGCGCCGAACATGATCTAGTTGTAACAAACACCATTTTCCGACAAAAGGATAAATTTAAAGGCACCTGGCGTCACCCCAGATCAGGTCACTGGCATCTACTGGACTATGTTATCGTACGTAGGAAGCATCTCAAGGACGTCCAAATTACAAAGGCGCGCATTGATAGCGAATGTTGGACCGATCATCGTCCTGTTGTCTCTAAAATGAAAATTGTTATGAGACCCAAACACCGAAGAACTCAAGTAAAACGTAGACTCCGTCTCTGTATTAGTAAATTGCGTGACCAACAAACCGTCGAACAGCTAAAGCAAAAAGTTCAAGAGAATTTGAGTGCACTAGAAGAAACCAATTCTGTAGATGTCGCTGCTACCTGGACACAAATTAAAGACAGTTTAAAAAGTGCGAGTGAGGAAATTCTTGGCACTGCAGCAAGTAAAAAACAGGAGGACTGGTTCAATGATAATGAAGCTTTTCTACAAGAACTTCTTGACCGCAAACATATTGCCTTCCAAAACGCTATCAACCACCCCAACGACTCATCAAAAGCAGAAGCTTTTACCCAATCTAAGTATGAAACGCAACGCGAAAACAGAAGAATAAAGAACGAGTGGTGGGCAAGCAATGCCAGAGATATTCAAAGGTACGCCGATTCACACGACTACAGGAATTTCTTTCAAGGAGTAAAAGCAGTGTACGGCCCCAGTCGGAAAAATATGTGCCCTATTAAAAATTTAAATGGAAATCTCCTCAAAGAAGACCAGGAAATAAGAGCCCGATGGAAAGAACACTACTCTAACATTCTTAACCAGCAAAGCCAAGCCGATCACGATATTATAAATCTTATCCCTCAATATGACACCTTCGAAGACTTAGATAAACCACTAACAACGGAAGAGATCTTAACCGCCATTGGGCAGCTAAAAAATAACAAATCTCCCGGCGCCGACTCACTCCCAGCTGAGATCTTTAAAGCTGTGTCGTCAGAGCTCATACCCTACCTCAAAAAACTGATTGATGTCGTGTGGGAAAGTGGTCAAGCTCCGCAGGAGTTTCGTGATACACTTTTAATCAACCTCTTGAAAAACAAAGGGAGCGCTGCGGACTGTGGAAATTACAGGGGTATAGCTCTCCTGGCCGTTGGAGGGAAGATACTCACTAAAGCGATGGAAAATAGGCTAACACCTCTTATGGAAAAGCTACTTCCTGAAACACAGAGTGGCTTTAGACCAAACCGAGGCACATCGGATTTAATCTTCACACTTAAACAGCTTCAAGAAAAAGCACTCGAGCATCAAGGAGAAATTCACATGGCCTTCATTGATTTAACCAAGGCGTTTGACTCGGTGGACAGGGAAGTGCTCTGGAAAATTATGTTCCGCTTAGGTATCCCTAGAAAATTTGTGGAAGTATGTCGCAGTCTACATACAAACAACAACGCCCAGGTTATGTATAATAATGAGGCAACCGAACCTTTCCAAACCCTCATTGGAGTTAGGCAGGGATGTGTCCTGGCACCCCTACTCTTTAATTTGTTTACCACTGCTCTAACAATTATTGTTGACAACAAACTGACAGTCAGAGGAATAGGTCTCAGATACCGTTTTGATGGCGGTCTCTTTAACATAGGGCGCTTTAGAGCTTTCACGAAGACGCGCACACGATTCATTTGTGATCTCCAGTATGCGGATGACTGTGCACTTTTAGCCTCTACGCCGGAAGAGCTTCAAGAACTTTTAGATGTGTATGCCCAGAGCTATGATTCCTTGGGACTTAAAATCAACATTGGAAAGACTAAGATTATGTGAACTCCTCATCAAGTGAACCAAATAGACATTACACTTAACGGAAATTCTCTTAAAGTGGTCGATCAGTTCAATTACTTAGGCAACGTTGTTAATGACAAAGCAAACATGGACAGCGAGATTCGCAATAGAATTAACACTGCATCTAGAGCACTCTGGGGACTTAGAGAGAGAGTATTTGACAACCACGACCTTGCTTTGTCAACGAAAATGGCTGTCTACAGAGCAGTTGTCATTCCAACACTGCTATATGGATGTGAGAGCTGGGTCACTTACCGTCGTCATGTGAAAGAATTAGAACGTTTTCAGCAAAGACACCTCAGAAGTATGATGAAAATCCGTTGGTTCCATCACATATCAAACGTGGAAGTACTCAGGAGAGCAAACAGCCTTCCAACTGAGGTGCTTATTTCAAGAGCACGCCTAAGATGGGCAGGTCACGTTCATCGTATGCATGATAACCGCCTTCCTAAATGTATACTTTATGGTGAATTGCTAAGCGGTAGAAGAAGGCGTGGCGGTCAACGAAAGAGGTTCAAAGACGCTCTCCATGAAAATCTAAAATCCTGCGGTATTGCAGACGAGCAATGGGAACAACTTGCAGCGGACAGAACCGAATGGCGAGGTGTTGTGGCCAGCTATCAAGGAAATGTTGCTGCAAGAAGGCCGAATCCAAGACCTAACCAGGGCTATGTTTGTCCTGACTGCGGTCGACATGTGCTCTCCCGAATTGGCCTCTATAGCCATAGTCGTGTGCACCGTAGATGAATGGGAATTACAATAGACTACACCTTTTACTTGTTTTTTATTGTACACAATTTATCGACTGTAACATTTTTATGCTCGGATTCGAGTAACGGCTAATAATAATAATCTTCAGTAAACACCCTGTATGTAGGTTCAATAAATCGCAACAAGAACTTTCACAAACCACTACTTTATTAATTACTTAATTACAATAATTAAGCCCTTATACACATTAGTACACACTAATTACAAGTTACATCTACTATAGTCTCACTACTATAATTTATAACTTATTACTGTTCTTATTCCATCTTGTCACTTGCTTGTCTAATATAAAACTATCTCCAGTGAGCGCAATTTGCGACTTTTCTGACGCAGTTCTCGAATTTTCTGTAATTCTAGTGGCGTAGTCGTGCACATAACAATACTTTGAAAAAAAAAATAATTTCCTACTGTCCAATATTTTACTATCTTTATACAAGAGGTAGCTTGGATAGCAAATATCTTTATTATATATTATTTTAAGTAGCCATTTTTGCAGTGTGTTTAAATTATTTAGATGGTCATTTACACCACCCTCTGCGCTGATACCACATGACATTTGAGACTGTATTAGTACACAGTATAACAGTTCAAGTTGTTTTAACCCCATGAATTTTTCAAGACCTCTAATTTTTTATACTACATGTCTTATCTGTAGATCCCACTTTAAATGTCTATCTATTATGATGCCTAGGTACTTTACAGATTCAGCCTCTGGTATTTTTGTATCGTCATCTACATTTAGTAAACCCATGTTTAGTAGATGATGTAAACGGTAAGTATACGTTTTATCGCAATTCAGCGTCAGCGCATTATTGAAACGATTTCTTTATTAATTGCATGTCAGTTTCTACAATTGTTTTTAGTTGTTGCCAAGAACTTGCCTCGAATAATATTGCCGTATCGTCTGTAAGTGGCAGAATGGATCCTGAAATATTAAGGGATAATACATTGTTTATATAAATTAAAAACATTACTGGACCTAGCACTGTGCCTTAAGGTATCCCATATTTTACAGTGGTTGGATAACTTAACTTATCATCAACTTTTACGTACTGTATCCTATTTTCTAGGCAACTTTGTAAAACATTTAAAAAATTTCCTCTCAATTTAATTTATATAAAAGTGTTTTATGTATGACACATATCAAACGCCTTGGCGAGATCTATAAATATGCACAAGGCAGGCTTCTTTTTATTTATCTCTGTTGATTTGCCTTCTTGAAATCCGCAGTCTGATATTATTTTATATTTATTGAAAAATCCGACGATTCTATATTTTAGTATCCTCTCGACAATTTTAGATATATTGGAAATGAGAGATATTGGTCTATAATTTATTATTTGGGTGGTAACACCACCTTTATGCATCGGATTTATTAGGCCAATATTGAGTAATTGTGGAAAACACCCTGTATCAAAACACTTGTTTATGAGAAACACAAGAGGGGTGACTATTTCATCAGTTATTTCTTTAAGGGTTTCAGATTTTATACCGTCATGTCCTGGTGCTTTTCCTATTTTTAAACTTTGTTTTACTTTTTTACCTCAGTATGATTGGTTGGATATAAGTGTGGATATTCTTTCCTATTATTTGGGTTTTCTACCACATGTATTATTATCCTCTTCAAAACAAATCACCGAATCTACAAAATAATAGAATTATTGGAAAAAGAAGCCTCTGCGTCCGTGACGTTTACGCCAAAGGAAAAGTCAGAGGTTATGTTTTGCAAATAATATAAATCGGAAAAAACACAGAAATAATGTATAATCTCTTTCCGTTTATGTTATTTCCATAGATACTTACTACTTACATAGAACTGATGATATTTTCTTTTAGATAATGTTGAGTTTGTTAAGTTCTTCTTTTAACATTGGTAGCCAGGTTGTACAAATATCTACAGAACAATTCGATACGCACTTATCTTCATTTAATAAAATTATTGCTGATTCTTTAATTTTTCTTTTTTTGGTATCTGTTTCTTTTGTTAAAATTTTTGCCGAGTCCCCTTATTCTATGTCTGTTTTCCCAAGCAAGTTCAAAAATCTTTGATTTCTGAATTTCATTCTTTCTAATGTAATTCTTGTGCTCATCCAACCTCACACTGAAAGGTCTGGATGACTCACCCACATAACATTTATCATATTCGCACGGGATATTGTAAATACAGTTTTTAGAATTTTACTCCCTGTTTATCGGTTTTGTTTTTGTTAAAATAGATCTTAAAGTGCTCCCCGTTTGAAATATCGTCCTAACATCAAGTTTGTCACCTATACGGCGTAGCTTTTTCGATAGTCCGTATACATAAGGAATTATTGCTGTATAATGACGTTCAGGTTCAGGCTTCAGGGTATTGATTTTGAACTAGAACCTCTTTGATAAATTTTTTCTCGTTATTTAATATTTCATTATTAGATGAAATTATTTTGGCCCTATCGTATAAACATTTTACAACACCCCTTTTAATTGACTGATTTGAGTTAAAATTTAGATATCTATTAGTATGTGTTGGTTTTCTATAAACGCTTGTTTCAATTGTATTATTTACCCTTCTAATTAAAACATCTAAAAACGGTAGTTCATTCCTACTTTCTACTTCTAATGTGAATTTAATAGACGGTAGACGGAAAACTATCTAGTAAATCGACACCATGAGGCCAAATTGCAAAGATGTCGTCAACATATCTCCACCAGACAACCGGTTTGTTTATACAATTTTGAACATGTGTGTTCTCAAAGTTCTCCATAAATATGTTGCTTAAAATTGGTGATAATGCAGACCCCATAGCCATACCAAAATCCTGCTGATAGAACTCATTGTCCAATTGAAAATAGGTTATTTTTATACACAGTGTTAAGAGTTCCATTATGCTATTTACACTTAATTTAGTTCTAGTTTCCAAATTATTATCATTTAGCAATCTGTCTTTAACTATTTTTAAGGTTTCATCTACCGGAACATTGGTAAAAAGACTAACTACATCAAAAATAACCATGAGGTGTGATTCATGAATATCGTTTTCATAAATTTTTTCTATGAAATGTTTACTATTTTTAATATATGAATCGATATTTCCAGATAATGGATCAATAATTTTAAGTACAAATTTTGCCAAATTATGACATGGTGAATTAATAGAACTAACAATAGGGTTTTCCCAGAAAAAAAAATTATTGCTGAAATACTTAACTCACGTAAAAAAATTATTTATGGCATATTTATTATCTTATTAATTTTACTAATAGTAACAAAAAAAAAACTTGAAGTTTGAAAAATATTGGGTTCATTTTAAACTGCCATAAATTGGCGCGTTGTGACGTCAACACCCTGAAATCCAATCACAGAGGTTGTCTCTGTTCAAGATTGTTTATTAATCTTGGTCTCTGTTAACATAACATAACCTCTATTTATTGACAGCACTCAGCATTTTTCTACTTTAGGTAAATTATCAGCGGAACCCTTAACATATCCCTCTTCCACTTGATTCTATTTTGATTGTAGAATTAGTAAAACATAAACCAGAAACTGATAAAATAATATTTTCACTCCAAACAATACAAACATAAAAATATAAATTTAACGTTTTAGGTTAGTCATCTGATGTGTAATGTCGGTGAAGGTTAAACCTAAACTACAGTAAAAAATATTAACATCCGACGCTTTGACGAATAACTTGTGCGGCATTTATCTGGATTCTGATTGGCCAATATTTACACGCCCACTGCTTTAGATCAATCACAGTACAAGCATTACAAATTGAAATTCTGAGAAGTTTTAGAGGAAAGCTTTCTTTAACACACAGTTAGAATCTATTACAAACTAATTATATCCATAATCTCATTGGTATTCCGGGTAGATACGTAATTCTGGAGCGTAAAAATGCCCGTTTTAAAAAGTAGTGAAATTATCAGCAAGTTGTTTTAACGATATTTTCTTAGAAATAATTCTTATTAGAAAAGTAAATTGTTTTAAATTAATAAAATGTTATATTATATCATTTTCACGACACAAATTGTTAAAATAAAATTAGTGGGAAAACCCTTGGTCTTAAAGGAATATTTTGTTTATGTGTCTTTGGTAAGCCATAAAAATGAGGAGGCTTACTATGATGTGGTGTAAGTTTCCTTCGTTCAAAATCATTAAATTCATGTTTGTATTTAAACAGAGTTCTGTAAATTTTGCTCTCTATTGATTTTGTTGGATCTTTGTTTAGTTTCAATCAGGTACAACAAAAACCTGAACGTCATTATACAGCAATAATTCCTTATCTATACGGACTATCGGAAAAGCTACGCCGTATAGGTGACAAATTTGATGTGAGGACGATATTTCAAACGGAGAACACTTTACGATCTATTTCAACAAAAACAGAACCGATAAACAGGGAGCAGAATTCAAAAAACTGTATTTGCAATATCCCGTGCGAATGTGATAAATGTTATGTGGGTGAGTCATCCAGACCTTTCAGTGTGAGGTTGGATGAGCACAAGAATTACATTAGAAAGAATGAAATTCAGAAATCAAAGATTTGTGAACATGCTTGGGAAAACGGACATAGAATAAACTGGGACTCGGCAAAAATTTTAACAAAAGAAACAGATACCAAAAAAAGAAAAATTTAAGAATCAGCAATAATCTTATTAAATGAAGATAAGTGCGTATCGAATTGTTCTGTAGATCTTTGTCCAACCTGGCTACCAATGTTAAAAGAAGAACTTAACAAACTCAACATTATCTAAAAGAAAATATCATCAGTTCTATGTTCTATGTAAGTAGTAAGTATCTATGGAAAAAACATAAACAGAATCTTAAAGCTGTGTATTTGACATACACAACAAAATAAGTGTTCTTCCAAAAAATAGCTTTGAAAACGGAAAGAGATTACTTTCCGAAACGTCAGCAAAATACATTATTTCTGTGTTTTTTCCGATTTATATTATTTGCAAAACATAACCTCTGTCCTTTCCTTTGGCGTAAACGTCACGGATGCAGAGGCTTTTTTTTCCAATAATTCTATTATTTTGTAGATTCGGTGATTTGTTTTGAAGAGGATAATAATACATGTGGTAGAAAACCCAAATAATAGGAAAGAATGTTCGTAGAATGCCACAAATAACTTTCAGACAATATAAGTGGGGAGTTTTCCACATTTTCACAATTGCCAATAAAATCATATGTGGTGTCTTAATTTTACTCGCATGTTTATCTCTTAATTCACAATAGTGTTTATTAAAGTTATTGGAAATTTCTGTTTTGTTTGTTATTGTAGTGTCATCATCCAAAGTTATATTATTTATACGTTTATAATTTTCAGTTCTCCTACAAAGTTTACCGAGTTCAATAATTTTTTTTGAGTTGTTTTTATTTCTGTCTATTACTGTCTATAGTATGTGTTTTTGTCTTGTTTTTCATCCAATTTCGATACATTTGGTGTTTTGTGTTGATTGATTTTAATAAGCCGATTGTTAGCCATTCCTTTGACTTTTTTTTGTTTGTTGATTATTTTTTTTGTTTGTAATATAGCAAATGTTGAACTAACTAAACATCATTTGAGATAAAGGAGATGCTTTGAAATTATTGATAATATATTATGTTGAAAGATTAAAAATGTCATGTTGAGCTGAGGTCCTCGACAGCCTTAAGTTAATAATAATGTAATAATAATAATATTTATTACCCATTAGAGCTACAAATGTAAATATGGCAAGTCAAACACACAATACATATTATGGAATATAGTAAAATAATATTGTCATATACAAATATACAAGGGGAGGTCAGAATATCATTAATGAATATTTTCCTACAACTTTTATTATAAATAATTTGAAAAATTAATCTCATTAATCGCTTTGGATATGAATATTCTGTCTTTCTCCCTGGCACTACCCCAACTTATTATATTGTCTGATATGTACGAATATGCAATAAATATTTGGGAAACCAGCTTGATCGAAATTATTTTTCATTCCTTTCTGGTTTTCGGGAAATAATTTAAAAATCTTATTTGATTCTAGAATGCTAAATATTATCGCCGCGCAAACAGATGAATTGAAATATTTCTGAAATAAGTGATAATAAAAATATCACTATAATAATATATTCGCGTACAACTCATCTTATTTCTTCAATAATAAATTTTTTCTACTTTCATTTTCCAACTGAAAATTATAGGCGCCATTTTCAATTATTTATTAATTAAACGTTCGGTTAATTTAGTTAGCTCGTTTCGTACTGAGAGTTATTATCGTTCACCTAATGTTTTATTTGCAATTTTAATTAAAATAGTTAAACACTTCAGTCTTTTCATAATTGAAGTCCTAAAGTTCCTCAGCCTACGGAAACTCAAATACATTTTTCAACGATGAAAACTGTAATAAAAGGAGAATCGATATTTTAAATTTCGAACGCCACTGCCACAAGTTAATACAATTTTTCCTCATTCAAGAGCAACTGCCTGTGAAAAAGGAAACCTAGGCCACATTAAATTACTCTTGAAGAATGCAAATTCCCTTCAGCATATTGATTATTTACATAAGGAAGAGTTTTCCACCCTCAGATCGATAGTGTTCGTCCTATCTCGGTGGTGAATAAGAAAAGCACTTGCGGACACAAATTTATTTCTGGTTAGCCTTGGTTATTAGAACAATCGTTATTTTGACACTTAAATCGGTGAATACGTTTTATATTTCGTTTCAGTTTAAAAAGTAATTAATGTAGGTTTCAATTCATTAATTAATTATGAAAAATGATACAGGAGTTTAAAATATTATTATAAACCTTAATATAATCAAGTTACCGGTTATTACAATCTGCCAAGACAATTAATAATAACAATTTACAGTATAATGTGCTAGACATATTCGAGTAGTTGATTGATTCGACCTTTCATATCCAAGTTGAATGAAATAAAACTCAATAAGTTTTACGATTTTCACAATTTTTTTTATATATATACCTATATTTTTAAATATATATATATTGTTATTATACATGATTTGCAGGAAACAACTACTCAGCGGGCAAATACCCCGACCTGCATTGAATTATACCTTACAAATCATGAAAGATTGGTAGCCAATGTCATTTGTCAATTCCCCGACCAGACATAGACCGGTTTCGAACTTATTAGTTCTCATCAGTATGCCATAGTTCGTGGAACAGACAAATGACAGTGGCCAACCTGCTAGTCTTATACAGACTAATGTAAATGGTATAGTGGTGAGAGGTAAGTTAATCCTCTCATGTGGTCTAATGCTACTATACACCAGACATCATAGATGTCTCCATGGTATATAGCGACTTGCCATTTTGCAAGTACCGGGAGCGGTGACCTTCAGCCCTTGGTGGACTTAACCTATATACTGTTATTATACATGATTTGCAGGAAACAACTACTCAGCGGGCAAATACCCCGACCTGCATTGAATTATACCTTACAAATCATGAAAGATTGGTAGCCAATGTCATTTGTCAATTCCCCGACCAGACATAGACCGGTTTCGAACTTATTAGTTCTCATCAGTATGCCATAGGTCGTGGAACAGACAAATGACAGTGGCCAACCTGCTAGTCTTATACAGACTAATGTAAATGGTATAGTGGTGAGAGGTAAGTTAATCCTCTCATGTGGTCTAATGCTACTATACACCAGACATCATAGATGTCTCCATGGTATATAGCGACTTGCCATTTTGCAAGTACCGAGAGCGGTATATATACATATATACATATGACAGTTATTTCGTCAACACTTACATATTTCACAGGAGCAGATAGACAGTTAAAAATATTCCTATATTCCATTAATAGTTTACACCCTAATATAAAATTCGTTCTAGACGTAGAAAATAGCAGTATTAAGTTTTTAGATTTCACCATTTCTAAAATTAATAATTTACATGAATTTTCTATATATCACAAAACTTCACATACAGACACTACAATACATATCGCGTCCACACACCCTACAAAATACAAACAAGTAGCCTACAGGAGTATGATACACATATTAATCAACGTGTCTTTGTCTAAAGATAGTTTCAATAAAGAATTAAATGTAATAAAGCAAATTGCACTTATAATGGCTATAACCCAAAAATGATTGATAACATCCTTATATCAAAATGTCTAAAAAAACTATAAAACTTGTATACCCAATTCCCTTAAATAATACATTAAAATATAAAAGTCTTACATACACTGGAAAATTTACAGAACTAGTTACCAAAAACCTGAAAAAAACATGATAACAATATCGCCTAAAAAACATCTAATTCACTTGGCAAATTAATAAAAAACAAAAGGATAAAACTAAAAAAGAAGAGTATTCAAGAGTCTATAAGCTGACATGTGGTGATTACCCTAAAGTATACAGGGTGGGACAATAGTGCGTCAGACATCGATATCTCGAATTCTACGATAGTTAGAAATTTTTTTAAAAATTGCAAGTAAACTAGATAAAAAAGTCTGTACTGGAAATTATTTTCGAACATACAGGGCGACCCAAGACGAAATTATAGGACCAAGTGCCTTTTTTTAAAATGGAATGCTATGTATATCAGTACAATTTTTGAAGCCCCTTTCTAGGCTCTATTCATTCCTATATTAGCATGGAATATCTACCAACCACTTGGATGTAATGAATTTTTTTATTGAAATAATGCAATCTGCAGATGGATATTAAAGAAATCATCACAGTCACAATTATGGGTTTTAAGAAACACTTATGTGAGTATCAGTTACGAAACATCTTATTAATGTTTTTGACCATTTTCATTTCCTAAAAATATACAGGGGGGCCAAAAATTATTTTTCATTTAAGAACATTTTAAATTGAATTTTCTGAATTTTTTCACATGGAACACCCTGTATATTTTTCGACGATGTGATGTAGAACTGAAAAACGAGCATAAGTAGTTCCCTAGGGCTAATAGCAACCAATTTCGTTTTATTGAGCAATAAATTACAAAAGTAAACTTAAAAAAAGAGGTTTCTTCAAATAACTCAGTACAAAAAATTATAATGAATGTTCCACATGTTGCCCATTTTGATTGACACACATCTCTATGCGCTTTTGAAATGAGGTTCCCACTGTTAATAAAATTGCCGGTGTGATAGATGTAAAGGCAGTTATTATTCTTTCCTTCATATTTTGTACTGTTGTTGGTGTGTCTCTATAAACAATTTCCTTCACGTATCCCCATAAAAAGACATCCACTTTTGTAAGATCTGAGGATCTAGCAGGCCATTTATTGGATCCATTCCTTCCAATCCAGGTAGGTATTATTTAAGTGGTCTGTAACTGCATTTAAATAATGTGGTGGAGCACCATCTTGCTGAAACCACATCCTATTTCGAATTCTTTCAGGGAGATTTACCAATAATTGTATCAGATAGTTTTCCAATAAATGAAGATATGGTGTCCTCACTGCAATATTCATGTGCAAAATACAGTAAGAGATCAGAGACGTTTCTTAAAATATCTCAGCTTCAAGGATGATAATTTATATCCACCAATTGAACTTCCGCATAAAGAATTACTGTCTAGACACTCGTTCGAAGCTCTTGAAAATCGCCTTATTATTGCCCAACTAAATTTCTTACGCAATCTAATAACGAATGACAGTGACAGTGATGACAGTGGTGTGTGACGACTGGCACGGGAGCTCCTTTATGTAGGATCAGTCTTTCGGCTGGTGTTTGTTCCAATCGAAGCATTAGCGTTTTGATGGTAATATGCAATTATTACACTTAACGCGTCAGGCTTGTAACTTGTAATTCAGCGCTCGGCGGGGCACATAGCACGGAGAGTAGCTGTTGGTTGCAGTCTGGTTACGTTCCTTATAGTAAAATAAGGATTTTATAGAGGAGTTTGCGAGTAAAAATATTATATTTTAATATTCCGCCCTCTAAAAGCACATTTGAACCAAGTTTGATCTGTTTAACTCAAATGTAGCCTTGATAAAAAACTAAAACTGTAGTGTGTACCGAAGTTTATTATATCTGAACTTCTAATAATTTAGCAGCACTTAGTTTTTAGTTTTTTAGCACTTTTTTAGCATTTCTTTTGTTAATGTGTATTGTTAGTTAGTATTGTTATAAATATCATAACTCTGTATTGTACCCATTCAGTAATTGGTGTTATATCGTTGAGTGGTGTAACTTAATTAAAAAGACAAATAGATTAACAGAGGAAAGAAAACAAGTCGCGCATATTTGAGTCAATTTTAAAATAAACACTAATGTATTTTATAAAACCATCTCATGCTCAACCATAAATACTATGGAGGGAAAATTTTAACATAAATATAAATTTTCTTCCGTTTGTGTCTAGTAGCTATTAGTGGGATCGTTTGCTGGGAGTAATTAAAGAATAATAGAAGCCAGAGGCCAACCAATGCTAAATAATTAATTTTATTTTTTTTTAAAACTAATTTTTTTATATTGTTTATTTTTTATGTCTAATTGAAAAATTTAATTAATATCTAACTAAAATACTCAGACACTCTAGTAATTAAATTTGTTAAATATTTCAATTAAACAGGGCCGATTTTGGTGAGCGAAATCAACTTCGCCAAACTTTCATTAACAAGAAATCTTAGACGTGATGAATTTACTACTAAATGAACCATCCAATTTATAAAATGGTTCTTAAGGCGTAATAAATTCGGATTAGGTCGACCGTAAATGTTTCACCTAGTTCTAAAGTAACCTTATGCGAATCGCACTTGAAGCAGAGGCGGATCGGTGCAGTGTAACTGAAACTCAAATATTGTCGCAAGCGTTAGATTGATTCCAAGCCACGTCATGTCAATGCTTGCATTTTTATTGTTTTGTTTAGCCCGATTCATGTTGCATGGAGCTCTAAATATGCCAAAAAGTCAAGAGATCATTTTTGTTCAAAAATAAATTTGCAATTCAAAATTTACCAAAAAAATAACAATTAAACAATTATCCAGTGGGGGCCATAATTTCAAGCAAAAACATTACCGTCATACCCCCATATCTACTCGTTATTCTTGACGATTTTAATGCTAGAGTAGGGAGAGATGCAGACACCTGGCCAGGCATCATAGGCAAGAACGGTTTAGGCAACATGAACGCTAACGGTCAACTACTCCTAACTAAATGCGCCGAACATGATCTAGTTATAACAAACACCATTTTCCGACAAAAGGATAAATTTAAAGGCACCTGGCGTCACCCCAGATCAGGTCACTGGCATCTACTGGACTATGTTATCGTACGTAGGAAGCATCTCAAGGACGTCCAAATTACAAAGGCGCGCATTGATAGCGAATGTTGGACCGATAATCGTCCTGTTGTCTCTAAAATGAAAATTGTTATGAGATCCAAACACCGAAGAACTCAAGTAAAACGTAGACTCCGTCTCTGTATTAGTAAATTGCGTGACCAACAAACCGTCGAACAGCTAAAGCAAAAAGTTCAAGATAATTTGAGTGCACTAGAAGAAACCAATTCTGTAGATGTCGCTGCTACCTGGACACAAATTAAAGACAGTTTAAAAAGTGCGAGTGAGGAAATTCTTGACACTGCAGCAAGTAAAAAACAGGAGGACTGGTTCAATGATAATGAAGCTTTTATACAAGAACTTCTTGGCATACTGCCTTCCAAAACGCTATCAATCACCCCAACGACTCATCAAAAGCAGAAGCTTTTACCCAATCTAAGTATGAAACGCAACGCGAAATCAGAAGAATAAAGAACGAGTGGTGGGCAAGCAAGGCCAGAGAAATTCAAAGGTTTCACACTACTACAGGAATTTTTTTCAAGGAGTAAAAGCAGTGTACGGCCCCAGTCGGAAAAATATGTGCCCTATTAAAGATTTAAATGGAAATCTACTCAAAGAAGACCAGGAAATAAGAGCCTGATGGAAAGAACACTACTCTAACATTCTTAACCAGCAAAGTCAAGCTGATCACGATATTATAAATCTTATCCCTCAATATGACACCTTCGAAGACTTAGATAAACCACTAACAACGGAAGAGATCTTAACCGTCATTGGGCAGCTAAAAAATAACAAATCTCCCGGCGCCGACTCACTCCCAGCTGAGATCTTTAAAGCTGTGTCGTCAGAGCTCATACCCTACCTCAAAAAACTGTTTGATGTCGTGTGGGAAAGTGGTCAAGCTCCGCAGGAGTTTCGTGATACACTTTTAATCAACCTCTTCAAAAACAAAGGGAGCGCTGCGGACTGTGGAAATTACAGGGGTATAGCTCTCCTGGCTGTTGGAGGGAAGATACTCACTAAAGCGATGGCAAATAGGCTTACACCTGTTATGGAAAAGTTACTTCCTGAAACACAGAGTGGCTTTAGACCAAACCGAGGCACATCGGATTTAATCTTCACACTTAAACAGCTTCAAGAAAAAGCACTCGAACATCAAGGAGAAATTCACATGGCCTTCATTGATTTAACCAAGGCGTTTGACTCGGTGGACAGGGAAGTGCTCTGGAAAATTATGTTCCGCTTAGGTATCCCTAGAAAATTTGTGGAAGTATGTCGCAGTCTACATACAAACAACAACGTCCAGGTTATGTATAATAATGAGGCAACCGAACCTTTCCAAACCCTCACTGGAGTTAGGCAGGGATGTGTCCTGGCACCCCTACTTTTTAATTTGTTTACAACTGCTCTAACAATTATTGTTGACAACAAACTGACAGTCAGAGGAATAGGCCTCAAATACCGTTCTGATGGCGGTCTCTTTAACATAGGGCGCTTTAGAGCTTTCACGAAGACACGCACACGATTCATTTGTGATCTCCAGTATGCGGATGACTGTGCACTTTTAGCCTCTACGCCGGAAGAGCTTCAAGTACTTTTAGATGTGTATGCCCAGAGCTATGATTCCTTGGGACTTAAAATCAACATTGGAAAGACTAAGATTATGTCAACTCCTCATCAAGTGAACCAAATAGACATTACACTTAACGGAAATTCTCTTGAAGTGGTGGATCAGTTCAATTACTTAGGCAACGTTGTTAATGACAAAGCAAACATGGACAGCGAGATTCGCAATAGAATTAACGCTGCATCTAGAGCACTCTGGGGACTTAGAGAGAGAGTATTTGACAACCACGACCTTGCTTTGTCAACGAAAATGGCTGTCTACAGAGCAGTTGTCATTCCAACACTGTTATATGGATGTGAAAGCTGGGTCACGTACCGTCGTCATGTGAAAGAATTAGAACGTTTTCAGCAAAGACACCTCAGAAGTATGATGAAAATCCGTTGGTTCCATCACATATCAAACGTGGAAGTACTCAGGAGAGCAAACAGCCTTCCAATTGAGGTGTTTATTTCAAGAGCACGCCTAAGATGGGCAGGTCACGTTCATCGTATGCATGATAACCGCCTTCCTAAATGTACACTTTATGGTGAATTGCTAAGCGGTAGAAGAAGGCGTGGCGGTCAACGAAAGAGGTTCAAAGACACTCTCCATGAAAATCTAAAATCCTGCGGTATTGCAGACGAGCAATGGGAACAACTTGCAGCGGACAGAACCGAATGGCGACGGGTTGTGGCCAGCTATCAAGGAAATGTTGCTGCAAGAAGGCCGAATCCAAGACTTAACCAGGTCTATGTTTGTCCTGACTGCGGTCGACATGTGCTCTCCCGAATTGGCCTCTATAGCCATAGTCGTGTGCACCGTAGATGAATGGGAATTACAATAGACTACACCTTTTACTTGTTTTTTATTGTACACAATTTATCGACTGTAACATTTTTATACTCGGACTCGAGTAACGGCTAATAATAATAATAATATCTACGTCAATGATTAAAGTTGGCGATTAATTTTCTTCGCGTTAAATACAATTATACTCATGCACATTGGTTGAAAAGGAATTTAAGGAAAACATTTTAATTTTTGCCAACTTCAGCGTCCTGTATATTCAGTAGTACTACCGTATTTGCTGGCTAGGATACCCATTGAATTATACAAGAAAAGTAGCAGCACAAAACATTCCATATGTAATAGAAACAATTAAAAATATTTTATTCCTTACCATCAATCAGTGTATGTGTATATTAATAGGAAAAATAGAAAAAAAACTTAGTCTGTTAAGATGCATAAGGGTAAAAGTTAAATCTACACGATTTCATACATTTCTAATCCATATTTTGTTATGGTAACAGTACAGCGATTTTTGTTATATTTTATTCTCTACCATCAATGCACATTAACAGGAGAAATGTTAGTAAGTAAATAAGGGTAAAAATGAGCTTGAATTTTTAATCTGTATCAAAAAATAAAACTGATCAGAAGATGCATAGGACTGCGATAACGGTAAAGCGCTTTTTATTATTGTCTTCCAGTTTGGTTTAAGCAAAGGATATATTGCTCCTTGTAAAATATAGTCAAAGAGATAAACATGTCAGGGGGTGCAGGGAGGCCACATAGAACATAGAAAATTAGCTTGTAGTATACATGAGCAGTGTTGGGGAGGGGGGGTTGCTAATTTTACTAATTTTTTCATTATGAAACAGTACGTAGTTTCACAATTAAATATTAAAAGAGGTTATGTAAAAGAACCGTGAAATTTGAATATAGACATACTTGTAAATTTATTTCTAACAGGCGAAGAACTCTGCAAGTAGTAGTAAAGTACAATACGGGCCAAAAATCCGAAATCAAAACTACACAAATGTGATTAATTGTTCATATTATTTTGACAGATCTCAAAATTCATACATCAATTAGCAGTGCCGGGACAAAATGACAAGTTAAAGACAGGTATTTATTTGACAGGTGACACGATAAACAACTCATTTCGCATGTAAGCACCAATGCTAAATTATTATTGTTTTTTTTTTATAAAAGAAAAGGAACATCCACTTGTATTTAATTATCCACAAATTTATCCTCTTTTTGAATTAGGCGACTTAACTTATCCGTCGACCGACGTCACTTCCGTCTAGTACATTTTTATAACCGGAATGACATCTCAAAATTCAAACATCAACAATAATTAATAAGGTGACAAGTTAAAGACAGGTATTTATTTGAAAGATGAAACGATAAACAACTCATATCGCATGTAATTACCAATGTTAAATGGTTATGGTTTTTTATAAAAGAAAAGAAATATCCAGATGGCGTAGAAAGCAATATCTTACTGTATATATAAAACAACAAAATAATGTACTCAACGCTAATAACAGACTATTAGATCTCATTTTAAGTAATATGTCTTGTAACGTCCAAAAATCAACCTCAGTTTTGTTAGCGGAAGATCCTCATCATCCTGCTCTTTGTATTAATGTGTGTGTACAAAATCTTATGGCTAATAAGTTTCCTCTATTTAGTCACGAGTCGTTTAATTTTAAAAAAGCTAATTACCCTGCACTCTACAATGAGCTAGCCCTAGTTGACTGGAGTTTTATTTCTAATTTGGCAGTAAACGAAGCTGTGTTTGAATTTTATAACAAAATATATTCTGTTTTTAAGAAACACGTCCCTAAAAAAACACCATCACACAAGCAATATCCCCCCTGATTTAATTCCAATACAATTAGATTGCTTAAACAGAAGAACCGGGCACGTAATACATACAGAAGAATTAAACACCAGGATGATCTAATAATATTCAATGAATTAAGAGCTTTGCTTAAAATGACTATAAAAGATGCCAATGCTGCATACTTACGGGATGCCGAGAATGCCATAAAATCTAATCCAAATAAGTTCTGGGGTTATATTAATTCAAAAAATAATGCCACATCTATTCCTAGTACTATGAACTACAACAATGCCATTCTTGAAATCCCCCAAGATATAGTTAACTCCTTTGCTGATTTTTTCTCTAATGCGTATATTAATTCTAGTGAATATTTACCTGGTGACAGTGTGCATAATAACAATGTTATGCATATTCGAATATTCACTGAGAGCGAAGTCCTAAACTCAATTAAAAAACTCAAGGCAAACATGACTAAAGGACCTGATGAAATACCCGCGTTTATTATAAGAGACTGAGAGAATGCTTTTTACAAACCTCTCTGTATTATATTTAATTTAATCTTAAGCACAGAAACATTCCCTGATAAGTGGAAACTATCCAGAATTTGTCCAGTGTTTAAAAAGGGCAGTAAAAATGAAATAAAGAACCATCGTCCCATCGCAATTTTATGCAATTTTTCTAAAATTTTTGAATTTTTATTGCATGATTACGTATCCTTCCATACTAAAAGTTCAACAATTGAAGAACAACATGGCTTTATGGGAGGTCGGTCAACTGTTACAAACTGGTATGTATCACCCAATTTATTTCTGAAGTCATAGATCGTAAGGGTCAGGTTGATGTAATTTATACCGACTTCTCTAAAGCATTCGGCAGACTAGACCATGGCATTTTATTGACTAAATTAGAAAGCTTTGGAATCAGTACTTCGCTACTAAATTTATTTATATCTTATTTGTCCTATCGGTCTCAATATGTTCAGTATCGTGGTTATCGGTCTGATCATTACAGCCAATCATCTGGAGTACCACAGGGCTCGGTACTTGGACCATTTCTTTCTGTACTGTTTATCAATGACATTGTTGATGACTTTACTGTTCACTATTTGCTTTATGCTGATGACCTTAAAATATACTTTCCTATAAATTCCGATTGCGACTGCCTGAGGGTTCAGCGTTACCTGGATCTTCTTAATACCTGGTGCATTAATAACCGTCTTCCTCTTAATGTTGCTAAATGTAATGTCACGTCTTTTACACGTAAAGTAAATACAATTTCATTCAACTACAAATTAAACGACTGTACTCTAAATAGACCTGAGTTTATAAAAGATCTTGGCGTTGTTTTTGATACTATATTAACTTTTTCTAAACATATCGAGGAATGCACCAGTAGTGAATTTAGAAATTTAGGTTTTGTTTTGAGAAACAGTAAAGATTTTACTGAATTATCTACTCTACGTATGTTATTTGTTACATTTGCCAGATCCAAACTGGAATATGCGTCCATTGTTTGGAGTCCTAGTTACAACATTCACATAGCGTCCTTGGAAAAAGTACAACGAAGATTTTTTAAGTCCGCAACTTTTATTCTGGAGGGCATATATCCAATAAGAGGGACACAACAAAATTTTTTTTAAAATAAATTTAGTATGAGTAGCTTAATAAGGAGACGTGTAAATGCATTCAATAATGTTCTTACACAAAATTATCAATAATAAAATCAGCTGCACCTGCCTCACCTCACTTCTTAGGTATCGAATTCCGAGATTAAATTATCGAACAAATAATGTACTCATGCTTCCTACTCCACGCACTAATATACTAGAATCATCTCCCCTACATCAAATGTGTTTAAATTATAATAGTATTGAGGCTAGCCTGGATATATTTAACTGTAATATTGCTGATATAAAGAACATTTACTTAAACCTCATTTAAACACTATCTTGTCTATATTTCCGTTTTACACTTGTGATATATATGTGTGTGTATATGTATGTGTATATATATGTACATGTGTGTATAAATGTGTATGTGTATGTATATATATTTATTTTACTAGAGTATATATTTTGATTATAGTTGTTACATTTTATATTTGTGTCATTTGTGTGCCTTTTACTTACACCATATTGTTCTATTTATCGATATTATCGATGTTATTTGTCCTGTAATTGGGTTTTACCCGTTGGATGAATTATATAAATAAATAAATAAATATGAAGCCCGGTCTCGTTTCGTTTTCGCATGGGAGAGAGAGAAAATTTGCTGTGTAACCCGACCGGATTTCTTGAACATACGTTCTAATGGTAAAGGTATATAAGACAAAATTTTCTTAAAATTGGACGAAGAATAAATACGCTCCTTCGTTTATGGCAATTCAGTATGATACGCCCTGTAGAAACCGGATCCTGTATTGGAGAATCATATTATTGTGTACTCTCTTCTCTAGTACTCGCCAATCAAGCAATAATATGTAAAGAAAAAAAATCTATAGACGAATCCTGTATGATGTAAAACAATTAGAAAACGCTGGCTGACAAAGCGAATACGTAATGCCTAAAATCTCGAAGGTTTCATGAGTCGTTTAGTACCACAAATTTACATTTATAAACTTTTAGGCACATATTGCGGCATTTTAATAAAATTACTCGTCGAGCATGAATGCCACTTCTCTTCTAAGAGAGAAATTTGTAACCGAATTATTCAATCAGAGTTGAGTTGTTCAATATTCATGCACAAAGGCAAATTTAATTTCAGTAGTTTCTCCGAGTCCTTATGGAATAACATAAAATTAGGAATATACAACGCGAGTTTGCAGTTTAAAATAAGTTCCTCTTTTTTACTTCTTTTTATAAAGAAATAATATCCCATTTCAAAGTCAGAATGTCCTGGGATGTTTCCAAGTTGATTTTGATACGTATAATTGTGGACGTAATTTGCAAGGCGTAACACGTTTTTTTTGCTTGTTCTAATTTTAAAAATGTTCATTTAAATAAATGTTTGTTTAGAATCTTACCTATTTGACTCCTAGATAGTGAAGGATGAAATTGCAAAAGATTCTATAAACACGCCTTCGTGAGTAGTATGGAAAGAGAGAACCTCGGTTCAGGAGCAGGAGCAGTGAACGTTTTTGTTCAAATTAGAGTTGTGGGAGGTAATTAGGGGGTGGGACGTAAGAGGGCGGGGCGTAGGAGTGGGGGGGCAATTGTAGTGGTTGGTGGTAATTTAAGTAGTGGGGGCAACTGCTGTGGCCTGGTAATTAAAGTAATGGGAGGTAATTACCGTAATGTGGTAATTAAAGTGGTGGAATAATTAGCGTGGTGGAGACAGAGATCAAGGGATCAAGTGGTGGGAGGCAATTAGAGAGTAATTAAGGGCAATTTAGGTACAAATAAGGGTAATTAAGGATAATTTAGACCAAAATAATGGTAAGAGTAAGTAATGCCAATTTAGGTACAAATAAGGGTCATTAAGACAATTATGGTCCATCCGTCTGTCTAACCATTCATCAGTCTATCCGACCTTCCGTACACCTGTCAGTATGTCCGTCCGTCCACCTGCCCAACCACCAGTCCACCAGTACGCCTATCCGTTTGTATACAGACAGTTAAATAATTCTTTATTATGGTGTATTTGCTATTAGATATTGTCCTATTGCGTAATTATAGTATCTTTGTATTCTTTATAATAATAGTAATACATTTATTGTCATGAATTTCCACAGAAACATCAACAACGTCAAAATTTTAAATACAATACACAAATAGTATCATTAGAAATATGAAAAATACATTTTAAAAAGAAGTATAAGTGATTAGTAAGAGAAAAAATAAATATAGAAAAAATATATAATACATATATATCATGATCCTGACCAAATCGAACAATTAATTCCTGTTAAAAAATTAATTTAGGGAGTAGTACGCTTTTATCTAATAAGTACTTTTTAAGATTATACTTATAACTGGCCAGTACGTTATTTTGCCTAATATGTTAATAATTTTTATGCAGTTAAAAAATGGGCCCTTTTCAAAGAATGTTGATTTATGTACTGTATACTTAAATTGTTTCCTCCTCTGGTTGCCATACTGCCATAAAAGTCTCTATTTTTCGGAAAAGTAATGATATTTTTTCTAGTATACATTGCTATATTAAATATACACAGACAGGGGGCAGTCATTATACCCACTTTTATAAAGTACTCAATACACGTGGTAATATAAGGAAGATTTAGCATTGTTACAAATAGCATATACAAAGATTTTTCATTATCCACGGAATGGTACTAATACATTATGCTGTATTGTAGCACTGACTGAATATGTGAGAAGTAAAATAGTTTCAAACTTTCTAGATGAAGTTGGTCTCTTAAATATCTTATTGCATATCCTGCTCTACTAATTTTATTTAACACAATTTCTATATGTTCAATCCAATGCAGATTCTTATCAAGAGTTACTCCCAAAGATTTGTTAATTTGTTCAAGAGACTTGCCAGACTAAGAGACTAAGCTTAACGTATAGTGATTCATTATCCCCACTTTTATATACTACTAGTGCCGTCTTATCTGCATTAAGTTTTAAATCATTGTTTTTGCTCCATTGATCCACCTCCGAGGTCATTTTAGTTGCTCTCTGCGATAATGATGCTCGGTTATTATCCGTTGCAACAGCTGAGAGAACTAATTTCTACATGAGATGTAAGATCATTCACAAAGATCAAGAGCAAAAGTGGTCCCAGGACAGATCCTTGTGGATCACCTATATTTACTACGCTCAGATCTGAAAAAATTTCTTCTCGTTTGTTTCCTATTGTTCATGTAATGCAAACTTTTTGCCTCCTATTACTGATGATTATGATGAGATAACAAACATTTATTTTATTACATACTCTTCATTAATTTAACTAAAGCTACTACCGGGATATTTTACCTGCCTTACCTTTATGTTGATTTATGAGATGAACAATTACGTTAAAAATTATTTTACCTGCCTGTCTTATCTACCAAGATTTTTATTACTGAATTTATGGTTTTTAGTTGATTTCTTATATTATGAAAGGGAACATTTATATTGTTATTTTTTAGTGAAATATTGCAGTACACTTCAGTAACCTTATATCCACTGCAAAGTCTCATTTGACTTGAACGTACCTTCTTTAGGGGCTTTATGTACTTAAAAACTGTATAGAAACATCCTGATGTCACAAGTGAGGCGAGTCTGAAATGCTAAAAGGCCTACTGTTTGTAATTTTTATATTATGATGAGGTTAGAAATAAAACAAAATTAGTATAATATATTCATTTTATTACCTATTCTTGATTACATAAATAAATACATTTATATTTAAATCTACAATACATTTATATAGAAAATGAATATTTACATGACTACAATGGCAATTATTATATTGATAATGTTCCAGATATTCTGGCATAGTCAATGTTGTGTCGAATTGTGAACAGTAATTAAGATCTGTAATTTTATTCCACTGTAGATATTGTAGTAGGAAATTCTTCTTCATT
This sequence comes from Leptura quadrifasciata, assembly GCA_963675555.1. Lineage (NCBI taxonomy): Eukaryota > Metazoa > Arthropoda > Insecta > Coleoptera > Cerambycidae > Leptura > Leptura quadrifasciata. Next base: position 143,764,919 of record OY776676.1, on the reverse strand, counting down.
GCATATTTGCAGAGTATTATAACATCGTTTAATGGTAAATTATATTGATAGTTGTTAACACAAAGGTGCTCAAGGATTAGTGGCAATTCATTCAGTTGAATATATCCACGACTTCATTTAAAGCCACGATAATTCTTCTCCAACCATTGATATTGTGCCTTGTCACCATTTCTTAATGATGAGAATTAATATCGTAGTTTGAAAATAAATATGTGTTTGTTGTTTATATTACAGCAGACAGCAGCCAATTATTTCACTATAAACTCATTATTCCTATATTGAAAACCTTGTAAGTCAATGATCATAGTAAGAAATGTATACCATATTTCACTTAGCATCAAGAAAGCCGCTCTGGACTCTGATACAATGCGCTGTACGTTAAATAATCATCATGAATATAAGCGCATATACTCGTATTTTCTCGGAGAATTTCCTTTTTCGTGTTTCAAATTGCAGCTCGACGGAGGATACCAAGGGTGGATCGGCATTTGAAAGATTGTCTTGTGAACTAAGTGATTTAATCATCCATCATTACTTTATGATACACATATCTGATTCGATGTTGAAGAAGTTGGACGCATTGAAAAAGATTATGATGAAGTACCTACCTAAGAAACTTATTGAAAAATTTCAACTCGACCAGCCCGATGATAGTGATACAGACATTATGTTGTAGTTATTATTAGATATTGTCCTACTGCACAATTATAGTATCTTTGTATTTTTTAGTTATGTTTCCCAAGTCATGTCAGTCTCCCAAGTCCCTGTGACTGAATTTTCAAGATAATCAATGGTAATTTACGTAAAAAATAAGGATAATTAAGTGTAATTTAGGTAAAAATTAGGACCATTAAGGATAATTTAGGTAAAAAATTAAGGTATCCCGACACTTAGCATCCTTAGTTACCCCTAATTGTCCTAATTTTTCTCCTCAAGAGAAATATTTGATGTAATTTGAGTAGTTCTTTCGGTCTATGCATACCAAAAATGTTATTATTAAAATCTAACCCAATGAATTCTAAATATGCAAAAAATTTCATGTCGGTCTGCCCAGCCAATTCTAGATATATGGTACTATCAAGCAAACAAATAGATACAGATTAAACATGGAACCTTTTTTTAACTAAAATGAAAACCAACCCATATTATTAGGTAATTCTAAATATGATTTTCATTAGACTGTACTTATTTCTCTACCCTACATTACACCCACTCGTTAACCAAATTCATGCTACATTCATTCACTTATCCCTCACTCAGAATTAGAATTCCATTAAAATTATTTAACGTCATATCAATTATTCGAACAAGACTCATAATGATACGTAATTTACTTCAATTCCCATTTCTATTATTGTGAAACAGTTATTTTAAGTAAATGTCATGTATTTATATATATGTACGAGTTGTAGATTATATAGAAGATTAATAAAAGTATGAAGTTTTAACTCATTACGCCTATGTCCATAAATATGGAACAGTATTTAACTGCAAAATCAATGAGTTTAATATTGTTTCCCTTTTCTTGTTTTTTTACACCATTTGCCTCTGGCAAGCCTTTAAAGTGTTTGAATTTTTTATATCACCGAGGCCTTTTAAAATATAGACTACGGAATAAATGTAACGAATACACGAAGTGCAAAAAAAAATATTATTAGGTTATGTCAGTTCAATATAAACCATTATTTTTTCATACCAGAAACATAATATATTAAATATCAGGAAAGAGTCATTTGCCGGGTATGTATAGCTTGCAGTGAGAATATTAAATAAATAAATGTTTAAAACTATAAAGACGATTTTAAAGTCGCAAAACAGAAATGGAAATAATTAAACAAAATATATCAAGAATGATAAATCAACCGGACACAATAAATATAAAAACATACTTTTATAAATAGCTAATTACAATTTAAAGAAAATTAGTGTCATTTAAGAAATCATCAATTATGTAGTATCCTTTTTCTACAAGAATTTTTTTGATACTATTCTGAATATCACTTGGCAATCTGTTATAAAATACTACCGCACAGATTGAAGGGATTCTTTAAAAGTCGATGTCCTATGTAAAGGAACTGTTAAAATGTTTCTGTTACACGTGTAAGACAGATGATGTTCAGACAAACATTCAAAAGAATTCAAGTTACTTTTAGCATAAATTAAATATTTGTAAATATAAATACACGGAACTGTCAGGATTTCTTTGTTTATAAATGTTGATTTGCAGCTTTCTCTGTAACTTAAATTAAATATAAGTCACAGTATGCGTTTTTGTAAGACACATACTCTTTTTACATAGGATGATCATCCCCAAATACATAAATTAAGTGACATGTGTGAATAGGCTAAAACATAGTACTCATTTGTCCTATTTCATTGAGTGTGCAAAGAAAGCTCCCATGATAGATTACTATTTACTCGTGTACCAAGGAATTTAGAGCATTCGCTTAAAGTTAAAAGTACGGCAATTGTGCGTCTTAAATTGAAATTCAAAAATACAGTTTTGTTCTCATTTAGCATTAGTTTGTTGCGATCACACCTGCTAGTCATTTCATCCAATACCGTCTTAATTCTATTTAATAGTTCCTCAGAATTAATAGCCGTTACCGTAATTGTTGTATCATCAGCATACATTATGGTGAAACCATTTTTGATAAAGTTTGGCAGACCATTAATATAAATTAGAAATAAACAGGGGCCAAGCATTGAACCCTGCGGAACTCCCAGAAGAATATCAATTTTTTTTTGACTGTATATCATTGTATTTTACCTGCATTCATGTAATTTATCTATGATCCCACTAGCCTGTAACTTATCAGATTAAATGTCCTTATTTACGGAATCGAAGGTTTTTGAGAGGTCAAACAGGATTGTAAGAACATATTTTCTACTACCTAATTCTTTATAGACAAAGTCAAACGATTTAATAAAAGCACTTTCAATTGATCTTCCTTTTCTAAAACCATGCTGATAGTTTGATCAAACATATTTTTCTAAGAATTTAGTTACTCTATTACTAATAATACTTTCAAAAAATTTTTGATATTACACTTAGTAATGATAGATGGTAATTATCAATATCATGTTCACATCCTTTTAAAAACCGGTATAACAGATGAAAGTTTTAGAGCATCAGGAGGGAAATAGCCATTTGAAATAGATTCATTAATTAGGTACAACAATGGATCGAGTATATTCGATAATATACTTTTAATTACTTGAACAATTAAGCCATCTAAGCCTAACGATTTTTTATTTTTAAGTTCTAGCGGCGTCCACTAGTTCTGATTTAGTAATATCATAAAAAAACAAGGAGTTTACATTATTTTGGAATGTGGTAATGATAAATTGTACACAAAATGGATCAGCGCATTCATTGGAGCAACGGTAGGGAAATGAGACGCAATACAGTTTGCAATTTTATTAGTATCAGATGTTACTTCGTTGTCCACAATTAATTTAATAGTATTTTTTAGGCATTGTTTATTTTGTTATTATAAAATAATTGCTTAGCATTGTTTATGTTTATTTTGTGTTGTCTCTTCAGGTCACGATAGACTATACAGGGTGGGTCACTGAAAATGAAACACGCCTGTTTTGGAACACTTAGACTAGTTTCTTGAAAAAACGCTCGGACAGGTCGATTCTTGATTTTTGGGGACACCTTTTGATGTCAAAATTGACATTGAGACATCAACCTCCTAGCCACAACAACCCCTAACTCAAGAATTTAAATAGGGAAAGAAGGTCGAGCGTCTTTCAATTCTTTATGCGACAGCATGGTCGAAATTAGTTTTTTTCAATTTTTTTTGTCCCCGTGAAAACCACCCTCTAGATTAACTAAGGTGGGGGTGTTGTTTTGGAAAAAATCTGAAATACGTCACTTTTTATCTTTTGAAGGACATATTTTGATGTGAAGTTTGACTTTGCCAGGTCAACCCCCAACAACCCCCAACAGAAACAAAAATTACGGTAAGGTAGTCGAGTGACCCCTCATTTTAAAATTCTTTCGATTCTCTATGCGAGTGCATGATTGTTTTTAGGTTTATAAAAATGGTAAAGGTGTAGAAAAAAATTAAAACATCAAAATTCAACGTAGGAAGAAATTTTTATTAGTTCAACAAATACTCAAGTTGTACGCCACCAACTTCCATACAATAATAAAATTCTGCTCGAAACGTTTCCTTACATTTTGGAGGATCTGTGGCGTAATTTGGCGGCATTCCTCAACAATGCGTCGACGCAACTTTTCCAGAGGCCCTAGTTAAGTTGCGTAAATTTTATTTTTCAGATGACCCCACAAGAAATTAACTTCAAGTTAATGTCTTGAGAAAGCTAATAAACATTCGCGAAAGCTTGACAATAACAAAGAGTTTTCTTTTTATTGGCCAAAATACCTTATCACTGACTGCAACCTCAATAAATTTTATGTTTGTACCTTAACTAGTCAGTCAAGGATACCTTTCTAAAATATATAGAAATATATAAGCTGATTTCGTAAACGATAAATTGCCAAAAAATGAAAAAGAAAGAAAAAATATTTTAAAACCATGTGGTACGTATAGTATTTTAACTACTTATTAAATTAAAAAGAATTGACCTTGAATTTAAATTTATTTTAAAAATAATTGAAATTACATTACATTACGTATTACATTACAAACAAAAATATAAAAATTGAAATATAGGTATCAGACGTAAATAAATGTTTTTAGACAATCAACAATCGTTTCCTGGGATTCTATAATAGAACGGAAGAGAGATACATAATAGTGTAAAAAAAAACATGACTGAGTTCCTAAGATATAAAAATATGCACATAAAACAGTGTGAAATAATTTAGCAGTTATACAAGTAAATTCTGTTAGTTGAGAACAGTTTCACTTACAAAAACTGAATCAAAAAGTTACATAGATCGTGCTAAATATAAACAAAATACTAGTTTTTATATAAAACTGTTAAATGGACATAGGCCATGTAACAACCTAAGGTAAATAAAAATGTATTGTATACTTTTTAAAATATAAATTAATAAGCATATTACCAGTTGTTTAAAACAAAACACGAGCGACATCAAAAGTTTTCCCACGAAAATCAAGAATCGACCTGTCCTTGCGTTTTTTCAAGAAACTAATCTAGTGTACCAAAACAGGCGTCTTTCGTTTTCAATGGCCCCACCTCGTATAGTCGTTATGGTTCAGGGTGCGTTACAAGTTAATGAAGAGGTGTTTAAGCACTAACCCTTCTTAAATTACATAATCAGTTATCCAGCCATTTGCAGTGTTATTATTGATTTTCATTTTTATATATTTGACAGGACATACTACATCAAAGCACCATTGTACGTCACTCAAATAAGTATTAAACGCTTCATAACTTCGCTAGATTTAAAGATCTAGTATAGGAAAATAGCTCCAATCGATATTAGACAATTATATATTGCAATTATGAAGGCTTTTATCAGTAATAATTATTTTTAATTGATCCATCTTATCATCATTACAATTATTAGCTGAAGAACTAATGCTAAAGGAAAATAAATGCGCAGCGTGATCTGCTAGCAAAGGCCAAAGAGTAAGAATTACAAAACTCTACTTATTGCTATTGTTTTATTAGAAAGATAAGAGTAGCATAACTATCATTTCGTGTGGATCTGAATGAACAAAACTGTGACTTTTAAGCTGGTTTTCAGTTTTTTCCTGTTGACAATTTTCTGCTTTCACGGATAACGTATAGACAAAGCGGAAAAGGAAATTAATCTAATTTGGAAGAATGGATAATGATCACGAGAACAGCAGCAAACTCAGTTAAGGCCCATTCCCAAGAGTCAGAGAATGGAACTGATATACGATTTTCCAGAGGGTTTGTCAAAATAAAATATTTGTTACGGAATTTAAACTTTATCAGTTAATGAAAAGAACTTCATTGGGTTTTTATATTGTTACTGACCTTTGCAATTTAATTTTAACGAATATAATATTTACAGAGTATATGCATCATATCTTTATTTTTCAAGAACTATTTGTGAGTCAATTTTTATAAGATATATACAAGGTACGTCTGTCGCTAACATTAATGCCGTTAATATCAATTTATTTTTTAATAAAAATAATATATTCACTTCTTTGCGCAGCTAAGGTCATTATTGACCTTATTTTATTTTAACCAAAAAAATACCATATTGAAGAAAAACAAACACGTTACAAACTATAATGTTCAATTAAAATAAAAAGGAGGAAGCAGATTATTTCTACAAAACCCTACCGATTCCACGTTTCTATTACTAATTTAGAAGTTCTTAAAATAATCAACAACAGAAAATAACTTAGATTATAAAACACGACGCGATATCTCCCTATCTTGCAACGTTCTCACAACTTTCTTTAAAAAAATTCCTATTGAATAACAAACATGATGAAGTAGGCCGAGCGATTACTCAAATCTACATTCAAATAAACAAATACGTGAGTTGGAAAGAGCAGATAAAAAAGATTTAACTTCGCATGAGAGCTCAGGCAGTGAAATATGAAAGATAAATTATAGGCATTTCCACTTTTTAGTCTAGTAAAAGATTTATCGGATGGTAAGTTAATAAAAATGAAATATTTCCTATTCTTAAGAACGTTTTTCTTAAAATTATTGGTTTTTGAAAAGTTATATTCCTTACATCGTAGAATTACCACCACGTGTTGTTTTCAGCGAATAATATCATATGTAAAACATAGTATGTCGCAAACTCCTCTATAAAATCCTTATTTTTACTATAAGGAACGTAACCAGACTGCAACCAACAACTACTCTCCGGGCTATGTGCCCCGCCGAGCGCTGAATTACAAGTTACAAGCCTGGCGCGTTAAGTGTAATAATTGCATATTACCATCAAAACGCTAATGCTTCGATTGCAACAAACACCAGCCGAAAGACTGATCCTACTTAAAGGAGCTCTCGTGCCAGTCGTCACACACCATTTGCAGACTGCAGTTTCGAGCTGCTGGCTCTCGTCAGTGTAAGGGTAGGCATGTGACGACTGATACGAGGATCACTTGACTATTTAGTACATTTCAGTATCTTTGGGATAGCGACATGTAAAACAGTCAGCAGACGCCATCTAGCGGTCCAGTATCTGTTGCAATCGAAACATAAATAGCCTGGCACGAGAGCTCCTTTAAGTAGGATTAAGTATTATTGAGCAATAATTACAAAATTCAAAGATAAACTTAAAAAAATAGGTTTCTGCAAATAACTCAGTAGAAAAAATAATAATAAATGTTCCACATGTTGCCCATTTCGATTGACACATTTCTATGCACTTTTGAAATGAGGTTCCCACTGTTCCTAAAACTGCCTAAAACTGTGTGATAGATGTAAAGGAAGTTATTATTCTTTCCTTCATATTTTGTACTGTCATTGGTGTGTCTCTATAAATAATTTCCTTTACGTATCCCATTAAAAAGAAATCCATTTTTGTAAGATCTGGCGATCTAGCAGGCCATTTAGTGGGTCCATTCCTTCCAATCCATTGATTAGGGTGGGTAATATTTAAGTGATCTCTAACTGCATTTAAATAATGTAGTGGAGCACCGTCTTGCTGAAACCACATCCAATTTCGAATTCTTTCCGGGAGATTTACCAATAATTGTGGCAGATAGTTTTCCACAAAATGAAGATAAATAGCTCCAGTCAATGTACCATCAAAGAAATGTGGCCCTATTACATGTTCTCCAATAATTCCTCCCCAAACGTTTATAGACCATCTATGTCGATTATCAACTTGCATAAAAAAGTGAGGATTTTCCGAAGCATAATAATGGAAATTGTGTCTATTAACAAATCGATTTTTATGAAATGTTGTCTCATCACCGAATAAAACAGTATTGAAGAAGGTGACATCATGTTGCATTTCACCTCTGGCCCAATTACAAAATTGTAGGCGCTTTTGAAAACCGTCATCAGTGCATTTGAATATAATATGCATGCAACTCATTTGTTTTTAAGATTCGCCCCACAAACCGTCTACTTATTTCTAATAATGAGCTCACTTGTCTTTGACTAACATGGGGATTCTCAACAGTTGGCAGCATCACAGAAAACTCATTTTCATTCAAAACACGTTTTATTCCTTCACTTTTTTTATATTCGACATTTCCAGTTTCCAGAAATCTATCGAGAAGGTTTTGGAAGCTGCCAACATCAGAAGTCCTTCTTTCAGGATAACGTTGGTGATAAGTTCTATTGGCAAGTAAACAATTTCTGTCTGACTCGCCCAAAACAAAAGTCATGTCTACAAGTTCCGCTTTATTATAGTTCATATTGTAAAATTCCAAATATTTTAAATTCAATACAAATTGTAACGACCGATATACCAAACTGAGGTTTTATTGCTTGTCGAATAACGAAAACAGCAAAAAAATTTACAAAAAAACATTACAGTAAATGACCGGTTAAATACTATTTACTCATTTCAATGGATTGGAAGAAATGGTACCACTAAATGGCCTCATTTCAAAATTGCATAAACACGTATGTCAATCAATTTAAGGTTATTCTTGAATTCTTGACACTTATTTATTTATAAAACGAAAATGGTTGCAATTAACCATAGGGAAGTACTTACAAAAAAATTTCGTTTTTCATTTCTACATCACATCATCGAAAAATATACAGGGTGTTCCATTTGAAAAAATTGAGAAAATTCAATTTAAAATGTTCATAATTGGAAAATAATTTTTGGCCACCCTGTACATTTTTAAAAACTGAAAATGATCCAAAAACATTAATTAGATGTCTCGTAACTGGTATTCACGTAAGTTTTTCTTAAAACCCATAATTGTCTGTGATGATTTTTTTAATATCCATATTTAGATTGCGTTATTTCAATAAAAAAAATCATTATATCCAAGTGGTTGGGAGATATTCAATGTTGGTATAGGAATGAATAGAGCCTAGAAAAAGGCTTCAAATAATGTACTGATATACATAGCATTCCAATTTAAGAAAAGGCACTTGGTCCTGTAATTTCGTCTTGGCTCACCCTGTATGTTCGAAAATAATTTTCTGTAAGAGACTTTTTTTATCTAGTTTACTTGCAATTTTTTAAAAAATTTCTAGCTATCGTAGAACTCGAGATATCGAGGTCCGACGCACCCTGTATATCCCACTCCATATTATAATGCCGTAGGTAAGTATGTATTCTACCAACGATTTATATGTCATTTTTAAAATAATAATTGGAAGAATGTTGCGAAGTTGGTAAAATACACAGACAAGTTCTTAGTCTTGTATTAAGATATTCGGTATGGTGATTCCATCTCATTGCCTCATTTATTATAAGACCCAGGTATTTCATGTTTGTAGTGTTCTCAATTCCACTTTCGCACGTGCAGTTTATTAAGTCACATTTTTCGTGGAATTTTAAATTGTTATTTTTTGGTTGTAGTCGTGAAATGTGGCTGAAAGTAATGAAGTTTGTTTTTGCATGATTGAGGCTTAACAAATTATTGTCCATTTAGCACTTAATTTTATACAATCCCTTTTCGCTTTATTTGGTAACCTCAGACTAAATGTTACAGCAGTATCATCAGCATATGCGATGATACTACTTATATCTAGTTGAAGCATTTCATTTATGTAGAAAAGGAATAATTGCGGACCTAATACTGTTCCTTGTGGAACATCATATGTCACATTTTCTGAACTATTTAATGTTTTATCAATATTTACTAAGGCTTTTCTATTTGATAGATAGCTTTTTAACTAATCTAATGGTAATCCTCTAATTCCGTTTTTTCCAAAAATAATTCGTGTGATGTACTATTGAAAGCTTTAGCAAGATCTAAAAATATGGCAATGGTTTTTCGTTTTTTCAGTCATATTAATATTCCTGCATATTTAAAAACAAAACAAACAATTATCTTTTCAGATTTTCATGAATAACTCGAAATTGGACCACTTTTGGGATCTGGAACCTACGGCACTCACTCCGGAGTATCAAAATACATAAGTATAATTCCCGTACGTCTAAAGAAAAATGCGAAAAAAACGCCTTATTTGACAGTTTCTCGTGAATAATTTGAGATGGGATCACTTCTGATAACTGGGACAAACGCCACTCGATCCGGCGCGGCGTGTCAAAATATGTGAAATTGGATACAATCATTACAATAATTATGTAACTTCAAAATAAAAATGCAAGAAAAATCTCTTGACAGATTTTCGTGAACAATTGTACCTACGTCAGTCGTTCTATCGTATCAAAATACATAAGTGTGGATACTAACATGTTAATATTCTTGTATGTTTCAAAAGAAAATGCGAAAAAGCTCCATGTTTGACAGTCTCTCGTGAATAATTCGAGATACGATCACTTTGGGGATCTAAGACCTACATCAGTCGATCCACCATCTCAAAATACGTAAAACTGGCTACTATCATAATCATATTTCTGATACATAAAAAAATGCAGGAAAAATGTTTCCGATAGATTCTCGTGGATAATATGAAATTGAACTGCTTCTGGGATCTGAAATATACGCCAATCATTCCAGCGTATTTTCAAGAATGCCTACTTTCACGGCGCAATTTCAGATCCCAAAACATACTATTCTAGTATTTTACTCCGTTGCTAAGCAACCATCAGAAAACAGTCCGGGAAAGTGTTTTCCGTCCTAAGCCGGGAAAGTAGGAAACTTTCCCGTACCGGGTTTTTATATGTATTTTAGATAGTAAATAAATACACATTAAAAAATACACTTTTTAGTAAATAGAACATTTATTGAACATATTACTACACATATAGAACGTTTATGATAACTATTTGTTTATATTTAACACTAGTAAACATTGACTGAATTGTACCTGAAAAGTCAGCCACGCTATTGCTGTTAATTGTTGTTTCTTCTTCGACAATAATATTACTATTATTAGCAGATTTCGCTTCGTTACTTCCCTCACTAAATATTTTATCTACTATATCTACTTTATTTGTAAAAGATTCCTCTATATATCCTTCGGCAACGGTTGAGGATTTCCATCCCCTATGCCTCTTTAAAGCAATTAAATCTGCTCCAGCATTAACCAAAATTGTCGCAGAGGACCGACGGAAACAATGTCCAGTGCATTCTTGTGCATTTGGGAAATTTAAAAATTTGCGGCAATTTCAGGCATTTTGCCAAATTGATGTACTCCCACTACTTGCCTGCAATCTTTCCCATTTGAATATTTAAGGAAAAAGCGGCAACTTTCAAAACTATCTGGACGGCATGCAACATATTTTCTATATAATGGCATATAAGTTTCGTTTATGACAAATGATCTTGGTTTTTCCGTTTTATTATCCGGTATTTTAATCCAAAATCTTCTACGTCATTCAAATTTAATCGAATACCTAGTTCATCACGGCGACATGCACCGTCAACACCAAAGATAAAAAGTAAACACTACATAAATATCTAGGTAATTACTTCCACGTCTAGTGGAAGTATAGTAACGCAAAAAAAATATTATTATTATTTTTCTTTGTTGAATTAAAATGCCATAAAACGTCGAGATTTTAAATTTGAGCAAAAAAAATTCCTGTCTGTCTGTAACTTTTTTTTTGTGCATCGTTTACTCTGGAACCGTTTATGATATTGACTTGAAATTTGGTACACTTATGTATTGTAACGAGATCTGGAGCTAGGTGATTAAATAAACTTAGATATTGCAAAGTTAACTCCTTGTGTGTGTGTGTTAACAAATATTAGCTAACTGAATGGCATACGCTTTTAGCCGTATTTATAATGTGTGTGTTTAATGCTGAATTAGCATTTAGTCTATAATCTGAATTTCACAGAGTAATCCAAAACTGTACGTGCCTTTAAACGGCAGACGTATTATGTTACAAAGTTAATAAAAATGAATATTATATTTATAAATTTATCTCTACTGGTTAATAATAATAATAATAAACGTCTTTATTATACAGGTATAACATATACAGTAAATTGAGTAAAGGACGAAGTTTAGCTAGTATAATTTTTTTTTTTTGTTGAAATAGGCTTAAAATATCATGAAACGTCGAAATTTTTAATTTAGGTAAAAGAAAACTGCCTGTCTGTCTGTCTATCGGTCTGTCTGTACCTTTTTTGTGCGCACGTTTACTCTGGAACTGTTTGCGATATTGACTTGAAATTTGGTACACTTATGTACTGTAACGAGATCTGGAACTAGGTTATATTTTGATCCAATTCCGTTGAAGGATTCGGGGTAAATGGGGTAAATAAGGGTAAATAGGTAAAGCAAGCTGGTAAATTGCAATTTAGGGCATGTACGAAGAGTCCTCAAAATTTTTTTTGGCATCAGCCAACTCCACCCCCACTGTCACCCCCAATACCACCCCCACACTATTATGAAAGGGAGTAAAAAAAATAAAATGTGATTTGGTGTGTATACAAGAACGCAACGTCTCAAAAAAATTTTCTGGCGTTAGCTACTCCCTCTATAGCTCCTCATGCCACAAGGTTGAAAAATGTATAGTTTTCCAGATATGCGGATGAAATCGTTAAAACGTAGACTGTTCTACATATTTTTTAAGATGTTAAATCTTTTTAACAAATGCATTAGCGAATAAATAGGGCACATTAATAATTACATAATGGGTAAATAAATTATACATGAAACAAGTTTCATCGTAAAACCCTTCGTTAAATATAAAATTTTAATAGCTTTTACAACCATACAAACTTAGTGTCAATGGCAACTTTAGATATACCTGTCAATAAAGTGATTAATGATCCAAGAGTTCAAGTTCACTTTTTATGTGAATTATTGTGGGGAACTTGACTGGATGGGCACTAAATTATATTACAGTTTCTCAGCGTCTTAGTGTCTGCTGCTGTTGTGCAAACTTTTTTCGAGAAAACCACAAAGAAGGTTGGTTTTACAAGATTAAAAATTAAGAAAAGCGGGTTTGGTGAAACAAAAAGTTTTAAAGTTATTATTCTTCTTCCCGATTTAATGGAGAAGTTAAGCGAATATTGGCAATCTTAAATAAATTATTAATCACTCAGGATAATAGACTTAAAATTAACAAAACTTTTATGCGATAAATCAATTCAGCAGAGCGAGTTCAAAAACAACGAAAAATGTCTGATACCACCAACTTATTGACTTAAACTGTTTGCCTCACTGTTAGCCTTGGAGCTAATCCAGATGCTATTCTGTGTTGATTCTTCGAACTTCCCTACAAATGTGGTAACTTTTTGTTTAAGTAAAGGGTTGGTAGATGTGACTAAACCCGAGGGAGAAAATGTAACATTTTGTTATATTAGGAATTTATTTTGCTTCCATATCCTTCCGGTAATAATGTAAATGTGCGCTGAGAGTTTGGTGCCAGTGGCTAACCATAGGAGGAAATGGGAGTGAAACAAGTAAATAACGGTTGAAGTCTGAGAAATAAAAACTATCCCTGGTTCCCCTGCACTTCATCCTTACGAAATATCAATACTCTTTAAGCACATTTACGTCCATCGATAAAAGCAAAAAAAGCAACCTTACCTAAAGTGTAATCGATGTGTCGATTTTAAATTTTTAACAATAGCAAACCATGTAAATGTAAACATATACAGGGTGTTCCATTAAAAAAAATGAACTAAATTTTTTATTTCACGTGGCCTATGCAAGTTACTATTTCTATAACTCTCATTTTTATATCACGCGCATTTCTCTATTTCGTTGCCGGGATTTCAAAAGGGTGCAAAGTTTTATCAACAATTGCGGTTTTTAGCTGTTTCAATGCCTATTGTGATTTAAGGTTTTAATTGAAGATTGTAATTTGTAAAACCAACACTTTTTACATGCACAGATTATTCAATGTTTCTACTGATCATTCACTGCTACTGAAATCCTTGTCTAATTATTATGATCTGGAACTCTATAATCATATAGTTAATATAAACAACGGGGTGCTGGATCTTGTCTTATCTAATAAATATTGTGATGTCGCCAAATCAAGCGATATATTACTCCTAAAGGACTCTCATCACCCTGCACTTAACATAGGTATACCGTGTAACATCGCCAAGAAAAATGTGTTACGTTAAACAATAATGAGTATTTTAATCTTAGAAAAGCAGATCTTTTAAATTTATATAATCATCTAAATGTACGGTCGTGAGCAAAGAAAAATAGGACAAGTCTTATAACGGTATTTTGCTAAAATCTAGTTATGTACATCTAACTTTAATTTTTGTGACATTGACAGTTAGTTGTCATAATTTATTGCAAGTGTGCAAAAAAATAATATGCCTCATATAAGCGATTTAGTTAAATCTGGAGGTATTGCTAAAGCAGAAGATGGATGGTCAATGAGACAAATTGCACTGCGTTATAATACTGACAAAAATTCGGTGTGTAGCATTTTAAGAAAGTGGAGAATAAACGGTACGATTAGCAGAAATCCTGGATCAGGGCGACGGAGGATATCAACTCAACAACAATTTGTAATTGGTAAATGCTTTAGTAGAAAATTAATTTTACTCAGTTATTCAGGCTGCTGAAGAAACGAATTTTTCTGGATCGAGTAGTATTGGTCGCCGGTGAGTAAGAGAATCGGAGCTACGCTGTCATGCAAGCAGCACAGAAATATTTACCTAAAGCTGAACATAAAGAAGCTCGAGTAGGATTTGCGCTTAAATTTTTAGCGCATGATGTAAATTTTTGGAACAATGTAATCTTTACAGACGAAAAAACTTTCCAGTCAACACACAGCGGTCGTATTCCTGTTTACCGCCCTCCGAATACTCGATTCGATGAGAAATGTATATCTACCAATGATAAAAGCGGTAGATTTTCCGTCAATATGTGGGCTTGGATATCGGCACGTGATCCTGGTGTTTTGTGGCATATTGACGAACGATTTAATAGTGAAACGTATATTAGGATTTTAGACAATATCTTCCCTTCTGTGTCACAATTATTTCCTAATAACGAGTTCATATTTCAACAAGACAATTGTTCCGTTCACACTGCTCATACCGTAACTAACTGGTTTCAAGATAACAACATCAATGTTCTTAACTAGCCCAGTTATAATCCAGATCTTAATTCTGTGGAAGAAGTATGAGGACTACTCGTAAGAATTATCCAAAAACGAAATGTGAGACCACGAAATGCCGAAGAATTACTGGGAATAGTAAATAATGCATGGGAAAATATTATTACTAATGACTATTGTATAAGGTTATTTAATTCTATGCCAAACAGACTTATAGAAGTTATAAATAGAAATGGTACAATAACGAAATATTTATAGTTAGTTTCTTGTTAAGTAGGATATCCTTTGTCCTTTGATTTAGGATTTCTACTAGTCGTACCGTTTATCCTCCACTTTCTTAAAATGTTACACACCAAATTTTTTGTGAATGTTATAATGCAATTTGTCTCATTAACCATCCATTATTTACTATAGCAATAACTACAGCATTAAAATAAAAAATAAATTAAAAGTGATATCTGTTTTATTTCGGCTACTCATTACGTATTCAAATAGAGACAGATTTACATTAGAAAAAAAAAGTTGTCCTATTTTTTTCTGCTCACGACAATACTTGACTGGATCTTTTTATCTGAGATTCAGGATTGTAATTTGGCATGTGACAATTTTTATTATATTATTATGTTACGTCCCAGGAAGTATCCACCATGGTATACAAACAATATTATCTTAGATATCAAGAGAAAACGACTGTGTGGAGGGAACATAAAAAACATAATAATGTCGAGTCCTACAATGAGTTTAAACAATTGAGAGCAAAAATAAAAAAATATGTTAATATCTCCTATAAAAATTATTACAAAATAATACTAAATCCAATTCTAAGCGGTTCTAGTCCTGTGTAAACCCTAAAAGAAACACTTCCTCCTTGCCCGATTAGGTTATGTTCAATAACCTTGAACATAGATACCCGTTAGACATTGTTAACGCTTTTGCTTCGTTTTTTCAAACTGCATACAGACCTAACATACAAGGTTGCCAAATTTTAGAGTGAATTCCCTGACTTTTCCAGGTTTTCCCTGACCAAACTAATATTTTCCCATACCCGCTAAAAACGCAAGTATTTTAGTCCTATAAGAGTCTGGAACCTTCGATATGACGCTATCTCTCGTAGTTTCAACAGACATCAAAACATTTGAATACAACACTCGAACAGTATTACTCGACGCGCCTTTCGACAACTATGTTGTCCTCCGCTCCAGATGATGACAACTTGGTTGTCGAAATACGCGTCGAGTAATAGTATTCAAGTGATTTTGGTGTTTGTGAAAACTACTTCTTCAGAGGCAAGTATTTTATGCTCAAGAAATTTGAGTACCGTCTTGAAAAGTACAGTATAGGTATAGTCGAGATCTGCTCTTCTCGACACTCAAAAAATGCACCAAAAACTTTATAACTTCACTAAAATACCGGTACACTTTGTATTATTTCGTTCACAAATTGACTCGCTTATATTTAGAGGTTTTTAATGTGCGTCGGCTTTTTTGATGGCACCATGCCGCTTGGTCGCAGCGATAATAAGTATGCCGTAAAGTTTTTGTTGTGTTTTTTGAGTGCCGGCGACAGATGAACTCGGCTATAGTAGGTATAGATTTTATTTTCAAATTTATAAATAACTTTTATTCAAAGTTTGAAGGAACACGAAGAAGGAAAAATATTCTTACTAAGTACTACAGAATATTGTACTTAATACAAATAAAACGTCACATATCAGTTCGTCTAATTCACTGGTATTAAATAAGCAATAAATAATAACGATTTGTTTGAAAATCGCTTAAATCAAACAAAATTGTAAACATTCATTCCTACCTGATTTAGGTACACGTGCACAAATAAAATGATTATTAGTTATTATTATTAATATTAAACCAAACTTCTTGCCAGCCAAAATCATCTGTCATTTTTCCTTTGTCAGACAACAATTCCCGATTCGACAGGAAAAATGAATAAATTTTGTCTGTGGTAGAAGCTCTTGACCTTTTGAGATAGATGTAAGTGTTGCGATGGTGTTAAAAAAAGAAACGTGTTCAAAAGCATCATGTCATGTGAATATGTGAATAAGCTGTTATTCTGTAAGACAAAACGCACTGCATTATTAAACATTTTGTGCAAACAACAAGGATAGTTAATCGAATCTTCATCTTGCTTGGCGGCTAAACTACCCACCAACATAAATCCATCAAATTGAAAAATCGCGTGTTATAGTAAATATACCCAATTTTTACTAATTATAAAAAATTGTAGATGAGCAGAAATTCCCTGCCTGACTCTCTAATAAATTCCCTGATTTTTACAGATTTTTAGCATTTTTCTCTGACTTTTCCCTGACATTTAAAAAAAGGCTAAATTCCTTGACTTTTCCAAGCTCTCCAGGTTTTCCAGATCGGTGGCAACCCTAAACAACAATAGAGTTAATGAGAGTTCATGCCTATTCCGATAATATACTTGGTGCAACAAATTTCCTGAATATAAATATGTTCGGTGAAGTAAATGTGTTGTTACATGCCTTACTAAAGCTGAAGCCTAAATTCACTAAGGCTCCTGATTATATACCTGTTTTCATTATTAGAGATTGTGCTTACACCCTTGTCTGTCCTTTGACCATAGTTTTTAATTTATGCCTAAAATCAGGAGTATTTCCAGACTGATGGAAGTTATCCAAGGTGTGTCCTACGACTATAATCTGCAGTTTCGCTTAGGTGTTCGAAATTTCTTTATATGACGAAATTTATAATAATATACGAGGGCAGATCAGTATTTCCCAGCACGGATTTGTCAAGGGTAGATCAACCCTTACAAATTTATTTACTGTCACCCAATTCATATCTGAGGCTATTGACGCGGGTAAACAAGTTGAGACTATATACACCGATTTTTCCAAAGCCTTTGCCAAACTTGACCATGTTATCCTTCTTCCTTCATAAGCCTAAAGGGTTTTTCGAATTTGTGAACGTCCCTGCTTTCATTTTTTTTAACTGGCAGGAATGAATATGTATGGAATCGTGGTTTTAAATCTGAGAGATTCCTGGCTACATCTGGAGGGCCGCAAGGCTCAATACTGGGACCTTTATTATTTATTTTGTGTATTAACGATACAATTACAGGTGTTGATATCAACTGTCTGCTTTATGCCGATGATATGAAATTGTTCTGTACTGCTAACACCATCAAGGATTGCATACTTCTCCAAAGGAATATAAATGATGTAAATGATTGGTGCCGTCGTAATAATCTGCCTTTAAACATCACCAAATGTCTTGTCTTTCAGCAAGAAAAAGCAGCCATTAATATTCGATTATGAACTGGACGGTACTGTCCTGAAAAGATCAGATGCATTCAAGGATCTGGGTGTTCCTTTTGACTCGAAACTAAATTTTAACAAACATATAGAAAATATTGTTCTGTCTCCTTACAAAAACTTGGGTTTTGTGATTAGAAATTCAAGTGATTTTAATGACATTGATTTGTTGAATCTGTTATATACTGTATTTGTTAAATCTAGGGTAGAATATGCTTCACTTAATTGGAATCGCGGCTATAGTAAATATTGTAATAGTCTTGAGAATATTCAACGTCGCTATCTAAAATTTGCATCATACAAATTGGATAATGTATATCCCGCGATAGGGTTTGACCATGGGCAGTTGCTAAATAGATTCACCTTTTGTAGCCCGGAGGAATCTCTTGATTGATTCAAAAGTTGGATGAAGATCCCAATTTTTTTTCTACAATATTATGGACTGATGTGTCATCCTAGCGTTTGGGTGGAATTTTCAGAAACAAAATTATTGGGCCTATATTTTATGATTATACTTTAAGTGGAATTACCTATCTGGAAATAATTATCCCAGTAGCAGAAAATACTCTTTTGCAGAATTTTCCGGAACCCGAACTTGAGGATATGATTTAGGTGCAGGATGGGGCAACTCCGCATAATGTCTTACCCATCCGAGGTGTCATTTGAATAATGTATTCCCAATATGCATAGGGAATAATGGAACAATTAAATGGCCACCTAACAGTCCGGATTTGACCCCCATGGATTATTTTTTTGGGATTTTTAAAATACATTGTCGATAATAACAATAGTATTCAAGTCATTAAAGACAGAACTCGACGTGAAATAAACAATCTGAATGTAAATGTTTTTAATTCCTACATCATATGGTCGGACAATATACAGGGTGTTCCATTCAAAAAATTGAGAAAATTCAATTCAAAAAGCTCTAAATTGAAAAATCCCTTTTGGCTACCTTGTGTATTCTAAAATAATTTCCAGTTATAGACTTTTTTATGTAGTTTCCCTGTATTTTTTTTAAATTTCTAGCTATGGTAGAACTCGAGCTATCCAAGTTGGACGCACTATTGCCCCACCCTATAGATATATTTTACAGCTCATAACGGACATTTTACATTTTTTCCGTTTGTAGTAGGACTTATAGATTTCGAGATAGTTTTGAAAAACCGATTTAAGCACACTCTAACAATTTTTATTCTTTAAATAAATAATACACCGACCTCGCCAAAACTACAAAACTGGACCCCCTAAACAGGTTAAAAATAAAAAAATTATCCTCACCAAACAATTCACATTAAAATCTTAATTTGACCCTAGCATAAGGGAGGGAAGTCAAAATATAACAAATAACCCTATAGGTGTCACTCACACGACGATTAGAATTAGATACATTAATTTGCCTTTAGTTTCGACACCCAAGCGCACATTATATTCCAGGAGTGTAGCTTTTATAGTTTCAATCCACTGGATATAGAATAGTAATTACTCTATCACTAGTTTCAACCACAGCCGTGATTGAAATACAATTAATTGTTCATTAATGAGTAAACTGGCTTCAATCTAACCATTTATGATTACGAGTAATTTTCTGCATATCTTAATTGCAATTCAGCGGTTAAGATAAACTATCAGAAGCACCGCTTCATTTAGAAGTTAGATTAAACAAACATCTTTTACATGAATAAGACCTCTTTAACACATTCTACACTATTGACGAGTTTGTTTCAAAGGTACAATTGTACATAGAGTCATTTGAAGTATAAGTTTTTAGATTGAAACATAATATTTTTAATCGCAAACTCCTCTATATAATCCTTATTTTACTATAAGGAACGTAACCAAACTGCAACTGACAGCTACTCTCCGGGCTATGTGCCCCGCAAATCGCTGAACTACAAGTTACAAGCCTAGCGCGTTAAGTGTAATAATTGCATATTACCATCAAAACGCTAATTCTTCGATTGCAACAAACACCAGCCGAAAGACTGATCCTACCTAAAGGAGCTTTCGTGCCACTCGTCCAACACCACTTTCAGACTGCAGTTTCGAGCTGTTGGCTCTCCTCAGTGCAAGGTAGGCATGTGACGACCGACACGAGGATCCCTTGACTATTTGGTACATTTCGGTATCTTTAGGATAGCGACGAAAAAATAAATAACCTGACTGGGCTTAGCCCGAGACGACTGGCATGAGAGCTCCTTTAGGTAGGATCAGTCTTTCGGCTGGTGATTGTTGCAATCGAAGCATTAGCGTTTTGATGATAATATGCAATTATTACACTTAACGCGCCAGGCTTGTAACTTGTAATTGAGCGCTCGGCGGGGCACATAGCCCGGAGAGTAGCTGTTGGTTGCAGTCTGGTTACGTTCCTTATAGTAAAATAAGGATTTTATAGAGCCCTCTAAAAGCACATTTGAACTAAATTTTTAGATATCATCAATGTGTTAGGCAATATTAAATGCGTCCTTTCTATACTCAATGCTTTAGCTCCAGTAAAATTATTAATATGTCTTATTTACTATTCTTTTACATTTTCTTTTTATCTCTTGCATTTGTTTTTAATTTTTTTTTACTAAACTACTCATGCAATGTGACATATCTTATCTGAAAAATGAACAATTGACAGTTAAATTTCAGTATACTACTACTATAACTTTCTAGAAATAAAATATATCGTTATAAAATTTTGGGGGGAAGTTGTAAGATTGAATAGACACACATTTTGATGGCCCTGACATCTGATTTTTATTTCTGGTTTAATCGGAAACAGCATAAATGTTGTTATGTTTAATGGACCACTCTTTAGATAATAATAATAATAACAGTCTTTATTTATCATATAAATAAATTTACAGATGAGAAGAATAAAACGGTGGCGACGTTCGATTGCTCGCTCTTCCACGCAACCACCACACAAATATAAGCTACAGAAAATATTAGAATAACAGAAAAAAGAAAAAGAGAGTAAAATATATAGTTTTTTTAAGAACAACCATCAATATATTAAATACCTAAATAACTAATTAGGATTATTTAACCTCCAGTACAGTTTTCACATTTCACAATGCACTCACCATGTGCGAGATATAATTAAGTCGGGGCGTTTCGAGATGACGTAATGAATTTTTTTACCTGCTTTCTAAATGAAAAGATACTTGAAGCGTTCTTTATGTTGCTAGGTATTTTATTAAAAATTTTGACGGCATTGTAGGAGAAGGCCTTCTGAAATTGAGCAGAGTTGTGTCTCGGAACTGAATACAGGTTACGGTGACGAGTAGGACGGCCATGAACTTCAACACATTTAACCAGTTTGTTACATAAATACGCAGGGGTTTTAAATGTGTCAATTTTATAAATCAAACAAGACATGTGTAGTTGATATCGCTCATTTAAATTAAACCATTTGGACTCTAATAATTTCTCGGTTATTCTGTCAAATCTCATTAAACCAAAGCAATACCTGAGACAGTTGTTCTGTATTTTTTGCAAAGTATACTTATCTGACTGAAGCAAGCATGGCCAAGAAACTGTGTCAGAGTAGTTTAAAAGAGAAAGAATCAGAGAATCGCACAATCTTATTTTGACTGCCGTACTAAGTGATTCTTTGTGAATATAGAGTAGTTTTAATTTGCCAAAAGATTTTTGCACCAAGTGGTTAACATGAGTCTGAAATTTCATGTCAACATCCAGATAAACACCGAGATTTTTACACACCATTGTAGGTTCAATTATTTTATTATTTACAATTATACGGAAGTCGGGATGGGCAGTTATTGCTTGTCTTTGCTTACCGAAGACCAGGACTTCAGTTTTTGTTTCATTTAATATAAGTTTATGAGCGCTATATACTTCTGACAGAAATTGTAAATCAAAATTAATTTTATCGACAGCAGTACCTCAGTGCCAATATTACTATTATATGGGAATGAATAAAAGATCTGCGTGTCGTCCGCATATTGATGAATTTGACAACTTGACAGAAATGAAGAAAAATTCGCTGTATATAGTGAAAATAACAACGGTCCTAACACGCTTCCCTGGGGGACACCTCTATTAATGATTCTAAAATCTGAGCTTTGACCACAACACAGTACTCGCTGGCGCCGATTACTTAGACAATTATGGAAAAATAACTGAGGGATTTTACCAAGGCCAAAGTACTTAAGTTTTTTAAGCAGAATTTGATGATCCAAAGTGTCAAACGCCTTGCTCAAATCTAATAGAATCAAACAAGTATTCAGGTTGCTATCAATAGATCTTAATATATTGTCAGTAACATCCAGCAGAGTTGTAGTTGTGCTGTGGTTAGCCCTAAATCCTGACTGATGCGGTGGTAACAATTTTTGTGCCTCAAAGTAAACATTAAGTTGCTCATATATTATTTTCTCTAAAACTTTGGAAAGAGCCGGTAAGATACTAATGGGTCTATAATGAGCTAATTCTGACGGATGTGAATTTTTGGGGATTGGACAAATATTGGCATCTTTCCAGGCGTCCGGAAATTCACCTGAGGTGAGACATTTGTTGACAATAAAAGTAAATATTCAGATAACTGCGGAAAAAATAAATCTAAAATTTTTACACTCAATCCATCTGCACCAGCAGCAGAAGGTTTTAATGACCTTAATATTAAGTTAACTCTGTCCTCATTTACTGCGGTAAACTCAAATGTGTCATTAACACGGCTATGTAATTGATCATATCTATCTAAAATTTGTTGATTGATTGGATTTAAAGAGGTTTGCACGCAGGGAATCGAATTTATAAAATAGTCCATAATGGCATTGGACTCTTCAATTTCAATAATTTCTGTGTTAATTCCGATTTATATTATTTGTAAAACATAACATCTGACTGTTCCTTTGACGTAAACGTCACAGGCGCAGAGACTTTTTTCTAATAATTTTATTATGTTGTAGATTCGGTGATTTGTTTTTGAAGAGGATATTATTATTAGCCGTTACTCGAGTCCGAGTATAAAAATGTTACAGTCGATAAATTGTGTACAATAAAAAACAAGTAGAAGGTGTAGTCTATTGTAATTCCCATTCATCTACGGTGCACACGACTATGGCTATAGAGGCCAATTCGGGAGAGCACATGTCGACCGCAGTCAGGACAAACATAGACCTGGTTAGGTCTTGGATTCGGCCTTCTTGCAGCAACATTTCCTTGATAGCTGGCCACAACCCCTCGCCATTCGGTTCTGTCCGCTGCAAGTTGTTCCCATTGCTCGTCTGCAATACCGCAGGATTTTAGATTTTCATGGAGAGCGTCTTTGAACCTCTTTCGTTGACCGCCACGCCTTCTTCTACCGCTTACCAATTCACCATAAAGTGTACATTTAGGAAGGCGGTTATCATGCATACGATGAACGTGACCTGCCCATCTTAGGCGTGCTCTTGAAATAAGCACCTCAATTGGAAGGCTGTTTGCTCTCCTGAGTACTTCCACGTTTGATATGTGATGGAACCAACGGATTTTCATCATACTTCTGAGGTGTCTTTGCTGAAAACGTTCTAATTCTTTCACATGACGACGGTAAGTGACCCAGCTTTCACATCCATATAGCAGTGTTGGAATGACAACTGCTCTGTAGACAGCCATTTTCGTTGACAAAGCAAGGTCGTGGTTGTCAAATACTCTCTCTTTAAGTCCCCAGACTGCTCTAGATGCAGCGTTAATTCTATTGCGAATCTCGCTGTCCATGTTTGCTTTGTCATTAACAACGTTGCCTAAGTAATTGAACTGATCCACCACTTCAAGAGAATTTCCGTTAAGTGTAATGTCTATTTGGTTCACTTGATGAGGAGTTGACATAATCTTAGTCTTTCCAATGTTGATTTTAAGTCCCAAGGAATCATAGCTCTGGGCATACACATCTAAAAGTTCTTGAAGCTCTTCCGGCGTAGAGGCTAAAAGTGCACAGTCATCCGCATACTGGAGATCACAAATGGATCGTGTGCATGTCTTCG
This sequence comes from Leptura quadrifasciata, assembly GCA_963675555.1. NCBI lineage: Eukaryota > Metazoa > Arthropoda > Insecta > Coleoptera > Cerambycidae > Leptura > Leptura quadrifasciata. The sequence goes on along the minus strand of OY776676.1, from coordinate 143,740,615 downwards.
TGAAAGCTCTAAAGCGCCCTATGTTAAAGAGACCGCCATCAAAACGGTATCTGAGACCTATTCCTCTGACTGTCAGTTTGTTGTCAACAATAATTGTTAGAGCAGTGGTAAACAAATTAAAGAGTAGGGGTGCCAGGACACATCCCTGCCTAATTCCAGTGAGGGTTTGGAAAGGTTCGGTTGCCTCATTATTATACATAACCTGGGCGTTGTTGTTTGTATGTAGACTGCGACATACTTCCACAAATTTTCTAGGGGTACCTAAGCGGAACATAATTTTCCAGAGCACTTCCCTGTCCACCGAGTCAAACGCCTTGGTTAAATCAATGAAGGCCATGTGAATTTCTCCTTGATGTTCGAGTGCTTTTTCTTGAAGCTGTTTAAGTGTGAAGATTAAATCCGATGTGCCTCGGTTTGGTCTAAAGCCACTCTGTGTTTCAGGAAGCAACTTTTCCATAACAGGTGTTAGCCTATTTGCCATCGCTTTAGTGAGTATCTTCCCTCCAACAGCCAGGAGAGCTATACCCCTGTAATTTCCACAGTCCGCAGCGCTCCCTTTGTTTTTGAAGAGGTTGATTAAAAGTGTATCACGAAACTCCTGCGGAGCTTGACCACTTTCCCACACGACATCAAACAGTTTTTTGAGGTAGGGTATGAGCTCTGACGACACAGCTTTAAAGATCTCAGCTGGGAGTGAGTCGGCGCCGGGAGATTTGTTATTTTTTAGCTGCCCAATGGCGGTTAAGATCTCTTCCGTTGTTAGTGGTTTATCTAAGTCTTCGAAGGTGTCATATTGAGGGATAAGATTTATAATATCGTGATCGGCTTGACTTTGCTGGTTAAGAATGTTAGAGTAGTGTTCTTTCCATCGGGCTCTTATTTCCTGGTCTTCTTTGAGGAGATTTCCATTTAAATCTTTAATAGGGCACATATTTTTCCGACTGGGGCCGTACACTGCTTTTACTCCTTGAAAGAAATTCCTGTAGTCGTGTGAATCGGCGTACCTTTGAATTTCTCTGGCCTTGCTTGCCCACCACTCGTTCTTTATTCTTCTGATTTCGCGTTGCGTTTCATACTTAGATTGGGTAAAAGCTTCTGCTTTTGATGAGTCGTTGGGGTGGTTGATAGCGTTTTGGAAGGCAGTATGTTTGCGGTCAAGAAGTTCTTGTATAAAAACTTCATTATCATTGAACCAGTCCTCCTGTTTTTTACTTGCTGCAGTGCCAAGAATTTCCTCACTCGCACTTTTTAAACTGTCTTTAATTTGTGTCCAGGTAGCAGCGACATCTACAGAATTGGTTTCTTCTAGTGCACTCAAATTCTCTTGAACTTTTTGCTTTAGCTGTTCGACGGTTTGTTGGTCACGCAACTTACTAATACAGAGACGGGGTCTGCGTTTTACTTGAGCTCTTCGGTGTTTGGATCTCATAACAATTTTCATTTTAGAGACAACAGGACGATGATCGGTCCAACATTCGCTATCAATGCGCGCCTTTGTAATTTGGACGTCCTTGAGATGCTTCCTACGTACGATAACATAGTCCAGTAGATGCCAGTGACCTGATCTGGGGTGACGCCAGGTGCCTTTAAATTTATCCTTTTGTCGGAAAATGGTGTTTGTTATAACTAGATCATGTTCGGCGCATTTAGTTAGGAGTAGTTGACCGTTAGCGTTCATGTTGCCCAAACCGTTCTTGCCTATGATGCCTGGCCAGGTGTCTGCATCTCTCCCTACTCTAGCGTTAAAATCGCCAAGAATAACGAGTCGTTCCATTTTAGGTATTCTACAGAGGGCTTCTTCCAGCTGTTGATAGAAGCTTTCCTTGGTTTCGTGACTTGCATCCAGAGTGGGAGCGTAGGCGCTTATTAGATTTACCGCGTTGCCATCTGATAGCTCATAGCGTAGCAGCATTAGACGCTCGGATAGGCCTTGTGGTACTTGTGTTAAGTTGGATACAAGTTGATTCCGAACGGCAAGTCCTACTCCATGTTGTCTTCTTGAATTGGTGGGAAGACCTTTCCAATAGAAGGTGCAGTACTTTTCTGTGAGAGAGCCTTCCTCCAGAAATCGAGTTTCGCTGAGAGCTGCAACGTCAACATTGAGTCGGTGAAGTTCTCTATCTATTAGAGCAGTTCTTCTTTCAGGCCGATCGGTGCGAGTGCTGTCGTTCAAAGTACGAACATTCCAAGCGCCGTAGATGAAAGAATTAGTTTTGTTGGATTTAACTTGCCGGTGTTTTTTCGACATTCGATGAGGTGTCCCTGTGGGCACCCTCCCCCGGAGATCCGATCGGGAGGGTATTTTACCTCCGGATGATTTTGTCCCACTTGAACGCTCCATCATTTTTTAAAGCCTTAATCGACTGAAAACGAAGCTGCATTTGAAGTTTTAGCTGGAGCAGGTATGCAACTGACCAGCTCGGTTGCGGAAGGCGAGTGGTGTGGTCCCATGGCACAGAAGGAGACTGCGACGATGGGGTAACCAAACGATTCCAAAAGCAACCTTTGTGTGCGGTGGGTTATTTTTACCGCACTCTTCGTGAGAAGGTGGATGTGCTCACGGCAAATGGTAAGGGTTATTCCGCCCTTACTCGGTCGTTAGAGCCTCGTTAGTGAAAACAGGGTGCACCAAGTTCAAATTGAACTCATCGCGAAGGTGAGGTTAAGAGGATAATACATGTGGTAGAAAACCCAAAAAACAGGAAACAATATTCGTATACTTATTAAATATATACTTAGTCCGAGTTTGTCGCCAACTTGATTGCAATAAGTCGTCACCAGATGGAGCTATTCGTAAGTTGCAGACACCTCGTGTCTGTAATTTGATGACTATAGAAGGCCAGTAAAGTGATATTGTGCATTTGCCTATGTCGCACTGATGAGAGACAATAAGCTCGAAACTAGTCTGTGGCTGGCGATGCACAACAGCACTGCACTGGAAATCTGCCTGCTGGGGGCTTATTACAATCAGATTTTATTTTGCGTTTTTTGATTGAAGACGTAGTATGTCGCAAGTTGTAGGACATTATTTTCAATTGATTTGGAAACGCACATTGTGCACCTTAATTGGTGGCAATTAATCAATTTCCTTTCATAGGAAATAGTGGAATACTAGACTGTCGTAGTAGGTATATTTTTACTTTACACATTTTTATTATTTTTGTAATAATTTATCCACTTTGTGTTGGCTTATATATTTTGGTAAAAAAAAAGTTGAGTCTGAAAGACCGTTGTTTACCGGTTCAACTGGAAATTTAAAATTTGAAACATCGGCTCCAGCCCCAAAACGGTAGACAACCCAATTTGAATGTTTTTGTTTTTAAGCATATTATCAAGAATTATTGTCAATAATAAGAGATGTATACGTCCTTGATTAATAGACAAATTAGCAATAATAGTAAAACACACAGTTCACTTACCACCAACATGTAGAAGTCGAACAAAATGGCCGTAACAAGAAAGCACTCCAATCCAGCTCTTTTCTGTTTCACGCTGAAGCTCTGGTATAATTTTTCCAACGAAGGATCCGTGAATGTGTTGAACAGATAACAAATTTCCTTCATTTTTCCGGTCGATTTCTGATCCTCCATAGCTTTGTGTTTCTTAATGTATATAATAACACTTTTCCTGTGCTCTGATTTTTTGGGTAAGTTTGCGTAGGAACATTATTCCTCTAAGTTTGTTATTACGTGCAGAGAAGATCCACAATTTCTCACCCAACCTTTTAATAAAAACGCGAAACATACTACCTGCATTATTACTCATTCATTTGGAGGCTATTAAGCAGTATTTACTATTTGCGAGAAAGTTTTTGAATAATCAGTTAAATTTAATCATCACATTATCGAAATGTATATATAGAGTATTATTGATTGCCGAGGAACAGAGAGTATTATTTTAAAACTGTTTTTGAATTATATGCAAAAGTTCAAAAGGATAAAACTAAATTTTCCAGATATATGAAATGCTCTCAGGATAAAAATTATCTGAATATAATCTATTGACGAAGTAAGTAGGCATTAATCTTAATAGGAGTTTGAGATTTTTCTTTGCATATTGTCTTCAATTTAATAACGATTCAGCTTTATCATTCGATTTCATAATTTTAAGTTATATGCGTCTAAGTAAGACATACAATTCTGTTCTTGAAACATTAAATTAATTATAGGAGTTATCAAATCCCCGATTCGCGAGACTAGGTAGATATCGTGTTCTGTATCTAATTAAGACATTTTGCTTAAATGTAAATGTACAGAAGATCGCGATAAGGAGTCAGGCTCTTGTTTCTTAGCGTTTCACTCTAGCATTAGAAGAAATCAAATTTCTTTTTTACTTTATACACATTATACTAGTTATTTCTTTTTAGGCGTAGCCCCAAACACAAATTTATTTTTCGTATATTTGGTTATTGTAATTTTGAAGGGATAGATAATACATAGAAAAGAAATATTGCTTTATATGGAGTAAACGTGATACTTTTTGTGTCGAAGAGCAACCGACGCATAAAAACAACTTTCTTCCACATATTATATGCGCTATTTTTTCTTCAAACATTGCCCCAAGAAAAAAATATAGGCGATGATTTTGTTTTGTAAAATTTAATACAACACAAGATCCGCTTTTCAAAGATCTGTACTTAAAAAAAAAGTTAAAAAGAAAGTTTAAATTACTAGTGTTTAATGTGGTCTTTTATTATTTATCAACCATTTTGCCCCACTAATAAATCAACTAATATAAACTCTTCCTTGTGACAGAGTTAAATGTATGGAAATGGCGGTTATGACTAGCTGCATCACATATTGATTACTCAAGAAAGATCCCTGAACTGAAGTTAGAAGGACATTATTCAAATAGAGTAAAGTGTGCGCCTGGCAGTTTTCTTAACTTTGTAAATTTTATCTTCGAAACTTTAAGCGCACAAAATTCCATTATTATAAATAAAATGGAACAAAATGTGACCTTTTTCCTTGTCTAGAACATATTATTCTACCAGAATCCACAAACAAATCAATGCAAAATCAAACTGTCGATAAAAATGTTCGATCTATAAATTTTCACTCATTTTTCGTTATAAACTGAATCTTACCCTCATTGTACATGAACGTGCCGAGAAAGCGAATATTATCCTAATACAAGCAATAAACTGTCTGCCTCCGAACTTTTATTTGACACACGTTCGCGTTCTTTATTTATAACATATCTCATACACTGCCATATCTGAAGTGATATTGTAGATATTGATATCAAATATTTAAAAAACTTTTCTTGAGTTATTATGTTTCATGTACAAATGGTTACATACAATTCGATAATTTAAATGTTCAGTCCATTAGGTAAAATCGATACAAAACAAGTTCATGGTAATCATTATACCTCACAAACTAAAAGAACTAAAAACATTCAATATTTTTCTCAAAACAATTAAAAACAATCTTTTATACAAGGTGATTCACGGGGAATCGTACATACCTCTAGAGATAATAGAAGGCCACTTGGCTATTCAAGAATGGCCATAGAATTTATTTTGTCGCTTAATTACTATAATTCCAACATCGAAACGTTTGTGCAACCCATGATCGGCCGTCAAGAGATCAGGTCGAACATGGCAAGGATCGATCCCACCGTCGATCCCGACGGCAAATAGGGCTAGTGCGACGACCGCGGCGAGCCGCGATCGCCTAGTAAAGTCACATTGTTTTGGGCCTTTCGACTCTCGGAACTCCAAGAGATATCGTTGCCACCTTTGACTAGAAAGGATACGGCCTTAGAGGCGTTCAGGCATAATCCCACGGATGGTAGCTTCGCACCACCGCCCGCTCGAGCAAGTGCGTGAACCAAATGTCCGAACCTGCGGTTCCTCTCGTACTGAACAGGATTACTATCGCAACGACGAGTCATCAGTAGGGTAAAACTAACCTGTCCCACGACGGTCTAAAAAGTCTAAAAGTTATTAAATTGATTATGCAAAAACTATTCGACCATATGGCTCCCGATTTCGTGTGCATTTTCTATACTACAAGAGCCTTTCTTTTCCTCTGTTAAGAAGCATATGAAACATAATAGAATGCAGGTTTTCACAGCCGTTGTCTAATGAAGTAGTTTCTTCCGGGTCTTGCCGTGGTCGTCGAACTTGACTTGACGTTTCGCTGATCACCCTGTCAGCTTCTTCAGAAGGATTCTAAAGACTGAATTTGTTCTGTTACACTCCTCGTTATATACCTAGGCGCCGCTTCGCATCGCTGGTCGTTGGTCGAGCTTGGTTCGCTTCGCTGCTCATTCGTCGTGTTTGGTTGACCGTGACTTACTACGGTGCTGGTACTTGGCAATACCAGTCTCCACGTGTTACTAAATCGATACCCATCCTCTTTATTAAAGTTGTTCATGTTTTTCATAATTTCCAGTGATTCCCTAATGATTCGCTTATAATAGCGCGTATTGCTGTCTAATATATTGACGTCCTCGTAGTCGATTTTATGGTTCTCGTTATTATGGACATGCTCTGCTATCGCCGCCCTATCCGTGTATCCAAATCTGGTATTTCTCTGATGTTCTTTGATTCTGCACTGGATACTCCGTCCTGTTTGTCCGATGTAGGTCTTAGTAAACACCTTTTGATAACAGTTTGAGGACAGGATCTTTGATTGAAGGAAGCATCTGCTGTAGTTTCCTCACTGTTCGAAACCGTACACCTACTTTTTTTTTGAATAAAATCTTTTTCAGCCTATCTGTGACTCCCGTGACGTAGAGTAGGCATGCATACGTTGTTGGTTGTTGCTGTTCTTCTTCTGTAGTTCTCCTCTGGTTATTTACTATTCGTTGTATATTGCTTTGACTGTATCCGTTCTTCTCTAAAGCTTGTTGGACATTCTGTAGTTCCTCAGGTTTGTTATCGTCGTCGCATATTGTGTTAGCTCTGTGGACCAAGGTTCTTATTAACGCTCTCTTCTGTTGTGGATGGTGGTGAGATGTCGCATGTAGGAGGTAACGATCGGTGTGTGTTTTCTTTTTGTAGACGCCGTGGGCCAGCTTACCATTGTGTGACCTTTTCACTAATACATCTAAGAAAGGTAAAGCTCCATCTTGCTCGGTCTCCATTGTAAATTTGATACTTGGATGCTGTTTGTTCAAACGGTCGAAGAAAACAGATAAAGATAATTCTCCATGTGGCCATATGATGAGCGTATCGTCTACGTAGCGTAGCCAGCACTTTGGTTTATTCTCACTGCAGCATATAGCTCCCTCTTCAAAACCTTCCATGAACAGGTTGGCTATCACAGGTGAAAGTGGTGATCTCATGGCTGCTCCTTGCTTCTGCTCATAGAAGTCCCCATTCCATAGAAAGTATGTTGTAGACAGGCATAATCGGACCGAGACTGGTATTGCCAAGTACCAGCACCGTAGTAAGTCACAGTCAACCAAACACGACGAATGAGCAGCGAAGCGAACCAAGCACGACCAATGACCAAGGAAGCGAAGCGGCGCCCAGGTATATAACGAGGAGTGCAACACAACAAGTTCAGTCTTTAAGAATCCTTCTGAAGAAGCTGACAGCATGATCAGCGAAACGTCAAGTCAAGACCCGGAAGAAATTACTTCATATGAAGCATTGAAGCCTAAGAAATCCTAACCATCATTCTCAACATCCTGGATTCGGCTTATACCTAGAAGCATTTTTTTTATCAAAATGCTAATTCGACTGGAGTAATAAATAAATCTTTGGGAAAGGACATTTAAAGAAATAAACTTAGATCAAATTTTCAAAATGAAAACCGTCAGCGTCTACACATTTTATTGTTATTGTTATGTGCACGCTTACGCCACTGCCTCATAGAATATACGACAAAGGCGAGAAATGCCGCGAAGGATAGACTGGAACGTTCGAGAATAAAGTGCTACAGATATATAGAGTAGATTCCGCGCACGGGGTATAATTTTACATTAGACGAACGAGTGAACTGATGGAATAAGAACAGTAATAAGTTGTAAATTGTATTAATCTCTATAGTTGTACTTAGTGTGTTATTAATTAATCAAATATTTTAATTAAGTATTTAATTTGTGATTAGTGGAAAGTCTTGTGTCTTGTTGCAATTATTTGAACCTACCTTCAGAGTGTTTACTGAAGATTGTAAAAACGTAACATTATTATAATTATAGTAAGCCTAGATAATTTTTTTATTTATTATATAAATAAAAAACATTATAAACATTAGAATTTGTGTATACTTAATAGTAATTTAACAAATGATGAATACGTTTATATTATTTATGCTTATGGATTTTTGTGAGGGTAATAGTAGACCGTATGCATTTTTCTAACAGGAAGATAACAAATCATTAGACATTTTCAACTACTGTATTTCGTTACTCAAGGATTTGAGTTCCTACAATCAAAATTGAAACGAAATATTGTTTAAAACATTGAAGAACAGGAATGTATCATCAATATTATTCAAGGACACTCTGAAGTAGCTATCGATGAAAAGTGCTCAATTATGAGTTTCTGAAGTTTGGGTAGAGAGGGCTCTAGATAAAGAAAAATTACATCCATATTCCATTCGGCGAGCACAAACGCTTGAATATGGTGACAATGTAAATAGGCTACAATTTTACTAGTGAACTATTGATCATAGACCAATTACATATCGAACTTCATTTAAAGACGAAACCTAATTTACTTGGAACGGCGTACTAACTATTAACGAATTCACATACCTTGGCCAAAGACATCTTTATACCATAAGGGAAGTCTTATTCTCAGCACAAGTTCTTAGTAAATACTTCGTATAGTATGGTCAACAAGCTACTTCCCCAGATCTATATAGATTTCTTACAAAATATTTTGCCTGACTTAATGCAAGTCTTAATATAAATGAACAATACTTCCAGCATGACTCAGTTCCTCCTCATGTTGGTATTGAGGTTTGAAGGCGTTTGAATAGTTAATATCCAAACAGATAGATAGGATATGGAGGACCTCATCCTGAACCTGTTAGATCAACAGATTTCAACCCCACAGATAATTTTTATAAGAATATTTCAAAACTGAAGTCTTCAGTCTCCAAATAAATAGTAGATGTCAGTTACTTCAATGAATTCTTCATTTTTGCGACCAAATTAGAAGCAGTATCCGCTAGTTACAAAATCTATTAGCAGTTTAAACAAACACCAAAAAAAAACGTATGGAAGCTGGCAGTTTTCATTTTGAAAATTCCCCTTGAGTATACGTGTAATTTTCTTAAATATGATTTTGTAAAGATTTACTTATATTAAATTGACAATTGTTACTAATTCAGACAATTTATGTAATAGTCCAGTGCAATTAGGAATTGACCCAAAAATTTTGGGTACATTTTTTCTTTTGTTCCTTATTCGAAAGGGGGATCAATGAAAACCTTAAGTCTGAATTTGCGCATTCCTACCTCCCCCCCTTTCGCCGCCATCTTGGATTTATTTTGTTTTTTTCAATCGCTCATAACTCGAGTTTTATTTATCGTACAGTAATGTAAAAAATATCGTTGTACTCGTGAGGATTTACTCTTTATATCATCACGAATGCATTTTTGCCGTAAAAGTTATTACGAAAAAGTTATTAGAGCTCAAAGTTGAGAAAAGATTTCAAAAAAATTTTTTTTCGCTTTCTTGGCTCGCCACTCTTTTGCAGTGCATCTGACACTCTCTGCCAACAAAATGTTATTTAAACTAGACGCGATTTCTAGCATTTGAAAAAAAAAATTAAGTCCGTAAGTGGATTCCTCGCCCGCCAACCCACGCTCAAAGTTGACATGTTCAAATAAGCGCGGAGCGTTTTCAATCAGTCATAGTATTTTAACTTATACATTTTGTAAACTCATTTCCATACCACCTTTGAGGTAGAGTCGACGGCGCGTTTTTTTAACGTGGTTTCCCCCTGAGGCCTAATCCACGATTTCTTTGCTTGATGTTCGATTTCTTGCCATTTTTCTATAGGAAATTAATAGTTTTCGTCAGTTTCCTGGGATACTTCAGACGCTTTTCTTTTCGTCGCTCTGGGTAATGGTGCCATAGTAGGAAGGTCGTAGCAATCCTTTTCTTCATCATCCAAGATTTCTGCAACTTCCTTGACGTTTGTGCAATTTTTGCCGCAGCAAATTTTGCATAAGATGGAACACTTTAATCCGGCCTTTCGGCAGCCGCAAGCTTTACCGCAGTTTTTGGCGCATCCACAGGATATAATGTCCAATAGAACTTGTGGAATAGGGTCTTGTTCGCTGATCACAGGCTCTAAACCGCGGTAGCCATTTTTCCAGCCCCAAGAAATCGCGTTTTTTTCTTGCCCGAGCTACTTCTGGACCTGATGATAAGTCCGTAGGGAATGCTGACGTGTTGCGGAACTCGTTGGGGGCAAGCGCGACAAATCCGTTTTCTTTTTAAGACCCAATCGTGTAAACATTTTAAATCGCAATCGATCGATGGACACATCGGATTCATTTCCTCCATACAGTGCGATTAACACGCTCTCTCCAGCTGCAGCGATGACATTTTGTCCAGGAGAGGTTGTTTGGAATAATTTTATATCCTCTTGAAGGTGAACATTTTTTTTGATGACGTCAATTATTTTTTTCTTTCCCATTCCACAGATTGCTGACACAGTGTCACATCCTGAAAAGGCATTTATGAAAAGCAAATGCTCCAGCAGAAGTGCGTGTTTGAAGCTGCTTGTAGAATACGTCTTCGATGCCGTTGTTCCCCTTCCTATTTTACGGAAATAGGCATTTTTTTAATTTTTCCCGAGTGCACACAGCAACACAAGCAGGTCCGTATCCTCTCCTACGATGACGACAGCATCAAATTGTAGACTTAAATCAATTGCAGTTTTCACGATATCCACGTCCGCATCTTCCCATGATAGTTTCACTGTGAATCCTTCCTTTTGTAAGAGCTTTTTCAGCATCTCGATGAAATTCTTTTTGTCGAGCATCTCATCGAAAATCTTGTCAATTGCGCGTCCACCCTTTGCTCGCCTGTGTCTTTCGGCAATTTTTGTGCTCGAGGTAAAACCATCGTCAGGGTAACCGTCGAAAACAACCTCGCAATAACGTCGTTGGCCGATCAGCTGACGCAGTCGAGGCTCGACGCAAGTCGCCATATTTCTTTCTACAGGCTTCGTGAATTTCGATGGAATCGACACTTTGCAGCATCTCTTCGTGGGACTTTTCTTGTCGGGCAATACTTGCCGCGAGAAGAGTTTGTACTCCTTTTTTCTTCACTTTAGTGGTCACTTCGCATTCTAGAAGCTTCGAACAAATGAAGCAGTGACTCATTGTCGAAAGTTTTCGGAGCGCGTGCACGACTACTAACGCTAACGGCGTATAACTGGCCGCTAGAGAACGCGCGACCTTCGAAGAGGGCCCCCCCCACCCCTCCCCTCTCCAGACCCTAACTCGGCAGCTGCGATCCTATTCGCCGAATACAGGTAACGTGTCTCTGCCGGTATATCGAACGCATGAGATTGACGACTGGTCAGAGGCACGAAATAGCGCGTATAAAACTTAAAAATATCATCGGAAAAAACATGTCAACTTTGAGCGTGGATTGGCGGGCGAGGAATCCACTTACGGACTTAATTTTTTTTTTAAATCCTAGAAATCGCGTCTAGTTTAAATAACATTTTGTTGGCAGAGAGTGTCAGATGCACTGCAAAAGAGTGGCGAGCCAAGAAAGCGAAAAAAAATTTTTTTGAAATCTTTTCTCAACTTTGAGCTCTAATAACTTTTTTGCAATAACTTTTACGGCAAAAATTCATTCGTGATGACATAAAGAGTAAATCCTCATGAGTACAACGATATTTTTTACATTACTGTGCGATAAATAGAACTCGAGTTATGAGCGATTGAAAAAAACAAAACAAATCCAAGATGGTGGCGAAAGGGGGGGAGGTAGGAGTGCGCAAATTCAGGCTTAAGGTTTTCTTTAACCTCCATTTCGAATAAGGAACAAAAGAAAAAATGTACCCAAAATTTTTGGGTCACATCAGTAAATTTTTCCTAATTGCACTGGAGTATAAGCAATTTTTCTTTAATTTTCTCATTACCCATTCAATTGTAAAAGAGTCAATAACGGGGCGACCAAATTCTAAACACATAATTTTGTTTAGCGATGTTTGAACTTTTATAATTGCCAGCTGAACTGTGAGGTTTGAAGAAAATAAGAACAGGATTATATTTTTCATAGAAATCTGAAAAGACAAATTAAGAAACTAGATAAGAATCAATTTAATAATTAATTAATTGCTATTTTTTATATTATGACACCTAAATATTCACTCGTAATAGTGTTTATCATTTGTAGTGAATTTCGAAATAATTCTAAATAGATATGTTTGGAGTAAATGATATTTTCTTTTCATTGTGAATTTGTTATTGATCATATTTTATTATACTGAAGAAATACGTATACTCCCCAAAAGAATTAGATAGAGTCTGTTGTCCGTAACGTTAAAGCCCGGTTTAATCGAGATTTGTTTAATCCAGATGGCTTTTTAATTTGGCTACAAAATCGATTTCAGGCCGACTGGCTGCTCGACGTATCCTTCCCAATGGAATTCATTTTCTTTCAGACGTTGCAGTAATAAATTGTGTTAGTTTAAAAGAACGGCCTACTTAATGTTAAATCCATATATGTTGCAAATATTTTTATTTTTTTATGCTATAAATTAAATCCATAACTTCACTGAAATTCATCTGTTTCAAAGTAAATTCACCGCAGGAGGCATTAAGATTCTTTAAGTTATCCAAAGGGTTCACGTTCATTAAGAAGAATTTGAGACTAAAAATATTAGGTTTTAATATTCTGCCCCCTAAAAGCACATTTTAACTATGCTAAGCCCAGTCTCATGCACCAAATAGTCCAAGGATCCTCGTATCGGTCGTCACATGCCTACCTTGCACTGACGAGAGCCAACACCTTTAAGTAGGATTAGCCTTTCGGCTGGTGTTTGTTGTAATCGCAGCATTAGCATTCTGTTATTCATCTAGAGTTCTTTTTATTTTTCAAATTAAATTTTCACATTAGAATCATATTTATTTTTATTTATCGATAGAATCGGTGCACTGTATATATGTAAATAGTCATTTTTAAAGCAGGTTTTTTTTCTATTTTAGTTTCCTGTAATAAGCATACTCCTAATTTGTAAACACTAGTTATTTTTAGAATTTTCTTTTTATTTGATCACGTAATCTTTTGGAATATTTAATGGATAATTGGCTCAAACTATATTAGGAGAGTAACGTACCTGAGAAACACGAATCATTGGTATATTTCATGCAGGCATTAGATCCGCCGCCCGGCAGGATTCGTTTTATTTGTTTAAAATTTGTATCCAGTCGGGTCAAGATAGCACATTGTGCAGATTGTAAAAATGAAATAAATGAAATGAATAAAATACTAATGAAATGTTCACCATAGTTAAAAAAATAAAGATATTTTTAATGGTTAATGGTTAATGGTAATATGCAATTATTACACTTAACGCGCCAGGCTTGTAACTTGTAATCCAGCGCTTGGTGGGGCACATAGCCCGGAGAGTAGCTGTTGGTTGCAGTCTGGTTACGTTCCTTACAGTAATATAAGGATTTCATAGAGGAGTTTGCGACAAAAAATATTATGTTTAAAAGCACATTTGAAATTACTTATTATTACTGAAGTTTGGAATATTTCTTCACCCTCATCATCGCTAAAATCGCAAACGTCTTCTTTATAATTATCAACTTCTTCGAATTCTTCAATACCATAAATATTAGGATTAATTTCTAATTGCTCAGGCTCTACATCAACCACAGCTTCATCAACAATATTTTCTGCATTTTGACACAAAGTATTCCTTCCATTGTGGCATAAATTGCTGCATGTGACGCCAATTGTTTGGCATGATCAACATTTAGTTTTGCAACCGACCTTACAATCACAAATAATTATATTGAGTAATTCGTTAGGAAGAGGAGCTTTATCAGTCCTTATCCGCATCAGTCCATTATCTGTTGTTTGCTGCCATTAAAAATTTCTGATCGTCAATTTAAGCATATGCATTTGTAAATCTTACGTTACACCTCCTCCAAATTCAAACGCCAGTAATCTTTGTTGTATGCATTGATCAGATGCAACTATTACTGTCTTCCTGTTACGCATTAAGTATAGTTTCTTTTTCCTTTATTTATGCTTTTGATAAGTTATCATTTTGCCATTCTCTTGCCTCTCGCATAACTTTTTTGTATAGAACTTTGTACTTAAATTCGTTGAGATCTCCCGGCCTTTTATATTGTCTGTATACATCACCCAGAATCCTTAAGGAACGACTTCAGGTAAAAGTACCTACCACGAATCTTTCAAACTCTTCCATAACGGTAATATTTGGTTCATTAATGTTCCGCTTTGTTGTAGAATTTTTGAAACCTGTTTTGTTTTAACGGTCTGAAGGTTTTTCTTTCCTTTAGCAGGATTTTCCCTGGAAGTATCGAATTGAATATGTTGCTCCATATAATCTGCTTGGTTTATGTCTGTTATTATCATAGTCGATGACAAAATTCATAAATATATTGCCCAGACAGGCAGAATTTTCTTCTAGCATCTAAAATATTTGTATGAAACCATAACATTCAAGAAGATCACAAAGAGTTGTTCATGCTCTCTGATCCGTTCCAAACAAGACATTAAACTCCCCTGCCAGGACAATTTTCTTTTCATAACTAACATGACTTATAGGTTCCTCTTTATTTATTATAAAAGAGCCAAAATTAACTGTTAAGGATGTGTATACTAAATATAAAAATATTTATGACTTTTAATACAACACCACATATTTCAATTCATCTTTCAACACTAAAATTATTTAAACAACTTATGCTACAAGAGTCAATTGCATTATCTTTTGCCAAAATAGCTGTACCACCATCTCTACCTTCCTGTCTGGCAGAGTAACCTGCCAATTGACTCAACGATTACATGTTAGGACTGCAACTAAGAAATCCCGGGTTCGAATCCTGGTTAAGATATAGATATTTAGTGGCGTCATGTGTTAATAACAGTAGACTAGATGGGTTTGTGTGAGAAGGAACACGGTTAGTCGCTGTACCGCTCCTGAGTTCGAGTTTCAGCTGTGGCAGATGGCAATGTCCTAGGAAATAGTCTGTGTGTATTTGTCCTGGTTGAGTGGTGAAATAGCTAATGCTAAACTCCGCCAGGACACTAATCTAAATAAAGCGATTAAATAAATTAAAAAATAATAATAATTTTTTCATTTACCAACCAATGTTCTGTTAGGCATACAATAATCATATTTCTATCTTGTAGGGCCGTCTGGAGTTCCTCAACTATATTTTGTATTGATCGAACGTTACACTGAAATATGCTGAACAACTGCTTTGTAGAAACAATTCAGTCATTAGCTCCTTTTTTGAATTTTAATTTTGATGTAATTTATATTCGGCGTTGAATACTTTCATCTGGTTCTATTACTATTAGTTCGCCACTTCTAACGTGTTTGGTTTTATCATATTGTGTTATACTTATACTAATGTGCACCGTTTAGTCATAATAATGGATCATGAAATTTGTCTTTATACTTAAAATCTGCTGCAATCATCTAAAATATTAACCTTCCTGGTTCTTTAAGATCCTTAGCAATAAATTCTTCCAACTTTTCATCCGTTCTTTTGCTGAAACTTTTTTATGTTTGTTGTGTTCTAGTTACTGCCTAGTGCGTCTCCATCTTCAGATATTTTTATTATTTTATCTTCAATACCTGTCACAGCATGTTTTTGTTTTGTTTTTTTTTATTTGAACAGCAGTTATGAAACACTGCTGAACAGTTGACGTTTTTATTGATTGCTGATTTCTTGCAGAAACTACAGAGCACACTTAAACCTTCACCTTCATCTTCCGCCATCTTGATGAATACTACATATTATAGGTTATATCCTTTTTTCATTGTACACAACAATACAAGTTCTAGGGATACCTTAATAGTACTACAATAAAAATATACTTATAGATTTTTATTCAGTAACGTCAGTTCGATGCTAAATTCAATTATTTGTATTTGTAGAATCACTGATATGAGCCTAACTTATTAGCTAACAACACGTAGCTGAATACAGAACAATCATGTATTTCACTAATTCTAAATTGTTAACTGAGGCTTATTTTGGTTCGTTTTATGAAAAATATGTCAATATTATTTTCAATCCCATTAAAATTAGGGCACGTATAATACAGGTCAAAATCTTAAAATATGAAATATATACACCATAGAACAAATCATTGAAGAACTCTAGGGCCTAGCATAAATATAGTAAATTAATGCCATTGTATTGAAAATATTGCATTCTGTACGAAAGAAGAAGTTGAAAGATTTATTTCAAAATCATACTTTTTCAAACTTATTTAAAAGTGTATTATGTTACATATTTTCAATGGCTTTTGAAACATTTATATAAATAACTTCAATGTTATCAATCTAATTTTATATTAATATGTTTTTTGTCCTCAAGAGTCTATTATGGTTCTGTCCACGTGATTTTGAGACATAAGTAATATTTATTAAGAAAAAGTTATGCCCAACAATAATAAATATTTCTTTAATATATTTCTCTCTTATAAACATTACAATCTTAACTTAGATTGTTTTTATTATTTTAATTTGATGACCTGATTTACGTGTAGAAGCTTCCAGTAGCAAAGCAGCTATAATATTTCTTCTAGAAGGTCAATTTTGTGGATGGTCTTTTAGCTGTGCATTT
Source organism: Leptura quadrifasciata (assembly GCA_963675555.1). Taxonomy (NCBI): domain Eukaryota; kingdom Metazoa; phylum Arthropoda; class Insecta; order Coleoptera; family Cerambycidae; genus Leptura; species Leptura quadrifasciata. Next base: position 143,723,840 of record OY776676.1, on the reverse strand, counting down.
AATTCCCATCAGTATTAGAAAAACATGAGGATTTCCTAGTATACTGTAGTTGTGCATTAAAGTGAAATGTAAGGTAGTGGTAAAGACCTAATCGGTGGCAAGCATGAAAACACTGGATAACGTCACGACAGTCTGTGAAACTGAGGAGAAGCAATATTTTTACGTAATATAGATGATTATTTTCCTAGACTAGTCGCCCCCACCCCACTTAATTGACAATATTCCTGAATGACATGATCCCAATAACTTGAAAGGGTTTCCGTCTTACCTCAATTACCGTATTCCTAACAGGCACGAGTGAGGTGGGACCTGCTGTCTCTAATCTTATAAAGCAGTACAGATTTCGCCTCAGGTTATTTTGGCTCGTTTAAACAACTTTGTCACTCTGACGATACTTAGTCACGTTCCTGACAACAACATGTTTATATGAAAAAGCTTTTCACACAAGTAAAAATTTATGTATTTTGTGTTTTTTATTATTTAACAAAAGTTTTAATTCGAATAGTATATTAACACTTGAGGCGTTGGTGACGTACAATTAAAAAAAAGGAATATAAAGATTTGAATAAATACCGTTAGAAAGAGAATACACTGATTTGGATATAATCCCTTTTAGAAATTTGTTAAAAATGTTCAGTGAGTAAGTACGTTTTTCTATACATACTGTTTTTTTAATTATATTTGAATCGTGTTATTTAGGTGACCGTCCTGGCGAAGTACAGCATTAGCTATTCCACCACTGAACCAGGACACATACACAGAGACGATTACATAACAACTATTCCCTACGACGTTGTCATCTGCCGCAGTTGAGACTCGAACTGAGGAATGGTATAAAGGCTAACTGTGTTGCCTCTCATACAACCTCATCTAGTCCACTGCTACCAGTCCAGTAACACATTAAGAACGCTACAACATTCATGTAGTCAGGATTCGAACCGGGAGCTCTTGTTTTTGTTCTCAAGCCTAACGTGAAAGCATGGACTACTGGACAAGCACTAATACTGAAATAGTGTTTGCGAACACTAAAATACTACACACAACGTGCCTTTCGCTAATCAAGTTGGCATCGTCTGGAGATCAATAATCAAATAGTTTTAGATAGCGTCCTGTAGGGTAGTGTTCTGTGATTCATTGATTGTAAAATCTAACTGAGTGTTAATGTCACATCTAATGATCCACCCCGTCGGAATATATTGTATTCTAATGTGTATAAAAAATATAATAATCAGAATATATTATTATGTTATTACGTGCACGACTACGCCACTGAAACCATAGAAAATTCGAGAACGACGGCAGAAAAGTGAATGCTGGAGAACATTCTGGAATATTCTACTACATTCGACGGGGGTATATATATGGACTTAATCGGCACACTGGAATAGTTAGACACGAGACGGACGAGTAAACAGATGGAATAAGAACAGTAATGAGTTGTGAATTATAGTAATGAGACTATAGTAGATAGAACATTCAAAAAGATGAAAAAGTATAACGGTACTACCTATACTGAAAAGAAAATGTGTGTATTTATATTTCTAACTACAAATGCTCAAATTGTGCGCCATGCATTCTAATATGCATACTGGCTCTCCGAGATACCAAGAAGTCCAAGGGAGTAATATTTGGTGATCGAGCTGGCCATAGAATTGGTCCATAGGTGTCTGTCCAGCTATCTGGCATAATTTGATTTAAATAATTTGTATATATTACAGCAGGGTGATGTGGAGCCCCATCTTGTTGAAAATATGAATAATTTAATCTTTCTGCCGCTGTTAATTCATAAAGAAAATCTTGAAATACGTTTTGAAGAAAATTAAGGTATCTACGAGCGGTTAATTTGCCATCATAAAAATAAGGACCAATTACTTTAGTCCCTAAAAGACTCACCCAAACATTCGTAAAAAATATTTCTTTGAAAGCAGTCCCTCTGCACTACTTTGTATTTTCTCGTCTCCACTTATAATGCATATTTCTATTGAAAAATATATTATTAGAAAAATGTTATTCGTCCGATCGAAGAATTTTGCTACATATCAGCGAGTCATTCCTTTTTTATTTTTATTTAATCATCTACAAAATCTTACTCTCCTCGACTTATCTCCCTCATTTAAATGTTTGAACTTTCCTCATTTTGTAGCATCGATATCAGTTTTTTTTTAAATATATTTTTCTTGTACTGTCTTTTTTTATGCGACAGTTTCTCTTAATCTGTCTCAAAGGGGTTTCTTCATTTGTTATTATTGGTGTACACCATAATTACTAATATAAAATTTGTCTTAGAACTCGACAACGCAGCATACAAAATACAACAGTGACAATCTATCAAATTTGTCAATAACTGTATACATTGTTTTTCACTAATTATGGTATAGCTGATTTTTACGATTCAATTATATGAATTATGGTTTTCGTAAAATATTAAATATTGACAATATCAGTTAAAATTATTGTGACATGGTGTCATGGCCTACTTTTGAGATTTATTCTTTTCATTTTTGCACAAGAGCGTATGTCAGTCAACTGCATTTTTCGAATTTTTTGAAACACATTATTATTCTTATTGTCTTTGCCGTCAAATTCCACTCCTCTAACTTTTTTCGTATCTCCTTAAATATGGAAGATATAACCGTTTGTGTTTTTCCTATTTTTCAAGTTTTTGTAATATATCTCACAAAGTAGGCTAAGATTGCTCATTGAAATCCTATGGAAACTGTAAATGAAACTTAAACTTACTTCTCATTGAACATACCCATAGTTTTAAAACCCAATAATGCATACAATACTAAATGGAATAAATAGTAATTGATCTGCTATGGTGCAGACTTCGTTAACAAATGTCATTAAAAAGCTCAGTAGCATTATAAAATGCATGGTAAATATTCTCGCTCAAGACCTGCATCAAACATAATTGATAGTATTAGTTGCATACAAATTGTTCGCATTTAATTCATAATTATATAAAATAAACACAATAATTTCTTTCTATTATTAAAAAGTTTGGGCCAGTCGATAAAATGCAGTACGTTGCAACAAGATATAAATACTGCTTAATAGCAGCATCGAAACAAACGAAAAAGTTTGCGTGCTCCTCATGGGCCGCATAACTTTGCAGATCACCAACAAACCGGGTATCAATGACGAATGAGGGAACATCATCGGGGGAACAATAAACACATCACATCACGTGAACGAACGGCACATAACCTAGCACTCGTGCATATCGATTTTAAAACTTCAGTGTATCACCGGACCGATTCCGGTAACCGGAGTAAGCTCACTGCTACCCGGAGTCCTCCTTACCCGGAGAATTTCAACAAAATCGAGCAAAGCGATGTGCGCAGTCGTAATGGGTTTTTGCTGACTGTAAGTTAATCCTTATTTGGGATGAGAGGTAAAATATCCCGCCAAATAAAATACTTACGGAGGATTCTGGGTCCGAAATATTGTGTTATATTCTAGTTTTATGTCATAATTAAGGGGCTCCAATTTCGCTGTAAAGTTGTTACTTACTTGACACCAACGCACGTTCAGCATTGGAGAGCACGTGTTTGTGATGAGAACGTATCGGCCAATTTCAGTAGAGAGGACACTACGTTGGCGTTTTATTTATCTAATACAATTTGTCGGAGCAGTTCTGTTTATATAAGAAGTGTAAAACTAGAAGGATCATGAAAAGGATTTATCAGCAATGCTTGATTATTTTATTTATTTTTTGAATTTCTATTTGTGCTAGAATATTAAATTACATTTAGCAGATATACAGAATGGTTTCTACAAATTCTCATCTATTGTATTGTCAGATATTAAAGATATTTGTATTTATGGAGGAAACAGGGTAATGTTACCGGCACCTTCGCCAGATTTTGTAACTGTAGACTATGAGAAAGTTTCGTTAGGAAGACTATTTGAGTAAAGTATAAAGAATTAAACAATTATTTCTTAAAAACGTGTATTCATAATTTGAATTAAATTTAACACATGGATATTTGCTTTGTGCCAATATGTAATGGCGTAACTAGTTGTGAAAGAAATATTAATAGAAACAGATGTCTTAACTTTAATAAATAACTTTACAAATTTAAACGCTTGTGGTTATGATGGCATATCAAATATTATGGTTTTAAAATGCAAACTAACTTTCTGGAGGCCATTGACATATATTTTAAATTTAGCTTTTGAAAATAGTATTTTTCCTAAACGTCTAAAGTTAGCTACTGTTCCTCCCTTTTATAAAAAGGGCGATTTCAATGACTACGCAACTTACAGAGACATGAGCTTATTACCGAATCTTTCAAAACTATTTGAACTCGGTGTTAAGGTGAGGTCCGATAGGGAAATATTTACTATTTTTGACAATAACTTCTTATTCTGAAACGCATATTGCAAACAAACTATAAGACTACCTAAGTAGAAGTAAAACAAGAGTAATGTTATAAATTTGCACTCAATAATTTCAAATATATGCGAAATAAGTAGATTTAAATTTAAGAAATACGAATATTGACATAATTTATAAAATTAAATCTAATTATTTTGCAAACAACTGAAATTATTGAGTGAAAAAATATCACTACACATGTCACAGTACTACTTAGGTAGTCTTATACCTTTTTCTACCAATATACAGGATGTACATTTTATCAGGGCCCTCGAGAATACCTCACTTAATATCGGTCGTACAACAAAATTATTTTTACGAAAATTGTGTCGATTTATATAACTTACAAAAGGGTTTAAAGACATTTGAAATCCATGGCCTACGTTAAGAGTTATGGGGGAAAATATCGAAAATGCAGAAAATGTCTAGGTCAAATATCTCCGTTATTTGACGAGATACGAGAAAAATTCTAAGGCGAAAATTTTTTGCAAAACACTGTTTCAACGAGGTTTTATATAATTTTTTTTCAAAACCGCAGATTTACTCTTCAGGCTGTTAAAAGAATTATTTTGAAACGGGCCCCTTTACAACGATATATCACATGCCATATTTATTCAATGGTACTACGTTAGTAACTATAAAAACATTTTTTTAAAACCAATACATTTTTTTTAACAAGCATTAATTATACTTGCCGTGAAGAAGTATGATTAAATAAAACGATAAAATAATTAAATAAGTTGTTCAAATCTTTGCTATAATAATACATTAACACAATTAAGAAGAATAAAGTAAATTCAGGTAACAAAAACAAATTCATAATAAAAAGAATGTAGCACACAGAACATTAATATTTATCTAATCCTCAAAATAATTTTTAAGATATCATATCAAGTGTTCAAAGTGTCCACCGCGATTTCTTATGCACAATCGAGCGCGGCGAGGCACTACATTTAAAACATTACGCAGCATTTCGGGGGTAACTGTAATACATGCCTGTTGAATTCGAGCTTTTAGGTCCTCTACATTTTGCGGTGTCATCGAAAACACCTTATCTTTAATATATCCCCATAGAAAAAATCCATTGGGGTTATATCTGGAGAACGAGGGGACCATCGAATAAATCCATTGGTACCTATCCAATGTTAAGGCAAAATTTCATCTAAATAATCTAGGCAAATCTGGGAATTGTGGGGAGAAGCTCCATCTTGTTGAAAATATTGAAAGTGGTGTCGATTCTCTAAAGATAGGTCATCTAAGAATTCATTAAATTCATTTCTCAAAAAGGTTAGGTACCCTTGACCACTGAGGTGATCATCATAAAAATAAGGACCTATTAAATTGGTGCCTAAAATACCTATCCACACATTTATTGAAAAACGATTTTGAAACCCAGTCGGTCTATGCCAGTGTGTATTTTCAGAAGTCCATTTGTAATGAATATTGCGATTAAAAAATCCATTATTAGAAAAATTTGCCTCGTCGGACCAAAGTATTTTACTACATATTAATGTATCGGCGCGCTTCTTTTCCAACAGCCACCTATAAAAAATCGTCCACCTTGGTTTGTCCCCCGCTTGTAAATTGTGAATTTTTTTGGCTTTATAACACCGGTAACCATTTTTCTTTAAAATTTTTCTAACACTTGCTTTATTTATATGACAAGAAATTTGAATTTCTCTTAATGATGTTTCGAAATTTTCTTATTTTTATTTCTTACATAATTAATAACTCGGTTTACCTTATTTACATTATCAATAACACTGTTCAGCCTTGTCTTCTTCTTTAAAAATGAACCATTATTTTTCAGCTTCGTAGCTAATTTTCTGAACAGAGTTTTATTCGGCTGTAGTGCTTGTGGAAATCTGTTTCTATATTCTACTTGAGCTAATCCAGAGTTAAAATTGCATTGGCAATATGTAACGAACTTATTATAACGATCAATGTGAGTGAAAATTATTTTCGAAAATTCTAAATTCTTAAACGAGTGTGATTGAATGAGAGTTTAAGTATTAACTGAGATGATCTGTCAAAAAATTAAATTGTCAAGTTTGTTCATAGCCAACTATTTTAAAATAATTGAAATAATAGTGAAATCATGAAATAAATAAATGGATATTAGACTTAAATTAATTGGTAAAGACATTTTAACTTTCTGAGTAAGGAGTGAAGCTTTTATGGAGAACCTCTATACATTGGCATAGCTGCGAATACTCTTTCCATAATTGCTCCATGTTGCTTTCTTGATTATTATTTTGTTTTTGTTACCTGAATTTACTTTATTCTTCTTAATTGTGTTAATGTTTTATTATAGCAAAGATTAGAACAACTTATTGAAATATTTTATCGTTTTATTTAATCATACTTCTCCACGGCAAGTATAATGCTTGTTAAAAAAAATTATTGGTTTTAAAAAAATGTGTTTATAATTACTAACGTAGTACCAATGAATAAATATAGCATGTGATATATCGTTGAAAAGGGAGGAAAATACTCTATTTAATGGCGCCATTTCCCGCCCGTTTCAAAAAAATTTTTTTAACAGCCAGAAGAGTAAATCTCAAAATACAGCGGTTTTGAAAAAAAATAGATAAAACCTCGTTGAAACACCCTGTTTTGTAAAAAAAATTTCGCTTTAGAATTTTTCTCGTATCTCTTCAAATAACGGAGATATTTGGCCTAGACGTTTTCCGCATTTTCGATATTTTCCCCCATAACTTCCAAGATAAAATAATTAATACCTTAGACAATAAACTATTTACTTTAAGCTTGTTTGTAGATTTCTCCCACGCATTCGATTGTGTTGATTATATTTTATTATTAGAAAAGTTAGACAGATATTGAATTCGAGATATTCCTTTAAAATTCTTCACCTTATATCTGGATAATAGAACGCAAACTGTTAAACTTAACAATGCTTAAAGCAACAACAGTATTGTTGATAAAGGGACCTTTATTATTTATTATTTTTTTTATGTGTCTTTGGTAAGCCATAAAAATGAGGATAAAAAATACATATTAACAACATATTCCTTTAGGACCAATTGTGAGTTCTAAAAATTCTTCATGTCCTAATTTGGCAAAATTTTTACTTAAAATTATTGTTCCATTATCTGAAAATACCGATTCATATATTAAAAATAGTAAACACTTTATAGAAAAAATTTGTGAAAATTATATTCATGAATCACATCTAATGGTTAGTTCTGATGTAGTTAATCTTTTTAATAATGTTCCGGTAGATGAAATCTTAAAAATAGTTAAAGATAGGATGCTGAATGATAATTATTTGGAAACTAGAACTTAATTAAGTGTAAATAGCATAATGGAACTGTTAACAATGTGTATAAAAACAACCTATTTTCCATTGGAAAATGAGTTCAATCAGCAGGATTTTGGTATGGCAATGGGGTTTCCATTATCACCAAGTTTAAGGAACAAATTTATGGAGAACTTTGAGAACACACGTGTTCAAAATTATATAAACAAACCGGTTGTCTGGTGGAGATATATAGACGACATTTTTGCAATTTGGACTCATGGTGTTGATTTACTAGATAGTTTTTTAGAAAATATAAATAGTAAGGAACCGTCTATTATATTCACATTAAAAGTAGAAAGTAGGAATGAATCACCATTTTAGATGTTTTAAGTAAAATGGTAAATAATACTATTGAAACAAACGTTTATAGAAAATCAACACACACTAATAAATATATAAATTTTAACTCAAATCAATTGATAAACGTTAAAAGGGGTGTTGTAAAATGGTTATACGATAGGGCCAAAATAATTTTATCTAATAATGAAATATTAAATAACGAGAAAAAATTTATCAAAGAGGTTCTAGCACAAAATCAATACCCTGAAGCATTTGTAGATAGAGTTTTCATAAATGTTGAAAATCAGGTACGACAAAAACCTGAACGTTATTATACAGCAACAATTCCTTATGTATCGGAGAAGCTAGTTGACAGAAACAGAACAAAACTAAAAACGCAACAAAAGAAACTTAGACTTTGGACAAATTTTTATTTAAAAGTGTTGGTTATACATACGGTGTTTAAAAAAGAATATTTTTTTGTATAATTTTGAACGGGAAAACCTATTCAAGTACCAAAATCAAGGAAATAAAAAACGCAACAAAGAAACTTGAACTAAAAGGTGGACAAGTAGGTCCTTACTTGTTGCAAAGAAACTAAACGACAACGATGCACAACGTGACTAACTCTCTGCGGGTCGCATCACTATGACCAATAATAACCGATAGTGTTTTGTTTCAATTTACATATCTCGCTTTGCTGGTTGCTGCAACGCCTTACTAGGTTCTTGCAACAAATACGAAACGCGCATCTCTTGCATGATATTTATAACGTGTGGAGAAAAAAGAAATATCTAAATTAAATTTTAAAAACTGTGTAATGCGAAGTATTTAGGTGGAATGTTGCTTTCAGGCATTATTTATAACGTGTTATTTTTCAGATGTGCAGGTACAGGTACAGGTAAAGAAAAAGGAAATATCCTGAATAAAAGGATAAACTTACTTCTTACAATAAATTATGTATAATTTTATCATTCCAAAAGCACGCATTCCCCTTTTACGAGCTCGGGAAATATCTTAACAAAGTGCTCAAATAACGTAAATTAGGTGCCCTTCCGCATAGAAGGTAGCTGCGGACGTAAATATGCAGAAATGAGATAAAAATTTATCAGATTTTTATTTTGGGAATATCGTTTTACACGGCTACTTCTATTAAATGAGTATCTACCTATATTCCTTAATTAACAATTCAATTAACATACTCAACTTTTCATTAATAAGGAGAACAGTACACATCAATAATAACAGATGGAGGGTTTATGAGGTCAAACAATTAAAGAAAGTGAGTTAGTGCCTTATTCCTCAAAAAGAAAGAACAATACAGCTACGGACACGTGTTTCAGAGTTATTGCTCCTCATCAGCATAGCGTAGCTTAGCGAATATATCTTAGATGAGCAAAACTATTAAAGGTAGGAAAGTACAGCACACAGTACTCCATTTGCTCACCTAAGATATATTCGCTAAGCTACGCTACGCTTATGAGGAGCAATAACTCCGAAACACGTGTCCGTAACTGCATTGTTGTTTCTTTTTGAGGAATAAGGCACTAACTCACTTTCTTTAATTATTTGACTTCATAAGCCCTCCATCTCTTATTTTGTATTTGCCAGGTGGAAATAGAGCAGTACATATAGAGCTCCTCATACTGACTGCTCTCATTTGTGGCCCAAAATGTGGTACATGAGGTATGAAAGTGCAAATGGAGTACTGTGGACTGTACTTTCCTACCTTCAATAGTTTTGCTCACCTAAGATATATTCGCTAAGCTACGCTACGCTGATGAGGAGCAATAACTCCGAAACATGTGTCCGTAGCTGCATTGTTGTTTCTTTCTGAGGAATAAGGCACTAACTCACTTTCATTAATAATAACATTGTATTTCGCACAATAACACTTCTACATTGCACATACAAATTTATCACATTTTGTCAACTAGGAAGGCATCATCAGGGGTTCATTAAAGTCTTAATAACTACTCGGACCCGAACAACTAAATCAAGTATTTCAAGATTATAATGGTACTGGAATAGCTCTAAAACACCAGCAGTACAAAATATATATCGACGTTAAACTCGACGCACTTTTTATCAACCAAGTTGGCATAATCAGAGGTCAGTTAAGATTCATCCATAGTAAGTTAGAAAGTGACAGACAATGGTGAATTTCAACCTACTTTGTTGTAGATATACTAATGTAAACGAAGCGTGGGCGTAGCAGAAGTATATAAGGGTCATCTTATTGTACGATTTGATGGATACACTTGTTGCTACAAACTGCGAGAAACGAGATAATTGGGGATTAGAAATAATAAATCCGTGAGTCGAATGGAGAATCGGGAGACAAGGTTCGATGATACCTATTCATAAGGCTAGAAAAATAAATGAAATGACCAGATGAGGAACCTAATAAAATTGGTTGTCATTATGACAATTTATATTGCAGTGAAAAGATTGTACTGATAAAAAAATATATAACTTTGATATTAAATTTCTATAATTATATTATAACTAAGCAATGTTTACTGCGATTTTACACACAATAGGCATTAAAATAGCTTTCATCATCATAAAAATATTGAATACCTACTGCCCATGATGTACATTTGCCCCAGATGATGCCAACTTGATTGGTGAAATATGCGTCGATGCTATCCATTCAGTATCTTGGTGTAATACTATTTTAGCATCTTAGCATATCAGGTCGCCAAAGATTCTAATCCCTCGTTCAGAATTTTATATAGCATACAATATTCAATGTCTTAAATTTTCATAGATTTATTTATATCTATGTATTTTATACCCTGCCATCTATCGTTCTTTTTAAATACTATTAACATTAGTGCATGCGCATGACACGCAGCCATTGACCTCCGAAGACTAACGAAAATAACATTAGGTAACTTGACGAATTCGTATACGTCGTAATATGTAACCCCCTTCAGCACAAGCCTCTGGCTTCTAGAATTGGGGGTTGTCTAATTTATTTGGTGTTTATTTATTTATTTATTTATGTATTATTAATTCTTTTAATCATACCCCTTCCCTCATAGTTTCTGTCCATATATTTTTTAGTGATAACGGGTCTTGTCATCTTATACTAGTAATCCATGTGTCAAATTTGATCAAAATCATTAGTGCCGTTTTAGAGGGCAGAAACTATTTAATTATTTAAACCACACCCCCGCAACAGCTCTCGCTCAATTTTCTAGAGACAAATAGCCATATCGTATTATATTAGCACTAAGGCAATACATTGTGCCGAATTTGATCAAAATCGTTAGAACCATTTTAGAGAAAAATATTTAATTGTTTCATATTTTCCTTATACCACATATTAATTAATTAAAAATCTTTTTGCAAGTTAATAACAATAAGCATAATATTATGCATGATAAGAGGCCAAATATATAATATTGTATAGGTCTATCTTAAATACTTCTTGACATATTTGACATTCAAAATGCAAATGAGCTGTTTTATTGCAAGGATAGTGAGCCATGCGTGTCAAAACACAAGTGAAACAAAAATAACGAGATAGGCCACGAAAATAATTATTTTATTGTTTATTCAGTTTTGACAATTCAAACCGTCATTATTAACTCCATAGCAAGAGCCGCAAATAGTTGTTTATTGACTAGTAAAATAAAAAGTTTTTTATACGACTGCGTTGAAAAATGCTACTAACTACGCACTACTAGTTACGCTTGAAGATTATTGATTTCGCATAGCGTGTGATAAATCTTTAACGCACGCTAACTGCAAGTGAAAACGCTTTCACGTATGAAAAGTGCTATTTTCAACATGTAATTTATATATGACCTAACTATAATCACGCGTAAATAATTAATATATTAGAATGAACTTCATATTTAATTTATTAAACAAACATGTTCAACAAAGCAAGAGAAAACTCTTTATAATAAAATATTACTACATAAGTAATCAATTAAAGAAATTGTTTGAAGTGGCCACCATTATTTTCAATGCAAGGCTCATAGCGTTTTCTTAAGTTTATGAAAATATTGCTTTTGCTTTAATGGCCCGAAGACTGTGGTTATGATTGAAATTGACTTTGTCTTTTAAAAACCCCCATAAAATGCTATCTAATGGCGTCAAATTGGGGTTATTTGGTGGCCATCGAATGGTCTCAGCATTGCCTATCGAAATGGGAAATTAGTTATTTAAATATTCCCGAACTTCTGAAACGCTATGTGCAGTTGCTCCGCCCTGATGCCAAATCATTCTAGACAATACGTCCATAGAGAATTCTTGAATTAGACGATCTACCTCTTGTAAAATTATTTCGAGATATGTTTGTCGTGTCAAAGTAAAATCATAAAATATAGGCCCAACTACTTTGTTTTCAAAAATTCCGCACCAAATGTAAATTAATTTTTTACCCGATTTTTTTATTTGCTTGACCATACACTGTCTTTGTTTTTTATTCTCCCAAGAACGTCTATTCTTTCTATTAAAAACTCCCGCCGTGGAGAAACATGACATCTGTCCATATAATTTCTTTAAAAAAATCAGGAGATCATTTAATTCTTGGAGCAGCAGATGTGACAAAACTACAATCTTTTACGTTTTTGGTCTTCATTCGGTTCCTGGGCGGGTAATATTTTGTAAGGCCTATATTGATGCTTTTTCTAAGTTCTTTGAATGTTGGAATAACTTTTTTCCATTTCACGACAAGCATTTAATAAACTATTAACCGAATTTTCTAAAACAAAACGTGTTTACAATAGGAATCGTTCGATTGGAATAAAGCGTTCTTTTGGCACACTCATTTTTATTATTTTTCACATAAAGGGAAAATATTCGACCTTTTCAGCCTCACTATAACCCATTTTGATTAAATAGATGTTAATAATGACGGTTTGAAATGTCAAAATTTAATAAACAATAAAATAATTATTTTCGTGGCCTACCTTGTTATTTTTGTTTCACTTGTGTTTTGGCTCGCATGGCTTACTCTTCTTGCAATAATGCAGCTCATTTGCAGTTTGAATGTCAAATATGCCAAGAACTACTTAAGATAGACCTATACATTATTAATATTTGAAATCAGGGGAAAAAAGGCTTCTAGAGAATGCTATAATATATAGGATGTTCCAATTAAAAAACAATATATGTATTTCGTATCATGTGACCTAAACATAATATTGTTTTTTTATCACATTTCAGTAAAATATAGATAAGATCCTACAATTTTTATATGAAACTTTTTTCTATTTTCGATAATAACAGAAATAAAGTGGGGAGTCAATATACAGGCTGTCGATTTTATCAGGGCCCTCGAGAATATCTCACTTAATATCGGTCGTACAAAAAAAAATATTTTTACGAAAATTGTGCCGATTTATATAACCTACAAAATGGTTTAAAGACATTTGAAATCCATCGGCTACTTTAAGAGTTATGGCGGAAAATATCGAAAATGCGGAAAACGTCAAGGCCAAATATCTCCGTTATTTGAAGAGATACGAGAAAAATACTAAGGCGAAAATCAGAGTGTTTCAACGAGGTTTTATGTAATTTTTTTCAAAACCGCTGTATTTTGAGGTTTACTCTTTAGGCTGTTAAAAAAATTATTTTAAAACGGGCGGGAAATGGCGCCATTAAATAGAGTATTTTTCTCCATTTTCAACGATATATCACATACCATATTTATTCATTGGTACTACGTTAGTAATTATAAAAACATTTTTTTAAAACCAATAAAAATTTTTTTAACAAGCATTATACTTGCCGTGGAGAAGTATGATTAAATAAAACGATAAAATAATTCAATAAGTTTTTCAAATTTTTGCTTTAATAAAACGTTAACACAATTAAGAAGAATAAAGTAAATTCAGGTAACAAAAACGAATTAATAGTAAAAAGAATATAGCACACAGAACATTAATATTTATCTAATCCTCAAAATAATTTTTAAGATATCATATCAAGTGTTCAAAGTGTCCACCACGATTTCTTATGCACAATCGAGCGCGGCGAGGCACTGCATTTAAAACATTACGCAGCATTTCAGGGGTAACTGTAATACATGCCTGTTGAATTCGAGCTTTTAGGTCCTCTACATTTTGCGGTGTCGTCGAAAACACCTTATCTTTAATATACCCCCATAGAAAAAATCCATTGGGGTTATATCTGGAGAACGAGGGGGCCATCGAATAAATCCATTGGTACCTATCCACTGCTGAGGCAAAATTTCATCTAAATAATCTTGGCAAATCTGGGAATTGTGGGGAGGAGCTCCGCTCCATCTTGTTGAAAACATTGAAAGATGTGTCGATTCTCTAAAGATAGGTCATCTAAGAATTCATTAAATTCATTTCTCAAAAAGTTTAGGTACCTCTGACCACTGAGGTGACAATCATAAAAATAAGGACCTATTAAATTGGTGTCTAAAATACCTATCTACACATTTATTAAAAAACGATTTTGAAACCCAGTCGGTCTATGCCAGTGTGTGTTTTCAGAAGTTCATTTGTAATGAATATTGCGATTAAAAAATCCATTATTGGAAAAATTTATCTCGTCGGACCAAAGTATTTTACTACATATTAATGGATCGGCACGCTTCTTTTCCAACAGCCACCTACAAAAAATCGTCCTCCTTGGTTTGTCTCCCGCTTGTAAATCGTGAACTTTTTTGACTTTATAACACCGGTAACCATTTTTCTTTAAAAGTTTTCTAGCACTTGTTTTATTTATATGACAAACAATTTGAATTTCTCTTAATGATGTTTCCAAATTTTCTGTATTTTTATTTCTTACATAACTCGGTTTACCTTATTTACATTATCAGTAACATTCTTTAACCTTGTCTTCTTCTTTAAAAGTGAACCATTATTTTTCAGTTTCGTAGCTAATTTTCTGAACAGAGTTTTATTCGGTTGTAGTGCTTGTGGAAATTTGTTTCTATATTCTACTTGAGCTAATCCAGAGTTAAAATTGCATGGGCAATATGTAACGAACATATTATAACGATCGATGTGAGTGAAAATCATTTTTGAAAATTCTAAATTCTTAAACGAGTGTGATTGAGTGAGAGTTTAAGTATTAACTGAAATGATCTGTCAAAAAATTAAATTGTCAAGTTTGTTCATAGCCAACTAATTTAAAATAATTGAAATAATAGTGAAATCATGAAACATAAACAAATGGATATTATACTTAAATTAATTGGTAAAGACATTTTAACTTTCTGAGCAAAGAGTGGCGCCTTTATGGAGGATCTCTATACATTGGCATAACTGCGAATACTCTTTCCATAATTGCTCCATGTTGCTTTCTTGATTATTATTTTGTTTTTTTGCCTGAATTTACTTTATTCTTCTTAATTGTGTTAATGTTTCTTTATAGCAAAGATTTGAACAACTTATTGAATTATTTTATCGTTTTATTTAAACATACTTCTCCACGGCAAGTATAATGCTTGTATAAAAAAAATTATTGATTTTAAAGAAATATTTTTATAATTACTAACGTAGTACCAATGAATAAATATGGCATGTGATATATCGTTGAAAAGGGAGGAAGATACAGCGGTTTTGAAAAAAAAAATAGATAAAACCTCGTTGAAACACTCTGTTTTGCAAAAAATTTTCGCCTTAGAATTTTTCTCTTATCTCTTGAAATAACGGAGATATTTGGCCTAGACCTTTTTCGCATTTTCGATACTTTCCGCCATAACTCTTAAAGTAGGCCATGGATTTCAAATGTCTTTAAACCATTTTGTAGATAAATCGGCACAATTTTCGTATAAATATTTTTTTTGTACGTCCAATATTAAGTGAGATATTCTCGAGTGCCCTGATAAAATGGACAGCCTGTATAGTGTATAACACTGTACACAACTATATAAATATTAATGCTAATGTATAGCAAAAACAGAAAGAATCATATTTTATTAGATACAACAGTTTCCGAAACTTTGATATTTCCTTCCTTGGAGAAAGTTCAACTAATTCATATACATTTATTGCTTCGCAGATATCTGTACCTACAACGTAAAGAAATAATTTCTATAAAAAACCCATTTACATACTAATTTGTTAAACTAAATACCTGCTTCGTTACTATAATCAGTAATCACAGGTTCTAGGTCTTACGGCAGCATCCAAATTGAATGTGTAACGCTAGGTGTGACATCTAATCAACCTGACCGACCGTCTGCAAATCAACATCAATCCGTCCTACCTCCAGGCAATTCCCAATTTCTGAACCCACATGTACAAACTCTAGTGGAACAGGGTTGTCTCCTCCACCAAATCGATACTATATCCCATCGTGTATTCTCTTGAACCTACCTCAAACTAACGCCATGCTGTCTTGCTGTTCCTTCCCTTTTAGTATTAATAAATGAATAGACATGTCTACGTTTACGATCATTTGTCATTCTATAAATATTTAACATTGTTGGAAACCAATTATCCGAAAGTGAATATTTCATTATTTATTAGTATTTTAATAATAATAATAGTAACAATAAATAATGTGTTTATTTCCATGGACTATTACAGTATTGGAATTGTCAAATACAAAATAGAACTAAACAAAAAAAATAATAAATACATATATAGATATATGCACGCATATACAGTTAGAGGTAGATTACACAACATATGAAAATAGACAAACAAACAAAGAGATGTACAACTATGATCTAATAAAGGTATATCAATAAATGAGTTATTATCACAGCATTTGTAGGTACCTACTGTACAAATTGTAGAATCAGTTGGAGAACATTAGACAAAGAGGTAGTATATTTTTACCATCTTTTGAATATCACAAAACTACTTGCATCTTTTATAAATTGTGGTAGGTGGTTATACATTTTTATTGAAGAAATAAAAGGCCCTCTTTTAGTCTGCACTAATCTGTGGGGCGGTATAAAATTATTTTTTTGCGATTGCATGCTAAATTTATTAACATCACCACATTTTAAAAGACTATCAATGTTTTTCCCGACAAAACATACAGACTGCAAAATATATATATATATATATATATATATATATATATATATATATATATATATATAAAGAAGAAGGGTAGTCTTGACTGACTAGTTAAGAAAACCAAAATTAAACACACGTGGTGTATCTTGAGTTCTACACTCACATGTGATAGTTATTCATGTTCATTTTGTTATATCTATTTTAATCATGGTTTTAATCCTTAATTTTAAATAATCAGTAATTGTTTACCTTAAATTGTGTACCTGTAAAGGAATTTGTGTATGAATTTGTCTACATTAAGTTAAAAAAATGCGACTATTTTATAATACATGTGACCTTAACTTTTAACCTCAAGTTAATGTCTTGATAAAGGGAATAAATAATTTCCGAAAGCTTGACAAAGTAACAAAAGAGTTTTTCTTTTTCTGTTTTGTGGCCGTAAACTTTTCACCTCTGACTGCAACCTCAAGATACACCACGTGTGTTTAATTTTGGTTTTATATATATATATATATATATATATATATATATATATATATATATATATATCCTCATCTAAATTATTATTGTATATTTCTAAAGAGTCAAAGTAGACTCCAGTGTAACAAATAAAGTTCCTTTTTAAAAAGTTATTCAAACAATCCACTATCTAACATGTTAGATAGTGGATTCTTGAAATAGCTTTTTAAAAACTTTATTCACTTATTGGAGTCAAGCTTGACTCTTTGTATAATAATAAACAATAATAAATTTAGAATGTATTCGACCAAATGTGAGTATAAGGCCAATGTTAGATAGTGGATTCTTGAAATAGCTTTTTAAAAACTTTATTCACTTATTGGAGTCAAGCTTGACTCTTTGTATAATAATAAACAATAATAAATTTAGAATGTATTCGACCAAATGTGAGTATAAGACTGATTACAAAAAGGTTGTTGGTAATATTTATAATGTTTTGAGAACAAAGGAAACAGTGTTGCTGATTCAGCACAATCAGGATTACTTAGAATTGAAATACTAGAAATATACTATGATATATAATATTATCGAGACAGGCTTAACCTTCTCAAACATATCGTATTACATACTGCGTAACAGCTCTTCTCAATAACCGCTCACGCTGCATGAGCATTGTATTTCAATTCTAAGTAATCCTGATTGTGCTGAATCAGCAACACTGTTTCCTTTGTTCTCAAAACATTATAAATATTACCAACAACCTTTTTGTAATCAGTCTTATACTCACTTTCGAATAAACCAGTCTAAATTATTATTGTATTTTCTTAACGAGTCAACGTTGACTCCAGTGTTAAACTAAATAAATCTTTTTAAAAAGTTAATCGAGTAATCCACTATCTAACATTGGCGCAGTCGTGGCGGATCTGAAAAACACGCACAGTTCGGGAGCCTAACCAGTAGCAAACATATCCGAGGGAACAAGGAGTCCATCTGAAAAAGGTGCCTAACCGGACGAAAAGAGCTTCTGGAACAAGGAGAACTTCTTAGCTGTGGTGGTGGATCCCAATCCTTCGTTCAGAAGAACCTACATGCTCAAAAGCAAAAGAAGCAAAACAATAATAATTATCAAGAAATACAAGCAACAAAGCAACATTTCAAATCAACACGATTCAACAATTAGCAAGTAAGAATTTCATCCCGTCCCATCGTTGGTGTCTTCGGCATCAAAGGCAACCCTGTGGAAGGAACACCCAGTGACGCCCCTGGCAGAGAGAGACCTTTGGTGAAGCTAAGCTCACGAAGTCGCATTCAACTGGACCACGAGGAATGAAAAATTTAGGGTAAGTCATTTTTGAATCATCTCGCAAACATTTATTTGCAATTTTACATTCTATTTTATCAAAATACATTGCATTGCTACATACAGTTCTAATATCCAAAATAGTAATTTTATTTAAACTTGAAACAAAATATCTTGATTATAATTTGTGTGACCTATATAAATAACCGTAATCATACACTGTTCCTATCGTAACATTATTTTTATGGTAATATCATATACTCCTTAAGTGCGAATTTATCTAATTAACTACAATCACATACCATTTTTATCTTAACATTATTTTTATCATAATATCATATATCATATAAAGGTTAAGTTTACGCCTTACTTGACTGTGAAATAAAATAAAACCCACATGTTCTATACTGTTTAAATGCACATTAGTATATAAAATTTCAGTGACATTATTCCCAACTAAAAACACTTTTTAAATTAATCCAATTATCCTTGTAATTAAATTTTGAAATATTATAAAATAAACAGCACATTGTTTTACATATAATAAAAAATTGCCAATTATCAGTAGCGTACTAGCTCAAATTGAAAAGGTGTTTTAAGTTATTCGATTATCTAAATAATATAAATAAAATGGCTACAAACGTAAGCAATTCCAATGCAAACAATTCAATCACGGCGAACGAAACAATAAATATTGAACCTTATAGGTTAAGCGAAATATTTTCCATAGTGCCCGAATTTGACGGCAACCCCATATTCTTGCAAACATTTATTTCAGCTTGCATAACCGCTCAGGGGATCGCTGTTGATGATCAGCGCGTCTTATTAACGCTTCACATAAAAAATAAATTACGCGGAAAAGCCGCAGAATTAATAAATTCCCGAAACCCTGCTACATGGGCAGAAATCAAAAGCTTACTTGAAGCTCATTTTGGCGACTCTCGCGACCTGACAGCTTTGATTCAGGATCTGCAGAGGATTCGTCAGTTACCCAACGAAACCGCACTAATATTTGTATCAAGACTACAAACGCACAACGCGAAAATGCACGCAGCAGTGCAAAAGCAGACAACTCTAGAGGAAAAAACTGCTCAATGTAACCTCATTGAAAATATGACATTGACTACTTTATTAACCGGATTAGAACCCAAATTAGGTCAAATCATTAGGGCTGGTAACCCTGGCGACATGTTAGACGCAATAAACCGCATTAAACGTGAATTGCAATTATCCTATTTTGAATCACAAAAATTTTCTAATAGAGTTCCAAATAAAAATCCCATTCAAAACCCACAAAGACGTCCAAACTCCCCACAATTTTGCACCTTCTGCAAAAGAAACGGACACCATGTTAACGAATGCCGCACAAGGCAAAACTATCAATCCCCATCTCCCAATTTCACACCAAATGCTTATTCTAATCAAGCACAGCTTCCAAGGCAACATTTCACATCTAATCATAGACCGCAAAATTTCCAAAATTTCTCTAACCAGCAGCAAAATTATTCTCAACAGAACAGGCCCTCAGCTATCAGGCCAAATCCAAACTTCAACCAACAAAGACCTTCTGCCATCCAACCAAACCCAAATTTCAACAGGTTTAATCAACAAAAGACACATCACCTAAATCAAGAATCTTATGATAACTACACTGATAGCCCAAACCAATATGAAAGTTATCCTGTAAATTATTCTACCAATTATTCTCCCAATTATTCTAACGAAAATGATTATGATTACGATTTTGGAACCCAACAATGTGAGAATTATACTGCTAATTCTCAACCCCAACAGTACGAGAATTATACTGCTAATTCTCAACCTCAACAGCACGAGGATTATACTGCTAATCCTCCGGATTTTTGCATAGGCCCGGAGCATTCCACGAGTACTCCGACACAACAAACGGACGAGCTGGACCAAATTTCTCATCAAGTCCAAGCGATAAACCTCCAGGACAGTTTCGACCCAAACCTGAACTTCCCGGAAAATCAATTCATGTAAAAACACCCCGCTACAAACTAAATATCGTAAACTCCAAAAATTTATTTTACATAGAAGACATCACTAAACGTTTCAAAATCTTGATAGACACAGGCGCAGGTATCTCTATATTCAAACCCGAAACGGCAGAAAACTATAAACGTCGATCCCACGAAAATGTAATTATACAAGGTATAACAGACGAAAAAATTAATATCACTGAATCTGCTCTCATACCTTTCAATCCGAATGATCCATACAAAGTTTACATTCATAATCTAGATATAGAATTTGACGGACTTTTAGGTGCCGACTTTTTGGACCATTACGATTGCTTAATAGACATTAAAAACAGACAATTAATCACTAATTTCAAAACCGTACCATTGTATCAAGTTACCGATAATATATTAACTACACTCTGGAGCCCGATTAAAAATCAAAATTTAAACGAAACAAAAAACCAAAATGTAATTTCTATCGAACCACGCACAGAAAAGATTTTTAAGCTTAAATGTAATTTATAAAATACCGAAGCTATACTAATAGCCCAGGAAAACGAAAAGGTACGTTTACCGAACGCCATTGTCAAAGTAGATAACAATGGTGAATTTTTGACGACAGTAATAAACTCAAATGCAATTCCGAAAATAATAAAATTTTCAAATCTTAAACTTGAACCCGTTAAAAAATTTAGATCAATATTTAACGTAAATCTTCAAAATCCGGATTCCCAATACATAGACAGAAATTACGAAATAAGAAACCAATTACGCTTAGATCACTTGAACGATGAGGAGAGTGAACTAATTACTCAACTTTGTTTAGACTTTTCAGACATATTCTATTTAGAAGGTGACAACTTGACATTTACCAATGAAATCAAACATTCAATAGACACTAACGATTCTAAACCAATTTTCACTAAATCTTATCGTTACCCCCAAATTCATAAACAAGAGGTAAAATCACAAGTCTCGAAAATGCTCGACCAAGGCCATTATCCAGCCTTCAATTTCTCCCTGGTCCTCCCCAGTTTGGGTAGTCCCCAAAAAACTAGACGCTTCTGGTAAACAGAAATGGCGCGTCGTAGTTGACTACCGAAAATTAAACGAAGTAACGATAGGTGATAAGTATCCTTTGCCCAACATTTCTGATCTTCTATACCAATTAGGCAGATGTCAATATTTCACGACTCTAGACTTGGCCTCTGGCTTCCACCAAATTGAAATCGATCCTAAGGACATCCAAAAAACAGCTTTCACGGTAGAGAATGGCCACTACGAATTTGTACGTATGCCATTCGGTCTAAAAAATGCTCCATCCACTTTCCAGAGGGTCATGGACAATATTCTATTAGGCATCCAAAATGAACGCTGTCTCGTCTACATGGACGATATTATTATTTATTCCCCTACTATCCACGAACATATTTCCCGATTAACAGAAGTCTTCAAACGTCTACAAAAAGCCAACCTCAAAATTCAGCCAGACAAATGCGAATTCCTTCGCAAGGAAGTCGCCTATTTAGGACATCTTATTACAAAGGATGGTGTAAAACCAAACCCTGCCAAAGTCGAAGCAATTCTAAATTTTCCTCAACCCAAAAATCAGAAAGAAATTAAATCTTTTCTAGGTCTAGCAGGCTACTATAGACGCTTCATTCCTAATTTCTCCAAAATTTCAAAACCCTTAACTAAGTTGCTACAAAAAGATATACCTTTCAATTTCGACAATGACTGTACAAATTCATTCGAAACCCTAAAACAAACTTTGACAACTACCCCGATATTGATCTACCCCAACTTTGATGAACCTTTTGTCCTAACTACAGACGCTAGTGCATTTGCAATAGGTTCTGTACTTTCACAAGGAAGTATAGGAAAAGATTTGCCAATCGCATACGCATCTCGAACTTTATGCGGCGCGGAAACTAAGTATTCAACCATTGAGCGTGAACTTTTATCTTTGGTCTGGAGTGTAAAGCATTTTAGGCCATATCTATTCGGAAGGAAGTTCAAACTCGTCACCGACCACCGACCACTCACTTGGTTATTTTCCATAAAAGACCCAGGTAGTAGACTAGCGCGTTGGCGCTTAAAACTCGAAGAATATGACTACGAGATAATATACAAACCCGGAAAGATCAATAAAAACGCGGACGCGTTGTCCAGAATTAAAATCAATCACTTTTCAGAATGTTCCAAATTTTATTCAAAAATTCTAGCCGCAAACGAAGACTCAGACGAAGATGAAACCTCAGACAACGACGACGAGATCACTGACGAACAAATTGCCCGAGAATTTGACACATTCTCCCGCCTTTATAAAACCAAATCTCTAATAGACTATTCCAAAATTCAAATCACAAATAAACAACTATTAGATCGAGAAAATAAAAACATCATAACGTTTTTCCAACAAAACAACTTGACAGACCTTCACCATCAAATTATCGAAGATATTTTCGAGGAAAACCCAGAGTTTTATAACAACACAATTAATATCGTTTCCAGTAAATCAACCCGACAAAGAAACTATTACATTATCGCTCTACCCTTCGACCCAGAGTCTGTGGTAGAACACCTATTTTTAACACTGTACAAACATCGAAACAAATTAGACCTTTCCAAAACTTATCACGTTGAAAATAACTTAGACTTTCCCATTCTCGAAATCCTATCATTTATTTTTGCAGAAAAAGACTTAAAACTAATTATTTGTCAAAATTTAGTACGAACTCCCGACGAGGACCAACGTCCGATCATTCTCGACCAGCATCACACGGGAAAAAATAATTTACATCGTGGAATAAATGAAACGATACGTAGAATCAAAAATAAATATAATTGGCAAGGCTTAACAAAAGACGTCGAAAATTTTATAAAAAATTGTGAAACATGTCAAAGAACAAAAGTCTGTCGCAAGAACCTCAACAATCCCTTAGTGATTACCGAAACCCCTAAAACTCCATTCGAGAGAGTTAATATTGATCTATTCGAATTTCCCACGCGAAACTATGCATTAACTATCCGCGACGAGTTAACCAAATTTACTCAAGCTTACGCAGTCCCAGACAAGAGCGCAAAATCAGTCGTAAATACCCTGTTGCTTTATTTTCAGCATTATGGTACCCCACTAAGAATTCATTGCGATTATGGCGGTGAATTTGATAATAATTTATTAAAAGACCTTTGTACCCTTTACGACATAAAACTAACATACTCAAGCGTAGGACATCCTCAATCCAACGGATCTATCGAACGATTCCATGCCACCCTAGCAGAAATGATAAGAATACACAAAACCGAAAATCCCAACGAACATCCCTTTACTATATTACCCTATGCGGTGATATGTTACAATAACTCGGTAAACAAAACTCATGGCTTTACGCCATACGAGCTTATTTTCGGACATACAGCTAACCGACCACCTGAAACTCTTTACAACCAAAAAGACCTGATCACCAAATACGTTAGAGACCTAAATAATCGAATATCCCATTATTACAAAATTGCGCGAAGTCGAACAGAAGCACAAAAACAAAAAGCCAAAGTTCGATTCGACAAGAACATTCCCGAAAATAGACACACATATAATATTGGCGACAAAGTGTACGTCAAAGAATCACAAATAAAAAATAAACTGCAAAATAAATTCAACGGTCCCTTTGAAATTACAGAAATCTTTCAAAATTCCGCTACATTACTAAATCTCGAAACAAACCAAACAACCAAAGTAAATTTTGATCGAATGAAACCATATACTGAAGATTAAATTTATTTTCAGGTTTCTCCTGCTGATCGGATCAGCACTTGCTCAATTTAAAATAACACCTATTAATAATACGATCGGAGTATATTATCACCAAGACACGGACATTGTGATTTCTCACAAGAAATGGACTTTACTGGTACACAAAAACATATCTACCTTTAAGACAGCGTTCGACAAAAACGACAAGATCTTACAGATACTATACAACACACTCGACCCAGCATATCATTACATGAACGTCTTTTCAGGAGATGTAAAAACTCACCTTAGCTTATTGACGCAAATTTCCCAATCAATACAATCAAAATTTGACGAAATTTACCTTGACACGAAACGATACAAACGAGGAATACTAAATGGCATCGGAACGATTTTCAAATCAATAACCGGAAATTTAGACGCAGAAGACGGTCAGTATTATTCTGATTGTATCAACAAATTGAATAATGACGAACACCAACTCGAAAACCTAATTAAAAACCAAATATCCGTTACAACTTCAGTAATCAAAAATTTCAACGCAACTATTCAAAAATTGCAAGTTGACGAAGAAACTTTCAATAAGGATATTAAAGAAATTGAAACCTCAATTTTAGATATGACTAAGGACATAGAAAACGTCCATGCAAAACTGAAATTTATCGAAATCTGCGAACAACTTATGGCAAGTTATTTATTTATCGAAGATAACCTAAACGACATCCTAAATTCCATCACTTTCGCGAGGCTTAAAATAATTCACACGTCAATTATAAATCCAAAGGACTTAGTAAATTCTCTACAGGAAATTTCGCAAAACCTACAAAGGAACAATTTACCGCTTCCAATCAAACTATCAAAGGTTGCACAGTACTTAGACATTATAGAACTAAAAGCTTTTCAAACAAATTCGGATCTAATATTTGTGTTAGACATACCTTTAATAGACCCTCAAACATATTCAGTATTTCAATTATACCCTATTCCTATTTTGGATAATAGAACTGGTTTATATCATGTATTATCAACTTCTCAAAAATATATCGCGAGAGATGATGATTCATTAATGTACATACCTATCTCAAACCTTGAAGAATGCAAACCACTTTATTTCAATACCAAATTATGTCCAAATTTATTTGCATATCCTATTGACAACAATGCCATATGCGAAGCCCGTCTCTTCAAGAACCTCAAAACTCTGCCAGAAAACTGCCAGACGTCATTTATCATCAGCCAAGGCTACAACGTCCAAAAAATAGACGAAAACACATGGTTAGTTATTAACACAGAACCTCTACAAACAACCATCAACTGTCCAGAAAGAAATTCAAAAACTGAAGTCATCTACAAAAATTCAATAGTAAAATTACAACCAAATTGTTACGCCTTCATAGGCATCACAAAAATTCAAGCCAGTACCAATGAAGTAACCGATGTAAAAGACGACACTCATCCAATCCAAATTCCATTTGAATGTTGTAAACATATTCCAGACAAAATCCGAGCTCCAAATCTTAAACCACTAAAATTAAACAATCTCAATACGGAAGACCTCGAAGTTGCCAAACACAAGTTGGACCAATACTCCAGAGATTTAGATGATTTGAGCAACGAACCCTTTATAACAAAACACATATCCTGGTTCACCTATTTTATCATTGTGCTAATATTTGGACTGTTATTTCTGTACCTATTTTGTAAGTGCAGAACAAAAAGACGAAGACTAGCCATCGATGTTTCTGCATCACCCCCATCTCCACCGAGGCCTAGCAAACCCTACAGGACATTTGCTAACCTATTTCCTTCACGAAGACGACCTACCTTAAGAAGAGAAGACAACGAAGCCGAAGACATAGAACTTACATAAAGACAAAGTGTTTTGTGCTTTTTTACTGACTTTCAGTGCTGGACTCTTCAGTGAATTTTATTTCATTTGTTTAATCATTATATTTCATTATTTTTCTATCATTTGTTAATTTCAATTTTATTAACATTTTTACGTCATTTTCATTCAAACCCATCATGCTTATATTTTATGCTTTCACAGTAAAGCTATATTTTAACCTTAGGAATATTTTATCCTATTTTACAATTCAAACCTAGTATGTTTGTATTTTACGCTTTCTTGCCAAAGCTATATTTTAACTCTAACATTTTTATGTTATTTTATTTTATGAATCAAGCTTATTGTGCTTGCATTTCATATTTTAGACGCTAAGGTTATATTCTGTGTTTTAAACCTTACGATTTAACATTTTTGTATCTTTTATATTTTTCCAAATTGTACCATTACCTTTATATACATTTTATATTCATTTCAAAAGTTGCTGCATAAAACACCAACTTTTTTTATAAGGGGGAAGCTGTTATATTAGAAATATACTATGATATATAATATTATCGAGACAGGCTTAACCTTCTCAAACATATCGTATTACATACTGCGTAACAGCTCTTCTCAATAACCGCTCACGCTGCATGAGCATTGTATTTCAATTCTAAGTAATCCTGATTGTGCTGAATCAGCAACACTGTTTCCTTTGTTCTCAAAACATTATAAATATTACCAACAACCTTTTTGTAATCAGTCTTATACTCACTTTCGAATAAACCAGTCTAAATTATTATTGTATTTTCTTAACGAGTCAACGTTGACTCCAGTGTTAAACTAAATAAATCTTTTTAAAAAGTTAATCGAGTAATCCACTATCTAACATATATATATAATAAATAGTGAGCATGCCATGCTATTTAAAAGAATCTCTGCAGGAAGTATTGTAGGGAAGTTTAAACATACTTCTCATAGTTCAAATGTGCTTTTAGAGGGTGGAATATTAAAAGATAATATTTTTAGTCGCAAACTCCTATGTAAAATCCTTATTTTACTATAAGGAACGTAACCAGACTGCAACCAATAGCTACTTTCCGGGCAATGTGCTCCGCCGAGCGCTGAATTACAAGTTACAAACCTGACGCGTTAAGTGTAATAATTGCATATTACCATCAAAACGCTAATGCTTCGATTGCAACAAACACCAGCTGAAAGACTGATCCTATTTAAAAGAGATCTCGTTTCAGTCGTCACACACTACTTGCAGATTGCAGTTTCGAGCTGTTGGCTCTCGTCAGTGCAAGGTAGGCATGTGACGACCGACATGAGGATCACTCGACTATTTAGTACATTTCGGTATCTTTGGGATAGCAACATATAAAATAATCAGCAGGCGCCATCTAGCATTCCAGTGTTGTTGCAATCGAAAAATAAAGAGCCTGACTGGGTTTAGCATAGTTCAGATGTGCTTTTAGAGGAATATTAAAACATAATATTTTAGTCGCAAGCTCCTCTATAAAATCTTTATTTGGGAATGCATTATGTGATCTTAATAAAAACGTATATGAACATAGGTTTAATTCAGTTTAGGTATAACAAATTACAGCACATTAAATATTTACACGACTTTATTACTTAAGAAAAGGAATTCTAAAAAAATGTAGCTTAAAAGTTACAAAATATTGAAAATGCCCTTTGCTCGGTTTGGCACAAAGATTCTTTTAAAAAACGAATGATCCTTGGACCATTTATAGCATAATATGCGAATTTCAAATTCATACGGTGTAAACAAATATCAACGCGTGCCATGACGTGGTTTGCTGAATGCTGCATTGCTATTGGTTGATCGACTATAAACTCGCGTGCACTTCTTTACATCTTATGAATCCAAAATGTGTATATATTAAGTTTGTTGACAACTCGTTTAGCTTGAAATTTTACATTTTGTTTAATTGATAGATAGATACTTTTATTTGACCAATTTACATTACACGTTATGAGTTTGGTTTTAACGAATACTAAAGGTATATAAAGCCATTAGGCAAAACTGTAGTTCTATGGTGGAAATGGGGGAATGAATTTAATATAAATCAATAATATATAAAAAATTTAATAAATGAAAGTTTTTAATGTTCGCATCTCTTATAGTTCATTTTTCTGTAAATCTTACATTAGACTTTTTAGACTGGCTAGTAATATCGTAGACTAAATAAAAACTCAGTGATTAGACAACTCCTAATTCCAGCAGCCTAAGGCTTGTGCGGAAGGGGGCTACACATAGAAAAACTGGGACATACAATAACTCATGGTATTCCCAAAATTATTTCAAAAAACTGATACCGCCTGATGATCAGAGGAAAATCAAACCACTACCTATTTATTACCAAAACGTCCGTGGCTTACGAACGAAATTAAAAACTTCACTGCAAACCATCAATTCTTCTCCTTTTGATATTATCCTTACTGAGATGTGGTTAAGTGATAGTTTCCACGATTCAGAACTACACATGAACGCCAATACCGTCTTTAGAAAAGATAGATCTGTTGACACTAGTGCTTGGTCTAGAGGTGGTGGTCTGCTGATTGCAGCGCATAACAGTTTTTCTTGTAATCTTTTAAGATGTTCTAAGGAAATTGAGCAGTTATTCGTCTCAATTGAAAGCAACAATAATAACATTCTTGGGGTGTGTCCATATTCCCCCAGGTCACCTAGCAATGTGTATGCCTTCCTTGCTGAGAACTTATATAATATTGCAGACCAACACAATACTCAGATTTGACTTTTTGGTAATTCCAATCTTCCTAATGTTATATGGATCACCGATAACTTGAGCTTTTCCGCGACGTCAGCACCAAATACTCCTTACAGCGAAGTCAAGCAACAGAAATTTTATCTAATCTTTGTGCCTTCCTGAACTTTTTCAAGTCAACAACATCCGTAATGACAGAAATGTTACCCTTGATTTAGTTCTCTCTCAAGATGAATCAATAACAGTTCATCTGTCTGATGAAGTCTTAATACCTCCAGATGTTTATCATCATCCACTATACGTTGTTCTCAAACGCCTAAAGGATTCTGATGAGAATGAAATCCTCTGTTTCTGTAGTGACTATAAATCAGCCGACTTCAAAGCAATTAATGATTATTTTAGCCAGTTTTCCTGGGGCGAGTTATTTTGCAATAGATCTTTTAATGAAATGGGTGATATATTCTATGAAATAATGTACACTGCATTTGATTTATTTGTTCCACTTAAGAGAATATCATCAAAAAGTTTCCTTATTAGTATAGTGCTGAGCTTAAGAGCCACATTCTAGCTAAAAAAGAACGCACACAAGCGATATAAAATAACTCGTTCCATTGAAGACTACAATGTTTTTGCTAATCTGTGATCAACTTGTAAAAGATTGACTGTAAATTATTACATCTTTTTTACATAGTAATATGAAGAGTTTTTGGAACTTTGTCAATTCACAACGCAAAACTAGGGTTTTTCCTAATGAGCTGTCTTATAATAACATAACGAGTAGTTCCTGGATTGATAAAGCAAATATGTTTGCCGAATATTTTTCCTCTGTTTACTCTAAAAAGTCTAATGAGACCCTTACGGCCCTACTCTCAATTAACACCTTAAACATCTCAAATTGCTTTATTAATATATCTGACATTTATCAGAAATTGAGTAACTTGGATATCAATAAAGACCCTGGATTTGACAACATACCGCCGATCATCATTAAGTACTGTAGTTTTATCCTAGCTAGACCTTTGTTTATCATGTTTAACTTGTACCTTGAAACTGGTGAATTTTCAGAATTCTGAAAAGTCAGCTTTATTACGCCTATTCACAAATCTCGAGATAAAGGAGACGTAATTAATTACAGACTCATCTGCATTTTCAGTGCTATTCCAAAACTATTCGAAAGTCTTGTTACTGATTTTTGACACTACAACTTGACATTACCATCATCGACAATGAATTTGGTTTTCGTTCAGGAAGGTCCACAGAATTAAATTTACTCTCTTACACTGACTTCCTGACACTTGCTCTTGAGAATGAATATCAGGTTCACGCCATCTATACAGACTTTGCAAAAGCCTTCGATAGAGTTAACCACTGATTTTTACTGAACAAGTTGAAATTGGTAGGCATAAATGGTTCTTCTTTGAAATGGTTCGAAAAATACCTACTTGACCGTACACAGATCGTTCGCGTAAATAATTTCAGATTAAAAGAAATTCAAGTCACGTCAGGCGTACCACAAGGTTCTCCATTGGGTCCCTTGCTCTTTAATTTATTTATAAATGACATTCACGAGTGTTTTACTAATGGTAGTTTCCTCTTATTTGCCGACGATTTTAAATTGTTTTCTAAAATAACCACCACTGAAGATTGTAATAAATTACAAACAGACTTGAATAGCCTTACTGCATGGTGTATCCATGGTATGGAACTTAATGTGCATACATTTTTAGCTACATCGCTTTTAAATCGATTAAAAATCTTGATTATGCAACTCTTGAAAATGATCTTCATATCAATTCTCTTAGAGTTCGCCGGAAACACAGAGATCTTAAATTACTATTCAACATAATGAATGCTAATGTTTTCTGTTCATACTTGCTGGAAAGATTTGGCATTCATGTTGAATCAAGAACTAACTACCTGTTCAGCTATTATGTTTCATGAACCAGTTCATCGAACCAACTATGGGTTCAACTCATTTGTTCCAAGGTCCTCTAGGCTAACCAACAACCACAATGATTATCTTGGCTTCTTTACAAATACACCAACCTTCTCGCTGCAATTAGCAAACTGTCCCTTTTAAACTCAACGTTAAGCATACCATATTCTCATATTTTCTTTTATTTTCTGATTGACATCATTACTTATACATGTATACTTAATTATATTTATATTTATTTTGTATGTTTACCCTAAGGATGTACTAGTATTACTGCTATTTTCATCATTATTGTGAATTTCAAATTGTATATTTCCTTTTTTTTAAATTATATTTTAGAAATGGGCTTAGGCCCGTAAATAAATAAATAAATATCCTTCGATAGCATACATGTTTTCAGTTTTTATTTTTTTACGTGCATACTGGGTAGGTCGAATAACGTAAATACATCATTTAACGATTTAAAATAATTGAAGATTCAGCAATTTAATTTTAGATTTTGTTATGGTTTTTAGCCGTTTAAGTTAAACTTCTCCAATATTCTTCAAGACGCTATAATATATTATTACTATTCTCTTAAGAGCGTTGCAAAATTGTATATCTAATTACAAACCAGTTTTTTCGGTATCAATTAAAAAAGACAGCTTAATTTTGCAATCAAGCGTGGCATTTTAATAAGCATTCTCAAAAGCTGGATGAAACTGATTAACCCAATAGGCTTACGGAGTAAATTACGGCATAAGCAATTCTCTATCCAGTTAGCATGTCTTCTAATCCCTGCTTAATCTGCACGTTCATATCTAATATACCTCTCAAGATAATTCAGCTGGCGCACGAATAAATTCATCTCAAATTCAGTTCATTATTTTAGAGTTCAGGAATAAACTGGCTTTCTGCAAAATTTCATATTGTATTAGTAGGCCGCGTGTTTTATGTATGAAACACGATAGTTTTGGTATAATTCGATTTGAAAATGGATTTCACGTCTAAAAGTTTTATATATGAAATGATAATTATTTAGAAAGATATTGATTTTTTTTCCTGGGAAACTATACGTCTGGAAGTATTGAAAAAGAAGTATGTATGTATGTAATAAAAGCTTTTTATTTTATATTATGGAATATAATACCAGGTTTTATTTCAAACGATTGTCACAGAAAAATATTGGAATGGATCGATTTGTCCAAATTATTTCATATATTCCTACCAAATTTATTTCAAGGGAACGAAAATAGCACTTCCGGTTGAACAGATAGGGACATCAACTTTTCTTCTTAAATAAAAATAACTATATTTTTTAACGGCTTCTTTTTTCTTATTTAAAAATTCCAAAAAATAAGTGATAATCAAACAATTTTTTATTTTTATCACATTGGCCGCGCGAGATGAATGCGATGTAAGAAAATAGTCGTGCCTATCAGTAGATAGGCACGACTATTTTTAGACTTCTCTCAAAAGACTGAATTTAAACTTCATTTGCGTAGGGCTCCTATTGAAGATTTCTTAATGGGACTACTATTTTTTTATTAATCAGAAATTATTGTTACGTGTTTACACCCTGTAGTAAATACTTCCAGACGCAGTTTCAACAATTGCAACAAGAACCACTGATTTATTAACCACTAAATTACAACAATAGTCCTTATAATAGCACACTAGTTATAATTTTTATCTACCATAGTTTGACTACTATAAATAATAACTTATTACTGTCCTTTATCTTGTCAGATCACTTCTCATCTAATAACTGAAATGTACTCAACTGGCCAAGTGCGTTGGATCCGCCTCTTAGATATCCGTGGCGAAGGTACTCGAACTCTCTCTCATTCCAAATTATACGGACAACTCAATTTTTCAGGTGAATTATTTCTGAACAATCTCGATCTTTCGGGTTCTGTGGCAATGGCCGTTCGCCAGTTATCCGAGAGATCGCGCCATCTTACCGCTAACCAAACTAGGTAGACTTCTCTCTCCGTTAGAGGGCGACATATAACATTATGATTCAAAAATTTTAATTTCGCCATTAATCATTTCTTAACGATATCCTCTATAATAATAGAGGTATTTTTAAAAGGTAAACGCCAACAAATAATTTTAATAAGTTGCCTATCTACATTTAAATCCAAAATTACAGATAGCCATGAAAATGATGACAATTGAATTAATTATTCTTGACATTACTCACTGATTATCTGAAGTATACTGAATTTGTTACAAGCAAGTAAATTAATATAAAATGGCTGAGAAATATTTTTATAGAGGCTCAACTCAACAGAAAATATTTCGGCCGGTTGGAGCATCAAATTTAGAACTGAACCTACAAAATTTACTGTGGATGAAGACACGGAAATTAATGTATTAGCTTTAGTGCAAGTTGACACAACTATTTCGATAAGACAAATTGAACATCGATTACAAATTTCCAAAGAATCGGTTAGGAAAATTTAATGAAACACGGTTATCGTTCTTATAAATATCAAATGCATGAATTTTTGTATAAGAATTATTAATCAACCTTTTCTAATTGGTTATAGTTACACCAAGAAATGAGAATTTTGTCAAAAACATTTTGGTCTCTTATGGATCGAAATTTAGAAACCTTCAGTTATTTGATCGGAACAACACTCGATATTGGGCAATTGAAAATCCTCATATTATGAGAGAGGGCCGGTTTGACTTCAATGTTTGGTTAGGGGTACTGGACGACCATATAATAGATCCAATAATTGTTGACGAAAATCTAACTGGACTAAGATATCTAGAATTTCTCCAGAATTTTTGTTCCGCAGGTTATTCAAATTCCTCACACAAATATTGACGATTTCGATTTTCTTTATTTGAGCACATTTGAAAAATAAAGTCTACACGATTGCTCAACCACAAAGCAAGACCTGAAAGAGAGAGTTCGACATGAAATTGCACAAATAACACCTCAATAACTACATAATGTTAGACGTCTAAGTCGCGATATTACCTATCAGTATCGTAAATAACTATTTTCTTCTTTACAGTATTATGTGCTGAAGCCAGCCCTGTAATCTACATTTCAGCCAAGTGATAGTGGAGACCCTATAAAATATAGACTGGCCATTCGGCCCCCATTCCACCCAATTGGATGCATCATGGCGGCGATGGCGATCAGTGTGCGCGTGTATAGAGACTCTAGCGTATGTGCATCAACAAACACCACCTAGCATCTAGGTGGTGGTGGCATTAGTCTGTTTACAACGTAACGCAAGTGTCAAAAGCAGGTTGCAGTTGTTTTGACAAAGTGGAAAAATATAAAATATGTAAGTAATAACGTTACCATTAATTGTTTCGTGACCAAATCAGTCATAACAGACTGTTATTTTAATTTTAACCTAGTTACATTGAGGCTGCTGACACTATGCTAGTCCAAATAAAAGCAACTCTGCCGCCATTATGCATCCACTATTCATACGGACCAATCAGTGCTTCCAACCCGAGTGGTCAGTCCTACTTTATAGGGTCTCTAAGTGATAGTAGTCGGCAGCGCCATCTCTGTGACGATCGCCGAGTTGAACCATGAAAATTACTAGAAAAGGCGCGAACTTCGGAAATAGACGAAATGCGTGCAGAATGATCTAGAACGTCTGTGTTTAGATATATAAAGGCACAGCAAGGAAGCTGGAAGATCAGTATAGAGTACAGTTCAGTTCAGAGTTTTATATTAGACAAACCAGTGATAGGATGATATAGGAAACAGTATGAAGTTGTGATTTAAAGTAGTGAATTTACGTTAGATTAAAGTTATTATTAGTTGTGTTATTTTTAAGAATTAATTATTGCCATTTAAGTGGATAAACTAATCAGTGGTTTGTGAAGATTCCTGTTGCAGTTTATTGAACCCACTACAGGGTGTTTACTGGAAGAGTATAAACACGTAATAACAGACAAGTTTACAAACTTACTAATAATATTCATAACCTACTTCTTCTATTTGAGAAAAAAAGTTGTCAGTTCCAATTCAACCGGAAGTGATATTTCCGTTTTTTTTAGTCTAAAAGTAGCCCACTTTTGATCAATTTATGTGTCTCAAGAACGAAATTTTTAATAGTTCAAGTGTGTTATCTAGAGGGCAGAATATTAAAAACATAAAACGAAATGTTTCAAACATAAGTTCCTCTAAAGTCCTTATTTCCAATATAAGCAATATAAACTAGACTGCACCCAACAGCTATTCTCAGGGCTATGTGCCCCGCCTAGCACTGGATTGCGAATTATTGTTTGGAATGTCATTTTACGTTTTTAATATTCTGCCCTCTAGATAGCACACTTGAATTATTGCCAAGCCCAGTTAGGCTATTTCTTTCGATTACAACACAGACTGGACCGCTAGATGGCGCCTGCTGACTGTGTTGCATCTCGCAATCTTAAGGATTTCGGGATGTACCAAATAGTCGGGGGATCCTCGTGTCGTTCATTACAACATACCTTGCACTGAACAGCTCGAAACTGCAGTCTGCAAGTGGTATGGAGTGACAGGTACGAGAGTTAGTTTTTCAGCTGGTATTTGTTGCGTCAAACCATTAAACGTTTTGTTGAGAAAATGTAATACACTTAACGCGCCAGGCTTGTAATTCGTAATCCAGTACTCGGCGGGGCACATAGCCCGGAGAATAGCTGTTGGTTGCAGTCCGGCTTATATTCCTTATCTTGGAAATAAGGACTATAGAAGAGCTTATGTTTGGAATATTACGCTTTGCGTTTTTGAAATTTTTAAATTCAAAAACAACCAAGAAATTCGAGGACCCGTTAGTAAGAGACTTTTTTTAAGGTCATCGTAGTTTGATAAAAATCCGTTTCATAAAATTCTGAATTTAAATATAGAATAAGAAATAATGGCGTGTATATATATGTAGACCGTTTTTTAAGACTTCATTATGCTGTATTCATTGCAATTTCATACGCTTTTGACCGAACCGACAGTTTAACCATGAGAGATTTAAAAAACTTCACAATAATAAATATACCTTTACTTTTATACATAGTTGGATAAACTAGAGAGGTATGTCGGAATAGTCACCAATACGTAAGTCAAATAAAAAGAGAAAATCTTTTAAAAATAACATCTTTATAAATACTGTTACTTCCTTTCCCTGGTTATATATTTTTGGGAAAGAGTTAATGCCACATATGCGGACGACTAGCTGGTTTAAGCCATAGCAAATAGTCGTAGATTCTGAGAACTCGTAAGAGATGTGAAACTTACCCTCTTTGAATATATAACATGACACACATTTTTGTTTTGTTGGGGAAAAGGAGACAGTGATAAAATGACATTATTTGGGCACCATTTATAGTGATAATTAGTTGAGTTGTTTCATTTTCTCGAAAAATCAGTCTCCTATAGACGAGACTGAAATTGTTGGTAAGGGAAATAAAAAATTATACAGGGTTACTGGTAATTCGATACATTCCTTTGGAGATGTGATGGGGCATGAGCTAAGGAGTAAATCTAGCCCTAACATACATTATGCAAAACTCAATAGTTTTTGAGATATTTCAATTTTTTTGTTTTTCTCAAAAAAGTAGATCCTAATGTCTTAAAAGTTAATTTCCGAAAAATCTACTTGACATTTTTAAATTTTTTTTTACTGGATTACTTACCCAATATTATAGATATCCGTTTGGAATGAAAAATATCCGGAAATATTTCGATAATGTGAACATTTAAAATAAAAACTTGATCAGTTATCAATCAGTTATGAAATTTACCTATTAGGTTTTTTTAAAAAAATATTAATGTAGGACGCGTACAAATTATTATAAAAACTTTCTTATTTCAATAGCTATCTAACTAGGTAGAAATGTTTAATGTACCCTTGATAGTTCTAATAAGAAATTAGTAAAGATAATGCTGGTGGCGGAATTTATTCATTTTCATTTAAGTCAGTCAGTCCTTGACTTTGACGTTTGTGCATATATGTCATTAACTGACATTCTTATCTCCGTGTCCCTTAAGTTTGTTGGTCTTGTTAAATTAGTTATCGAAGATTTTGATTTTGCTTGTAGTTATTGTTATTAGTTGTTGTTATTGTATTTTCTGTGCCATGGCCGCGTATGCCAACGCAGAATACGCTGATATCTTGTTTGTCTATGGATACTGTGGCGGCAACGCTGCTGAAGCTCGCCGAGAATATGGTTTTTGGTACCCTAACCGCCGCTTACCAAATGCACGTGTATTCAGTACGGCATATCGAAATATCACTGAAACTGGCTCCGTGAAATGTAGAAGAAGTGACGCTGGTGCTCCTCCCGTTTATGAACCAGATGATGAGGAAGAAATATTTAGGTATTTTGAGGAAGACCCAACTATTTCAACTAATAAAGTCGCTAGACTAACCGGAGCGTCACAATGGAAAGTTTGGTCTACGATACGTAGAGTTGGATGTCATCCTTACCACTATACCCCTGTCCAAGGCTTGGAGGAAGGTGATCCTGGAGGAAGTGGAATTCTGCCGCTTTATGTTAAATTCAGATGCAGAAAGTGCAAATTTTTTAACAAGTATTTTATGGACGGGCGAGTCGAAATTTAATCGCGAGGGTATAACAAATTTCCACAACCTACATTATTGGGCAGAGGAAAATCCCAAGTTAACACGTGAAACTAGTTTACAAATGAAGTTTTCTATTAATGTGTGGATGGGAGTCATTGGCCACTATTTAATAGGGCCAGACTTTCTTCCTCAAAATTTAAACGGGGAAATCTATGAAAATTTTTTAAGAAATGATCTGGCGGTGATTTTAGAAGATGTTCCTCTCGCCGTCAGACAGCGAATGATGTTTCAGAACGACGGTTGTCCAGCACATTATCGGCTGACAGTACGACAGTTACTTGATCAACGTTTCCCTAACCGTTGGATTGGAAGAGCGGGCCCAATACCTTGGCCAGCGCGAAGCCCTAACTTAACACCCCTTGACTATTACGTATGGGGTCATATGAAGGAGATGGTCTATGCCACACCAGTCAATACTATAGAAAACCTTAGACAAAGGATAGTCGATGCTGCCCAACACATAAGGCATAATCTGACAACTAGAATAACAAGGACGGAAATAAGAAAACGCTGCCGTGTCTGTATACGGAATAGGGGCTCCCATTTTGAGCAAGACATATAAAAAATAAAGTACAACTTTGAAATTAATGAAGAATTAAACTCTACTTTTAAAATGTTTTTTACTGTTTATCTAAAAATAAAATTCGTACTACTTGTGTTATTTTTACTAGTATTTTCTTAGAACTATTAAGGGTACATTGAACATTTGTACCTTGTTAGATAGCTATTGAAATAAGGGAGTTTTTATAATAATTTATACGCGTGTTACGTTAATATTTTTTTGAAAAAACCTAATAGGTAAATTTCATAGCTGATTTAAAAAATTTTTAAAGCTTTTATTTCAGATGTTCACATGATCGAAATGTTTCCAGATATTTTTCATTTCAAACGGACATCTATAATATTGGACAAGTAATCCAGTAAAAAAAATTTTAAAATGTCAAATAGATTTTTCAAAAATTAACTTTTAGGACATTAAGATCTACTTTTTGAGAAAAACAAAAAAAATTAAATAACTCAAAAACTATTGAGTTTTGCATAATGTATGTTAGGGCTAGATTTACTCCTTAGCTCATGCCCCATCATATCTCCAAAGGAATGTATCGAATTACCAGTAACCCTGTATAAAATAACTGATAAAATATACCACATAAATAAATAAAGGACCCCGCACAAAACCAATGGAAAAAAAATTCTGTCGAATTGGGTGAAATTTTGCAGAAAGATACTTTTCAAAAGTCTCAATGGACCCAAAATCCGGCTATGCATAGTTTTCGAGATAACAAGCCTCAAAGTGGGCCGCACAAAACCAATGGAAAAAAAAAATCTGCCGAATTGGCTGAAATTTTGCAGAAATATAGTTTTCAGCATGCTGATTAAAAGTCTCATTGGGCCCAAAATCCGACTGTGCATAGTTTTCGAGATATCAAGCCTCAAAGTGGGCCTTCTAGAGTTCTCCGAAGAGGGACAACTGAATAACTCTCACAAGTCGACATTTCATTTTAATAATATCACCATACTAAGTGAGGGTATCCGAGGGTTTTTGGGGTCGCTGAATCCGATTATGTCATTCGCTTGTCCATGTAAGGTCACACAAAAGTCGTTTCATGATCGATTCAAAGTCCAATCGAGAAAAAGAGTACATGTGTTTTCATGTACACATGTTTGTGCGTGTGTGTCTTTTGTTTCCGCTCTTACATATGGATAAAATATGTCTGACGAGAATTGTTGAGAATGCAATCACTACTCGAATAGGAAGCAATCACAACAAGATTCGAATGGTCCACAGCTATTTAAAACAGGAGTTGTTACAGAAAATAAAACTACTAATAAAATATGTGTACATGAAGACACATGTATACTTTTTCTCGATTGGACTTTGAAGTACACTTTTTCTCGATTGGACTTTGAATCGATCATGAAACGACATTTAGGAATAACTTGACGAACAAATAAGAAAAGTGTTATAATTTAGCGGTTTTTAATGAAAAAGTAAAAATATCTCTCGATTTTAGGTATAGGATATTATTCACAAACATCGTACAGAATTAACGTGCCAATTCATAAATACAA
Organism: Leptura quadrifasciata; assembly: GCA_963675555.1. Taxonomy (NCBI): domain Eukaryota; kingdom Metazoa; phylum Arthropoda; class Insecta; order Coleoptera; family Cerambycidae; genus Leptura; species Leptura quadrifasciata. The sequence continues at coordinate 143,684,208 of OY776676.1, read as the reverse complement.
TAATATACAGAAAGTTCAATTTGAAAAAATTGAGAAAATTCACTTTCAAATGCCCCGAATTAGTGTTAGTATAAAATACACTCTGTATAATTTTAATCAATATTTGGTGGTTGTGACGTTGTAGTACGTGCTTTGTCTACATTTTGAGTTTTCAGTATAACCTCATTAAGTATGTACCTATTACTATATAAAAAAAATAAACTTATTTATTTCCCACAGTCTTTCTGTGTGTTTAAAAATATTTATAAGATTAACTGTGAAACAAGGAATGTCCGTTCTCGGGCATAAACGTTATACCTAGAATACCAGTGGCTTTGTTTTATGTGCAAATTAATGTTCAGCTGAAACTTTGCTAATCGCTAATTTAAAGGATGGCAGATAGTTGTTCGTGGGAAATTTTTCGGAAACGATCGCCTACGTCATTTGCAGATGAAGAAAATGTCTACCAACTAGTTTTTCGCCCTATAGAGTGGTTAAAAAACGCGTAGGTATAAAAAATTTGATCCAAATGCTAATTTGTTGTCGAAACATCTTCAATATATAAAAAAATACAATAGATTTCCTGTGAAGGTTTATTTTATGGCACATTTTTATTCGTTTTTTTTTTTGTTTTTTTTTATAAGAACAGTAACAATAAAAAGTATCTACGATCTCAGCAGATCAGTTATTTTTATTCTACTTTGTACCAAAGAATAATATATAAATTATTACGTACTAAATAGTGTTTATTGTAATTTTATTTTATTCGTATTTTAAATAACAACGGTTACAAAATTAGTACTTACATATTTTTGAGCACCTATAATATAGAACAAGTAACATTCATAAAAAGCATTAAAAAAGTATATTTTATTTAATAGATATTGTGTTATTGCAATATTTATTAATATAACATCTTTATACTTATTATTTAGATTTTGTTTGTTTTATAGCTATAATTTTTAATGTTTGATTAACTGAATTTAAGTTTCCTCTGAAACTTCAACGTCTATTTTATAGCCGTATTTGTGTAAATCTTTAAAGTAATGTTCTTCCGCTAGAAGCTGCATGTACCATGGTCTATTGTCGAAGTTTCCTGCAGTTCCGCCATACTCATTAGGTAAGATATCATGAGATAGAAAAGCCTGTAGAGATGTCAAGTCGCTTCCATGTAAAACTATCTAGAAAAATTAAAATAAATATCAATAAGTGTCTAGAAATTGCTTATATTTTCGGGGTGACAAATTTTACATTTGAAATAATTGGTAATATTTCTCACTTGGTTTTAACAGTGTAGCTATAAAAGAGCTCATGATCATCAGAAATCATCGTTACATCATGATAATTTAGTTTCGATTCCAAATTCCAGTTGGGGTACGTTATCATTTTTATATTTTGTCAACATGACTAAAGCGACAGATGCACATCATGTTACAAATATTTCATAAATTAATGAAGTCATAGATGTAATGCTAAAGGAGGGATCGCACCTTTGGTCGGCCTATTAATAATGTATAAGCAATGAAAGTAAAGATAACTCACCCTTTTCCTAATTTTCTCCTTGATGAAAGGCTTGAGCACAGCGACGACCGCGTCAAAATAGAAGGGCTCGTTAACAATGTGGAAGCCCTTGAATCTCAACGGGAACGTCTCTTGTACCAATTCCACCATTCTCTTGGCGTAATAGGGAGTGAAGAACTTCGCGTGTTGCAGACTAAGCCCTGCCATATCCAAGATAACAACGATCCCCGCTATCTGAGTTTCCACCTCACGTACTATTTGTTCCAGTGCCAAAACGTTGGCGCGAAAAACATCGTCTATTGTCACCTTCGACGAATCAAAGTTATCTGAAATAATACAATCTCGTGTAGCCCTCTCCAATTCTGGGCTATTGTTGATTTTTCTTGTTCCCGTTACAGAACTCTAACAATAGCAGATTGTAAATTGACACACTTGGAAAGCAAAATCGAGCGAGCGTATATAATTTAATCTTTTATTTAATAAAGTTTGTAATAGACGCGGCACAGGGTGTTCCTTCCTTCTAAGTAAATATGAAAGGAATCTTAAATTGTTCAATTGTTCAATATTAGCTACAAAGCGAAACTAAGAACACATATTGAAAGTTCTTACCTACTCTAATTACATATACTCTTCTACCTAGTTGGTCCCTCTGTTGTAGCATATTTTGAGCCTGAAGCTCAAACATCGCGCTACATTCTGAAGGTAAGGAACAACCGAACAATTCTGGGCATTTCAGTCTCATTAAAAAATACCTTTGTAGCTGGAAACAGAAAAAATGTTTAATATGCAGACGATATTTTCTATGGTTATAAAATAAGAGAAAGAAATATGTGTATATAGGGTACGCCATTAATAATGGGCGATAGATCAAGGCTATATCAAAGCTAAACCTAAATACGAGGATTTAATCAATAGTGCTTTAGTAAATTGTGTACGGGTCAAAGTCCAGTTATGATTAACTTTTTCCTTTTATTTTGCAATAATTTAATCTCTTCACTGACCTTTTAAAATTTGATGAATATGCATTTTTAAAAACTTTTATTAAACTTGCAATGTTTGTTTGTTAGTTAGTTTGTTTATGTCAAATCTTGCAATCAAAATTTCGATTAGTTTTAATTAAACTAGAGCTCTGAAATTTTGCACATGTGTATAAGTCTGGTAACAATACATTCATATAAGAAAAAACAAGATGTCGGCTTCAAGATGGCGGACGACTTTACCGTTTATAATTCGATTCGACTGAAAATCGATATCTTGGGACTTTCCAGAGCGCTAATTATGAATTCTTGGTCAAAATTTAGAAATTCAAAATGGCGGGGCCAATATGGCGGACGACTTTGGTCATTTATGGTCCAAATCATTCAAAATCGATATCTGAGGGTTTTCGGGTTCGCCGATTACGAATTTCTAGTCAAAAATTTAATTCAGAATGCCGACTTCAAGATGGCGGATGACTTTACCGTTTAAGATCCGATTCAACTCAAAATCGATATCTGGGGGTTTTCGGGGTCACGGATTACGAATTTCTAGTCAAAAATTTAGTTCAAAATGGTGGACGACTTTACCGTTTATGATCCGATTCGTCTCAAAATCGATATCTGGGGATTACAGCATATCAAAAGATTAAAAAGTAAAAACTAAGATTACATAAAAAAATATTTTTAAAAAAGCTTTTATTTGAATGCTCTAAAAAGTAGAAAATAAACTTTGAAGTAAATCAAGCCCATCATTTTGTTACATTATATAATTTTTTTCATGATATGAAAGCTTGTCGCGAGCAATCGCCTTTACACAGGAAAATCTCGCAACTAGCTTCATCAAGATGATATATTTATATTTCATTAATACTACAATACAATAATGCTATTAACCCTTAATTATACAGCAATAAACTTTATGACAATGTGAAATAGATATTGTTAACGTTTTTTAAAAGCAATTTATGCTACCATGATGTGCTAATCTGTATTTCAACAAATACGTATTCCAACTCAACTTACCATGTGAAACGCCTTCTTGCTGTCAAATTTCCTAGCTCTTAGAAATCTAAGTAGAAACTGATCATTATCTGGCACGAACAAATTAGGGTCATCTAAAAAAATAAATGTTAGAAATGTTTGACTGCTAAAGAAGTTTTATTTATTTCTTGTACTTTTAACCATAAGCCTTAAAGCATCGAGTTCCCGTTTATAAATCTCCGGAGTCTCGTTTAATTCTTCCTCGGCACGCTGCTGCCATTCACCGTCCATAAGAAAGGATCCATGGGGATTTTTACCAACCACGCCGGCTAATGACTTTCGCAATGGTAAATTTTGTGGCGAATTGTTTTCCATTGGCATTTCTAAAACAGTATTTTCTGGGTTATCATTTACAAAAGGCGTTTCCAAAACGTTCATAAAAAGTTGCATTCATTTATCCCAACTTAATGACAATAATTTTTAATTTTAACAAATTATGTTGTATAAAACCTATACCTATTGCTTTCGATGTAATTGAAAACCAACTGAATTTTAGTTCTTCTTAAATTAAATCCGTTATCACATTGTAGAAGTCGTAGAACTAATAAATTTCCTTTCGTTGTTAATTTATAACAAACATTTTGTAGAAGAATTAAATTTCTAGCTGGACACTTTTTTTTTGCTTCGCATTATTATCTTTTAACAAAAAATATATTAACTTTTTTATAAATACCCCATACATACCCCGTACAGTGAAAAAATCACTCTCACAGTGTTATCCACTGCCACGACCGGGGATCGAACCCGAAACTTTTGGGTAAGAGACAAGTGCGCTCAGCTCTCGACCATCAGTCATACCATATATTATATATATATATATATATATATATATATATATATATATATATATATATATATATGAAAAATACTAGGATCTCGGGTTGAACCGCGTCTGAGATTGTTAATGTCTCGACGTTTCGGCTCCGGTTTTGGAGCCATTTTCAAGACAAAAAGTGGGTCAAGAAAAATTGTCAAAGAAAATAATGCTAGGAGTTCGTGGAACTGGTTCGATTCCGGGGCCTCAATCTGCCTACTCTCCAGATCTCACCACGATCCGTCTCTAAGGCCTCAACCTGCCTACACCTTAGAGCGAACTCGCTTGCAGTGTCGGACGAAGTGTTATTTATACGAAAGCTGTCTGTAGGTGGGAGAGTCGAGGGGGGGTTGAGGGTCTGTTGATGAAGGCATCAGAGCAGAACGCCTGCTATCCGGATTATGAGGTGTGGATGAAGATTGTGGGGCTGGCCTGGAGATCAATGATTTCCAAGCGACTGGAAGACGATGACCGTCATCCCTTTTGTTTAGACAACTGGGACGTTTTTCAATTTCAATTGCTTCGCGGATGATTCGCGATTTCTGGAAAAATGATGGTGCTATGGTTTTGGTGTTATCGAAGTCTATATTATGGCCTGTTAGGAGCCGGTGTTGGGCAAGTGATGATGTGGGATCGGATTTTCTAACTGCAAGACGATGTTCATATATTCTATTGTTAATCCGTCTATTGGTTTGTCCAAAGTAGGTTTGGGGACAGTTTGAGCAAGGTATTTCGTATACACCGTGGGAATCATTAGGTATTTGGTCTTTTGGGGTTCTGATTAAATTGGAAATTGTTTGGTGTGTTGTGAATATGGTATTTATGTTATTGGATTTCAGGACTTTTACAATTTTGTCTGTGATACCTTTGATGTAGGGTAGGAAAGCTTTTTGCTGGGGAAAAGTTTCTGTTTGTTGAATTTGGGAAGGATTTTGTGCTTTGTGTATGGATCGCGTTATATGTCCTTTGTCGTAACTTTGCTTCTTCTAATGTTTGTAGTTCGGATTGTCTGTTGTGATTGTCTGTTAGTCTGAAGGATCTGGTTACAAGAGTGTTGACAACGGAATTTATTTGTGATGGATGGTGGTGTGATTTTGAGTTAAGATAACGGTTGGTGTGGGTTGGTTTTCTATACACAGAGTAGCAGAATTGATTGTTATTTTGTTTTGTAATGAGGACGTCTAGGAAAGGGAGGGAACAATTGTTTTCGATTTCAATAGTGAACTGGATCTGACGGTGTATTGTTTTTTAGGTTTTCGCGGGTGTTAAATGAAGTGTTGTTGTACTTCCGAGTGCTATCCCGCGTCGATGATCGACTCCTCCAGGAATCACGGTTGTCTAAGCGACGTTTCGGCAGAATCTCATCTGCCATCTTCAGGTTCTCACTGAAAGCTGCCTACTGCTGCTTCTCGTTGCTCGAACTGAACTTCAGTTCGAGCAACGTAAAAAATTGATTTACGGCTAACTTGGCCAAAATTAAGCCTAATTTGATGAAATTTTAGAAGAAAATAACCTATGTAATCAGGAAATAACCTACCAAATTTTAGTAAAGAGTATCCAACAGTTTGGCCGCAATTCCATTTTTAGTTAAAATTCCACAAAATTTTCGAAACGTTCCCCAATTTGTCCAAATGGTCGAATGATTTTTTTTTTACTTGTACTTTCACGTGATGTAACTAATAATTTAATTTTTTTAAATTTAGCCGATTTTTTATTATTTTTCTTATATACATGCGCGCGGCGATTTCTCGTCATTTTCGGTATTATACGTATACGTGTAATTATTCATTATAAAAATTACAATATTAATAATAAAAAGTGATTGTGAGTAGGTTTAAAATATTTAGACAAAAAAACTGTCGTAGGTAAGATATATATTTTTTTTTTTTTTCGAAAACTCATTAAACATTTTACATATATAGATTATTATTGTATTTTATTCATGTTTTCTTTTTCTAATAGTTGTATTAGATGTGCTACTACAAGAAGTGTCTACTTCCGAATTGGTGATTGGAGGTTGGAACATTTCTTCATCCCCGTCATCGCTAAAATCGTATATATCTCTGAAGTATAAACATCTTCATAATTATTATCATCTTCTTCGAATTCTTCAGTATCACAAATATCAGGTATAATTTCTAATTGCTCAGGCTCTTCATCGACCACAGCTTCGTCAACAATATTATCTGCATTTTGTCACAAAGTATTCTTTCCATTGTGGTATAAATTGCTGCATGTGACGCCAGTAGTTTTGCATGAGCAACGTTTAGTTTTGCAACCGACCTTACAATCACAAGCAATTATATTAAGTAATTCAGTAGGAAGAGGAGCTTTATCAGTCCTTATCGGCATCAGTTCATTATCTGCTGTTTGCTGCGATCCAAAATCCTGTCAAGTTTGGTACTTCAGAGAATATCTCAGATGTATATGCTATGCGATTTTAGCAATGACGGGGGTGAAGAAATATTCCAAAGTCCGATTACCGATTTGGAAGTAGACATTTCTTGAAGTGGCACATGTAGCACAACTACTAGAAAAAGAAAACATGAATAAAATAAAATAATAATCAATATATGTAAAAAGTTTAATAAAAATCAAGTGAATTTTCGAAAAAAAATTATATCTTACCTTCGAGAGTTTTTTTAGCTAAATATTTAAAACCTGCTCACAATCATTTTTTATTATTAATATTGTAATTTTTATAATGAATAAATACACGTATACTTGTGCGCGCATACGTATAATACCGAAAATGACGTTAAATCGCCACGCGCATGTATATACCAAAAATAACCAAAAATCGGCTAAATTAAAAAAAAAGTTATTGTTCAGTTACATCACGTGAAAGTACATAAGAATACCTTCATTTTGGTAAAAAAAAAAAATTCGTTCGACCATTTGGATAAATTTGGGAAAGTTTTGAATATTTTGTAGAGTTTGGACTAAAAATGGAATTGCGGCCAAACTGTTGCATATTTTTTGCTAAAATTTGGCATATATTTTATGTACATATCGTGGGAGGCGGTGAACCAATTTTCACGAATTTTGAACTGAAGGTTCCTTGAAGATCTACAATGAAAGGGTACCGTTCTCGTTTCTTAATTAGCATTTTAAAAGGTCCAAAATAAATGAAAACTGAAAAACCACCCTTAAAAACGACCAATTTACCCCTTTTCCGCGAAAAAACATTGTTCCCCACCCTCTCGAAGTAGAAAACTCAGGGTATCCTTAGTTTCACCAAAACAAACTTATTTTTCTATGTCGCGTTCCTCCATGTAAAATTTTCTCTACAAATCTGTGCTTACTCCACTATTTAGGGTATCAAAGCAGTGAGCACAAACTTGTAGTAAATTGGGTAAAATTGCTGTTGATGTATTGCTGTCTGGCTTTAGACGCAAACATAATCTTTTTATGTTGATTCCTAACATAAAAATCAAGTTTTGTCTACAAAGAAGTCCTTCGGGCCTGCCTGTCACAGAGTACTTCATCGTGTTTTTCATTATACTCGATTTAGAAATACATCTAAGATCGCGATAAAGATAAATATTGTGTCTATAAGGTGCTGTTAATGATTATTAATGTTCAAAATCGGCTATTTTTACTTGCCTTTCTTTAACTCACAGCAATCTAGTCATGCACAATATTTGTCTAAAAATCTTGCCCTTTTATTTAACACACTTCCTGACATAACCAATTGATGAAATTTTGCACAGTTACTAATTTCGGATGACTGTACAGTGTTCCACTGTTACTTTTGCAAATATCCGCATGTAGATGGCGCGGAGGCGAAAATTGACTAAATATACTATCCAACCGGCACCTCCGGCAAAACGTAGAATACAAAAGGTTTGTTGTTTTTTTTACATAATCAAATACTTCTACGTCCGTTTTTTCCCGTACAAATGGTACGATATTAGTTCCTGTCACATAATGGAATGCTGATTGGTTTATACCTCGGAACCTAACTCAAATGTAATTTATGTAAATTGGTTCTATATGTTATAAATAATTAAATTATGACTATATAAAAAGTTGAAAATAAAAATATATTTTTTTTTAAAACTTGCTTTTCTTAAAGTCGTACTAAAAAGTAAAAAATAATTGCAAGACAAGCAAGGCGTGCACATCATGCGTACAATCATACATAGTGTGCACGCCCTGCTTTTCTTGCAATTAGTTTTTACTTTTTAGTACAAGTTTAAGAAAAGCAATTTAAAAAAAGATTATTTTTTTAAGGGTTGAAAAATGTCGATTGTATGCTTGACTTCAGTTGACTGTCTGTAACTTCTTCCAGAACCACGACAGAAAAAAATGTAAAAAATATAATGAATGGAAATTGTTACAAAGAAAGTTTTCGTAAATTAAATCAAAAAAAATAAAAATATCAAAACGCTAAAAATTCACGGAAATATGCCAATTTCGATTATTAATTTATAATTCAGAACGTGTATAGAATTGAGACTATCGCCATTCGGTAGCTTAGGAAGTGTAGCTTATGAAAACGTACCAGTTTTATTTTTAGTTTTTCCTCTTTTATATTATTGATATGTGCACACCACGCCCTCTTACAAAGAGAAGTTTAATCCCTGGTAGCAGTGGCCTGTCTAATTAACTACCAGTAAAAGGGTCATCTAGAATGACGGTTTGAAATAGAATGGAGTGAAATGGAATAAATCGAGAATAAACGCTACGGATATATGAGAAGCGTATCCAATGCGTTATGGGTCCGTTCAGTACAGTTCTGAATGAGTTAAGTTGTCAGATAAGATAAAGAACAGTAACAAGTTATGAAATATAGTAGTGACTTTATAGTAGATAATTGTAGATATATTGTAGATTATAGTAGATAATTGTAGATATTTATAGTATATAATTGTAATTTAGTGATTAATAAATCAGTGGTTTGTGAAAATTCGTGTTGCAATTATTGGACCTACGTTTGGGAGCGTTTACTGCAGGGTGTAAACACGTAACATTATTTATGCTAATTCTAAAAGAGATAGTTTTTTTAGCGCAGTATATAAATAAGGGTGCAAAAATAAGTTAGAATCAAGAAAAATTGGCGTTCTTAGGCTCATTTGAAGAATTTTTAGTCAAGTTTACTAAAAATATAAAAACCGCTAAACAGGAAATCTCTACTTCCACATCCAGATTTTGTATCCAAGTTTTATACACGCTAAATATTTTACTCCCTCTAATAATAGATTAAGGGTGGCAATGGAGGTGGTAGAGGGGGTAGCTAATGCCAAAATAAATTTTAAGGGCCCTTAGTTCTCGTACGCACACTATATCCCAATTTATTTTTTTACTTCCTTTAATAATAGGGTGGGGGTGGCAATGGGGGTAGTAAGTAAAAAAATTTTTTGAGACGTTTCGTTCTTGTACACACATTATCACATTTTCATTTTTTTACTCTCTGTCATAACAGTGTAGGGGTGGTATTGGGGGTGGCTGATGCCAAAAAAAATTTTTGTAACCTTGACTTTTCATACATGCCCTAAATTGCAATTTTATGGACTCTTACCTGTTTGTTTTGCCTACTTACCCTTATTTACCCCATTTACTCCCGAACCGTTCAACTGAATTAGATCAAAATATCTAGTTTCAGATGTCGTTATAATACATAAGTGTACCAAATTTCAAGTCAATATCATAAACAATTCCGGAGTAAACGTGCGCACAAAAGGTTACAGACCGACAGACAGACAGACAGACATTTTTTTTTCGCGCAAATTTCAAATCTCGACGTTTCATGACATTTTAAGCCCATTTCAACAAAAAAAATTATTATGTGGAATTATGTTTATTAAGTAACAAGTTCTTAAAGAAATATTCATTAAAAAAATTGATCAAAAACTAACTCGACTGCCGTTGAAAAAGTAATAAATATGCACTCTTTCTATTAAACCTATTAAGCAGTAAACACTTTTAGGGTGTGGATACATTTGTTCCGCCTCTTTGGCCATAACCTATTCAATTTTGGTCGCACGGAGATTTTGAAAAAAGAAATTATTGTAAGAAATTATATTTTCTCTTGAAAAGATAGAATGCCATTTTTTAGAAAGGTAGAAAGATGCAATGTTGTCGAGTAAATCGCAAAAGACGTGCTCAAAAAGTAGCCTCTTTTCAAAGAGGTGAAAAATTGCCAAATTTGGGATGTTCATATTTTACTTATTTTTCAGCAAAACTCCATGTGTGATGTATCAAACAGTCGGGCTTCACAGGTACTAAAGATCGTTGTACTGACAGTTTTCAGAAATATTAACGGGTTCCGAGGAAAACACAATAAAACGTATTTTTTAAACTTTGGGGGTGAAGATATTTGCTTGAACTTTTTTTCTGCTATCATTTAAAGCAAAAAATCCAAGGTCCTCAAAAATGTTGTTACAAACGTGCTATTTTACTGGACTATACTAGAAACTCGCACCGGCTTCTCTTGGTGCCAGTTTGGCTCCTCTAATGACTTTGGAACCGTCTAAGACATCGAGATGAAACACAAACTATATTTGTACTAGCAAGTACTGTATAAATTGTCCTATATTGATCTAGTAATTTTTGAGTTAAAAAGAAAGAATCAGATAGACGAACAAAGCTGTCATGAACATAATTGAGTACATTTCTTGAAATTAAAATAGTTAAATGTCTCAGATTTGCATATGTAGGCCTTTACAATAAACAGTAGTTTCATTATCTTGATGCAATACTTCTATGCGGGTACTCAATACTAATTTTCAGTTTTAACAAATATGGTTTTAAGTATTGATCGTTATGTAATTTATATTAATACGAATTAGTATTTATATGATTTATTTAACAATTTCTGCAAATCGGTCACAGTGAGAAAGGTATATCCGTGACAGTTGGAAGAATCAAGAACTCTTTTATCAATTATTTTTAACGAATTGATCTTCGTATGTATGTCCTTGTCGAGATATTAAAATTGCACGAATATTACCAAAACCACTATTATTATTATATTGATTTCATGCATTGTCTAAGCATTAATTACGATCTGGGCGGAGGTTAAATGGGTTGTTAGTTGTAGAAAGCGTCTATACTCACCAGAATTCAAACTACCAACACTAACACACTGTACACATTTCGGTAGATACCAAATGATTTTTGAAATAAATCATTGAAAGGATATATAAACATAAAGTTGAAGGTTAAAGGAATATTGACTTTATCAGCCCTCGTGTCGGGTGTTGCTGAAACTACACATGCGCAAAATATAAATGGGCCTTAAAAACGGATGATTTTCATTACGTGTGGTTTGCAATTACACCAAATTTAATGTTCTGTTTTAAAAATTATCTATTGATGTAAACAAATTGCTATAATAATAAAAAAACAGTCTCTGATTTTATTGCTGGATATTTGATGGGGACAGGTCAGGTCTAAAATCTAAGAGCGTTCAACATTAAAAAAATATATATTAAAGCTAGCAAACAATCATAGACCCATTTGAATTTCGTAGGTTACTGGTAGGAATTGCGTGGACGCCATCTACCACATGTTTATGTCCCGTAAGGAAGGATAACAGTTATCTATGAAAATACAAGAATAAGTTTTCCTTCTGTATCACAGAACTAAATGCGAATTAGTTGAAAAAATGGAAGAAAGACGCCATTAGTGCAAATGTTTTTATTGGACCGAAATTTTTTTACGATATTATTTATGCTTCTAGTGGAAGCCCCTTTGTTTCTTTGAGATAACTTATGTATGTTTATAGTAAATCTGCCTGCACAATAAATTTTTGGATCTCATCAGCTTTAAATCGTGTTCACACAACACGCATTATTATAGAATAGTCTCGATATGGCCGTTTGGTGTGTGCATCCCTCTCAATTGTCTATATTCCCAGGTAGAACACTAATATTGAACCCAATATTGGTTCAATATTCTAAAAACGAGGGCTCAATGTAACAAACGCAACATACACTTCCAAGCATAAGTTTAATAATTGCAACATGAATTTTCACTAACCACTGATTTATTTATCACTAAATTACAATAATTAGTCCTTATAATAACACAAATTATAACTTTTATTTACTATAGAGTCACTACTATTATAATTCACAATTTGTTACTGTTCATTAACTAATCTGTGATCACTTAACTCATTCAGAAGTGTACTGAACTGACTCGATGCGCTGGTCCCGCTTCATATATATCCGTGGCCCTTATTCTCGTTTCATCCAGTCTGTTATTCGATATATTTCTAGCTTATCCATAGTAATGCCGCCATCTCTGGCCAACTGACGAGCTACCGTTTCACTGGTATTAATAAGGCAGGCCTGCACATAACAATATCTTATAATATTTTATTCGTATATAAATTATTTGAAATTTTATATTGGCCCAATATTTAATGCAAATTTAGCCTAATGCCCAAAAATTGTAGAGCTGTTTCTTGTAATTTTCATAAAGTACAATTGAATAATAATAAACATTATTTTAAAAACTTCAATAACAAAAACTATTGTAGAAGTGATTGTAGTAAACCCCCAAGAGAAATATTTAATCTGTGTATGGTAGGTAGATATAGTCGAGATCAGCGCTTCCCGGCACTCAAAAAACGCATCAAAAACTTTACGACCTCATTAAAATACTGTTACTCTCTGTCCCTCTATATTACACCGCAGACAAATTGACTTTACAGGTTTTTAATGTGCGTCAGCTTGTTTAATGACAGTATGCTGCTTGGCCCAAGAGCGATAATAATTATATCATAAAGTTTTTGTTGCGTTTTTGAGTGTCGGGAATAGATAAACTAGACCATACACCACATCATCTGTAAATTACTAAAGGCATAGTGTTTGTTAGTACAGATTAGGCGAGCATCATCACAGTGAATTTCTCTTTGTCATTATTGAATCACGTTGATCATGCACCTAACTACAGCCCCTAAGCCAAAAATTGTATATTTGTACAAGCATATTGCAAGGAGAGCCATCTACTGAACTTTATAGCAATGAGCCTAGGTGCAGCATAACTATCCAATATAGATATAGATGGGTTAAATAATATTATTTAAAAGAAAGTTTAACAATATAATCTCACATGAATATCCCGATATTTTATAATTAATATTTGTCATTATCAGTCGATGTTTGTGATGCAATATTACTAAAAAATTCAATAACTACATAATAAAGTATATACTTTCCAATATTGTAAAATCAATATTTATTGGAATTAGAAAATATTTCCTAAGCAATAATATAATTTTACACATAGTTGACAAATATGGACTAAATATGAGCTTTCCATTATATTAAAATCAATATTTATCTTTATCAACCAATATTTGTTGTACGATGTTATCAAAAAATGTAATAACAATGTAACGCGAATATAGACTTCAATGTTGTAAAATAAATATTAATAGATATTTATCAATATTATTGTCTACGTATATCTGGATTGGAATGAGTTATACAATATACTGCCAACATATAGGCATACCAATATTTATTAATTTTTTTTTTAAATTCCAATGTATTCATATTGATCTAATATTGAACCACGGTCCAGCCAGTATTATGTTCTACATTAGTATGCGACTATATATAAAATAGTTCATTCTGTAAGTCGGACAGGAATGTGATTTTTTTCTAGCCTACAGACAATGTCCCCCCCCCCTCCCCCGTTTTCGAGGAGGATGCTGAACACGATGGTGGTGGTAAAATTTCTCTCCGAGGTCACCCCATCCCCCAAACTGCTAAACACCACCCCCGAAAGAAGTAAAACGCGTATCCGCCGTCTCCTACCAACCAAACCTGTATTGCCCCTGTTTTCGAGGACGTTGTGCGCGATGGTGATATCGAGATCCCGCCTCGACCCCCACCAACCCTCCAACCGGCCAGAAACCTCCCCCGAAAGGGGTAAATCGTGGATAGGCCGAATTTGCTAGGCTAAACCCGCGTTACTCCCCATTTTCGAGGATGCTGGGCACGATGGTGATATCGAGACCCTTCCTCGACCCCCGCCAACCCCCCAACGACTCACAAAATGCACTAAAAGTGCATTTAGTACTCCTTACCAGTAACTCACTCAATTGTCAAGTAAGGATAAGGATCTATTTTATTAATTATATCCTGTAACATTAGGCATTTTGAAAATGTTTATAATGTTTTTAAGCTATTTCCCTCACATTGAATTCAATGGTTTAAAAATTAGCAATCTCCGGTCCCTGTACTGGTTTTCAGTTTTAATCATTCCCCGATGATGCTAACATGGTTAGCGAAACGTATGTCGAATAGTACTTTTCTTATAATAAAATATCGGGTGTAGTGCTCAAGTGTTTTGGTATTTTGTGAAAGTTGTTCTCACACTGATTTGTGTAAAATAGTTTTCATACGAAAACACCCAGGTCCTTTTGGGACTCGGACCCCTCATTGGGTTTACTCTTTAAGCAAAACCAAGGACTATACAAATTGATGGTTTTATAAATCACTATTGCTCTAGTATAAAGGCATAATTAAGATATATAGATCCTTGTAATTCAGCCGATCAAACCTCTGATACGATTTTTAGATATTATAAAATCGGTATGCCTATCGACATCTATCGCAATAATCGTGAACTGCATTGAAAAATTCATTCCTTAGAATTCCATAGATTAGAGAGTTATACAGGATGGGGCAATAGTGCGTCGGACCTCGATATCTCAAGTTCTACGATAGTTAGAAATTTTTAAAAAAATTGCAAATAAACTAGATAATAAAGTCTATAACTGGAAATTATTTTCGAACATACAGAGAGAGCCAAGACGAAATTACAGGACCAAGTGCCTTTTTTAAAAATGGAATGCTATGTATACCAGTACATTTTTTGAAGCCTCTTTCTAGGCCCTATTCATTCCTATATTAGCATTGAATATTTCCCAACCACTTGGATGTAAGGAATTTTTTTGTTGAGATAATGCAATCTGCAGATGGATATTGCAAAAGCCACCACAGTCACAATTATGGGTTTTAAGAAAAACTTATGTGCATACCAGTTACGAGACATCTAATTAATGTTTTTGAATCAAGAACATTTTAAATTGAATTTTCTCAATTTTTTCAAAACACCCTGTATGTTTTTCGACAATGTGATGTAGAAATGAAAAACGAACATTTTTTGTAAGTACTTCCCTAGGGCTAATTCCAACCAATCTCGTTTTATTGAGCAATAATTACAAAATTCAAAAATAAACTTAAAAAAGAGGTTTCTACAAATAACTCAGTAGAAAAAGTATATAGTAAATATTCCACATTGAGAGAGGTTACCACTGTCCCTAAGACTGCCGGTGTGATAGATGTAAAGGCAGTTATTATTCTTTCCTTCATATTTTGTACTGGTGTTGGTGTGTCTCTATAAACAATTTCCTTCACGTATCCCCATAATAATAAATCCATTTTTGTAAGATCTGGGGATCTAGCAGACCATTTACTGGATCCATTTCTTCCAATCCATTCATTAGGGTAGGTATTATTTAAGTGGTCTCTAACTGCGTTTAAATAATGTGGTGGAGCACCATCTTGCTGAAACCACATCCTATTTCGAATTCTTTCATGAAGATTTACTAATAATTGTCAGATAGTTTTCCAAAAAATGACGATAAATAGCTCCAGTCGATGTACAATCAATGAAATGTGGCCCTATTACATGTTCTCCAATAATTCCTCCCCAAACGTTTATAGATCATCTGTGTTGATTATCAACTTGCATAAAAAAGTGAGGATTTTTCGAAGCATAATAATGGAAATTGTGCCTATTGACAAATAGTTTTTTATGAAAAGTTGCCTCATCACTGAATAAAACAGTATTGAAGAAGATGACATCATGTTGCATTTCACCTTTGGCCCAATTAAAAAATTGTAGGCGCTTTTGAATATCGTCGTCAGATATTCCTGATGCATTTGAATTAGATATGCATGCAACTTATTTTTTTTTAAGATTCGACCCACAGACCATCTACTTATTCCTACTAATGAGCTCACTTGTCTTTTTCTAACATGGGGATTCTCAACCGTTGCCAGTACTGCAGAAAACTCATTTTCTTCGTTCACAACATGTTTTATTCATTCACTTTTTTTATATTCGACATTTCCAGTTTCCGAAAATCTATCGAGGTTTTGGAAGCTGCTAACATCAGGAATCCTTCTTTCAACGTTGTTGATAAATTCTATTGGCAAGTAAACAATTTTTGTCTGACTCGCCCAAAACAAAAGTCATGTCTACAAGTTCCGCTTTATTAAAATTCATATTGTAAAATTCCAAATATTTTAAATTTAATGTGTTATAAGTGTGATAAATGCTCCTTTGTACACGACAATTTATACCAAACTGAAGTTTTATTGCTTGTTGAATAACGCAAACAGCAAAAAAATGTACAAAAAATCATTACAGTAAAGGACCGGTTAAATACTATTTACTCATTTCAAGGGATTGGAAGAAATGGTCCCACTAAATGGCTCATTTCAAAATTGGATGAAGACGTGTGTCAATCAAAATGGGCAACACGTAGAACACCTATTATAAATTTTTCTAATGAATTATTTGAGGGAACTTATTTTCTTAAGTTTGTTCTTGAATTTGACACTTATTTATTTATAAAACGAACATGATTGCTATTAGCCATAGGAAAGTACTTACATTTCTACATCACATCGTCGAAAAATATACAGGGTGTTCTATTTGAAAAAATTGAGAAAATTCAATTTAAAAAGTTCTTAATTGAAAAATAAACACTTATTTATTTATAAAACAAAAATGTTCTTAATTGAAAAATAATTTTTGGTCACCCTGTACGTTTTTAGGAAATGAAAATGATTCAAAATTAATTAGATGTCTCGTAACTGGTACTCATATAAGTTTTTTCTAAAACTCATAACTATGACTGTGGTGATTTTTTTAATATCCATCTGCAGATTGCATATTTCAACAAAAATATTCATTACATCCAAGTGATTGGGAGATATTCAATGCTAATATAGGAATGAATAGAGCCTAGAAAGAGTCTTAAAAAAAGTACTGACATACATAGCATTCTATTTTAAAAGAAAGGCACTTGGTCCTCTAATTTCGTCTTGGATCGCCATGTATGTTCGAAAATAATTTCCAGTTATAGACTTTTTTTATCTAGTTTACTTGCAAATTTTTTTTAAATTTCTAGCTAACGTAGAATTCGAGATATTGAGGTCCGATACACTATTGCCCCGCCCTGTTTGGTATATTGTAAACAAACTAAAGCAGTTAGTAAAACTTATTATTTTGGAATTTTAGAAAGATAGAAGCATTTGTCATAATGATTATTTGTTCTATCTCGGCGGAAATTTAGTGATACTATCGAGTAAATAGCAATAAATAAACTATACCTACAATAGATATAGCTCTCTGAAATATCTTTGAAACTCAAAAGTTATTTAAATTTTAATACAATCATAGTACATAATATTTTTCATTGTGTTTGTCTATTACGCGTGTTTTCATTATCTTCCACCCTTTGTCGCGACCTTTTTTTAAAATAATTTTATGTAATCCCAAACAAATACAACACATTCGTTTTATTCCTTTACATCCAGATAGCATAAAATCGCCAGAAGGCTTGCCATCAATGCATCCTGTCTACAATGAAAATAAACGACGATCGCACACCTATTGATGAGAATTTGCAATCATATCAGAATGTCGTTGATGTTTTTCTCGCAAATATTTAACAATTTCGAACAATAAACAATATAGTTTCGTGTATAATTTATTGTATCTAGGTACTCACAGTTTAGTGAGAGTGAAAAATTCCAGGATCCCACACATCAATTTTTTTTATAACAATCATTGTGGACATTATGAAAAATTATTTATCAAAACTGTTGTAGTAAACCGCTGCCCAAGACTACTTCCACATCCAGATTTTGTACCAGTCTTATACGCACTAAATCCCAATGTAATATTTTATTCCCTTTAATAATAGAATGGGGGGTGGTAGAGGGGGTGGTTAATGGAAAAAAAAATTTAGAAGTCCTTGGTTCTCATATACACACTAAATTCCAATTTAGTTTTTTATTCTCTTAAACAATAGGGTGGGGATGGTAATGGGAGTGGTAGAGGGGCTAGCTAACGCCAAAAAAATTGTTTGAGATGCTTCGTTCTTTTTTTTTTTTTTTTTTTTTTATACATTTATTTAACGTCGGCCTATTTCTGCTACTGAGGCCTAACACCGACGCCTGTAGACGAGCTACCCCCAACCAGGAATTTTGCCGAACCTCTTCCCTTAAGAAGAGTAGGGATCTTTTACTTGCCTAACATTTAATAGACAAGGGACCGACGGCTTTACATCCCCTCCGAAGAATGGTATATCTCCCTCGCCTAAGGTTGTATAGCTTCCGCGCATACACTGATATACAAGCCGCTGGAAGATGTGTAAGGCGAGAACGCGGTTTCCGTTGGAATGGTCACCAATCCAAGTACTAACCGCGCCTGTCGTTGCTTTACATCGCATACCGAAGTATGTACATAGTAAAGGCGCACCTACGCTCGCCCCTGCTTCGTTCTTGTATACATACTAAATCACATTTAAAAATTTTTTAATCCCTTTCATAGTAGTATGGAGGTGGTATTGGGGGTGATAGTGGGGGTCAAAAAATTTCTTTAAAACCTTGACTTTTCGTATACGCCCTAAATTACAATTCTATGGACTTTTTTACCTGCTTGCTTTGCCTATTTACCCTTATATTTACCCCCCCCCCATTTACGCCCGAACCCTTCCACGGAACTAGATCAAAATATAATCTAGTTGCAGATCTCATTATAATACATAAGTGTACCAAATTTCAAGTCAGTATCATAAACGGTTCCAGAGTAAACGTGCGCACAAAAAAAAAGTTACAGACAGGAAAATTTTTTTTCGCTCAAATTTAAAATCTCGACGTTTCATGACATTTTAAGCCTAGGTATTTCAACAAAAAAAATTATAATAATTTTAGCGTTACTATACCTACTTCCACTGGACGTGGAAGTAATTTTATAAAACATTCACAATTCAATAACTAATCTAATAATTGAAAATAATAATTTCACAAACTGATACTGAGCTAGGCAACCAACATTACATTTCTACACAGTTTAAAGCTAAATCTCTATATGGTTTGAGGTACTTTCTAAATTTTGGATATCTCCCTGATTTTGATATACCCACAGAATACTCTAGTAAAAACACTGAAGTAAAATCTTGTTTATTTTGACATATCAAGATGTTTACCTACTTTTTAGATCCTCACTGTTTTTCTTTGTATGCTATAATTATACATACCGGTAAAAGGGGGTGGATCGAAACTGATGGGTGAATAGAAACGTGAATAGAAACGTAATTGAAAAATTTCCTGGGAGTTCAAATTTAAAATTGGCTGTTTTAGTTTTCTGTTAAATTATCTATCAGTAGGTCCATTACGATTACCTGGTAAATTTCAGGATTTCATGTTGGCATTTCTGCTTGAAAGTGAAACAGTGTTGTCAATAAACTATTGTTACATGGGTTTAATTTATAGGCTGCAAAACTTTTTTTTTTTTTCAACAAGAA
This sequence comes from Leptura quadrifasciata, assembly GCA_963675555.1. Classification (NCBI taxonomy): domain Eukaryota; kingdom Metazoa; phylum Arthropoda; class Insecta; order Coleoptera; family Cerambycidae; genus Leptura; species Leptura quadrifasciata. The sequence goes on along the minus strand of OY776676.1, from coordinate 143,664,305 downwards.
AAAACAGGTAAGTAACTTCATTTCTTGCTGAAAAAATACCATACCATCAAGAGCCGAGGTTACCCCAAGAAGTACCAATGATTACTTTGACCAGCTTTAAACGGAGCTAAAAGAGTAATGCAATGGCAATTTTAATGAAAAATGAGTTAGTGTTTCTGTCCACCCCACATTGCGTGGTGAATAAAAACATATACCTTTTATTTTTTTTGTAGTCAAACTGGTAAAATTTTTGAAAAAGTTAGTATATACCTATGCATCTACTAGGAGGGACCAGAGTTTTCCATATTTTTCATTTTGAGAAAGCTGAATAGTTTTTCTGCACCAAAGCCGCAAAGTTCAAAATGTGTTTCTGTACACCCCCTTTTACAATACCTACATACGTATTTAGTCACGGAAGATGAACATACAGGTAAACTACTAACATCGAAAGGATATACGATAGAAAGAGGTGTACCTTAAGGTTCCATTTTGAGATCGCTCTGATACCTTCTCTATGTTAATAAGGTGTCAAATTTATTGAACCATGTAACAACATCATTTGCTGATGACACATCAGTTGTAATACGGTCATCTACAGTTCATAAAATAACGTCGGCGTTAAAGACTCTCAATGAATGGTACCAACAAAACAATTTGCAGCTGAATATTAGCAAGACTAACATAATGGAATTTCATAAAAACCAAAATGTGACAATAAACTTCAAAACTGAAACACTCCACTCAAACCATGACACAATGTTTCTGGGAGTAAACATTGATTTCAAATTAAATTGGAAGGGACATGTCAGCTATATTCCACCAAAATTAAGTGGTTTCAACTACGCGCCTTAAAAATTTTAGCAACAACGGTTAACACGCAGCAAGCTTAAGTGCCTACTACACTATGTCCACTCTCATCTAAAATATGTCATCATTTTTTGGGGTAATTCAGTAGAAGCCAAACAGTATTTAAAATCCAGAAAACCTGTATTAGAAGTATCTTTAAACTAAGCTACAATGAAACATGTAAAAACATATTATTCAAAGATCAAAATATACTTATTCTACCCTTCATCTACATTTATGAATATGCATTGTGCATGTTTTGTCAAGATCAATTATGAACAATTTAGTAATAAAGAATTAGTACACACACATGGCACGAGAGGCACAGTGAACCAATACTTAAATCCAGTGCAAGCAACCAGAACGAAAGTGCATCGCAACAATTATTACGTGTATGTAATGTATTACCTAATCATGTAAGTAAAACAGATGCCGCCTAAAAAGTACAAGAAGTATTTAAAAATCGTTTTGTGTGATAACGTGTTTTATAATATTCAGGACTTTTTAGGACTAATTTTAATAAATAAAACTATTTTAATGTATTTAATTGTACAGTCACAATCCAATAATGTATGCAATATTAACTCCCATATGTTAGACCTAGTCCTTTCAACTCTTCACTGTAAAATGTCACAGGAAGTTTTGCCTCTTGTAAATATCGATCCATACCATCTAGCACTATCCATTACCCTGTCCCTGAACTCGGACAAAGCTGACACCTTCCCCCTTAATTTGTTACACAAAAAATACAATTTTTATAAAGCTGACTTTGCAAGGCTCTACAAGCTAATACTAAATACCGATTGGTTCATATTAAGTAATTGTACTTGTGCAAATGCGGCATGCTCACTTTTTTATGAGTTATAATACCCACTACTCTCTTTCTTCTATCAATATTTCAGAACAGAACATTTCCAGTGTGGTACACTCTGCAGATATTATTAAAAACATAAAGCTGAAGCATAAGTTACGTATAAAATTTAAAAAAACGAAATTACCTCTTTACAGAGATCAACTTAACGAGATTCGTACACTTACAAAGGATCAAATTGCGACAGCTTACAGAAATTACTGCGTAAAAGCAGAATCAAATATAATATCCGATCCCATAGTCACTTCTGATCCTTTATTCGGTCTAAAAATGCCTCCTCTGATATATCAGGCATACTATCATTGGGAACTCAGTTTACGAGTCCAAATCATAGTGTAAATGCTTTTGCTGACTTCTTTATTAGTGTATACAACACTCTCTCAAATATTGCTAGTATGTCTGTTGAAGAATCCACCAATAGTCCACATATTATTGTGAACCACCTAACTAGAGAGGATGTTCTAAAGTCGTTAAAAAAGTTAAAACCCAAACTAACTCAAGGCCCGGACAGTATTTCTAGTTTCATTATCAAAGACTGTGCTAAAGCTTCTGCTACTCCCCTATCTATCATATTCAATCTGTCAGTAAAAACTAATATCTTCCCAAATAATTGGAAACTTGAAAAAATCAGACCAATTCTAAAAAAAGATGACCCCAGCCTTGTTGACATTTATAGGCCAATATGTCTGCTATCCAACTTTGCAAAGGCTTTCGAGATGCGCTTATACGAAGAAATATTTGCTCAAGTTAAATTTATTATCTCTCCATTACAACATGGTTTCTTTCCAGCGAGAAGCACAGTCACCAACCTGGCTTCATTCACAGTATTTGCAACCTCAAACCTAGACGCTCATCAGCAAATTGACATAGTATATACACAGACTTCTCGAATGCCTTCAACAGATTGGATCACGCTATACTCCTAGACAAGCTACTTACCATAGGATTCGACAAGAAACTACTATATTTCTTTTTATCATATTTGTCAAACAGGGAACAATTTGTCGAATACAGGGGTTACCAATCATTTAGATTTAATGGTACTAGCGGAGCGCCACAAGGCAGCAACCTTGCTCCTCTGCATTTCTCGCTATTTATTAATGACATCTGCAGTCAAGTTAGTAGCAACATGCTTTTATTTGCTGATGACTTAAAAATCTACAAGACAATTCAGTCACTCGCGGACTGTTTGGATCTGCAGGAGGATCTAAACAGAGTAGACAATTGGTGCCTTGAAAATAGACTACCTCTGAACAGTGAAAAATGTAGTCATGACTTTCAGTCTGAAACACAACACGATTCTACACAATTATGCAATTCAATCAATACGCATTGAGCGCTGCACGGTGTTTAAGGATCTTGGCATCACGCATCACCATTGACTCCAAGCTAACATTTAATACGCATGTTGAAGGTGTGATTAAATCTGCACTAAAAATGTTAGTTTTCATCTTCAGAACCTGCCGATACTTACAAATATTACTTCACTGAAAATTTTATACAATCGTTATGTAAGATCTAAGTTGGAGTATGGATCAATAGTATGGAGTCCTTTTTATAACGAATATATATCCAAACTGGAGCAAATTCAAAGAAAGTTCTTGACATTTCTAGCTTTTAAATTAAATGGGGTTTATCCTCAACAAGGTCGGTTTGATATTCCCTCGCTCGAATTCAGAAGGAAATATTGTCCTACAATTTTTGTTCAAACTGTGTAACAATCAGATCGACTGTGCAGATCTGAGCGCTCAACTAAAGATACAGGTGCCTAGCTTTAATACTAGGTCCACTTCACTATTTTAACTTAGTAGGACTAACACAAATTTGGGCTTCAGGTCCCCTCTATAACACATGTGCACACTTTATAATCGCCTATCAAACCACCTAGATATCTACCATAATAGAGTGTTATTTTCAATACTCTAATAAAGTCAAAGAACTGCTCTCTTATCTCATCAATAATATTTATATTTATATATTTATTACTATAAAATATCCAACGGGCAAGTGTCCAATTACAGGATAAGTATCCTAGTATAGTACATACATTAAGCATTGTAAAATGATATATTAAAAAAATACATGAAAATAAAAACGGGGATATTACATAAATAACACGTTAGATAAAACATTTTTTGACATCATTAAGACTACAAAATAAGATATCCAAATTATGTTCAATATTTGAGTAATTATTTAATATTTGATATAAAGGCGACTTTAAGAGAAGGTTAGTGCGCGCCTGGGGGAGCAAAAATAAGCTGTTATATCTACTATTGATTCTAGGGACTCGATAAATAACCTTTGCAATAATTGACTCACATTTTATCCTATAATGAATTAATTTAAACAGGAAAATAACAGAATGCAGTGTGCGTCTAATGACAAGACTTTGCATGTCAAATCGCTCGAGGAACTGATTATGAGGTGTCCCTCTGGCAGGATAGACACCATCTAGAAGAAAAACAGCTGATTTGAAGAATCTTCATTGAACTCTTTCAATTAATGTTATGTACGTTGTGTATATTGGACACCATATTACTGAAGCATACTCAAGCCTGGATCTTACGAAAGTAATAAATAGCAAGCGCAGAGTAGAAATGTTTTTAAAATCCTTAGAGTTGCGTAAAACAAAACCAAGACTTTTGTATGCACCAGCCAAACACACATCTATGTGATGGGAAAAACTGAGGTCAGAGCCAAAGAAGACTCCTAAATCTTTAATATAGTCAGGCCTCTCGAGAATTTGACCGTCAAGTTCATAATCAAATAAAAGCGGTGCCTTTTTACGAAAAAAGGACATAACATTGCACTTGCTAGGATTTAGTGGCAATTTGTTCTTACGGCACCAATTATCAAGTGTAGTGATATTATTTTGAAGGTTCTCACACTCAGAGACAGAAGAAATTCTACAATATAATTTGAGGTCATGGGCGTATAGCAAATAGTGAACATTGATATCTTTGGCAATATGGTTAATAAATATTATAAAGAAGAGGGGTCCCAAAATTGATCCTTGGGGAACGCCTGAAGTTTGAGGGAAATGGTTAGACCGAAACCCTCGATATTGCACAAATTGAAAGCGTTCTGTAAGGTATGACTGGAAAAGACTTACTAGGCCTGTGCAAAGTCCAACTCTGATGAGACTGTTTAAAAGTAGAGCATGATCAAGTCTATCAAATGCTTTGGAGAAGTCAGTGTAGATGACGTCTACCTGACCTCCCTCATCAACAGCTTCAGATATAAATTGAGTCACACACAAAAGATTGGATACTGTAGAACGACCCTCTATGAAACCGTGTTGCTCTGGCATAATTATATTGCAAACATGAAACGATATAAAGCTCTGCAAGATAATCTCAAATACCTTACAGAAATTGCATAAAATGGCTATGGGTCTGTAATTGGTGAAGTTGTTCTTAGCATCTTTTTTGTGAACAGGCAATTCTAGATAGTCTCCAGACATTAGGAAAAACCCCAGAGGATAATATCAAATTATATAAGATGAGCAATGGTTTACAAAATATTATCGCACAGTCTCTAACCAGGAATGCTGGCACTAAGTCCGAGCCCATGCACATATTATTTTTAATCTTTTTTATTGCCGCTGAAATGTCAGATTCAGTTATTCTCACTATATTTAGGGCATTGTAGTTGTTGAAGATGTTTATGTCATCTGTAAAGTCCTCTGAGGTAACAAAAGCCTCTGAGAAAGAATGGGCGAAAATATTTACTATCAACTGAGGGTCATCGACATCTTGACCATTATGATTCATAGTTGAAGGAATAGCTGTAGTATTTTTTTCAGAATTGATAAAAGTTCAAAAGTTATTAGGGTTATTTTTTACTGAGTCCTCGGCATTGCTCACAAACCCGCTATATGCCACCACAATATTAGTTTTAAGTGAAGCTCTAAGACGTTTAAATTCGTTATAATCATCGCTACTCTTGGAGGAATTATATTTTCTTCTAGCTTTTTCTTTTGCTTTCCACTGATCAATGAGCGGTTTCGAAAATCATTTTGGAAATTGCCTACTATATTTCATTTTATGGTTTACTGGTATATGTTTTTTAAATATGTTTCTTAGCATATTATAAAATACATCTACTGCACTGTTTGCATCTGTGAAGGAGGATAAACAGGACCAGTGCGTTGACGATAAACTCTTGGTATAAAGTTTGAAAATTAGCTTTTTTAAAATTAAAATCTGGTAGGTCACTCTCAGAGTTACCCAGAGAAAATTCCTCATTTTCTCTACTGAGTAGACCATCTATTTCGACAAACAAAGCTGGATGGTTATTATCCCCGTGCAATAACACTTCGGAAGAATGGCACACATTATAACTTTTATTACACAACACAAGATCTAATATTCTATTGTTAGAATTAGAAACAAAATTGTACTGGCCCATACTAAAATAATTAGCAAAGTTTTGCAATGTGTTAACATTCCGACTACGAACACTGTTATCCAGGGAAGCGGAATATTCTGGAATATTAAAATCGCCGAGAATATTAGAGCCGTAAATGGGGTATAATGATTCTAGTGAATCAAATAAAGTATCGTATTCAGCAGAGCATACGTTAGAAGGAACGTATATATTAAAAATATATAAAAAATTTCCTCCAATCTTTAATTTAACAGCAACTATATCAATGAAAGGGATATCAGAGAAAGAGTCGCATATCTTGTCATAATTAAAGCCCTAGTTGTAGTGAAAATCTGTTATTATTAAACCTAAACTTAAACTATGTATGTTATTACTATTGTACTAAATGTCTTATTTCTGCTTATATTATTTATTGTATCTGTATTATTATCTATTGTATCTTAATTCTATTTATACTATTTATGTTTTATTGTGTTAGGTCAAATTATCTTGTAAATGGGATTTTCTTGTTAGATAATAAAGCTTATTATTATTATTATTATCTGTCCCAAGATGGATCCTTTGAAAAATAATCTGTAATATTGAGAGTCAAATTTGACAGCAGGAAGTAAATAGTAAGGTTCATATTAATCCCAGATGATATAGCTTTGTTGACAAATCGTAAATCGAGCAATGACGGCTAGTGAAATTTATGTTAGTTTAGGTTAGTATTTATTTATTTATTTATTTAAGGGATGACTACCAAGACTCAACGAAGTAGATTTATGGATGAAAATACTTGATTAGAATTTGCGACTTATTTTTTCAAAACGAAGGAGAAAATATAAGAATATGTTTTTAATTTTATTTAAGAATCTTGATGTTTTATAAAGTTACAATGTTTTGAAATTTTATAAATTAAAAATCTGTAAAAATAAAATTTGAAAATGGTGTAACTTCATACAAAAAAAATGAAGATGAAAATTCCAATCAAAAAATATTTTTTCACAAAACTTCTTCGCTGGATCCTGGTAGTCATCAATTAAAGTTTGGCGTGGGTTCCATTCTCCATTACTAAAAGTTACAGATTACCAAAATTTCACCAGTCACCACCGATATCAAGTCAGGTGGGTGTTGGCCCACCGGAATACCAGTTTCTCAAAGGCCCTCAGAATGTGTTCTGAAAGGGCTCTAAAGCCTATAGCTAAATTTTAAACTCAGCTTTAGTAAAATACAATCTGGAGTTAACTTTAGATTATTTTCCTGGGTCCTAAAATCCTCTTAGCACACGTCCACATCAATTGAAATGTTCAGTATTTGTGAAAACCACTTCAATCAAAAATTCAGAAATTACAAAATGTAAAAACTGTTAAAAAAAATTAAATCTCAAATATTCAGTTGCATTAGTTTTTATGCCATGTTATTGTACTGAGCTTTTTTTTTTTTTTTAATACATTTATTTAATGTCGGCCTATTTCCGCTACTGAGGCTTAACACTGACGCCTGTAGACGAGCTACCCCCAACCAGGAATTTTGCCGAACCTCTTCCCTTAAGAAGAGTAGGGATCTTTTACTTGCCTAACATTTAATAGACAAGGGACCGACGGCTTTACATCCCCTCCGAAGGATGGTATATCTCCTATACAACCCTCGCCTAAGGTTGTATAGCTTCCGCGCATACACTGATATACAAGCCGCTGGAAGATGTGTGAGGCGAGAACGCGGTTTCCGTTGGAATGGTCACCAATCCAAGTACTAACCGCGCCTGTCGTTGCTTTACATCGCATACCGAAGTATGTACATAGTAAAGACGCACCTACGCTCGCCCCTATTGTACTGAGCTGAACTATAAATAAGTTACTTTACTTCTAAATTCAGTTTTCACCTCGGTTTTCACAATCCCTTAATGATGGAAACTTAGTAAGTGAAACTTCATCCACATCATTTATTAGAGACACCAAAAGTTAATATTAAAAAAATATAAATTTATTAAAATAGTACATGATAAAAAGAATTACAATTGATATTTATAAAAGATATCACCCACCATTCTTAGAATGTGAGTGCTCACTTAAACTATGGAATGACTGATTATCGTAAGCATTTACCGAGGAAACATCCGAGGAAAATGTCACTTCCTTTAAGGAACCTTTCGATTTACTACTACCCGAAGTGATTGGCGTGGAAGTTCGCTTGCCCTTGTTTTCACCCGCGTTAAGTTGTATGGCCGACAAGTTAGAGAATTCTAAGGAGAAATTCGCAGGACTGGCGTCTGAGTTCAAGCTGCTTGATGACACTTTGTTTATCACTTGCTTGCTTAAAAACTCCTTCAAGCTAATCTCACTACCGGTCGAGTCGCTATTTTTCGATTTCTGCTTGGCGCTGATATCTTGCGAACTGGAGCTGGATGCTAGTGCTAGAGCCTCGTGTGTTTTGTGCAGAGTTGGAATGGCCCATTCCATGCCGATACTCTTCAGCATTGCCTCGATGGATTCCACGTCATCGCTTGAGCTTGAGGATAGCAAAACGGATTTCTTAGATATGGCTGTCACAGACTTATTGACAGATACGTCATCAGAAGTTTTTGATTTAGAACTTATATCCACAGACAGCGAATAACGTGAGGGCGTTCCACTCTTACTGCTCTTAGATCTGTCTGTCTCTGCGTTTTTTACACTCAGATCATCGCTTTGTTTCGCTTTAAAAGTAAAGCTGGTAACAGGCGACTTGGTACTGCTGGATTTTGATGATTTACTACTTGGCAAAGACTCGCTTCTTTGATGCTCAGATCTGATGCCTACTAAGTCTTTGCGCGGGGACATACTTTGAGAAGTTCTTGAGGTGTTAGGGCTAACCACGGTACTACTCATTCTAGTGGAAATCTGGCTATCGGCCTCGGCGATCGTGGACAATTCGTGGGGAACCAGCATAATATTTCCATTGTACTTTTTCGCTACTGCTAGACCTTTTGAGGGTGGCGGACGTCTGTGGTTGTTGGAGGTCTCAAATTTTCCCTCTGGTTGAGCCTCTAGCTTGGGCAGCTTAGGAATGTCTGATAGAAATGGTACGAATGGTTGATCGTCTTTGGGAGTGTCTGAAATAGTGACCGCATGTGGCTGATGATTATCAACTTCCTGCGTCAAGCGCCTCAATCTCATCCAAAGTTCTTCAGTTGCATCATCTTCTTCTTTGGAAGGACCTGAAATTCAATTGCAAAACATTACAAATGTGCAAGTTACATTTTTTAGTCTTGGGCAACATTTTAAATTCGGTCATAACTAAAGAAATTTTTTGTCACTATTCAAGTAACATATATTTTTGTATTTTGTTGCTATGGTGTGCTCTGAAGTGGGTCACTCGACACCTTAGCCTGGTGATGTTAAAACTGTGGAAAATGTGAGGAAGTTACTTTAGTAGAATGTAAAATAGTCAGCAGGCGCCATCTGGCGGTCCAGTGTCTGCTGCAATCGAGATGGCGCCTGCTGACTATTTTATATGTCGCTATGCTAAAGATACCGAAATGTACCAAGTAGTCAAGAGATCCTTCTGTCGGTCATCATATGCCTACCTTGCACTGACGAGAGCTAATAGCTCGAAACCGCAGTCAGCAAGTGATGTCGGGACAACTGGCAGGGGAGCTCCTTTAAGTATAGGATCAGTCTTTCGGCCGGTGTTTATTGCAATTGAAGCATTAGCGTTTTGATGGTAATATGCAATTATTACACTTAGCGTGCCAGACTTGTAACTTGTAATTCAGCGCTCGGCGGGGCACATAGACCGGAGAGTATCTGTTGGTTGCAGTCTGGTTACGTTCCTTATAGTAAAATAAGGATTTTATAAAAGCACATTTGAACTATTTTTTCTAATGTAAATCTACCTCTATTTGAATATGTAATGAGTAGCCGAAAATGACAATGATAAAGTCACAAAAATTAAGGTGGGCATATCCAAGAGTGAGAGAGATCCGGAGAGACAGATCCGATAAGGAAATATTTATTATTTTCGGCCATAACTTTTTTTTTTTTAATACATATATTGGTTAAAATAGTATAGGACTACCTAAGTAGTATTCTGACAGGTGTAGTGATATGAATTTTCACTCAATAATTTCAGTTGTTTGCAAAATAGTTAGATTTAATTTTAAAAATTATGTCAATCTTCGTATTTCCTAAATTTAAATCTAACTATTTTGCATATGTTTGAAATTATTGAGTGAAAATTTATAATACTACTCTTAGTTTTACTTAGGTAGTCTTATAGTTTGTTTGCAATATGTGTTTTAAAATAAGAAGTTATGGTCAAACACAGTAAATATTTCCCCATCGGACCTTAAAGTTAGATGTACACAACTAGATTTTAGCAAAAATACGTTAAAGACATCCTATTTTTTTGCGCATGATAGTACATAAGGTAGATAATTGATTTACAACCAGCTTCAAGGCTCCTGAAAGAACAGAAATGGGAGTATACAGTAGCAATCACAAGGTAAGAATTCTTTCTTGCCTGCAAAATAACACGACTATTTTTCAAGTTGAAATCTACGCCATTGGACTGTGTTGGAGGTTGGACAAAGGCATCCTCGACATAGATCAAAAAAAGTTAAAAAATACGAAATATAAAAATTTTCTCGCATAGCCATGCAGACCTTGGATCTTATTGCTGTAACTTTAGAACAGTATATAAAACTGCTCTAACCCAATTGGGCAAAAATAATAATTTAGATCCGGTCTGGGTGCCTGGTCAATCTTAACCAAAGAAAGTACGGCGTCTTGTTTCGTCAAAAAATTATAATACGTTAGTAGAAAAACTCGCAAATCCCTACATTGCAGGAGTATTTTGCAAATAACCATTTTTTAAGCTCCTTCAAGCTTATTGACTTTTATTCTTTGCATGAAGATATCTTTAATTTTTTAGTCTCTTCTCTCTCATTTCTAACGTCAAACATTGAAATGACTAGCTCCTGAACTCGATGATCATAGCATATTTGCAACGGAAATTCCGTATTCGTATAATCTTATTTGCGCATGCGCTGCATATCTGAACTACAACATATCTTAATTTCGACCATTTCCACCGGGATCCCAAATCACAAGTTTCTATGCGGGGTCCTTTAAATGTAAAATTGTATTTTTGAAATTAATCTATTTAAAACCAAATGAAGTGTTCCATTATGCATTTTGTATTACTGAATAAATACTTATTCTATTATATTCTACCCGATTAAGAGATGATTTATTAATTCCTAATCATCATTTATCCAAGTATTATTACATAAGAAATTACCACCGATGATTAAGAATTTAGATAGGGGTGTTTTTAATACTAATATTAAAAATATTTTAATGAAGAAATATTATTCTCTACAACAATTTTTAGATGATATTGAGGCTTTATTGTAAATATGTGTATTAAATGTGTGTCATGTTATATAAATCAGGTTTGAATTTGTGATAATTATTAGTATTTTATATCTTTACATTTTTTGTATTTTTATATCACAATTGTTATTGAATTGACATTGGTCAATTGTTTTGACGTGTTCCACACCATGTTGCTTGTATAATCTTTTGAACAATAAAGTTTATTATTATTTTTCTTAATTTACATACAATAATAAGTAAGGCGGTTGGGGATAGTTTTAAATATTTGATAACCAACTCTTTTAGTAATGGGAATAAACACGGCTAATTTTAAGACAGATGGAAAGTCTCCACGCAACAGACAGGTTTGTTAAATAGGCTGTAGGCTCTGACATTACATCATGACAATTTTTTATCTGTTTAATAGAGACCTCATCAGCCCACTTTTGATTCTTTTTTTTTAATAGTTTTTTCTTTATGTAGTTGCGGTCTTTTAACTATTGCAATTTGTTTAAGCTGAGCAGAACCTTGGATGTAATTTGACAATTTATCTTACATCCCTGAACTGACTCAAAAAATCTTTCAATTGTAGTACGGGAGGCCGTAACCAAAATTAGCTGTTATCGCCTAATAGATATGAATAAGTTATATCAGTAGTTTTCAACAATATAAAAAGAAAAGTCCTCTACCAGAAAGCTTGAAAGTGGGGCGTTTCATGGGAAAATGATTTTCCATTCGTAAAAAATCAAGTCTTTTTTCGTCATCGCCTAATGTCCGTTCTTAGTGGAATCTTGTAAAAAATATAAAAAATAATAAGAATCCACAAAAAACGGACATTTTGCATGGGGCAAAATCGCAATAGCGAAAATGGAAGGTGTAAAGAAAACAGGTGTAAAAAAGTTACTCCCTAACGGCTAAACTTTTTTAAATTGAAGTATACACCTAATACATGAGAAAAAACAAAGAACGGACATTTTCCATGGGGCATATTTAGAGGAGATGTAATTTGCTGGCAAGTCTCAACAGTTATTTTGGTATGTTGATTAGACAAATCAATTAAACGTCGTGACTTGCAGAGTTTATACTTTGATGATAATTTATAATGAGTAGAGCTCATTTGCCTCATCCAACTGATTCATCTCCGACTGATTCAGAATGGATAGAGGAGGAGGGAAAGTATGTTTTCAAATGGTTTGAGAGGGAACAGCTCCCCCATCTGCGGTGATCTTCTCATAGATAATTCAGTACCAGATCAGCCTACAGGTAATTTTTGTTTTTTTTTTTCATGGAGAGAGAGAGAGAGAGAGAAAATAGTGAATATGCCGACTTTCTTATCTCGCAAGATCGATGTAGTACTCATTATGCATAATTTTGCCGTTTATTTATCTTTACATTATTTTTCTTGTCGTTTCCAGATGACCTTGGAGGAGATAATGATGAAGAAGATGATAAGTTTGATGAAACTTATGAAAATGAGACCAATATCGACAGCGATTATGAGAAAAACTTGACGGTTGAAAACTAGTGAAATGAATTTTCAAATGAAAATAAAAGATATTTTGTAACATTTCATGCATGAAAAAATCCTCCTGTGTGGTTATTTCAAACCTAACCTTCGATTCCTACTTGGCGCAGATTCCAAATGAGCAAAAATTTTTTTCCTGTTCCGACAGAAAGCGATTTTTTTCAGTCCAGCCCCGTTTAAAATGACCGTTAAATTTTTTTTGGGCTTGTTTAAACATAAAAAACAGTTTCCAATTTAGAACGGACATTAGGGAGTAACAAAATTACAGCGAAAAATTTTACATATTCAAAATTCAATTACGGACAAACACCTCATCTAAAACGTCCATTCATATTTTTTTACACTTAAAAAGCCTTTAAATAAACAATAATTTTCCGAACGGACATTAGGCAATTACACAAAAAAAAAATTGTCTGAAATTTTTATTTATCGACCTCCAGTATTCTTCTATGCCACTAAAAATGTCCGTTTATATTTTTTTTGCATTTTATATGTCAATGAATACACAGAAACAGCAAATGGATATTAGGCGAATACTTTCTTGAGCTTATATTTTTTACATGTTCAATAAATAATTAAATGGCTTTTGTCCCACTAAAAATTTCCGTCGCCGGGGACTTTTTTGTTGTTATGTTATAAACTATCAATCTATGTGGGTGTTATTCGTTAGGCGATCAGGCGAAAATTTTGCTTACGGCCTTCCGTACTATAGGCTTTTAGAGAAAACTGAGAAGAAAACTCGATAAGATAGTACTGGATTATTTTATTTATGTGAAAAATCTACTATTTTGTAGGTACTGGACTTTTTTCTCTGGTGAAGAACTAAAATGGGAAATATTTCTTTTGTTGAGTTTTCTATAGAACAGTACATTCTATCCAGTGTTATCTAAACGCCAGTAATTTTTTTTTTTTAAAGGAGAAATTGTCGAATTACGAAATCATAGTTTTAAAACCGGCACCGCCACCCTTAATAATTGAGGAATGAGTTTAATTTTGTCTTTATTGCTTATGTGAACAGTCTTTGAAGATATTGATGCAAATAATGAATAAGGATTGACTGATTGATTGATTGAAACATACCTGCCAAATCCTTCTTACTTTCTTCCTCTTCGAGTATCGGATCATCCGCTAATGGAGTAAATTTCCTCAGCTTGCTTGCCAGAATAAGATCAATTTCCAGAAGCCTCTTGTGCATCTCCTCTTCGTCTGAACTATTCGCAGAAGAATGCTTACTGCCCTCCTGAGAACCCGGCAGGTCCAAATAGGCCGTTGAAACATCCTGCTCACTAGTGGCCATGCTGGGATCCTTTGATTTGCTTTCTGCTATTCTCCCAGGAGGATTTTGCAGCATCTCGATCTTCTCTTCTCTTATTTGCTGGATCATAGATGCCAGATTAGCTATGCGCTTGCTGCACGAGTCTGTCACGTCCGTGTATTGTGCCATCATCGACTGAGTGGATTTAATCGTGTGCGTACTGGAACGTTTGTCAGGCAGCTCACTTTTTGAGCTTTGTACTGTGATGGGCGGGCTTGATTTTTTCCGTTCTGGCTGTCGTTGTCGCAGCGACTTTTCTGAAGCGCTAGAACTAGAACTGTATAGCATGGGACTGGCATCTGGTGAATAACTCAACTCCCGAGCTATATCTTCCGCTTTCAAATTGAAATACCTAATCAGATTGTGCAACTGTGCCAAGGGGTTGTTCGAATCCATTTCCACCACGCTCTGGCTCGGCGTTTGCACGTTGCTCGTTGACACTGTTAGATTGTCCACACTGTCTCTCGACATGCTCAACAATTTCTTTATATAGGCCAGAAGGACGGGGTCTATTATTCTCTCTCCAACCGGTGACTGACTCTGTGAAATGCTTAACCCTGTTATGTCCAAAGAATTGTCTTGCTGAGGCTTCTTATGCAAGTTATATGAGTATCTACTCGATTCAGCATGACTGCTTAAAGTTTGGTCTTTTGGGGCCTGGAAATTTGGGGGGCTCATATATGACGTGCTAGTCGAAGACAGCGAGTTTTTACTTAAATGCTCCCTCCAGGATTTTGGCTTGGAATCGCTTTTTTCCTGCGGTGGTGGCTGGTCCGTTCTGGATTTAACCTTATCCATTTTAATCTTCCTTGTCTCCTTTTTGGAATGTTCTATTGAACCAGACGGACTTGTCTGTCTCGTTTTACTAGGAATACGTCTTTCCTCCACCGTTTCCTTTAAAGATATTCTCGTTACCTCATCTGTACCAATAGCGATCGATTTTGATTTAATTTTTTTTTCAACTCTTTTAGGACTTGGACTTCGTTGCTTAGTTTTCGATGTATCATCACATATTTGGTGCTCCTTTTCTTTCGCTTTTACAACGACCTCCGGTTCTTCATTATCATTAATTTTTATAAAAATCTGGCATAATTCTTCTGCACCTTTTACGTTTTCCTTGTTGCAATCACAAGGAGTATGCTTTTTGTTACAAACTTTAACAGAACCTTGTGCCTTTGGCCTTTCTGGAGACTCCTCCGGTTCCTTGGGCTTATCCTGATGTGGCAAAGTACTAGAATCCACAATTTTTGGAGTGGTTTGAGTGCTGGTATTTTGCAAAATCAACACCGACCTTTTACATTTCATCTTGGCTCTCTTCCTAGGAGATGGTGTCTTGCCATGCTCACATGGGTTTCGCCCTACAGCAAACCTGGATCTCCTCCTTCTCTGAGGCTTTGAGTCGGATGTAGAAGAACTCTCAGTGATGCTATCGAGGGAAGTTTCTTTTTCATTTTCCTCACGAGATCTTTTTCTCTTGCACGTTCGATCCCTCTTTCTAGGTCTGCCACTGTCGCTGACAGAATTCAAGTCATGTATCAGCGCATTGATGCTCTCATCTCTAGGTAGGCATCTGATCTCGTCGAGAAGTTGCTCCTTCTGCATCCTCAGCCCGCTTAAGAGTTCCTTTAACTTAGCACGACGGTCTTTGGGTTTTTGTCCAGTGAAAGCTTTGATGATCTCTTGCACTTCCTCGATTGTAAACATTTTTGGCTCCTCACAATCTACATCCCATTTGGCAACATTCAAGCTCTGAGTGGGTTCCTCATCGTCAGGGGCTATTCTAGTTTCTGCTTCACGCTTGGTCCTAGGTAAAGTTACCATGGCAGGCTTGAGGTTAGGAAACAGCTTACTGTAGGCATTATCTAAGTGGTTTTGCTTCTTTCTCTCTCTTTCCTTTAGCCGTTCCTCCGTCATATGAAATTCCGGTTTGTCCATGCTGATCTGGCATACACGTTCTTTCTTCCTGAGAAGAGGCAGTTTTTTTACCATATCTTCATAGTCTTTCTGTATTCTTTCCTTCTCTAAGGCTCTCTGGCCCCTCATCTGGGCTTCCCTGTCTCTCTGTCTCATTTTTTCGTACCATTCTGCCTCGGATGTCACATTTGGGAGGACCACTATGCTGTCATTGGTGATCTTCTCCACATGCGAATTCGTTAATTTTTCCTGGGAAAATCTATTTGCGTGATCATAATACTGTACTTTATGAGAATCCATACTTTCCAGAGTGACTCTTGAGGGTGGCATATTTTTCCCTCCTGGATCGCTCGGTTCTTTTAATTTTATTGGTGGCTTTGCAGGAATCTCCTCGTGCCCATTAGAATCTCTAGTCTTGTGATGTGGCAACGATGCGGACTGACTCTTTCCAGTTTTTGTACCGCTATTTTTTGGTTCTTGGCTGCACGAAAGAGAACATTTGCTTCGATTTTTTCCACAAGCGCAAATATTATCGAGACCACTTTCTTTCAGTAATTGACCGCATGAAAAGCATATGTTTTTATTTCTACCACACATGCACGTATTATCAGGACCATTTTCTTTTGGTTCTTGTCTACAAAAGCATCTAACTTGACTTTTTCCACATGTGCAGACATTATTATGACCCCTATGAAAATAGCGAGATTCGATTGCTTCACTTATCTGTGTATTACTTTTAATGAAAGGCGAGGGGTTGGTTTCGGCAACGATATCACAGTAGTCGAGTTGAGGTGCCATTAGTTCTCTTCTTTTTATGCGATCTGATATTCTAGTATCTACAGGAATAACATGTCTGGATCTTTCACGAATTCTTTCAGCCAAAGGCACGTTACTGGTTGCCTGTTCCATACGTTGTTGTATATTTAAACTTGACCTATGTTTTTCATGAATTCTTTCGAGTAAAGGCACGTTACTGGTTGGCTGTTCCACTCCTTGTTGAATAATTAAACTTGACTTACGTCTTTCATGAATTCCTTCAGCCAAAGGCACATCACTGGTTGATTGTTCTACTCCCTGTTGTATATTTAAACTTGGTTTAGGTCCAGGCAGTTCGTATTGATCAGATTCTTGTTTTTGTAGGTTAGAAGCTGTAAAAATATAAATCTATGTTACTCGTTTTTTATTGGATTCATAAACACGTACATATAGGGTGTTTCAGTTTTCAGTCCCCGGGCCATTATCTCAAAAAATAATAATGATATTTAATTTTTGTAAATGGAGGATGATCAATACCAAAGGAGGCTTTAAATAGCTCTAGTTGGAATTTTTCCTGTACGGTTCGGTGGAGTTGCGATGCAAAATTATTTTTCGATGGCTGGAACTTTGAAACATGATTCATGTGATTAAGGGATAATTTATGAATAATTTTCATGGTATAGAAAATTTCTAATAAACCAGCCGTTTTGGTGTTAATGAATTTCTTTTTTCATTCTTTCAGTACACGTAAATTTTGATAAACCTCTGTAAGTTTTTTATTAATAGCTAGACTGTCGGTTAATTGAAACTTTTTTTACATTAAGGAAAGTGCTCTGATGCACTAATACAAAAATGTGTATATCACTTCCGGTTAAGCTGGAACTATACGACCCTGCTAAATTTTAAATACAATAATCTGTATGTTATTACATATTTCAAATTTATTTATATATTTTTTAAATTGCACCTGAAGTTAGTAAGATAAAGAAAATTCTCACTAATTTCAGGATTTGCTAAATTAAACTTAATAATTTGATAAAAGCATAAACAAAACAACTACTAGAATATTATTAACAATGAAATTAAACTTATTTTTTTTCTAATTAACTATTACATTTCATCATTCGTTCAGGCCTTAAATGCCATTATTATTTTTCGAGATAATGGCATATTGTGTATTAAAGTTCATCGAATGCAACCAATAATCACTATACAAAAACAAAAAAATGCTTACAACTATCTCAATAGTTGTATCTTTTTTGTCATTCCCCATGTGTATGGCTCTTGGTTTCGCAATTATGGTGGGTGTGAAAAATGTACATGTATAATGATGGACACACAATTCCAATCCTGTATTAGATTGTGTAAAAATATATACAGGGTTTCCATTTGAAAAAATTAAATTTTTGGTGAAAGAAATCAAATCTACATATAAAACACCCTGTATGCTATTGTGAAAACATAAGCACACTTTTGGTTACATCATAGAGTAGTTGTACCACTGTGAAAAAAAAATCTCAATTGACTACATGATTGAAGATATTGATTTTCTTCTGAAGGGTAGAAATAAAGGTCAATATTTTTCAAAAATATTAATTATCTTAGCTCAGGTTTAATAATGCATCATGAGAAACCCAAATATGCCATATTATACAGGTATTCCATTTAAAACAACAAATTTGAGGAATACTTCCAATATTAGTATGGAGGGGAAAATAAAAATAAACCAATACTCATTTAGTTGTTTGAAAATTGCCAATATTTTTTAAATTAAACGTGATCGCAGTGTCGAAAAAAGGGTGTAATTTAAAAGGGTAAACTTGGGAGATAGTAGAATAAATAGCGCCAAGGCATATGACTTGTTCGAGTTATAATATGCTACAATCAGTAAAACATTTATAAATTTACAATACAATCACTAGAAGACATTGTGCATTGCGATTTGTTTAAATGTACATATACTATACATTGTATGGTTATAAATCATACTTACCTATATCATTTTCATTGGATTCCAAAGAAATTTGAAGATTTTCAGAATCTTCTGTTGAATAAGAAGAGCTTAATGACGCCTGCTGTTCCTTAGACAATATGTCTTCAGAAGTCTCTTCTCCATCTAATTCTCCTGATTCCTCACTTTCTGACTGGGATTCTGGTATGGTAATATTGATGTCTGCCGCCGTTTTTTTCCTTTTTTTCTTGATAGACTTCCCGATTATTTTTTTCTTCTTTTTAATATTGGACACTAAATTTGCTCTCGTATTTTCGATATCTCTTACCAATTTTTTTTGTTGTATCGGAATGGATTTTTTAAAATTTGCTTTATTTTTCTCTACTTGTAACTTACTAGCAGCTAGTCGACCTCGATCACTAGCACGTCTTTCATTTAGTTCTTTACGTGCTGCCACAATTTCACCTTCGCCATCCAGTGCTACAGCTTCTTTATGTCCGGCACCCAGTTCTCGCAATGCTTCTTTATATTGTGTTTGTAACTCCAAGAGTTTTCTATTTTGCCAGTTTTTCAACTTTTGCCTACCTTCCTCCTCAATTTCATCCTCTTGCTTCTTTCTTTCTTTGCGTACTTTATTTCGAACATCCTCGGCTATATCTTTTGACTGTTGACGAACCTGCTCCAGCCTCAAGAGTCTCCTTTTGTCGAATTCCTTTTTAGCGTGATTTGGATCAACTGTCACCATCCTTCCTTTTTTAATACTAATGGGATTTCCACTAACAGTAACATTAATAGACATTTTTTAACAGTTAGGTAAATATAACCTCCATGATGAAAGAGTCAGATGCAACGCGTATAGACGAACGTTTTTGAATACAAAACACGGAGAGTGGCACATAACGTTGAGTAAGAACTGTTTAATAAAATTTGAACGAATAAACTTAATGCAAAGTATAAAACAATATTATATTTGACTCTTGACACTGACAGTCGTCGAAAAAAATTAATTACTGTAATGATGACAGTTTGACAACAACGTCTCAGAGCCCTCTACAGGGCATACGTATTAATACCACGGTTTAGATAAAGGAGCCTATAATTTGTTGAAACTGACATATTTATTAATGGGAACAATCCAAGCCAGTTCCTAATATATCCAATAGAAGGCGCCATGCATACTCGGTTTAATATCATTCTCAAACTTGTATCATATATAACGTTTAAATAGTTTAAATTTACCGATTTCCGAGA
Organism: Leptura quadrifasciata; assembly: GCA_963675555.1. Taxonomy (NCBI): domain Eukaryota; kingdom Metazoa; phylum Arthropoda; class Insecta; order Coleoptera; family Cerambycidae; genus Leptura; species Leptura quadrifasciata. The sequence goes on along the minus strand of OY776676.1, from coordinate 143,644,166 downwards.
ATTTCCCAATCTCTTATTCGTAGAAATGAGCCAAATTGATTAAAAACATTACGGCAGTTGATCATTAAATCGTTTAAAAGCGGAGCTGAGGAAAAGAGGTGCTAGAGTTCATGAAAAAAAGCTGATTTGGTTGAAAGGTATATAATTACATTTATGAACTATTCTAGTTAGTACACTTGAAGATGAAGATATACAGATTACAATTTTAAAACACCAGATTTATCACAAGTAGTTGTCGGAAACAGTCATTTTTAGAAAATAAATGTCCTACTGTATTAGAGCATTTTGGTGCAACAGCAACAAGTTTTCATTTCACATCCTAATTAGGTATTAACTTTGTTTGACATATTTTTTCGTATTGACATTGACGGACAAACACCGAGTACAGCTGGTGCATTCTGGCGGATAAAATAAAAGAGAATGTTCCCCATTGATTAAGTAACGGAAAACATATCAGTTACTTCATAAACAAATCGTAAACTCAGGATATGTGTATTAATTTTTTTACTTTCACGTCCAGTGGAAGTATAGTAACGTAAAAAAATAATTTAATTTTTTTTTTGTTGAATTGAGCTTAAAATGTCATGAAACGTCGACATTTTAAATTTGAGCAAAAGAAGTTTCCTGTTTGTCTGTCTGTCGGTCGGTCTGTCTGTCTGTCTGTAACTTTTTTTTGTGCGCACACTTACTCTGGAACCGTTTGTGATATTGACTTGAAATTTGGTATATTTATGTATTATAATGAGATCTAGATTATATTTTGATCTAATTCCATTGAAGGGTTCGGAGGTAAATAAGGGTAAATCGGCAAAGCAAGCAGGTAAGAGTCCATAAAATTGAAATTAAGGGCATGTATGAAGAGTCAAGGTCTAAAAAAATTTTTTAGCATCAGCCACCCCCCCACCCCCACACTATTATGAAAGTGAGTAAAGAAAATTAAAATGTGATTTAGTACGTATACAAGAACGAAACGTCTCAAAAAAAATTTCTGGCTTATCTATAAGGAATAACTATTATTCAGCACTCTGCGGGTATTGCAGTTGTTAAATATTACAAGGGGCGAGCATAGGTGCGTCTTTACTATGTACATACTTCGGTATGCGATGTAAAGCAACGACAGGCGCAGTTAGTACTTGGATGGGTGGCCATTCCAACGGAAACCGCGTTCTCGCCTCACACATCTTCCAGCGGCTTGTATATCAGTGTATGCGCGGAAGCTATACAACCTTAGGCGAGGGTTGTATAGGAGATATACCATCCTTCGGAGGGCATGTAAAGCCGTCGGTCCCTTGTCTATTAAATGTTAGGCAAGTAAAAGATCCCTACTCTTCTTAAGGGAAGAGGTTCGGCAAAATTCCTGGTTGGGGGTAGCTCGTCTACAGGCGTCGGTGTTAGGCCTCAGTAGCGGAAATAGGCCGACGTTAAATAAAAGTATTAAAAATATATATATATTACAATATAGTTAGTATTTGGTAGTTGACAATAGATGTCACTATGTGCTTTCTATTTCTATATGTAAATCTCTTCTTGATTTTCACAATTCTATATTGCAATATGTTAAACTATTAAATAAAAAAAGTCTAAATAAATAACATAATGACACAAACAGCAAAACACTATAAATTCGACGCACGTTTCACTATTCAATCCGGCATCGTCTTGATCATGATGATGCCAACTCGGTTGATGAAATGCACGAAGGGAAGATGCATTTGCATTCAGCTTCGTCAAATATTTCCTCCTATTGCCAGTAAAAACTGTTTCATACCTTGCTTGTGATGTAAAATACTATTACAACACTTATCGAACAACTGAATAGACAAAAAGAAAAAAATATGATTTACTATTAGCAATTATTATGCCCTTTAGAAACTGCAAAATACTCAAATATTCCTTGGCATAAATCTGTACTAAGTACAGCTACGCTTCTGGATGTACTGTAATTGTAGCTCAACGCCGACTGACGTCTATTGCCCAGATCTGTCGATCTGTCACTGTGAAAAATGCCTGATAATCAACACTGCCTGAAATCCAGACGTCTGAGTCTCTTAGGCTAGACAGATTTATTAACTATTTAAATGTACCTTACATAGGTATCCTTAAATGCTCTAAAGAAGTATGCAGGGAACTGAAATTTTTTTAAATTAACAACAATAACCACGAATCTCAGGTTTAATAAACATTAATAAGTAGTAATCACTAGTTCCCCAGTAAAATATGCGTTTTTGGCCTTAAAAAAGACTTTTTGACGCTTTGTTTTTTTTTGCTTTCAGTCATAGTATTTGGGGTACTAATTAATGGCAAAAAAGTTCTAGCAAATGTCTTTGGGGGTTCACCATTAAATTGTAAATGTACCTATTGTTAAAAAGTTACTTAACAATAATCAGTTTGAGGGCATGGGTACATTTTTCCACTTCTTTGACTATCACTTAGCCAATATTGGTCGTAGGTACGGGGAGGAAGAACAAATTGTAGGTAATTATATTCTCCATCGAAAAGAAAAAGTGCATTTTTTTCCAGTGAAGGACAAGACATTGCATTTGCATGATGGTGATACTTAAGGGTAGGTTATTTCGAAGGCACCAATCATTTACATCATTTAGATTCCTTTGAAGTAGCACGCAACCCCCCACAGTATCAGTAGCACAAAACAATTTCATGCCATCGGCATATTATAAACAGTTGGCAGCAACAGAAGTAGATTAGAACAGTAACTATATGGTTGATAAATAAGATAAATAATAGAGGTCCTAGTATTGAGCCTTGGGGCACTCCAGATGTAGCCAGACATTGATCAGACTTAAATCCACAGCGTTCAACATATTGATTCATGTCAGTTAAAATAGATGATAAGAGGGAAATTAACAAATCCGAGAAACCAAATGAATACCTTAAGCTTCTGAAGAAGGATACCGTGATCGAACCTGTTAAACGATTTGGAGAAATAAATTGCAACGTTAAACTTATCATCTTTCTTAAAATTTTGACGCACTTTGGATAATTTCCACTGGTCTGGAAATATACTAGGCTTATTTAAACATAAGTTAAAAATGACCATCAGAGGGCGGAGAAAAGCGTAAACGCAATCTCCAATGAAGAAGGCAGGTATAGTTCCAGTAGGAAGAAACTGAGACATAAAAAACGTAACAAAAACTTTACGACCTCATTAAAATACCAGTACTTTTTTGTGCTGTTCGCAAATTGACTCGCTTACCTTTATAGTTTTTAATGTGCGTCAGGTATGTTTCATGTCAGGCTTGGCGCCATGGCCCGTGGCGATATAATTATGTCGTAAAGTTTTTGTTGCGTTTTTTATTTACTGGGATCTATTTATTTCAACTAGCGCCATGGCCCGCGGCGATAATAATTATGTCGTAAAGTTTTTGTTGGGTTTTTCTGTCTCGGGAATTTATTACTTGAACTATACGTCAATCAGGGCCCTTAGTGAGTTTTGTGTTTAGCATTTGTGTAAACTTGTCAAAAATATTTCAAGACATGGCTGAATATATACGACCTTTTTGAAATATCCGAGCTATGTTCCCAACAATTTGTTTACTCTTTCTATGGAATTTACCTAAGTACTACTTTTACGAAAGCCCTCTATACACATTTCCATTGTATTTTTTGCTTCTATTCTTATAGCAGTTGCCTAAAGTGTATTCCGTTTGGAAAATTAAAGTCAATTAACTCGATTTAATTAATTAACCAATTAAATTTATCGTATAAATATTATTCACAAGCTACGATGTGACAGAACAAAGAAAATACACATATAAAAGAGCATATCAGAGTAAATATACTTTCATTATACTCACCAGACTAATAATTATAATTAGAGCTAATGAAAAGCGCAGAAAATTGACTACATTTTTTGCATCCCCTTATTTGTAGACGAGTTCAGTGACATTACAACAAAGCTAGCTATCCTTTCTCTGCCTGAGAAACAATTGCGTAGGTGTCTTCACGCGTCAGATGGTTAACGATTCAGCCACCCTCTTTAACATTCCAGTTCCAGTGTGTACATAATAAAATTCTCTTTTTGTTATAGCCAATAGTACTGTTATAAAAACGCCTTAAATTTTTTGCAAATATTTTTTTCATGTAGGATTTATTAGAGATCATGGATATTTGACGATTTTTTGTTTAAGGCAGACTTTTTCTTACAACTGCTTTTGATGTAGGACGCAAGATGGAATCGTACAATCTACTATTTAATTATTTTTTTTACATTTTTCTTTCATTCATTCTTCTGGCTCTCCAGTCAAGTTAGAAGTCACAACATCGGAGTCTTTTTGAACGCTCAGCAAGAAGTTTTAAAAAATTATTCCTGAGGTATTTCTCCAAACACTTTACATTGATGACTCGTGCTAGTAGTATTTTCTACTTTCTTGATGTTAGTGATATTACCACTGGATAATAACAATAATAATGTCTTCTTTATCTCACAATTAATAATTGTACAAAAAATTTAAAAAAACGTTGTAAAGAGCGTCAAGAAAGTTACATTCAAATATAAATAATACATATACACGTGCATATGTGCTGCAAGTTCTTGATATTACTTTATCACATTCTCCATAAATAATAAATAAATTTAAAAAGTTTTTGTTGGTGTAATTTAAACGTGCTGGCATTTTTTGACATAAGATAATGACTGATTGTTTCTAATCATTGCTATTTTGATGAAATGATTACAATTCATGAATTTCTAATAAAATCGCAAATATTTCAAAAAGTTGTAACTTTAACCCCCACAATGCCAATATCAGAAAAAAGAGAATTCAATTTTACACAACCTGACGTAAAAAATACAGGGTGTTCCATTTGACCTAAACAAGTTTTCGCGCTTTGAAGTTGACAAAATGTAACGCGAAAAACGGAACACTTGGTATGATATTATTGAATTTATTTCCATTGTACCTTGTGTTCTTTTTACGTGACAAGAAGCAAATGAGGATCTTTTACACGAAGAAAGTTATAACGGTTCTTGCAAACCGTTGCACCTGTCAAATTTTCTATAAAATGTCAAATGTCTCTGAAACGGCTAGGTTTAGGTATAGGATATGCTACATATTTTCGACTCTCTATTATTTTATGTTCTTTTCGAAAACCCTAAAATATATAGGGTGTTTCATTTGAAATAAACAAGCTGGTATCGGTATAAGCGGAAGTGCAAGCTACTTTAGTTAGATTGGCCACACCGACATTAGTAATTATCTAAATTTTCAAAATTTTCTGATGCATACTTTTCTCTATATCGATCGATTCAGTTCCCGGTGATACACCCTGTATAGTACGGATAGAACATAAACAAAAATGCAATATAGACGTTTTTGTACAAAGTGATGAAAACAATTTTAAAATTAATTAGTTTTATATTAAAATTAATTGGAGAAAAATTCATCAAGAGTGTAAGAGTTTTTTCAACAAGTAATGTTTGTTTTTTTGACAGTGTAAATGTTTTGAGATTCTTTTGCTTAGCTGGTAATGCATTGAATATTTTACACCCCTTAAAGTATATACTTTTTTGATAACATATTGTCGAATGTTGAGTAGGGATAAGATTATTTTTAAATCGTGTTGAGTAATTGTGGCAAGCTAGATATTTCTGAAAAGTGGACAAGTTCTTATAAACTAGCATATAGTTCATAAATTTATATGTGCTAGTTACTGTTAGGATCAATAATTTACCAATGATCGCAATGCATAGCAACAACTGCGTAGTTTATTACATAATTTGTCAATGTGCATATGACATTTTAGGCAACAATCAAACGTTACCCCTAAGATTTTACCTGATTTATGTATGTCGAAGAGATCAGAATTTTTAATATTTAAGTTAACCTGTGAAGTTTTTTATCGGAATGGAATCGGTATAGTTTTTTGTTTGTTTAAATTAATAAAAAAAATTCTCAGACCATAGAATGCATTTTTTATAGATATTCTCTGCTGAATTTATTGCTTCAGTATGATAGTCTGGGTGCCCGCCGACATAAAGTGCAACTCATACATACATAACCGCTTAGTCCCCTTATAACTTCTTGTGTGGCTTAATTGCGTCTAGTCTACCATCTTTTCCCTTTATGGAAATTTTCGTAATCGCAGCTTTTCCTCTGCCATTTTTCCGAAAGTCTTCAATTTGCTATTGTATGCTAAATGCAGTTTTGTATTGATTAGTGAGGTGTTTGATATAGTTTTTAATTCAGCATATTCTTGTGCAAGATCCAAAACATACCAACTTCATTTTAAAAATTATTTATGCTATAGTCTAGTATACTTTAACTTGGCGTTTGTATGTATGAGTTAATATTTCCGTACGATTCCATTTTCTCCCATATTGTACACAAAGTTAAAGCAATAGTCCAGAAACATTGTCTACGAGGAAAATATTTCTTGATATTTGTGTACAAGAGAAAATGAAATCATACGGAAATATTAACTCATACATACGCAAACCAAGTTAAAGTATACTAGACTATATCTGTTATCCATTCTTGATTAGAATTTTTCTTTTTATAAGTTTATAAGTTAGTTCTCTGTCTCTAACTTTGCTGCGAAATCACAATCACTATGGTTAAAATAGGGCAGGAAGGAATAAAAGTCTCATATAAGATAATGATAATATGCTTTATTAATAAATTTTAATGACTGATTTTAAACGAGATGAAAATGTTGGATGACAACGGAACTGTCTCATCTAATAATGAAGATTTCAATATGTAATGTATACGTTTTCTCTAAAATATGTATCTTACCATCTAACTATGCGATAAAACTTAACACAATGATTTAACTTAAATTTAAAAATACATGTATATGAATACTCTGAAAAATATAATATGTATCTCTATCCTAAAACGTAATATGCTGAGATTAATAATATTTAATAAAATCTTAAATGAAAGACTTAGAGGTAATGAAATGAGTAGATTACGTCTAATAATTTGATACGGATTAAGTGCACGGCTTCTTATAAATGTAAGAAATATTTACAAATCTAACAAGACCGAGAATAACAAAGTATAAGCGACTACGATGGCTGTTTAACACAGATCCGTTCCGTTAACGTGCAAGCGACATTTGTTGAATGAGAATCCGCCAAGTGACTTTGGAGAATTTTTTTCAAAAATCTTCCTGGTTGAGTATTTAAAAACGGCGACAACCCGGTTGCGACTGAATTCTTGTATTGAGACCCCAGTTATTTACATTTTATGGTGGTAAAACAGGCCGAAACATTTTTTTTTGAAAAATATTTTTAAACAATTCATTTAAATAATAAATAAGACAGTTGACAGAAATTAGACAACCCCCAATTCCTGAAGCCAGAGGCTTCTACGGAAAGGGGTTACATACTGAAAAACGCGAACATACAACCATATCCTCTGACAGTGTCAGTGGCGCAGTCGGGATTCGAACCCGATAGCGCGATACCCGTTCGATTAATTGCGATTGCTGCCTCGCGCCTTAACCAACGCGGCTATTGGCTAGATACATTGTTGTACATATATACCGAATATAATATAAAATTTGGCCCAGAAGTCCTGATTATTCATTTGAACCAATCAACAGGATAAAATTTCCGTTAAATGGATTTAAATTTTAGCAGATGAAGTACACATGAAATAAAGTGGAACAAATACATTACGAAAAGTAATATGCAGACGCTCTTATTGACCTTTTTCTACAAAATTTGTACTCTCATCATTGTTTATGTTCATTTCTTTCACAAATTTCATTGTTCTTGCAGCATTTCGAGCTGAAAGTATCTGAATCTGGAAATGAACACTCAATTCTTTAATGACCTAAAGACTTCATATTTAGCACGCACTTCTATAAGCTGTAATTATTTTCATGTCATTAAAAAAACGGCTATGGAGAACGATCATATAAGCAAAATCTTCTAAAGCCCATATATTCAAGGGCTACTGATGTTTCGAAAAGTTGTCTGAGAACCTCCCCAACTTATATGGACCGTGGTCCTATTTAAGAAGATGGTCCTACGGGGTTTGGGATGACGATAAATGAAAACCAGTTCTTATCATTAAGTGATTCTCATACACTAAACAAATTGATTTGTGTAACATAGCCTTTATAAGAAAACGCCCCCACATATGGGACCCGAGCCTAGCTTAAAATCGTCTTCTTAAATAGGGCTGCAGGTCATATAAGTTGAAGAAAATTCTCAGAGAACTTTTTAAAAGATCAATAACTTTTGATTTAAGTTTTAAGGAAACTAACTGATTAAGAACTTCTGGAATGTTGAGGTAGGCTTTAATGGTTATTAGTATTTGCTTTCTTATAGTAGGCAAACAGACACAATAGATTTTTATCTTAAAGCTTATTATTATATGTATTGAATACATATTCAAATAAATTATCACAAGTCTTTGGTGTTTATTTATTGCTTATAATAATATACGTAAGTATAGTAATAAGTAAGAAAACCCTGTCTGTAACTGTTTTCCCAATCACTCCTATCTTACATTACTAACAACTGTTGTCTTTCATTTTTAATATTTTTCTGTAGCTTTGTTGTCATTTGACAGCTTGATCGTCAAGCTTTCCGACGAACTGTGGAGTTGCCCCTTCTTCCATATTAATCTTCTACCCCCACTATACATTCATTCTGAAATAGAAGTCAGAGACTCTCAAACTTTTCACAACTAATTGACCAAAGTTATCTTCGTTGATTGCTTAGTCGTCCTCTACAGCCAAGATTTTAATGACGAAAAACCAATCACACTCTGTATAATTCGTTCGGAATAAAGGAAACATTTAAAATCCTTAAAATTTTAATCTGGAGGGGGTGAGATATGAGCAGTTGAAAAGTATATTTTGTTTTTTGTTTTGTTTCGTTTTACAATAATTATTTTTTATTCTTAATATGTTTGCTCTACTCTATTTGGCAGCTTCAAAATTTAGGACAATAATAGTGATAATTCTAAATGTCGGCGCGTGTCGAATTAACAGGTATTTTGGAATGTACTGCTTGTAGCAGTTTTGAAATTTATCGATTAAACCTTCACATTATTGTGTGGCTCTCTCCAACCAAAGGGGTATGAGGCGACAGAAGTGCATCAATAATTTAAGAACTCACCCTCGCCTCTTGTTTTCACTTAATTGCACGGGTATTTGAAGGCTTCCCCAGGATTAAAATACACGAAGTGACATGTAGGTGTAAACCTACCAGCGTTCATTATATGAAAGGGAGAAAGGGTCTGATAATAAAATAGTCAGCTCTCGTAACGTAATTTCAGTCGACTTTGAAACATCATAATTTTGAATGCCACAATCATTTACAAAATGCGAATTCCTGATTAAAGCTCATTTTATTTCGTATCTAGTTTTCGGATTCAAAAACACTTACTAGTTTAAAAAACCTTTCAAGGAAACACAAGCTCCCTTATTTTGCTGGCAGAATGAAATATATAGTCCTGCAATGAAGGCATTTTAAAATTCTTTTAGTTTGATACAGTTTTATCTCTCATACATTTATTTTTATTCTGTTTCATGCAACTAAATGTACGCTAGATACGCAATGAAATAAACTTTCAGGAAACGAAAACGTTTTTATAATCGATTCGAAGGTTACTTTTATTTCCACGTCCAATGGACGTATAGTAACTCAATTTTTTTTTAAGGCTTAAAATGTCATGAAACGTCGAGATTTTAAATTTGAGAGAAAAAATTTTTTTGTCGGTCTGTCTGTCTGTAGCTTTTTTTTGTATGCACGTTTATTCTGGAACCGTTTATGATATTGACTTGAAATTTGGTACACTTATGTACTATAACGAGATCAGGAACTAGATTATATTTTCAATAAGGTTAAATAGGTAAAGCAAGCAGGTAAGAATCCATAAAATTGCAATTTAGGATTTGTACGAAAAGTGAAGATCTCAAAATTATTTTGGCATCAGCCATCTGGGGGGGTATCACCCCCAATATCACCCCACACTATTATGAAAGGGAGTAAAAAAAATTAAAATGTGATTTAGTGTGTAAACCAAGGGATTTAAAATTTTTTTTGGCATGAGTCCTTCTACTGCCCCCATTGCCACCTTCACCCTATTATTAAAGGGAGTAAAAAATTAAATTGAGATTTAGTATGTATAAGACTTGGATACAAAATCTGGATGTGGAAGTAGTGATTCTTTGGGCAGCGGTTACGAGCACCTGTTTTATCCATCTAATGAAAATAGTCACTTAAAAAAGAATTCATTACTTTTGGACACGATTATGCCTCAATTATTATTGGATACATCGCAGTATCAGAGCCTAAAGCATTCTTAATACCATAGGTCATATTTCGGCACTTTTAGTCTAAAAGCAGTTGTTAATTTTGAAAATATTTTTTTGAAAAAATCGTGACGGAGTCGAACTGATGATAATACCACAAATTCATCGTAGAAAACACATGTCGCAATTATATCCGCTCGGATCGGCTATCGATTTTTGCCGCCGTGGCGCCAAACTCGTTTCCAGGAGAACTGTCGCATGTCGGACTCTCATCTGACTTGCACTTAAACATCCATCGTATAACACTCAGCCTATTCTATGGCAGGTATTTTAGGTCAATCTCACGAGTCTCTTACTATCTATCCTATTTGCCCAGAGAGAATAAGCAACTATATGAAGAAACGAACGGAGTAAGAGAGACAGACAAAAATATGGCGATCAAAAACGAACAACTAAATATTTTAGTTGTGCATTCAAGGTAAGGTAGCGCGACGATCTACAATTTTTATGCACTTTGGCTTTGAGATCTTTCGTGTTACGGCTCGTGTTTCATAGGCCAGGCGCAAAGCACGAAAACGTCTAAACGGAAATTTTATGATCGTAAACGCTTTATTTGGGTGTCGTTAATAAATTAACTGAATTTTTTTCCCTTCTCCAAGGCATGGATCAGCCACTATGAAAAAGGCACAAAAAATCGGAACCTGAAGTTCTATTCATTTTGAACTTGCAAAACGTCGTGATGCCACTATTCGGAAAGTTTAATTGAAAAGGTGTATAGAACCTTTTTTGTACTCGCTTTGGTTTGCTTCAATTTTTGCCGTATTAATATTGAAACATTTTTTTTTTTTGTATATTTTCCCCTTTATAGCGGCTGAGGTGGAACTTGGAGTAGAGGAAAAACTTGACATGTGAATGACAGTCAGATGAAGAATTTATAATCGTAAAATTCCGGTTCTAAAATACTTGGCACCCGGCCATCAATAAAAAAAATATTTTTTATAAACTAATCTCATCTTAGGCAACAATTACAACAATACACAATAACGAACAAACACACCATTTAATATTGAATTAATAATTAACATTGTCCTTAATATACTATACAATATATAAATAAAAAAATGATTGCTTTTGCAGGATTTTAGAATCCAAGTCAAGTCAACTTTACTCAATATAAACGCTAAAAATACTCTATTTAATCGCTACAGATTTGGCCCAAAATAATGCGGTGGAGGAATTCGATAGGAAGATAATTGGATACACGCCAGGTTAATGGCTAAAACAGTATTTCTCCAGCGCTTCATTTTGGACAGTCAGTTCGCTGCAATCATTTGTAAACTTAACGTGTTGTACTTCTATAAATTTAAATAATGCCGTTACAAAAATAGGTCACAAGCTTACAAAAATCGTTTTTACAAAAATGTAGCACTCACGCAGGATGCCCTTAATTTTGGATGATACATTTTTATAATAGATATTTTCATCAATAATACAAGTGATTTTTTTATGGGTCAATCCCTCAAGGGTTGATTCTAGACACGACGTTATGACAATGTTATGAAATCTTTTATTGAAAGGAACATGGTCCTTCAAATTTAATTGTCCGGTCCCGTATATTATAAAGTTATTCAGATTCTAAATCTGCATTCGAAGTTTCTAGCAATATTTCCTAAAAGTTAGAATATCTCAACTGGTCCTTTGAACAAATATAATTCGGCTTTAAGTCAGTTACTCTATGTTTCAACAACGGTGACCTAGATACAGAATTTAGCATTAAGTTGCCATAAGGTCATGCCTAGGATCCTTTATATTGACCGGAAGATTTAACTTGTTGTGTAGCAAATGCGTGAGGAGAAAATTCTTTTTTTTTACATGTCTTTTGCGAAAGCTCTTTAAGGAAGTTTTTCAAAAAACTGATATTAGTTAGTTAATACTATTTTTTGTATTTGGTCCCTAAACTAGCTATTTTACGGACTCATTTGAGTCCGAAAAATGAATCTTTTCCGGACTCAATCCCAAAAACAACTTTGAGGATCATAAATAAAGCAAAATGGTTCAATACAACAATTAAACAATCTGGTTACTATGGTCGTATGGTAATTAAAATTCGAAGCTCACTATTTTCGACAAATATTTGCTCCGATCAAAATATTGAATATGCTTTAGGGATCTTTAACAAAAAAGTGTTGTTTGTACTGTTATTTTATATAATTAATTCGTCGAAATTCCTGATTATGGATCGAATCTTTATGACTCAAATTTTTTTTAGTGAAATAACTATTATCATTAATCAAACGAAAATATTTGATAACAAAATGAGAGGTTGATTTAGTGGAAAAAATATTTCAATAAGTAGTCAACATTAATTTTCTTGGACTATTTTTGAGGTTAGAAAGGAATTGGGATGCGATGGGTTAATTTGGAAGTAGGGATCTGGTAATTTTAAAATGCATAAGGAGAACCGGAAATTTTTTGTGCATGCTTGTGCATTAGTACATGCTCCATAATCTTATAAGGAACTAGACTATTAGTCTAAGTGAGCTATTTTTTAGATTATAAGAAAATTGGGATGTATTGGGTCACAGTGGACGTCGGACTCGTTTTCTGTATCCAAAAAATAAAAAACGTCGGAAGAAGCAAATCTATGCTTTTTTCCGTGTACTTGTGCACAGGCACACAAAGATAGGTGGGAAGAACTGGAGAGGAGCGGCAAGGAAAGTAATACAATGGAAGAATAAACTAAAAGAGATTACGAATTATAGCACCAAAAAGAAGAAAGTAAAAATAATAGTGCACAGTAATAGTTTTTGGGGATACTATTGTAAATACAGAAAAAATAGGTGTTGTATACCTCAAAACGTGGAAAACGAAGCAGCTGCAAACAGAGATGTTTCGAAATTATTGTTCCTCATCAGCACAGCGTAGCTCGCGAAGGTTAGAAGAATACAACATGTGGAGAGTCGCAGTGGCCTCTTTCGCCTCAGCCTATGAAGATCTTTTATGAGTATCATTGAATTTATAAGTTCTATATACTTCCCAAAAAACTATAACATTTCTGGGGGGTGTTTTACTCACCTGTTTCCTGGATTCAAAAATAAATAAATTTAGAGCCTTAAGAGCTGCACGGATATCTGGGAGAATAGATTTTTGCCTCTCGAATTCCTTTATTTAATGCACCTCGAATGCACATATATATCTGCTGTATCTCTAAACCTGCAAGAAGTACAGCTTCTTAACGAACATGTAAAGACTTGACATTCCCAAAACGAATCGCAATATATTCTAACAATTTTGTCGTGACAATTATAAGGATGATTGACATTTTAATCTAATACTTCTTTGAAAACAGTGGTAGTAATGGACACAATGTGGAAAATACGGATCCGGACACCCTGCGTGATTTAAATAAAAATTTTAGGCAGAATGATATATTGAGTATGTTTTTTTAAGAACACAGATATAGCTCATCGATTGCATTCATGATCTTTGATCATGAAAATATCGTATTGTACTTTTTCAAGTGGTGTGAGATCTGGGTAGTTCGCACCCTCCTGTCAATACAAGAACACATTTGGATCGATCACTTAACAGTGTCTAGCGTCACTTGGTAGTTGTGGATCAGTCGCCGAATCGCGAACACGCCTTCTTCCACTTGCATTGGGTGCACCACTGTTCGCGGTGCTCCATCCCGTAGACCTTCCGGCACTTCTTGTTTTCGCCCCGCATTCTACGGGGAGATACTGGCATTTTGGGGCTGTGAGGTCGCGGAGACAGCTTTAGTAGCTTGTGAGGGGACTGGGGGATCGGAGCGGGACCCATCAGCAGGCTCTGGCGCATGTTTCCCACAAGCTGCCTTTGATAGTCGGGATCCTCGTGGAATGGTCTGGCCATGTCGCGGTGGGATAAGGTAGGAGGAGGACTCGTCAGCCCCAGTTCGATTTCAGTATAGTAGAACTCTTCTTCTGCATCTTGGCACACCTGATCTCTGCAAAAAGATGTTTTTTGTTAATTAGCGAAAACGATTATTGAAGAGTGATAAATTCTACTAATGTATTGTACACTCAAAGTTTTATTTCAATATTTATATTTGTTCAAAACATAGTTAAACAAATAATTCAACACCCTGTATCTTGTAAATGTACGCTGTAATGACAAACATTTACATGACACAAATTTTTTTAATATGAACGAAGATTGAAGAATATATTCGTTCATTTTTGACATTCCATTATAGTACACCCTGTATATAGATATATTTTGATAACACATTTAATTTATCCTGAAGACAATAAATACCTGACAGTAACGGATACTGTTTGCTGTAAAACTTGAATATATTTAGCTTGTATTAATAACGGTGATAGTAGTATTTCTAATAATTTCGGCGGATTAAACGTGAACATTTCAGGAAAACATTTACATAACGAATAACAGCAATTGAAATTCTGTCCTGCTACTTCTCCTGTTAATATAAAATGATAAACTAACGGAGTTTGCTGGTCCCATGGCCAAAGCCGAAAATCGTAGGTATCTGCGCGAAACGGAATCGTTAACGGTCCAAGGCTAAACGCGCCAACCTTGGATCGCGTTTCGCGTTCTCGTCATTAACATTAACATTAAACTTGAGATAAGTTTTTTAAGCGCTCCCTCAACTCCGCGCTTGCAGGAAGTGTTTGCACATTATTTTCTACATTTCGAAACCTTGAATTGTTTTACGAAAAAGTTAGTATTGAATTAATTGAATATCTTGACATTACCAAACAGCGCCGGGCCAGGGATAATTTTGGCAAGTGAAACTGTTTATATCATC
Source organism: Leptura quadrifasciata (assembly GCA_963675555.1). NCBI lineage: Eukaryota > Metazoa > Arthropoda > Insecta > Coleoptera > Cerambycidae > Leptura > Leptura quadrifasciata. The sequence goes on along the minus strand of OY776676.1, from coordinate 143,629,120 downwards.
ATTTAGAATGTTGCTTTTGAGCCTTTAAGAAACGTCATCCGTGTGGCATGTAGCCTTGAGTTGTTGTACATTCACGCATATAAATTGATACGTGTGTTTACGATTTACAACTATTATAGTGCTGCAAATAATAAACTGGTTGAAGTAAGTTAGGAGCAATTTCGTTTCTAAGCTATTGCAAACAAAATGAAAAGTGAAATAAAAATTATATCTTACAAAAAATAGAGATTTTTTATGAAAATACTCTGGAGAGCGAGTGGAAAGACGGTCGCTTACATGGTATACAGACTGTGAAAGAGGGTGGGCTTGAAAACTCAAAATATAGGTCATAAAATTCTTAGGTTATAGTTCCACTATCTTCCAAGTACAAATCCACTCCATAGATTTGTGCTCCCAATAATACATAAAGACAACAATAAATGGGAAAATAAGTAGGCACTATGATGATCTGCTTTTCTTTTCTGGACTAAGGTAGTAGAGTAGGATGAAGCGCCGGCGTCACACTCTTATGAAAAAACTCTTGAATCATTGACTACAATACAATCTATTCTACTTCAATACGTGTACATTCATAAATTAAGAGAAAAATGCGGTAGTGGGAGGTAGATAGTAAGAATGTACATAGCTCGGCAACCATTTGACTTACTATAAATATTAGTTCTCGCATTAGTTATTGGCCGAAGTACTCCTTGGTTTTAGCACTCTCCCAAATGTTTACACGAGGATAGCTGCTCCATTTTCCCTTTCTTATTATAAGCGCTACGTTCCCAGTTATTTTAGATAGATCAATGAGGAACATGAATCTTTCCCTCGCAATCTTATAGCAAATACCAAATGTTTATTACACGCTTTATATTAGCTTCACCTGTATGTTTGTTTGTTAGTTTGTATGTATGTATGTAACTTTTTTCAGTCTTTGAACGTGATTCTCACCCACTTCAAAACGTCAGATTAAACTGAAACTTTGCACACTTATCAATTACCGATGACAATAGAATAATTTGACGACTTTGTCCTAATGTCCTCACCAGGATCATCAGGATTAAATAAAATTTAAAAATTGACTAATCTATTGTCGACATTTTGCCGGAGGCGCCGCAGTTAAAAATATAACGTATTGGCCGTTGTATAAGCCCTTGTTAAACGCTAGTTCCAACTTTAATACATACATTATGATGTAATATTAATTATGTACTTCTAGCGGATACTCAGCAGTTTCGAAAAGCAGAATGAATGGCAAGAGGGTGACTAAAAAAAAAATTATAGTTTATAAAAACGAAAAAACATGCTTTAATAGCAAACCGAACTAAAAAGCAAAAAATAATGTTTATATATTTTATTACGCGCTTTATATTAGTTTCATCTGTATGTTTGTTTGTTTGTACGTATGTAACTTTTTCAATCTTTGAACGTGATTCTCACCCACTTCAAAACGTCAGATTAAACTGAAACTTTGCACACTTATCAAGGACTGATGACAACACAATAATTTGACAACTTTGTCCTAATGTCCTCACCAGGATCATCAAGATAAAATAAAATAAATGACTAATCTATTGTCGATATTTTGCCGGAAGCGCCGCAGTTAATAATATAACGTATTTGCTGTTGTATAAGCCCTTGTCAAACACTAGTTCCAACTTTAATACATACATTATGATCTAATATTAATCATGTACTACTAGCGGATACTCAGCGGGACGAATGGCCAGAGGGTGACTAAAAAAAAATTATAGTTCAAAAAACTAAAAAACATGCTTTAATAGCAAGCAGAACTAAAAAGTAAAAAATGATGTTTATAAATTTTAAATATTTTATCTACGATCGTGTAAAAAGTAACAGTTTTTTTACATCATTTTCAGTGGAAAAAATGGCCTTTGATAAGAAACTGTGCAATAAAAAAATTTATTGCACGGTTTTATTGCACGAATTCTAAAAAATTAAAAAACTACGCCAGTTTATTTATAATATCGTTTCCTTAGTATCATCACAGATTTTCAGTCACGACCATGAAGTAACATAAGTAGAATGGAGACTTCAACTACAACTCGAATAATACTAACTGTCAAAGTGACATTCACAAAAAGTTGATACAGTTTTACAAATATTCATGAAAAACTGCCCATTTCTTACAATAATTGGAACGATCGAAGATAAAATGTTGTAAGACACACTTGTACCTTAAATAACTATTAAATATTTTATCGTAAAAAACGTGGGGTGCAATAAAAATATAAGCACCCCACGCCTTTTACAATAATAGTTATTTAAGATACAAGTGTGTCTTACAACGTTTTATCTTCGATCGTTCCAATTATTGTAAGAAATGGGCAGTTTTTCATGAATATTTGTAAAACTGTATCAACTTTTTGTGAATGTCACTTTGACGGTTAGTATTATTCGAGTTGTAGTTGAAGTCTCCGTTCTAATTATGTTAATTCATTGTCGTGGCTGAAAATCTGTGATGATAGTAACTAAGGAAACAATATTATAAATGAACTGGCATAATTTTTAAATTTTTTAGAAATCGTGCAATAAAAGCGTGCAATAAAAATTCTTATTGCACAGTTTCTTATAAAAGGCTACTTTTTACACTGGAAATGATGTAAAAAACTGTTACTTTTTACACGATCGTAGATGAAATATGTAAACATTATTTTTTACTTTTTAGTTCGGTTTGCTATTAAAGCGTGTTTTTTTAGTTTTTTTAAACTTGTAGCGTACTTTCCCACAATTAAGCACGGAAATACCATAATCGTAAAACTTGTTAAAGAACGCTATAACCCCGATATACTTTTCGACGTTGTAACAAAATCCGACTTAGGAAATATTTCGTAAGAAAAGCGTGCTTCACGTAAAAACGCCGTGGAGGAGGTTTTTAATTCTTGGAAATATATTTTTGCTCTTCGGAGCGTTTTTTATGCCAAATTTTCGCTAACTCTTCGAGGAGCGTTAATTTGGTAAGTGTAGTAAATGTCGCTGCACAGGGACGTAATGTCGCCCCGACCACCCAATTTTGGAAAGTATTCTAAAATTGGACTTGAACTTCCAAATTTCCAAGATTAAAAACCCTTTTACGAATCCACGTTGTCAAGCACTGCAACTCTTACGAGGTATGGAATATGAGGACAAGTTAGTCCAACGACTATTCAAAGTATATCGGAAGTTATAGCGAAAATAGCCCTTAGCGACATGGGACCCCCATCATTTCCTAGCAGTCGGATTTGACGGGGAAATGATGCGTTTTGACGGGGTTTGCCCTAAACCGGTTCCTCAGTGATTCGGAGTCAAAAAAGTATCTATACCATGTACTCACACGTGCATGGGATTTGCCTTGCCTGAACGTAAAATTTGTTATTGCATAATACAAACGAAGTAGATACGCTTCAAGCAATTTTAAGCTCCGAGGAGCGACCAAAATTTATGTGAATTAATAAAATACGTTTATAAGACAGGCAAGCATAAGCCCACCAAAATTTCAGTTACATGAACTGTTCCTTGAATCTTTTTGTGCATCGTTAGCTTTTCAAACTGCATATTGGATGGTAGTTGGTACCGTATGAATCGTCCCGTTCCTCACCATGTGTTGTACACGGGTCAGACCATTGTTTGTTAACATTTCCTCTGAAGAAGTTGTTGTAAAAACATAAATTTTTTAAAGATTTAATATACAATTTTTGAACTTTATATTGTCTTTTACTTGTGTTTTCTAACAAAATTTCCCTTTCAGATTTAATTTTAAGAGAGTGTTAAACAGACAGTGTTAGATTTATAGTGTTACGACGTCTTCCAATTGATACCATCAGAGCCGCAGTTAAGCATAAACGACAGTAAGTATGATTTATCCATTAGTCTCCGTCTGAAACAGTCACTTTGAACCCTAAAAATTTTGTGAACGTAATATTTTTATTTAGTATTTAGAAAAGGTTGAGGAAAAAGAAAATTAATTTTTTCTTTTTCCTATTTTTTTCAATTTTTCTAAGTTTTTTCGAACAGAAAATACGTCCTTCAGACTTCCATCAAAGCATGGATCGTTCACATGGCGCCCGAACAGGGACCATGCCGTCCCCAAACCCAACAAATCCTTTCTCATTCATGGCGGAAGACTCCGAGGGGTCGACCCCAAGAGAATTTTATGAGCGAGTCACCGCACCGCTCGTCGACGACGGTTCTAGAGGGATAGAACCACAGCGACTGTTTCCAGAGGGAAGTAATGTTAATTTATCAACTTCACAGCCACAAACTGCTTCGATGGAAAGTATGTTTCTGAAAATGGCAGAGGGCTTCGTGCAGGCGATACAGAACGTGTCGACCTGTACGCCCCATGAGAGACAAAGATGTCCGAACGTGACGTTCCATGGGCTTGATCATGAAGATCCAGAAGCATTTCTGAAAATTATGGAGGAATATTTCGACAGAGCTCGCATAAGCCACGACTATGATCGCCTCCATAACGTAACTGGCCAACTCAAGGGCGAAGCTCAACGATGGTCCGAACAATTTAGGACGTTGACTACTTCGTATGCCTTATTCAAGGAAAGATTCCTTACGAGATTTAATTCTCCCGACATACAGTCACGAGCTATTGCTCAACTGTATGCCGTCAAGCAAACGTCTTTAGACGACACGGCAGTGTTTATCACAAGGAAAACCTGTCTTTTCGATCGTATTGATCCCTTTAAATCCGAAGCCATCAGAGCTCGGGTCATCATGGACCAACTGCGTCCAGAAATTAGGTCACGCTTGAGAAGCAACCTAATTTCAAACACCGAAATGTTAATAGCAGCGGCTACTAACGTCGAGCGGGATTCAGCTGACGAACAGACGTCGCTAATCCAGCTTATTGATCAACGTCTGTCCCGCGCGTCTTACTATCGAGAGCCGGGACACATCAGTCAACAAAATTCAAGTATAAGGAGCAATGGAAGCCCAACTCCGACAGCACCGAGGGTGCATTTCCGAGAGGACGTATCTCGACAGGACGGTCCAGGCAGAGCGCCTGGTCGTCCTTTTTTTATGCCTAATTCTACAAGCGGATCAGTGAATCCTGACCGCAGGCAAACTAATTTCAATGGCGGATCGGGGAAATTCCGAGTACCCGACCGACCGGCAACCCCGTGCCGATACTGTACAGACACAGTGCAGTGGCACTTCCATAGTCAGTGTCCGAATAACCCTCATCTCAACAGGAGACCGGGAAACTTTCAAGGGGCCAGAGACCCAGGCCAGGGTCCATCTGCGAGATCCCCAGCTCAACGTCCGAACCAAGGCAGAAGCAACTCACGTTAGACGATCTTCCTAACGAATAATTTTAAAACAATTTTTTTATTTTATGCCATGTATATTGATCAGAAGTGGAATATAATTACAAAGATCCATGTCAATGATTTGCGATCAGCTCTACGCAAACAACTAAACGTTGAATTCCAAATCATCTAATGAAGAGGAGGATAGTCCAGACGACACATTCCTCGACGAAACTGACTCTTCATCAGAGCAAGAACTCGCGGGAGTCCCGCAGCCCAATAATTGAATTCATCTGAGGAAGAGGACGACAGTCCAGACGACACATTCCTCGACGACACTACCTCTCAATCAGGTCAAGAATTCGCGAGAGTCCCGCAGTCCGAGCAGACAGGAGCACCATACATGTGCCTGCCGACGGACCACAATCAGGTGAAAGCCGCTCATGTGCCTGCTGACGGACCACAATAAGGTGAAAGCCGCTCATGGGTCTGCTGACGGACCACGATAAGGTGAAAGCAGTTCATGTACCTGCCGACGAGCCTCATTTAGGCGAAAGCAGTTCAAAAAGTCCAAAATATTCCTGCTTCTGATTGCATTATTTTTTTTCAACCTAGGCTAAGTTTTAACTTAGTGCTAGGTTTATTTTATATCAAAATTTCCATACCAACTTTTTGTCGTGTCAGGCAAAAGTTGGTATTTTTTATGCATTTTTTACAAGTTATTTTCATCGAGGATATTGTATCGTCCATACAAATCTTCCAAATTCACTGCAGCAACTCTGACCGTGTCCGGCAGAGTTGGTATTTTTTATGATTTTTTCAAAGTCCTCAAATGTTATTAAACATTCATCTGTAAGCAGAGTCCGACCCAAAGGGTCCAAACAAATGTTCCATTGGCACGGCATGGAAAGACGACGACTCTGACGCAAGGGCGCGATTCAGATGAGTCTAGCAACTCAAGGGCGAGATGCCGCCACGTCTGCTGGAGGGGCAGATGCAACGATCCGACGGATGCAGATTCTGTCGCAGATTTCTCATAAGAAGAGATTTTAATAAAAACCATTTCAATCAATATAAGTCAACAAAATTCAATGTTCCTATTCTCAAAGACGACGATGTGATATCGGTCGCAGATTTCTCCCCAAGAAGAGATTTTTTAACTACTCGGAAACCATTTCAACCAATATAAGTCAACAAAATTCAGTGTTCCTATTCTCAAAGACGACGATATGTTATCGGTCGCAAATCCCCAGACGGGATGTAAACAAACATTTTACTAAAATTTTGTTTTATATTGTTTCATATAAACCGAGCAGAACCAATGTATAGCTGGAGCCAAGCAGTCCGAGGACCACCTAAGCTGTTCCAGAAGGCAGTTCGACACCGAAGGTGATCGACGAGGCATAGACACGAGGAGGAGCAGACGCAAGCCCGCATTAGTGGAAGAACACTAAGAAAGATAAGTGCGTCGAAAGTGTTTGTGTTGTGTCATCGAGAATCCGAGGATTCTCGATTTTTTCTTTTTTTATGCCATTTTTGAAACATAATGTTCAATAATTCAATCGAATGCTATGCATCGATATATGTTCAAACTTATAATCATTTTTAGATTTGCATCTATGTTTTGTTCAGATAGGCCGGTCTGAACTATAACCGAATACAACACATGGGAGACTACATTCAATGATCCATTTTATTTTCAAACAACCAATTTACCAAACGTTACACAAAAAGATTCACGGAAAGGAGGGGAGTGTTAAAGAACGCTATAACCCCGATATACTTTTCGACGTTGTAACAAAATCCGACTTAGGAAATATTTCGTAAGAAAAGCGTGCTTCACGTAAAAACGCCGTGGAGGAGGTTTTTAATTCTTGGAAATATATTTTTGCTCTTCGGAGCGTTTTTTATGCCAAATTTTCGCTAACTCTTCGAGGAGCGTTAATTTGGTAAGTGTAGTAAATGTCGCTGCACAGGGACGTAATGTCGCCCCGACCACCCAATTTTGGAAAGTATTCTAAAATTGGACTTAAACTTCCAAATTTCCAAGATTAAAAACCCTTTTACGAATCCACGTTGTCAAGCACTGCAACTCTTACGAGGTATGGAATATGAGGACAAGTTAGTCCAACGACTATTCAAAGTATATCGGAAGTTATAGCGAAAATAGCCCTTAGCGACATGGGACCCCCATCATTTCCTAGCAGTCGGATTTGACGGGGAAATGATGCGTTTTGACGGGGTTTGCCCTAAACCGGTTCCTCAGTGATTCGGAGTCAAAAAAGTATCTATACCATGTACTCACACGTGCATGGGATTTGCCTTGCCTGAACGTAAAATTTGTTATTGCATAATACAAACGAAGTAGATACGCTTCAAGCAATTTTAAGCTCCGAGGAGCGACCAAAATTTATGTGAATTAATAAAATACGTTTATAAGACAGGCAAGCATAAGCCCACCAAAATTTCAGTTACATGAACTGTTCCTTGAATCTTTTTGTGCATCGTTAGCTTTTCAAACTGCATATTGGATGGTAGTTGGTACCGTATGAATCGTCCCGTTCCTCACCATGTGTTGTACACGGGTCAGACCATTGTTTGTTAACATTTCCTCTGAAGAAGTTGTTGTAAAAACATAAATTTTTTAAAGATTTAATATACAATTTTTGAACTTTATATTGTCTTTTACTTGTGTTTTCTAACAAAATTTCCCTTTCAGATTTAATTTTAAGAGAGTGTTAAACAGACAGTGTTAGATTTATAGTGTTACGACGTCTTCCAATTGATACCATCAGAGCCGCAGTTAAGCATAAACGACAGTAAGTATGATTTATCCATTAGTCTCCGTCTGAAACAGTCACTTTGAACCCTAAAAATTTTGTGAACGTAATATTTTTATTTAGTATTTAGAAAAGGTTGAGGAAAAAGAAAATTAATTTTTTCTTTTTCCTATTTTTTTCAATTTTTCTAAGTTTTTTCGAACAGAAAATACGTCCTTCAGACTTCCATCAAAGCATGGATCGTTCACAAACTAACAAAGGTTATACCTTTAAGGCAAAAATGCCGACAGGCAGTAATGGCCAACTACAATAGCCAACCGTAATTTGGAAATTACGCTCACTTACCCATCCCTCGAGAGGTATACGAGAGACCGCCGAAATGCAGGCAAAAGAGGCCAGTCATATTTCTGTTCTCAAACAATTCATTTCGTATGTTTAAACTTAAGATTCGTAACAACTTTTTGTTAAAGTTTTGTTTAATAAATAACTCCTTCTGAAGAACATTTAATTAATTGTACCCACACAACAAACTATTTTTTTTTTGAGTCCTCAATATCCTAGAAATGTCTACAACTATAACGCTTGAGGGACTGGCAAGTAAATACAAAAATACCTTGATATTTGCGCCAGGGTTTTGCCAGAGGTGCAAATCAGTCCATTTATCAGGCATGAACCATTCTGTGAGATAGCGAAACGTTGCAAAACAAAGTATGTACGCGAGTGAACAAAAACTATCATATTGCGGGACAAAATCAAAAGAAAAAGAAGGGGTAGAAACAACTGGATCTCAATCATTACAGCTTTAATGGGTATTCATTGCCTATTAAAATATTTAAATTGGTAAAACGAAAATTTTGTCCAAATATATTAAACAAGTATCAATGGACGGTACAGAATTCTTTAAACATGTATCATTAGTTGATGTTCTGTCTTAAATTTTTTTTATATATTTTTAGTATATTGCAATGTCGAAAATACAACGTACTTATCTTTTTCTCGCAGTTTAGACTGCGCCACGTGCCACGTGTTGTTTATGCAATTATGTTATTTTTGTGTTCAATATGAGGAACCTTGTAGTTAAATCTATCTCTCGCTATCCTCCCTCCATTCAGTTACAATCAAGAACAAATTCTTTGTGTCAAATTACTTCAGCGGTATGTATATGTTTGTTTTCTGAGTAAATAAATGTAACAATAATTGATTATCGCAATATAATCTAGGTACAATTGTCCAATTGCCGATCTTGAGATAAGTTATGATAGACGCGTGTGGTTGACGTAGCTAGTAGCTTACGAAAATAAAAATAAAACTTGTTCACGGATGAGTCTGACTTTCGTAATATCTAATTCAAAATAAACAAACCTTGCGCCGGTAGATCAATTATGTTTAAATTCGGTGACATCAACCGTCAAGTGTGCAAATGTTTGGGTTTGCATTGTAATTATTGAATACGCAAACATAACATTTGACATGCCTACTTTAATTAATCTAAATGGCTTGTCAAGTGGGTATATTAAATTATCGGGGGTTTTGACGCAGGAAAAAAGATAATTCAGAAAACTATTTTTTTTCTTTGATCATTCAAATTTAGACCACATTAGGCTGCAATATTGTGAGAGCAAATAGAACTAGCTGTCCCCCAATGTCATGTCAGTGCGCATAAGGTGCAGATTTATTATCATTTTTTTTATCATTATTTTTCAAGTATCGAAAATCTATTTCTAAAAGGTGTTGTCTTGTAAGTTCAGTACGCTAAAGCATACAGTGTACAAACAGAAAGAACATTTACCCACAGAATTGTGATGCACACCCAAACTACTTCATATTTAAAATAAAATACCATCTTTAAAAATTAACAGGTTTTTAATATATTTATAAAGAATTGCTGATTGGAAAGAACAATTTACGTTTAATTATCGTCCCTAAAAAATGATGTAGTCATTAGAATATTTCAAAAGTGTCTTGTTTTTCATTAGCAGGTAATACTTTCAGTGCTATCAAAAATGTTAGGTGAAAAGTTATTTTTAACAACTCACCATTTATAAGAGTTTCTTTTCTTCCCATACTGTTAATTTCTCACAAAATCATTTATTGCAGATTTTACTTGAATGCTAGATTAAAATCAACAGCCTTCAACCGGTTGACAGAATTTTAAAATAGAAATGACCTCAACTGAACTTGGCTCAAAAGAAATGGTGCAAAAACTAGATCGATACGAAACGAATCATCCAAGTTATTTCACGATATTTTGTTGTAATGAACAAAATCAATACGAATAAACCCAAAAACAATGAACCGAGAATAATGTCTCTGCAAAAATATAGTATGAAGAAAATGAGCAAATTTGTTAGGTGTTTATAAAATTATCCGTTACAGAAAAGACAATTTTACTATATTTTTATAATTCTACTTTTATCTATTTATTTAGCTACCAATAAAATATTAATAACAATTGATATCAAGCACCCCCACGCTTTTTAAAATAAAATGAATTTTTTTCTCAATCACTTCATTCTCATTTTAAACTTATTAAAAATCTTTTAATTATATTGAGTAAGTGGACTTTCTATCGCTGTTGAACAAAATCTTAATATTTAAACATTATTTTTAGAGTCGTTTTTTGTTCTTTTTCTCCCCTAATTTTTCGCTAGAGAGTTCTGATATTTTTTCTGTTAACTTTTGCCTTTTTTTTCTCCTATCTCTTCTTTTTTTGTGTTGTAGTTTCATTTTTCATTGTTGTTCCCACGAGTAACGGACAATTAAACGGTCAATCCTTCCAGAAGTCCGATAGAAGGGTAAGGCTCTTATACAACAGGGTGTGCCCGGTTCCCTGAGGTTGACGTTAGAGACATGACATTTTTAGCCACCCTCTTGCCATTCATCCCTCGGCACGTTTCTCATCAATATATTGGATTGGGTGAATTTTAGAATTAGGATCATGAACACCGATACATATAGAAACCAGCTGATACCCGCCTGCTTTTCGAAACCGCTGATTATCCGCTAGTAGTACATAATTAATATTACATCATAATGTATGTATTAAAGTTCGAACTAGCGTTTATCAAGGACTTATCCAATGGCAAATACGTTATAGACAAAGTTGCGTATATGTACTCTGGTATGCAATGGTCATAAACTGTACCGCGGTTGCTTAACTCTCGTCGAGCGCTGGGTGTTGATGCTTATATAATAATATGAGTAACGTCCAAAACTCATATCATTTTTGCGTTCTGCGATATTAACTTAAGCGAGAGCGGAACAAACAAACAAACATACAGGTGAAGCTAATAAAATAATAATAAAATATATATTAATAACAGCGGCGCCTCTGACAAAATCTCGACAATACATTAGTTTTTTATTTTTTATTTTATCCTAATGATCCTGGTGAGGATATTAAGACAAAGTTGTCAAATTATTTTATTGTCATCAGTCCCCGATAAGTGTGCAAAGTTTCAGTTTAATCTAACGCCTTGAAGTGGGTGAGAATCACGTTCAAAGATTTCGTTACAAACAAACAAACATACAGGTGAAGCTAATAAAAGCGTGTTAAAAACGAATGAAAGTGCGACGTTTTTAGGTTATTTTGAAATGATTAGCATTGAAAATGTCATTTTAGGGCAAGAGTAAATAAGAGCCATGACATTTGACTGCCTATTACTGCATTTCATTGAGTCCGTCGTACCTCAATAAACATTCAAATTTGTTATGACGCTTATTTTCCGTTAGCTTGAAATGACTGTTTAAATGCTTTTCATGTGAAAGGGACCTGAAATTCTTGTATTTTTACTCCTATTTAGGTTCTTTACGTATTGGTCATTGCAAATCGAAAAGTTAGGTTAGGTTGGGTTAGACGTATTTAGTAGACATTGCTGTAATGACTTTTATCTTATTTAGCCTTGCCCTAAAATAACTTTTTCAATGCCAATCGTTTTAAAGTGACCTAAAAGCGTCGTATTTTCACTCATTTTTATCCACCCAGTACCCCTATTCACTCCACTTTCCCGTCAATTTCTTCAATTATTATACATTTGCGCAATGTTTTTATCAATCATAAACGCTTCACATAACTTATTAATGTAAAATCGAAAGTGGATAAACTGCAGAATGACCCTGCATTTTCTTGCAAAAATCAATGTGTCTAAATTTATTTGGGGTAATGCAATGTATATGTACAATCCTGTAAAATTGCTGCAAATATATCCTTGTAACATTTTAGGAACGGTACTTCTGGAAATTCTAGAACGTTATGTTTTCAACGTTACAGATATGTTATAGGTATTTGGGACGTCACAGAAACGTTACTGGGGTCCCTCGGAAATGTCACATTTGCATTTTTTGCACCTTTACATAAACGTTGTATTTTTAAAATTGCAGAGCTGCTATAGCTGCTATATTTAAAACACTGTAGAAACGTTATATTTGCAGCGTTTTAAGAACATTACTTTTGCAATGTTAACTAGTGAAATATTTACGACATTGGATAAGATTTAAAAACTTTACTACAGTCCCGTATGATGTTTAAGGAATATGCAACACGATGCCGAACCGAAAGTTAACAAAATTAATACTAGAGTTCATTCATGCCTTCTACCTTATTTTATTTTATTGTGGAAATTTGCACTTGTAACATGAAAAACTACCACAGGTAGTTAGGCAAGAAAGCAAGATAATATGAAATTTATTACAATGTTTTCAGCATTAATTTTTGTTACCCTCTGGCTTCGTATAAAATTCATAGAAAGGATCATGTTTTAAATGTGTTACAGGTCCTATTAACAAAGAATGATTAATCGCAATTGAATTAGTGACAGCTTTTATAGAAATGAAATTGAGGGCGCATTAAGTCGGCAGGTACATACCTGAACCTCGACACAATACGTTTTCGTATCCAACCGAAAGCTCCAGACAAAATAGGGGTAAGTCAGGTAAAGGAACTTTGTTTATATTTTTTATGGTTCGGTCGTCTGCCTTTGCGGGAGTATTTTAAAGGTCATGCGAGGGTTGGGGTCGACGATGAAGAGACAACTTACTTCAGATGTTCGCTGCGAACGTGGGCCTCTATAGTCTCACAGGTGTTGGTGATTTTCAAACAACTGGGCCATGTGCATTGGAATACTATACGCGTCACATTCTGTAACAAAGAAAATACCATTTAAGCCACGGATTCATTTCAATTATGACAAGTGTTGTGCAGCTTTTGAAGCAGATAAACATGCTTGTCAAAATTATGTCATATTTTTTTTCTTCAAAGGTAAATATAAATCAGAGTTTTTTTCATCTTAATATATAATTTAAAAATCTCTATGACTAATTATGATTAGAAATTTCTGTGAACATTCGAACAATATGCCTAAAATATAAACAAGTACACAAAGAAATACATCTATTTTTTCAAATCCAACAGAAGAGATTCTATTCAAAACAGGTGATAAGTGTCAAATAAAAAATTATCGACCTATCGGCGTAATTTGCAACTTCGCCTAATTGTTCTAATCCATTATTGCATGTTATTTGTATAATCACGTATCACATTGTATTTCAGTAGAATAATATGGTTTTATGAAAGGGAGTTCTATTAATACGAATCTTTGCGCAATTTTACACAATATATTTCTGACGCTCTAGATGACAAAAGGCAAGTTGATGTTATATATACGGACATATCAAAAGTTTTTAATCAGGTGAATAACCTACCTTACCTCGTAAATTGTGTGGTTTTAGTGTCTCGGATAATCTAATAACGTTTTAAAACTCTATTTAACTGATAGGATGCAATATGTCTGCATGGGACAAAGGTCGTTACCCTATGCTGTAACGAGTGGTGTCACCCAAGGAAGTAATTTGGGCCCATTATTATTTTTGCTCTTTATTAACGATCTTGTTATGGCTATTAAAGCACCTAAATTATTCTATGCAGATGACCTCAAAATTTTTAATATCGTAGATAACCTCGAGAGCTGGCACTGCAGAATGATCTTAATGAAGTAGTTCAGTGGTGTGCTAACAATAACCTGAAAATCAACATAGGAAAGTTTACAGTAATGAATTTTGCTCACAAATTAATCCTTACAGAGTTTGGCTATCAAATTAATGGCCAGAGACCGTAACAAGAGTAACCGTAGTTAAGGATTTGGGTGTTATATTTGACCAAAAGTTATCTTTTATTCCTCACATAGAACAGGGTTCTATCCAATTGATGAAGATATTAGGTTTGGTAATTAGGAGCACCAAGGACTTTCAAAACATTAAAACTTTGAAAACATTATATTGTGCGTAGTAAACTAAAGTATGCTTGTGTATGTATGCATAAAACACACTTTGTAGATATTTATATTATACCGAATTTGGTTTGTACCCAAATGATAGGAAAGAATATTCGTAGAATGCCACAAATAACTTTCAGACAATACCCTGACAGAGACGTTTCATATTGTGAAATGCTCAGTTTATTTGGCCTCATTAGCATGGAAATGAGATGGAGGAATTGTCAGGTCACTTACCTTTACAAAATATTACGTGGTCAGATAGATGACATAAATTTCCTTTCTCAGGTAAAGTTTCATGTGCCAAGATTTTCTGCTAGAAATTGCCTTACGTTTACTTATAAAGTGCCTGGTACTAATCAGCACATGTTTTCCCCACTTTTTTCTATGTGTCGTGCTTATAACATTCAACATAACATGGACATTTTTTATTGTTATGTTAGCCAACTACTTATACCTTAAGAAATATCTCGTAAATGTATCTTTTTTATTACTTTCTCTATTTGTTTATATCTTTCTAGTGTTTATTATTATTTTTCACATTTGCTTAATTAAATAAAAAATTCTATTACTGGGGATCACACGTTTAACGTAATAATTTTATTTGTATACACGGTTTTATCTTTTCTTTCTTTTTATATTGCAAAAATTTACTGTTTGGTTATACTTATAATGTGTATCCTTTATATGGATCTATGTCTGTTGGATTAATAAATTTATTATTATTACTATTATACTATTATGATTGACTGATATTACTAATTTTATTAATTTCCCCGACGAAGAAGAAGACGAGCAGAAAATTCCTACAGTTTGACAGCGAGGGAACAGTGCGTGGAATGACAGACAGTGTGTAAAATGAAATGTCATTACTATAATTTAAGTCTAACTTTTACTGTGAATTTAACCATATTTAAATAAAGTTCTTTTTTCCGAACCTGTGCCTTGTCTACGAAGGGGTTCCTAAACTATACAGAGACTCCCAAACTAGTCCCGGCCATAAGTTGGTTTTCGTAGCTGCCCCCTTAGAGTTGAGTCTTCAGTTTTTAATAATAATTTTGTTATACAAAATTTGTATAATATACAATAACGAATACAATAATAAATTGCCTAAGTATGTAGGTCATATGTTCAATATATTTTGATATAATACCTACAACGTATCTCGACATTATCGAGAAAAAAGTTGGAATGGTGGCGGAGATCAAACAATTTGATTGGTATATCACACATCAGAGCACACCTTCCCATATGTCATGTTGTTTTCTAGAAATCGAAAAAAAACATCTGCGTGTATATTCTGTGAACTGGGGACTAGGTATTAGGATAATCAAAATTCCCACTTGCGTGAGTTAGACATATAATTATAAGGTTGCAGATCACTGATATTTTTCTACCGTAATTCAGTGGGCGAATACTGCAATTAAATATAATTAAAATATTATTTATAACGAAATGTAAACAAACATTATTAATTTAATGAGTAATAACCGGTAATAACAATTACAATTAAAATATACCAAAAAGGTACAAAACTTTAAGCAAATTGTAATTTTTTCCTCATTTGGTAATGTTGTGGGCGTTAAGTAAGGATAAGAGATTATTCTAAAAGAGATAAAATGTAGAATTAATAAGAGGTATAGTCGAATTCATCCATTATCAACACTCAATAAATGCAACAAAAACTTTACAACCTCTTTAAAATACCACTACTCTTTGTGCTATATCGACAGCAAAATGACTCGCTTACCTTTATAGGTGCGTCAACTAGTTTGACGAAAGCAAGTCGCTTGGCCCACGGCGATAATAATTATGTCGTAAAGTTTTTGTTGCATTTTTTGAGTGCTGATAATAAATGAACTGGACTATACGTTAAAGTCGGTCTCAGCGTTTATGGCGTATGTACGGTTCGAGCTACGCCTTGCTTCAAGAGTTGTGCTCACTCATACACATATCAAGCGGTCACTGTAAAGCTACCTACGACTTTCCACTCTATCAAACTACTACAATTATACGTTCATCTGTTTCGTTCATGCGGTTAAATGCGCTGATAATGGACCAACCTTTGTGTCCACTTAATTGTTTCCAACATAGCCGTGCGACAAAACTAAATTAAGCGTAAGTTCACGCAGTACGGTACGGTACGGCAATTTTGTCGAAGCGGTGTTTTTATCGAATAGGATTGAATATTCACATGATGCGGCATTTTACTCGTATACCGCCTCTTGTGTCCAGTTCTGCATGTACCTTTTGTACATAATTGACGTTAATATGGTTGCCATTCAACGCTGTATACGAAGACGCGAAAATAGGAGGTATTGGGAACATCCTATTGTTAGACAGAGATATCATTTGGGCTCCTTCCGGAATTTTATGTGCCAATTGAAGAGATAAAATAAAATTATATATTTCATTATATAAAATTATATTTTCTATTATCTCGGCTTGCTTGCACACTTGAAAAAAATGTAAGTAAGAATCATGCAAGTACCTAATCACAGCTGAAAACCAACTGATACCCTCGCACATACGGCACAGCATTCGGCAAAATAATCACATCGTGTGAAGTCGCTCATGTCACCCCATAAGTGACATTTCAACTACATGAAAAAAATTTTACTCGAAATTGGTTGGTACATCTAGAGTGCCATGGCTAGAAAAATTGCTTATAACGGGCCGGTGTGATGTCAGAAAAATCAAATCGAACATAAAAATTTGATATTGTGTAGTACGTGGGACATCAAATTTGGTCTGAACAGTTTTTTAAACAACAAATGGAACCACAAATGCAGAGTACTGTCATAAAATAGCGGATGTTCTAAGGAATCCGTGGATGTGAGCAAAAGCAATAAAATGCATGTCTGCACATTTATTGAAACTATATTGTGCCATAACTTTCAAAATTCAATACAAAGGGAAAATTTGAAAGAAAAACCTACTTCAATTGCAAGGTGACGATTTAATAGACAGCAGGTAACTCGGGAAAATACTTTTTTAGTTGTATCTAATAAAGATCTCCTCTCTGTTTGTTTTTCATTGCCATTTTTTAAAATCTGCCATAAAAACATCACATTTTTGGTGTCTATAACTTTAACATAACCGACTCTTTATGAGCACTCTTTGTTCCATGTTAATTATAGGGATCTTACACGAATAATATTGTCAATACTGATAGCTTTATTGAAAATGTAAGGCCAATATTGATGGTGACTTATAATGTATCGATGAAGACACTAAGACAACTTTGTACTAATAAAATAAAATTTAAAAAATGACTAATGTGTTATCGACATTTTGGCGGAGGAGCCGTTGCCATTAACATATATTTTATTATTGGTGAGAAACGTACCGAGGGATGAATGGCAAGAGGGTGACTAAAAAAAATTTTAGTTTAAAAAACTAAAAAAAACACGCTTTATTAGCAAACCGAACTAAAAAATAAAAAATAATGTTTAAATATTAAGATTCTTATTTTTTTGTAAAAAGCGTGGGGTTTATAACAATTAATTGATATTAAGCACCCCACGCTTTTTACAATAAATTAAGAATTTTAATATTTAAACATTATTTTTTTACTTTTATTAAATCGTGTTTTTTTAGTTTTTTAAACTATAATTTTTTCATTGTCATTTTTTAAAATCTGCCGCAAATATCGCTTTTTGTTCCATGTTAATTATAGGGACCTTACACGATTAATAATATTGTCAATACTTAAAAACACTGACAGTTTTATTGAACGTGTAAGGCCAATATTGATGGTGACACTAATACTGATCGTGTACGGTGTAGGAAAGGATAGCTGGCAATATTATTGAAGTGCTAGTATTGACAATATTATTGATCGTGTAAAGTATAGTCCAAGTAAGGACTTCCCGAGACATAAAAAGCGCAACAAAAACTTTACAACCTCATTAAAATACCATTACTCTTTGTGCTGTCTCGACCGCAATTGACTCGCTTACCTTTATAGGTTTTTAATATGTGTCGGGTCATTTGATGCAGCATGCCGCCATGGCCCACGGCATTAATAATTGTCGTAAAATTTTTGTTGCGTTTTTCATGTATCGGGAACTTATTACTTGAATTATACCTATTAGAGTAAAAGTTTCTGACTACTGACTGAGCCCATCTGGGATATCCTGTATAGTACAGATTTACCTTTTATTTAACAGAATCGTTTTAAAGTCTTTTAAAAATCCATTCAAATAATCTTTTATTACTATTTAGTGCTTATCGAGGAGGTTTAAGCGTGTCATTTTTATAAATAATCGGTAATTTCGATATCACACGAGAAAATGATTTTAGTAGCACAAATATTCTGCTGATGCACTCATTCTAAAACATGTGTAAATTGTGTGTTTATTTTATTACGCGTTTTATGTTTGTTTTTATCTTCTCGACCTATTTCATGCTCCGCGTAGATAATTCAACATCAACACAACATGTCAACGAAAAAGTTAAATATAAATGTTGGTATATTTATTAAGCGTATTTTTATATGGCGGCTGCTAATTACTTTGGCAATATTGTCATAAAGAAAAACACAACCTTTGTTTGGAGAGGATGATGCAACGATGCCAAGGGTACGTTATGGCAAGGACAAAGGATTCGTCCAATTTTGATCCTTACGGCGTCGTTCTTTGTACCGTTTTGCCAGTTTACCTCCTCGCCATGCACGTGGCAGTGTCTATAAACATATCGACCCGGCCACCATTTTGAAACGTCACAGCAAACTTCGATCCAAGCAAGAGAGACAACACCAACACAAAGTCCTGCCCTAAACCCTGCGTATTGGCACCGCTCCTTTGTTTCGATTCGGAAGAAATTACGGATTTTTCTTGGAACTAGCCGCACTATTAGATCCACTCTGAAATTAGAACGAGTCAAGCGAGTTATATACTCACTAATAATCATCAACAATTGACTTTTGTCTTACGTGCGAAAGAAGGGTCAAAGGTCTATAAAATATCATTTTTTATCACTATATCATGTGCCTTCAATAATTAGCTGTTCTTTTTTATTAAGACTAAGATAAAGTGAGGTACACGTGAATTATTCAATAACGATAAAATTGCTGATAATGAAAATGTAGATATTTGGCAAAACGATGATGTAACTTAAGGTAAATATAACATTGACCCAGAAACTTGTAAACAAACTTTCGCCAACATGTCTATTTTGTTTATGCGATTCTGTCAATAGAAATAAACTGAACATTTTTACGCGAATCTTATACCGTGCTGGCTGAATCACTAGTTTCATTAAAATTAAATGTTCCGTTTCCTCTTTTAATTACAATGTTTGAATTGAACTATCATCAGTTGTAATATGTTTATTGTAAGTAACAGTATAGTAATTACAAATTAAGTTACAAATTCAAAGCAAAGAAAATAATTATGATTTACATTTCTTTATCCTTTTCTGAAATGTATAAATTTAATCAATAAATATTAGCATTTTAATACAATTAAAATTGTTTTTAATTGAACATAATTTATTACAGATACAGTGGAATAAACGGCAAATAAAAATTTGACATTTTTAATGACTGAATATTTACTTATTTTAGTGTTAACGAGAAGAAATATATACAGGGTGTCTCACCGGGAACTGAATCGATCGATATAGAGAAAAGTACGCATCAGAAAATTTTTAAAATTTAGATAATTACTAGTGTCGGTGTGGCCAATCCAACTAAAATAATTACAAGCACCTGGCACTTCCGCTTATACCGGAAGTCGATACCAACTTGCTTATTTCAAATGGAACACCGTATATATTTTAGGGTTTTCGAAAAGAACATAAAATTATGAGTCGAAAATATGTAGCATATCCTATACCTAAACCTAGCCGTTTCAGAGATATTTGACATTTTATAGAAAATTTGACAGGTGCAACGGTTTGCAAGAACCATTATAACTTTCTTCGTGTAAAAGATTCTCATTTGCTTCTTGTCACGTAAAAAGAACACAAGGAACGTTCTACAACTGAAATAAATTCAATAATATCATACCAAGTGTTCCGTTTTTCGGGTTACATTTTGTCAACTTCAAACCGTGAAAACTTGTTTAGGTCAAATGGAACACCCTGTATTTTTTTACGTTAAGTTGTGTAAAATTGAATTCCTTTTTTCTGATATTAGCATTGTGGGGGTTAAAATTACAACTTTTCGAAATATTTGCGATTTTATTAGAAATTCATGAATTGTTGTAATCATTTCATCAAAATAGCTATGCTTAGAAACAATCAGTCATTATCTTATGTCAAAAAATGCCAGCACGTTTAAATTACACCCACGAAGACTTATTAAATTTGTTTACTATTTATGGAGAATGTGATAAAGTAATATCAAGAACTTGCAGCATATTTGCTACTCGATATCCAGAAAAACGGAAACCGTCACCAAACACTGTAAAACGTATACTGGAAATTTTTTAAAAATATGGCTCTGGGATATTTTCATGCATTTCCAAGGACGTCATTAAGACAAGCTGCTCTGGAATCGGGACTATGCAAGGATTCATTTCAGAGAATCTTATTAAAATATAAGTTTCACCCGTTTTCATTCCATATGGTTCAAGGATTAAAAGAAACAGATCTCCTAAGAAGACGGAATTTTTGTGAGTTTATTCTAATAAGGTCGGAGGGTCACGATTCTTATTTGGGAAATATTATATGGACAGATGAAGCAAAATTTACTAAAAATGGACTTTTTAATAGACACAATTCGCATTATTGGAGTGACTCAAATCCTCATATCTTCAGAGAGCGAAACTTTCAGGAAAGTTGGAAGTTCAATGTTTACTGTGCCATAAGAAACGATAGAGTGGTGGCATTACAATTTTATCAGGAAAATTTAAACGGTAAATTAAATTTTCTCTTCTGCTAATATGTATAGGTAAACTTTTGTTTTTTTTTTCTAGGTGAAAGATATCTGAATATCTTACAAAATTTGAATAAAAACTATATAGAAAATTTACCTCTCGCCGAACATAGAAACATTTTTTATCAGCACGACGGTGCTCCCCCACATAACGCATATTTAATTAATAATTATTTACAAGGAAATTTTTATGATCAATGGATTGCCAATAATGGACCTTTCTTATGGCCTCCTCGCTCACCCGATTTATCAGTTCTGGATTATTGAATTTAGGGAACTATTAAAAATAAAATTTATGAGAGCTCATTAACAACCATTGAAGATTGTATGCAAAGAGTAAGAAATGCATTTCAAAACATATTACAGGATTCAATTAGAAGAGCTACCCATGAGGAAATAATCCGAAGGTGCGAAAATTGTGTCGAGGTTCGAGGGCAGAATTTTGAGCAATTATTAAATTAAAATGAAATCATATTTTAAATTGATCTTATCTCTGCTATTTTAGTTCATGCCATATCTTCAATTCGATTAATACGCATGTTACAGTGTTAGTGTTATTTTGCGTTTTTGTGGATATCGAGTAGCAAATGTGCTGCAAGTTCTTGATATTACTTATCACATTCTCCATAAATAATAAACAAATTTAAAAAGTTTTCGTTGGTATAATTTAAACGTGCTGGCATTTTTGACATAAGATAATGACTGATTGTTTCTAATCATGGCTATTTTGATGAAATGATTACAACAATTCATGAATTTCTAATAAAATCGCAAATATTTCAAAAAGTTGTAACTTTAACCCACACAATGCTAATATCAGAAAAAAGAGAATTCAATTATACTCAACTTCACGTAAAAAAATACAGGATGTTCCATTTGACCTAAACAAGTTTTCGCGGTTTGAAGTTGACAAAATGTAACCCGAAAAACGGAACACTTGGTATAATATTATTGAATTTATTTCAGTTGTAGAACGTAGTTCTCCTTGTGTTCTTTTTACGTGACAAGAAGCAAATGAGGATCTTTTACACGAAGAAAGTTATAACGGTTCTTGCAAACCGTTGCACCTGTCAAATTTTCTATAAAATGTCAAATATCTCTGAAACGGCTAGGTTTAGGTATAGGATATGCTACATATTTTCGACTCATAATTTTATGTTCTTTTCGAAAACCCTAAAATATATACGGTGTACCATTTGAAATAAGCAAGTTGGTATCGACTTCCGGTATAGGCGGAAGTGCCAGCTACTTGTAATCATTTTAGTTGGATTGGCCACACAGACATTAGTAGTTATCTAAATTTTCAAAATATTTTGATGCGTACTTTTCTCTATATCGATCGATTCAGTTCCCGGTGTAATTTGGAATTAATTTTAAAGAAAAGTTTCAAATCGTCGGCATACATTAAACAGTTAACAGTCTAAGCCATCTACAATATCACCGATGAATATAATAAAAAATAGTAGTCCAAGGACAGACCCTTGCGGTACCCCAGAGGTAACCGTGCATTCGGTAGACTTGTAATTATTACATCTACTTACAATATTTATTGAATTCATTCATTTAAATTTTTTTCGATATTCTAATTTAAAAAATCTACAATAAAACTCTATAGGAAAGTGACTAATTACATTTACATACAAAATATTGCAAACAAACTTCTACTGCTCTTGTGTACGCATTATCACAACAAAAATATTATTTTGTGTTTACAAAAAGTATGCATCTTGGAAAATTATATTTAACAATTTATATCTTCAAGATATACCGGCCATTATTAAGGAATTTGAAGGCAGGTGCGCTATTAAAACTGAAAGTAAACTATAACAGAGAAAAATGTCTAGTCTCGATCTTTCCTATAGCAGTCAGTACAATGAACTCACTTCTTTCCAACAGGTAGATAACCGCACATATGCACCCCATCCGGGGATATGTTTATGACGAAACGTCCCTAACGTCTAACGCCGAGGGAGGGTTCCACAACAGAAAAAAAGAATCTTCTAGTAGTTTCAGGTTTACAGACGATAAGAGGGGTCACAAGTTTTATCTTCTAAATAAACACACAAATGGCATTATAGGTATAATATTCTACGCTATAATTATAGCGTCAATTTTTTTCTAAAAACTGCATAAAGTTCATTATAAAATCTCGTTTAACGATCTTACAATTGATTTATATTTATATACGAGTTTAAATTGTAGAGTGTTAATTCATTAAAATTTATATGTCAAAGTTTTTTGTCAGTAATAATAAATATATTATTGTTTTGTCAAACAGCATTGCTAAATCATTCGTTGTAATTTCCACCAATATATATGACAAATATTTTCCAATTTTAATAAACAGATTACCATAAATTGGTTTTACCAGTTTTCTCCTAGATGAATTATAAAATTTGTTTGACTAATACAATTATCTGCTTAATTCAAATTTGTTTTATAAATACAGTAATCTTCACAAGGTTCTTTTAACAATCGTATCTGATTTGTGTTTTCCCTTCAAACTGCGGTCCGTACTATGTAATTTTGTTTGCTTATGCGTGCGGAATAAGGGCATAACGAAAAAATACACTGATAATTTAGACACGCTTCTTGTTATTTCCGGTGGTGGCACACTCGTCCCCAAAATTCAAAACATGCAAGCAACCTCAATTTGTATCGATATATGTTTGTGGTATTTTTCGAAAACATGTTTTGTTCTGTTTTCACATAAGCAGAATTTTACCTACAAATAATTTTATCATCCATTCCTTTATACAGGGTGTTGCATCATGAGAGGGACATAGCTTAATAGGAGGTAGAGAACATCAGTGGTAACCGGAACCTCCCATAGAAATGTCTCATTGGGCCTTCATTACGAAGTTACAGGATGTTAAATAATTTTTGGCCAAACCTGTTTTTTGTCATAACTTTGACAGGGAATGAAATAACGGATTCATATTTGGTACGGCTGATGTACTAACGAGCCCCAAGAGGTACACGTATAAAAAAAAATATCCAGGTCCGGACTCACTATAATTTATGTTTCTTCTTTGCATCAATAAAACATCACCCTGTATATATTTTTTTGAAATTTCGATACGATATTCGAAAAGAGCAAGAAAAAACAAACAAAATGGCCTATTTCATTTTTTTGTTACACCTTCGTGGTTTTTTAAATACGTTGTTAAATGTGCAAGAAAATGGATTACAGAACCCTATTAAATGAGAGGCACGTGAAATAAATAGTTTTATAACTAAAATTTGCAAAAATTCTATTGAGCCTAGGTGGTCTGGGTGAATCCTAATTCCGGCACGTTTTAAAGGTCCATTTTGGTAAAAAAACTGTGGTCCTAATAAGTAATCGGGTATGAAATAACAAAATTTTTAATCGATCACAGTAGGCTTGTTCAAAGTGACAGATAATAAAAAGAAATCTCCTAAACAGTTGAATAATTGTTTGTGTCAATAATCCGCATTTAGTTAGTGAAAACTTGTGAAAATATTTTAACTATGCCAGTAAAATTTACAAACGTGGAATATGCTGACATAATATTCATCTATGGTTTCTGTAATGGAAATGGTAGGTCAGCGGAAAGAGAATATCGGCTGCGTTTTCCTGGTCGCCGATGCCCTAATCATAAAACCTTTAGTATGGTGTTCCAGTATGCAAGACAACACGGAAAGTTTCCTACTTCTGCAGTTGTGGAGCGTGTTTTACAACAAGGTGTGCAGGAACAAAACAATATTATAAACGTAGTTCAAGAAAACCCAAATATGAGCACTAGACGAATCAGTTTGGCAACTGGTATTCCTCATTGGCGAGTATGGAGAACCCTAAAAAGAGAACGTTACCATCCATATCATATCCAGCAGGTACAGCGTCTTCAACAAGGCGACGATATCCCCCGCCTGGCATTTTGTCATTGGTTGTCTAACCATCGCCCAGTCATTTACAAAACCTTATTTACGGATGAGGCACAATTTACAAGGGATGGAGTAAACAATTCACGAAATAATCATAAATGGGCACAGGAAAACCCACATGCGGTACGCCAACGCCCTTCGCAACACAGATTTTCTGTAAATGTTTGGGTCGGACTTGTGAATAGACATTTGATAGGGCCACATTTTTTTGAAGAAAGATTGGATGGTGAAATTTACTTTGATTTTCTTCAAAACATTTTACCGAATATGTTAGAAAATATCGATATAAGAGGCATGTTGTTTCAGCATGATGGGGCCCCGCCACATTTTAACCTTCAAGTAAGAGAACACTTAAACAATGTGTATCCTAATAGATGGATTGGACGCGGGGGTCCACATGAATGGCCACCAAGGTCTCCTGATTGTAACCCTTGTGATTACTTTTTATGGGGCCACTTAAAAAACGAGGTTTATAGCATTGAAATTGAAAGTAGACAACATTTAATCCAGCGCATCGTTACAACCTGCGACGAAATACGGAATAATCCAGAAATGATACGTCGAGCAATTGGTGACCTTTCTAAACGCGCAAGAAAATGCACAGAATGTGGGGGAGGACATTTTGAAAATTTACTTTAGTGTCAATTACGTTTTATTTTTAAACACATTTAGTTATTGTTTTGTTATTTATTGTTAATTGAATGGAAAATATTTTATTTATTTAGATTTTAGTTTGTTCTCTTTTCCAATTTTTATTAAGTATAAAATGTTGATGATTTTCTTGATCAAAGTAACTGGTTGCTTAGGCCTAAATGGTTTAAATTATCTGTCACTTTTATTCTTTGAACAAGCGTACTGTGATTGATTAAAAATTTTGTTATTTCATACCCGATTACTTATTAGGACCACAGTTTTTTACCAAAATGGACCTTTAAAACGTGCCGGAATTAGGATTCACCCAGACCACCTAGGCTCAATAGAATTTTTGCAAATTTTAGTTATAAAACTATTTATTTCACGTGCCTCTCATTTAATAGGGTTCTGTAATCCATTTTCTTGCACATTTAACAATGTATTTAAATAACCACGAAGGTGTAACAAAAAAATGAAATAGGCCATTTTGTTTGTTTTTTCTTGCTCTTTTCGAATATCGTATCGAAATTTCAAAAAATATATACAGGGTGATGTTTTATTGATGCAAAGAAGAAACATAAATTATAGTGAATTCGGACCTGGATATATTTTTTTTATACATGTACCTCTTGGGGCTCGTTAGTACATTAGCCGTACCAAATATGAATCCGTTATTTCATTCCCTGTCAAAGTTATGACAAAAAACAGGTTTGGCCAAAAATTATTTAACACCCTGTAACTTCGTAATGAAGGCCCAATGAGACATTTCTATGGGAGGTTCCGGTTACCACTGATGTTCTCTACCTCCTATTAAGCTATGTCCCTCTCATGATGCAACACCCTGTATTATACACAGCTTTGATTACGAACTTTATGATTATATATTAGGATGGTCCACAATTATATCTGCAAAAGTATTTTTTTTTCGGTTTATGTTGATGATGACCTACTTAACATTACCCATTAAAATGTTGTAACTTAATAAAAAATGGGGAATATAATGCATTTTTATTAAATAATAATAATAATAATAATTGCTTTTATTGATAGATAAATAAATACAAAATGGGATTGGTAAAATTTAAACTAAATATCTATCAAACGGCAGAGTTCGACGGTGAATGGTACAGAACAATTAAAATCTTTTGAAAATTTAGGAAAAATAAAACAAACACATACGATACCATTCACCAGGGTGGGCAATAAAACAATATACACACAATATACAAGATAGGATAGATAGTTATTAGATCCAGAACGAAGACAGAGTTGTAAGGCAGTATATCAAAATACTATTTATACTATTCTACTATACTATTTATTTAAATTGAGAAGCACCTACAATGAGCAAATCTCTAATTTTTTTCTTGAAGGAATATATGGGTAGACTTTTCATGTTATCTGGTAACTTGTTGCATAGTTTAACAATGTTATAACTTAGTAAAGAGCTGTGTTATGCTGGGGATTGTAAGGTGACTTTTACGACGTACGCTTATGTTATGGACGTCTGTCCGAAACTTGATTTTGTAATATAGATAGGATGGTTTTTGTTAAGTTACAACTTTATGGAAGAGGACACTGCTATGCAGTAGTCTTCTGTTTTCGATGTTGAGCCATCCAGTCTCTTTTAAGTGTTTCGTAACATTGTCACTTCTCCTTAAACCATAGATTAATCGGATACATGCATTTTGTATTAATTGCATAGCTGAGATGTGACAGTACTAATGAATCACATAAGGCTGTCTTAGACTTTTTATTGAGAATACCCCTATTACTGTAAATTAATTTGAGATTACAAAATGCTCCTTTTGTAACCATTGTAACATGCTGAGAAAACTTAAGTCGATTGTCTAGAACTAATCTCAAATTTTTTTCATGGACTGATTGTGATAGTACTTCATTGTTTACCCTGATATCAATCAAATCTGAACATCTTTTCCGAGTAGCGTCTCTTCCAAATAGAATTATTTTAGATTTAGAAGGGTTTATTAAGAGACAAAATTCATTAGAAATTGATACTAATGAATCAATATCATTATTTAGATTACTACATGCAATTTGTATATTCCTTTCGAGGAAGGACAGATATATTTGTGTGTCATCCGCATAGAAATGAGGACTAGAATATTTTAGATATTGATAAAATTGAAAAGTATACAAAGTAAATATTAGGGGGCCCAAAATAGAGCCTTGTGGGACTCCATTTTCAATGGTGACAAGTTCTGACTCCAATACTCCCAAAATTACAGATCGAGAACGTTGAATTGTAAAACCTATATAATGAAAGATGGCCAAAAGTAACTGATGTTTTATTCTATCGAAGACTTTGGAGTAGTCTAGCAAAACAAGTAAACACACATTATTTTGGTCTATGGTGGTAAATATGTCATCAGTTACTTTAATCAACGCGGTAGTGCAACTATGCCCAGATCCCGACTGATGAAGTGGTAAAATATTAAATTCATCTAATTGAGATCTAATTTGGTTATTAATAAATTTCTCGAACACTTTTGAGAGACAACAAAGGATACTAATGGGACGTAAATCTTTTAAATCCTCTAGGTTGGTAACCTTCGGTAAAGGAATTACTTGAGATTGTTTCCAAATAACAGGGTAAACTCCGTTCTTTAATGCATAATTAAAAATATGGCTTATATATACAGGGTGTTGCATCATGAGAGGGACATAGCTTAATAGGAGGTAGAGAACATCAGTGGTAACCGGAACCTCCCATAGAAATGTCTCATTGGGCCTTCATTACGAAGTTACAGGGTGTTAAATAATTTTTGGCCAAACCTGTTTTTTGTCATAACTTTGACAGGGAATGAAATAACGGATTCATATTTGGTACGGCTAATGTACTAACGAGCCCCAAGAGGTACATGTATAAAAAAAATATATCCAGGTCCGGACTCACTATAATTTATGTTTCTTCTTTGCATCAATAAAACATCACCCTGTATATATTTTTTTGAAATTTCGATACGATATTCGAAAAGAGCAAGAAAAAACAAACAAAATGGCCTATTTCATTTTTTTGTTACACCTTCGTGGTTATTTAAATTCGTTGTTAAATGTGCAAGAAAATGGATTACAGAACCCTATTAAATGAGAGGCACGTGAAATAAATAGTTTTATAACTAAAATTTGCAAAAATTCTATTGAGCCTAGGTGGTCTGGGTGAATCCTAATTCCGGCACATTTTAAAGGTCCATTTTGGTAAAAAACTGTGATCCTAATAAGTAATCGGGTATGAAATAACAAAATTTTTAATCAATCACAGTAGGCTTGTTCAAAGAATAAAAGTGACAGATAATTTAAACCATTTAGGCCTAAGCAACCAGTTACTTTGATCAAGAAAATCATCAACATTTTATACTTAATAAAAATTGGAAAAGAGAACAAACTAAAATCTAAATATACAGGGTGTTGCATCATGAGAGGGACATAGCTTAATAGGAGGTAGAGAACATCAGTGGTAACCGGAACCTCCCATAGAAATGTCTCATTGGGCTTTCACTACGAAGTTACAGGGTGTTAAATAATTTTTGGCCAAACCTGTTTTTTGTCATAACTTTGACAGGGAATGAAATAACGGATTCATATTTGGTACGGCTAATGTACTAACGAGCCCCAAGAGGTACATGTATAAAAAAAAATATATCCAGGTCCGGACTCACTATAATTTATGTTTCTTCTTTGCATCAATAAAACATCACCCTGTATATATTTTTTTGAAATTTCGATACGATATTCGAAAAGAGCAAGAAAAAGCAAACAAAATGGCCTATTTCATTTTTTTGTTACACCTTCGTGGTTATTTAAATACGTTGTTAAATGTGCAAGAAAATGGATTACAGAACCCTATCAAATGAGAGGCACGTGAAATAAATAGTTTTATAACTAAAATTTGCAAAAATTCTATTGAGCCTAGGTGGTCTGGGTGAATCCTAATTCCGGTACATTTTAAAGGTCCATTTTGGTAAAAAACTGTGGTCCTAATAAGTAATCGGGTATGAAATAACAAAATTTTTAATCAATCACAGTAGGCTTGTTCAAAGAATAAAAGTGACAGATAATTTAAACCATTTAGGCCTAAGCAACCAGTTACTTTGATCAAGAAAATCATCAACATTTTATGCTTAATAAAAATTGGAAAAGAGAACAAACTAAAATCTACTTGAAGGTTAAAATGTGGTGGGGCCCCATCATGCTGAAACAACATGCCTCTTATACCGATATTTTTCTAACATATTCGGTAAAATGTTTTGAAGAAAATCAAAGTAAATTTCACCATTCAATCTTTCTTCAAAAAAATGTGGCCCAATCAAATGTCTATTCACAAGTTCGACCCAAACATTTACAGAAAACCTGTGTTGCGAACGGCGTTGGCGTACCGCATGTGGGTTTTCCTGTGCCCATTTATGATTATTTCGTGAATTGTTTACTCCATCCCTTGTAAATTGTGCTTCATCCGTAAATAAGGTTCTGTAAATGACTGGGCGATGGTTAGACAACCAATGACAAAATGCCAGGCGGGGGATATCGTCGCCTTGTTGAAGACGCTGTACCTGCTGGATATGATATGGATGGTAACGTCCTCTTTTTAGGGTTCTCCATACTCGCCAATGAGGAATACCAGTTGCCAAACTGATTCGTCTAGTGCTCATATTTGGGTTTTCTTGAACTACGTTTATAATATTGTTTTGTTCCTGCACACCTTGTTGTAAAACACGCTCCACAACTGCAGAATTAGGAAACTTTCCGTGTTGTCTTGCATACTGGAACACCGTACTAAAGGTTTTATGGTTAGGGCATCGACGACCAGGAAAACGCAGCCGATATTCTCTTTCCGCCGACCTACCATTTCCATTACAGAAACCATAGATGAATATTATGTCAGCATATTCTACGTTTGTAAGTTGTACTGGCATAGTTAAAATATTTTCACAAGTTTTCACTAACTAAATGCGGATTATTGACACATTAAATTACTAACAAACAATTATTCAACTGTTTAGGAGAT
The DNA here is from genome assembly GCA_963675555.1 of Leptura quadrifasciata. Lineage (NCBI taxonomy): Eukaryota > Metazoa > Arthropoda > Insecta > Coleoptera > Cerambycidae > Leptura > Leptura quadrifasciata. The sequence goes on along the minus strand of OY776676.1, from coordinate 143,598,377 downwards.
TTCTTTTTATTATCTGTCACTTTGAATAAGCCTACTGTGATTGATTAAAAATTTTGTTATTTCATACCGGATTACTTATTAGGACCACAGTTTTTTTACCAAAATGGACCTTTAAAACGTGCCGGAATTAGGATTCACCTAGACCACCTAGGCTCAATAGAATTTTTGCAAATTTTAGTTATAAAACTATTTATTTCACGTGCCTCTCATTTAATAGGGTTCTGTAATCCATTTTCTTGCACATTTAACAACGTATTTAAATAACCACGAAGGTGTAACAAAAAAATGAAATAGGCCATTTTGTTTGTTTTTTCTTGCTCTTTTCGAATATCGTATCGAAATTTCAAAAAAATATATACAGGGTGATGTTTTATTGATGCAAAGAAGAAACATAAATTATAGTGAGTCCGGACCTGGATATATATTTTTTTATACATGTACCTCTTGGGGCTCGTTAGTATATTAGCCGTACCAAATATGAATCCGTTATTTCATTCCCTGTCAAAGTTATGACAAAAAACAGGTTTGGCCAAAAATTATTTAACACCCTGTAACTTCGTAGTGAAGGCCCAATGAAACATTTCTATGGGAGGTACCGGTTACCACTGATGTTCTCTACCTCCTATTAAGCTATGTCCCTCTCATGATGCAACACCCTGTATAAAATATTTTCCATTCAATTAACAATAAATAACAAAACAATAACTAAATGTGTTTAATTGACACTAAAGTAAATTTTCAAAATGTCCTCCCCCACATTCTGTGCATTTTCTTGCGCGTTTAGAAAGGTCACCAATTGCTCGACGTATCATTTCTGGATTATTCCGTATTCCGTCGCAGGTTGTAACGATGCGCTGGATTAAATGTTGTCTACTTTCAATTTCAATGCTATAAACCTCGTTTTTTAAGTGGCCCCATAAAAAGTAATCACAAGGGTTACAATCAGGAGATCTTGGTGGCCATTCATGTGGACCCCCGCGTCCAATCCATCTATTAGGATACACATTGTTTAAGTGTTCTCTTACTTGAAGGTTAAAATGTGGTGGGGCCCCATCATGCTGAAACAACATGCCTCTTATACCGATATTTTCTAACATATTCGGTAAAATGTTTTGAAGAAAATCAAAGTAAATTTCACCATTCAATCTTTCTTCAAGAAAATTTGGCCCTATCAAATGTCTATTCACAAGTCCGACCCAAACATTTACAGAAAACCTGTGTTGCGAACGGCGTTGGCGTACCGCATGTGGGTTTTCCTGTACCCATTTATGATTATTTCGTGAATTGTTTACTCCATCCCTTGTAAATTGTGCCTCATCCGTAAATAAGGTTCTGTAAATGACTGGGCGATGGTTAGACAACCAATGACAAAATGCCAGGCGGGGGATATCGTCGCCTTGTTGAAGACGCTGTACCTGCTGGATATGATATGGATGGTAACGTTCTCTTTTTAGGGTTCTCCATACTCGCCAATGAGGAATACCAGTTGCCAAACTGATTCGTCTAGTGCTCATATTTGGGTTTTCTTGAACTACGTTTATAATATTGTTTTGTTCCTGCACACCTTGTTGTAAAACACGCTCCACAACTGCAGAATTAGGAAACTTTCCGTGTTGTCTTGCATACTGGAACACCGTACTAAAGGTTTTATGATTAGGGCATCGACGACCAGGAAAACGCAGCCGATATTCTCTTTCCGCCGACCTACCATTTCCATTACAGAAACCATAGATGAATATTATGTCAGCATATTCCACGTTTGTAAATTTTACTGGCATAGTTAAAATATTTTCACAAGTTTTCACTAACTAAATGCGGATTATTGACACATTAAATTACTAACAAACAATTATTCAACTGTTTAGGAGATTTCTTTTTATTATCTGTCACTTTGAACAAGCCTACTGTGATTGATTAAAAATTTTGTTATTTCATACCCGATTACTTATTAGGACCACAGTTTTTTACCAAAATAGACCTTTAAAACGTGCCGGAATTAGGATTCACCCAGACCACCTAGGCGCAATAGAATTTTTGCAAATTTTAGTTATAAAACTATTTATTTCACGTGCCTCTCATTTAATAGGGTTTTGTAATCCATTTTCTTGCACATTTAACAACGTATTTAAATAACCACGAAGGTGTAACAAAAAAATGAAATAGGCCATTTTGTTTGTTTTTTCTTGCTCTTTTCGAATATCGTATCAAAATTTCAAAAAAATATATACAGGGTGATGTTTTATTGATGCAAAGAAGAAACATAAATTATAGTGAGTCCGGACCTGGATATATTTTTTTTTATACATGTACCTCTTGGGGCTCGTTAGTACATTAGCCGTACCAAATATGAATCCGTTATTTCATTCCCTGTCAAAGTTATGACAAAAAACAGGTTTGGCCAAAAATTATTTAACACCCTGTAACTTCGTAATGAAGGCCCAATGAGACATTTCTATGGGAAGTTCCGGTTACCACTGATGTTCTCTACCTTCTATTAAGCTATGTCCCTCTCATGATGCAACACCCTGTATATGGCAAAATATGGGGACAGGCATATAGTAGCATGCTTAAACTAATTTTTCTACATCTACAGCTTTGGACTTGAAGGATGAAATAGTTTTAGGTATTTCAGTAGCATCAGTTTCTTTAAATGAGAAATCCGCTATGTTTTCTTTAGTATTAGTTAAGTAATAATTTAGTGTATCAACGTCTACCGGTGTATCACTGTTTGATGAAGCTATAAAATATATATTTATTAATTCAACGATACAACGATTTTTTTGTTTGGTATGAATATCAAAATCAAAGAAATAAATGTCGCTGTAATACGTGTGGAATAGATAAAACATTGGCTGAAAAGAAGGAAAACATTTATGAAAGAGGAACTAAAGAAAGGAAACGTACTTTGAAATCACATAAGGAGATGGAGGAGACTACTATGTTTTTATATAATAGTTTTTATTCTAAATGCCCTTATTCTACGATTATATCTATACTACATGCTACTATTTGTTTATAGAATCATTAGTATTTTGTTTATTTGGATTTTAAATATTTATTTATTTTGTGCAGAGCAGATGGTTGGCCTTACTTGTTCAAGTAGTAACTCTTCTGTTCGTCTGAGGCAGGCGATGAACCAGGTCCACCAACATCGAAAGATATTGACTCACCGCAGGTAAAGACAAGAAAATTGCATTCATATGCTAATATGATAACACCCAAAGTAATTGCTGTCCTTGATAAATGCAAAGTTACTGAAAGAGATGCAGTTATACTATGATAGTTACAGCGGAAGCCTTAGGACATGACTCCAATGAATTATTAATTAATAGATCTACTATACGTCGGCGCCGCTGTTGACTATAAGAAAAAGAACCGAAAAGCTTATAGACAGCAGTCTAAGCTATTTTTATAAGCCGCTGTACACTCTGATGGTAAACTTCTTCCAGCACTTACCGACATAAAGTAGATCAACTTGCTCTCCTGGTAACCTGTGATAATAACAAATAATAATTATCGAGTTTTCCATGTTCAGGATCAGGCTCTAAACAATCTCAAGCCGAAACTCTTCTAGACTGAGAATTGCAGGATTATATGCAAGTTTTCTATCGTGACATAAAAAATTCTAATGTGGGAGATTTAAACTATGTCATTACCTTATTAGAACAGGTATTAATTAGAACGAAATCATCTGTATTTACCTTGCAGGAGCCATATATTAGACCTAGTTTTAAAAAGTATTTGAATTGGCTATTTTTTCTCTGGCTCTAATCAGTTTTTGTTTCTAATTTCTCGATGGGTGTTTTAAAACATAGTTTACCATCCAATTTTGCTCCTTTACACAATTTGTGATTGTCCTTAAACAAAACAACTTAATTTGAATTTGAAATATGTTCCTCGTTAGAAGATACATTTGTTTACTTGTTTATTTAAATCTAGTTATTGTAGAATTAGTCATCGACTTATGGCCTTCACTTGTCCCAATAAATCAGATTACTTGTCATAAAAAATGCTTTACTGCATAACCGAAACAGAAATAGTGCAATAATACGCAACACAGGGAACCCCATAATATATCAATCTGTGGATTCCAACGCTTGAATGTTCTTGGTAATGCTGCAAATCATTTCATGAAACCAAGCGTCACTGTCTTCTACAGTTCATTTCATAAAAAGTGGGAAAGCACAATATTTCAAATTAATTATGGGCAAATTACCTTGTTTAGTAATATTCTGCGGAAAACCCGCAAGATACCTAATCCCTTCTTGGTACTTCGTTTCCCGCCTGTTACAATTTTTCCAGTGTGCTAGTGTGCATAATACATCGTTTTAACGATTCGTCGACTCGTTATCTGCATTAAACGATTAGTCATCCCAATGCAAAGCAAATGCCTCGATCAGATTTGTCAACAACATTAAAATAAATGCATTTCGGAACCGGTTATACAAAAAGGTCAAGAAGAGGAACTCCTCTTTAACAGCCATCTGAAAGATGGCATGTAACAAATTCAAGATTTCTATCTCGTCCAAAAATAATTACTGCACATAACGTGCGCTAAATCGGCTCAATTGTACTGTCTACAACGAGATACCTGTAAAATCCGTCGCTACTGCATTATGGCGTACTGTAACCTCAGTTGGCGATCAAGTGACCGAGGAGCACGTGGGGACTTCGGTGTTCATTGCTTCCAAAGCGGCGGGACTGGCCCTGCTGCGATGTAAACATTGTGAGGGCAATGCCCGTGTGCCCCCTGGGCCCCGTTCCCCTTCGGAAAGATACACATTTCTTTGTGACTGTGTGTTGTGACGTCACGTCTTCAACCGCCACCGCTTGCTGGTTAGGTGCCCAACTATATATGCACTGGTAGAAAAGATGCAATTATAACACAAGGCCTAGGCCATGTAAAGCGGGAAACTGAGAATAAACAACCAACTCTATCGATCAACAATTATAGTTGACGTGCATGACGTGATTGACATAATGTACCAGATAGGGAAGTGTTAATTTTTTAAGAAGTTCTCTGATAAATAACGTTGAAACTGTTTTAATCCGATCTTTATCTTTATTGAAACGCCGGTCTAAAACAACAACAAATCTTTTGCAGGGTAATGCTTAACAATGGAAATATTTGTACATCAATTAAGTATTGAAATAATATCTGTGCTAATATTTAAACATCAGATCACGAATTAGGTTAACAATTTTGTGTAAATAAGATACTAAGATTTTTGATAAATTAGTTTTATAATTTTTTATAAAAGCTTCGTACAAAATTGTTTCGCTTTAACGGTCTGCATATTAAACATATTAAAAACAATTGCTTTTATTTTGCACTTAAAATGTAAGGAGTTTATTTTAACATAATACTTACACAAGAGAAGTAAAAATAATCCAAATAATATTCCAATTCATAATGAAGATAAGAAGTTATTTGGCAATAAAATTAATGAATATTGAGAAAACAATACACCACGTTTATTTTAAATAAAAAATAATATGTATTTTTTTAAAATTTGCTTTTCTGTAAAAGTACTAAAAAGTAATAATGTACAACTGCAAGAAAACCCCATTAACCATTAAAAATACTTTATTTTGTTTAGCTAAGGTGCGCGCACTTTGTACATACTGTTGTCGAAGCCAAAAAAGGCCATCAAAAATAATTTTAAAGTAAATTTTAAAAGTCACAATTTATATATTTTAACATGTTCATACATTAGCATCACAGCGCGGAATAAATACGACGCAATAAACGCTCCAAGACTATATCAACGCTTAGGATCCCGTCCGCCTTGGCATGACTGGGCGGGGACGACACGACGCAGCAGGCGGCCCCAGCCGCTCATTCGGCGCGCGACGTTCAGAACGCCAGCCGACCTAACGCTCAGGGCTCCGTCCGCCCCGATGTCTACAGGATCGCGGCGAGGTTTCAGCAGCAGTCAGTTCACTCCGAGCCTACAACGAGTCAACATCAACAAGCAGTCTACCAGAACTTCAACCATTCTACCAGAACTTCATCCGACGAATCGATACCTAGTACGGCGTCTCAGATACCAGTCCCTGCACTGTATTTGAACCCTGCTAGCGTTAGGAGAAGGACCATATCAGTCGACGCGACGCGAACCGTTCAACGATATTATTTATTTGTGTTAGCTAGTAAAGTTAGGGATAAATTCAGAATTAAACTAAATTGTGCAACGAACGTCGACAGAGTTCTGCTTAACGTTACTATTAATTGGAACACAGACTTTTTATTTCTTCGCGTCGATATTTACCAGGCAAAAGCGCCTGTTCATATGCACAGAGTGGGGTACCTTGCACCAAAAGCGATGCATGTGTATGCCAGCTTACAAGTTGCAACAAGGGGGTAGTAGCAATACCCACCGACACTTCAAAAATCGTAATCAGTCTACAAAATTTCAGAAATCGGCCCTGAGAGCTCGTCCAACATCCAGATCTACGAGAACACCACTATCGAGGCTGCTGGCGCCCATAAAACTTCAAAATTCGCAGTCTCCGATAAAAAACATTTTTATTTTTTCACAACAACACCCCTCATTTCGTAGACAATACGTATAACTCATGGTAGAAGGCAATTATGTGTACAACGATTCCATCCCTTTCATACAATCATGAGTACAATCATACAAAGTGCGCACGCCTTGCTCTTCTTGCAGTCGTACATTATTATTTTTAATTTTTTAGTACGACTTTTTACAGAAAAGTAAGTTTTAAAATTATTTTTTATATTCTACTTTTTAGTCGTACTTTCATTAAATTACTATATGTTATATTTAGGTTAGATTGAGGGTGAGGACGCGGGGGTCGCTGGGGGGTTTATGATATGATTATGATGTGATTTTGATGTGATTGCGATGTGACTGCGGTGTGACTGCGATGTGGCTGCGGTGAGACTGCGGTGTGACTGCGATTTGATTAAGATATGATTAAGATATGATTATGATATGATTCTGATATGATTATGATATGATTAAGATATGATTACGATATGATTATGATACGATTATGATAGATTATGATACGATTATGATATGATTATGACATGATGACATGATTATAATACGATTACGATATGATCACGATCAAGTCAACTTGAATATGGACATTCTCGACAATATTTATTGATAAGGACATTATACCATCTATTGTACCTAAAATCACACCTCACTGCTTCTTCTCTTATGTAAGTTAATTATAATTTCAAAAACAGTTTTAATTTACAAGAAACTCACAATCCTCTTTCGAGTATCATATTGTTTGTTTTATGACGGTAATTAATGAAAAATAAAACGGGTAGTGTAGTGTAGTAGTGGTTCAAGAATTGATCCTTGAGGTATTTCCTATGCACAAATTAGATTTGTGACCATTGCGAATTACAAATTTTGATCTGTTTGTCAGCTATGATCATCTAATTAATGCCACTAGTGGCGTACCAACATCAAACTTTTTAAGCTCATAAATAAAATTGAGTGGTCTATACGATGAAAGGCTGCGGAACACATACTTTGTGAACGCAAGGTATTACCACACTAGTCTAAAATTCCTGGAATGGGCGGAATTAACGCCTAAAGACATAGATAAATTAGCCCCCAGGAAAATCACAAGTTTTGCAAAAGTCTTGGGATCCTGAGCAACAACTAGATGCAGGATAAGTCACAAAAGATCTTTTAGGTCGAAGTGAAGTAAGGCTGCTCGAAGCCAAACTACCCCGTAAAACAATCTACAATCTGCAATACGATGAAAGGTATCTAGGAAGTTCATATAAATTGCATATTTATACCTCCTTTCTAAAGTATTAAAAATGTTACAAGGGTTTAATCAAACTTTGTTGACTTTTTATTTATACATGCACATTGTGACAGAAATATACATATAATACTACCTCATGATTTGGAATTATGACAATTATGAAGGTACTATTTTTTAAATGCATATCATTTTTTTATTTAGGAATAAGAAGGGCGACAATCGACAAGTTCCTAATACAAAGTATCAAACTTTGGTTTATCTTCAATACCATATTGCGCTGTAGTTTACAGTTTGTAAAATTAACGATATATTTTTGAATCTCGATCAGACTTTTCTGCCAACACTACAATTTTTGTTATTTATAAAATAATTTATAGGTTTTTTCACTTAAATACGTAATCTAGGCCAAGAAGTGTTGCTAAATTACAACATAATATCGGTTACCACTAGTAAGTTAAGTATATAGTCAAAACAGAAGCATAATTCAGTAAGAAGTAGAATAATAAATGTCCCACGGATCGCAATAACGGTAACGGCAACATTTTAGGCGACATCGACCACCACAATTCGCTGTCCATATTTTGGGAATATAAATAAGATATTCTGCGTTGTTTAATTTCAATAACAAGTGTTTGCCGATAACAAGGTCAAGTTTACTTAGCAGCTTAATATCAACTTCGATATCTATTGGTTTTGTTTTGTCTTTGCTAATATGTTTTCTATGTATTTTATATCAAGGTCAGTTACTTAACTATCAACTGGCTAAAGACCGTATATTTGAATTTCGACTAAGATTGTCCATATACTTGTCACACCACTACTTCTATTTGGTACTGGAAAATAAGTGGTTATACTCCATGAAAAAGTTGCAGAAAAATGCTTAAAACACAAAAATTCTGTGACAGGGATGAAACATGGGTACCTCCTGTCCTCGAAAAACCATCCCCATTTCACATTTTTTCCATTGTAGGCATGCGGATCGATTCTTTGGTCAGGATTCGGGTAGGCCGTATGAAATTTAACCACACTACATCTTATCCACTGTTACCTACTGTCCCTTATTATATATTTTTGGGAAATTATTGAGGCAACATATGCGGACGGCTAGCTGGCTTTAGTCGGAGCAAAGAGTCGTGGATTCGGAGAACTTACCATCATTGAACGTGTAACATAAAAGACAAATATCGTTTTATTTGGGAAAAGGAGCCAACGAAAAATTGATGTTGTTTGGGCAATGATTAGTTGATTTGTCTCTTTTTCTTGTAAAACCAATCTCCTATAATAGACGAGACCGAAATTAATGGTAAAAAAAAATAAATAGTGATTAAGATGAATATATATTACATAAATAAATACATTTTATGATATGAAGTTATATGAAATTGTAAAATTGAATTTCAACAGTAAATCCTTAAGAAAATATGTATGTTTATTGAAATATAATTTTAGTTGAAATTTGATGTTAATAAAATTGTGTCAGCGAAAAAGGATAATTTAATATAAAAAAATAATAGTGAATATGATACCAATCTCCTACATTTCCAAACTGAGTATGGTTGAAGGCAGGAAAGCTCTGGTACTATAGTTGAGGCCCCAATTGTCTCGTAGAGCATCCAATCTAAATATCTTTGGCAATATATTCTTACAAGACGGCGTTTGATTCAAAGGAAGTTTATATGTAGAGATTGTAGAAAACTGTCTAATCTATTTGATTCGTGTAATTAATACAAAATCGAAGGCTTAAACGCCTTGACAAAACCAGAGAAATATTATCAAACCATGCGGCTTGGAAAAAGTAAAACCGCAAACGTAAATGCTAAAAGACTGCTAAGAGCTGTACAGAACTGCTAATAAGACTGCTTAAAGACTGCTAAATAAGACTGATTAATAAGTAAATAAATAAATAAATAAATAACACCACAGGTAATTACGACCCCCTTTATCCCGGAAGGCTCTAGAAGAGCCTTGTGTGGGAGGGGGCTACACATTTAGAGACAAGGGACACACACCCAATATCCGTGTATAGTGGAAAAATCCCTCTCACAGTATTTTCCACTTCCACGACCGGGGATCGAGCCCGGAACTTTTGGGTGAGAGACAAGTGCGCTCACCTCTCGACCACCAGTCATACAAAGTAAGTCTGCTTAATACGTAAAAGTAAACGTAAATGCCGATTTGCAAACTATAAATTGCCAAAAATAAGACAGAAAATAATATTTTATTACCATGTGGTAACATGTAGTATTTTAATTACATATTGAATAAAAAAAAAGAATTTAATTTATTTAGAAATTTAAATTGCATTAAGGGACATAATTGAAAATTGAAATTTAAATGACTAATAAAGAAAATTTGTCTGGTAGTGTTAAACACAATGAAACGTGGAATGAATGTAATATAAATTACTGAGAATCTCACAGTTGAATGTTTGTAGCCTCAATCAGATCAAATTTGGCAGGCAAATGATCACTTCGTGATTTTAACTAATAAGGTAAACCTTTTTATATTACAATCTAAAATATGTACAAATTTGAAAAAATATATTTTACTAATAAAATCGAAAGCTGCAAAATTGTACGAGTGTTGCCATCTGTTGATGGGCGACTTAAGCGCCCAACCTTCTTTTCTAATTAGGTTATCTTACTCAAGTAAATTACATAACCGATTAATATAATGGATAAAGGGAATCTATAATATCTACATACAAGCTTGATAGTGAATAAATTGCATTTATTGCATATAACCTAAGAGCGAACTGCCGTAATAAATCGTTTACAACTGTTTTGTGAGGATTCACAAAATACATTACATCATATAGGATACACCATATAACAGGTTAATGAGAAAGTTACAAAGGTAAGGAAAATAACTACATGTACATAGTAAAAAAAGTATAAAAATGAAATATAAATGTTTTGCAGGCTTGGCATAGATAATTAGTTCTAAAATGTTGTAACAGAGATACATAATAGTGTTAAAAAACATGACTGAGTTCCTAAGATACAAAAATAAGAACATAAAACAATGTGACATAATTTAGCAATTATACAAAGAAAGTTCCTGACAGTTAACAGTCTCACTTACAAAAACTGAATCAAAATGCTATACAGATCTTGCTAAATATAAGTAAAGTACCAGTTATTATATAAAATTGTTAAATGGACATAGGCCATGTAACATCGCTCCCAAGGTTGAAACTACCTCCTCCCCTAATACTAAAATATTCCCAAAAAAATCAAAATGCATGAAAATTTGTTTTTCCTGGTTTCGAGGGTGCTCAACACGACGATAATATTAATTTCTCCCCCACTCTCCACCAACCACCTCCTTTTCATATTTATTGATACTGGATATGTTGGATCGGGGCTTTTAAGGGGACTTCGACATTGTAAATATTAAAAACGCCGATCCAACGATTCCCGGCATGCCCAGTAACAAGAAATATGAAAAGTGGGCGGTTGGTGGGATGTGAGCTCCCTCTAAAACGGAGATAAACAAATTTTCATGTATTTTGGGGATATTTTAGTATTATTGGAGAGGTAAGTTTCAACCCCAGGGATGGATAAAATGTTGTATGGCTAAATTTCATACGGTCTATCAGAATCCTGCCCAAAAACCGATCCGCATGCCTACGATGGAAAAAAACGCGAAATAGGGGTGGTTTTTCGAGTTTGGAGGTAGTTATTGAGGAGTGGGAACCTTAAAAATATCACCATGGTGTTCAACGTCCTCGAAAAAGGGGGGTATCCATGATTCACCTCTGTCATAGAACTTTTGGGGTTTTTTCAACTTTTTCATGCACTAATATGCAAATCTAGAAAGTGTTGACTTTGATGTGTTTTTTGCATAAATTAATGTATCCAAATTTAATCAGAATGGATAGTTTTCATAGAGATGCACTGTATACGGAGGACGTCAAGAAAGCAACTTACTTGAAAAAAAATACAATCGCGCCTCTATGAGCATCAATTTGTAATTAAAATGTCATAATTAATATCTGAGATGCTAACAACTTCCTCTGTTAAATCGTGGGAAATGTAACGTAGATGCAATATATTACTATATATTTCTAATAATACATTTCAAGTCTATTGCATATTTCCTTTTTTTACAAAGTTGTGAAGTAATCAATATTTCCAAAATACGTAAACTGGAAATATTAATATAGATAATTATTGTTTAATAAATGTTGTCGAAATAATTTCAAGTGCTATACACACAATATGTATGTTTGGATTTGCCGGGGTGGGATCGCATAAAGACGGTGTAAGTTAATAGAAGATATGCGATTTGATTTACTACTTTTTCGCTTTCAAATCGGCATTTGTTGCGACGCTTCATTTTGGATAAGATTATTTCTAAAAACGTTCTTCGCTTTCACTGTACTGGATACCCGAAGGTCGCTGACTTTGTGGATTCATCCCAGCCGGCAAGCTTGGTGTGGGTTGATGACCTGGAATAGTAAGCTCCGGTGGCCAAGGGTAACTCTGTTTTGTTTTGTTCTGACATGTCATATCGTGGATTTTGTGCGCACGGTAGAGACGTTTCGCAATTGTGCTGCAACCTTACGATCTTCGAGATCACAGCTGATCTTACACTGTACTGTACTTATCACGCATAATGACTGTGATATCTCGATGTTCAAGGATACTTTTAACACACCTTTGAAATTTTAAGTGGTTATATAAGTAATTTAAATATTCATAGTGTGACATTTTAGATAATGCGCTATCGTTAACATTGGATTTCACCTTGGATGAAATAAATGGATTACAAATAGACGCAATCCTCATAAAATTAGCGTAATCCTACGGTTTCGCCGTGAATTTTAATATATTTTTTTATTTGCTAGTTTGGAGAAAGTTAACATATATTTATACTTCAAGGCATTCCACTAATTTATATTTACCATATTCTAAAATTATTGATGAAATTGCCATCGTTAGGTAATTTATTGTTACTGACAATATGCCAATCTCTTTAACCAATAATAAACCTGTTTTCTAAGACTTGTCAATATGAAAACATTTGTCATATTACTTTTCGACAGATAAAGTTTATCTACGCATAGAAGTGCGCCTTTCAGAGATAACTTTCAAAACAAATCATTTGCCCCACGATATTTTTTAAATGAGTAAACAACTTCATTCTAAACTTTTGCTGCTAAATATATTTTTTAAATGTGCGTTTCTATGTTGGCTCGGACGCTTATTGTAGAGGCAGGTTGCCTTGCGCTCATGATATCTCAGCGTCCTTGGCAAGGCGACACGTGCCAATGTTGAAACGCAGTACGCGATTTCAAAGCTGCCTGCTACTTGCAGTCCACGATGTTTGCACACTGGCTAGGCTAGCAGGGTTTGCAGAGAGGACTCCAAATAATTGAAATGATTATGCTATTATGGGTCGCTGATCTTGTAGACGAAAATATGCCAATCACGCGAATTGTAATCTCTATTGGTTAGTAACTCGTTTAGAATTTTATTCGATACAATGTCGGACATAATTTGGATAGCGACAATACTTTAAAAATCAATTCGGGTTAATGAAAATTGTCAGGGTTCTAAAAAACAATCTAATATGAACAATAAATGAAAAATTTAAGGTTGAAACGGTAAATCTTGGAGACGTAGATTTTAATTATTTTAATTTTATTTATTTATTTAAATTACAATAATCCACGGGACTACAGGTAGATAAGGACAAAATTAGATAACACAAATATAAAGAAAAAGAAAGGACAATAATTTAGACAGTACATAGTTTTTAAGAACTGAACAAAACTCATGAAATAGTAAACCAAGTGTGTAGTACAATTAATCTATTTTATAGAATGTATAAAACAAGCAAATATATCAAGTACATCTGCATACATAATATGATAATTATGTAAAGTATATACGAACTTAATTGAAGCCGTATAAAAACTAAAAGCCGGCAAAAACAGTCGGCATTTATTTATTGTAAATATTTTACCTTTTATATAGTAGTAAATATTCATGAACATGAACAATAACTAACTAAACTCCTACGCTTGATATTATAATAGGTATTTATGCACTGCACTGGCATATTGGCATCACATCTCAAGTCCACGTTGACTTCTGAGAAACGATTTGCGAGTTTTTTTATGCTAGTAGGCCTGTCCGTTTTATTATCTTTAAACCAGTGCAGTCGTAGATGGTTGATTCAGGCTGATTACATTGCCAGTCTCGGACTCGCCTGCACAGTTTCAACTACTATTCGAATCTCGATACCATTGCTAAATATATAGGACAAAATATCAAGTTCAGTGCGCACGGTCCTGTGCTTTAACACTGACCAGTTTCAATTGTACTCGTATAATGTATATCAGTCATTCAATAAAATGGTGATACCGTGAGGAAATTAGTACGGGGTGCAGCAGGTAGGTAGGTAGGTAAGTGAAATGTTAGATCTTAAATTTACTTTATAGAAACACGATATAAGATCCTTGATACAATTGACTCTGAGCTTACTTCATTGTTTATGATTTTGTGAAGAAATATAATCGAATGCATGATACGCTTTTGATATGAACTGCTTAATTCTAATCTCGCCAACAGCATATCATGGATATGATGAGTTCTATCCGTAACAAAGCGTAAAGTTTTAAGTTATTTGAATTGCACTTTATTTAATTGAGCTGTATAGGACATGTATAAAGGACTACAAACCACTGAGGAATATTCTAGTTTGTAGTGGACAAAGGCAATGGGCAATGTAAGGAATATTTAAAGTTTTTAAATTGCTAAATTCCCTAGTTTTACGCGATAGAAATCCCAAACTCTTATACGTCGACTCAGTGGTGTAACGGATACGTTCATCGAATGATAACTTGCAATCAAAGTGGCACTAGTTCTTTAAATTGGGTGGATCTATTCAAAGCCACACTGTCAAGCTGATAGTCAAATATTTAACTGGTTTTACGTCGAGCATAGGACATAATATTGCATTTACTGACGATTAAGTTTAAATGATTTTTGCATACGAATCATTAAATTCAACCAAATTATCCTGTAACTTTACACAGTCTAAAATGGACTTTATTTCAGTGTGAAATTTAAAATTATCCACATAAAGTAGATAGTTAACATTAAATAATTGTGTTACATCCCTAATAAATATGACGAAAAGTAACGGCTCCAGAATTGAACCTTGTGGAACTTCTGAGGATTGTGAAAACATTTATGATATTGACCAAACTGTGACCTATCATTTAGACAAGATCTAAATACTATGAACAAACTGACAGACTACCGAATGTATCCAATTTTGACAGCAACAGCTGTAGTCGAGTGGGTCACAGGCTTTAGAGAAATCAGCATAAATCACATCTACTAGATCTTCTTTGTCCAGGACTTCAGAATTATACTTAGTTTTCTCCACAAGGTTCGAGATAATAGAGCGCCCAGACATATTGATGTAGGAATATTATGTTTTCTGTATGGAAGTATATTTGATAATATATAATAATTTTTAAAACTTTGGTCTGTAATTAATAAATTCGCTTCTTGTGCCTTTTTTGTACACGAGGCATATGCTGCTTTCTTTCCACAATTAGAGAAACAAAAAATCTTAGGATAAAATTATATATTATGTGGAGCAGCTTGGCGAATATTAATAAGAAGGCAGATATTAAATCTAGATCTAGAGTAAAATTTCCTTTAATTTCTGTGATACCACTAATTATTTCATTCTTGCTAATTTCAGGTATATATAGGGTATTTCACTTTCTTTTCTTTTCTTTTTTTTCTTCTAGGAGCTGGCTATCTGGTGCACTGCATTTGTTTTTTATTAACATAAAAATACGTCAGAAAAATAGTGAAAGCGTTGACAATTTCATTGTTTGTTTAGATTTTATTATGCCCCATACTGGACGACCGCATATATATTTTTTTCAATATCACTCTCATTCATAAAACTATGCACATGAACAAGAAAGATGATAAAACATATTCTTCAACACATACAGAAGACGACGTATATCTCAAAGTTAATAGCTATATACCAACTTTAATAAATCTCATTCCTGAAAATTCAAACTGGCCCTCTTCCCAGAGATCTTTAAGTTTCATTCAATATTCCATTATTTTTGTTTCGACGCAGCTAAAAATAAGCAACCTTACAAATCGTTCAAATAGTACGTAATAAAGCAACTTTAAGCAAATGTCATACATTAAAAAGTATTTAGATTAATGCGGAGATAGTCATTATCTCGCGGTGATAGAATTAATCAAGCAGTCTAGCACAACCTAAAAAGACAGGCGAGTCTACACATTATATAATGTTGGGATATGTAACTAAAATAATCAGTATCCATGGCCTACAAACAGCCCACACAAGGTCGCCTAATGCCCCTCAGACTTTGATCTTCATTAGTCATTAGCAAAAAACAGTTGGATGCCAAAATCTATAACAGCGCTGTTAAATGGGGTCTTCTATTCAGAGCACTATCCGAATCTGTTGTTAAAGGGGTTAATTTTGACTGCTTATAAATTTGAAACCGACATTTGTAAGGGTGAGTTTTTGAAATTGAAACGTAAACTATAAAGTTTGGGAAGACGATATACACACTTTACGGGCTGTTCTCTTCATTGAGGTTGTGTTAAGACGAGATTAGTAAAGTTACACAGAAAGTACACATAAAATTGGCAGCATAAAGTCGGATGCAGTTGCAGTTCTCTACCCACAACACAACTACTCGCGTTAGGACTGGAGCAGCCTGTCAGCTTAAAACCTTGATGGAAGCACGTAAATAGTTGTGACCTTGCCTAGTCGTTTGTTTCGTTGGATACGAGGCGTCACAGTTTTAATGATCGCCGGCCGGCGTTTGCTGCACCGCACCTAACTTAATCTATTCTGTCATGCAATTGCGTAATACTTATTATCGGCGTTGCGAGTTGTATTCGCTCCCGTCCACGAAGGTGACCGTTTCCTCTGAAATTCAGACTATTTTCGGTGTTCAGTATATTCAGATTCTCTCAGTTCGCTAACGACAAATGCCAGAGTGAAGCGTTTGCCCACATAATGCACATTTTGCATTGCATTCTTCCCTAGTCAACCAATAGCGTCCATTTCGATAAGAACACAAAATATTGAGGTTATGATTTGAAAATTGGTACATCGAGATTCGAAGTCCGACGTTAATAGCCACCAACTTGAAAAGCGCCCACCAAAAAATGTGTTATTGTAATGTTATAAACAATTATTCTTATTAAATGAGTACATATAATTTTTAACCAACCATACGAATGATGTAGCATTATTCAAACAGCTGTTGTTATTCTCGTAAAAAGTGGTTGCCTCCCAGCTATTTCTAGCCAAGACGGTGCACCCTCACATTTTGCTGTGACTGTGATATGTTTCCTGGTAGTTGGATAGGTAGAAGAGGTCCAATGATAGAGTGGCCTACTCGGGCACCATATTTGACTCCTTTAGACTTTTCTGTGAGGGTATGGGGTATTTGAAGCTGAAAATCTATGCACTAGATCATTTATGACAAATGATTGTACAAGAATGTCAACACTTAACGCCAGAAGTTTTCAGCAATATTATACGTGACTGCATGAAAGTCAATAGAAGTCAGTTTGAATACCTAGCAAAGTAATTTTCGCTATTGAACAAATATTGCTTTAAATCTTTTTTCAATTTAAAATAATATACACTATGTCTCACTTTTCATGACTCCCATATTATAGCTCCCTTATTAACCATGCGACTTTCTTAAAATTTGGGTGGCAGGTACTTACCCATAAGGAGATTTTGCCACGGTAAAATATTTAAAAATACACCAGTGGCGTTCGTAGTTATGAAGAAAAGTGGACCTAATTTTCCAAAAAAGACATTATGCAAAGTTTTAACTGTAAAACAATATCATAATCTTATTTGTCGTTATCAAAAACCTACCAGTACCGAATTTCAAAAAGATACTGTATGTGGTGTTCATGTAGTAAGTAAATAAAACTTCACCTTTAAGCAATTTTAATGATAACCACCAGATGTGCAACTTTTACGAAATTTCACCGATATCCAATTGTTTTCTAAAATCACACTAATAAGGTTAGAATTTGACCCACCTTTTACATGATGTTTGTAAACAAAATAACAGCAAAGTATATTTTCTGTGGGACTAAATTTCTACATTTGCCTTTTGCATTTGCCATGATAATTCAAAATTACTTTGAAGTTTGGGTGACATTTCATTATTTTTGTGTTTACACAAATTTAAGTCATTTTTTTTTATTATTTAATAATGGCACGTTTAACAGTCGTAAAAATGGAAATAATTCGTATTGTAGGTAAAAATATATCATTCGCAGAGGCTACAAGAATTTTTAACGTACGGCATCCAGAGCGAGCAAATAACCACGTTAAAACAGTAGAAATTACTAATAATTTGTTAAACGATACCGGTAACCGAAAACCTAGGTCAAGAAAGTATGTTATAAACCATAATGTTAGACATCCCTATGCCGAACTTATAACTGCAGCGTTTAGGCTAGATCCTCATGCCAGTATCAGAAATGTAGCACGTCATTTAAACATTGACAAAACTAAGGTATGGAGATGCCTAAAAAGAAACAGATTATCGTTCAAATCGAAGTACCTACATACTTTATTCGAAGGCGACAATTTGAGAAGACTAGATTATTGTTTTTGGGCACAAGGAAATTGTTAAACTTTCTTGAAGGGGATTTTACTGATATTTTGGATAACATGCATCTTCAAATAATTCAGCATTTAATACTGCAACAGGACGGAGCACCAGGTCATAATGCGAACGTTGTTCGTAACTGGCTTAACATACATTTCCCTCTGAAATGGATAGGTCCAAGAAGTCCTCTTTAAGAATGGCCACCCCGGTCTCCGAACACCAAAAGACTTTTACTTTTGAGGGCGTATTAAAAATTTAGTATGCAAAGAGAGCTCAAAACTATAGGATAGAATAAGAGAGCTTACCTACAAGTGACACCTGCAGAATTACGTAAAGTCGTACGGCACAACAGAAAAGTTATAGAAAAATGTATTCACATTGATGGAGGATATGTAGAGCAAACTGTGATTTAGTTATCTACGTAGCCCTTATTATGTATTGAATGTTCATAAATTAAATTTGTTTAATATTTAACTTTTTTGCCTCCACGTCAATCATTGTTTAATTAAGTAAAGCTGACTAATGTCAGAAATCGAAAGCCTTTCTTCCTCCATCTTAATTAACTCTTAATTGCTACCAAAAATAAAGTTATGATTCTAATAATTGGCCCTTTAAAAAGTGAAATTTTATTTTTTTACTATATGAACACCACATACACTATCTTTTTGAAATTCATTACTGGTGGATTTTTGATAACGACTAATAAGATTATAGTATTGTTTCACAGTTAAAACTTTTCCTAATATCTCTTTTTGGAAAATTAGGTCCATTTTTTTTCATAACGACGAATGCCACTGGTATATTTTTAAATATTTTACCGTGGCACAATCTCCTTATGGGTAAGTACTTGTCACCTAAATTTTAAGAAAATCGCATGGTTAATAAGGGAGCTATAATATAGGAGTAATGAAAAATGAGTCATACTGTATAGCTCACAAAATATTCACTTTAGATCCCCACATTTATACATTTTTGTAATAACCCAAGAAGTGTGCCATTTAAAAAATGCAGGGGTGATTCTGGGTGTGAAACTAATCCTAGGTCTATTCAAAAGAAAGCGTGGTCCCTCTATTATTTATTTTTGACGTGTTTTTGTTTTTTTTGCAAAATCATTAAATCCGAAATTTAAGGTCGCAAATACATTTGTTCTTACTGAATGGGGCTGGGGATTGGTCATGGTCATCTGCAAACATCACATTTTTACTGGAAAAATGTTTAAAAAAAATATATCAATAAACGATAGAAACCCCAAAAGAGATTCTTGAGGCACACCATAAACTGAAATCTTTAAAATTAGATACTTTCTGCGTTTCGTTAAATAATAATACAAAAGCCAGGAATTCCTCCGCCTGGAAAGAGATTCACAAGCTCGGATTATCACATTATAAGGTACGCGATATAATAAATATCCTAGTTTTAACATGCCTTAAATCATCAGATATATAAACGAACCGTTATTTTCGCCCTTCGCAACTTATCCAGTATTATATCACAGACTATTATAACTGTTAAGCTTCCTTGTGAGTATTGCAGACTGATAAGGAGCTTCGGATATTTCAGAAAAAAGTGTACTTAAACTAAATATTTTTCAAATATTTTAATATGACTGAATAAATACTGAAAATAACTTACTCTACTAAATTCTTACTCTCACGAGATCTTATTCTTTCAAAGAATGTCCTAAAGTGGCCTATTGCCATGACGTAACATGCTCCTGTCCCTAGTTTCGTAACTTTAAATAGTGTTGTAAATTGAAATTAATTTATTTTACTGATATTACTGAATATTATATAAAAGTTACTCACCGGAACAGTCAATTTTTACGAAGCGAAATGCTATTTAAATCTCTTTTAATATTGATGTAACGTTTACTAACTCTTACTTTCTCTTTCTCAGGAAGAAGTGTTAAAGATTTATCGATTATTGCAGAAAATAGAAATCTCTTGAACATTCTTTAAACGGCGAATTAAAACGTTTCTGTTTCTATTCCACCGTGCAAAAAATAATTAATAATAACTTGCGCTGTGACTATGCACAGGACAGGCAGGACAATACACGGAATATGTGTTACCTAAATAAGTATTATACAATTCGTAATAACCGAATCAGATATAAATTGCGCTCCAAATAATTATCACACCGAGTAGAAATTTCTTGCTAAAATGTGTTTCAAATTCTTTAACTATTTAGTAATAAAACGTAAATTATACTAATAACATTGCAATTAAATCTGCAATTGGGTCACGCTTATAGCCTGCATGCATGACTTTGTATTCTTTACCGTTATGCAAAATAAACATTTGTGAAATAACATCGATTTATCTTTAATTATCTATAAAATGTCTTTCAGAAACATTATGGCGGTATATTAAATGCAGAATTGCTAATTAGAAACCTGTCGGAGGCCCCAGTTATGATCCGAAATAAAACAATTTTGGCAGCTACGGATTTTTACAATGTTTACTTTGACATAAAGTACTCGAACTACATACTTGAAACAGTTTTGACAAAATACTTTTATCGGAGTTATGATTGTTATAATATATATCATCAAAGCAATATTCAGCTCTACCACTATTTTTGCTCTTGGAAAATGATTTATTTATATCCCGGAATTTACTTAAAAAATTGAATAGATGAATCCACATATTGCATACCTGGTCTACTACAGATCTACTGCGATTTATTTTTATAGTAAGAATTGTGGTTTTGTTATAATTCATTTGTGGCGGTAATTAGAATCAATAATGAAATGAAATTCTGCACACGCTTGGGACTACTTAAACGTTTATAGTTGTAGTTGCTTTCCAAGTCCAAGAACAGAACCTTGTGGTGCGCTAGATGATACTGTTTTTAAGAATAATT
Organism: Leptura quadrifasciata; assembly: GCA_963675555.1. Taxonomy (NCBI): domain Eukaryota; kingdom Metazoa; phylum Arthropoda; class Insecta; order Coleoptera; family Cerambycidae; genus Leptura; species Leptura quadrifasciata. Next base: position 143,577,073 of record OY776676.1, on the reverse strand, counting down.
TTTCAATTTCAAACACTCTTAGGTACATCTTATTTCCAGCAAGCGTCACACTAAAACAACCCCAATTTAATTAGCCTACTTTGATGAGTAGCATAATACGTAGATCTTTATTTTATCCAGACTAACTTTTCTATTTTGTTCCATTATGTAAAGAAGCTTTATATCTTTCTGGCAGAAACTAAAATGAAAGCTTCATACAAAACACAAGCATACAAAATAAGCGGCAAATTAATGTTTACCTTCTTTTTTCTTGGAATATCGTCTGGATAATAGTCCATAACAATTCCTTCATCGGAGACCGAACTAGATGAAAGGGGTGCGGAATGAGGCGAATATGCTCTGGGTGGTGGCGAGGGCGTCGATCTATAAGATGCGGAGCTGCTACTGCTTCCAGGAGAAGTACTGGCGTATGAGAATGCTGAAATGAGAGAATGAAACTAGTAGTTTTGAGAGTAGTGGATTTAATTAATGAAATAAGAGAATTAATCAACAATAATTAACAATGAAAAAAAAAAACGTGCAACCAGACAAGCGCCGAATACGAGTTCTAGATACAAGGTGCAAAAATTGCCTTTCCTTTCACCTCTATTTCACAAACAGTAGGCTAAAAATATGAATCACATTACTTAATAGTACTTTTATTTCTTTTTGAAATTGTATATGTTCCTAATGTATATAGAGTGTCCCAAGTTCCCAACCACAAATCGATAAGAGGGTAACGTGACCTTTTACTTGTAGTTTTTGATTTTGTGGAAAGAAAATTTAAAGAAAACCAGTTTCTTAATTAGTCGACCTTTCGTGTTTATTTGAACACATCCTCAGGACTCTGAAGACAACATAAATTGCATTTTAGACAATAAATTAATAATTTTATAAACATATACAACACGTTAAATTAAATTACTTAAAGCTTATAAATTATCCAACGTATCCACATTTAATTATGGTTTTCCTTGTAAAACATAAAAGGTAGTAAATAAGCATAAACTTATACAGTAATGATAAATACGACAAAATTTGGAACAAGCAATGAACAACTAAACAGTATCGAGTATAATTATTTGAGCTCTAGGTAGAAAACATATTTGAATGTAAAAACTCCTCATCAGATATCTGTTATAATATTGAAATATGAGGTGTTTAGATTTTCTATGTCTGATCTTTTATTGACACTTTTGTTACTTATTCTTTATCATTACTGTAATTTAGTTTAACATGTTTTGAGATGTATATTGAAGTACCCCGTATATAGCCAATACACAAATTTAATTTTTTCTTATATATTTTCCAAATTCAAGTAATAAGTCATTTTAGATAAATGAAAAATACATGTATGTAGTCATTTAGTATTTGAATACAGTAAAGTTACCAGAAATGCATTTTAAAATAACATTCTTTTAAAGCAACATAAGCTATACATTTTTACGAAAGAATTCAACTAAAGAGAACCTGGTAATAGTATTTGTTTACAAAGTGGGAGATAAATTTCAAGTACTTTTGTTGCACCACATAGGGTGAAATCGCCTACCCTTTTCTATCTTTTGAATACAAAGGACGGAAATATAAAGAGTTTGGGTGAGGAACTACGAAGCAAGTATTGGAATTTATAATGAAACATTTCCAAGCGCGTGACCAAAAGTCCGAAGCTTTCCGTAGAAACTGTGACTGTTCGCTGGACTCCTGGAGATTGCAGTTGAAACACACCTGAGTTACATCGCAGAACTTTACTGTTCGATGGACTCATTGAATTATTTTGTGGTCATTTTGCCAAGTAATGTCACACAAAATGCCCTCTACGTCTACACCATCTTATCTGACTGTTTAACACGCAATTTGCACAACGCCAACATAATTTGATAAGTATTTTTACTTAATTAATTCTCAGATTATTATTGAACCTGCATTCTGGATACGGGGGGGGGGGTTAAATTGACGCATTTGTGGTACTAAAATAACACAGATTTTCTTCCTTTATGAAATATTAGCTTTGATTTTTAACTATAAGACAGGATAAGATTATATTACAATTTACGCAGTTATGATTTCATTCTGCTGAATATCTTACTAGGGAAATTTTGCGTTTGCAAAATAACAAGTTTATATTCAAGAACTACATATTTAGAGCTTATGCAATAACAAGGTACTTTATCACAGACTAGTCAAACTTCATGTCTATCATTATTCTGCAGTTTTTATAAAACAAACAGTTGACTCTCGTGTCTCACGTCACGTAGGGTTTTTAAGAATACTTTATATTTAAAGTACACTGGGAATATTTTCCTACTGTAATCACAAGGTTGTCTGATTGTTGACCATTTTCCTTAGAGTAAAATATTATAGTTACATAAATTCGGCGTATTATGCATTAACAAAGGTTTGAAACATTGACAACGGCCAATTGGCTGGTTCGGTTCTCAATTGGGGTAGTTACAACGTGGGCTGGTCAATATTTCAGGCAATAGTCTGGTCACTTGTTCAATTGAAGGGTGATGCAATACCACTTTCTTGCCTTCGCGGATTCGCGGCTTCGTATGGTTGACAATCATAGGCAATCTTCTGGTTGCTTTTCTGTTTAGTTACTGTAGGAATATTTCCCTAGCATACTAAAAGATTTTGCGTGAGTGTAAATTCTCACCTCAGCAAGATTAATATGATTATCTGAACTATTGTTCATACTTTACTCTTAATCAATAAACAGTGTAGCTATACACGAACATGGCATGATTCTTGTGCTCTGTTTTGCATTAAGTCAATTTCATCATAGATACTGCTAACAATTCTAAATACCAATTATCATTACTTAGCGATTGCTAACAACTTTAATTATAAACCATTATTGCCTAGTGATTGCTAACAACTCTAATTATAAATCATCATTACCAGGCCGTTGCCATTTCATCATAGTTGTTGCTAATATCACAGGTTCAATCATATTTTAATCGGCTATTTGCTGCAGCTTTGATTACAACTGCAGAATAATGATGTACAAACATGACATGATTCTTGTCCTTTGTTTTGCATTCGATTCATTATTTAGTTAATGCTAACAACTTTCTTTAATTATAAATCATTATTATCTAGTGATTGCTAACAATTCTAATTATAATTTATCATTACCAGGCCGCCGTTGCCACAACTCTAATTACTATTAAAATAATTCAGAACGCTTTTGTATAACTCAGTTCTTGCTATTGCATCAAACCACTCAGCATATCTATAGTATGGTGATTACTATAGCTACGTAAATTTTCCTATTATAATATTTAGACAATTGTCTCAAATCCTTCAGATAAATAAATAGTAAGTAATTTACTGGTAATTACACAGATAATTATCTATATATATTTATATATTAATTTATTGTGTAAAATGTAATTTATGTTGTCTTCGGAGCCCTGAGGACGTGCTCAAATAAACATGAACGTCGACTAATTAAGAAACTGGTTTTCTTCAAATCGATTGAGCTTGTTCCTTGTTCTCACAAAATCGAAAACTACAGGTTAAATATAAGGGTCACTAAACCAATTCAATATCTTGTTTTGTAAGACATAATGTCCTGTAAAAAACATTGGAGTTTCCGTAAACGTTCCTTTTCTAGCTTCATTTAAAACTATAATTCTGTTGCGTGTTTATACCCTCCAGTAAACACCCTGTACGTAGGTTCAATACATCGCAACAAGAATCTTCACAAACCACTACTTTTTTCGTCGCTTAAATTACAATAATCAATCCTTAAAAATATCACAACTATTATAATAATAATAATCTAACAAATTCAGTACTTTAAATCACAACTTGTTGCTGTTCTTTTTCATCTAATCAATTGTTCGTCTAATATAAAACTCTCCATATCAGAACTGTACTGTTACTGTATACTGAACTGAACTGCCCGCGCCGGATTCATCTCTTATATATACCGTGGCAGGTACTCGAATCCTCTAGAATCATCCAGGTGTTTCTGACCCTTTCGCGTGTATTATGTGCTTATGTAGTTCGCCAGTTGGCCCAGAGATGGCGCCACTCTATCGGCCGTTAACCAAACAGGTCTTCCTTCATTCTGTTCCAGGGACCAATTTCCCTCCCCTCTCCGTCAGAGGGCAGCACATAACAATACTATCTTTGTACGGCGATTACCCAATAAAAATGAGTTTAGTATTGAAACTCATTGGCCATTGTGTAATAAAAATAAGTACGCATATTAGTTCAAAAAGTAGAAGTAGTTAAAAATAAAAAAGCCTACATTTTAATTTTATCGTTGACTTTATCATAATGAGGCTAATATTAATTTCTTTTAAAGCCCAGAATTTTCTGCAAGAGCTCCAGATTGCAGGAATGTGCATTATTCTTTATTAACATCACATGACTTCTCCAAAAAGAAAATCCAGTCGGGACAGCCAGTATAATTCGCAACTTAACCCATATATTGTTTGGCGTACTTAAATAAATTGATATTCATGCTCAAACTAAAAGTGTAGGACCTAAAAATACAGCCCGAAATGATTTTCATGGTTATTTATAGTCACTTTTTCAGGTCACTGATATTGAATACCCCTCGGATCTAAAGTTCGTTTATACGACCACTCATTTGCATAATATTTGCATACCAACAAAAACCGTACGAGTTAACAATGACACTTTCGTACACACTTTCATCCTAGAGTTAGGAACATTATCCTTTTAGAAATAATTTAAGTGGTATTTTCAACCAACACCACTTTTGACATTAACAAGTCATTTCCACGAAAGTCTCGCAGGGGATTAACATAAGTGAAACAAACAAATAAATATTTATGTTTTTTATTCTTTTTCGGTTTTAAACGACTAATTTTAAAAGGTCATGTATTCAACATTGCACGTCATCATGTAAATAAAACGATTATATTTTTAAATTAATACCCTCGTATTTAGGCTCAATGTTGGACACGTCAAACTGAATAATTTGACTACAAATACGTATATTTAAACACATTTTTACTTCCACGTCCAGTGAAAGTATAGTAAGGTAAAAAAAAATTTTTTTGTTGAAATAGACTTAAAATGTCATAAAACTTCGAGATTTTAAAATTGAGCAAAAAAAAATTCCTGTCGGTCTGTCTGTCTGTAACTTTTTTGTGTGCACGTTTACTCTGGAAGCTTTTATAATATTGACTTGAAATTTGGTACACTTATGTATTGTAACGAGATCTGGAACTAGATTATATTTTTATCTAATTCCGTTGGAGGGTTCGGGGGTAAATGGGGTAAATAAGGGTAAATAGGCAAAGCAAGCAGGTAAGAGTCCATAAAATTGCAATTTAGGGCATGTACGAAGAGTCAAGGTCTCAAAATGTTTTTTGGCATCAGCCACCCTTCCACCCCCACTGTCAAACCCCATACAACCCCCACACTATTGTGAAAGGGAGTAAAAAATTAAATGGGGATTTAGTGTGTGTACGAGAACCAAGGGCCTTTAAAATTTATTTTGGCATTAGTTACCCCTTCTACCACCCACATTGCCACCCCCACCATATTGTTTAAGGGAATAAAAAATTAAATTGGGATTTAGTGAGTATACGAGAACCAAGGGCTTCTATTTTTTTTATATTTGCCACCCCCTCTATCGCCCCCACTCTATTATTAAAGGGAATAAAATATTACATTGGGATTTAGTGTGTATAAGACTTGGCTATAAAATCTGGATGTGAAAGTAGTGCTTCCTTGGGCAGCGGTTTTTTATATTGTAATCACTTTTCAAGTCGAAATTTGATTTGAGGTTCTAGTACAAAATCAATATCCTGAAGCCTTTGTTGATAGAATTTTCATAAATGTTGAAAATAGGGACAATCAGGTACGACAAAAACCTGAACGTCATTATACAGCAATAATTCCTTATGTATACGGACTATCGGAAAAGCTACGCCGTATAGGTGACAAATTTGATGTTAGGACGATATTTCAAACGGGGAACACTTTAAGATCTATTTTAACAAAAACAAAACCGATAAACAGGGAGCAGAATTCAAAAAACTGTATTTACAATATCCCGTGCGAATGTGATAAATGTTATGTGGGTGAGTCATCCAGACCTTTCAGTGTGAGGTTGGATGAGCACAAGAACTACATTAGAAAGAATGAAATTCAGAAATCAAAGATTTGTGAACGTGCTTGGGAAAACGGACATAGAATAAACTGGGACTCGGCAAAAATTTTAACAAAAGAAACAGATACCAAAAAAAGAAAAATTAAAGAATCAGCAATAATCTTATTAAATGAAGATAAGTGCGTATCGAATTGTTCTGTAGATATTTGTACAACCTGGCTACCAATGTTAAAAGAAGAACTTAACAAACTCAACATTATCTAAAAAATATCATCAGTTCTATGTTCTGTGTAAGTAGTAAGTATCTATGGAAATAACATAAACAGAATCTTAAAGCTGTGTATTTGACATACACAGCAAAATAAGAGTTCTTCAAAAAAATAGCTTTGAAAACGGAAAGAGATTACTTTCCGAAACGTCAGCAAAATACATTATTTTTGTGTTTATTCCGATTTATATTATTTGCAAAACATAACCTCTGACTTTTCCTTTGGCGTAAACGTCACGGGCGCAGAGGCTCTTTTTTCCAATAATTCTATTATTTTGTAGATTCGGTGATTTGTTTTGAAGAGGATAATAGTACATGTGGTAGAAAACCCAAATAATAGGAAAGAATATTCGTAGAATGCCACAAATAACTTTCAGACAATATTGATTTGACCCATCCTTGGAATAAGTTTTTGTTGGTTTTTGTAAGACATACATTTCATTTCTTTTTTAGTAAAAATTCTGCAAGGAGCCTAATAATCCAGTCAGTAAGGGTCAAAAAAAGCCTTTGCCTTACAAAAGATGGGGTAGTAACAATTTTTACATATGTTAGGGTCTGGCCCGTGATAAAAAATCCAAGTTTTTTATATTGGGGTGGAGGGAGGGGGTGACCGCTCGAGCCGCCATCTTGAATAGAAGGAACATATTTAAAAATTGTTACTTCCCCATCTTCAGGGCAAAACCCCCTACTGACAGGATTATAAAGTGTGGAAACTAAAGGCTGTCAGAAACGAGAATTTATTTTGAATCAGTAAGCACCGCTTGCTTAAGTGTAAATGAAGTCGCGAGAAAATTGTAATAAACTAGATTCTTGTTATGAGCCTTCTAGAAACGTATTAATTTTCTTGTCTCAACTTGTGATTTATGAATATTGTACCGAAGGATTGCATCTATCTACTTAAGCAATATCTGTCTATCGCCTATAACCGCAGTTAACCTTTGCTTTTAATCATTATAAGCACCATAATGTCACCATAATATCGTGCTAACATTACAAATGTATTACCTAGGTAATAATAGTATTATATCATTGGTCAATATTGTTTCAAATTATTGAATATCGAAAACAAGATATTGTTTTTAATGAATAGCAATCTCACTGTCTCTTATAGGAATTAACAAATTAATGAAACAGAAAAATAGTTATTTATGCAGCAACTGTGTAAAGTGGCGACAACATTCCCATTCGTGAAAAAAGGCACTTTACAGAAGAGTTGCATACACAATTTTTTTCTACTACCGGAGTGGTTACCAAAAATATATGAATACGCACAAGTGCGTAAAGTTTAACTTTATCAGTACACAGCGTGCGTAAATTGAGTACTTTATGCACAGTACTAGGAAAAAGTTGTTTACTTACTCAATTGCTGTGTGCCATTTTTTTAGCTGGTTCAAAAATGGAAATTGTCCGTGAACGACAACATCGAAATCACGATGGCAGTTTCATGGGAATACGTGTCCTTGCCCCGCATTTTCTGGCGGCTTGTAAGTGTACGATTATGTAGTGGATATACGATCCTTCTCGAAGGGATTGAGAGTTATCAGTCCCTTGTCTATTAAATGTTAGTCAAGTAAAAGAGCTTTACTCTTCGAAAGAGAAGAGATTCAGCAAAATTTCTGGTTTGGGCTAGCTCATCTACAAGCGTCGATGATAGGCCTCAGTAGCGGAAATAAGCCGAAGTTAAGTTCACTACCCTTTAAAATTATATATGTACGCTATTGGTTTATGGATAACGTAGGAACTCATCAGTCCCTAAAAGTAGCTATTAGACGTATGTCGATGAGAAAAATAATAAGGTTGTTGAGAGTGAAAAGGACAGTTACCGAAGAGCCTAGGCAGTGTATGCATCAAAACTAAATCTGTGTAATGTAAAATCAAGGCAATAAACGCAGCAGAGAATTCGAGTTGTTTTATTACCAAACAAAATGTATTAAGGAAAACTAAACTATGAATCAGAAAACCTACTAGAAAAAAAATAGGGATGTAAAGTGAGAAAATTTATCTCTGTTTATTCCGAAAACAAACACGGATGTGGTAAGGTGATCTCTGAATGTTGTTTCAGATTTCTTCATATCCTTTAACCTTTAACTGACCAGCTAAATCACCTGATCTTATTCTGCTTGTGCATTTTTGAGGAAGCACAAATACTAAAATGTACTTCGTACTCGTACGATAACGATAATTAATCGAAATCGAATGAAATTCAATGCCACTAACTGAAGTGTCTTTAGGAGTTCTCAATAATTAAACTGGTGTCACCAACAATATCAGCGCCCATTTCAATAACTTGCTTTTAATAAAAATATAGCGTGACCCAATGACTTTTCAAAAGGAAGAATCCGTTACGAGCTCAGCTTTAATTGTGCCTAATTCTTATTTTTACATAATCAAGCCACGTTGACATCCATAACTTTTTTGCAATAGCTTATTCACAATCATTATCACGGCTATAGAAGTTGACCTTTTGCTCACATTAACAATTACCATGTAAATTTTCTCTAGGTACGTTAATATACGGTTATAAATATACAAACGTATGACATCTACAATAATAACTGCTAATTTCGCTGGGCACGTGTGTGACTTTGGTAGAACGTGCACGCGCGCTACCTCGCTGTAATGGCATGCTTTTGTTTTATCAATGTCGCAGCACCCTTTGTTGGTTTGTACAGTCAATGTTATTTATTGATTCAGACTAGGTTGTCCTATATGCGGCAGAACAATTACAAGAGACAAAGAATGCAACCACTAACATTGGGTAACGATACTTTCGACGTGATACATGTATGACTAATCAAAACCAAATGTTCCATAGTGCAGGCAGGTGGGGAAATTCTTTATTATGGAATAGTTTTACCGTCATTTCAATTGTGCTTGAACCAAGAAATAGAAAATGTAATTGGGTTTCCTGCACTCTATTGGTACAAATTTTACGTACAGAAACGATCTAATATAAAGCTAATCTGAACATTTTTTAAGTTCATACTTTTCTATTCAGATTTTTAGCAGCGTCACATGATGAGAAAATGTATAACAACACTTTACTATCCCGCAGTAATCCAGGCGATTAACTAGTATTTAGTGGAAATATGTGCATCAAGTGAGGACCTTTATTATCTGTGTTTACGTAAAACAACATCTAGCAAACCTTTGTTTTATTTTGTTGACATCGTTCTGTCCGCTTTCTCTATAGTCAAGTTATTCAACTATATTGAAAAGTGCTTTTGAAGCACGGAGAATGTAAATTTCCATAATTATAGGTTATTATAACGTGATTAAGAAGTTATTATATCATTTATTTAAATGTCTGTTACTCCATGTAGATGTATAGTCTACGTGAATTTCTTAAAAAAAGCCGAATTCGTGCCTATAAATAACACATTTTTTCCCTTATTTTCTGTATAGAAAGATTACTATGACATAAATAAAAAATTCTATGACATTTCTTTATATAACACTGAACTACCTCAAGTATGTAAATTGACGAACATCTCAATGTAAATTTCAAACAAAAATTAGGGATATTATATATCTGTTTGAAGCTTGTTAAATGCTCTACAATTTTTCTTTCAAACTTTCTCCTAATTGTATAAACGAGAAAAGTGGAAAAATCAAGGAAACCAAAGACTTTAGGGGAAAACTTAACTGAACTATATTTTAAGAAACCAAAAACGAGCGTTTCTAAAAAAATCGTATCGTTTATTTTAGCTGTTTTCAAGATGCGACTTCTCTTAGACTAGTAAGAAGAAACGTATTTATTATTTGAGATAACACTGAATTGGTGTCTAAAATTAATATCTTTAGCCAGATTATAGCCACGATATACGAAGAAATCAGGACTTTTTATTTTTCATGTGATTCCTCATGCGGAAAATATTAATTTCCTTAATATCTAAATATTTTTCTAAAATACAGTGACAACTTCTAATAACAATATTCATTCCACATTCAGATAACTATTTCCACAATGAATATTTGAAACTACATGGAAGCTGGGTAGGTAGCGTTTGTTTGGACCATCAATTACATACAAGCAACGACAGGCGCAGTTTGTACTTGGATGGGTGACCATTCCAACGGAAACCGCGTCCTCGCCTCACACATCTTCCAGCGGCTTGTATATCAGTGTATGCGCGGAAGCTATACAACCTTAGGCGAGGGTTGTATAGGAGATATACCATCCTTCGGAGGGGATGTAAAGCCGTCGGTCCCTTGTCTATTAAATGTTAGGCAAGTAAAAGATCACTACTCTTCTTAAGGGAAGAGGTTCGGCAAAATTCCTGGTTGGGGGTAGCTCGTCTACAGGCGTCGGTGTTAGGCCTCAGTAGCGGAAATAGGCCGACGTTAAATAAATGTAAAAAAAAAAATTACATACATTTTATTTTAATTAATTTGCGTTCTCTATAAATTGTATAAGAAGTTATCGCGCAATTAAGATAAGTCAATTTGCGCTTGATTACCAATTACCTACTATTGTACGTCTTATGAAAACAAAAACATATCTCTAGGATAATGCACAATGCGTTCTTTATAACAAAGGCAATCCATTATTGACTAAACGCTTCCTTATCTGTTGTCGACGAGGCATGAGTTTCACAAGTTTATTGGTGACGTATTAGTTTTGTCCATTCACTTTAAAATTAGCACTAGATTTGAAGGTAACTAGTATAAATGGGAATTGTATCTAGGTGTACGACTTTTTTAACACTTTCATTCAAAGAGATATCATCATCTAAGGCTCTAATTTTACACAATGCCCTGACCTGGCCTGCATGAATGAGAGGAAATTGCGTTCTTAACCGGCATATGGGTGTTTATTTGATTATTTATTACGCGTTCGCTTTTATCACGTTTAATGACTTCTTTGTTGCAACAGAAAGGAAAATAATCTATCAGCTACATGACAAACAACAGTAGTGTAAAGAAGTTGATATTAGTCCGTCCTGTAATTCGGAATATTTATTTTTCCTGCCTTATAATCTGCGTACAGACCTTGAATTCCTTGTCAGTATTACGTAAATGTTTGTAAGAGGTTTCACGCATATAAATCCAATTTTGTGTTAATTAATTCCTTGTTACATAGTTGCCGATACTACAGAAAATACTGAGCAAACAAAGGCCGTACCATTGAGATTTGGTGAGTGAGGTGAACAAGAGAGACTCATTAGGACCAAGGCTGCGCTGCACTCATCCATTTGGCTGTCTTTTGGACTGTCGTCCTGGCTATTACTTGGACGTCTTTTGCGAGATCTGAAACAAAATTATACCAAATCTTATTATAGTAAAGTCATGTACACTAAATTTAATGCAAATAAATTACAAATAAGTGTAAAATTTGTAGTAATGATTTTTAAAAACGCGCCATATACTCTACCTCAAGGTGGTGTGGAAATGAGTATACTTTGAATTTACAAAATTAATATAACTAGGTAATAAATAGCGAAAAACAATTGAAAAAATCGCAAAAACACGCTATATCTCGTTACATATTAGACTTACAAATTTTTTTTTATAAAAGCTTCGATTTTTGCCACGGCCCAGACCTTAACAACATATTTAAAAATCATTACTACCCCACCTTTTCAAGAGCAAAACTCCCTACTGATTGGAGTATTAGCTCATTACAAATATATTTTTTCGTTGGTTTTTGATCTAGTTGGTAAGAACGCCTCTTAAATAGATTTTATAAACCTCAAAATAACGCATACTATACTCGAAGACCGTCTCGCTAATCAAGTTAGCATTATCAGAAGTTTATCATCTCCAGCTGATACCAAATCGATTGGCGAAATGTGTATCGACTGTATTAAAATTATTCTATATTAAAAAAATTTAAAGTATAATTTGCGCTACAATTTTTATTCTAATAATTTCGTAAAACTTTTAAAACTCTATCAAGTTGTTATTTATTTGAAATATTTATCAAACAACGTGTGGGCACTTTGTTTCGCTTTTTATACATTTTGAAAAGTATTTTAATAAAGGCAACTAATTAAGTGTATCTGTCATTTGTGTTTCATTTATTGTTACATACGTCAGTCACTTTCAAATTATCATATTTATTTGTAAATAATACAAGTTGGACGTTTTATCTGAAGTGATTCTCTAGATTTAATCCCAATATGGCAATAATATTTTCCCAACAAAATGCTGCAATCTAAAATTTAACAGGGTATTTAAATTATTTTAATTTTTCGCAAAAAGTAAGGGATGCCCGGTTCTTGTATCAAAGTTAAAATTGAATTATATTTAATATAATTCAAAATAGTTGTATATTGTAACACACCCAGACATCCATATATTGTCTGAAATCCATCCATCTGAAAGACATCCACTTTATGTAAAACAAATTGGATAATTTTTGATAAACACTTTTTACTAGAATAATTTGCATGTAATGTGCACAAAATGACACATATGATGATTGATTGTATTTGGCTATTACTGATGGTTTACCCCATGAAAACACAAGCAGCCTTATCAATATTCCTATGTATAAGTCAATGCGTCTCATTAAGTACTTAATATATTGCATTTACAGTTAGACCACAGATATTAACTGAATAATTACTTTCATAATTTGTGACAAATAGGGTTTTGCGTATGACGATTTTCCTTTGAAATAGTTTTATTTCGTAAAAGGGAAGTCGCGATATATGTAATATTTGTTGTGTGTAATATTTATGTCTTATCTGTATTGGAGTCACAAATAATTGTCGTGCGAAGTGGGTAGATGATACACAATAGGAAGTATACTAGATCATAAAAATTACCGGAAGATTTTTCACCGGAAGCTAAACACCATTTTTACAATCATTTTTTGGTAGTGACCTCGTTCATTCATTGCCACTTTCGTTCTCATCTATTCACACAGAACTTGTCCTTTTACTTTTATACCAATTATGCTAATTATTTTGATTTCTGTGTCTATTTACGTCAGATTTGCAAAGTAATGTACATAGGACGCGGGGGGGTAGGTGGAATAATTACGCCGATGAGGGGATAATGGAAGTTGAGTAAAGAGAATAATGAGTAAATATTCATAAACAGAAAAATATGCAACTTAAACGACTTAAAAATTGACAATGACATGCTCACATTGATTTCATGCTTTATGAAACCGAATGACTGAATCGTCAAAATTAGACTAATAAACGACTTAACGGATGGACAGTAAACGAGGTATAAGACCGAATGCGCAATCTCCACATGGTATACCTTGGGGTTTCCGCATTTTCGATATTTTCCGCCATAACTCTTAAAGTAGGCCATGGATTTCGAATGTCTTTAAACCATTTTGTAGGTTATATAAATCGGCACATTTTTTTTTTCTACAACCAATATTAAGTAAGATATTCTCGAGTGCCCTGATAAAATGAACAGCCTGTATAAAATTTATGCAAATTAAGACAATTTCCCAAACTGATCGTCCAACTGACACGCTAAAGCAGAATCTGACACCCAAATGGGCTCGTCAGATCCCTGTTTCCTTCTGTTTTCAAAAAGTTTCTTAAATGATTTAATTTGGAGGGATTTTTTGAAGTAAGATAGAAACTGGGACGTGACGATACAATTTGATATCCGGATTTGGTGTTATTTTTTATTCAAAAACTTGTTTTTGCCCTATGTTATCAATAGAAACATTAGAAATCAAAATAGTATCGACACCGGCGCCTTCGCCAAATACAATCAGAATCAAGTGAAAAACGTATTGAAACATTTCTATATTATTATAAGATTGATAGGCAATAATAAGAACAGACGCTATTGAAAATCTGATACAGGGTAGTTTGTCATGGTTTCAGTAAAACCAAATGTTACCAAATTCTTGAAATTCAAGGAATTTTTCGAAACAAAAATATTGAAATATTTTACGGCCAGATTACAAGGAGCGCCAAATGGTAATAGTAAGCATGAATTCACGAGCAACTTTGGACTTGATTGGCTGCGGTCCTGTATAGTGTAAGACCTTTCTAATATATTTCAAAAGCGTAAAACAAAGGCCACTCGATAATTATATATCATGTGTATAACCTATTTATGTTAATCAATTACGACTACGAGGATACATTGCCCCTTGATTATTGAAAGTTCAAAGAACTACTCATGTATATGTCTCATCAGGATGATGCACCCTACCTTATCTGCATTTAGTTATTACGCCTAGTTATGTGGCCAATTACAGGTTACGAATGTTTGTTTCTTTGCCTGAAAATGGTGTAATTATTACGGGTATTTATAATAATAATAGCTACAATGTTGTCTCAATGGAAGATTTTGTAATAAGCGGAGGCGGCTTTGGTTGCCAGGTATTTTATTATTGAAATTCTAAACACGTTTGACTAATCAAGTGACCGCTGCCAGGAACACGCTAAACTTGCTCGGAACACGTATTTATAGAAGCTAAGGTTAGGCCGTAGTGCGAAACAATCGAATAATTATGTATTTGAAACGTGGAGAAAAGCTATATACGAAATCATTTTGCTACGATTCGCATGTATATTCTGAAACATGTCTCGTATTTAAATTTCTCAATTGAAAGAGCCACATTCTGCAGGTATTGACTTGCTCATGTGTCATTTTTTCCTTTTTATTTCGGCACATTCCACATTTTCTGTAGGTACGTATTATGTTTGTATTAATCTTTTAATATACTTATATTCATTTTAGAAAATAATTTGTCTTTGTGATTAATGCACTAGTATGGAAAAATTACAAAGTTATGTATGGATTATAATCGATAATAATAATAATAATCACTTTATTTAGCGAATAAGATAATAAAGTATATATATTTGTAGAGCACACTAAATACTAACGGTGACAATACGCTTTTCAAAGTATTGTAAAAATAAATTTTCTTTTCGCTTGTGGTGGATGGTAAATTGTGTGTTTACGATTTAATATGAATTGTGGTTTTCGTAAAATATTAAATATTGACACTATCAGTTAACATTTTTGTGACGTCTTTTATATCGTTGGAAAGAGAAAACATAAACGGAATTAATGGCGTCATGGCCTACTTTGAGATTTGTTCTTTTCATTTTTCCACAAGAGCGTATGTCAAAGCTAACTGCGTTTTTCGAATTTTTTTTATACACATTATTATTCTTATTCTTTCTTCAAACAATAGATATTAAGGGAAATATTTGGTATGGCATTCGTAAAATAGACACACGGTATACAATTCTTTCTTATCTGCATTGTCGTTAACATGAGTTTCTGATAAGCACAATCCTATTGGTTTTAAAAAAAATTTTTACCAAAATAAATTTCTTATTTATTACTTATAGTGGAATCAGACAAGCATCAAATTTTAGTGAAAAAGAAATTGTTTCCAGTGTCAATTTTCTTTTAACATGTTAGTTACATCGAATTCAGTACGAAATGGACATTTTCTACTTCTAGCAACCGCCGCTACGTAAGTTATCGACCATTTTGTGAAAAATCGACCATTTTGGTCGTTCTTTCTAAATATAGATGAGTATATCTCGGTATGTGTAGGCCCAAAAAAATCGAAATAAATTGAGGCTATGATATAGGCTCTCAACTGTTACAGTATGAAATTTTTATCTGCACACGTAACATAAAAAAAATAAAAACTGAGAAAGCTGCTAAATTTTGGTTTTAACTTCGGATGTTGATTTGATGAATTTTTCAGAAATTATACTTTATAATATGAGCAATAATAACTGGTTAAAATTTAGAGTCCAACTATTTAATACAAGTCTCAAAAATACTTATTTTACGATAAGGAACATAATCAGACTGTAACCAACAGCTAATCTCCGGGCTACGTGCCGCGCCGAGCACTGAATTACAAATTACAAGCCTGATACGTTAAATATAATAATTGCATATTACCAACAGAACGCTGATGCTTCGATTGCAACAAACACCAGCCGAAAGACTGATACTACTTAAAGGAGCTCTCGTGCCAGTCGTTCTACACCACTTGTAGACTGCAGTTTCGAGCTGTTGGCTCTCGTCAGTGTAAGGTAGGCATGTGACGACCAACACGGGGATCCTTTGACCATTTGATACATCTCGGTATCCTTAGGATAGCGACATGCAAAATACTCAGCTTGTCTGATTCCACTATTAGAAAACCCCGACAATTGAAATAAACAATTTCATTCGTATTCAGTATTTATTCCTAACACTAACACAAATATGAGCTACATAACAAAATAAATAAATAATTAATGAAACCACATGGCGATGGTAAATAAACAAAATAAATTGTAGGTTTTATACTTAATAGTACAAATGGTAAGTTTTTAATATTACATATTCTATCAGATGACATCACGCACATTCATTTGCGTTACATAACATGACTGTGGCTAATGAATCAATTTGCTTTTATTATGCTGCAATGTCACAGTTGGGCCGAGACCGAAATCAAATGCCGCAGAAAGTCCACGCATATTCTAAAGGTCACATGAACAATACAGCATATTATTATGATAATTAAATGCTCAAACTTGGCGTTGCGTTTGTTTTATGTAGGAGATAAGGGGATCTGAAACAATGTGGATAATATCCGGCAATACATTTTTGTTAACGGCCTGTAAAAAATCTAAACAGCCTAAAATGAAAGTTTAGGTGTTGTACAGTATTTTTTTGATATTAAAATTAACAGCGTGCGCACCTGGGCAAAATCATGCTTCAATTAATTCTGCCTTCCTCTACGCTATTGACCTTATACTTGTTTTAAATGCAAAAAATGTTTTTGAAAGTGGTGTCACCGATAGTGAAGTATCGGATCATCAATTGATATATTGCAAGGTAAAGATATATGGTAAACATAATGAGCCCAAAATGGTTACGTACAGAAACGTAAAGAAATAAATTTGAACAAGATTTATTTGGTATTTCTTTTTACAGAATTTTTGATTTCAATAATGTAGACTCAAAAGTTAATTTCTTTGTAGACAGTTTAATGCAGTTGTTTGGCCATCATGCACCACTATTAACATCAAAATGTACAAAACAATATGCACTTTAGCTTACCGACGTACTAAAGACAATGATAAATGCACTAAAAATAATGAACACTGGTTATTTTACAAGCAGTTACGTAATTATATAACTCAAGCAGTACGTAGGGAGAAGAAAGCATATTTCAATTTTAATATTAACAACGTGAACGCCAAAAATAGTCTTGATCTTACTAGACTTTAATAGGGCTACTTTGAATTTTTAAATTGTATTATCAATATTAAAATATGTGGGGTTAACAGACACTTAACTTAAATTAATTCAAAATTATATTGAAAACAGACAACAGAAAGTTGCAATACAAAATAATCAAATTATCTAACCTTAAAGTCTGGTGTACCGCAGGGTTCTATTCTAGGCCTTCTGTTATTTATCATATACACCAGCCAATTAATTAAATGCCTTCGTTACTGTATACACCACTTATGTCGATGCACCCAGCTTTATATTTCATTTAAGCCTGCTGATGTGGATAGGGCTTGGTACCAAATTAATCAAGACCTCAATATGTTTGTTGCTTTAGCCAGGGATCATTGATTGATCATAAATCCAAGTAAAACTAATATTGTTACATTTGGTCCAAAAATATGCATAATAATCTAAAGCAGAATATCAATATAACATGTTGTGAACGAAGAAAATGAGTTTTCTATGGTGCTGGAAACGGTTGAGAATCCCCATGTTAGTCAAAGAGAAGTGAGCTCATTAGTAGGAATAAGTAGACGGTCTGTGGGTCGAATCTTAAAAACAAATAAGTTGCGTGCATATCACATT
Organism: Leptura quadrifasciata; assembly: GCA_963675555.1. NCBI lineage: Eukaryota > Metazoa > Arthropoda > Insecta > Coleoptera > Cerambycidae > Leptura > Leptura quadrifasciata. The sequence continues at coordinate 143,558,948 of OY776676.1, read as the reverse complement.
CAAATACACCAGGAATTAACTGATGACGATTTTTAAAAGCGCCTACAATTTTGTAATTGGGCCAGAGTTGAAATGCAACATGATGTCAGCTTCTTCAATACTGTTTTATCCAGTGATGAGGCAACTTTTCATAAAAATAGATTTGTTAATAGGCACAATTTCCATTATTATACATCGGAAAATTCTCACTTTTTTATGAAAGTTGATAACCAAGACATATGGTCTATAAACGTTTGGGGAGGAATTATTGGGGAACATTTCTTGGATGGTACATTGACTGGAGCTATTTATCTTCATTTTTTGGAAGACTATCTGCCACAATTATTGGTAAATCACGTTATTTAAATGCAGTTAGAGATCACTTAAATAATACCTATTCTAATCAATGGATTGGAATAAATGAACCCACTAAATGGCCTGCTAGATCCTCAGATCTTACAAAAATGGATTTCTTTTTATGGGGATACGTGAAGGAAATTGTTTATAGAGACACACCAACAACAGTACAAAATATGAAGGAAAGAATAATAACTGCCTTTACATCTATCACGCAGTTTTAAGAACCTTATTTCAAAAGCGCATAGATAGATGTGTCAATCAATATGGGCAACATGTGAAACATTTATTATATTTTTTTCTACTGAGTTATTTGAAGAAACTTCTTTTTTTAAGTTTATTTTTGAATTTTGTAATTATTGCTCAATAAAGCGAAATTGGTTGCAATTAGCCTTATGGAAGTACCTACAAAAAATGTTCGTTTCTCATTTCTACATCACATAGTCGAAAAATATACAGGGTGTTCCATTTGAAAAAATTGAGAAAATTCAATTTAAAATGTTCTTAATTGAAAAATCATTTTTGGCCACCCTGTACATTTTTAGGAATTGAAAATGATTCAAAAACATTAATTAGATGTCTCGTAATTGGTATTCACATACGTTTTTCTTAAAACCCATAATTGTGACTGTGGTGATTTTTTTAATATCTATCTGCAGATTGCATTATTTCAACAAAAGCATTCATTACATCCAAGTGGTTGAGAGATATTCAATGATAATATAGGAATGAATAGAGCCTAGAAAAAGGCTTCAAAAAATGTACTGAAAAAAGGCGCTTGGTCCTATAATTTCGTCTTGACTCGCCCTGTATGTTCAAAAATAATTTCCAGTTATAGATTTTTTTATCGAGTTTACTTGCAATTTTTTAAAAAATTTCTAGCTATCGTAGAACTCGACATATCGAGGTCCGACGCACTATCGCCCCACCCTGTATACGATAGAAAAAGTTTGTTGAAAATGAATAAAAAGTATTAAATAGATGGCTATTAAGAGCGCTCCGGATATAAGCCGGAAAGACGGTTCAATTTACTCTCATATAAATCATTATTTTAAAAAATGGCTTTCACTAAAAGACATTAAAAACATGTTACAATGTGGGATGATGAGAGAAAAAAAAGTATATGTAAAAAAAATATTGTTTCTTCTTCTATTTTCGATTTGCAAAAATAATTCTTATCATCCCGCATAGGTATTATTAAAATAAACATATTCCCTTTTGTAGAACTAAAATAAAATTAGCCCTAATGTCCTCAAGTGTACCGAGAAATTTAAAGATTAGGTATATTAAATTTGTCCAATGTCATATTCTATTACATCTCTATCTCTCTCTTTCCAAGCACACCGTACATTCGGCTGCGTCATTTTATTGACGTAAAGTCATTTACAATTAAAATTGGAAGCATGGATGACTAATACACTCCGAACAACTCTTAAATAATCTATTAATAATCTTACCCATGGTGATATGAGGGAGCTGGCACGTCGATTGTATGCGAGGCAGTTCTTTTTCTGTCACCTGCCATATCGGCTAGGCGAGCAAAATCTGTATCTTGGTCAGCGAGACGAGCAGACTTTCTGGATTCCAGCAATCGCACCTCCTCCAGGCGTTTTTGTACCTCAAACGGCGCCTGAAACAAAATTATCGCTTTGAGTAAACATATCGACAATATTTTATTTAAAAGTAGAGAAATATTTATCAGCTAATGTAATTAATTCAACGTTGCATACGACAAGGTAATATTCCTTTTACTCGATAATACGAGGTAAAATTGCATGTTTATCGGAGAAAAAGTAATAAAACCGCATTTTATTCGTCGCTATTTGTGTACATACTAACAAAGGTCAAATAATGCAGTCGCCAAGCAGACTGAAGCAACATTATCTCCTCCACACGCGAATATAATAAACTTTGGACAATAAAACTATTACATCAGTAATAGTTTTTACGACAAAAATTTAATCATTAGTCTATATACACTTTAAAATGTATAAAATTGACCTGTTTTTACAAGTATAATACGAAGTATTAATTTTAAAGCAGCTAGAAAAACTTTTACAACAATTTAGTACAGGGAATTTTAAACGTGTCGATTGAAGATTCCAGCAAAGTAATTGCTATTATCAAAATGAGGAACGAAGTGCATATAAACAAATCGTAAAACTCGTAAATCAGTAGCTGCGGCAAAGCCATTGTTTTAAATAGCATATAAATAAATATTACAAGTTTTTGTGCGTTGCTCCGACATGTTTGCAAATTTTATTTATAAATTAATCAGCTTCAACGCTGTATTTATCTTCGTTGCGTTCATCTATTAATACGACATAATCTAGAGCTCTCGCAAAAGCCGGCCGGCCGGCCGGTATATCTAAATATGTCACAAGAAAAGCAGAGGAGGCTTTGACTCAGCAACCAATGGAGCAAGCAAGCTTTTGACGTCACCGAAAAACAAAAGCATTATCACGACTACGCGCTTATTTACAGCTGATTTAAGGTCGAGTGCGACAGATATACCAAACAGTGTATTATATTATCATAGTCCACTGTTTGCTTGCTGGAAATATAAATTTAATGTGTGTACACACAATCAGAGATAATTTAAAATACAAATATTATTGTAACTAACCTAGATGCGGTATATAAGATGACTACCCGTTGTTCAACTGTTTTGTATCAGTAGCTATAACAAAGACTGTAAGCGTGTTAGTGCATGACAGTCCAGAAATCATGCATACCCTAGCAATTTTTTGAGAAACATCAGGAATTTGCAATAAACTAATAGGCATCTTCATATATGTACATATCCCACATTTACCGATACATCCTAATTATTAATTACTGTTTTATGAAACTGTGATGACTGTGTTTCACAATAATCCACACAGACTTAGGTACTCACTCACAGGTTAGAGATAACGCAACTTTAGAACAAAGATAAAAATATATATTTTCCGTACTTTTCAATTTTGATTTCTTTATGGCGTTTTCTTTCATTTTGGTTTTACCTTGTGGCTCTACGAAGAAAGGCCGGGGGTTAAATATCTGACTTTTTTGTAGGAGTTTATTTGTCCTTCCTAAGCCTGTATCGTATGATACATAACCTAGCATTCACACAGGATGTGTGACAGGATGATCCTATAAAAATTAGACAACAGGGTTCAAATCCGGGGACATTGCCGGCAATAAATGAGGACCTCCGCGACCAATCCATCTGTCCGAATATGTGTCATTTAAATGATTTCTAATTTGGTTGCAGAAATGTGGTGAGGCTCCATTATATTGAAAGAACATACCCGAATATTTAAATTTTCTAAAAGATTCGGTAACGTGTATTGTAAAAAATTAAGATAGATGTTACCATTAAATGTACTTGCAAAAAAAATGTGGTCCGAACAAGTGACCGCCTGCAACTCCTATTCAAACATTGACTGAAAATCTATGTTGTGAACGACGTTCACGTTTTGTGTGCGGGTTCTTTTGGGCTCATATGTGAGCATTTCTCGAATTATTTATTCAGTTTCTTATAACTTGCGCCTCGTCTGTGAATAAAGTTCTGTAAATTACTCGTCGATTTTCAAAGAGCCAACGACAGTAAGTCAGTCGTTGACATCGTCGCCTGGTTCAAGACGTTGTATTAATTGAATGTGATATGGATAAAAAATTTCTTTTCGCAATGTCCTCCATATTCTAGTGTCACGATCACCAATAAGAGTATTAATTTTTCGTGTACTTAAACTTAGATTTCGTGAACCGTATGTAAAATATTGTTTTCTAAGTTTACCTCTTGTTCTATATTGCGTTTCACGACTGCACTAGTGGAAAACTTTCCATGTTCTCTGGAATACTGATATACGGACCAGAAAGTTTTATGGTCAGGTTGTCGTTTATTAGGAACCCGTCTTCGATATTCCATCCCTACTGCTCTACAATTTCCATTACAATATCCGTAAATGAAAATGATGTCAGTATATTCTTCGTTCGAAAATTGGTACGGCGTTTTGAAAATATTAAATAAGTGTTGTCTGTCTCCCATTAAACCATGTTCGTTTTCTCGTGATACAGTATAGAACTGATGATACCTGTGTTGCTCTAGCCCATTACCTTTTTTTTGCCTTTTGTTTGACCATCACGTTCATGTTTAATTGTGTCCTTGAACTCTGTGCAATGCAGTTTTGTGTATATCTCTACTTGGAAAATATAAATGTAGAATGTAGTGAGATGTTGAATAGTGTGTTCCCTATACATATATGCCTCAGTACCCTGCGTAGACCTAAAGTTCCTGAAAGTATGCGTGTGTCCTGTTCTTCTTTGTATCTGATATGCTAGCACCTTTTTGGTTCCTAATTTGACTGTGACCCAATTCTACATTACTTCAAGATTTGTAAATCGCCATTCAGGTACATCGCTCAAATACTTTTAGTACAAATTTCAATTTAAATGAAACTCAATATATTAATTTCATGGTCCTTCGAGCCGGATCATCACAGTATTTTCTTCCATAAAGCTGAAAATTGGCTTTTATTAGAAATTCTGGTCATTTTAAAGTTGACTTATTGGTAACAAAACACGCGCAATATCATTGTGGAATGTTGCTAATTACGCTCAGTGTTTGCAATATTCATATAATTGTGAAGGCGGTAATTAAATGAATAATTAATACAGTAACTAAGTACCGCAAACACACAACAAAACAACAAAAGATTCGCACGTAAAACAATAATTATTATGACAACAATAACACAGTGACAAGAGAAAGGGAGTGCCTTGAAAATGACAGAGCTGCCCGAGAACGCGAGAATCATACATAATCATTATTTTCTTATATCATTTAAATGCTCTTCTTTAGGTAGAATGCACTCTATCTTTGATTAGCTTCAAAAATATGACTATATTAAATTAGAGGGAAGAAAAGGATAGGTAAACCATTAACTATAGTTTCCATATTTTCTAAAATATTCTGTTTCGGGATTACTATCTGTTTTAATACACACGATCTTCATTTACAGTTAAGCAAAAGAATCTGATAGTTTTTCATCCGTTTTAAATGCAATGATTGATTTTGTTTGTGAAAGTAATAGCGAAAGTCGTGAAAGTGTAATAATTGCCGCACAGTGTTCACTAACAGGTGAATACAATATATCCTTGCCCAGTTAGGGAATATACACGAATAGCTTACCATTTTTTACGATACGTAGAAACTTATGAGCGAAATCGCAGCAACGCTTGTAGAATATACATAAAAACGACAACCTTGGATCTGAATTAGGATAGGTAATGAGACAAACAAAAAAATTGGCAAATGTTAAATCAGGATGATGTCACGAAGCATGTGCGTACCTATAAACAGTTAAAACAAATATAGTGATGCCGTTAAAAGGCCGATTCAATTGGGTCAGAACGTTCGCAAAATACGATCAACGGTACTATGGTGTAAGAGAAGGCTTGCTTGATCTGACGTCACCTCACGCAATCGTGTCCGAATTTCAAGAAGCCGGTGTGAATTAAGACACACTTATATCGAGTTGTAGTAATTACAGCGGTTACTCAAGAATAATATTCTCACTCTTCAATTTGAAACCTTTGTAACGGTATACTTGTTTGCTGCCATTTTATATAATTGTAAATGATTAAGTAATTGACAATTATAGTTCGGCCTCGGCTCGGGAATAATGTCTTGTCACTATTTTCACAGTATGGATATTTCGCTATTCCACCACATCCACAATTTTGCCAAAAAGCTTTTATGACCTTTTTATCTTAGTACAGTGTTCTAAGAAGATTCAAAATTGAAGAATATACGACGAAATATATATATATATATAGTTTAAAATTTTAAAAATTTAAACTTGGGTATGCAGTCGTGTGGCACAAAAAATTAAAGAAAACTCTTTATTTCTGTTCTAGCTTCTAGCTGTTCAGAAATAAAGAGTTTTCTTTAATTTTTTGTGCCACACGACTGCATACCCAAGTTTAAATTTTTAAAATTTTAACCTTAAATAGCCAGTCGAGCTAATTTTACCTTAAATATATATATATATATATATATATATATATATATATATATATATATTATATATACAGGATATTCTTTCCTATTATTTGGGTTTTCTACCACATGTACTATTATCCTCTTCAAAACAAATCACCGAATCTACAAAATAATAGAATTATTGGAAAAAAAAAACCTCTGCGCCCGTGACGTTTAGGCCAAAGGAAAAGTCAGAGGTTATGTTCTGCAAATAACATAAATCGGAATAAACACAAAAATAATGTATTTTGCTGACGTTTCGGAAAGTAATCTCTTTCCGTTTTCAAAGCTATTTTTTGAAGAACTCTTATTTTGCTGTGTATGTCAAATACACAGCTTTAAGATTCTGTTTATGTTATTTCCATAGATACTTACTACTTACACAGAACATAGAACTGTTGATATTTTCTTTTAGATAATGTTGAGTTTGTTAAGTTCTTCTTTTAACATTGGTAGCCAGGTTGTACAAATATCTACAGAACAATTCGATACGCACTTATCTTCATTTAATAAGATTATTGCTGATTCTTTAATTTTTCTTTTTTTGGTATCTGTTTCTTTTGTTAAAATTTTTGCCGAGTCCCAGTTTATTCTATGTCCGTTTTCCCAAGCATGTTCACAAATCTTTGATTTCTGAATTTCATTCTTTCTAATGTAATTCTTGTGCTCATCCAACCTCACACTGAAAGGTCTGGATGACTCACCCACATAACATTTATCACATTCGCACGGGATATTGTAAATACAGTTTTTTGAATTCTGCTCCCTGTTTATCGGTTTTGTTTTTGTTAAAATAGATCTTAAAGTGTTCCCCGTTTGAAATATCGTCCTAACATCAAATTTGTCACCTATACGGCGTAGCTTTTCCGATAGTCCGTATACATAAGGAATTATTGCTGTATAATGACGTTCAGGTTTTTGTCGTACCTGATTGTCCCTATTTTCAACATTTATGAAAACTCTATCAACAAAGGCTTCAGGATATTGATCTTGTACTAGAACCTCTTTGATAAATTTTTTCTCGTTATTTAATATTTCATTATTAGATGAAATTATTTTGGCCCTATCGTATAAACATTTTACAACACCCCTTTTAACATTTATTGACTGATTTGAGTTAAAATTTAGATATCTATTAGTATGTGTTGGTTTTCTATAAACGCTTGTTTCAATTGTATTATTTATCCTTCTAATTAAAACATCTAAAAATGGTAGTTCATTCCTACTTTCTACTTCTAATGTGAATTTAATAGACGGTTCCTTACTATTTATATTTTCTAAAAAACTATCTAGTAAATCAACACCATGAGGCCAAATTGCAAAGATGTCGTCAACATATCTCCACCAGACAACCGGTTTGTTTATACAATTTTGAACATGTGTGTTCTCAAAGTTCTCCATAAATATGTTGCTTAAAATTGGTGATAATGCAGACCCCATAGCCATACCAAAATCCTGCTGATAGAACTCATTGTCCAATTGAAAATAGGTTGTTTTTATACACAGTGTTAAGAGTTCCATTATGCTATTTACACTTAATTTAGTTCTAGTTTCCAAATTATTATCATTTAGCAACCTGTCTTTAACTATTTTTAATGTTTCATCTACCGGAACATTGGTAAAGAGGCTAACTACATCAAAACTAACCATCAGGTGTGATTCATGAATATCGGTTTCATAAATTTTTTCTATGAAATGTTTACTATTTTTAATATATGAATCGGTATTTCCAGATAATGGATCAATAATTTTAAGTAAAAATTTTGCCAAATTATGACATGGTGAATTAATAGAACTAACAATTGGTCTTAAAGGAATATTTTGTTTATGTGTCTTTGGTAAGCCATAAAAATGAGGGGGCTTACTATGATGTGGTGTAAGTTTCCTTCGTTCAAAATCATTAAATTCATGTTTGTATTTAAACAAAGTTCTGTAAATTTTGTTCTCTATTGATTTTGTTGGATCTTTGTTTAGTTTTGAGTAGGGTCCCTCATTTACAAGAGTCATGATTTTTGTGTTATATATATCTTTGTCTATAATGACTGTGGCATTACCTTTGTCTGCTGGCAATATTTTTATACTTTCATCGCGTTTTAAAGAATTTATCGATAACTTTTCTTCTGGAGTTAAATTATCTTTAATTTTGTATTGCTTCTCTAAAGCAATTTTTGCCCGTATGCGATATTCATTACCACCATCTGTTGGTAAATTTTGAGCCGTTTTTTCTATTGCCGCTATTATGTCAAATTTTGGAACAGTTTTCGGGTTTATTGCAAAATTTAAACCTTTTGATAGTACAAGCCTGTCTGAAATGGACAAAAGTCTTTTTGACATATTAATGACAGTTCTGTCAATTAAAGGATTATTATTTATATTTTGTAATTGCCTAATCTGTTTTTCCCTTATTAAGTTTCTAAATTTATGTAAATGCGTACCTTTTTGCAGATTAAAGTATTTTTCGTAACTCAACCTGACATTCTGGATTATAAACTGATAATCCTGTTCTATAATGTTTCTACTTAATTCATTCTCCGTGTAAGTTTTTTTCCAATAATTCTATTATTTTGTAGATTCGGTGATTTGTTTTGAAGAGGATAATAGTACATGTGGTAGAAAACCCAAATAATAGGAAAGAATATTCATAGAATGCCACAAATAACTTTCAGACAATATATATACAGGATGTCTCACCGGGAACTGAATCGATCGATATAGAAAAAAGTACGGATCAGAAAATTTTGAAAATTTAGATAATTACTAATGTCGGTGTGGCCAATCCAACTAAAATAATTACAAGCAGCTGGCACTTCCGCTTATACGGGAAGTCGATACTAACTTGCTTATTTCAAATGGAACACCCTATATATTTTAGAGTTTTCGAAAAGAGCATAAAATTCTGAGTCGAAAATATGTAGCATATCCTATACCTAAGCCTAGCCGTTTCAGATATATTTTATAGAAAATTTGACAGGTGCAACGGTTTGCAAGAACCGTTATAACTTTCTTCGTGTAAAAGATCCTCATTTGCTTCTTGTCACATAAAAATAACACAAGGACAACTACGTCCTACAACTGAAATAAATTCAATAATACCATACCAAGTGTTCCGTCTTTCGTGTTACATTTTGTCAACTTCAAACCGCGAAAAGTTTAGGTCAAATGGAACACCCTGTATTTTTTTACGTCAAGCTGTGTAAAATTTAATTCGCTTTTTTCTGATATTAGCATTGAAGGGGTTAAAGTTACAATTTTTTGAACTATTTGCAATTTCATTAGAAATTCATGAATTGTTGTAATCATTCATTTCATTGTAATCAAATAGCCATGATTAGAAACAATCAGTCATTATCTTATGTCAAAAAATGCCAGCACGTTTAAATTACACCCACGAAGACTTTTTAAATTTGTTTATTATTTATGGAGAATGTGATAAAGTAATATCAAGAACTTGCAGCACATTTGCTACTCGATATCCAGAAAAACGGAAACCGTCACCAAACACTGTAAAACGCATACTGGAAAATTTTAAAAATTATGGCTCGGTCAAGGCAAAAATGCAAAGAAGAAATCCTATTGTTGATGACGAAAACATTGAAATAATCATTCTGAGATATTTTCATGCATTTCCAAGGATGTCATTAAGACAAGCTGCTCTGGAATCGGGACTATGCAAGGATTCAATTCACAGAATCTTATTAAAACATAAGTTTCACCCATTTTCATTCCATATGGTACAAGGATTAAAAGAAACAGATTTCCTAAGAAGACAGAATTTATTCTAATAAAGTCTGAGGGTCACGATTCTTATTTGGGAAATATTATATGGACAGATGAAGCAAAATTTACTAAAAATGGACTTTTTAATAGACACAATTCGCATTATTGGAGTGACTCAAATCTTCATATGTTCAGAGAGCGAAACTTTCAGGAAAGTTGGCAGTTCAATGTTTACCGTGCCATAAGAAACGATAGAGTGGTGGCATTACAATTTTATCAGGAAAATTTAAACGGTAAATTAAATTTTCTCTTCTGCTAATATGTATAGGTAAATTTTTGTTTTTTTTTTAGGTGAAAGATATCTGAATATCTTACAAAATTTGAATAATAACTATTTAGAAAACTTATCTCTCGCCGAACATAGAAACATTTTTTATCAGCACGACGGTGCTCCCCCACATAACGCATATTTAATTAATAATTATTTTTTATGATCAATGGATTGCCAATAATGGACCTTTCTTAAGGGCTCTTCGCTCTCCCGATTTATCAGTTCTGGATTATTTCATTTGGGGAACTATTAAAAATAAAGTTTATGAGAGCCCATTAACAACCATTGAAGATTGTATGCAAAGAGTAAGAAATGAATTTCAAAACATATCACAGGATTTAATTGGAAGAGCTACCCATTAATAACTAATCCGAAGGTGCGAAAAATGTGTCGAGGTTCGAAGGCGGAATTTAGAGCAATTATTAAATTAAAATGAAATCATATTTTAAATTGATCTTATCTCTACTATTTTAGTTCATGTCATATCTTAAATTCGATTAATACGCATGTTACAGTGTTAGTGTTATTTTGCGTTTTTGTGGATATCGAGTAGCAAATGTGCTGCAAGTTCTTGATATTACTTTATCACATTCTCCATAAATAATAAACAAATTTAAAAAGTTTTCGTTGGTATAATTTAAACGTGCTGGCATTTTTTGACATAAGATAATGACTGATTATTTAAATATAGTAAAATATTGCAACTCGCCATCGTAAAGTAGAAAAATTTGATGAATACATGGGAAGCAGTAGGGAGTGTATCAAACAAAAGAAATCTTGTCCGTGTTTCACTCTCCAGAATCCATTCATTGGATATTTCATGCAAATTGTAATGCGTAATTTATTACAACCCGGGATTTTAACTTTGATCTAAAAGAAACATGTTATAAGCAAGCAAATTGTAACCAAAATGCATTGTATCAAATTATTAGGTCACCAACTCAGAATAGTTCAACAACAATCGCTAAGTGATAACTAATAGACAGGACACATGGACTCCAGCAATTTGTGATCATAATATAATAACAATAGATACAAATGAAGTGCAAACAAAACACGAAAACGAACATGTGGTAGTAAAAAATTATTGTTAAAAAATTATTATATGCATTTCAGAATTTATTGCTAGATTAGCCATGGAGCTATAATACATCAAACATAAACACATTAGCCTCTTTACTAATAAAGAACCTAATAAAATCTTTTGATTATGTCCAATAAAGGAAACTAAAATCCAATCTAAACATTTGGATATTACGTGAAATAATAATATAGAAATTGAAGGAATGGAATTTAAGATATAAGAGAGTAGCATTCACGTATAAAAATTGATTGGGAAATTTACCCATTGACAAGAAATACAGGGTGGGGTAATAGTGCGTTGGATCTAGATATCTCGAGTTCTACGACAGCCAAAAACTTTTTAAAAAATTGCAAATAAACTAGATAATAAAGTCTATAACTGGAAATTATAGACCAATTGCCTTTCTTGTAAATGGAATGCTACGTATATCAGTACATTTTTTGAAGCGTCTTTCTAGGCTCTATTGATTCTTGTATTAGCATTGAATATCTCCCAACCACTTGGATGTAATGAATTTTTTTGTTGAAATAATGCAATCTGCAGATGGATATTTAAAAAATCACCACAGTCACAATTACGGGTTTTAAGAAAAACTTATGTGAATACCAGTTACGAGACATCTAATTAATGTTTTTGAATCATTTTCATTCCTTAAAAATGTACAGGGTGGCCAAAAATTATTTTTCAATCAAGAACATTTTAAATTGAATTTTCTCAATTTTTTCAAATGGAACACCCTGTATATTTTTCGACGATGTGATGTAGAAATGAAAAACGAACATTTTTTGTAAGTGCTTCCCTAGGGCTAATTGCAATGGTTTTCGTTTTTTAAATAAATAAGTGTTTATTTTTCAATTATAAACTTTTTAAATTGAATTTTCGTAATTTTTCATCTCCAATATCTCCAGATAAAAAACATGTTATCGGTGAATGTATTGAATTTTAGAATATGCAAGAAATAAATGAAGGTATATTTGTTGAGAAGTTTAATGCCTATTTTCAAGCAACAACCATGGTATGGTAAATTTTCACAGAAGTAGAAAACATCATGTTCATACTAGTGCAAAAAGTTACAAATACAATATTTCGTGAAGCACATACACCTATAAATTTGACTCCGGTTTACGAAAAAAATTGTTATGAAAGTTATGTGTTGCTGTGCAATCAATCAGGATTCCGAAAAGATTCTTGCGAATCCGTAACTTTAAATATTTGCTATGTGTTGTACAAGTCTTTAGAAAACAACCATGTAATATTTTTGGATATCTGACGTGCATTTGAACCTATAAACAGAAGTGCTACTGTATAAATTGAGAAAAAATGGCCACAATTGGTTTAAATTGTATTTTAATTCTGAAAATTTTTAATTTAGAAATAGTTTATCAAATTAATGGCGAACCATGCATAGTTTTCCACAAGGAAAGGTTTTAAGTCAATTTTCTTCAATTCATACATGAACGACATTGTAAAAAGGCAGAAAATTGCTTCATTACCCCAAAAGCTTCGAGTATGAATATTTGTGTACTATGTATGATCTCGATATCGATCAATAAAATTACAATTTGCTATAATTTAATGATTTAAAAAATTATATAAAAAAATATTTAGCTTTTATTGGTAAATTACCTTTTATATAGTAGTAAATATTTATAAATATGAACAATAACTAACTAGACTCCTACGCTAGGTATTTATGCACTGCACTGGCACATTGACAAAACATCTCACAAGTCCACGTTAACTTCTGAGAAACGATTTAAGAGTTTTTTATGCTAGTAGGCCTGTCCGTTTTATTATCTTTAAACCAGTGCAGTCATAGATGGTTCATTCAGGCTGATTACATCGCCAGTCTCGGACTCGCCTGCACAGTTTCAACTACCATTCGAATCTCGATACCATTGCTAAATATATAGGACAAAATATCAAGTTCTGTCCTGTGCTTTAACACTGACCAGTTTCAATTGTGCTCGTATAAAGTATAATCCCCAGATATCGATTTTGAGACTAATCGAATCATAAACAGTAAAGTCGTTCGCCATCTTGAACAACATTTTTGACTAGAAATTCGTAATCCGCGACCCCGAAAACCCCCAGATATCGATTTTGATCGATTTGGACCTAAATGGCAAAAGTCCGTCAGCCATATTGGCACCGCCATTTTGAATCTCTGAATTTTGACTAAGAATTCATAATTGGCGATCTCGAAAACCCCCAGATATCGATTTTGAGTCGAACCGGATCGTAAACGGTAAAGTCGTCCGATATCTTGAAGCCGCCATCTTGTTTTTTCTTATATGAAAATGTTAAAGTGTATTGTCACCGAACTTATACACATGTGCAAAATTTCAAAGTTCTAACTTAATTAGAACTAATCGAAATTTTGGAAATTTTCCTGTATCTTTGTCCCATTCTCCAAGTAAGATGCAGTTTAATCGCATAAAATATGTGGTAAAGGTTACCTAGGCGCAGGGAAAATTTTCCCAACTTTATTCATAATGAAAAAGGAGCAACAATGAAAAAGTAAAATGTGGCGGAGAGGGTGCGGTTCCCCTTGACCTCTTTATCTCGTTATTTTTAAATGAATTACGTAATATTTGTCCCTAATAGATTTACAGTATACGCAGTATGAATGATCTCATAAAAAAGAGATTTCCACCGCCTCGACCTAATTTTTTTTAAAATACTCTTCTTTAGTAATAATTTTATTAACATCGTATCGAGAACAGGAGCCGGCTGTCCGGCATAAGTGTCACACCAAATGATGAAACCGTGCAGTGAAAATGGCGACACCATCTCAACATTATCAACGTCATGTTCGACTACTATTGCGATCTATCATCGATGGTAAAACTGAAGACCGAAGACTCTCACTACTCTCCTACGCGCCACATTATTAACCTTCAACGTTGTGCAACGAACGAATTACATAAGTATCTCCAGTCGCCAACATTCAGGTTGCAGCATGCGGATTCTATGCAATATTTATAAACAAAGTGGAGCTGCCATTGCCAATTAAAAACTGTGTCACGAAGCCGGCGAATAATTTCAAGGCGTCATAAGTGAACATTGGCGCGGAGAGAGACTATGCAGTTTGCAGCACGTGTTGCCCAAATAAGTAGGTCACAGGTCGATACCGAATAGGGTCGTACACGCGTTGCCCCGGGTTTCTAGGGCACCTCGCGTCCTATATCTCACTGCAACTTGCTGTTTATTTTATACCATTCCAAAATAAACGTTCATGCAGTTATGGCGGATTGATACTCGATACTTCCCCTGACTTGGAACTAAATATAGCTAGCTTATAATATTGTTAACCCTATAAAAATAGGAAATATGATCGAAGTAACCCTTCGCCTTCCACCCGGAAACACACCCAAAATGGTGGCAAAGCACGACGCATATTCCTTTTTCAGTTATACCTCAAATTCGTTTTCTCGTAAAAAAAAATCAGACTAATTGGAAACATTTTTCTAAACTGACGCATATTGAAATGGTTGAGTTATCTTTTTGCAGTATCGATTTATTCTTGTTTCACGATTCTTTTTTGGTTTTCTTATTCTTTTTATTTTTATATTTAGTTGTCGTTCGTTTCCGAAATATAACATGTAGATCCTACAAAGTTTTGTCTACCTTTATGAAGTAATAGAATGAAGGCAAATTCATTTGGACAACAAATATCAAAATGTGTCAAATTAAAAATGAAAAAACGTAATTTTTTTCTATGAATAATAGTTATTTGTGTATCAAGGGCGTAAAGTTGATCTTTCTCGGATGAATCCAAAGTTTGCGGCCGAGACACAGCAGAGGCCAAGCAAATTTTGAATAAGGCCGAGATAGATCATTTGGCCGAAGTACACACAACATTTTTTTAGTCAATTGCCTCAAAAACTAAAGTAAAATATTTTAAAAATTGCTTCGTATAAATTACTGGAAACATAGACGTTTTGCAAGAAGCCTATTAAGCAGACAGTTTTAATTTGTTTTCAAGTTAATAACGAAAACAAATGAAAACGTCACTAGATAATTTATTGACAAGCAGTGACATATTTCAAATTTAATGATGATCAAGTAATACATGAGACCGTGAAGTGCGGCCGTGAAGTAAAAACGGCCAACAAAATAATATTGACAAATGAGTACAATGAGATGACACTTTAAGAATGCTATCAGATCCGATAAACGTAATTTTTGTGACAATTCCCTAAAAAATAGCACTTGCTGTTATAAGCACATTAGTGCGGTAAATATGTCATTATGACTCTAAAGTAAATTTCGGAAAGTTTAACATTACATATTGAAAGTCTATAAAAATTCATTTTACAATAAGCAATTCGGATATCATAAATATCGTTAAGTTAAAAATATTATTTCATCATGTAGTACCTACATTTAAACAAATTTCTATAAGTAACCAATAGTGATAGTTACTTACGAACTCCCTACTTGATTTTACGCTATATTCCACAGATAGCACATTGTGTGGGAAAACGCAATTAGAAAGAGATTTAAATGTAACTAAATATTAACTCAATAGTTGATGTTCGAGCACAATATGGATTTTATTAAGAATGTAATTGCTTTGTAAACAGTTTATTTCCTTGACCTCAAAAACTGTTTTATATATTTCCACATGGCGACCAAAATTCCGACCGACTCCTTTCGTAATGCCTACTTCTTTTCAACCAAACTCGCAAGAAGCTGAAGTTCAACTTGCCTTATCAAAACTGATGTCATCATAAGTGACTGTGTACGAAAACAAAATTTAAAAATCGCTATTTTTAACAGCCGTCGTAGTTTGAACAATTTTGTTGCTATTTTCGTAGTGTCAGAGTGGTTATTTCCGTGTCAACATAATTTATGAAAGTTACACCTGGCCAACACATAATATTTGATTTGTGTTGATTGTAATATTGTAATTTTGAGCGTAGACCGTAGACTCTATTTATATTTGTATCTTGTTGTAAATAAATAAAAATAGGTATAAATTAGGTATCTGAATTACCTATACATAATAAAGGTAAAAATACAGAGGTTCACATAGAAATAATTTATTATTTTTAGTCGTAACTTTCTCTCAATTCATAATTAGTACACTCAAATTGGATTGAAAAACAGTGAATAGAAGAAATAATTTATAGAGAAATAATATTTGAGATGTGTACTGTCTATAGGGTAAATAAAAAAAGTCCCTTTTTCTTGCAAGAAACCACCTCCAACGGAGACTTAATGCTGGTTTTTCACTTTTATCTTGTGAATCGTTCGTTGGAAGAGAAAAAGTATAGGAAATAAAAAAATTGTCGTTAAATTCTGTATAAAAAATGTATTATTAACCTTGTAGCTTATACCCACCTATTTTCCAGTAAAACCGTTCAACTGAGGGGTAGTTTAGAGCACACAGGTAAGTTTCACAGCGAACATCTCAAATTCAGTTACTTTAATTTGTATTTATTTTCCCCTTTTTTCCACAAAGATGCGTTTTTTAATTTGTGCTCTTTTCCAAACCACCTTTGAGGTAGAGCTCTCGGTGGGTTTTTTTAAAACTGGTTTCCCCTGTAGGCCTACTCCACTAAAAGTCTATCCAATTTTACACATTACAGGGCTCTTCATCGACGAACTGTTCTTCAAATTTGGAATTTAAACATTCTTGCCCATGGCAATTAGAGCACATTGTTGAGCAGCGCAATCCAACCTTAACATAGCTGCATTGCTTCCGCAACCCTCCTTGAAGCTACAGGACACTAGCTAAATGATTTCCATAAAGATGCGTTTTCTATTTGTACGTAAAAATATGTACCTCACTAATTTATGTAAACCATTCATTCTAGACGACCTTAGGAACAGTTATTTGAAGTATTGTGATATGTAGGAGAAGAAAAAAGCACAGGTCAAAGTAGACTCTTTGTTAGGCCTGAGAGTGCCTTGTCCCTAGAACCTTCAGTTGTTGTGGAATAAACGTGCGTGTAATAGTACGATGGAAAACGTTTAGGAAATACGGTGAAGATAGACTGAAAGAAATATAAAAACATATGCATACTACATAGACATAAATTTGCGTGACAATGTTTCCATAGATATGGAGACAACAGGTGATTGTTTCATTTGCGAAAAGATGGTGCAAGAAGGTGAAACTGCTGTGCGTGTTAAAAGAGAATGAATGAATGATGATGAAGTGAATTTAATAGCCGTTAGCAAAGCTCGAGAGGATAATAAATATAAACAGCTTCAAAATATTACTAGAGGAACTTTTTTTATTCTAAAAATCATTAATTTATGTATTACTCACGTTAGATTACAGAGGGCGCCGTAGGACCTCTGTCAGATGATGAGTTTTTTTTTCGTATTTTTTTTAATGAAGTCAAGAGGCTATTGAGTTATTGCAAAAAAAAACGAAAAAATAATTTGAACTTTGACAGCCTGTATATTTTTCTACAGCAACATTGCACTAAGCATATTTGGTTATATCCTCATATTTTGGGCCAAAGAATTTACCCCAGAACTATGGCCTATTAATAATCGTCCACCCTGTATATATCAAATTTAATTTTGGCGAGGAGAAAACTTGGAACCTCGGTAATCTGGTTGGAAGAAAGTGGGCAATACCTTAGCATCCATTTATACCATCGAGTTACCAACACCAATTTCCACCCGTCAGCTAGTATCTTGCAGGTGCAAAAAGGGTTGCGGAAAATGGTGCAGTTGTGTTAAAGTTGAATTGCACTGCTCAACAATGGGCATTTCTCTCATTAAAGTAACTGAATTTAAGATATTCCCTGTGAAACTTCATGTAAGATGGATTTTTAAATGTGCGCTCCAAACTACCCCTCAATTTGGATGCTGTTACTACGAAATAGGTGGGTATAAGCTACAAGGTCAATACGACATTTTTTATACAAAATTTTATGACAATTGTTTTACTTCCTACACTTTTTTCTTCTGCAACGAACGGTTTACAAGATAGAAGTGAAAAACTAGAGTTAAGTTCCAATTAGGGATAGTTTTTTGCAAAAAGGGGGTTCCTGAATGGGGTGGGATCTTTTCGGATATCTATTTCTAACCCTATTGAGAGTACCCATCTCAAATATTACTTGTTTATAAATTATTTCTTCTAAAATGTCTAATTTGCGTGGACTAAATGTCAAAGAACTCTGGGAATACCTAAGCAGAATTACAAGGAAGTAATTAATTGGTTATCATTCACGACGTAAACTGTTTGTAAAATTGCTAGACCTAATTGTCTCCCTGGTTTCACTTCTTAACTATCAAAGTAAAACCATTTGAAAAATTACTTTGTTTACAGTTAGTCCTCAAACTATTATTTAATTAACGTGTAATGGAGAAATTCCGGCGCCTCCGGCAAAACCATCTCTTCGTTTGATCGTCAGTTTTTACTATGTCGAAGGAGCCCTACCTTTAAGCATATTTCTATGTTTTTACACTTTCGCATACGTTGAAGAAAATTTGTTTGAATGACACACTTCTGCAGCAGGCTTGGTACGTCTTACAAAGTAGGTCTTATTTGCTACTACCGATGTAATGTAATAAGTAGGTTGTTAACTGTTTAGGTATATTTAGTATGCAAATGTCGAAGCGCTGATTGTAGCTGTAAAACACGACGTGAAAATGACAACGTTTCGGCAGCGATTATTAATTGCGATGGATTTTGAGTTACACGGCTACACGTCTTAGATAAAATTTTAATAAAATCCAGTAGGATAAAACAGAAGGCAACAACGCAATTCACCAGATTGCGTTTCCCAAACTCATGTAGAATGGAATGAGGAAACAAAGCAGTAGCAAGCAAGTCACGAAAGCCTGCCATGTCGAGAAGCTCTTTCAAATTAAGCGAGAGTGTATTCCTTAATATTAGTGAAGAGTTGTTCAATATTTCGGTCAAGGATATTTTCAGTATTATAGAATAGTGTAGCGGCCTTTAAGTAAATGAAGAATATTTTAGGAACCACTGTAGTTAATTGCTGTACAGGAGCTTTGGTGTAAAAATCACACTAAATATTCGATATTCGATTTCGGCCGCCAAGTTGGCATCAGTTTAGCTAATTAGATATGACATTGATCTCTATTGTGATAACAAATCCATGCTCTAGTGAAGGAATATCATTTTATGGGTGATTTTTTAATCTCTCTTTTTAAACCTCAATGATTTCTTATAACTATGAAAGTCTCGCTTAAATGATTCCTAAATAATGTATTTTCCCATGTCTATCTAGGAGTATCAGAAGTTACACTCAGAAATGAAGGCAGGTCCCATTCTATGTATGCCCACGGACGTAATGGTCCCAAGGCATAACTTCAATAAGAACTTTCAGGTTGTCATACCTGACAGGGAGGACTGAAAAAACGGTCCACCTACAACAGCACAAATAGTCTGGTACTCTAACGGCTCCAAAACAGAGCAATGGGTCGGAGGCGGGATATACTGGACAAGACAAGCCAGTATCCCGATAAGTCTAGGGAAATACGCAACGGTATTTCAGGCTGAAGTGATAGCCATACTCTGTTGCGTAAGGGAGATACTAGGGCAAGGAACTGCCAATTAGTCGATTGCCATTTTCTATGGCAGCCACGCGGTAAAGTTCCATGCAAATCAATTCAAGATTAGTGTGGGACTGCTGACGTCCCTTATAGAGCTGGGAAGCATGGGTACCGCGACACGAGGGACACAAAGGAAACGAAAAGGCAGATTAATTGGTCAACGAAGGCGCACTCCTAAGCCCCAATATGTCCGGAGCCCTTCTGTGGCATGGCAAAGCCATGCATACAAGCAGCCACTAAGGAAGGGGTGCAAATTAAATCTCTGGAACGGTGGAGGATCTCCCCAAGACGGGCTAAAGAGTTCGTTAAAGAACGGTCGGCCAAATTCACGGAAGATCTACTAAGCCAGAATAGGAAGGCCACCAGAATAATAGTAGACCTTCTATCTGGGTACTAGCGGCTCAATAAGCACATGAGTCAAAAAGAAGAGGAAATCCCAGTTCACGTATTGTGCCACTGTGAAGGCCTAGCAATATTGAGATTCCAAGTTCTCGGAGAAGGATAACCAAAGGCGAGTAGCTACACAAAAGGGCTCTTATCAAAGCTGTAGAGTCTGGTATACAGGATAAAGCTGGATGAGGACTATAAGGACTATTCTATTCTAGGAGGACCACGATAGACCTGAAAAGATCACGGTGGTAAATCCCAAACAATCCGCTCCTCTATTTATCTATCCATCTATCTACCATATTTATCTATGAAGCAATTAAATGTAACGAAAATTTCATTTGCTGCTTTTTTAAAATTCTCCTCAGACTACTATGATCTATTATCTTTTCTGCTTATTTTACTCAAGTCTATGTACGTAATGGGTACATGAAACTGCTTTCAATAATAGTAATTGCATAGATTTATGGCTATTTATTGTATACTGATGGCAAGGATAAATAAATTAAACCCAAACGATTATTTAAACAACATGGCCATTGTGAATTAGGGTATCATAATTATAAGAGTATACCAACTGCTATTACTAGTCTTGACACGATCAGTTATGTATTCTACTTATCATGGCAATCGTGCTGTCCGCAATGGCAAACCAACCGTTTATTTTAATTTCCGCTATAACCAACAGTACAGGTTTGCCCTTTGATATTCTGTTTTCAAAGCAAATATACTTATGTACTCGATAATTAGATACAGAGTCACAGAGTGCCTTATGAAAACGCTGTGCCATAAAAGGAAGCCTGTTCTGCATTTAGATGTACGGGTGTCCCAATAACAGGCGTTCAACCATAAAGGCGAATAATAGGTGTTATAAATTGGCTAAGTGAAATACTCGACGCGGTAATATTCAGATTTTGTGATCACTTTCTATGGGTCGAGCGACAGGTATAATTTTAAACATAATATTTTTAGTCGCAAACTCCTCTATAAAATCCTTATTTTACTATAAGGAACGTATCCAGACTCTCCGGGCTATGTGCCCCGCCGAGCGCTGAATTACAAGTTACAAGTCTGGCGCGTTAAGTGTAATAATTGCATATTACCATCAAAACGCTAATGCTTCGATTGCAACAAACACCAGCCGAAAGACTGATCCTACTTAAAGGAGCTCTCTTGCTAGCCGTCACACACCACTTGCAGATTGCAGTTTCGAGCTGTTGGCTCTCGTCAGTGCAAGGTAGGCATGTGACGACCAGCACGAGGATTCTTTGACTATTTGGTACATCCCGGTATTTTAACAATAGCGACATGTAAAATAGTCAGCAGGCGCCATCCAGCGGTCCAGTAGCTGTTGCAATCGAAAAGAGAGAAGTAGGATCAGACTTTCGGCTGGTGTTTGTTTGTTGCAATCGAAGCATTAGCGTTTTGATGGTAATATGCAATTATTACACTTAACGCGCCAGACTTGTAACTTGTAATTCAGCACTCGGCGGGGCACATAGCCCGGAGAGTAGCTGTTGGTTGCAGTCTGGTTACGTACCTTATAGTAAAATAAGGATTTTATAGAGGAGTTTGCGACTAAAAATATTATGTTTAATATTCCGCCCTCTAAAAGCACATTTGACCTATGCTAAGCCCAGTCAGGCTATTTATTTTTCGATTGCAACAGACACTGGACCGCTGGATGGCGCCTGCTGACTATTTTACATGTCGCTATTGTAAAAATACCGGGATGTACCAAATAGTCAAAGGATCCTCGTGCTGGTCGTCACATGCCTACCTTGCACTGACGAGAGCCAACAGCTCGAAACTGCAGTCTGCAAGTGGTGTGTGACGGCTAGCAAGAAAGCTCCGTTAAGTAGGATCAGTCTTTCGGCTGGTGTTTGTTGCAATCGAAGCATTAGCGTTTTGATGGTAATATGCAATGATTACACTTAACGCGCCAGACTTGTAACTTGTAATTCAGCGCTCGGCGGGGCACATAGCCCGGAGAGTGGCTGTTGGTTGCAGTCTGGTTACGTTCCTTATAGTAAAATAAGAATTTTATAGAGGAGTTTGCGACTAAAAATATTATGTTTAATATTCCACCCTCTAAAAGCACATTTGAACTAGGTATAATTTTGTTGGATAATTCATCGGTTAATGTAATTCTTAAAAGATCATTCGGCTTCTTCCTTAAGCAAACCATTCTTCAGTCAAACTACTTTATAATATTTTCATAGGAAAAAAATCTGATTCAAGACGACTTTCAACGAATTGTCTTGAAAGATTAACAAGTAAACTACATCCCTTGATTATTTACCAATAATGCTAATATATATCTTAAACTTTACCCTGTCAAATATTGTCAAAATGACTCAAGTTATTCTCAAATTACCATAATCATAAATAAATCTCCGTTGATATTTTTATGATTCATTACTGAGACGAGTACAGATGTTTTTCCAGGAGGGAATAGCTGAAAACAAAAGACTGTAACGGAAATAAGAAAATGACATGAATAGAGGTCATTTAGAATTTCAATTAATAAGTGTCAGCATAGTGATTGAAATAGACTCATTACAAGCAAACAATTAACAATTGAAGATAATGACAGAATGCAAACTGCATGTCTCAATCCGTCAATAATTACGCACCAAAGAAATCCAACTGGCGTTTTATTTTAAGTCAGGAAAAATCATCAAGATAGAAAAGACTTCGGCATCAGAGAAGAAACAGACAATCAAATACATCTGCAAAAACATCGAAAATCATTCAAATTAATTAAACTGATTTTGGTAAGAATCTTGGTACAAAGAACATTTTTATAGCAAATTTAATTTCAAATTCTCTGGTCTTTTTTTTAAATTTTCCTATGTAAGTTGTCAAAGTTTTTATAGTAATTCTATTAAATTGCTGATATCGTCATTAACCTGTTCGAGACTCTTGCAAAAAGCGATGTTTCAATTTTCATTAGTGAAAGTGTTGGTCTATTTTATATT
The DNA here is from genome assembly GCA_963675555.1 of Leptura quadrifasciata. Lineage (NCBI taxonomy): Eukaryota > Metazoa > Arthropoda > Insecta > Coleoptera > Cerambycidae > Leptura > Leptura quadrifasciata. Next base: position 143,535,534 of record OY776676.1, on the reverse strand, counting down.
AACCGATAAATATTTTCTTGAATGATTTTTTATGTACCATTAATAGTTTATATACATCTGCACATAACGTTATCTACGAAAATGCAAGTGAGATGAACAGATAGTAAAGTAAATATTTAACTATAAGTACTTGTGCCACTTTAAAATGGGTTATGTATCCGCAGTGAATGTTGTTGTTAGTGCCAGTGTCTTTCGCAACAACGTACACAACCTGTCTTGAGGTCGATTTGTCGTTTTGTCGATTATGTATGCCTTTCTCTCCTGCTGCATCGAATTAACATTTACGTATAATAACCGAGTCTATGTAGATTTAAAAATCCACAATATCATAAACTTGTTCAAATTTTACCGCAAATTATACAATTATGTTGAGAAATTATTGACTTGTTGCAAAATGATATAAAATAGTATTTTATTGGATATTTCGTAATAAGTAAAATAAAAGATTGTTCATTGTTGTAATATTACTTTACGTAGGTTCAGTTTTCCAATCGACAATTAACTAAATTATTACATAAATCATTCTTTAAATCGTACATATTTTTTAAATGATTTTTCGTAACAAATACCTTAATTAAATATTTGTTTCAATTGTTGTAGCATGATTCACAGACTTAGGTAATATCGATAATTGGACAGTCGACAGTCGTAACCCAAGTAGTTAAGTAGTACTTAAGAACCGAACCCTAATATTTAATGTTTGAAAGGAACAAATTCATATTTAAATATCTGCAACCACTGAGATAATTTGTTTAGGAGCCATAAAATAATAAAATATTAAGAGGCGGATAAGTAGCTACGTGTAACTTGCTATTTTCAGGGCGAACATTTTGGTATGTCAGACATTTAGATGTCTTTATTAGATTTCTATAACTATTACCTAAATATATAAAGCCCTTATTATACTGCAAGGTCCCTAACCACCCGTATTTAGCTACCACAAGAAATGTTATACACGAACAACGCCATTGCCCTTCTAAAAAGGCCCTTAATTCGTAACTGACAAAGATTAGTCAGGTTTATATCATAAGTATAATTTTTATAAATAAATATGGACTTTTAGTCCAGTGCCGAACCGGTTATCAAAGGTAGAGAAAACTTTTATTATTATAATCTTTCTCTTATTTTTCAACATAACCACAAAACTATTGAGGGAAACGTCAAAAACCAATTTATTGATTTTTTATTTCTATCTTCCACAAAAATGATTAGATTTTAATGAAATTTGGTGAAAATGGACATTGTTATGTCTCAAATAAGTGGTAATTTTTTTGAAGCGAAATATTTATTTTTTGGTTTCAATTTGAAAAATCAATCCAATCTTTTCAATGAAAAAAGTGGATGAACGAAATTTTGATTTTTGAAAGTTTCTGGACGGAATCCTCACTTTAAGATGGTGTAAAAAAATCATATTGTTAGTGATGCAAAATGATAACTTCAATGTAATGTCAAATAAGGGAACTTTGATTAACCATTTAAGATTCGGGCTGTTGAGAAACAAATTGTTTAAACAATAGTTTTACATAAAAAAATTGCTAGGAATGTCAGTTTCTGTTCAAAAAAAAATTTTTTATGCTTCATGGACAAAAATAAACTGAAAATAATGTCATTAAAATAAATATTTCAATTGATCTTACGCTACACGGTCTGGAGCGCACGCGCAGCTCTCTTTTGTTCGTTTCTGTTAACTAGCATGCAACCCACTTGTCCCTGATTTTCCGCGCGTCCACAACTGACACATGCTTTGTCGTCGTTGATCGTAATTTTCAATATTAAGTTTATGTGGTTCTCATCACATATAACTTGCTGCATTTCCATGGTATGTGTTAAATTTCCATTTTATGTTTGTGCATGTCATAGAGTATCTGATGTAACCTAATAACATGGTTCCTGGCGACTCGTTTAACAACGATGACTGAGTTGAAGAAGAAGTAAGAGATTTGTAACCAGCAGATTTATCTATTACCAAGATACACATCGAATTCAAGGCAAAATATAGGAAATCAACGATTCGGAGAAAAATGATGACGAAGCAACTACAAATTTTAAAATTAATAGTGGAAATAAAGATCTTGATGAACTTGAGGACCTTGACGATGTCGAAGACCTTGTTGGAGATCCTGAAGAAACAGGAAACTATGTTGATTCTGATGATGTAGTGCAGCTTTCCAAAAAAATTAGGTTAAAATAGATTTTTAGTTTTATATTCCTACTTCCTGAAATAGAATTATTTTAAATATTTGTTTTAATAAACTTATTTTCGATTTACTTCTGTCCATGAAGCATAAAAAAAAATTCTTGAACAAAAACTGTCATTTCTAGCAATTTTTTAATGCAAAACTACTGCTTAAACAATTTGTTTCTCAACGACACGAACCTTAAACGGTTAACCAAAGTTTCCATATTTGATATTACATTGATATTACCATTTTGCATCGCTCTCAAATACTTCATCACAATAAACAATGAAGAATTCGTGTCAAGTATAGAAAAATCAATCTTGAAAAAAATCTCTGTTTCGGTTTTTCCCATTTTTGACAACGTTTTTCCACAGTAACAGTATGATTTTTTTATACCATCTTAAAGTACAGGCTTCAATGATAAAAATTCCGTCCTAAAATTTTCAAGAATCAGAATTTCGTTCATCAACTTTTTTTATTGAAAATTAGGTCTTTTTTCAAATTAAATTCGCATAAAATTAAAAAACAAATATTTCGCTTTAAAAAAATCACAGCTCATTTGAGACATAACAGTGTCCATTTTCACCAAATTTCATTAAAATCAAATAATTTCTGTAGAAGATAGGAACAAAAAATCAAGAAATTGGTTTTTGACGTTTCTCTTAGTAGTTTTGAGGTTATGTTGAAAAAATAAGAGAAAGAATACAATAAAAGTTGTAGAACTTTCAATTATCTAAATCTTTTGCATTTAACTTTTTTCGCTAGGTCTAGTTTTGCCGAAATCGTAAAAAAAATGTCTTACCCCTAAAAGCACACCTTTTTCCATCCTAACCTTACTTCCGTTTATTTGTTGGGGGTCTAATCGATTTTTCCCAATTTATATACCATAAATACTAAATTTTCCAACCATCCATATAATGCTAAGAATTTTTTTTTTTTGACAAAAATTATCGGCACTGGACTATTTGCAAACCTCTACAAAATATATTGAATTGAATAAAATTGAGCTGGTGATTTTTTAACGCTTCTATTATATACATTTTCTTGTAAAATAAGTGCATAATTTGTTTTATATGAATAACTAGAAAACATATAGGAAGAAGTAGATATGTAATAATTTTACTAGCATTGCTAAATTAGTTTTAAATAGTTAAATAGTGATCCAAAATGCAAAAACAATGTCTCCTTAACTCCACAATATCTGACAATGTCAAGACATTATCTACGAATGAATTGACATTGTTTTACAATTTTATTAAAAATTATACTAATAAGTGAATAAAAACCCAAATGAATCAAGTCGTTGTCCAAATCTGGACGTGACTACTAGCTGACTATGCCGACATATAAATGGTAAAATTCTCCACCAAACCAATTCTAAAGCTGCGACAGGCACTAGGCTCAACATTCTCGAAGGAATATCAATCAATTGTGAATCCACGAAGACGAGGAAATACCAACCACGCCTTAAAGCACGGCAAACAACGACGAAAGATATGTATGCCGTGTTATTTAGGAATAATGGTCTCGCCAAAGCAGTGAAGTTAGAAGGTCAGGAAACTAGTACTTACGGTTTTTTGTCCTGCAGAAAAATATTTACCAGCTTTTACGAACATATCGAGAGAGATTTGCCAAATACTTTCCTCTGCTTTATAACAATGCACATTTAATTATAGAGTTAGGTTGGTGTATTCTACTACAAATAGCTTTGTTACCATCCACGCCTCTCGATTTAACCCTAACCCCGTACAAAACCAATGCTGGAGCAGAATACTATTAATAAAAAAATTACTTTTGCCAGATTCTTAAATTATTATTTTTGTTACAGGCAAGCCATTTCGGACTTACACTACCATAATGTCCAAATGCATATGTTTTGTATGAAATACAGATAATTTGACACATTTTGATTTAGAAACTTGTATTTCCTACCCATTTTAGTTTGACTGTTAGACTATAATCAGGCAGACGAGTTCGAAACTACAATCCTCAAATAAAGCAGACTGACTGATTGAATATAACATTCATTTGTTTACAATACGCCGACATTTGATTCTTATCCAAATTAATGTCAACGAGGCTGATAGGATAGGCTCTGTTAACAAATTTTATGTCTATGAAGGACACTTCACCAAGGTGGCTACTGCAGGTACATCTTTTCCCTTGTTAATTAAAAAATCACTCTAGTAATAATAATATACAAAGTTTTTTTTATATCTAGGCACACTTTAATAGAGATTTTTATAAAAGACTCAAATTATTCCATTTATAAACAGGTACAATACATACAGTAATCAACTCTTAATAATTTTAGTTACTTATATAACTGAAGATAATTTATCTGAAAAGTATTGTGATAAAATACGGGATTATTATTATCAGCAAGACTATAACACACTTTCTACTTATCTATTACCTTCCACGTTTTACTTTTTAATAAATATAAAACCTATAATATACATATGATTTAAATACTCAGTGAAAAGTTTGTTCTGAAAATATTTCCCTAATGCTCTTATAACATTTTAACAATTTGTGATTTTTTTGGAGCTTTTTGAGTGTTTTTGCAAATTCGTAGCTTTTAGCGTTATAATATAATAAAACACATACATTTTTATAGCTAATTGAAACGTTCTATAGTTTCCACAGGACACTAGGCGTGCCATTTCAAAAGAACGATGCAAAGTGGACGACTCGACCGTATAGAGGCACCTAAAAGAAAATCAGGTGGGTTATAACTATTTAATAACTTAGACGACTGACCGTATACTGAATACCGTATAGTTTCTATTAACTTAACAACACTTTACTTAGAATTTGTCGGCTAAAGAGATTTTTGCAATAATAGCAAAGGAATGGGAAAATCTTAATCCATAAAACAGAGAGACACAAAATTGACTAATCCCATATTTGATATATTTTATTCTGATCTTTCTCTAATACTATAATTGTAACTAATCTTCTTAGGAAGGAAAGTCGAGTACAAACGATATTAATATCTCGAGCTCTTCCCTGAAGAAGTTATGTTATAAAATTGTAAAATTAGATAACTTACTTACTTACTTACTTAGATAAAGCAACAAGTCAGTTAATAAACAAAACAATAGAATATCGCATTATATCATCATGATTAATTTCATTTTATTATTAAGTATACATTTGTATCTACGACTGCTGCACACATGTAAAGTATTCTTTTTATTCCACCGCTTTCATTAAGATGTGACGTCGTTCCCTGTTTCGTACGTAATAATCAATATTCTACTTCTAATAGGTGTGTCAAATCAGTAGGCACTTTTGGCACATTGACAACTAGATCGCAAAGTGTAACAGTAGTATTTAAGTCAGCAATATCAACAATTTGCAATAAACAATGATATGAGTAATTATGAATGTTCGAAAAGAGGACAATTTTCTTAACTCAATCGATATAAGAATATCTATCGACGACTATTAACTATTGAAGAAGGAGCACAAGGATATCGCGAAATGACCTTTTTTATAACCTTAAATTTTATTTGGCACGCGTTTTTACCAAAAATTAATTACACAGCTTATCTGTAATTAATTGCAACCTTCGCAAACGCGTAAAATCTATATAATGGTAAATAGGATATGCAGAATAAAATATGTCAGAAACTTAAGGACACGAAACGAGCTAGAAATTTTATCTCATCGGTCCTTGATTGAGTTGCTTTGGAACAGCCTACAGCGATTAATTGTGTGTTCTAAAATTTAATGATTCGTAAACTGTGCTGTCATTGGTCAATTAGGATGCGTGAACGTGAGAAGCTATGAATATTTACCACACTCCACGAGATAAACACTAATTTAAATGATACCAATTTGCATAACAATAGAAGAAACTGAAAGGAAGCTGAATTTGCTACACAACAATGCTGATAGTAAAACCACCGGCGTTAACATAATACACACAATGTCATAACTAAAATTTCTCAGGAATTAGAAGGTAAAATGTTCACAGTATTGTCAAAAAACATAAGTTTTACCCTACAAAATTAAATTAGCTCGGGATGCTCTATTAATATTAATAGTAGTATTACGAGAATTCTCATTCTTTCCTTTTTATTTGGGTTTTCTACCACATATATTATCCTCTTCAAAAATAAATCACCTAGTCTACAAAATAATAGAATTATTGGAAAAAAAGTTTCTGCGCCTGTGATGTTTACGTCAAAGGAACAGTCAGTGGTTATTTTTTAATAAATAATATAAATCGGAATAGACACAGAAATAATGTATTTTGCTGACGTTTCGGAAAGTAGTTTCTTTCCGTTTTCAAAACTTTTTTTCGAAGAAGTCTTATTTGTTGTGTATATCAAATACACAACTTTAAGATTCTGTTTATGTTATTTCCGTAGATAATTACTACTTACACAGAACTGATGATATTTTTTTAGATAATGTTGATTTTGTTCTTCTTTTAACCTTGGTAGCTAGGTTGTACAAATATCTACAGAATAATTCGATACGCTGATTCTTTAATTTTTCTTTTTTTGTTATCTGCCTTTTTGTCGAGACCCAGTTTATATTCTATGTCCGTTTTCCCAAGCATGTTCACAAATCTTTGTGATCAGGTTTTTAGAACAGACTTTGCTATTATAGGATTTTCGATTGCCGTTCTTGAATTACAGAAAACACGCGGTTTCTCTTTCTATTGAAACAGCTTTTGAGGCGCAATTTATGTTCAACTTTTTTCCCTAATAGCTATCCTTAAAAATTTCATGTAGCAATAGAAGTTGTATGAAGCTGCATACTGAAGATATTTGTTGTCTAATCATTGCTTTGGCCAGTTTTTAATGTCGTTAATTGTTACTTGAGAGTAGTTAACACATAACAAGAATTAAAAAACAAAAAACCAAAACAAAACTTATATTTCGTATGAAAATAGATAAATAACATAACAAGTTTCGAAAATTGTTGAGAATTATCCCAATTCTCTGCATATATATGTTCCTTCAAGCAGTATGGCATAGAAAAGTTTAGTTTAGTTGAGTACTTACTTAAAGTATCACTGACTTGAAATTTATAAATAATGCTTATACATCATATCAATGTATAACAACAAGCATACATACGATATATCATCGGCAACACCGACAATTAATACTATACCTACTTTATACTGTGGATGCAATAATTCTAAATCAACAGCAATGAGAGTAGAGGAAAACAACGATAAAGGAAACGTTCAGCCTGGCAACTGTATTGACACTTCCATGCCAATTTAGTGTCAGAAAAGCCGCGTGAAAAAATCGACCGTGAGCGGCAAATCTTGTTTATGCCGGTGACGTCAGAAGGATGCATTTATTAATTCGGAGGGAGTATCTAGTTCCGTACATGCGCGCAGGCCGTCCCCGTAACAACGAAGAGTTATTCTAGTGGACCAAGCTCAATATGTGTATCTAAAAGTACCGTTCGTCCTCAGCGTTAAGCCGGTCTATCAGAGCTTTGTGCGTGTGGCAGAATAGTCCGCAGCTATGTAACGTCCTACGCGTTAAAATTGTACGTTTATCCTTCAAACTGAATTTGGTAACCGGAATGTTTCATTGGCTGATGGATTTTGCGCGTGGAGGCAATTTATTAGAAAATTAGGATCGACACCGAACCAACTTATTGGACACATATTTTTTTTGTTACGCGCGATTGTTAATTTATTGTTTCGTTTGCGGTGACGAGTTTAGACGAAATTATCGCACTTAACTTTGATAAATTGAGATAACGTTTTATAGACTAATTGTCTGATAAAGGAATAATATTGGCAATAAAATAGATATTTGAACCACTCGATGAAAAGTGAGTTTTATTCTGTTAAATATCAACATCGAATATAGTTTCGCAGTTGCCTTTAAAGCAGACCTGTTTAACAAAGTAAAACTAATCTATACTGTCACGAAACGACAGTTCAATTTGTACCTGTAGGTCAAACCTCAAGTATTCAGAGAAGAAAAATGTTTTAGGACTAAAATACCTAAATATAATCCGATTTTTCAGAAATAAAATGTGGAGTATTCAGTTTAACTTCATCCATTCATCTTGAATGAGTTTTGTCTGTTTAAGGCAGAAATCGTATTATAATAATAAAAAACATGGCCATTTAGGTAAATGGATTCATGTTTTCTATCCTGAGATGCTCAATGCTTACAATATTGTCTATTGTAGTAAATTGGACCTTGGCTCATTTTTTGTATCATACAATCACAAAAGCGATTGTATGTTACTCGATAAGTACAAAAGATAATTGCAAAAACCTATAAAAAGAAGGTGCGTATTTTGCAGTACATAATTTCATGTTTTCTTGCACCAACTACCACAACCAATATTTCGGTTTTTATTTGTCATTTTGATAAAAATCCAGGACCCATTTTACACTCAATTCAATGGAGTAAAAAATACATAGCAATACCATAAGCGAGAAACTAAAAAAAGACAGCGTTGCTGAATAAAAACTGTTTTAAATCATCTGAAACTACCATTTTATGGAAACAAGGGCTGTATAAATTTTTACTTTTTGCGTGTGGAATTGAGCTAATATTCAGTTTGCACCTTGAACACTTTAGGTACATAATAATAAGGTCGCAGTAAATCACATACCTCGATTCCCGTGGGATGGATGCTGATGATAACTTCGTCGGTTTCTGCGTGGTGGTTGCAAACCTCCCCGCAAACTTCGCGCCCATTATACGTAACAAAGCATTTCTGTCCGGCAACAAGTTCAACACCAAGCACTGATTGGAAACCGGGACCGATGAGATCTGTTTCGAAAAATTCCGCGGTTGTGCGGCCCAAGTTGCCTTGCCTGGAATCGAAACGCACGGTGTACCTCGTGTTCGGTGTTAGATTGATGCAATTGTTGTTCTCCATAAAACTCGCCGGTGTTTTTACTGCCTGAATGACACCCGAGTAAAATTTGCCGTCCTCGCCGGGAGCACAGACCCGAGTACCGATAATCGAACGCTTGGCTAAACGCTTACCCGTCGACATAATTGAATAAATAAATTAAATTTAAGAAAACTAATTAAAAACAACTAATAACAGTTCAGTTGAATTTTTCACAAAACAACATCATCTGTGAAGTACAGTCTCCTAACTAATAATTTTTGCACAGATTCTTGCTGATGATTGAAACACTCTATGGACACATCAAGAACCAATTCTATGATTTTGTTATCGTAGGATATGCACATACTTATCAAGATAGATGAGTAGCCTGTGGTATGAAGGCTGCGCCACTGTAAACAGTTGAACAACGACTGACTGCCGGCCGGCTCTAGAGTAACAACAGCTGATTCGTACAACCTGACCGGTATCGTCGTCCTTGTCGGCTGGCGCTGTCGGAGTGAGACGGCGGCAGGCTCGTGGATCGGATTCCTCCGGAGCGCAACATAGCGGCCCGGACACAGCTGATGATAACAACAAAACCACGTGACTCCCGGGCAACCTCCCAATTGGGGGACCGCTGTGACCTACATAGAGCTATTGGCTAACTCATGGAGAGAGAAAGGTCACGCGCTGAGCTTTGCTTCACCATGACCATTTTGCTCCAGGCTTAGATTTTATTTCCCGGATAAATTTCGAACGGCGTAATATTTAAAATTAATATACCTATTATAAGCTAGAACGTATAATCTTAACGATTCTCGTTACGTACAGTTTAATGATAAGGCGATAGCACTAGCTGGACAATACGGAATCTGTATGTAACGGGTGAGAAAAAAAATTGGCGGGCAGAAGATTAAACCATTTATTATAATAGAAATGTTTCTGATTTTATTGGACACTAGTATTTGTTAATTCATTATGGGTAACTTCACAATTTTCTATTGATGTGTTTTATTCTATCTGTTTATTTTTTTGATATTTGACCTACATTTAATAATTGTTATTTATTAAATGTTCAAAATTCCACATATTTACTCATTCTGACTTGAAGAACAAACACATATCTTTTGATATTTTAGTACAATGTATTGTAAACGAGTGTTTGTGCAAAAAATCTGTTTGTATTTATTGTTAAGTTTCTCCGATTGTAATATACCATATATTAAATTAAAACGAAATTGGAATTAACAAGACACCAAAATTTCATAATTCAACCGAATTTAATATTTTGGCGAGAATTGGCGAAGGCGCTCGGTAAAATTCTCATTCATTTAAAATTAATTTGGCCAAGGCGATATTGTGATTTTTATATGATTAAGTAAATTTGACAGTTAAACATAATGCCTACGTTTTAACATATTTCAAGTTAATTTCATATTGTTAAAAGATTAAGATGAGGTAATCTTATATTTTGATTTGTATGTAATTTTGAATTTCAAATTTAATTTTACTTCTTTAGAACAATATTTAATTTCGTTTTTATTGTAGGAATTGTAAAATTTATTCACATAATTTTCATTAAAGCAATAAATTTTGTTAAATACCGATGTGTTAATTTTTTGCATAACAAGTATATCTAGCTAGAATGTAACATTTTATTCAACAACTAACCATGCTATCTTATTATTTTACTTCTTGCACTAGTGCGTGAAGTGAAATATTTTACGCAGTAGTACTTAAAGTAGAATTTCTCTATTTCCATGTATTCATATATTTTTGGTAACCACTGCGGTAATAGAAAAAATTGTGTATGCAACTCGTCTGTAAAGTGCCTTTTTCGCTCATGGGATTCCCATTCGTGAAGAAAGTATCACTTTACACAATTGTTGCATGAATAACTATTTTAAAATTATTTCGTATAAATTACTGAAGAGATGGACAAAATTTTGCAAGAAGGCTGACTAAGCTGACAGTTTCCGTTCGCGACCAAAAAAAAATAAGATTGACAAATATGTATGAAAAGATGACACTTTAGGAATGCTGTCAGATCTGATAAACGTCATTTTTTGTGATACGAATTAATTTAGTGATCCAAAACTTACAATTCTTTGCCAAGTTTGGTGGGTGTTGGGATCAACGTTTTGTCAAAAAACATACCTTTTAATTTATCAACTTTTCGTTTATTATTATAAACATCATCAGGACACTAAAAATATAAAGAATTCTGTGGAATTATTCAAATCGAAATTAAAAGTTTACGTTAAAATAATAAAATTGGTTGCATAACACGTTCAAATTTCAGTAAAATTTTTGTTTATAAATGAATACCTAAAAACATACAAAACACCGTAGTAAAAACTTATACACACAATTCAGAAAATTGGAAATAGACAAACATTTAATTTGTGTTTTGATGTCATATAAAGTAAGTAACTTCTGGGACATCACTAGATACCGGTTCTTAAAAACATTCAATATTATAAACAAACGAAAAGTATAACAGTAAAAATGATCATATAAAATATAAATAAATAAACACCACAGAAATTAGGCAACCCCCAATTCCAGAAGACAGGACTTGCGCGGAAGGGGGTTACACATTGAAGAAACGCGGACATACAACCATTTTCTCCGACAGTGTCAGTGCCGGAGCCAGGATTCGAACCCGGTGGTGCGATGTCCTTGTGATTAATCGCGATTGCCATCTCGCGCCTTAACCCACTCGGCTATCGACTAGACAAAAAAATACAAATATACACACACTTTTAACTTGAATACTGTGCACCCAATGATACGTTATCAGATGCTCAGATTTTTTGTTTGTCTAGGAAAAATTTCAATAGATTATTAATAATACCTAGTGTTATTATGTTATTGGCTTTATTTTTTAATTTTATTAATAATATTGAAATAGGCTGCATTTAAGTTTTCGATATCGGATCTTTTGTTAACACGTTTTTCGTTTTTCTTAATGCAAATCATTTCATTTTTTTTAGATTGTTTTCTTTCCCAATTATTCTAGTTTCATCAAAGTTAAAAGTATGTCCGGTTAATACGTGTTCTACAAGTTGAGTGGGATTGTAATTCTTTAATCTTATGTTCCATTATTTTCTGTTTTAGGTACCTTCCTGTTTGTCCAATATAGCCTTTACCACATTGAATATGAGGTATTTCATAGATTACATCCGATTGTTGTTATTTTTATGTTTTTGATTTTAATCTTGTAAATAATTTATTTTTAATTGTATTTTCATTCTTAAAAGCTGTTTTAATTGTTTTTTTTGAGTTATGGTTCTTTTTAATTTTCCAGATAAATCTCTTATATATGGAATTTTTAAATATTTTATATCACCTTGTATCTGTGTATTATTGTTTGTGCGTGTGGTAAATGTAAAATTATTATTTAGGAATCTTTTTATTAATTGTGGTGGATAGCTATTTTTTAAAAGCATGTTATATATATATATATATATATATATATATATATATATAGTTTAAATAATTTTTTCCGGAAAACTATGGTCTGGTAATTTTAGCGTTCTGTCTTTTAGATTTTTGATAATATTTAGTTTTTGCTTAAAAGAATGCTCTGAGTGAAAATTAATAAATCTTTCAGAAAAGGTTGGTTTATGGTACCAATCTGTTATATGAGTTTCCCTGTGTTATGTCTAATAACCAACATATCCAAAAATGAAAGTTGGTTATTTTCTTTTCCACAGTAAATTGTATTTTTTTATAAAAACCACTAAATGTGTCTAACACTAATAATTGTAAGATGTTAAATCACTTTTTACTTTTATATTCCAACATTTCCAACGGATATAAAAGAACAATTAATTACGGACAAATGGCATATGATAGAAGAACGCAACTATGTCCCTTGAGGCATTTTTGCTGTTATTTAAATTTTGTATAGAAAATAATTATTTTCAGTATGAGATTGATTATTATACTCAAATTTTCGGCTTGGGCAGGGGAAACTGTATGTTCCCAGTGTGGGCTGACTTACTTAAGTTGCTTAAGATATTAGCTTTAAAAAACCAAACTGTGTATTATTGTTTAAAAGGTATGTGGATGACATATTTATGGCCATTTGGCAAGGATAAGTTACAATTGGCTAATGCCAAAATAAATTTTAAAGGCCCTTGCTTCTCGTACACACACTAAATCCCAATTTAATTTTTAATAATAGAGTGGGGGTGATAATGGGGGTGGCTAATGCCAAACAAATTTTAAAGGCCCTTGGTTCTTTTATACACACCAAATTCCAATTTAATTTTTTTACTCCCTTTAATAATAGGGCGGGATGGCAATGGAGGTGGTAGAGGGGATAGCTGACGGTAGAGAAATTTTTTGAGTCGTTTCGTTTTTGTATACACACTAAATCACATTTTATTTTTTACTCCCTTTCATAATAGTGTGGGAGTTGTATTGGGGGGGGGGGGCGGCTGATACCAAAAAAAATGTTGCAACCTTGAAACCATCAGCATCTTCAAAAACGGGGTTAACACGTGTGTAGCCGAGAGAAGACGGCCTATCCGCGATTTACCTCTTTCGGGGGTGGTTTTTGGCCACCATCGTGCTCAGAATCGTCGAAAACGGCGGGTTTGATAGGAGACGGCGAATACGCGGTTTACCCCCCTTTTCGGGGGTGGTTTTTGACTGTTTAGGGAGTGGGGTGACCTCGGAGAGAGATTTAACCACCGCCATAGTGTTCAGCATCCTCGAGAACGGGGGGGAGACATAGTCTCGTTAGGTTAGAAAATATTCATATTCCTGTCCGACTTAAAGTATGCACTATAAACTATGTAAGTGAATATTGTACTCCCCCTGCAAAAGTGAAAATCAAACCAAAGCGTCAATATCGAAACGAACTTTTTTAAAATCCGATTTGATAGGTAGGTCTATAACATTGTTTAATAAATAGGCAGGTTTGACTTAGTCAATACAGACTGTGAGGTTTTTCCCATGTTTAAGGCCAGGGCACATATTGCATTCAAAATTTTTATAGAGTAAATCGTTTATAAATAGCAGAAATAAAGTACGTTCTCAGACGGTGCCTTGCGGGGCTGTGGTTTTTAAAAAGTTTTGTGCTAAGAGCATTGTCTCTTTTTACTTACTGATGGGCTCTTTACAATTACTGTTTCACAAAAATATAGACGTTTTCCCTAAATTTTTTAAGCTCTTCTCAAAATGTGTTATAATGGTGTCTGTTAGTAACTGGGGAGGATTTATTGTGCTTAATTGTTTTGAACCTACACTTACTTTTTATATAATTTTATTCTCTAAAACTGAACGAAGCCTGTGGTTTAAAAATTTTTAAAATATTTTTGTAGCATTATTTATAAACGATATTGGACGGTAATATGTCCTACGATTTTCATTACTTTTTTTGTATATTGGTACAACAACTATACTTTCTTTGAAAGATTCAAGTATGCCTCAATTTTTAAAGCTAAAATTAATATACGCCATATGTTATTGACAGATATGACTACATATTAATTTTAGTTTTATTCCTCTTTTTCTGGCACACAGTATTATACCTACATATTCGACTGATATATCCGAAACGATCTGCCATCATTAAAACACGTTTCATTCCATACTCATTTTCCTTCGACGAACAAGTAACATAAATATGAAAATCAAATTATCGAAGACCCGCAATTAATAATTGATAGTTTTGCTGACTTCTTCTCAAAATCCTTCACACCTCCCAATTCCGGCGACGATAATTTTAACGACACACCGAAGAATAAGTCCAATGTTTTAAATCTGTCTGTTATCACTGAGGAAGAGATCATTGAGGCCATTAAAAATACTAAAGCCAGTATCACCGTGGGTCTCGATCTAATTCCTGCATTTCTTATTAAAGATTGTGCGACTGTATTTGCCAAAGCACTATTAATTATATATAATCTAATATTAAGAAGTGCAAGTTTTCCTCAGAAGTGGAAATCTTCACGTGTATGCCTTGTGTTCAAAAAAGGTGATTTGAACGAGGTTATAAACTATTGACCAATTACCATCATTTGTAACTTTAGAACATTTTTTTAAAGTAATTCTTCACTCCTTCATATATTCTCATGTCTCTGGCACAATATCTATCGATCAACATGATTTTATGAAAGGTAGGTCAACTGTCGCATATCTTGTGTGCAAAACATAATTTCTCTGTGAAAGTCTGGATAGAGGTGGTGAAGTTGATATTATCTACAGGGACTTCTCCAAGGCTTTTGACAAGCTAAATCATGGTACCTTAATTAGCATACTAACCACCTTCGGTCTTTCTTATTCGCTGTTACAATTAATATCATATCTGCAGGATCGATATCAATTTGTTCAGTACCGAGGTTATAAATCTGGCAGTTTCTTATAAAAATCCGGTGTGCCACAGGGGTCGATATTTGATCCGATTTTTTTTTGTTATGTTCATTAATGATATTTTAGAGGGCTTCGATAGTTAATACCCATTTCCTCCTGTACGCAGATGATCTAAAAATATATCGATTGATTGACTCAGTAGATGACTATGTTAATCTTACCACTAATACATGGTGCAGTGACAACTGTTTACCTCTTGATGCCAGCAAATGTAATGTAATGTCATTTGGCAGAAAAACCAACATGTACATGTTTAATTATAACATTGACAAGGAAAATTTACAAAGACCTGAATTCATCAAAGACTTTGAAGTTTATTTTGATCCAAAATTATCTTTTAATAAACATGTAGAAATGAGAACTGCTTCCGCTTTTAAAAGCCTTGGTTTCGTGATACGTAATTGTAAAGGTTTTAAAAATATTTACACCCATCGGCTACTTTATATAACTTTTGTTAGATCTTCAAGTTGTTTCTATTGTGTGGAGACCAATTTATAATTCCAATATTCCCATAAGTAGAGAAAATTCAGCGTAGGTTCTTAAAATCTGGTGTGTACACACTTTACGATGAATATCCACCCAGAGGATTTCCACAAACTGAATTGCTGGAAATGTTTAATTTAAAAAGTCTCAGCAATCGTAGAGTAGCTAATTCCATAATTTTCCTCTTTAAAATTGTAAATAATAGTCTGGACTGTATCAACCTATCAAATCAAATAAATTATATAGCTCCTAAAATTAATGCTCGACATATGACCAATTTCTGAAACGTTAAATAGAGTTAATTATTCGTTTACTGTCATAGTTACAATTGTGACAACAATTGTTACTATGACATTTATTAATAGATAATTTTATTTTACGTTTCAGAAACAGACCCTATATCACGTACTTGCAGGGTGTACACCACGAACAAATATCCTTACATCATCACCAATCTATCGAATGTATGCCAATTATTCTAAAATTGAACATATTATTGATATATTTTTCTGTAGCGAGAGTGCAATTAGAAAAACTGTTTTTAGCATAGATATTTCCTAAGACGATGATTTATTATATCGTTGTAGTATAATATATTTCATTACATTTTTAAGTAGCTTATATTGTCATATCTATCATATTTTATATATTTTTTATTTATATTGTCATGTGCATTTATATCTATGTTCCTTAGTATTTTATTGTATATTTGTCTTTTTACTCCCCACTTTTACCTTTTTTACTTAGATTTATTATATATTTGTGTAGATACTATATTTTCTGTACCTAATACTGTAATTGGGCTTTGCCTGTTGGATTTGGTAAATAAATAAATAAATAAGGAAAGTAATAATAATGAATGCATTAAACCATATCATAATAGGTATACACATTCAGCATACAATCCAAAAGGTCAGTGGGACAGACAATTAAAAAATTAAAAATCAGCCATAAATTTAGTATTTTACAAATAATATTTAATAAAATTACAGTTCTTTAACGGCAATAATTCACACTACTTCAAAGTGGCTTGCACGTTGACGTCAGTCACGACGCAACCTGTTCCCTACAAACCTTGTCTATTAGGTTACAATATCTTGATTATATCTAGTAATATTGATTGAATACGAAATGCAGGAAATGTAATATCGTTTCTCAAGGACAGTGTTTCGTTTTTTAATATCCTATTACGGGTAACATACATCGCTACTGCTGAATATCGAAATGTAGCAAGAACACGACGCGTAAAGGTGTTGAAATGTATAGATTAAAATACTTAATATTAGTAATACATTGATGTCTTTCGCCTAAACTGCAGGCATACAATTATATAGGTATTTCAATGGCACTCTATAAATATTTTAGTGAAATAATAATAATAATAATAATAATAATAATGGGAATCTATATGGTCCGTTCCCACAATTCATAACGATGAAGCCCCATGGATACATGGTGAAGAAAGAAGGATGGACCGGTTGCAACATATGGAAAACACTATTATAACCGTTGAGCAAGTTAAGCAGGCGGTCGGCGGCTCTTTTAATTGGAAAGCAAGTGGAATTGACAGCATACACAACTTCTGGTACAAAAGATTTAAGTGTAGCCACGGTCACATTGCTCGTCACTTCAGTAAATTTCTAGAAGACCCAACCAGTGTACCGGAATACCTTATGCAAGGAAGAACGTACTTGCTCCCTAAGGATAACAACACGGAGAACCCCGCGAAGTATCGACCCATCACTTGCCTACCGACAATCTACAAGCTGTTGACATCTTGCATCGCTAAGAAAATCTACCAACACTGTGAAGAGAATGCTGTAATTGCTCCTGAGCAAAAAGTTTGCATAAGAAAATCTCAAGGATGTAAGGAGCAGCTCCTTATCGACTCAGTCATCCTTGAACAGGCAATGCGCAAGCAGAGGAACTTGTATACGGCTTATATAGACTATCGGAAGGCTTTTGACTCTGTGCCGCATTCTTGGTTGGTAAAGGTTCTCCAGATGTATAAAGTGGCTCCATCGTTTGTTAACTTGCTCCAACATCTAATGACTCAATGGTCGACTCAATTAAGCCTTAGTCATAAGGATGGTATTATCATGACGGGTTTTATTAAAATACAAAAAGGGATTTTCCAGGGAGACTCATTAAGCCCCCTCTGGTTTTGCTTGGCTCTGAACCCTCTTTCCCATATGCTCAATGCTAGTCAACACGGATTTGCCCTCAAGAACGGCAGAGACGCTCAGCACAAAGTAACACACTTGATGTATATGGACGACATCAAAGTGTACGCCAGTACAGCAGTGCATGTTAATTCCTTGTTAAGAACTGTGGAGATCTTCTCTCGAGATATATACATGGAATTTGGGTTTGACAAATGTAAAACCCAGACAGTATTAAAGGGCAAGCACAGCGCCAATGCATTCGAGCTGCAAGACGGTGATATCATTGAGCCTATGGAGGAGGGAGAAACCTACAAGTATTTGGGCGTGCACCAATCAGTCCGTACAGAGCATAAGGTCATGACCTTAAACTTTATGCCTCTGGAGAGAGGGATCTCCAACAGTCCCTTAGGGTGGTACAAGAGTACACGCAGGCTGTCGGTATGCAGTTCGGGTTGGACAAATGCGCACTGATCCATCTCAAGAGAGGACGATGCGGTGACTATGGAGAGGACGCGCAGCTCATGGACGGAAGCATCTTACACCATCTAGATGCCGGAGAGTCGTACACTTACTTGGGTGTCGAGCAACGCTCCACCCAAGAAGTAAGTATAGTGAAAAACGCTCTCCGCGGCAAATATCAGCACCTACTCCGACAGATCTGGTCTTCAGAACTGTCGGGGAAGAACAAGGTGTCTGCTACAAATACGCTTGCCGTTCCGATCCTTCTCTACTCTTTCGGAGTAGTGAAGTGGACTAGAGAAGAGCTGCGTCAACTCGATGTAGTAACCCGCAAGAAGATGCATCTCAATAGGAGCTTGCATCCTAAATCGTCCGTTCCACGGTTATATCTCCCACGACATCGGGGAGGCCGTGGACTCTTGAGCTTGGAGCGTCTCCATAGCAGGATGGTTCTGGATGGAGCATGTAAGGTCATCAGGAGTTCGGATCCCCTCTTCTGCATGGTCCGAGACCATGAAAATGCAGAGGCAGGAGCTTTTCTCTTTAAGGCAGCACGGAGAGCAGCCGATGAACTTGATCTCATCTTCGACGTCGAGCGGGTAAATCCCGACTCTGTCACCGAGTTGGAACCCGTTCGACTAAAAGCCCACATTAGAGCTGCAGAACAGAACATCCTTCTGCAGCTCCATAAGGATAAGCCATTGCATGGGGTCTTCTATGAAAATATAGAAGACCTCGGCTTATCCGAAAGGCTGACCTTCGCCTTCTTAAGGTCAGCTGGGCTGAAGTCTGAGACCGAGGGATTCATAATGGCTTGCCAGGATGGTGTATTTAACACCCTCGTCTATCGACGTCGTGTCATGGGTATAGAGGTCCCTGATGTCAGCTGGAGGTCCCTGATGTCAGCTGCAGGGCCTTCCGCAGGGCGCCGGAGACTGTAATGCACTTACTGTCGGCTTGCCCGACATACGCAGTCTCGGCCTATATTCATAGACACAACGCAGCATTACGAGTGCTTTACTATCATCTAAGGCACTCGTATGGGATAGACGAAACACCAGTGCTGCCTTACGTTCCGGGGGATATTGAGTCCGTTATGGGGAATGAGAAGTGCCTAATTTATTGGAACTACTCGTTTCCCACCGTCAGGCAAATACAAGCCAATAAGCCTGACATAGTACTCCTCGACCACCAACTCAAGACAATGTATGTCGTGGAATTCTCAGCTCCCGCTGAGAGAAACATTGTCTTGAAAGAGGAGGAAAAACGGACAAAATATCGAGATTTGCTCTTCGAACTCCACAGGCTTTATCCAGGCCATTCTGTTAAAATAATGGTACTGATTATAGGAGCCCTCGGTGGAATGAGACAGACCCTGCTTTCAGAACTAAAGATCATACCGGCATGCCGAGATTCGGCAGAAATCTTAGCCGGCAGAATGCAGAAGGCTGTCATCCTCGGTTCATTGCGTCTACTCAGGGCACACGATTCGCGGACCCGGTAGTCACTCACCCCACGGGCGTGGGGAGTGGCTATTGGTATTATCAGCTCCCCTCTGTGAGGGTCGGAGCCACAGAGTAAGGTGACTGGTTTTTTGTAAAAAAAAAAAAAATGCTAATAATAAAAATTAATAAAAATGATAATGATACTAATAATCATTACATTGAATATATTAGATTAATTACAACATCTTGCTCTTTTCAATAATAATAATTCATCTTCGCTAGAACTAGATACAACATTATCGTTTACATTATCTATCTCTTCATCATTATCATTCTCATAATTTTCATTTTCCATTGAAAGAAAACCTAGCTCAATCTCTACAAGTTCAACCTCCTCATCAAGACAATCTACCGTCAGCTACTTCAATCTATCGTCAGCTACATCAATCTTCTGGGAATTAGCACAATCAGTTCCTTTACATACTTTACATAATATATTACATTTCAATCCCAACTTTCTACAAGAGCATCTCTTGATACAAAGATGTTTACAACCACAATAAGTTTTTAAATTAATAATATATGACAAAATTATTAGAAATTAAACTTTATAAATTATACTTTATTTTTTTTTAAATATACTCATTCTACACAGGAATAGAATGTACTTTTTTGCCAAAATTCAATTATAATTTTAGCTCAAAATCTAAAAAAAGCGCAAAAGTGTATATATATGTATATATTTCTCAAAAACAACCCTTATTCAGAACTGCGGGGGTGAAAATTATGTTTAGACAACCCAAATGCTTAACTTTTTACAGGTCTCATAACTGTGGGAAAATTTTCCATGAAACACCGATTTTTTGACTAATTTGGAGGGACTACAGTGTGGGCTTACCGTTGACCAATACTTTGAGTTTTGAGAGAAGACCAAGCCGTTGATTGTAAAAGTAGCCTAATCACTGAAAATATTTTTTTTCAAAAAATTTGCGTAATTTAAAAACAAACCCTGTATATACCCAGAAACAATATTACAATTTCCTCTCTGCGTCTTCTTCTTCTAGTGTGTAAAAACTTGGGCTTATATGGTTTTAAATTATGATGTTTAAGGCATTTCCAAATTTTATTTCTGTCTACATTCAAGTTTAGAGATACATCTCTGACACTAATACGTGGTTCAGCATTAAGAGCATCTAATATTACTTGATACAATGGACGATCCGCAACGCTGTATTTTTTTGGATACATCTCCAATTCTATTAAATATTCTATTAATTGAACCAACCGCGGTGTAGTGAATCTGTGGGCGTTTTGGATGTCTCAAATTGAAGATACTGGCTGCGTCTCCATAAGAGTGCGCACTACGACCAACAATTCTTATTATTTCAATTTTATTAACAATACTTAATTGTTGTGCAGCCATGTTTAAGTTTAATTTGACATTCGATACAATTGTCAAATCCATTCCAAAGCACCCTATGTTAACAAAGATATTAGTATGCCGAGTTCTAAGTACTTTCAAAAATAGCTACCAATTTTCAAATATTAATTTCATAACAGTGTTTTGGATAAGAAATGTATCCTAATGCTTAATTAGCGTCATTATTACACGACTACCAAGTTATGTAAATGCCCGACAATAAATAACTCGAATAATAGGGTGATTATTATGGAAATCTTAGACATGATTTTTTTTGTAAAGGAATGACTATTATTTAACGAAATTTGGTTTTAGGTCATGCCCAACAAGATTCTGTAAAAGCAAAAACTCTGTCTCAATCGCTAATATAAATTCCTAATTTGTGCCAATTTCTATTGATCATAGTAGGCGTATTTAATTTCGAAAAATTGATTTATATCGTATAACAATAAAATTATATATTTCTATAAACACCAATTGGTAAATAAAGGGAAAGTTAATATAACTGAAACATTTCATCAATCTTTGGATAAAATGAGTTTAAAAATCGCTACAATTGAAAATAAAATAATTATATTTTTATGACTTGCCCTGTACTCTCTTAATCTTTCCACTTTCATCGTATTTGTTACTAGTTTCATACTTTATTTACAGGCCTTTGCAAGCAAACCGTCTTTCTGACTACTGCTCATTAATTTATCTGCAGCGTGTTATTACATCAATGAGCCGAACTTCCCTCGAGCAATTCAGAAACAATCGCAAGCAACAGAAAGAGAAAGGGGTGTGCCCCTTTCTCTTACTTTCGCATACACTGAGAACATGGATCTTTCTTTGTTTTAGTTCATTCAATAATTCGAGCTCTTACATTGTACACACTGAATATTATTCGGTCCCATGCTGTTGAACCAATCAATATTGGCATTCGCTGCTCATCATGTTCAACCCTTCCAATTTTCGGAGAAATACTTGATTCTTCACATACAGGGCATTTCAAAAGGAAGTACATTACATTCTACTTACTACACTGAAAATTGCAGCCAAAAGTACCTCAACAACATAAAAATAGTACCTCCTTGAAACTTTAGGGCTACTCGACATATAGTTTGAGAATTCAAAGAGTTCACAAAAATTGGAGGGATGGAAATGAGATTTATGGGGGGAGGAAAGCGGGAGAAATTTTTGAAAATGTACTTTTTTGAAAGTAGAGGTGTGGAGGGTCGTTTCCTATGTTTTTTGCATGCTGAATCGAACGAGACCAAAATCAAGTCGATAAGATCAACTCTTAACGAATAACAATGGTTCCAATAGTGGAAAAATGAGAAAAAGATAGGTAGGCAACTAAAGTATTATCATCATGAAATCATCCAAAAAATCACCCTTTGAATGCGTAAATGTGGACCCATTGATTTTGTATCAAAGGAAGCTGTTAAGAAAAGATGACGACCTGTCCACGTTCTTTAAGTTCGAAATAGAGCCATTCCCATTGTCATTGTTCACCAGCAGTGGAATGCGGAAGAACGTCAAGTCTGTATTGTATGAAAAGTTTGGATGTGTCGACCACAGCAGGATGGACAGCGTCAGAAATTAAGTCGTTGATGGTAGACACTTGCTGTATGCAGTTAAGTGGGATATGAAGAAAAAAATAAAATATATTCAAATGTCTGTCAAACATATTTCACTTACTTGAAAAACCATTATGAATTCTCTATTGTTGTTTGCGATTAATCATGGCAGTATCAAGAGGTCCGAACATCTACGTAGGTATAGCTCAAGCAGGAATAAACTGAGACAGAAAAAACGTAACAAAAACTTTACGACATAATTATTATCGCCGCGGGCCCTGGCGCTAAGTTGAAGTAAATAGATCCCAGTAAATAAAAGACGCAACAAAAACTTTACAACGTAATTATATCGCCGCGGGCCATGGTGCCAAGCCTGACATCAAATAATGACCCGAGCTCTAAAAAATAGTATCAATATTTTAATGAGGTCGTAAAGTTTTTGTTGGGTTTCTTACGTCTTAGGATTTTTCTACTTGAACTATACAAACATTATATTCCTCATCAGAGAACACCCCCATCTATTACAATCTAGAAAATGTCATTTCCAATGTGGAAGATAAAAAGCAATTGATGGAGCTGCTTAAAAAAAGAATTTGAGGACAGCAACATTGAGGTAAGACAGTCCAGTGGAGATGCTAACGTACTCATAGTCCAGGCAGGACTGTTTGTCAGGATACTGATATTTTAGTATTGTTTGGCTCCTTTGAATCAATAAACATTTTTTACTCAAACCAAAAATCGGACGTACGAAGAAGAAACTTTTTCCTTCAGTAAGCCTTCAGAACCGGCATATGCACATCAACACGTACATCTTACTCGCTCACTCTTTCACTGGTTCCGACACCATAAGTGTAATTTATGGAAAGGGGAAAAAGAACATCATCAAGCTGCTTGAAACAGAATCTGGATTGCGCCACACTATAGACATATTCCAAACAGCTATAGCAACTCACAGTGAAGTAGAAAATACCGGAGAGACTCTTTTTTGTATACTTATGGTTCCAAAGATGGGAAACTACGTTAAACGAACTACGGTTTGTAATGTTCCAGAGATCATTCACTAAAAATGTATCAAATCTAGCTTCACTTCCTCCTACATCAGCAATTGCTGCACAACATTCATATCGTACCTTCTATCAAGTACAGTTGTGGCTTGGGAATAAACTGGATCCACAACTAAACAGTGGGGTTGGGTTCGTCGTGGCAATTATTTGCACACAATCAGGACAACCTTTGACGCTGATCCAGAGGTCAAGTTGGTGCCTGTGCCTGCAAGGGGAATTGCTCCACTTCTCAGTGCTTCTGTGTAAAAAGCGGTGTGGAATGCTCAATTTTGTGCAAAATTTGTGACTGAGGGACCTGCATAAACAGTTACACCGAAATTGCGGTTTCGTCAGACTGTTACCCATATCAACAGAGACGTTTGATGAAGATTCAGATTTTGATGACGTCACTAGCGAAGAGTACAACATATTCGATAAATAAAATATTTATTATTTTGAACAAAATCTCTTGCGTTTTATCGCATTCTTATTATTAGGATCATTTTTTATTCGTTAAGGGTTGATTCTGTCGACTTGATTTTGGTCTCATTCGGTTCATCATGCAAAAAATAGAAAACGACTCCCCACACCTCCACTTTCAAAAAAGTACATTTTCAAAATTTCCTCAACACCACCCCCCCCCCTCCCCCCAAAAAACTTATTGCCACTCCTCCAATTTTTGGGGACTCTTTGGATTCTTAAACTACATGTCGAATAGGAGTTATAACCAAATTTTTATGAACAGACTAATTTTTATGTAGTTCAAACCCTGTTTTTACTGTAGATTGGGGAGTGAGAGATCTCAGACTCCCCAATTTACAATAGGATTTAATTCAGTTTCTTTTGAAACACACTTTGTACTTGCATGTTTCTAAATTCTAATTAATGTTATCAACAAGATTTCTACTTCGCATATATCATTCTACTCAGACAAATCCACATTGAAGTCACAAATAGCAAAAAATTCGACGGAAATTTCGCCAACTAAGTTGATATCGTTGGGAGATTCACTTGGTGGTTTTATAGATATGGGAAAACTTAACGAACATCATCAATTTAAATACTACGATTGACCAAAAATACCACCCACTAGCTCCTAGAAAAGGAACTTAATTCATTGCCACTCATCAATGTTCACAATGTGCGTTTCCAAAGCGATTGAAAATAGTGCCCTAAATACTTGCGACATAGTACGTCTTCAATCGGAAAATGCATACAAAAATCTGATTGCACGGCTCCAGCAGACAGATTATTAATCCTATAGAAAGAACCACAGTGCAGAGCTGTCGCGTATCACCTGCCGCAGATTAGTTTCGAGCTTGTTAGCTCTCATCAGTACGGCATAGGTGAACACACGACAAACCTACACGGTTCTCCAGTCTATGAAATTAGAAACGTTGCCCTTTGTTTGCGTTTTTCCATTCAAGACGTAGTATGTTGCAAGTATTAGTGCATTATTTTCCATCGCTTTGGGAACACATATTGTGGACGGATGGCAATGAATTAAGTTCCTTTTATAGGAATTAGTGGTATTTTTGGTCTATTTTTGGTATTTAGTTTACTACATTTTTATTTTCATAACAATTAATCCATTTTGCATTGGCTTTATATTTTGCCATTTTTAATTGATTTTGACTTCGTTAAGCTTGCCATTTATTTACCTACTGGAATCCCTCAAGAACCTATTTTGGTGACGTTTTTTATACTACATACAAACAACTTGTAAATTCGAGCACTTTTAAAAGTGTCATTTATGCCAATAACTCTGATGAAAGTGTTGCACTTGATGATATTCCCACTGCTTAGATTATAATTAATGAACATTTGGATCATCTTTTGCAGCTGTTACTACGTTACAACTTTACATTATATCCAGATAAATGTTGCACCATAATTTTGGTAGAAGTAGACTAAAAAAGTAATGGTGGTGAAAAGTAATAACAGTTCAACCTCGGTATAAATGTGGCTGTATTATTCGACAAACATTTAAAAATTTTATTGCATGTAAACTTACCTCTTCAAGAGATTTTATTATGTATTAAAATTATTATGCAGTGACAGACGTTTATTAAATAATCAAACTTAAAAGAATATTGATCGTTTCGCTTGTTTTATCAGTTTTAAGTTACTGGCGATAAGTATCGTTATTTGAACAGTGGTACTTGCAAATGTACCTAATTACCGGAACTTTTTATCTTTGTAAGTAGTTGTAATGTGTTCTCAATTTGCAACGCAAAGTATTTATTGAAGGATTGGCATCCGGTGTAGAATATTTCGAATTTCATTCATTAATTATAGTATATATTATACTCCGCTCAATTAAATAACCGTATAGGTTTTTTTCATAGTATCCTGATCTACATTTGTTAATTCGAAAGTTGCAGATTCATCAAAAATTTATGACATAATTTCTATTATTTTTCAAAATGAAATATTTAAAATTTTGTAATCTCCAATATTTTTTATCTTACATGAAACAAAGTAAAAATAAGTGAAATTTAATTAAACGCTTTAATAATTTGTGCCCCTATAGTCTAGGCTAGTAAAAATTTTTTCCTTTAGGACTCGAGATTCCGCCAATTTTTCAAAATGGCCGCTAAAAAATCATCAAAATTTATATCTGCACAAGATAGGCGTGATTATACTCTTTTCCATATAATTCGGGTGTGACGCATTGGAAAAAATATGTCAAGGTCATAACTAAAAAATGGAATATTGGATCATTTTCTTTCAAAAATATTCTTAAAAGGCAGTGTATAGGTATTGCCTGAAATATGCACAAAATTAGATTTTAAATATGTTGAAATTTATTACTTTTATATTTACTTTTTGCTGCAGTAAAGTAAAATACTCCTACTAACGCTGGTAAAATTTATAAGATGTGCCGACTTTAAACTTTTTACAGAAACTATCAAGAATATGATACCGTGGTATTTTGTGTTTAACCATTCAAATTATGGAAGATGGCGGATCGTTCCCCAGAAGGATCTCGAAGAGCGAGATTGCAAAGCCAATAATGTTTTCAATCAGTTTAAATTAGGCATATTGAAAATAAGCACAGTATTTTGAAAATAAATACGTTAAATGTATTTTTAGGCAAATTCGTCGTGCGGGAATACAAAAGGAGTTTATCGCTGAACTTATAAATACTCTCAAAACAGATTGACAACTATTTTCTAGGGGCGAGCGTAGATGCGTCTTTACTATGTACATACATATGCGATGTAAAGCAAAGTTAGGCGCGGCTATTACTTCGATGGGCGGCCGTTTCAAAGAAGACCGTGTCCTCGCCTCACATAATATCTTCCAGCGGCTTGTATATCAGTGTATGCGCGGAATCTGGGCAACCTTAGGCGAGGGTTGTGTAGCTGATATACCATCCTTCAGAGGGGATGTAAAGCCGTCGGTCCCTTGTCTATTAAATGTTAGGCAAATAAAAGATCCCTACTCTTTTTAAGGGAAGAGGTTCGGCAAAATTCCTGGTTGGGGGTAGCTCGTCTACAGGCGTCGGTGATAGGCCTCAGTAGCAGAAATAGACCGACGTGCGACGTTAAATAAATGCTAAAAAAACTATTCTTTAAATTATTCATAATCAGCATACCTTAGAAGAAATACCTTAAAAGCAGTTTGAACAAAAAAGAATTATTTGCGTATTTGGCAGAAACACCATGGATACCCCATTTGTCACCAACATTAAAAATAAAATGGCTTCATGTGGTAATTCATTATTCTTAATGAACGTGATGTTATGTGCTTATCTATTTTTCAATCGAAGGCTACTATGAAACTGAGTTAAACAGAATCTCTTGTACAACATTAGAAGAGGCTGATGGACGAATACTACTTCATGCAAGAGATATGGTTGTCAAAGGAGCCAAATCTGTTTTAATAAGATGTTCAGATATGAATATCCTGGTTATAGGAACCTCTTTTATCCATGACCTGAACGCTTTAGCTCTACAAGAGCTCTGGTTTTTGTTTGGTTTGGGCAAAACTCAAAAGTATATTGCAGCTCACTTGCACATACTTGGGAAGTAAAAGCTGTTCCAGAGAAATTCCTGATGATGTCACAGAAGCATTGGAAAAATTCGCCATTCTTATATATGATATCATCACTGATACCATCGACATCAATATATTACGAAAAATACTTTTTTGTGATGGAGATAGACCGATAAGTATGATACCAGCAACTAAAAGCTTCCCTTGTGGAGCACATTAAGAGAGCGATATTTCAAGCGGGTCAAGTATGGGGCCGCGCATTGACCGGCGAAAAAAATCCATCACCTGAAAATTGGAGTTAGGTGCTTTCCGACAAAAAATGGATATCAAATGGAGCTCTGTGTATCCAGTTTGGTCGGAGCTGAGGAACTTGGAGAGATGCGGCTGTAAGAAAATGTCCGAAAATATGAGATGCTCGTGTCGCCAACTGTAGCTCCATTGCACACCCGCATGCAGTAATTGTAGGGTTGAATGTCATAATGCAAGTCTTTAGAAACCAGATTTCCGTTGTTTACTTTTTGATATTTTGTTAATTGCTGTATATTAATAAAGTTACTTCATTTGCAATACAATGTGATCGTATCATTTAAGAATGTTTTTGAAAGAAAATGATACAATTTAAATCAATTATTTCAAGGTCAATCAACGTCAAATAGCATTGAAACATATTTTTTAATTCACTACACTCGAATTATATGGAAAAGAGTATAATCACGTCTATCTTCTGCAGATATAAATTTTGGTGATTTTTCGACGGCCATTTTGAAAAATTAACGTAATTTCGAGTCCTAAGGGAAAAATTTTTACTAGTCTCGGGCTAAATCGATTAAAATATCGTCCTTAACACCCGTGCAAAGTGATTTGCTTGTATCAAATGGCGTATTTTTCCCGAAGGCCATAGACTACTAGGCATGTTTGTATCGTTTTTGACCTACTACTCTGATAGCTGGTATCTTCTGCCATATTGTCTCGGAATTACCTTCAGATCTTAAGGTGGACATATCCAAGAAAGGGAGAGAGAGATCCGATAAGGAAATATTTATTATTTTCGGCCACAACTATTTTTTTTACATATATTGATTAATAAAATTATAAGACTACCTAAGTAGAACTATGAGAGGTGTAGTGATATGAATTTTCACTCAATAATTTCAGTTGTTTGCAAAATTAGTTAATTTCAATTTAAAAATAGTGCCAATCTCCACATCTTGTAGTAAACTGAAATTATTGAGTGAACATTTATATCACTACACCTGTCATATACCTACTTAGGTAGCCTTATACTTTTTACCAATATATGTATTAAACAAAAAGATTTATGGCCAAAAATAATAAATATTTCCTTATCGATTCTCTCTCTCATTCTCTTTCTCTCTTGGATATGCCCACCTTAACTCTTTCTGAAGCATATCCCACATGTTTTTGCTAGGATTCCGATACTCTGGTGAGAGCGCAGGTAAGAGTAGATGTGTTATTTATTTTTTTTATTTTATCGCCTTGTTTAGATTAACGTTCTGGCAGAGAGAGTTCAGCATTAGCTATTCCACCACTCAACCAGGATACATACATATAGATAATTATACAACGATCATTCCCTTCGGCATTGCCATCTGCCTCAGCTGAGACTCGAACTCAGTAGTGGTACAGCAACTAGCCGTGTTGTCTCTCACACAACCTCGTCTAGTCCACTGCCGCCAACTCGATAACACATGAAAAACACCACTAAACAGCCATACCTTCGCCAGGATCTGAACCAGGGATACTTTGGTTGCAAGCCTAACAATACGTAAGCGTTGATCCACTGAGCAGGCATTTTTTTTCATTAATTATCTCGATAAATCAATTTATTCAATAAGATACCTTTTCGATATTTTGAAGCGAGAATTTGAAATAAATTCAGATTTAAATTTTCGAAATTTGTGCCAGAGTGTCCTGAAACGGAAATCCGAGCAATGTTTTTTTTTTTTTTTGATAATCGGATAACATTTTTATTCGTTGATAATAAACTAATTTCACTCCGTCAAATAAATGTATATCGATAATAATAATTGTTGCTAATTAAACACAATTATTTAGCAATGTAAATAGGTCAGTGGTTGTGTAACTGTTTATGAAATAAATTGTAATGCAATTTTCGTTACCAATTCTTATGTAGATGAAAGTATTGCCTTCGTCAGCAGCCGTGCTCAAAAGAGAATGCGTTAGACATAATTTAACCTAACAGGACCTTGCGAATTATGCTTGGAATTTATTTCTCAAGTGTGTCAAATAGAAATTTTAGTTTCTAAACTATTATGCAGTTCGAAATGGTGATTATCCTCGAACACTTTTATTTAGAAATTTTATAATTACAAGATTTTAAGCGTGCAGTCAAAGATAAATTAAATTTGTAAATGGATATGAGCGCGTTTATTTTTCGAAGGAAATATAAATCATTTATTAATAAAACATTTGGGCGGTGAAAGCGAATAAACTTAAATTTTATAACAAGCGTTTTTTTTATATAAATATGTATGCTTGTCTAATTAGCTATTCGTCGACACATCCACAGTAATTTATCACAGATTTTACTTTAATCGACAGTCGAATTAATCACTACAACACTAAGCAATGTGGAGTTTACTCAGATAAGCAACAAAATATAACAGAAACGGTCCCTAATTACTGAAAAAATACAGTTTCAACTTTAATATTTGTTATAAATCATGGAACTTCCTTTTTTGAAAAATTGTCTACAATTTATTAGATAATGAATAATAAAGTAACTTTTTTGCTTAAATATTTTTAAGCAGTATAATATTATCTTTTAAAAACGCATTTCTTTTTACTCTACTTTTAATAAATGTACGTGCATGTTATTAGAACAATGTTTTTATATTTTGCCCTAGAAATTTATTGAAATTTTTTCTGTTATACTTGTCACTTACCTTAATGGACAACTAGAAACAAGGTTGTTAGTTAGAATTATTATTTATTATTTGCCGAAAGTAGGCGAATATGTAGATCGTCAAACATTATGCATCTGGCGAGGCTGCATGCCCGCAGTCACGTGTGCATTGAGAACTGTTGCATGCGGTATAGAAAGGGGCAATTTTAAAAGATTTACGATCAGATATTTATTGGTTTCAGTTTCTCGATCGAACTATCTGTATTTGAATTGAATTTAATGCAAATGGGATATTACATCAAACAAGTTTGCTTGGTTGGTTTATAGAGAGTATACATTGTGGTTAGTAACAAAATAAAATAAATTTCAACATAGCTAGACATTCCTTTATACATAATTAAGAAATTTAATTTCCTTATCCTATAAATTAAAACGGGTATATGCAATTATATCTGATATTAATTTACAACTCAGGATAATGGTTATATTTCAATTTCCAGGTACTTTCATATCAATAATAGTTAGAATAATATGTAGAAATATTGCAGATACGATTAAATGTATACATACTAAAATTCAATCACAAGTAATGTGAGGAGTATGTGTTGAACCTATCGATTTTTATTTCAAGGTTAAAATTGTGCTTCTTTTTTAAAATTAGAACAAAGTCACTACTTACAAGTGCATATATCTGTATTTATTTATTTTGTATTACTCTGTTGAGGATGTTCACTAGATACATGAGAAAGTTTAAAATAATGTCAATCATAGAAAAAGTGTTACGGAGGAAAAAACTAGTTAAAGAGGTCATGATTTTTGTCTGGCTATAACAACAAGAAGGAAAATTATATAAATGTATATTGCATTTGATAGTTTAAAGAAATAACTTTAATATAGCAAGCGTGAGTGAGCCCTGTATCAAACATTATTGGCCAATGGGTATAAAAATCCATGGCCAATATACTCAGTTGATAAGTTATGTATCACCGATACAGCGGTGGTTGCTTCCTTGGTAGGATTTACAAGTAATTCCCCGATTCTAAGATTCTGAACAACCCATATCTTTATTTCCGAAGTTGATAAATATACTTATTCTAAGTGTTTTAGTTGGTTGATTGCACTGTTGAGAGAGATAAGTACTTTTAAAAAGTACTCCCAATGCACAGTACCTACAAGTAGTCCAAATTTTTATTTTTACTCCCAGTATTAAGTACAAATACTTTTGCAAAAGTACTTAAAGTATTAAGTAATTTGCTTGAAATTTAAATTTTATGTAATCAGTAGAAAAATAGTACTCCGTGAAATACTACTTGGGTGTTGCAGCAATTTTGTAAATAAATAAAAACCATCAACAAATTGGCCTCACTCGACTTTAACACGGTATACTTTAAACGAGCACAATTGAAACTGGTCAGTGTTAAAGCACAGGACCGTGAGCACTGAAATTGATCATTTGTCCTATATATTTAGCAATGGTATCGAGATTCGAATGGTAGTTGAAACTGTGCAGGCGAGTCCGAGACTGGCAATGTAATCAGCCTGAATGAACCATCTACGAAACTCATAAATCGTTTCTCAGAAGTCAACGTGGACTTATAAGACGTGCTATAAATGTGCCAGTGCAGTGCATAAATACCTGTTATAATATCAAGCGTAGGAGTTTAGTTAATTATTGTTCATATTTATAAATATTTACTACTATATAACAGATAAAATATTTTAATTATTTACTAATTTACCATGGATACCATTTGAAACAGAGGATAATATAATAACTCCCGAAAATCTTATCATTTTCTTATGACAAGCATTTCTATTTACATCTACCCATGTACAATAAAGAGATGCCGACTGTTTTTGCCGGCTTTTAATTTTTATACGGTTTCAATTAAGTTCGTATACACTTTACGAAGGCCACAAAATGCTTCTAATAATTAAAAAATGTATATCACGTTGTAGAGAAAGAAATTCTCTACAATTTTGATGAGGGAAATACCCCTATACGATTTTTTTTTATCAATTCTTTAAAAAAATTTTGCCAAGTTGTTTTCGTTCACGCAGCACGCGCCATTCCGCCATGTCGCAAAGGGGTGTGGCGACAAGGGTCAGCTGACCAAACGAAAACAATCTTAAAAAAATTGATTTAAAAAAATTCAAAATTGTAGAGAATATCTTTCTCTACAACGTGGTATATATATTTTTATTATTATTAATTGTTGATAGTTTTTATTTATTTACAAAATTGCCATGATCATAATCCAAACCCAATAAATAATAAAGCTGCATGTTTGATAGAGTTATTTAACCAAATTATTCAAAGTAGAGTGGGTAACCTTCTCAAATTTTATAAAAATACTGAAGTACTTCAAGTACTCTTTATATAAGAAAGTATAGTCGAGTTCATGTATTATCAGCACTCAACAAACGCAACAAAACTTTACGGACATAATTATTATCGCCGTGGGCCAAGCGGCTTGCTCTCATCAAACAAGCCGACGCACATTACAACCTATAAAGAGTAAATGTATTTTAATGAGGTCGTAAAGTTTTTGTAGCGTTTTTTGAGAACTGATAATACATGAACTCGACTGTACTTGGAGTACTTTTTTAAGTAAGAAGTATTGCTTATTTAGCAATAAGTATACAAGTATCCAGTACTTTTTAGTTAAAATACTGGGAGCACAAGTAGCAGTACATGGATTTAAGAAATACTTGGAGTAAAATACTTCAAGTAAAAATGTACTGATTACTTTAATTTAAGTACTTTTTAGTACTGAGTAATTCAACTCTGGTTGATTGCCAGATAAATACTGCATAAACAAAATATAAAAGTTGCTCAGTTTTAGTGGTTTGAGTACAGATAACACATACTTCATTCTCAGCTTAAACATTTATTTTTAAATCTTAATGGGCAAAAATCTGTGGAAATGCCTGATAGTAGTCCCGCTATGTGGCGGCTAGAAATTCTGGAATGTCATATCCATTCTCTCGTGCCTTGACACCAAGTACAAGAAAATCTTATCAATTTTTCTCTATTTGTAAACATCCCCAGGCAGTCGTGGACTCAAAAATAATTGAATATAGGACTATAATTATTACCTGACAGTCATCTCACATTCCTATTTTGGTGTAGTCTCGAATGTAGATTCCAGCCTGGAAAGCATTGAGAATACGATTTAAGGTTTTCGATCAACTACATTTTAGATCGTTAGATCAACACCAGACTAGATGCAGCAGCGAATGAACCAGCAGTAGAACCACCATACCTGGACGACACAAGAAGATCGATCCAAAAGCTAAAAAATGGCAAAGCACACGGATGTGACAACATCCCGGCAGAGCTTTTTAAGTATGGTGGAGAACTATAGAGGCATCTCGCTGCTGAACACAGCCTACAAGGTTTTCACAGCTATCATCAAAAACAAATTAGAACCCCTAGCTGAAAACATTTTGAATGAATACCAAGCTGGCTTCAGACCAGGTAGATGTACGATAGATCAAATCTTCACAGTGAGACAAATCAATGAAAAATTCTGGGAGTACGATGTCAATCTCTATCAACTCTATATCGACTTCAAACAAGCTTATGATAGTATATGAAGAGAAAAGCTATACTCACTATTACTAGACTTTAACATACCACCGAAACTCGTAAGGCTAATAAGATTGACTATGAGTAACACCCATTGCCAGGTAAAGGTGGACGGTGAAACAGGTGAAGCCTTTAAGGTATCACAGGGACTGAAACAGGGAGATGGGCTGGCCCCAACACTCTTCAATCTGGCACTGGAAAGCATCATAAGAAAAACTAGCGTAAACGTAACCTCAACAGTAATAAACAGATCCAATCAACTTATCGGATATGCAGATGATCTGGATATAATGGCATGGCAAGGACAATACCGTCTGTAAAGGAACCCTTCACAGAAATGGAAAATGCAGCAAAGGAAATAGGTCTAGTCATAAATGAACAAAAAACCAAATTACTATTACAAAGCAGACAACAGCGCAATCGACTCGGCCAAAACATAACTTTTGGCGATTACAATTTTGAAATAGTGAAAGATTTCAGTTACCTCGGCACAAACATATCACATAACAATAACGAAACTAAAGAATTGAAAAAAGGATTAACGCAGCAAATAGAACCTATCACTCAATACTACCCATCCTAAAATCGAGGGACAGGACAGGAAGACCAAAATTAGGGTCTACAAAACAATGATCTGTACAGTTTTGACATGCGGAGCTGAAACGTGGACGCTCTCAGCTAAAAACTCGGAGTTCCTAGACCGTTTTGAACGGAAAATTTTAAGAAGGATTCTGGACCCAGTGAATGATGGGGATAACTGGATGGCACGTATGAATCTCGAAATATACCAGCTATACGAAGAACCCAGAGTCTCAATGCATATAAAACTGCTGCGATTGAGATGGGCAGGACATACCCAGAGAATGCCGGACGACAGGATTCCAAGAAAAGTACTCGCAGGAAAACCTGAAGGAAAGATATCGATAGGAAAACCGAAGCTGTGTTGGACGCTGAAGAAATATAGGGTATAAGAAATTGGAGACATGCAGCTGTGGATCGGGACGGTTGGAGAAAGAGGATTGAGGAGGACAAGGCTCGATATAGGCTGTAGCACCATCGTAGTAGTAATAGTAGATAAACACCAACTCCTTCTTTTCATGCAGTTAGGGAAATACGTATGATGGAGTAGGGATTTAATTTCCGAGATCTCCTGTTATAAGGGAAGGATTGTTTACGAAAACATATTTAGCCGGCAAATACTTGTTCCCCTTAGCGAAATAGCTTGTTTTTTTTTCAAATCGATTAGTTAAATCTAGCTTTAATCTAACTTTCTTTCATTCAGAATTTATTAAATACAACATTTTAAACCGTCTTTTTTAAACTTGTTTCTCATGAAACTGTACAAGAAATAAAATGTTTTGTTTTAGTAAATTCATTTCTAAACCACTTGCCAAAAATGATGTCACCAATTTATTTCATGTTTTCTAAACTAACTTCTTTGATTTACTTTTATAGCAACTAATAAATATGGTTTTACGGCTATCTGCTATTTGTTGTGAATACAATGACTCCGAATAAATATTTTGAACTCTAATGGAATTTATAAGGTAGTTTAAGCACCTAAGAGCTTGTTCTGTTGTAACCCAAAAATAAACATTAGTAACAGTTCAGCTACGTTAACAAAGATCGATAAATATGCAATTAACAAGTACATACTCGCTTAATTTGTCCTTTGTCTAATTGTATGTTAATGACAATGAACGTAGATTAGATACATTTATAGAATGATAGATTAAAATTTCCACTGCGCCGATAAAGTCCATTAATTACAAAAATATTACTAGGAAATTACAGACGTAGAAAAATGTGTAATGTTTTGTACTTTTTTATTTAAAATATATGTGCTTTTGTTCGGAACAAGTGTAATTTTTATAATGCATTTGTTTTGTTTATTTTTGATATATAACAACTATAAATAAATAATAAATAAATAACGTTTTTATTTGTTTTTCTTATAATATAATATAAGTTATTATTTATTGTGATGGCGACGTTCGATTACTCGTTCTTCCACGCAACCATCAATAGGATATTTTTCACATTATTTGAAAATAAAACACACGGTATTGTGATTTCAAGCAAAATGTGTAAAGGGATACAGAATAAAAAATAAGAATTACGGCCTTTGTAGCAGTAGGTATTTTTTTACATTTTTTCGAAACGAAACAACGCTAGAGTATATTTTGATGTCGGGGGGGGGAGTTTATTATAGACTTTCGTAGCACTATAAAAATGTTTTCTTAACCGCCTCTCGAGTTACCGAAGTAACCCCCTGGAAAATCTTAAAGATCTTGTGCTAGGTAAAGAGAGACGAGGCCATACAGTTTCGCCTTGCGGGAATCGAACCCACTTCGCTAGGCAACTCAGTTTGCTAGCCAGACGCTTTAGCACACTGGGCCCTAATAAATAATAGGAGAAAGACTTTTGTTATTGCGAGGTTCTGAGCTTAGGAACAGTGTATAGATTACGGTGTAGGGTGTTGCGACTATGCTTGTTTGAGCCTCTCACTAGCTTATTATACAGATATGTTTTTTCCTGGTGTAAGTTTATTTTTAATGTTAATCACGATAAGTGAAGTAAGAACCTTTATTGTAATAGAAGCCAACCTGACTCTGCAATCTCCGCGGAGATATGGTCAAACTTCCTAAGACTATAATAGTAACAAATACAGGAATTCTGAATTGAGTCGACAAGAACAAGGAATCACAGAGCTTGAGTTTTACACTATGGTCTAGTACATCTTTATGCATATAAAAGCTTACCATAGAATTTTTTAAGCGCTAGCACTGATGCCTTATGCCAAAATATTTAAGTTATTACATAAAGTTTGATGGTTGAAGGTGTCAAATGCATTAGTATAGTCTAACAAGATTAAGCAAGTATTACATTTTCTATTATTGGCACAAAAAATATCGTCCGCAATGTGGGCTAATGCAGTGGTTGTGCTATGATTACCTCTAAAACCTGACTGAATAGATGGTAGTAAACTTTTACTTATTAAATATTTATTTAACTGGTTTGCAACTATTTTTTTAAGCACCTTCAACAAAGTAGACAGAATGCTAATAGGTCTGAACTAAGAAAGTTTGGTAGGATTATCGTTTTTAGAAATAGGCAAGGCGTTAGCTCTTTTCCAAACTTCTCGAAAAATACCATTAATTAAACTTTTATTTATAATATAAGTAAAGTATATAGTTAGATGAGGGAAAACCAAGTTTGGCGTTTTTAAATTAATGTTATCAGACTTCAAATTACTGACAATACGATCCATTTCCTCCGTAGTAACTTCACCGAATACAAACTTGACGTCAAATTCAGATGTTTGCTACTTTCATATTTCTTGACAATGTCAGGATTGATGTTCAGATTTGCCGTTAACTGTGTTGCTTGATTACCTTAAGTGAACACCTTAAGTGATTATAAAACAGTAGAATACGGTGTCCCCCAGGGTACTGTGCTGGGGCCAATTTTGTTTAATATGTATATTTGAATGACTTGCTTTTGTTAGAAGCTGAAGGGGATATAACTAGTTTTGCAGTCGATACTGTCTATGATGATAATGATCGGCAAACATTAAGAAAATATATAAAAAGACTCACCTGTGACATTTGAGTGGTTTAACAGCAAACTACTGACGATAAATATAATAAAACTCATTATATGCCGTTCACTTCATATTCAAGATATCTGCCCACCTACAATATATTAACTATAAATAATAATAATAACTATGAGCTACCAATAGAGATTTCATCCGTTCAGAGCTTGAAGTACTTGGGAATATATCTTAATAATAACCTTAAATGGGATATTCATATAAACTATGTAAGTAAGAAAATAAGAAGCTTGATATATAGATTTAAGTATTACTCTGAGTTGCTTCAAGCTGAACAGGTAAAAATCCTCTATTACGCTTTATGCGAATCACATATTATGGTACGGACTAATAGTTTGGTGTGGAGCAGCATATAGTCACCTAAATAATCTACAAGTTTTACAAAAATTAATCTTAAAACGGGTATTTAAACTGCATTGGACTTACCCAACAGAAAATTTGTTTAGACAAACAAAAATGTTTGATATCCGCCAACTATTTTGCCAATCCATCCTTGTCAGATAATATCAAAATAAACATGAATTAGTAAATATTGATCATGAATATAATACACGATTCAAAATATCATCTTCAGTAGTACCTAAAACACAAAAAACAAAATCCCAAAAATGTTTTACCTATTTAGGAACCTTAAGTTCATTAAGATTATTTAAAAAACATTTAAAGAAATGGATATGTGAGCAACCCCGCTCAATATTTCATCAATTAATAGAATCTTCAAATAGATACTCACATTGTATACCGTTTCAGTTGGTCAATGAAAGCAAAAAAAACATATGTATGTGTGTATATATGTGTGTATATATGTGTATGTGTATATATATATGTGTGTGTGTGTGTGTGTGTGTGTGTGTGCGTGTGTGTGTGTGTGTGTGTGTGTGTGTGTATGTGTGTGTGTGTGTGTATGTATGTATGTGTATGTGTATATATGTGTATGTATATATGTGTATGTATATATGTGTATATGTATGTGTGTATATATGCTGCGTATAAATATAGTAAAATTTTACTAGTATTATTTTCCTTGCCTGTAGATGCCTACGTTTTTATTATTATATATGTATTTTTATCGTTTTCTATATGTCTATAATAATTAGTTTTTATTATTATGTATATGTGAAAAGTACTTACAATATGTATATATCCATATAGTTACAATACTACATTGTCATTTTCGCTTTAAATTGGAAGTAAAAAATGTAAAATGCTTAACGTTATTTTTATATTGTTAGTTAGACTACCTCGGTACCTGATCACTTAAACCCTGTATAATTGTTTTGCGTCTTACATGTTGTACGATGTTTCATTATGTTAGGTAGATAATATTATATTTATACTCACCTTATTATATAAACCTTAAATGATTCTTACACTTTAGTGCCAGTCTTTGACTTTGTGTCGTGTTGTTTGAGTTTGAAGTAATCACATGCACATCAACAAATAAAGGCTAAAATTGCATTTTATGTTTGTTTGTTTTTAATTTGAAGTAATATAATAAATGTAATTTTTTACGGAACTACTAACAAGCGTTAGCTTTATGTAGAATCTATGTATTTATTTCAAGTAAATTTATTATCGATTATTGTATAATTAATGTGAATTGTGTATATTATATTGAAATAAATATTATTATTATTATTAGAATATGTTTTCTGTCGAAGTCAATGGTTGATTTTTTTATGCACCATCCCTAAACATGTGATGGCGTTCATCCCCTAGAAAAAGAACATAGGCTAGTAACGTTTTTATGCCCCACTTACTACCAATTTATAAGAAGCAAAATGAAATCTGATCAGCAGCTTTTCTCTGAAGTTGAACCCTCGAGATGCTGCATTAAGTTTGCTTTTCACGGTATATACGAAGGTGGTTGCAGACATTGGATCTTATTGCCTAATATATGTTTGAAGTTAGTGAAAACAAGAACAAATAACGTAACCAAGCGTGCTTTTAAAATTGTGTATTTTTATGTATTTAAATTCAAATCAATCATCTCCCGATGATGAGAAAGTGGTTTACAAGAGACGCATCGAATGAAGTGTGTTGACGTTTAATATATTTTAACGTCGATGCCAATTTTACTCTTCCATTACTGATTAAAACGACATTAATGAACACTTAACTAATTTACTTATCAAATAATTCCATATGGCATTTTAAATGACAGCTAATTAAATGAATTAGTTCTGTCTTGTACATATACGAAACATAACGGGAAGCAAAGCAGATGGACAACCTCTCAAATTAGTCCTTGTACCACAGATTATACTCAATCTGTGCGTATACACCAATTGTCAAAGGCACGCAATTAAGTTTCAGTTCCATTTGAAAAATATATTTCGGGTTTTTTCACGTTTACTAATTTTTATCTTTAGACGAGATGCAAATTAATAATTGGGGATACCGGTTGGACATGAGTTAATGTAAGTCTCCAATTTTTTTAATTGTTTTTGAATTTAAAAATTGGATTTTTCGTACACATAAATTATGGTCCGAGTTCCGACGCCCCTTTTTTAAAGTGAGGCTGAATTTTCGTGAGTAAGTAAGTAATTTTATTCAAAGATAGTACATTGGTATCTAAATACAATTTTCATATCAAATAGGATACAGATGGCCCACCTAAAAAGTTTGTTTGTGGGCCACTGATGTTCTTTATAGTATTAACTTAGACATTCTCTTAATTTCAAAATTTTATTATTATTTCTCTAGATACTAAAGCATACTTGACCACAGAGGAGCAAAAGATTTATACTAAGGTGTCAAATATATTGCAGTCTTTAATTATAAATTTTTTAACTTCCGTTTTATATTTTTTGAAATTTTTTATTTCTTTTATAATTAAAGGAAGGCCAATGAAGTGGTTTCTTCCGGGTCTTGCCATGGTCGTCGAATTTGACTTGACGTTTCGCTGATCATCCTGTCAGCTTCTTCAGAAGGATTCTAAAGACCATGTATAGCCATGTAAGAATACAAATCTTTGTGCATTAGCTTTATTAAATTTAGGTACAATAATGTTTTTGTTTTCTTAAAACCTCGTTGAATAATTAAAGGACTGATTAAATTTCTCCTCGGTCTTAAAAGTCGACAACAAACATTGGTATGAATAATAATTTATTACTGTTAGTAGGCCTGCTTCTTTATAAAGTTGTTCAAAGGAGAATAGAATTTTTTTTGAGCATTATTTTAATAATTGAATTTTATGCAACTTGCAAGATATGTATTGCGTTATGATATAATCCACCCCAGACTATAATACAGTAATTTAAAATCGACTCCACCAGCGAGTTATATATTATTAATAAGTTCTTTTTGGTTAAAATTTCCTTTAGTTGATAGAATTTATGCATTGTTTGTTTAATTCTCTTTGCTGCGTAGCAAGCATGGTCAACTTTTTTAATAATGGACCATTGACAGTTTTGTCTTTTTGAGCAAATTTCACTGTGCAGAATTATATTTTGTTTCAGAGGTTGATTATCAGTTGCAATGGTAAAAGCTATCATTTTTATCTTATCTACGTCTAAACTTAATAAATTTGAATTTAACCAATTACCAATCAATTTTAGATTATTTTCAACTTGTTCGTATAAACTGCCCCATGACTCACTGGTAAATACAATCGCCGTGTCATCTGCATATGAGATTATATTTGCTTTCAACTTTGGTATAGGAGCTATATCGTTTATATAAACCAAGAATAAGATTGGCCCAAGTATGGTACCTTGGGGTACACCCATGTTAATTGTTAAATAATTACTAAAGGCTTCGTCTACTTTTGTTCTTTGTTTTCTGTCTGAAAAGTAGTTTTTAAATAAATTTAGAACCGGGCCACGTACGCCTACATTATCTAAGTGAGTGGGATACCATGTCAAATGCCTTAGCTAGGTCTAGGAAGACAGTAAGACATTTTTTATTTTCATCTAGATTATTAACCACGTTTTTTACCAGGTCTAAGATAGCGTCTTCTGTACTAATACCAGTTTGAAAACCATACTGCTTATTTGATATCACCCCATATTTTGTTAAGTAATTTACCAATCTATTTTTTAAACAAAATTCAAAAATTTTTGAAAAATTGTTAATTAAAGAAATTGTTCTATAATTGGTCAAATTCATTTTATCTCTGGATTTGTAAATCGGGATAACTATAGATTCTTTCCATTCTTTGGGAATAGTTTCAGTTTGAACAATTAAATTGATAATGTTTGATAGT
Organism: Leptura quadrifasciata; assembly: GCA_963675555.1. Taxonomy (NCBI): domain Eukaryota; kingdom Metazoa; phylum Arthropoda; class Insecta; order Coleoptera; family Cerambycidae; genus Leptura; species Leptura quadrifasciata. Next base: position 143,493,243 of record OY776676.1, on the reverse strand, counting down.
GGAGCTAGTAACTTTTTATGTAGAGTTTTTATTAATCTACTTGATGTTCCATCTGGGCCTGGTGTGTGTTTATTTTTTAGTTTCGATATTACTACTATAATTTCATTTCGTGGCTTCGTTTTGACGAGTCTTCCAACTTTTCTCTCTGCGAAAACTCTCCGTAGAGGTATGCAAACAAAATTCTGCGCAGCCCCTATTAAACATGTTGATCGTGGAACTGAGATTTTCATGGCGTAAGACCGAAAAACCTGTCAGAAAATTAATAGGATAATTTGACCATTCGGTTTCAAAAATATTAATTAAACATTAATGTAAAAATTAGCCCGTTAGCGTAAAAAAACAGGGAGCTGCGCTTGTCTTACAAAAATGATGTAAATATGTAATAAATATGGAAATATGTGAAAATAACGAGGTTTGAAATTTTCTTACTATCGGGCTGATTTTTACACTATTATTTAATTAACATTTTTGAAACCAAATGGTCAATTTGTCCTACAAATCTTCTGATAGCTTTTCCAGTCCTATGCAATGAAAGTGTCGGTTCCACAATCGACATGTTTAGCGGCTGCGTAGAACTTTGCATACCTCTACCGAACATTTTCGCAGAGAGAAAAATTGGAAGACTCGTCAAAACGAAGCCACTCACGAAAATTAAGCCTGTTAGTAATCACTTTAAAAAGAGGCGTCGGAAACTAGACTATTACGCATGAGTGGGCTACTATAGTAACGAATATATCACTTACAGTTAACCAGAAGTGACATAAACTTATTTTTCTTAAATAGAATGACTATATTTTTTTATGATTTCTTATTAAGCATAAAATTCTAAATTCGACGATGTTTGCGATTTAATATATTCCAAAAAATAAATGAGAGACGAACAATTTCTTATTTCCTTCTGTACATACTTCTGTAGCATTTGCTGTGTGAACAGGATCACTCCGGAAATGAAAGAATTTTACGTGGAGTGGGTAATACTTTTTCCTGCCTACTAGCGAAGCCTTTATAGTCACAGGCTCCCAACAAGTACTATCAGGGAAAAGAATAAGTACCGCCTAGCGGACGCTCGTCTTGTTTTATTTTGTTGTAAATACATGTTTTTCTTTTCGGTGCATGGACAATGTCATATCATATGTAATGTATAAACATGATAAAAAAAACAGTATTATAGGTCGCGTGATAAGAAATAAATATATGTTTTTTAAATGGAACATCCTATATATTATTGCATTTTCGAAAAGTAATTTTTTCACTGATTTCAAATATATAACATTGTATACAGGCTGGCCATTTTATCAGGGCATTTGAGAATATCTCACTTAATATTGGTCGTACAAAAAAAATATTTCTACGAAAATTGTGCCGATTTATATAACCTACAAAATGGTTTAAGGACATTTGAAATCCATGGCCTACTTTAAGCGTTATGGCGGAAAATATCGAAAATTCGGAAAACGTCTAGGCCAAATATCTCCGTTATTTGAAGAGATACGAGAAAAATTCTAAGGCGAAATTTTTTTGCAAAACAGAGTGTTTCAACGAGGTTTTATCTAATTTTTTTCAAAACCGCTGTATTTTGAGATTTTCTCCTCAGGCTGTTAAAAAAATTATTTTGAAACGGGCGGGAAATGGCGCCATTAAATAGAGTATTTTCAATTTTCAAAAATGATTTTCACTCACATTGATCGTTATAATATATTCGTTACATATTGCCAATGTAATTTTAACTCTGGATTAGCTCAAGTAGAATATAGAAACAGATTTCCACAAGCACTACAGCCGAATAAAACTCTGTTCAGAAAATTAGCTACGAAACTGAAAAATAATGGTTCATTTTTAAAGAAGACAAGGTTGAACAGCGTTACTGATAATATAAATAAGGTAAACCGAGTTATTAATTATGTAAGAAATAAAAATACAGAAAATTTGGAAACATCATTAAGAGAAATTCAAATTGCTTGTCATATAAATAAAACAGGTGCCAGAAAAAATTTAAAGAAAAATGGTTACCGGTGTTATAAAGTCAAAAAAGTTCACAATTTATAAGCGGGGGACAAACCAAGGATGACTTTTTGTAGATGGCTGTTGCAAAAGAAGCGTGCCGATCCATTAATATGTAGTAAAATCGTTTGGTCTGACGAGGCAAATTTTTCCAATAATGGATTTTTTAATCGCAATATTCATTACAAATGGACTTCTGAAAATACACACTGGCATAGACCGACTGGGTTTCAAAATTGTTTTTAATAGGTCCTTATTTTTATGATGGTCACCTCAGTGGTCAAAGGTATCTAAATTTTTTGAGAAATGAACTTAATGAATTCTTAGATGACCTACCTTTAGAGAATCGACACAACTATAAATATTTTCAACAAGATGGAGCTCCTCCCCACAATTCCCAGATTTGCTTAGATTATTTAGACGAAATTTTGCCTCAACATTGGATAGGTACCAATGGATTTATTCGATGGCCTATTCGTTCTCCAGATATAACCCCAATGGATTTTTTTCTATGGAGGTATATTAAAGATAAGGTGTTTTCGACGATACCACAAAATGTAGAAGACCTAAAAGCTTGAATTCAACATTCATTACAGTTACCCCCGAAATGCTGAGTAATGTTTTAAATGCAGTGCCTCGCCGCGCTCGATTGTGCATAAGAAATCGCGGTGGACACTTTGAACACTTGATTATGGTATCTTAAAAATTATTTTGAAAATTAGATAAATATTAATGTTCTGTGTGCTATATTCTTTTTATTATTAATTTGTTTTCGTTACCTGAATTTACTTTATTCTTCTTAATTGTGTTAATTTCTTTTATAGCAAAGATTTGAACAACTTATTGAATTATTTTATGGTTTTATTTAATCATACTTCTCCACGGCAAGTATAAAGCTTGTTAAAAAAAAATATACCAATGAATAAATATAGCATGTGTTATACCGTTGAAAAGGGAGGAAAATACTCCATTTAATGGCGCCATTTCCCGCCCGTTTTAAAATAATTTTTTTAACAGCCTGAAAAGTAAATCTCAAAATACAGCGGTTTTGAAAAAAATTAGATAAAACCTCGTTGAAACACTCTGTTTTACAAATAATTTTTGCCTTAGAATTTTTCTCGTATCTCTTCAAATAACGGAGATATTTGGCCTAGACATTTTCCGCATTTTCGATATTTTCCACCATAACTCTTAAAGTAGGCCATGGATTTCAAATGTTTTTAAACCATTTTGGAGGCTATATAAATCGGCACAATTTTCGTAAAAATAATTTTTTTTGTACGACCGATATTAAGTGAGATATTCTCGAGGGCCCTGATAAAATGGACAGCCTGTATGTCTTCTATCTTAAATACTTCTTGACATATTTGCAAATGAGCTGTTTTATTGTATGAAGAGTGAAATATGCATATCAAAACACAAGTGAAACAAAAATAGCAAGGTAGGCCATAATTGTTTTATTGTTTATTGAATTTTGACATTTGAAACTGTCACTTCTCTAATACAATTTTACAAAGTACAAATTTTTCTTAGATATTTTAAGACGAAGAATACTCACTGCGAAACAGTACTATCGAGATTAGTTTTTTTTTTAAATAACTGTTTTGAATATCACAAACACTTTCTTTTATTAGGTCACTCACTTTCTCTGTCTGGGTCAGGAGAACGTAATATAAAAAACATCAAAAAAGCTAGTAATTTTGATTATGCTTGATTCATACATTTTAAAAATCGATTTACTGAGTTAAAAAAATAACATCATTAGTAAGTACATAATTAGAACACTAGAGACAGTAATAAAAGCAAAGTGCGACCATTTCTAATTTGATTATAATGCTAAAGCCTGTCACGAAAAGAAACATAGAAGTTGCAGTTGGGGAAAACTTCTTTAAGAAAAATAAATTTTCGTAATAACATACTAATACCTCATTCCACCATAGCTTTTTACTCTACACAGCTATTAAAGTCTTGAAACAATCTTATATAAAAGATAGGAATGTAAACATTAGAAAGCGGAGAAGAAAACGTTCTGTTTGTTATTTTTTACATTACTGTGTATTTATTTACAATGTTAACTTGCGTTGGTACACTTATTAAAAATAACACAATAAAAACAATGGAAAGTGTAGAATTCATATGACTTACGCAACATAGTTACCTAATAGTGTTTTCTAGTGGAAAAAGTTGCCACACACTTTATCATCTAAAATATCAATGAAGATTTCTATACAAACTCGCAATTAACATATTTCACACAGTTGGTTATAAGTGTGTTAGTAAGATATTTATGTTCGTATCATCTGCTGAAGGAAGCCGAGTAACCTACATAACTATATAAATTCAGGTGGATAGCTGTTCGGTTATTAATTTTATTATATAAAAACTGCCTTGACACCATCATAAAATTCCCGATTTAATAGCGGTCATAACATTTAAAAATCACCGATATTTTTGGCATATTCGAACATATTGATTGAGGTATACTTTTTTAGTTCTCTGGTATTTTTCTATTTATGTAATTTAAATCAAAACGAATAGTAAAAAAACAATAAGCAGTTTCCTATTATTTAAAAATTGCAAGGATTTAAATCAACCAAATCTGATATATATTTATTTAAATAAATATGTCTTTATCTTTAACGGTGGTTTTACCTACTTTTCAATAAAAAATCTATTCAATCAAATAAATATTATTTGCTTTAATAATCACTTGACTTATAGAGCATAACTGATCGAATAATATAAATAATATATGATAGACTAGACTAGAACTATTAATCATTAAGATGTTAATGATTTTTTGTTAAACAATTGCCAGTATCAGATGGTTAAAGTGTCGAAACATTTCTACTGGTCGACTTTCAGATTTATTTTAATAAGTTCATTTTAATTTTTAAATTCCTTTGAATGAGATAAAAAAAAACAAAATGGAATGACCACGTCTATTAAAACTACAACAGATATTTTAAAAATAATCTTTTATAAAATATATAGCAACGGTATAGCCTCATCTACAGTAATGATTATAATGAAGAAAAAGAAGTTCATTAAGAAAGTATTTTTTTATTATACCTGAATTATAATCAAGGATAAACAATAATTTCAAAATAGTGATTGTTTTTTTTACTCTCCCACTGTATAGAAATATATAAGTAATACTAGAATTTCTAGACCGAAAATATCTACTGATTTTAAAGTTATTTAGCTTGTAGGTAATGTGTTTTGCCTCAATGGGTAGTTTCTTTGAGCTAATAGGTTTAAAAGGCCATTGTTTCATTCTAGAGAAGTAATTTGTTCGACACCGCGGTCCTCTTGTGGCAATAATGAGAAAGATGCATGCATTTTAAAATGATTAATTTTATTATTTTTTCATAATATGTACTAGGTATATAAATTGATAATATAATGAAAGAAACTCATAGAAAGATTTCGCTTCGTAAATATTCCACATTAAAATTTGAACTTTTGTGTAGACGAACCCACTTGACTGAAAACGCTATGATATTGCTTTGACGTCATTTTGACTTGAATTTGCTAATTTACTTTGTTATTCTTAATCTTGTTATTAATTATTGGTTAATATGACGGATAATGATTTCATAACATCCCTAACGTATTGATCTATAGCCATAGCATTCTTTTTAGATGTTTCAACGTTTTAACAATAATGACGTGACGCTATCGGTTACGATTGACGCCATTCGTTAGGGAAAGAGCGTTTTAATGGTACTCGGAAGAAATACATTTTTTTTTCACCGCCAATTTTAACAAAAATAAAAAATACGAGGAAACATATTTTTCTGTCGTCTGTCTATGATATAAAAAAATCATGTAACCTCCTCATTGCTATTTTTCTTGAAATGCAAAGTAAGAAAAAAAAAAAAATTGTTTAATGTTGAGCCTTTATTGTGCCATTAAATGTATAATTAATTAAATCAAAACCTTTATATTTTATATCTATATAAAATTTCAAATAAGGAATAGTTCAAATCTCCTACTGTTCTGAAATAACAATTAATATAAGTATATGATCATTTTGTCTGGCGATCGTTTATCTGTTTTCGTTGACCTTTAAAATAATTCCTTAATTAGTTTTAAGTAGCTTAATGGTCTCACATGGTCTCTACAGGGTGATCTTTTTTGCAGGAATCGGAAAAAACAAATTTAAAAAGTCCGGCCCTGGAATTTAAAAAAAATGTAATAGTAATCTATCAACAAAATCTGATCAATAGTAAGGACGTTCTGGCCAAAATAAAGTTAGACTATAATAAGTTTATCATCCTGTATCTCAAATATTAAGAGCAACAGAAAAATTTCAATGGCCGTTCCTGAATACCCAAATGGTCCTCTACCGCTAATGGAAGTATGTACAGTTCCTCACGAAGCACCTTGCATATTATATTAAATACTCTCTAATAATATGTAATTTGGTTGACTCGATGGTAAACTTTTTGCCTAATATTTATTATTATTAGTCTCGTAGATTTTAATAATATTTTTATTTATTTCCATCTCCTGTTAAGACTTAAAATAGTTAATTTATTGGTTGATTAACTATTTTATAAAAGCTCTCAAAAAATCATCCAATTGGCGCCTTTTTTTATAAGTGTAATTATTTTAATAATTTTAAAGAGAAAGAAAATCCGTATCTACTGCCCTGGTCACCAAAAAAACCCTGAGAGCCATTCCGCAGTATCAAAGTTAAAATTCAATACCAAATAAATTACATCTATTACAAAATATATATATTTTTTATATTAAACAGCTTAAAGTAGGGGTCACACTGTCTACGCTATTTTGTACAATACCTAATACCAATGTCAGGTCGATTATGCAACGACACGTGTATGTAGAAAAATTAATGAACTTTATATTCAATTTTGACGTAAATAACTGTTTTGTAAGGAAGGACGATTACATACAGGGTGTTTACATTACCAAAATAAAACGATGTTCATGGGTGGATAATTGCAGGTAATTTATTAAGAAAAATGCATTTTATAAAAATATCGCATTAAGCTATTTTGTCACTTTTTGATAAATGTACCATTGATAGTATTTACTTATTTTATGTAGCTTCTGAAGCGGTTAAACAAACAATTTTAATTATGAGGAACGAACAAAACTTTGTCCTTTATTAATATTCAAGGCATGTAAAACAATGAAAGTCGCTAAAGGACTAATACACTAACAAAAGTGTAAACAATTTTTTTTATTATATTTAAATCTAGTTTTAAGTTAATTACTAATTTAATGTTTTTATTTTTATTCCGCCCTATATTTTAATTAACTGTGAAAATTCATTAAAATCAGTTGCTATATGTTCTTGAATGGCATTCTTTAGTCGAATGTCCACGTCTTAAACAATTTGAACATAACCTTAATTTTTTGACTTCAGAGTAACGTGTTTGTGTACTTAACTCTAGAAACTTTTTGCAAGAATGAATGAAGCGATTTTCTTTGCAAAATGGACAAACAATTTGTCGATCAGCTGTGTTGTACGTTTGTGGTTTAAAATCTTGTTATCGATATATTCGGTTATATTTCGTGTTGTTTTATTGCCCATTGATTCCAGAAGTTGGCACCTTTTCGATATAAATTCATTAAACTGATTTATTTTAGGTGACTCTATATCATTTGAATGGATTTCCCACTCCTTCTTTTAATTGGGATCTAATTTTGAAGTTAGTAAATAAATGAAAATTAAAAATTTTTTAAATACTAAAAATGTTTTTGGAACTTATCTAAAAATTCTCTTAATGAAGATTGTGACCTTTTTTTACATTTGGTAGTTCAAAAATATGTTTTATGTGAGTACGCATAATAACTTTTTTATTTCAGAATCTCGATTTTAGTAACGTCCAAGCCATATCATAGTTTGCTTCTGATATTTCAAGGGAATATATTAACTGGGCAGCCTCTCCTTTCAGGGAAGTTTGCAAATAATGAAATATCTGTATGTTATTCAGTAACTCAGTTTCTTATCTTACCATTTAAACGTATCATAAAAATTATACCACATATTATAAGCGTCAGCAAATTCCTGAAAATTTATTTCTGGTAAAACTATATTTCGCAGAACGTTTGAAACTTGCGTGGAAAATTGTGTTGAATGCAAATATGGTTCTGCTTGTGCAACAATTGCAAAATATTTGTTTTCGAATGAATCCCGTTCAGCCTGCATATCAGTTTCATCTATTAACTCAATTTGAGTTTGTATGTCACCAAATCCACTCCAGACATCTTCTAATTTGGTTAAACGTGGCCGTAATTCGCCTATTTTTGTTTGATTATTTGCTAATTCGTTGATAAAATTTAGTAAATTTAGTGAGTAAGCCTTAAAAATTCCTTGTTTTGCAATTAACTCATCTGCCATATCGATTCTTAATCCAATTATTTTTTACTGAAATTGTTTTATTTTTAGAAAAATTATTTTCCAAGTTGTTGGTGATTATTGAATTATATTTTAAATGTCTAAAATGATATTTAAAATACCTGTTTTAAAGATGAGCTAAATATCATATATCATGCGAATTTCTAATACTAAATAATGAATTAAAAAACAAATTGAGACAATAAATGATGAAGACACAAAACTTGCCTGATAATGTGTTTTCATTTACCCCCAAAATCGAAAATTTGGAATGCAAGTCGCTAGTTTGAATGTATGCTAGAAAATTATTCTCTGATGTCTCAAGTCTATTTCTAGATTAACTTTCGTCAGAATATTGCATATTCCAGTATTAACTCGATGAATCCAATAGTTAAATGCCTTTTTGCAATATATGATTTCTTTTTTCAACACTGATTATCCGGCTCGAAGGACCATGTTTCGTATTTGGGTTTTACGTGGACTTATCATGTATTGTGAGTGAACTGTAATTTTAATAATTTGTCGAATAATTTCACCCCAAACACAATATTTTGGTTGTTTATTGTAAATACACAATTGTATCTTTTGGTCATTTTCACATAAACAAAAAACTTCGGATCTACTAAAAAAATAAATCAAAGCCATAGTACACCATATCTATACAAAACATATTCATGTTACTTAATTGTTTTTTTTTTAATCGCCTTATTTAGATAAACGACTTGGCGGAGTTTAGCTTTAGCTATTCCACCATTCAACCAAGACACATACACAGACAATTATGCAACGACCTTTCCCTACCACATTGCTATCTGCCGAAGCTGAGACTCGAACTCAGGAGTGTTACAACGACTAGTCGTATAGTCTCCCACACAACCTCGTCCAGATCACTATTACCAACTCGGTAACACATGAAAAGCTCCACTACATCCATGCTCTAGCCAGGATTCGAACCCGGGCCTTGTCAGTTGCAAACCTAATACGTAAGTGTCGAGCAACTGAACCGATTCTCTTGAAGAATTTCACATAAATATGCAGAATTCATGCCATTCAGTTAGTTATATTTCTATCAGGTGTATAATTGAGAAAAAAGCTGGATAGCTTAAAACTAGAAAACCACTAGTATCCTCGGTTTTATTATACATTACAGGATTAAAAAGGAACGTCTCCAAGCTGAGCTGTGGTACTTGTCCTAAACTGTATATAAGACAAATACAAGAAAAGTTTTGAAAATAGAAAGTGAAACGCCCCCAATCCCAGTCTATTAATTACTAGTAAAAATCTTCAATAATGAATCAGTCAAGAATCTATTAAATCCGACCCAGTAATTATTTATCTGAATTTTATGTTAAGATAAATAAACAAATTGGACATTTACGTGATCGTCTAGTTTTACAAAGTTAGGACCCAAATTACGTTGTGTTTGTAGGAACCCTTTATATTTACCCCAGGTTCTTTTATGCAAAGTATGGTATTACTTGTTTCTATCTGATACTATTTACCTTAGAAAATTAGTCACTTTTTAATTTAAGTGACTTGTAAGTTTGAACACACTGTTTATGAATTGAGAAACCTCGTTAATCATTTATGTTATTTAGTTGTTGTTTTATTACTCAAGATTGAACTGTGGAAGGTTTGTCTTGGTGTTTAGTTGATGGAAGTTAACCCACTATCATATATTTGATTTATTACTTGTATTACCAGGAAGGTAAGTTGAAAGAAAAGACAGAAATCATTTTTATACATACCTATATTCAGATGTTGGTGACAAATCGTCAAACTCAGAGGGAATAAAATAGTACTCTCAAGGTACGTTCAATGCTCCCCGAAGTATGCTCATAAAAAAATCTATTTATGGCTTCATGACTTTTGTAATTACATGCCACGTGGCGGTATGAACCAGCGTAAAACCTTACAACTGATGCGGGATAATACCCCTGATTTGGGAAGTACAATGGCGGGTACCAAATTTAAGGTGGCAGCCACTGCAATCACTGTCGAAGAGATATCGTGGAGTGTATGAAATACATAGCCAACTGTAGGGAAATACATTTAATCTTAGAGCGCAATAAAAGTGATTATGACAGATTCTCCCCCGGATTCCTTATATTGTTACCAGATAAATTTAGAAAGGCCAGTAATAATGAAGAAATTTAGTTAACTCATTTGAAAAATGAGTAAGGCCGCGGGACGGGCATATGCGCCAAGTTGTCGTCTTGAGGAACTTCATCGGAGTTTCGCACCTCGCTGGGAATTAAGTTTACACTTCACGGCTGGGAGTCGATTGTCGTTCTTCAAAGTACAAGGCCTCGATACGGAAAGTGTTGGTAATAATTAAATCGGATCTAATTCTCTTGTACCTCGTTACAAGGCCTCGATACGGGAAGTATCGGTAATAATTAGATCGGATGGTGGTAACTCTCCGGGCAGGTCAAGGAAAATGACCCCTTTTACACGGTTTCCTCATCGCTTTTATATGCACGCCACCTTATGCAAACGTGTATGGTGCGAACGAGAAAGAGATTGGCGTTTGGAGACACATAGACGGAACTACTTGAGAATGGCATTTGTTAACTTTTAATTACGGGCTCCAGTGACTAATAAGGTTCATTATGGCTCTTAACTTCTGTAACATCTGTTTAGAAATGCAACGAGCTAGTATAGCCTAACGTTGCTTTTAAGACTTTTGAAGCTTATTCATTTCTGTACAAAATAAAATTATTTGACTTGAAAACTGAAATATTATGCAAATGCGTATTTAAAACTGATAATGGCCTTCTTAAATTTAATTCCCTGTGACTAAGTCATAAAAAAAATGATTAATGATAAATTAAATAAGAGTAATCGAATTTTGATAATAAAATAAGAAAATAATTTGAAAGCAGCTGACCCTATACGGGCCGGGCCGTCTTAAAAGGAATTTTTCGTTCGTGAAATTAAGTCCAATTTGCAGGAATTAGTTTTGTACACACATATTGTTACACTAATTACTTAATTCAATATGACAATTGAATCAATATTAAACAATCTCTGATAAAATACATCCATCTACTGTTAGTTACATCAAAAATCATAATCTTTGGTTACACTGTGGGGATCAAAATTAATTGAGTGTGATAAAATCACGTGCAGTGGTCTTTATTGTTACACTTTTATAGTTTTTATGCAAAACATCGTCAAGATAATTACAGCAGGTGAAATTATATATTATTATGTAGTATTCAAACACTCTCATAAATGCGAACTGTAATAAAATCAGTAACAAAATTATTTCTCTCATCTTTTTATTTAACGGTAGAAAATTAGATAACTGTAAACCGTGCCCATCAACAGTAACGCAGGTAAGCGATTCCTGAACAAATGGCACAAAGTAGTAGTAGTAGTGTGCGCTGTTTGATGAACATACAACACACTTGTTACTTTGTGTACTTCGAATTCAACGTAATTTATGTTTTAGTTCAGGAGTTCAAGTACATTAATGTAATTAAAATGAATAAAGTTACGCGTGTTTAATGCAACTTTTATATTATTACGGTAAAAGCTTAGGTTTTGTAATAAGAAACTGCAAAGGGTTCAGCAATACTGATATTATGAAACTGTAACTATTCATTTGTACGATCAAAATTGGAATACTGCTCGCTAATATGGTCCCCAGGATATGCTATCCATATAAACAATGTTGAGAATGTCCAGCGCCATTTTGTTAAGTATTTATGTTTTATTGAAGATGGTGTATATCCAATAACGGGGTATTCACAAAATGTTATGTTAGAAAGATTTAGTATATCAGGCATGGAAAATGGAAGGATAATACACTCAATAATTATTTTTCTTTATAAAATTACATTTAACATGTTTGATTGTCCTCTTATTTTGGCGCAACTGAATTTTCATACTCATCGTATAACAAGCCAAAACTGTGAAACATTGTATCTTCCTATTCCTCGAACTCTTCCACCCAGAAAGGTTAGACATGAAAAGACGGAATAAGCGAACTTTTTTGCTCTGAGATTTTTTTATATAAAAGTGTAGGTTTTGAGGTCAGAAAGTGTGGTCCTTATTTTTCGATTTTCAAATTTTGTCAGCGACACTCCCAGAATAGTTGCATTTAATTTTAAAATGACCCCTGTAAAATCTGAGCTTGATCGGCTAACGAGAAAACATGCCCCAAGGCCCCCGTTGTAAGAGATTTACAGTTATTTCTCCTAAAATTCCATAATTGTGTTGAATGAAAATTAGTAAACTGGATTTAGGTTTCTAATGGGAAAGAAAACATTATAATTTTTTTTTTATATTATGTTCGTAAACAATGGAAACATGCTTAGAACCTACTATAATTGCTGAAGTTATGTTTCTTTCTTACTGTCAGGAAACCGTCGACGATAATCGGTGACAACCTGTAAAATATACTGTTCTTGATCTTCGTTCTTACTTAATGATTTGTTGTAATCAGTTATTAATTTTACACCCTTCTCTGCTAAGTCATTTACAACCTTTATCTTTCTTACAAGACTTAAACTTTTTTTGAAACTAGCATTTTCAGGCCAAGTTGAGGGATCTGTTGAAAGAAAATTTGGATCCAAGTTAAATCTTGCAAAAAAAATTCTTAGTTTCGGCGCAAACGAATTCTTCAATTTTTTTTTGTATAAATTCACCGACATGCTCCTCTCTTATTTATAGACGTTTGATAGTCTCGTTATCGAATTCATCTTCGTGATTTAATGCTTTAATTATCCTGATTTAGTTTCAACTGACAATTTTAGGTCAAAAAATGAAAAAGCAGCTGCTTGAGGACTTAAATACCATAAATGGTTCCTAAAATAGGATCGACAATCCTATACTCAAAAAGTTTCTTCAAAAATGTACGATCCTGAGTAGGTGCTTTAATAGCAAAGGGTGCAGTAAATCAAGCTACGATATACGTCGTGGTAAAAAAAGATGCAAACATCAGATATACCACGTCTCTCTTCGTCTGTAAGTTACAATTTATCACGAAACAAGAATATTTTTAGGCAGTAAATCGTCTTTGACATCTATCTCGCATGATACATAGCGCCTGGAATGCGAAAAGGTATTCCACGAGGAGGAATTTCCCAAAGAAATACTGAAGTAAGTTCAAGAAATTCCCTACAATCCTCCCGAGTTTGCTGCTGGTTTTCTAAATATGATCGCACAAACGCAAGAACGTCTTCTGAATTATTCAGCTATTTACTAACGTACGATTTGAAATATTTCATATTAACCTGAGACCAGGACTTTTGAAACAGTTTAAAGATCATTACATCTGGGCCTGTAGATCTGGGCATTTTCACATCTAATGCGCTTTTAAGAACTAATTTATTTATATGATGTCTGAAGGATAAATACAAAAGTTCTCGATTAAACAGTTGCTCCAACAAAATACATGCACTATTTAGACGACCGGTTTTGATGATGTTGTATAGAAATATATTGCCTTCACCATTTCCATAAGATTCCATTCAACAAGAGTCCGGAAAACAGCATCAGCCTGTTCTCTTCCTGTTTCAGCTTTCACTGTTGGTACTCCCAGCATTTGCTCTGTATCTTCGCTTGATATGACTACAGCAAGCCTATCGACATTTTGTTTATCTGTGACGGCTGGAAGCAGTTTACCATCCCAATGTACGACAACTGCTTGCAATTCGAAGCTTCCAAATTGTTGTTGAATTGTTTTTGCTCTTTTCCTGCGCAAACTTCTCTTCAAGGGCGAATAGATGATGTATTTATAACAAAATCTTTCGGATCTTGTCCAAGTGCTGCAGCTGCAGCGACTAGAAGGTGAACTGCGTCTCTATCACTTACTCTACATTTGTCCAAGGTTCCGATGAGACTCAAGGTAATTATTTCACGACGAGCCTTTTGTTTCTTCCACTGTGATGATCCAGGTACTGCAGGTTCAAGTTGCATTTCGTCATCGTTAGAACCACTTCCTTCAGTAACAAATTCCCTTGTCCCTTCTTCATGAATTTGTTGATTGCAGTGTCGGATGGGGGCTTTACCATTTCTCTTTCAAACAAGAAAAAAATTATGAACATTGAACAGTTAATTGTTTTAAACGATGTCTGTTTAAAACTATTGCCGCTTATGTATTATTATCTCAACTGTGCTTATTAAATATGTTTATTACCCTGACTTCGCATGTTAACAAATATATTTTGAATACTTACTTGCTCTTTCATGTTCTAAAATGTTACTTTCCTTTCTGCTCAGAGCTTCTTCTTCTCATTTATCGGCTCTCATTTCTTTTTGGACTTGTTGATAATCGATACCATACATGAATCCTGGCCTATCTTTTTGCCTTCGTCTAATTAAAAATTGCTTGTCTTCCCCGATGATCAAGTGCACTTGCGTGCGCTACATCAAAGAGATCGTAGTCTTTCGACAAAATCGGTTAATTTTGTTCTTGAATTTCTGAACATCTATTGGCATGCTTTTGCAATGACCTCCATTCTTCGTATAAAGCCTCCAATTTTTCAACACAATACTGTTCTTTTTTCGTAGGAACTCCAGATTTCTCCCAAAAAACCAACGTTTTTCTTATTAACAGCTTTCACATAAGCTTAACTTCACTTGTGGAAGGTTGAAAAAGAGAACCCTTAAAACTTGTCTGTTTGATGGTAATTTACTTCCAGTAATTTCATTAGAATAATGCCCAAGTAAATATATAGTCTCACGTAAATTACTTCTAGAAAACATTGTTATGCAAACACGTTTTCATTGGCTACAAGCACGTGTCAACTGTATGAATACTACGAGTTAAAAACGAATATTAACAGCTTGTCCTCGGCTTTGTGTGATATGACGCTACCTCGAGTGAAATTTCTTGAGTGCGCAGAAAGCTAAAACACGTTGGACTGTCTGGCGCCCACATATTACTATTCGATCTAAAAGCGTAATCATTGTTAAAATTGTTATCTAATTTTATGAGAAATTATTGTAAAATTGTTGAAACAGTTGGCTTGGGGCTTGGGAGACTAAATTTATTATACAGAATATAAGCAGTCTCGACGCTAAATTAAGCCAAAATGTTTGCTGGGACGTAGCTTCTTGACAATAATGGAGGCGTTTCTGAAATTCTTCAACAGCATATTGTACCGTTTCCGGGGTGACTTGATTAATTTCTTGCCTTATTCTGTCTTTTAAATCATCTTTTCAAATTTAATTTTCTTGATGAAGAATATACAAAATTCAAAAATCTTATATTGGCGAATAGAGAATAAAAATTTTTTTTAAAGGGGCTGTCACATGCACCTTCGTTCCATTTCAAAATGTTAAAGGGGTAGTTGTCACTCCAAGAGGGTTGAAGGGGGAGGTATAAAATTATGGTAAAAAAATGTCATTTTATAATTAAAAATTGACGTGTTTTATGTTTTTATTCATAAATTGTTAATTAGGTAGATAATCAATTTATCCATTACCTCATTGTATAATTCAATGCTCTGTATTCACATTTTTAGTTACCATTGAACAACAACTCATTTTGGCCTAGATGTGATGGTATGTAGCCTAGATAGAAAATAATAAGAATGAGGAGTGCGTCGATAGAATACCAAGTTATTTTACGTACATTATTTTAGTTACTTAGGTATTTACTTTTTAGTCAATGAAATAACAACTAAAATACATCCTAAGTAAATTTGGATACATCAATTTTTGCAAAAAACACAAGAACACGCATCAAAAAGAAATAGTAGGAGGACTTACTTTCTTATGAATATACTTAAGATTAGCTCATCACCTCACCCCCAGAGCCACGTCTGCAATATTTCTAAATAAAACACTTTGCTAGTATTGTTTCTATTAAAATTATTTTCAAAATGGTGTACTGTACAACCTGTAAGAAAAAACGGAATATATTATATTAATAACAGCTGACTATTATGCAGTAATATGAAAGTATGATGGGCGATTTCTTTTTGTCAGAAGTTTGATTAATTCTAGTGTAAATATTTGGTACTAACCAAGATTAAACTCCACCAAAAGAATTGAGTAGAATTACTGAACTGTTTAGTTGTAATTCTGATACCAGGGGCAAACCGCTGGGGGAATCAAGTGTACAAATCGGGGGGAAGCAGAATCAGTAGGGAATCAGAGGAAATCAAGGAAAATCAGGATGAAATCGGTACCATAAGTCGGGCGGCATGCCGTGCGTTTTAACCAGACCCGAGTTTTTCCGGAACATCGAAACCCATATATTATATGGTTTTAGTACGATATTAGCTTACTAATGTGGCTGTAGAGTACGATAACATAAGGTTATCGATTTTCTAGATTTCAAACTGGCATATTCTTTTTATAGAACATTGACTAGAGGATCGTCAGTCTTGTTCGAGTTCACCTTCCGAGATTTTAGTGTATTCTTACGTTTCATATGATGTAGATTACGAAAATAAAGGATTGTTAATTTCGCCGGTATGTCTGTTTGTCTTTTGATACTATTAGTAAAACAATTATTCCATATAATTCTTGTCTGGCATATAGTTGACGCTATTGCCAAGGAAGAATTCGACTGTACGTACATTGTGACCCACTTTCAATGGAAACACTGCTGTAAAAAATGTGTTTATTAACCGATGTTAACGTTTTTTTAGGGTTCTTTAGCCAAATGCCAAAAATCTGAACCCTTATAATTTGGTCATGTCCATCCGTTCGTATATTACAGTCTTATAACTCCTTCATCTTTCCATCGATACTGATGAAATTTTACAGCCAAGTGTCTTATGCGAACCTCCACACAATTATGTAAGGAAATTACAAGAAACAATTAGGGTTAGTTTTCCATGCATAGAAATGAGGGATGAAAATTTTTATTTTAGCGCACCCCACTGTGTGGCATGTCGTTGAAGAGGTTTTTAAAAATAGTAAAAAAAGTTCTCAAGTGAGACTTTTTTCCTTAGGTGAAAATTTCGCAAGATATAAACTTCTAAAGCTCCTAAACAAATAATGTGTCCCCCCTCTAACTTTCCAACCACGTGATTAAAAAATCTTTATAAATACTTTCAACGAAAATTATTTTCAAAAAGGTACTGGACAAGATATGTTAACAAATTTTTTAGATAACCACAATTTTCAGTTTTCAATAGCACCATTATGGAACCCTTAGTTGATGCGTGTATTACACTCACTTGGCAGGTTTTTTAATTGATCATCAAAGCCTTTACCTTCTGGCAAAAATTTAGATATGATTCAATTTTAACAAATTTTATTCGCAATTTTTTTTAATTGAAATTCTAATTAGAACACTAGATTCAGTGTTCAAATGGGTAAATCCCAAGTTTCATGAAGAAATATTGAATATTGACATATTTAAAACAAAATGAATATAGGCAGTTATCTTACACAGTGTGTCTCAAAAGAAATGCACAAAATTCATAATTTTTCTTCTGTTTTGCATTCAAAAAAATACGAAAACACGTCAATTAATAATATCCGATTGGGATTTACTCATTTGAGAAGTTACCGAATTCAGTGGTGTAGTTAATATTTCAATAAAAAAATCGTTAATCAAATTTGTTAATTTTTGACATTGAAAAAAAAAGTCATAACGAATTAAAAGAATGATTGTCATAGAATGTAACTTCAAAGTTCAGTATTAACGTAGAAAAAATCAAAGGAAATGGGAGGAAATGAAGGGGTAATTAGAGGATAATAATAATAATAATAATAACAATCTTTATTTAGCACAAGCAGCTATTACAGAGTTGTAACATACATGTGTAGTACAGTACATTTACCTACATTTAACAATACTAATAATTTATACAACATACCTATAATAAGCCTAATGAGTAAAATAGAACTAAGTTATTTATACATGAATTTATATAAATATTTTTTAAACAGAAAGACATTCTTAGCTTGCTTTATAAATTCTGGTAATTTGTTAAATTCGGCCGTTTCCTTGTCGTATATGGAGGACTTTGTTTTCATTAAATTTGAGTCATTAATATTTATTTGATTTCTTTGCCGTGTATTGTAATTATGAATATAGTTACTATGTTATACATTTGTTGACAAATATGTTGGTAGTAAGTTATTGTGAAGTTTGTATAAGAATATTAATGTCCTGTATTTTATATTGTCTTTTACTGAAAACTATTTAAGTGTACATTGCATTGTATTTATATTAGCATATCTATTATATTTTAAAATAAAACGCATACATTTTGAAGTAGCTGCAGTTTAGATATATTGGTGTCATATAATATACTTGAGCAGTACTCGAAGTGTGGTTTCATTATTGTGTTATAAATAGTTTTCCTTGTATTTGAAGTTAAATGTTTACTAACACGATAGGCAAATCCCAGTTTTTTTTGATATCTGTTTACATATGTAGTTTATATGGTCGTTAAATGTTAGTTTGTTATCTATGATTATTCCTAAATATCTCATCGTTATGACCTTCTCAAGATTCTCTTCGTTGCATTTTACACACATATTATCAATGTTTTGATTTAAGTATTTGTTGGAACCTATTATCATATATTTGGATTTTTGGCGTTTACCATTAATCCGTTCGTTTTTTTTTTAATACATTTATTTAACGTCGGCCTATTTCCGCTACTGAGGCCTAACACCGACGCCTGTAGACAAGCTACCCCCAACCGGGAATTTTGCCGAACCTCTTCCCTTAAGAAGTGTAGGGATCTTTTACTTGCCTAACATTTAATAGACAAGGGACCGACGGCTTTACATCCCCTCCGAAGGATGGTATATCTCCTATACAACCCTCGCCTAAGGTTGTATAGCTTCCGCGCATACACTGATATACAAGTCGCTGGAAGATGTGTGAGGCAAGAACGCGGTTTCCGTTGGAATGGTCACCCATCCAAGTACTAACTGCGCCTGTCGCTGCTTTACATCGCATACCGAAGTATGTACATAGTAAAGACGCACCTACGCTCGCCCCCGGGAATCTGTTCGTTGTAAATCATTCATTAATTAATTCCAGCGTCATGTTAATTTTTTGAATAACTTGCTTCACATTAGTTCCAGATAAATATATTATAGTATCGTCTGCAAAGAGATGTATTTTGCACTCCTCTGAGTTGATTAGAAGTAAATTATTAATAAATAGCGTGAAAAGCATAGGCCCTAGTACACTACCTTGTGAAACTCCATTATTATTAAAAAGTTTTTTCAGATTTAATTTTATTTATTTTGGTTTGCTGACTCCTTCCATATATCAAAGGAAATCAGAGGAAATCATACAAGATTTTCCCAAAAAGGAATATCAGGTGTACAAATTGAGCCTAGCGGTTTACTCCTCACTCTGATAGCTGATTTCCCCAGCACGCACCCTAACTCTGACATACTGACTATTTCTACGATCAAATTCAAAAAAATCTATTGTGCGTCATATTATGTTGCAGATGTATAACACATTGTTAATATTTTTAGTCATTGTAATATGCGCGATTATCATTCAAAGGTATTTTGATAAAGGTGTTTCAGATAAGATTTTATTTTATATAAAACCTTTCGAAATTCGAAACACATCAGGTTGTATTATTTTAATTAATTTTTAATAGCGGTCACGTATGGTTTTATTTAATTTTGATTTTAGGAACATATTTCAGCTAATCGGTTTATTCAATTTTCAGAATAACAAAGACGTAATAACTACAAGCGCGTATATTTCGCCACTAACAAATTTATGTAAACACGAATGTATAAGGATAAACATCGCAATTAAATACATGAAGTAATAAATACGTCTAAGACCAATATATTTTGTAAACAACATTAATAAAAGTTTTTACTAAAAATAACAAACTGACTAACAGTAGTAACTCAAAAGAACAACTGTGAAACGTAATATCACTAACAAGTTGCATATTTTTTTATTTAAAGTTCGAACAAATTTAATCAAAGACACTTCTTTTAAACAGATATTTGAACAATACAAAAAACTGTGACCTATTTTGTTTCCAAATAAGAAGAAAAATTCATATTCTATGCTTAATATGTATTGTTTTCAATAACTTATGGTGATGAGTATTCATTTCAACTTGGTACAAAAGCTTTATGTATCACGTAACTTCCAGTGAAGTAAAGTATCTAGGATTAATCCTGGATCAAAAACTTACCTGGAACTCACATCTGGAACGGACTCTTATTAAAGCAACAGCGGCAATATGGACGTGACGTCGGTTGTTTGGTAAGACTTGGGGTCTAAGACCAAAAATGACACATTGGTATTATCTTTCGGTTGTCAGACCTATGGTAACTTACGCATCATGCGTATGGTGGCCAAAAACAGAAGAAAAAACAGCACAGGGAAAGTTGCAGAAACTGCAACGCTTTGCCTGTTTAGGGACTACAGGAGCAATGCACTCGTGTCCCACAGCAGCTATGGAGGCTATGCTTGACCTACTTCCCTTGCACTTAAATGTAAGGAAGGAGGCGGCACTTAGTGCCTTACGACTGCACCAGGTACATAAATTCAAACCAGGTGATCTGGTTAGTCACTTAAGGATTCTGGAGGTAATCCATCTGAAGTCCATGACCAAACCCATTGACTCCATGCCAGTCAAACAAGACTTTGACTGCCCGTTTGACGTGCTAATTGAAAGTCGTCAGACGAGCAAGATGGAACAGGGGTCACTTATCTGGTATACAGATGGATCCAAGATGGCTGAAGGGATAGGAGTGGGAGTATCAGGGCCGAATTGTAGGCTATCCAAAGCCCTCGATAACACCCCAACCACCTTTCAGGCAGAAATTTATGCCATCGATCTGTGTGCCCAGGTATGCCTAAGTAAAGGCATCCGAAGGGCAAAGATCTATATACTATGAGATAGCCAGGCAGCACTAAAGGCTCTAAGATCCTATACCTTTGAATCTAAAATTGCCTGGGAATGTAGACAATCCCTGAAGCAACTGGCTAATAACAACAAGGTTACCTTGATGTGGGTGCCAGGGCATGAGGGAATACAAGGAAACGAACTTGCTGATAGCCTCGCAAAAAAAGGAGCTGAAGCACCGTTCATTGGACCCGAACCGTTCTGTGGCCTAGCCAAGGGACATATAGCGGAGGAGATCCAAGAATGGGAAAATGATCAGAAAAAGTCCTACTGGAGGAATACTCCAGGCCAAAGACAAGCGAACAAGTTTAAAACTTATTCGACAAAGTCCGAATTAAGGCTAATCACAGGCCTTCTAACCGGCCACTGCCCCTTGAGATCCCCCTCTAGAATATGGGCAAGGCGGTAGATAATAAATGCAGATATTGCGATACTGCAATTGAAACTGCGGAACACATACTTTGTGAATGCAAGGTGTTAGTTCGCACTAGGCTAAAATTCCTAGAACAGGTGGAATTAACGCCAGAAGACATAGGGAAATTAGCCCCCAGGAAAATCACAAGCTTTGCAAAAAGTCTGGGAATCCTGGGATAACCACTAGATGTAGGGTAAATCACAAAAGATCTTTTAGGTCGAAGTGAAGTAAGGCTGTGCGAAGCCAAACGACCCCGTAAAACAATCTACAAATCTACAACTCCAGGAACAGAAATCCAACATATTTAAACAAGGGATCAAGATGGTCAGGATATTCGAAATTCTTTTGTTTTTGGAGTTCTGATTCGATTCCATACTTGTTTTGTAGTGTTCTGTTATGCTGACACCACATATTCTGAACAGTGTTTCAGTGGTAAGTTTTCAATCGAATTAATAAGCACAGCATAAGAAAACTGTCCTTTATGTATATGTATAAACAATTATTTACCACCTATTTATCAAAAAATTGTCCATTGTTCAAAATTTTTGCGTTATTAATAACGAACGGATTGGGCATTTTGCTACGTTTAAGCGACTCTCTGAGTAGCAAGCTCTCTACTAATAGGCATTACAAATATTTAGATCCTACAGGAGCGGCTATCCTAGCTTAAGGCATTGTAAGTAACCATGCAAAAATAAAATAATGTGAGATTTTGTTTTGGTTTTTCACTCACGTTGCCTCGCGCTGTTATTGTCACCGCGACCTTAGCGTTAATAATAATTTTCACACTGCTGTTATAATTTTATACAGTACTTAATCAGTTGCTTTGGGCGGCGCACGTGTAACGTGTAAAATACGCCGGCCGGCAACAAGCATGACGTGCATTGTTTACTCTGACGTCATCCAGGGTCGTTCAGAATAACATGTCAATTTATTAAATAAATATCTTGGCAAATTACGTTCACACAACTCGCTGTATAAAAGTGATATTTTTCAATTATCCTGTAAAGCTATGTACCAATGCAATAAATATTATCAGTTTGTAGTGTAGATAACTTTTCATTGATATCGATGTATTTTTATATTGTGGAACAGAAATATTTCCACTCAAAGACCCTCGAATTAAGTGGACTTGTAATAAATACATCGTTAAGCTATAGAAGGCAAACAGCTTAAACATTTTGGGCCATTACCCTAAAGCACAAATTTGTACAAATTAATTTATGACATTACGTTTCATTATTACCATTTAGCTTTAATGTGTATATTGTGTATGACATATTTATAACATAATTCTGTTTTACCTTGAAACGTGTATCTCCAACACGTATTCTAATAGTATTTTAATTAAATTCTGTTATCTAGTTTACAACTCTTTTTACCGTCTTATTATACGCGGTGACCCAACCAAAAGTCACCTCCAATAATTCAAAATATTTGTTTGGTAATATCTGAAATGTAAAGAAAAAGAATCTAGCCTCTCCAACCAGGTCAACTCATCAGAGAGGCATGTGAAAAATTGTTGAGAGAACAGTGAGAGAATTGAAAAAACCAACAGAAGCTCGATCACAATCCGCCAGAAAAGTTGATGAAAGTAAAATAAACCACTGGTTTTCTGTGGCATTGCTTGCCGCCTCCTATTCCTCTTTGCAAAATATTTAAAGACGTGTCGTATAGCTTAGAAGTCGTCGAAAATGCGGAAGAATATCTAAAACCCCAAAAGAGTAGGCCCGGGTACGAGAAAGCATATAATGTCTTCCAAGAATGGTGCCCTGATAAGAACACTGAAAATAGGGTATCCGGATCAGCTTTCTAGCATACCTCAGTAAAATGGCGAAATTTAAGGTAGCCTTAATCCTTGATCTATACCTATTTGATGATCAGAACTACATTAAGTATCAAGAAAAGAAAAATTTCAAAATTTGACAAACTTCCGATTTCTCTAAAAAAAAGCAAAATGTTAGATACAAATTTCAAAAGTCAAGTGTCTTTATCATGAAGAACTGTGGACCCGTCTAATGATTTTTTTTGTTCAAAAGGTAACTTTTGTATTCGTCTTTAAAAAAATCAGCCTATTTTTAACAAACACTGCATAGATCTGCAAGATTAAAATTTTACTACACTTAGTTGCTTAATGATATGTTTCTTTTCGTTGCTCTCGTAATTGGTGTAGCAGTGGCCTGACGTTCAGGCCAACTGTATAAAATGGAAAACAAAATGATGATTGAAATTCCCAATAGCAAAACTTGCCAGATCTTTTACAGCAACGGAAAAGAAGTGGACAGCACCATTTAAGTAGTATTTAGGACTGCGAAAGGACATCAAAAATTCATGTAAGTGGGGTATGGCATACAGTCTTTTGGGTTCTTTAGAAGAAAAACCGCCATCCTTCTAGCAGTAGACAACAAGGGAGACGTTCACCAAATTATATTATTAAGTGGTTAGAATAGCAATTCTATGATTGAGAGAGAACGAAAACTGACAAAATATTTTCCAAAGATCAAACGTCAACTCATAATATTTTGCCTGTGTCGTCAGTAGAAGGACCAGGACCAAGACACTAATATTTCCCTAAATCGAATCAAGAATTTAACACAACCAAAGAGCACGCAGAAGGTCAAGGTCAAAATTTCCAAATAACTGAACTCTAATATCACTATTAATTTAATATGTAATTTTCAACTCAGCACTAGTAGTTCAAGGTATAATTATTCAGCCTCTCGAACCAGGTCAACTCATCAAAGAGGCATGTGAAAAATTGTTGAGAGAACAGTGAGAGAATTGAAAAAACCAACAGAAACTCGATCACAATCCGCCAGAAAAGTTGATGAAAGTAAAATAAACACTGGTTTTCTGTGGCATTGCTTGCCGCCTCCTATTCCTCTTTGCAAAATATTTAAAGACGTGTCGTATAGCTTAGAAGTCGTCGAAAATGCGGAAGAATATCTAAAGCCCCAAAAGAGTAGGCCCGGGTACGAGAAAGCATATAATGCCTTCCAAGAATGGTGCCCTGATAAGAACACTGAAAATAGGGTATCCGGATCAGTTTTCTAGCATACCTTAGCAAAATGGCAAAATTTAAAGTAGCCTTAATCCTTGATCTATACCTATTTGATGATCAGAACTACATTAAGTATCAAGAAAAGAAAAATTTCAAAATTTGACAAACTCCTGACTTTTCTAAAAAAAGCAAAATGTTAGATACAAATTTCAAAAGTCAAGTATCTTCATCATGAAGAACTGTGGACCCGTCTAATGATTTTTTTTTTGTTCAAAAGTTAACTTTTTTATTCGTCTTTAAAAAAATCAATTTTCACAATGCTGTTTAACACTTTTCTCAATAGCTTCCTGCTTCAATGAGCCTATTTAAAAAAAAAAACTGTGCCATAGATCTGCAAAATTAAAAATTTATTACACTTAGTTGTTTAATGATATGTTTCTTTTCGTTGCTCTCGTAAGTGGCGTATCATTGGCCTGACGTTCAGGTAAACTGTACAAAATGGTGATTGAAATTCCCAATAGCAAAACTTACCAGGCCAGATCTTTTACAGCAACGGAAAAGAAGTGAACAGCACCGTTTAAGTAGTATATAGGACCGCGAAAGGACATCAAAAATTCATGTAAGTGGGGTATGGCATACAGCCTTTTGGGTTCTTTAGAAGAAAAACCGCCATCCCTCTAGCAGCAGACAACAAGGGAGACGTTCACCAAATTAAATTTTTAAGTGGTTAGAATAGCAATTCTATGACTGAGAGAGAACGACAACTGACAAAATATTTTCCAAAGACCAAATGTCAACTCATAATATTTTGCATGTGTCGTGAGTAGAAGGACCAGGACCAAAACACTTATATTTTCCTAAATCGCGTCAAGAATTTAACACAACCAAAGATCACGCAGAAGGTCAAGGTCAAAATTTCAGTTACCGAATAACTGAACTCTAATGTCACTATTAATTTAATAAGTAATTTTCAACTCAGCACTAATAGTTCAGGGTATAAGTATTCAGTTTTTATAAAATGTTATTGTTCTTACAGAGTTTTAGTTGGCTTGAAAATCTGAATAAATTTTAAAAAAATACAACATAAATAAACATGTTTGTTATGTAACAAGTTAATTAAACTTTTTATATAAACAAACAAGTCAGAAGTCATCGAGAAGCAAATACACGAAATATACATTGTTTTGTTCTAATACACCCTGAATATTAACTTAAGCTTACGTAAACAACAGTAGTTGTTATACGTGTTGGAATATTTTTTAACAAATCCATAAACTATTTAATATTTATAGATTTGAAATGAAATTAGTCTCATGAATTAGAATCAAAATGGGCTTCATTTATGGCCTGATAATTTGGCAATCTATCCTGAAAACCCTTAAAGCGGTTATTCAGAATGCAAGCGTCATCAGTTATAATACATCTCTGAAATAAATTTAAAGAAATTGAACTATAACTTAAGAGGCTGAAAGTAAAAATTTTAGGTTCTACTATTTACTTTAAGAAATTCCCAGATGTTTTCAGCTTTTTCATAAGACATAATAATAATATATACCTCGACAGATTTGCATATAAACACCCTGAGTTTAGTAAAATTATTGATGAATGCTATGCTCCCAATAATGTATGATGAAATTTTTTTATAATCATTACACTGTAACGCTCATAACATGAAGGGGTCCAATAATTGCAACAAGAATTTTCACTAACCACTAATTTATTCTATTATTTTAATTGTTTATTAACTATCTGGTCGATAGCCGAGTGGGTTAAGGCGCGAGGTGGCAATCGCGATTAATCACACGGACATCGCACCACCGGGTTCGAATCCTGACTCCGGCACTGTCGGAGGAAATTGTTGTATGTCCGCGTTTTTTCAATGTGTAACCCCCTTCCGTACAAGCCCTGGCTTCTGGAATTGGGGGTTGTCTAATTTCTGTGGTGTTTATTTATTATATTATTTATTATTAATCACTAAATTACAATAATGAGTCTTTACAATTACATACTAATTATAACTTTACTGTTAAAGATTCACTGCTTTAATTCACAACTTATTACTGTTCCTTATTTATCTTATCACTTGCTTATCTAATACATAATTGAACTGTACTGTACTCCGTGCGTTGGATCGGCGTCTTATATATCAGTGGCGCTTGTTCTATTTCACTCCAGATCATTCGAGATAACTTATCAATCCTTCTAATGTCATTTCAGATCTTTCTACCGTTTTCCATCCATCCATCTATGATAATGGTAGTACGCTAGTTGGCCCAGAGATGGCGCCAACTA
Source organism: Leptura quadrifasciata (assembly GCA_963675555.1). NCBI lineage: Eukaryota > Metazoa > Arthropoda > Insecta > Coleoptera > Cerambycidae > Leptura > Leptura quadrifasciata. Next base: position 143,466,334 of record OY776676.1, on the reverse strand, counting down.
GGTAGGGCTCCTTTCACTCTGCTACCAGGGATTGATTAAACCTCTCTCCGTTAGAGGGCGGCACATAACACTATATTATACGGTCGTGAGCAAAAAAAAAATAGGACAAGTCTTATAACGGTATTTTGCTAAAATCTAGTTGTGCACATCTAACTTTAATTTTTGTGACATTGTCAGTTAGTTGTCATAATTTATTGCAAGTGTGCAAAAAACTAATATGTCTCATATAAGCGATTTAGTTAAATCTGGAGTTATTGCTAAAACAGATGATGGATGGTCAATGAGACAAATTGCGCTGCGTTATAATAATTCGGTGTGTAACATTTTAAGAAAGTGGAGAATAAACGGTACGATTAGTAGAAATCCTGGATCGGGGCGACCAAGGATATCAACTCAACAACAAGATTTGCAATTGGTAAATGCTTTAGTAGAAAATACATTTTACTTAGTTATTCAGGCTGCTGAAGAAACGAATTTTCCTGGATCGAGTAGTACTGGTCGCCGGCGAGTAAGAGAATCGGAGATACGATGTCATGCAGCAGCACAGAAATACTTATAACTGAACATAAAGGGGCTCGAGTAGTATTTGCGCTTGAATTTTAGCGCATGATGTTAAATTTTTGGAACAATTTAATCTTTACAGACAAAAAACTTTCCAGTCAACGCACAGCGGTCGTATTCGTGTTTACCGCCCTCCGAATACTCGATTCGATGAGAAATATATATCTAACAATGATAAAAGTGGTAGATTTTCCGTCAATATGTGGGCTTGGATATCGACACGTGGTCCTGGTGTTTTGTGGCATATTGAGAACTATTTAATAGTGAAACGTATATTTGGATTTTAGACAATATTATGCTCCCTTCTGTGTCACAATTATTTCCTAATAATGAGTTCATGTTTCAACAAGACAATTGTTCCGTTCATACTGCTCATATCGTAACTAACTTGTTTCAAGATAACAACATCAATGTTCTTAACTGGCCTAGTCATAGTCCAGATTTTAACCCTGTGGAAGAAGTATGGGGACTACTCCTAAGAAGTATCCAAAATCGAAATGTGAGACCACGGAATGCCGAAGAATTACTGGAAAAAGTAAATAATGCATGGGAAAATATTATCACTAATAATTATTGTATAGAGTTATTTAGTCCTATGCCAAACAGACTTATAGAAGATATAACTAGATATGGTGCAATAACGAAATATTAATAGTTAGTTTCTTGTTAAGTAGGATATCCTTTGTCTTTTGATCCAGGATTTCTACTAATCGTACCGTTTATTCTCCACTTTCTTAAAATGTTACACACCAAATTTTTGTTAATGTTATAACGCAGTGCAATTTGTCTCATTAACTATCCATCATTTACTATAGCAATAACTACAGCATTAAAATAAAAAATAAATTAAAAGTGATATCAGTTTTATTTCGCCTACTCATTACATATTCAAATAGAGACAGATTTACATTAGAAAAAAAGTTGTCCTATTTTTTTCTGCTTACGACAGTACAATTATAAATTGTTAAATATTAATGTACAGCATATACCTATCATCTGGAAATTATAAATGTTTTTCAGTTTGCTCGAGAATATCTAAAACTGTAGGTTTAGTCAACCTAAATCACACTTAAGTGGAGGATTTTGTCCCCCTAAACTTAGGAAATCTTAAGGAAGGAGTAAGCTTTGATAAAGACCAAAACGGTGATCTAGTCCCTGTTATTATTTTCTTAGCGTTACGGAACCCCTAGAAAAATGGTGCAAATGGATATTTAGCCTCCAAGATTTAGAGTTCAGTAGAGGAAGTTAGCCGTAGGTCGGTCTCCCCCCACCACTGACCTTGACCTTGACCGTGCACCTGTGGTCCGTTCCTTCAAGGCCACGGTGGCACCGTAGGTTCGCATAGCATATACCGTGACCTTGACCTTGGACGGCCGCAGTGCGTTTCGACTTCAAGGGCGCAGTGTTGCTGTTACCCAGAACGATCACTTGCTGTGACCTTGGCCTTGGCTAACACTATTAGAGAATGCAAGGACGGAGCTTCCTCCTTGCCACGCAACTCGTAATGTGCCGTGGTTTGATATTTTGTGACGTAGTATATCTTTTCTATAAAAGAGTGAAAGGAGTTAATATGGGATCATTCTTAACGTCAATTTCCTAGAGTAAAGAAGCAAATATGTATTCGTGCAGTTTTTGTGGTGCAAGCTTCACTCGCAGTGACAATATGCGACGTCATCAGAGGGAGGCGTGTAACAGTTTAAATGGTAATGGACCGCCAGCAAAGAAAGTGAAATTGGATTCGAATCCATCAACATCGGTAATTATGCAGACGTGTTATAGCTGTAATGTGACTTTAACAACTAACCAAATGAAGTCTCATAAAAGAACACTACAACACAGAACAAATTCATGTGTACGTTTGATGGATGGTACAGAAATTGTTCGCAGTGCTTTCAAATATAGAATCATAACATACCGAGTGCATAGTGATAATGAGAAACTGGACTATATAATATTTTTCAACGAAATTCGACATAAAATATTGAATTTACTAGAAGAAATATTATTACTTCATAAAACTGTGAAAGTAAACATGGAGACATTTGCCAGCTATATATTACAAGCACAAGAAATAGCTGAAATTAAATCGTTTAATACGTGTAATAAAATATTGGATCAAGGTGTGGATTTAAACATTGCACTCGACACTTTTATAGACATGATGGTTGCGCAAACTACTGAGTTCCAAGAGCGTGATTCTGGTATGTAAATATCTTCTGGTATGTGGAATAACAATTGACATTTTTTTTTTTATTTTTAGGGTGGGCCCTCGAACAAATAAAATTTGTTGAAATTAATATAAACAAGTACAGTCCAATGGGTGGTTCATCATATATCAAGTTACCAAAGTTCATCGCAAATAAGAAGGCCGTAGTGAATATAGAAAACCAGGACCAATACTGTTTTGCTTGGGCAGTCACTTCAGCATTGTATCCTGCAAATGGTGGTACATCTCAAATGTCATCTTATCCACATTATTCAAGAGTTCTAAATTTGACAGGTATGAATTTTCCAATGAAATTGAGAGACATTTCAAAATTTGAGGAATTGAATAATATATCTATTAATGTGTATGGGTTAGAAAAGAAATTCGAGAATAATAAAGTAAAATATGATGTTGTCGGACCTTTGCGTTATTCTCAGAAGAAACTACGTATTCATGTTAACTTATTATTAATTTCCGCGGAATGTGATCAGAATCATCATTGTAAATCGGATTGTGCTAAAACTCACTATTGTTGGATAAAAAATTTATCTGGATTAGTATCAAATCAAATATCCGCTCACGGACATAGAAAATATTTTTGTGATGGGTGTTTGCTGTATTTCTGTAACGAACGTCAGCTAATGTCTCACCAAACAAATGATTGTAATCATATTTACACTACAACACCATCGACACAATTTCGGGTTGATAAATATGGGAAACGTGTACCGGAAAATATATTAAAATTTGAGAATTTTGACAGACAAATGCAAGTACCATTTGTAGTATATGCAGACTTTGAATCCATTTTGAAACCGATAAATACTTGCGAGCCAAATCCTGAACGCTCTTATACCAACAAAACGTTTATTCATGAACCTTACTCTTTCGCGTATTACATAAAATGTTCCTTTGATAATAGCATTTCTAAATTTGAACTATATCGCGGATCTGATGCAGCAAAAGTATTTGTATCATGTATAGAGGCTGATTTAAGGGAAATTTATAATAGATATATGAAAGATGTAATCCCCATGTCCCCGCTTACAGCGATAGAAAGAGAAAATTTTGACAATGCAACCATCTGTGGTATATGTGAGAAGCCTTTTGCAGAAGGTGATATAAAGGTGAAAGATCATTGCCACTTAACTGGTAAGATACGATTCGGTGCCGCGCACTCGATCTGTAATTTAAATTATAAACTACCAAATTTTGTACCTATCATATTTCACAACATGAGTGGATACGATATTCACTTATTTGTAAAAGAGTTATGCGCTCATAAAGATAAAGTTGACGTAATACCACAAAACAAAGAAAAATATATATCTTTTACAAAACATCTTTACATGCATGATTACGTTACTGACAAGGGGGAAACAAAAAATAAATATTTGCGGTTACGTTTCATCGATAGTTTTAAATTTATGTCAGCATCACTACAAAATTTAGGGGAAAATTTAAATGAAGGTCAAATGGTTACAATGAAGAACTTTTTTACCGATAATGCAAAATTTATTTTAATGCGACGGAAGGGTGTATTTCCATATAGTTTCGTAGATAACTTAGAGAAATTAAATAATCGTGTTCTACCCACCAAGCAGGAATTCTATGACAGCCTAAATGAAACACATATATCAGATGACGATTATGAAAGGGCTAAAAATGTGTGGGAATTGTTTGAGTGCCAGAGTTTGGGTGACTATTCAGACCTGTATTTAAAATCAGATGTCCTTCTTTTGTGTGACGTATTTGAAAATTTTCGTAAAATTTGCGTGAATAAATATAAATTGGATCCAGCTCAATATTACACAGCTCCAGGTTTATCTTGGGACGCTATGTTGAAACTAACAGCGGTAGAACTTGAATTGTTAACAGATATCGATATGATACATTTTTTTAAAAAAGCTATACGCGGTGGTGTCAGCCAGTGTACAGAAAGGAAGCATATCGCAAATAATAAGTTTGTACCCAATTATGATCCCTCAGAACCGTCGTCATTTATCACATATCTTGATGCTACGAACTTATACGGTCATAGTATGTCCCAAGCATTACCAACAGGGGGATTTGAGTGGCTGTCCGAAAGAGAAATTATCGACTTAGATGTTACTAATATTTCAGACGAGAGTCCACACGGGTATGTTTTTGAAGTAGACATACATTATCCGCAAGAGTTACACGATTTACATTCAGATCTCCCTTTCTTAGTAGAAAATATTATACCCCCCCAATCAAAATCAAAATCACCAAAATTAATCCCAAATTTGAATGATAAGAGACGATATGTTGTGCATTATAGAAACTTGAAACAAGCCATTGAAAATGGTTTAATGGTGTTAAAAACCCATAGAGTACTTAAGTTCAAGCAGTCGCCCTGGTTAAAAAAATACATCGATTTAAATACGCAAATGAGAAATTCAGCGACCAATAAATTTGAAAAAGACCAATATAAATTAATGAATAATGCAGTATTTGGTAAAACCATGGAAAATGTTGATAATAGAAGAGATATAAAGTTGATTACTCATTGGGAAAATGTTAGAAGAACTATAGGTGCAAACGCATTAATCGCTCGTCCAAATTTCAAATCTTGCACAATTTTTTCTGAGGATTTTGTAGCGATTGAAATGAGCAAATTGCAAGTAGTCTATAACAAACCAATTTACGTAGGATTTTGTATTCTTGAATTATCGAAGACGGTACTGTATAATTTTTTTTATGGTGTTATTAAACGTCAATTCGGTGCTAATGCTTCTTTGTTGTACACCGACACCGATTCCTTAATTATGAAAGTTTATACAGATAACTTCTATGACTTTATTGTACAAAATCCAGAAAAATTTGATACTTCTAATTACAGGGAGGGAAATAAATTTAATATTCCAAAAGGCTCGTCTGTGCTTGGGAATATGAAAGACGAATTCCCCGAAGATCCTATTATCAGCTTTTATGGTACTGGAGCGAAAGCGTACTACGTGCAATCGGTCGGTAATGAGTTGAAAAAAGCCAAGGGAGTAAAGAAATCTGTGATTGAAAAACAACTTACAATAGATGACTACAGAAAAATTGTTGAGCAGGGCGGGTTAATATTTCGTAAAATGAATACTTTCAGAAGTCACTTGCATGATATCTATACAGAGATGCGGAATAAAGTTGCTCTTTCTTATTATGACGATAAACGTTTTGTGATTCCCAATACCACTAAAACTCTACCCTGGGGTCACTCAGACATAACATTTTTTCAGAGTGAACCAGAGCAGAATTTAAAGTGGTTAATATCAGCCTTAAATAGTGTCGTTGAACGAAATGTTTTAAAGGATGATGATAAACTAGATGTGTTACTCAAAGCAATGAATGAGTTGAGTGATTAATTGTTAATAATGTTTCTACTTGTTAACGCAAAGGTCGACAATTATAATATTCAATTGAAAAATTCATTGTGATATTTCATGTTATGTGTAAGCCGAAGTAAGAGATATTTGTATGAAATAAAATGTTAATTTATAAATAAAGATTTAAATTACTAAATGGTATTTTTATTGTATGAGTACTGTAGGCAATAAGATAGAGAGAGACGATAGGAAGAGTGGGGTGGGAAGTAGGGGGTTAGTTAGAGTGTGTAGGGAAATAATTTGAACCAATAGGAACAAGAGTGGTAGGGAGTGGAGGGGTTAGTTCAGCGTTATGGGCTTCAGAGATGCTACAAAGATTCTTTCCGTCTCCAGCTCTCGAGTTGTAAGGAAGTGTGCAAAATAGTGCTGTCTGCTCTATTCCTAGCATTCTTTGTGTTCTGTGTTTTGTGTTTCGTGCCCGTTTCTCGTGTCCGTTTTGTGTTTGTTGTGACAATGGTAGGACAAAAAAAGATTGGTGTTTCTGGTGGTAGCGGTAAGGGAGGCGCTTTGTTGAGTGCTGTGGCTGCATACTTAATTAATTATATGCCAGGGCAAGACGACAATGGCGACGCTTGTCCGGGTAATGGTGTGGCGAACAATGGCGACGCTTGTCCGGGTAATGGTGTGGCGAACAACCAGACGAGCCCTGGCGTGGGTGACAATGGCGACGCTTGTCCGGGTAATGGTGTGGCGAACAACCAGACGAGTCCTGGCGTGGGTTTACTACCGGATATTGAAATCCCGACGGATTTGACCGATTTGAACGATGATTTGCTGGGTGATTTCGATTTCTCCGAATTGGACGCGCAGGCTTTGGCTTCAGATGAAGCCAGAGCTAGTACATCTAATGGAGAGGCCTACCCGAACGCCGCGTGGTCTAGGTTCCCTACGGTTACGGAGACAAATTCTGAGGACGAATTTCAACCTGCGCAACCAAAGATTTATTCGCAGAAAGGCCAAAAGAAGATGACGACGCATCCTTCAACATCTACAAAGCAGACGCAGGTAGAGAATACCGAGAAAGATGATGACGTGTCGATTCTTAGAAGAATTTTATCGGCGCAAGCATCTGTACCTGCTCGCCTGAGCCCTATTCCCGATGTTGGCTCAGACGAGGGGCAGGTAGAGATACCTGAAAAGCCTAAGAAAGCAGCAGCTAAAAATAAAAAGCCGTTATCGGGAAGGAAACCGGTGGTTAAAAAAGCTGCTGCAAAAAAGTCGGTAGCTAAGAAACCGAAAAAAGATGCTGCAAAAAAGCCGACGAAAGTGCAACCGGTATGTTCGAGCGCGCCGTTGCCAGGATGCTCTCATGCGGTGTTGCCAACGCAGGAACCCCGTAACCGTGCTCTGGTTGTGAATGAAAGTGATTCTGATTCACAATCGGAGTTATTCTCCCAAGAAGAGCAAAATGAAACTTTCAAAAATTTCTTGAACATGTATGAACAGTTGCAGCGGGAGGATAGGGAACTTAAAAGTGCAACTGATGATGACAGCAAATTAAAGGATCACGCGCAGTCCCTCAAAAGGAAGGCGGAGATGTTGAATTCTCGGGCCGATGAAATGCTCAGAGGCATTGCGAAGCGTCGCAAAGCCTCTGAGAGATGTACAAGGAAGCTAAATGCTATAAAAAAGAAACTGGGAATAAGGTAGTGCGTAAACACACTACAGAATGTTGCATTAAAAATGTTTGTACATAAATTTAGTATTAGGTTAGGGTTAAGAGAAAAAATGTAAAAAAATATAAAAGTAAAAATGTAAAACTGAAAAAAAAATGAGGTTAGATTAGGTTAGAAAAATGTAAAAAATTTAAATGTAAAAAAATAGGTTAGGTTAGAAAAAATGTAAAAAAAAATTTAAATGCAAAAATGTGAAAAAAAAATTAGGTTAGGTTAGGTTAGGTTAGAAAAAATGTAAATGTAGAAAGTAATAACACCCCCCCCACACGTTTCAGGGGAGTTCACACATGCAAAGGCTGCAATTTTAAGCGAAAAGCCGAACTCATGCCGAACACTCCCGAAGTTTCCCGAAGCCACCCGAAGACGCCCGAGGACACGCGAGGTATCGTTTTCGACTAAATCGATCACTGGGAAGCGATTGCAACCACTTTCGGAGCGATACGACTAGCCGTTCCGGGAAAAAGTCTGCTGCGGCAAAACTAAAGGTCGGAAGTGAGTAGAAACGGTACTGGAGGACAACTGTGACCTCGATACACCTTTTGCAACACTTTTGACCGACAGTCCAAATACGAATAACCAATTTACTTAAATAAGTACCCCGTTATTTCTTATATTAAAGCAATTTTTTATTCTTTACTTTACTACTGTTATTTATTGTATATGAAATGAAATAAAAAAAGAATAACTCTTAATACATTTATTTATAAATAACAAAAATATATATACATAAAATAAAACAGAATTATCCGTCCGAATCATGCTCCACCAGAATGACTGCATCCTCATCTTCATCGGCAGATTCCTCCACCAGAATGGCTGCATCCTCATCTTCATCGGTAGATTCCTCCACCAGAATGGCTGCATCATCTTCCGAGTCAGACGATTCCGCTGTGTCCGTCGATGATTCCTCCAGAATTACTCCATCCATCTCGTCTTCGGAATCATCATTGGGCACAGTGTCCATCGACCATGTGGACGGAGACCTCTCCAATGGTTGGTATTCTTCTGGTGAGGTGGTGCTATCTGCTACACCACCCCTTGTCGCCTCTCTAACGCGCTGCAGGTAGGCACGATACCTTTCGCACAAAACGAACATGGTTGAAGTGGAAGATACAGTATTGTCTTGTACTTCAGACATGTTGGAGCGTAGAAAGTAAACTGTGGATGGTGAGGGCTTTCTTATGTATATATAGCCCCTACCACCACCCCCACCTCATCACTCCCCACCTCACTACTCACACAAATAAGAGTAGAAAGTGTCCTAATACTCATATTTTTAACACCATCAATATCAATAGCACTGTCAACATAAGCAATAATCGAAGTGAAACACAGATTTCTCTAGTAACATTGTGTTACTTACATTTAAATATTTAGTAAATAAAACAAAAAATAAGATTCAATTTAACGTTTATTTAACACTTAAACTAGTTATATAATATTTACAATAAACTAAAAATTAAATATATACATTTATTTATCACTAAAACTAATTACATAATTATTTACAATAAACTAAGAGATATATACATATTTACAAAAAAAAACTACAAATTATCTGTCCATATTGCAAATATTGCAGATTTCCACTCGCCTAATCTGATAGAGTGGATCTCTGCAAGATTTGCAATATCCCCGCCTGCCTCTCATTATCCTTGTAGTGGCATGGTAGTCCACATGACGATGTCTCCCAGGATCCACCCTAGACTGGTATCCCAGAAAACATCCGTGGCAAAGATTGTATTCCATACCACCCACTACTTGGACCGCAACAAAGGTCATGGTGGTGCAGAAGATGCCATCCATCGGGTTCACCCTTGCTAAATATTCTGATGTTATCCACCGCTGCCCTCTTTGGTGGGGAACATCTACGACGATACCCTCATCATCACTTGAATCGTCTGCACCCTCTTCAGCGTCAAAAAATTCCTCATCGTCTTCCTCGTCGCTTTCCTCATCGCCTTCCTCATCGTCTTCAACTTCTACCTCGTCGTCTTCGGGAGCAGCCAAGTCGTCCTCTACCTCTTCAAGGTACCATATATTGTTGAGGACATCTAGGGATGCTAACCAGTCCAGGAATCTGAGGTTAGCCCAACCAGCAGGTACAGCAGCCATATTAATACTTGGAAACGAATATATAAGACAGTAGACGGAATGATCAACGTTGAAGTTTGCAAAGCAACTGATCTAACGTGGAGTTACACCTCCTCTTTTAAACATGTTGCTGGTGACGTCACATCATCTCTAACGACATACCATGGCTCTAATATCGGCAATTCCAGCGACTACTTAAACAAACAAGGCCATGAGGAGGAACTCAGTTATTATTCAGCTGTCATACCGTACACTTGTTTTTAAAACAGCAATGTCTTGTCCAAGAGAGTGGCAATCGAAACCAACAATCGCCGTATATCCATATAGTATGGATGGTGCAATTCTGTGCTATAATTGTTCCCAATTCTGGGCAAAGCAGCAAATTAATCCATGTACTGGACTATGTTCAAATTGTATAAAAGAAAATCCAGTGCCAGTGAATACCGTCCGAAAAGCAGCATCACGTGAGCGTCTGGAGCAAGAGTGCTACAAGTGTCTACAACCCACGACTCGTACAAATTTTGGAATTATCCGAGATGTTTGTGAGACATGCAAGGTGGAGCACCCATTGAGGCAGCGGTGTCTGGTTTGCAACAAGTACACTGGTGATTGTTGGAACAATATTTGCAGCAAATGCAGAGACGAGAAGACATACAGTGTTTTACTTTGTGAATATGTTGGACATATTTATGGAGGTGTGATGAAACACAACAGAGAATGTTTCTGTCAGGAAGCGTTACTGTCGAGACGGGGGGATTTCATCTGATTAATTCCATAAATATGTATTTGTATTTTTTCTGTATTATATACGTTTTAAATAAATATATTTAATCTATAATTCGTTGTAAATATTTTCTTCTCAATAAAATTTATTAAAATGATTTTCTTGATTTCATCTAATAATTTTTAGGAGTAAAAATTAATTCAAAAATTTTAACAAATTTGCATTTGTATATATTTTTTCGTTAATGTGTATATAATTACTAAGGCTTTGGAGTCTTATATGGGGAAAATAAATAAAACAAATATTAATGGAATACACACATTTTATTATGAAATTTCTAAACATAAGTAAAATATTAGTTGTTATAAATATACACATTTTATATAAAGAATGTGACAATATTAAATAAGAGCTGCTTCGTTAATCCAAGAGTTGTGGTCATTAGAGAATCCGAGCCACTTCACAAAAACCTTGTTCCCTCTCCTTCTTAAAACCTTTTCCACCAAGTAGACATCAGGGTATTTAGCTTTTTGTAGCTCCATTTCATAAAAGCACCCCTTTATTGGTTGGCCATGAATGTCCTGGAGTGTATATGTTGTGGGATTTGTTACATTTATTTTAACGATCTTGAAAAGTTCAGTTGAAAAATTTGGTGTGAACCCCTTTTCAAATATACCTTTATATTTACTGATTCGAACTATATCGCCAATACGAAATTTAGGTTTCAAAGCAATTTTAATGTGATTATAAGCATTTAAACGTGTAGTTGGTTTAACATCAGCAGGTTTCATACCAGTCGTACGATGTATTTTATTATTGTACAATTTTGTAATGTCGGATAGAATGTCAACCCATTTGTATTTACCTCTAGCTGAGAATTCTTTATATAACCAGGTTTTTAATGTTCGTATTACTCTTTCTGCAATTGCTGCTTTTTTCGTACTATACGTGGAGTAATGATTAATGATGTACTGTTTCATTAAAGCAGAAAAGTTTTTGTTGTAAAATTCCGTACCCTGATCGCTTTGTAGATTTTTAGGAGAATAATTTGATTCTTGTAAAATACTTCTCATAGCCTTAGTAATTTCAACACCAGTTTTATTTTTTAGAGGTTTAGTCCACAAATATTTTGAGTAACAGTCGATCACTACGAGAATGTATCGATAACCATTGTTTTCATCAGCGTATGGTTGCATTTCAGCTAAATCCATTTGCCATAAATCACCATAACCTTTGATTATTGTTCTTCTTCTACGGAAATTTCTCCTACAAGCTTTATGCAATTCGTTAACAACTTGTAATTTCTCATTACTAATCACCATAATTGAAGTTTAAGTCAGGCGTTTATATAGATAATTTAGGTCTGTTTTTTCACTTTTTTCCTAATGTAGCAGCGTTGTCCGTGACTTCAGCCACTATTTCATCTATCACTTGTTGATTACGATCGTTCCTCCCAGCTTGTGCCACAATATTTCCAAGTGATTTCTGTCGCACTGTCATACCTTTCAGACGGGATTCATCGAGAATGTGGTGCACTTTGCTTATTGCATCATATAAAATAGTATAATTGTCCTCGGTTAATTTCTTAACTCCAGAAATTTCTTTATTAATGTGTTGCAGAGCGTCATTAATCATCTCGGTAATTTTGCTGTGTACAAACTTACTATATTCAGTCCACTGATTCTCCATAAAAGCAATGTGTGACTTTTTAATGTCTTTCATACATTTATCGATATTTTCGTCTACATAGTTACGAGTTACACCATCTTTTTGATTTATTGGTTCACCAATGTTCAGTAAACGCTTATTTTGCATATCAAATTGATTATCTGCGGTAAGTTTAAAACCAATACCTGGAGGTCCATGTACGATAATCGATTTATTATTCTTACTTCTTCGTCTACCGAACTTGTCAATTGTGTTGTTTACAACAGCCATTTCTGTTTACGTCTGACCCCGTTTAAGCATTTCACAATATTTTATACTAATTAAATAAGTGTGAAATGAATTTTAACTTCACTAATAGATTATCCTTTCTTCCCTCATTTCTTCCAATAAACTGACTATTTCGTTATTGACACCATTGTTACCAACCATTTTTGAGCTATAGAGCAGGCGTAGGCGGTCCACCAGTTCTTTCGGTTTATTCCAATATACATAGTCAACACCTCTATTATTGTATAATTTATTAATAGGAACACCTAAGCCAGTTTTAGATCTCGTCACAACTGTAGAAGATACCAATGGTTCTATAATATTAGTGAATTTCTTCCATTTAGCTTTATTCAAACCCTGTTTCATATCATAATTTTTATATGGTGCTTTTGTCTGTTTTAAAATCCCCCCATATAATTGACACTCTTTGTCGCCAATAATAGCCTCATTACTACGCGAAATTTGTGGTTGTTTCATAAATATCATATCATATAACTTAGGACTGCCAGAATACGTCCCCACCTTCTTAGTTCCACGCCACAATGTGATATTTCCATTAGAAAAGCGTATTTCAGCATTACCCATTTGTAGTTTTTCTGTATGGGGGTCTAAACGTACACCGTATATAGTATCATACCTAGCATTGTCGAATTTCAGATTTTCTAAATGTGTTTGCACTATATCACATTTTCCTTCTGCGCCACTAATAGAACTTTCTGAACATGGAGTGCTCATTAACGACGATCCCGGTGGTGTTTCCAAAAAATATTGTTGACTTGCATTTTTGTCACCATCTTCATCACTAGTTTCAGGTGTTGCTTTAAATGTACTAGTACTAGCTCTTGCACTTTCTATCGGTTGTGTTGGTTTCTGAGGTTGTGTTAGCGATTGGTTATGTGAAGCAGATGATATAACCTTTAATGGTTTTGTTATGGGTTCATAAATTTTTTCGAGTGTTAACTGATTCTCAACGTTTCTTCTCTTCACAGAGTTGAATTTTTTGCGCACTGAATCGGTGGCCTCAATCAATTCACGTTTCAGTCTTATTTCTTCTCTCATGTTTCTACCTATAGCACTACTGAGTTTATTCTCACCATTGTCATTCATGTCTAACAAATGCAGCCTCACTGCTGAAGTTATCCCGATGCTATCTGTAGACCAATTAAAATTTTAATTACAATACTTCATGGATATATGAAACTATCAAGTTCTTTGCGATATCTCCCTTCATTTACTTCTCTATCCTTGTCAATTACAAGAAACCCATATTTGTCTTTCCAGCACTCTGCACACATTTCTTGAAATTCTTTATAAGTCACATCCGGTGAGACATGGTCTGAGAAAATGTGGTGTAAATTCATATCATCCTGCTTAAAAATTGCTATGAAATTACTATTATCCCTTACCAACTGTTTAGGGACGCGGGAATACGTTTGTGCCAAATAGAAACAATCTACATGTTTATGACGCCCCATTGAGAAGTATGCTCGAATAACATCTTGCTTTTCACATATAACATCATCAAATATAAATATAGACTCAGGCTCAGCGTCGGATGGTTGCACTATTTCCGCGTTGTTACTGAAGGTGTAATATCCTAGCCCCGTAATCGGTGCTAATATATCGCGTAAATATTCATACTTGGGTTGATGTAAGGACTTTGAATATAAGTAAATGTTTGAAAAACGTAGCCCAAGTGGATGAGTAAGCAAAGTTATTAGTAAATTTGTTTTGCCACAACCACTTGGACCTATTAAGAGTCCGCGAATAGTTGAGGGAAGTAGCGGGCCATGGCGTGATTCGACTTGTAGTCCACACCCTACTTTTTCATCTAAATTATCTACAGCAAGTTTCTGTTTCTGCTTCACAATGCGCATCGTAGCACGGATGGATACTATATAAATAGATGTACGTATTGTGATTGTTATTTAAATGGTGTCAACCGAGAAGCACACACGTGAAAATCGTCGTGGTTTAAAGATTGGTAAGGGGGTAGTCAATTCTCTAATAAATAAGCTCCCATTTGAACTACACTTACCGGGAGGTTACCAGTATTGTGGTCCAGGCACCAAATTACAAAAAAGATTAGCCCGAGGTGATCCAGGCATAAACAAACTCGATGCTGCATGCAAGCAGCACGATATTGCATACGATCAAAACACCAGTAATTTAGCAGCCCGACACAAAGCAGACTATCAACTTGAACAAGCTGCCTGGAAACGAGTTAAATCAAAAGACGTAAGTTTCAAAGAAAAGGCCGCCGCGTGGTTAGTTACAACTATAATGAAGGGAAAGCAACGTCTTGGTATGGGTTGTACGTCAACAACACCCCGTACTACAAAGAAACGTATAATTAAAAAGAAAAACAAGAAAAAAACTAGAAATATAGCTTTTGGTGCTGGAATAGTACGTAAAGTACGTGATGACATACGTAAAGCCGGTGGTAAACGAAAAATCGCTAAGGACACAAAAAAAGTTACGCAAATTGCGCTTCAAGCAGCACGACGACACATGAGAGCAGCTGGTGGAAAACGTAATATTCGTACACCTAGGATAATACCAATACCGAAAGTGGGTGGAATTCTACCATTAATACCCATTTTTGCTGGATTATCAGCTTTGGGTAGTTTAGCTGGCACTGCTGCTGGTATAGCTAAAGCTGTAAATGATGTTAAAACGAGTAGAGAGGAATTAGCTGAAAAAAATCGCCATAATAGGCAGATGGAGGCGATTTCTATAGGAAAAAGTGGTAAAGGGCTATATTTAAAACCATATCGCAAAGGACTAGGACTTTATCTAAAACCACAAAGTTCAAAAAACTTCTAGATGCTCTACCCCGAAAACCTCTCACTAATATCGATCTTAAATATTATGCAGAGAAGATGAAAGTGCCCTATTTTCGGGGGATATTTATGCGGGACACTCTACCATATTCTGGACCACGTCATAATGAGTCGGCCATCATAAATCTAGACAGTATAAATGGCCCTGGAACACACTGGGTTGCATTTAAAAAACGTGGTAGTTTAGTCACATATTTCGATAGTTTTGGTGATTTACCCCCACCGACAGAATTAGTTTTATATCTGCGCAGAGGTTCAAAGTCGACCGACAAAATTTACTATAACTATGAACGCCAACAAAATTTTAACACAGTGTGGTGTGGTCATTTGTGTTTGAAGTTTCTCACTACAAAATAACTACAAACGCTTGTGAAATAACATCTGCAGACCTTGAAATGGATCGGGAAAGCATCAAGCAGATGGGTCAATCACTAATCGCATTCTCCCGTTTACGCAGTCTATTGAAGATGAGCAAACAACAACTGGCAAATATGCCTAAAGAAGTAATGATTGGATGTGCTGCACATGAAATTGCATTAGTATGGGACAAACTACCCCAGCATCTCCAGAATGATATTGATATTTTAAAATATCAATACTGTCAGGAACATTATCATGATGATGATGATGATGGCGGTGGTAGCAGTGTTGATGTTAATGATGGGCCGCCGCCTCGAAGAATATTTTGCTGCTACTGTAAAGTGCGCGATGTCAATGTTGCATCAAATAATGAGATACAAACGTCTCCGTCATCCAGCAAAAAACGAAAATTACACCACGATTATTGCTGTAGTTCACAATAAATTCATGAGAGAACACTAAATATCATCAGTCATGTCGTATACGTTCACTCTATCAAACCGATCTAGTGTGCTCAGTGCTGAGTTTTATCCTCCCATTGAATTAGATACTAATAGTCGATATGGGTTAGGATTAACAGGCTTCTATTCTTACAATTCTATATTCAATGTGGACGAAACCAACAATCGTTTTTGCTATCGAATTGGACCAAAAGTAGCCCCCACACTTATCCACATACCTTGCGGAGCCTATGAAATTGAAGAGATATATCGTGCAATACTGAAAGCTATGCCCGGTGATAAGAAAGAGGAAAAAGAAAAACTATTTCGACTGCGAGCGAACAACAATACGCTAAAGTGTGAGATTTGGTCAAAATATGGAATTGACTTTACACAAGCAAACTCTATTGGTAATTTATTGGGATTTGAATCGACTTATTTGCATCCAAACACTAATCATGAATCAACATTACCTGTTGATATTATGAAAGTAAGGATGATACGTGTAGATTGCAACATTATCTCTGGAGCATATCTGAATACCCTTAAATCCCATACCCTTTTCGAGTTCGACATAGACGTTGAACCAGGTTACAAACTTACCAGAGAGCCAGCGAACATCATATATTTGCCTGTTAGACCTGAAGGACGTCAGTTTATCGACAACATTACACTACGCATATTGGATGATAATGGAGATTTAATCAATTTTCGTGGTGAGAAGATTATCGTAAAGCTAGAATTGAAACAGTTTTAAAATCGCAAACACAATGGGTTTCCGATATAATCAACAACGATTAGCACACAATCGTTTCAATGTGATTGACGATAAAAAGACTAATGACTGCGGAAATCGACTCATTCAACGTGTAGAGCTTAAACGGTTAAGACATAACCTGCCAGCTAAAGATCGTGCATTTCTTCGATCCATCGGATTGAAACTGAGAGAAAAATAGTTAATAATGGTGACTTTTACATCTAGTGAAAAACTTGAGGTGTTCGAGGAACCTGTATTCGATCAGTCACTCGTTAGCTTACATGAGCATACATATAAACCACACGGTTCACCATATTATAGAAACTCTGATGAAGTACGCATTCCTGTCAATTTTCAGGACTTAATACTTGACATTACAGAGAGTTACATTTATATAGAAGGAAAATTTACCCCTAGTGATGTTACCAAGAAGTGTTATCTATCTAACAATGCGCTAGCTTTTCTCTTCGAAGAAATAAGATATGAAATGGGTGGTGAACAGGTCGCTGTCGTTAGGAAGCCTGGCATCACTACTACAATGAAAACTAGGGTGTCATATGGACAAACATCCCTCCCATCGCTACTAACTATAGGTTGGGGTCTCACCGAGAAAAAACAGGATATTTTAGATACTACCAGCCACGTTTTCAGCGGTAAACTCCCTCTTAAGTACCTCATGGGTTTTGCAGAAGATTATACCAAAGGTATTTTAAATACAAAACAGGAATTAATTTTAATTATAGCACGTTCCTTTAAAGACTCTTACATTGGAGAAGTTGATGCACAGTTAGAAATTAACAAAATCGAATGGAAGATAAGACATATTGTGCCTGAAGTTAGACAAAAGGTTAAACTATTAAAGAAAATTGATACGAGCAGTAATAATGCTAAAGTTAAAATGGCTTACCGTATGTGGGATCTCTATGAGCTACCCACTCTACGTGATACTGCTTCTGATATATGGGCTGTTAAAACCACTAACAGTCTTGAGAGACCTCGATACATCATTATCGGATTTCAAAACAATGGCAACTCTAGTGACAGAACCAAGGACGCCGCAAGTTTTATACATGCAGATATAAATAATATTCGGCTATATTTAAATGCCGAAGTATTTCCATATGAACGTTGGAATTTAAATTTCGATAAGAAACTCGACTCTGCAGCCTACTACGCCTATGAAAATTTCCAACGTAGTTATTACGATAAAGATATGAGTGAACCTATGATGGACCTTGGCGAATTCAGAAAAAATCCATTGTTTGTTATTGATTGCTCACACCAACCAGATGCAATGAAATCATCCACCGTCGATATAAAAATTGAATTTGAGACACGGAAGACGAAGTTTCCCGAACAAACTCGAGTATATGCACTTATACTTCACGATGCGTATTTAAGTTATAGCGCATTAGATGGTTCAGTTCAGTGTGGCATTGCTGGTGCTAAGTAACGAATACCTATTACCATGACGTCATTAGGTAGCCAATTTCCTACTTTGATAGTTGACTTGCAGGGGTTTCAATATAAAACAAATGATTTTACCGTTAAAGAATTAGCTGTTCTATGTTGTAACACTAATCAGCAAGCACACTATTTCTTCAAACCACCAAATCCTTTCTCATCACTAACCCAAGGCGAACAGACTCACTACCGATGGTTAGAAAACAACTACCATGGGGGCATAAAATGGAGTGATGGATATATTCAACTGTCAGAATTCCCACTAATACTTCATCGACTTTGTCAAAACGCTGTTAATAATTTTCGACGCAACGTATTGTCAGAGGATGTTATAATTGTATGCAAAGGCAAATTAAAGAAAAATGTTCTACAGCATCATCTAAAATGGAATAGAGTTATAGATCTAGATGACTTCTCACCCTGCATACCCAATCTAAAATCGTTAAAGGTACCAAGATGTATGGAACACACCCAACCAAAATATAGTCACTGCTCTCTTGCAAACGTTCACTTTCTTAACAAATGTATTATAGATTTAAATATAGAGTTAAAATAAATATCTTTAAATATGTTTATATTTAGGATTAATAATTAATATTTTTTAATGTATGTCACCAAAAATAATTATAAATAAATTAATGTATAATCTAATAATGTGTTTCATTTATTTCAATTTTAATTTTAAAAATAAAAACAACTATATTTCCATAATAATAATTTTATTACACCATTTACATATTAATATTATTAACAGAAGAATTACAATAAGTGATTAACTACTAATTGAGTTGTCTTCATCCTGTTCTTCATCAGATTGGTCGAGTTGATACTTTTCAATAATTTTCTTAGGTAAGTATTTTTCTATGTCACATAGGAAATGTTTTAAATTTATTTCCACTAGTTGCTCACAGAATTCTTCTAAATTCACAATACCACGAGAGAATTTACCACATAGTTGTGCACCTCTGTAATACCTCTCAGAATCCTCATTAAGCTGTTTAACTTTTTCAGCATCGAAGCAGTAATTCAGATCATAATTTATTGCATGGAGTCTATCCATACTTAAGTCGCCTAGTACAGAAGATAGTCTTTCAATTGCCGAATTAATGTCTTCTGCCCTTACCCAACGTTCTGCTGAATATTGCATCCACATTCTTGCCAGTTATAGTGAGGCTAGAAATTACATAAATAAAATTAGAACAAGTTATCAAATATATGATAAAACTACTTACATCTCTACTACTATTGTAGTGTATTTATAATATTTCAGTCTAAGTTATACTTTCACTATACCTTATTTATTGGTCTGATAATTTAAAGTATACAAATATTTTAAATAGTTTAAATCACGCAATAATTTCGAATTTTATTAGTGACCTTGATTTAGCACCGGTATAAATGGGTGAATTCTCTCCTAAATAAATCAACGCATATTTACCACTAGACGAATTTATTTCTTCTATAAAAGTTATATTTAATAGTTCAGCAATACGTTTAGGCAAAAATGATTTAAAGGTAGTACTTGTACTTTCATCAAATAAATGTACTAATATCGATTTTCCAAAACGTGTATTAAGCATTAACATTTTTTTAATGGCGTAAACCTTATTTAAAATTAACGATGAAATAGGTTTTTGGTCTAAAACTTCAGTATCTTTAATAATAAGTTCATTAAGGGCTAATAAATCGATATTGGTAGTCATATTTAAGTAGTTGAGTACAGTGAAAGAATTACTAACCAAGAAATATTACAGAACTTTGCTTACTTAAAATATTTCAGATCACAACACTATGCTCACTTATTAACTGTAGGTGAACCAGACTAAATATGATTTTGTTCTAATAGTCCGTGCTTTTTTTATAGAAAAAGTATACTACGTCACAAAATATAGAACCCCACCACATTTTACTGTGTACGTATTGAACTAATGTGATTTTAGAGGTCAAGTTGCGTGGCAAGGAGGAAGCTCCGTCCTTGCATTCTCTAATAGTGTTAGCCAAGGCCAAGGTCACTGCAAGTGATCGTTCTGGGTAACAGCAACACTGCGCCCTTGAAGTCGAAACGCACTGCGGCCGTCCAAGGTCAAGGTCACGGTATATGCTATGCGAACCTACGGTGCCACCGTGGCCTTGAAGGAACGGACCACAGGTGCACGGTCAAGGTCAAGGTCAGTGGTGGGGGGAGACCGACCTACGGCTAACTTCCTCTACTGAGTTCCCTACTCAAAAGTGTAAAAGGGGACCTTTTCAGGATAACTTGCTTGTTTTTCTTTCCGAACCACCTGTCTGTCTGTCTATTCGTCACATAGTATTAATGAAGTACATGCTCCAAAAATATTACCTAGCGTCTTTTTGTAGGACAAAAAATTTATCCGAGCAAGAGGGATATCGTTTGAAAGTTCTGAAGATAAAGATTGTAACATTTTAGAGTTTAGATTGCACATACCATTTGTTCGCCCTCTTCAGATAAGAATTTTATTTGAAAGTTTTTCGCACTAAATACAAAACCTACAGGTTTCCTTAAATATAAGTATAAAATTTCGAGCATTATAATTAATATAACGCAGCAAGAATAAACAAAAATCAGAAAAATCAGTCGAGGAGCTATTTTTGAACAACAAATAATGTATGTGGACAAAAGAGCCTCGTTGTATCCTGCCTTGTTTTGTTGCTATCCGTTTAAATGACTTTGATTAATGATATTGGCAGAGATGAAATCATTTCATGAATCTAACCATTTGTCAATTTAGTTGAATATATTTTAAACGGCAAGGTTAGTGTTTGAGAGGTGTGGTACATGTGTATATGACAGAGCACACCCACATTATTTGGTAGCGACGAAAAAATCTATTTAATACATAAAACACAGTTGATCGAACACTACTCGCACATACTGAATTCGTCTAATAAAGTCATCATCCGCCCAAAGATTTGAGTCAGATATTGCGGCATAACAAGCTGGGCTACTTTACCTAAATATCTTCCAAATTGCTTGTCTCTGTTTCAGTTCGGCTCTTTAATTATAGATATTTTTAAGTACTGTGATTACATAAATGAAAATAATTAACTGTAGAAATATAACTTAATTAAACATAAAGTAACAAATTAAGTCTGTAGAATAGGGGAGAGGGGGGCACATTCGGACACTTTTTTACAAAACTTGATTGGAATGCTTGAAATTTTTTTTTTTCGTAGTAGAATCCTACGCAAACGTGAGGTCCAACTGTTAACTACATTAGAGAATTCTGATTTTGATTGTTTTGAAGAGGTGTCTGAGATACAAGTGTTTAATTTTTTTTTTGTAATTTGTCCGAAAGTGCCCCACGGAGGGGTAGTTTAGGACAGTGGTGGGGTAGATTTGCTCTCCAATGGGGTACATTGGGACGCGCTCTAATTTTGAATTAAAACAGTCCAGCTGCTGATAAAAATAAATGATTGAATTGTTTATTCATACAAAAAAACTACTTTTTGGTAAATGTAAGAAAAATAAAAAGTCATATTATTATTATTCTCACTTCCTAAATCATATTGTATGTATCCAATTTGACTTGAAAGTGTATGATGGATTTGGTTCTCGAAGTCCCCTTGATCTCTAATGGTTTAGGCAACCTCGAGACAATGTCGTTCCTAGAAATTCTTGAAGCATCTTCTACATCTGGTAAGCAGAATCCCCCCTGACCCTTCTTCCTATAAAACTTTACTAAATATTCATTACATGCTTCATCAGTTTTCAGAATTAGCCCAACACAAAATCGTATCGTCTTTTTAGTTGGAAATTGCACTAGTAAAAAATCTCCTTCTTTGAGTATCTCGTCATCTAATAATTTTATAATTTCATCATGATCCTCAGTAAGTGTCTCATCCACTTCCATATCTGAATCATCATCAAATTTGGTAGAGTCCAGATACTCAGAATCAGATGAAATTTATTTAATAATAATAATAATAATAATAATAAAAAGTCTTTATTTCCAGAGTATTGTACATACAAAAACACAATACATGTGGAAAGGGCGAAGTTTAGCTTAAAGCTACTTTATACTTAACCCTATTTTCAGACCTATTGAGCAATTTTACAAAACCAAACAAAATTTAGTGCGTTTAATTTTTTTTTCTTCTTCGCCGATGACTATATATTGTTTTGGAGAATTTACCGAAGGTTTGGCATTTTTTATTGATGCTGTTTGTGTTTCTTGAGCCGCGTGTGTAATGTAGATTTTTGTATTCCAAAATGTAAGGCCGCCTCACGAATTAGTCTCTTGTTCTGCAAGATATCATTCAAAGCAGCTTGCACGGTGTCTTGGCTTATGGTAGCTCGGTTCGTTTTCTTTTTATAATTTCTCACCATTTCCTGAAGAGAATAGAAAAAAATAAATACCAAAAGAAGCACGTTTTCAAACGAAAGTGGGGCACATCCTGACATGTCCACAAGTGCACCTCACATATTGTCCAAATATGCCCCACGGAGCAGTTATATATAAAAATAGGAAAAACGCTTATTTATAGGTTAGGTATCCAGCTTCTTATTTGCCTGAGAGAACTTTAATTAAACATACTTTTCAGTGCCGCCACTGAATTTTATTGAGAAATTAATAGTTACAGTACAAGCCCTTAAGAATATAAGTTGAAAAATACTTACGGTTTCTTAAAAAACAAATATTTCACTATAATTCACTATAATATTACAACGCACTTGCTTTAAACTTATGACAGTAACTAATAACGCCATCTGTATTACTCTCACTGAACATTAGATTTTTAGGCGGTCTTTGAAGCGGGGAATTTGAAACGTCCCAATGTGCCCCATGTCCAAATGTACCCCCCTCTCCCCTACTATAAAACCAATAAATATTATAGTAAGTGATCTTATTTTGAATTCCAGATATGGGCATTAAACAAATTGTATAGGCGCCGAATTCATCATTCCGTAGTACATGTGTACCTGAGAAAACACAAAAGTCCTCTAATATTGAGAAATGTTACTACAACTGTGGTAACCTCGAGTGGAATTTGAGCGATATTTTCATAAACTGCTCCGAATTTCTATTATTATGCTAATTAAATGTTCAAATCACCCGGTTCATATTCAAATTAGTTTTCTAATTTTCTCTTTTGTAATTTTTTTTGTTTACATTTTAATAATGATAATAATAATAATTGTTTTTAAGTAAACACTGCTTTTAGATGTATATGTATCAAATTACTGTGTTTAAAATTCTGTTTACTGTTGACCCACAAAATGTTCCATCACAGAACAACAATAATATAGCATATTACACGTTACCCCATATAAAGGGCTAAACGCTTCAAAAAAAATTTCAACGATTATAATAATATCAAACTTGCTTTCAAAAACAATGTTACCATTGGCAACATTTTTTCCAAATTGCAAGATAAAGACCAGATTTTGGAGATGTCCGGTGTTGTGTATTGCATACCTTGTAGCGTATGCGACAAGAAATATATAGATCAGACCGGTAGACTCTTAAAGGACCAGTTGGTTTCGCATAGAAGCGATATTAGGAATAACAAGAAATCCCGTACTTTGGCAAAACATGCCATTGACAACAATCATGTTGTGGCATATGATGGCGTTAGTATTTTGGACAGAGAAAATAATAGACACAAACGAGAATTTCTCGAAATGACTTAACATTAATAAAAATAATAACGTTTTAAATTCTAAAAAGGACATATAAGATCTGAATATTATTTACACGTTTCTCTTACATTTTGACAGTAACAATCAACATAATCCAACAAGTATAACACCTGATGGGACAGTAGGTACAAGTGCAGGTTAGTTACTTTTACCCTTGAGGAATCAATTTGACAGGTTGGCCGTCTTCACAGGAAGTTCTAACTTAATCTTATAGTACAAGATGGATCCCTTCAGGACACCATGCTTTTTAACTTTATTTATTTTAATAATTTATTTTTATCAAGTGACATCTGTCTATTTTTTTTAAATTTTAACTTGTTATTTTGTAAGCTGTAATTATTATTAAGGGTTTGTCCATATTTTTATGAAAACTGTTCTACATGTGTCACTTCTACAAACTTCAACATTTCGTAAATACTGTAATGTCAATCCTAATTTAATTATAATACGACTTTCTGAAGAAGAGACAATAAAGTCTCGAAAGCTAGAACAGAAAATTTTCCTTAATTTTTTGTGCCACGACTGCATAGTGTATACCCACTTTTAACTATTTAAAATTTTGTCCTCTTTCTCTCGCCCTCTCTCTCTCTCTCTTTATATATATATATATATATATATATATATATATATATATATATATATATGGTGTACCGGTGAGAGGTAAGTGAATCCTCTCATTTTGGTCAAATGCTACTATACACCAGACATCATAGATGTCTCCATGGTGTATAGCGACTTGCTATTTTGCAAGTACCGAGAGCGGTGACCTTCAGCCCTTGGTGGACTTAACCTATACTGTTATTACATATGATTTGCAGGAAACAACTACTCAGCGGGCAAATACCCCGACCTGCATTGAATTATACCTTACAAATCATGAAAGATTGGTAGCCAATGTCATTTGTCAATTCTCTGACCAGACATAGACCGGTTTCGAACTTATTAGTTCTCATCAGCATGCCATAGGTCGTGGAACAGACAAATGGCAGTGGCCAACCTGTTAGTTTTTATACAAACTTAAGTAAATGGTGTACCGGTGAGAGGTAAGTGAATCCTCTCATTTTGGTCAAATGCTACTATACACCAGACATCATAGATGTCTCCATGGTGTATAGCGACTTGCTATTTTGCAAGTACCGAGAGTGGTGACCTTCAGCCCTTGGTGGACTTAACCTATACTGTTATTACATATGATTTGCAGGAAACAACTACTCAGCGGGCAAATACCCCGACCTGCATTGAATTATACCTTACAAATCATGAAAGATTGGTAGCCAATGTCATTTGTCAATTCCCTGACCAGACATAGACCGGTTTCGAACTTATTAGTTCTCATCAGCATGCCATAGGTCGTGGAACAGACAAATGACAGTGGCCAACCTGTTAGTTTTTATACAAACTTAAGTAAATGGTGTACCGGTGAGAGGTAAGTGAATCCTCTCATTTTGGTCAAATGCTACTATACACCAGACATCATAGATGTCTCCATGGTGTATAGCGACTTGCTATTTTGCAAGTACCGAGAGCGGTGACCTTCAGCCCTTGGTGGACTTAACCTATACTGTTATTACATATGATTTGCAGGAAACAACTACTCAGCGGGCAAATACCCCGACCTGCATTGAATTATACCTTACAAATCATGAAAGATTGGTAGCCAATGTCATTTGTCAATTCCCTGACCAGACATAGACCGGTTTCGAACTTATTAGTTCTCATCAGCATGCCATAGGTCGTGGAACAGACAAATGACAGTGGCCAACCTAGGGCTGAAGATCACCGCTCTCGGTACTTGCAAAATAGCAAGTCGCTATACACCATGGAGACATCTATGATGTCTGGTGTATAGTAGCATTTGACCAAAATGAGAGGATTCACTTACCTCTCACCGGTACACCATTTACTTAAGTTTATATAAAAACTAACAGGTTGGCCACTGTCATTTGTCTGTTCCACGACCTATGGCATGCTGATGAGAACTAATAAGTTCGAAACCGGTCTATGTCTGGTCAGGGAATTGACAAATGACATTGGCTACCAATCTTTCATGATTTGTAAGGTATAATTCAATGCAGGTCGGGGTATTTGCCCGCTGAGTAGTTGTTTCCTGCAAATCATATGTAATAACAGTATAGGTTAAGTCCACCAAGGGCTGAAGGTCACCACTCTCCGTACTTGCAAAATAGCAAGTCGCTATACACCATGGAGACATCTATGATGTCTGGTGTATAGTAGCATTTGACCAAAATGAGAGGATTCACTTACCTCTCACCGGTACACCATTTACTTAAGTTTGTATAAAAACTAACAGGTTGGCCACTGTCATTTGTCTGTTCCACGACCTATGGCATGCTGATGAGAACTAATAAGTTCGAAACCGGTCTATGTCTGGTCAGGGAATTGACAAATGACATTGGCTACCAATCTTTCATGATTTGTAAGGTATAATTCAATGCAGGTCGGGGTATTTGCCCGCTGAGTAGTTGTTTCCTGCAAATCATATGTAATAACAATATATATATATATATATATGAAGTTCCGGGTGCTCTCCCGCGTCGATGATCGACTCCTCCAGGAGTCACGGTTGTCTAAACGACGTTTCGGCAGAATCTCAACTGCCATCTTCAGGTTCTCACTGAAAGCTACCTACTGCTGCTTCTCGTTGCTCGAACTGAACGTTATTTTTCATGGGCTACTTCGATTTTTAGAAAAAATCAAGTAAAAGTTACTGTGAGCCTACATTGATTTTGTCATAAATCTGTCATTTTTCAATATGTTTTCATGGTCATAAAGTGGAGTTTTTGATGGTGTATCTTTTAAAAAAGCCCCGTCAAAATCAGATAATAGACACATTTTTTACAGGGGCGTTTCCATTCAAAATGGGTCGCACATCTGCCTACATTAATTTTGTCATAGTTCTGTCATTTTTCAATATTTTTTCATGAAACTTGGGATTTACCCATTTGAGAGGTTACTGAATCCAGTGCTGTAGTTAAAATTTCAATAAAAAAATCGCTAATCAAATTTGTCCATTTTCGACATTAAAAATAAATCATAGAAGGCTTTGAAAATTGAAATTTATCTCTAAATTTTTGTCATAAAGTGGAGTTTTCGATGGTTTATCATTTAAAAAAAAAGCGTTAACATAGGATTATAAATACATTTTTTACAGAGAGGTTTCCATTTGAAATGAGTCACACTGTGTATTGAAATATCTATCCTTTCCTTTTTTGTTTGTCAATTTGGCATGTTTTAATTTTTAATAATTTTTAAAAGCCATTTTATTTTTTTAATTTTTAGTATCAAAATTAAAGCGATTATAAAAAATGATATAATACACAGATAATTTGTTCGTAAGAGTCTCATAATAACAACATAAACATTCAAAAGGAATTGTTTTTAATTTATCGTTTAACTGTTATGACACGTTTATAAAAACATATCGATATTTTTATCCGATAATAAGTATTTATAATTTCTTTGTGTTAAATTAACACTTTGCAAATTATTTACATACATATCCTGTCTTTGGCTAAATTATTTACATACAAATAGCTACCTTTATCAAAACTATACTTCAGTCGAACAAAACAAAAGCAGATGGCAGCCTAACTTTTGCACGTAAAAGTATTTGAACGTGATTTTCATGTATGGTGGCCATTGAAACATGCACTCCGTTCGATAAACTTGATTGTATTTAAATGACAATAACGATTATTGTTATTTGCCGAAAAGGTCACCTACCTTAACGAATGTCAGTACGTAGGAACACGTTTTACCACGGTAATTAGGGGTCATTGCACAAAATTATCATTTTTATTTTTCATGTTAAAATTGTATGTATACATATCTAGTAAACAGAGATAATTTATTGCGAACATTAAAATATATTATTATCTGCATATATTCAAATTAGTTCATTTTTCCCTCTAACTTTTTGAATTCCTTAAATTGACATACTTTATTGGGTATTATTTTAAATATTCATTGAACACTTTTACGAATGTCCGAAAATAATGTATGGGAAACCTTGCTATTTTCGTTTTATACTACAGAATTATTTTAGGTTATGTTTACTATTAACCTTTCCCTTTGATGACTGATGGCGTTTTATTTGATTCTTTTAATATCGTATAGCTTTAATTTTATTTGAGAACATGCGAAGCCGAATATGTTACCTTATTATCATTTCGCTTCCAATATGCAAGCATCGTTAAACCATCTAAAAAATTATATAAAAAAACTATTTTTTAAAAAAGCTTTTATTTACATGTTACAAGTAGAAAATAGACTTTGAAGTAAGTCAATTCCATCATTTTGTTACATTATATAGTTTTTTTATGATATAAAAGCTTGTCGCAGGTTTTCCTGTGTAAAGGAGATTGCTCGCGACAAGCTTTTATATCATAAAAAATTATATAATGTAACAAAATGATGGGTTTAATTTCCTTCAAAGTTCATTTTCTACTTTTTAGTGCATTTAAATAAAAGCTTTTTTAAAAATATTTTTTATATAATTTAATTTTTTACTTTTTTGTCTTTTGATAATATAGGGTGTAAACCCCAGATATCGATTTTGAGACGAATCGGATTATACACGATAAAGTCGTCCGCCATCTTGAACTAAATTTTTCACTAAAAATTCGTAAACCGCGACCTGGAAAATCCCACATATCGATTTTAAGTTGAATCGAATCTTAAACTGTAAAGTCGTCCGCCATCTTGATGTCACCATCCTGAACTAAATTTTTGACTAGAAATTCGTAATCGGCGAACCCGAAAAACCCCAGATATTGATTTTGATCGGTTTGAACCAAGGTTTGTAAAGTAAGATAGGTAGCATGGTAACTTTCGACCAATCAGAGATCACTATTTAAAATGCGGGAACGCGTCACTCTGCCTGCTCATTCGAATTTCTGGCATTCAAACCATTAGTATAATATAATTAGTTATGAATTTGAATTCCGTATTTTTATATTTTTTAATGTACAAGCACAAATTAATAAATTGACTTTTTTTATTAATGATTATTAACATCGATAACGTTTTCCTTGGAATTTAAAATTGACTTTACTATTATTATTATTATTATTATTATTATTATTAGCCGTTACTCGAGTCCGAGTATAAAAATGTAACAGTCGATAAATTGTGTACAATAAAAAACAAGTAAAAGGTGTAGTCTATTGTAATTCCCATTCATCTACGGTGCACACGACTATGGCTATAGAGGCCAATTCGGGAGAGCACATGTCGACCGCAGTCAGGACAAACATAGACCTGGTTAGGTCTTGGATTCGGCCTTCTTGCAGCAACATTTCCTTGATAGCTGGCCACAACCCCTCGCCATTCGGTTCTGTCCGCTGCAAGTTGTTCCCATTGCTCGTCTGCAATACCGCAGGATTTTAGATTTTCATGGAGAGCGTCCTTGAATCTCTTTCGTTGACCGCCACGCCTTCTTCTACCGCTTAGTAATTCACCATAAAGTGTACATTTAGGAAGGCGGTTATCATGCATACGATGAACGTGACCTGCCCATCTTAGGCGTGCTCTTGAAATAAGCACCTCAATTGGAAGGCTGTTTGCTCTCCTGAGTACTTCCACGTTTGATATGTGATGGAACCAACGGATATATCAAATTTATAACTAATTAATGTATGCAGTTAAAGAAGTGCATTTTATATCAAGGGACTGAAGTAGGTTCTTTTAATCTTGTGTGCAATTTCTTGCCCGAGACTTCAGTCTTGATTTCATTGCTTTATATAATTCTTAGCGAATTTAATAAGTTATAAGATAGATGAAGAAACATACATGATACTAATTTTCGCCATAACGAAAAGAGTTTCTTATTTTGTGACGTACTGAGTACAAATTTTTCCCCAGGCCAAGCTTTACAATTATGTAGTATTAAAAAATTTTAATGCAAATTTTTTATTAGAATTAGATGTGCATACAATAATTTATTAATAAAATTTAACAAGAGGGCCATTAAATTTTATCATGTCATATTCGACACAGCAATTAATAAGAAAAAATCACTCATTGGTTTTTTCTAATATTTCTTTGTATCATATGAAAATAAATTTTATTTCCTATATTAAGTAATTTTTTTAGGGAAGGAAAAACATCATCTCACCACTCTCTTTTGCCTTTTTTGAGTTGTTTTTGCAAACAGCTACACTACAAACCTTTCCTCCAGTCATCTAATAATTGTATGTAACATTGTTATTTGTTATTATTATGAACGAAAAATAATGAAAACTGTTTACCTTAAAATTATTTCTGTAAATACACAGGTTACAAACTTCTATATACTATGAGTCCTTTCTCTTTAACAGTAATTGTCAAATAGTAGTAGTCAATTAGTTAATTATACATTAAATAACTATAACTGCACGATTATAAACACAAAAACAACAAATATTTCGAAATAACTCAACATATAAGCGCAACGTCTCAGAAAATGCATACGTACAATTAAGTTTCAGCAGGCACGATGACGCGTAAGATGGCCGCCTTCATCGTAACCCCTCCATTCCGTTCAAGTTACCATGCTACCTATCTTACTTTACAAACCTTGGGTTTGGACCATAAATGACATAGGTCGTCCGCCATATTGACGCCGCAATTTTGAATTTCTAAATTTTTACCAAGAATTCATAACTGGCGATCGATATCGATTTTGAATCTAATCGGATCATAAACGGTAAAGTCGTCAGCCATCTTGAAGCCGCTATCTTGTTTTTTTCTTATATGAAAATGTTGAAAAAAGTTAAATAAAAGCCTTTAATAATTAATAAAATAAAAAAAGATGTGCAAATAACGACAACCAACATTATTTCGCTTCTGTAATCCACGTATGACTAGTTGACGATCAGTTGTCGCTGGTGATATTAATTTTTGGTTTCAAAGCGAGTTTTAAAAGGAAAATGATAAAAAATTTCGAAAATTATGCCACGCGTAAAATGTTCAAATTTACCTACTTATATTTAGGTTTTTCAAAGGTCCTCGACCACCCAATTAATTAAATATTTTTCTTTTGTTACTGACAAATATTACGCAAGTCCACTCGCTTTAAGTTAAATAGGATACGAGATTGCTTCCGTCTTAAGCATTATTTCTTACGCATGGCATAAATAAGTATTATATCGACCTTGCTATTTTAAATCTTGTGTTTCTATGGAGAAATTTGAAGGTTGAATTTATGTGCGGACGCATAGATTGTTAAAATGAACGAAATGAAAGTGAATGGCAACATCTGTCTGAAGAAATTATAATCCAATTATTTTGTATCTAGGACACAAAAAACTTATTATAAATTCGTTCAATTTCTCAACAATAGATCACCCATTATAATTCTCTAGACCGTGTTATTAAATACATCTAATTATTCTTCATACCTTGTTCTTGTTTCGTTAAAAAATTCAGTTCCTGACAAGATATGAGCGCAAAGTTCTCTTTATGCCTATACCAGGTGTAACAGGATCATGATATATCCCTCTTTTCTTCTTTAGTTTTGAAGACAAGTGACTGAAATTTAGGATACACGACATACATAATAAGCGGCATTTTTTGATATGCAATTGATTTTTTAACTTCCGGTTTCGCCGGAAGTGATGTTAAAGAACACGATAAAACCCTCGATGTAATTTTCGAAACTGTAACAAAATCCGAAACATTTCGCATGAAAAGCGTGCTTCACGTAAAATTATCTTTGGAAGAGGTCTTTATATTTTTAAACATATTCTCGCTCTACGGAGCGTTTTTTATGCAAAAATTTCAATGACTCATCAAGGAGTGTAATTTTAGAAAGTGTAGTAAATGTCGCTGCACGGGGACGTAATGTCGCCCCGACCACCAAAATTTAGAAACAGTAACAAAATTTGACTTAAAATTAAAAACGCTTTTACGAATCCACGTTTAGCACTGCAACTCATGCGTTGTGTTAAATATGAGGACAATTTAATCCAGCTTTTTCCTGTGTTTTCAAAATTCCTTTCCAGGTTTAATTTTAAGAAAGTGCTAGTACTTACTGTGTTAGATTTATAGTGTTACGACGTCCAATTGATACCATCAGAGAAGCAGTTAAGCATAAACGAACAGTAAGTATAAATTTTGTATTATTCTCCATCTGAAACAGTCGTTTCAAACCCTTATTTGTGAACGTTAATATTTATTTTTGATAAATATAGAAAAAAGTCCTTCAGACGCAAAAGATGGATCGTTCACAGTGACACTAACTTTCGATTTTTAAATGGAACACCCTGTATATTAGAGCATTTTTGAATTTTGCATAATTTTCTGAATCCGACGATGCCAAATAAGTAACATTTCAAATATCAATTTTTTTCATAATATAGTGTGCCATGACGGTTCCGATTTATTCTATATGACCCGTGTGTGTACTACAAAAATCGAAATCCCATTAAAAACATAAAATTACGCGATTTAGTAAATAAAAATCACCAAAATTGTTTTTGGGGCAAAACTAAATTTTTTCAAAAGGAACCATATCGGTACCATGGTACCATATTAGTACTATTAATAAGGAATTTATTCATATGTCGTATTAAAATGTGCGATAAATACAAAAATTTACAGCTAAAAGAAAATGAGAAAATACAATTTTATTCTAATTATCTTGTAACACAAAACATCGCAACAGTTGTTCAAAATGCCGTCCATTAACGTCAATGCACTTCTGAACTCGCATAGCTGTTTCTCGAAGAACGTTCGCCAATTGCTGGGTCGTTCAATCAATCAAAATATACTTTATTGTCCAGAAGAATAATCTTGTTGACAAAGCATAAAACAAATAAAATTACACATATATAACTTATATAAAATATAAATATATAAAACCATAAACATAAGATCATACAATAAAACACGCTACAAATCACATTTTTTAGTCAAACATTAAGAACATAATATATATCTACATCAAAATGTATCATCTAAATATTCCTTTATTTCATAATATGGTTTATCAATAAGTAGATTTTTCACTGCGTTCTTGAAACCCTGATTGGAGACGATGTCCCTAATATGGCTCGGTAAGTGATTATACATTTTAGGACCATTGTAAACCACAGAATCCCGGACAAGTGTAGTTCTTGGAACTGGCAGTGTAATATTACCTACTTGTCGAGTGCTATATGTTGAGGTCGTGAAAATATTATTTTTGTACTTATAAATTAAAACTACTGTATTTAATATGAAAATAGATATCACAGTCAGAATTCTGTTGGCTACAAATAGTTCCTTGCAAGAGTCGCGAGCCCTAGCCTTACACAGATATCTAACGGCACGCTTTTGTAACACAAGTATTTGTTGCAAGAGAAATTTACTACATACGCCCCAAAATGCAATCCCATAACTCAGGTGTGATTCGATTAATGAAAAATATACAGCTCTGGCAACTGAATATCCTAATTCATTTGAAACCACCCTGACTGCGTAGAATCCAGATGCTAGTTTACTATTTAAACCAATAATATGTTCTCTAAATTTTAATTTGCAGTCAATATTTAATCCTAAAAATTTCAAGCACGTTTTGTTTTCAAGTACATGGTTCCCTAGGAGTATATCTGGCAAATCACATTTGAAAGTTATTATGTTTGTTTTTCCTATATGTCGTTGCATATGCTTTCATGCAGAATATTTTTTTCCTTGCTATGCCATAATATTGTAGTATCGTCGGCGAATAGGGTAAACTTTCCTGTGATATTAATAGTAGTTATGTCGATAATATACAGTAAAAATAGAATTGGGCCAAGAACAGAGCCTTGAGGTGCCCCACAGTTTATGTAAAGTTCGTCAGACCTATTTGGATTTTTAACAATTTGCTTACGGCCTGACAGATATGATTTAAACCATTCAAGAGTAATTCCTCTGAAACCATAGCGCTTCAATTTTTGCAACAATATTCCATGTTGAACGCAGTTAAAGGTTTTTGACAGATCGCAAAATATGGCAGCGGCGATCTCCTCTTCATTTGGTTTCGTGTAAACAGTATTTAGAAAGGAGAACATTGCGTCGTAAGTGCTTTTATGGCATTGAAAACCATTAGTTTTTCTATAATTTTAGCTAGCGTGGAAATTATGATATTAATTGCTATGCTATTAATTGCTCGTCTTACTCGTCTTACTACGAGTGAAGACCTGGAGCTACGATCCAAGTCTTCACGGGTTGTAATGGCGGTTGCATAGATAATATTTTTTAAATGACCCCAAACAAGGAAACCAAGGGGCGTTAAATCAGGTGACCTTTGAGGCCACCTCACAGGACCATTCGTCAAAATTGCGTTTTCTCCAAATCTCCGTTGAAGGTAATCAATTACTATCCTTGAATTATGGGGAGGAGCGTTTTCTTGTTGGAAATACATTCCCTGTCCTAAATCTAAAGGTAACTCATCTAAAATGTCCTCAATCTCATTTTCCAGGAATCTCAAGTATCTAGCACCAGTCAGAGGTCCTTGAAATATTATTAGACTAATAATTCTACTACCGATTATTCCAAGCCAAACATTGAAACCGAACCCCACTTGAAAGTTACCTTCCAGTATTAAATTCTGATTTTCTTGTGACTAATATTTTGTTGGTTAAATAATCCCAAATTTGTAAACCTATACTCGTCCAAAAATAAAATCAGTCCCAAAAAATCATTGTTTGGCTGCACGTTATTATACAAAATTCAATTGCAATATTCTATCCTACGTTCGTAATCACTTTCGTACAAATGCTGGTGCAACTGGTATTTAACATATTATTAGTGGTATTTGTGCAAAATTCGGCTTACTATTTGGTGACTGATGTCCAATTCAAACCCAACTTGCCTCAAAGAAACAGTCTTATCAACTTCTATTCGAGCCAAAACACTAATTTCCGTTCCTTCGTCAATAATGAAGTTTTCTTCGGGATCATTATTGGGCTCTCTGTGGAATTGGTTTTCAACACGTTTAAAATAATTATTCGCTGGACGTTGTCTATCAGGATATCGTTGGGCATAAAGATCGGTGCAATTGCATTTCTTTTACATTCCCCATAAATAATTAACATGTCCACTTTTTCATCTCTTGTATAAATTTGCGGCATTTTGAACACAATTAATAAGAATTTTAAACAATTTTTAAAGACACAATAAAAACACCGTTAAACCAACAAATGTTTGACAAGCTAAATATTTCATTATTTTCAAAGCCACCTTAATTACCTCTTAACATTTAATTAGAACAAAATTGTATTTTCTTATTTTCTTTTAGCTGTAATTTTGTTTGTATTTATCGCACATTTTAATACGACATATGAATAAATTCCTTATTAATAGTACTAACAAATGGTACCACGGTACCGATATGGTTCCATTTGAAAAAATTGAGTTTCGCCCCAAAACAATTTTGGTGAAATTTATTTGCTCATAAATCACGTAATTTAGTATTTTTAACGGGATTTCGATTTTTGAAGCATTACACGAGTCAATTAGAATAAATCGTAACCGTCATGGCACACTTAAATGGAAAAATTATATAAAAAAATTGATGTTTGAAATGTCACTTATTTGGTATCTTTAGATTCAGAAAATTATGCAGAATTCAAAAATGCCCTGTGGGTGTTCCATTAAGAAATCTAAAGTTAGTATCACTTCAATTTCAATCGCTTATCTTCAAAACTAAAGGAGAAAAGAGGGATATACCATGATACTGTTACACCCGGTATACAAGAAAATGTGTATAAATAAATTGGAAATAATTAAATATGTTTCAATTACCATTTCAAGAAATAATAAAAGCTGGCGAAACTTTTCTCGACGAGTACTACATAAAAAGACGATTGTACCTCGGGAAACACATATTAGCAGGTCTAAGAATAACGGAAGCAATGACAACAGCGCCTACCGAAGCGAAGGTTGGGAGCCTTGCTCTGCATCCCCCCAGTGCAATGGTAGTAGAAAATAAGGTAGCCATAGCTATAGAGTGATAATAAACGGATGCAGGCCATTCCAAGGAAAGCTGCCATATGAAGATACTTTAACACTTAGAGAAGAATTCATCAAGCATCATCTAGGGTATGTATATCTGACATTCTGTGAACAAAAATTATATTGTAGCTTTCATTTATTTTTTTGCCAATAATTAGGCAGATTTTGTCAAGCTTGTTACCATTTGGCAATAGCCAAATTATTTTCAATTTATTCTCACTCTCTAGCTATATTATTACTGATAATATAAATTTAAATGCCAAAGTAAACAACTTACTGACCTTATACAATAAATATCTATCACAAATAATATTGCCAAAAAAACAACAACGATGTATCAGTAAAACATGGGAACCTTGAAAACTGGATCTAAAATGTTATGAGAATACTATTCAGCAAGGTCAATTACTTTTATTGTAATCTTAACACCACAATATATTGAAACGCATTTTTCGGTGCATGGTCATATACGTAGTACTTGTTATTTGCTTATCAGAAAGAAATGTGTAAACAACATTTTTTAATCACCATTTTTGTTAGGGAGAGCAAAATATAGACTCAGTTTTCTTCAACAGAAACGAAATAAGTTTTTGTAGAAGAACCTACATGATTCCATGCAGAAGGAATGAATATTTAATATTTTCTGACAAAACTTGTGTAAATGAAGGATATACTGTGATGAAATGTAGCAAGATAGTAATTTTAAAAAGTTCTCGGTAAGTATTTTCGGATATGCTGTCAAGAAGACCTTCACCAATAGTCACGCATATCATCAGGTGCGAACTTTTGGCAGTTGCCAATTTTCTCAGAGAGCCCTTCAAACATACGTTAATGATAACGCGACATAAATTCGTCAGAGTAAATTACTAACTACTAATTACTAAACTACCACCCAACCACTATGAATTTAAGTCCAATGGAAATGATACTAGTTCAAATAAAATGTAAGGTTGTCCGAAATAATATTACGCTTAAATAAAAAGACATTGAATCCTTTATCATCAGTTGCTTAAAATGAATAATTGTGGATAAGTTGCAATGATGTATAGACCACATACTAGAAGAAGAAACAAGCTTACCTAACTCTGGTATATATCCAAAGATATAAAGGCATAAATCAGGTAGTAATTTATCTAAGAGCTGTCGTAATATGGGTATTTTGAGCAAATTTTCTCTAAAAATACAAATAAACCATATTAAATACAAAGAAACATAAGAAATTGGTTATAATCTCTGCCCAAGCCCAATTATTATTTCGATTTCATATACGTACATCCAAAACATTAAAATTATTATCATTTAGAATACCATGACTGTATTAAGGAAGATTAATGATTGTAGCATAGTCAATCTGAACACGACTATCGAAAGGTTTCTAAACTTGTTCCGACACGATAGCGTTTACATTATCTTTTTAGATTTATTAAATCAAACAAAGAGAACACAGTTATTTTATTAGAATTGCACTGGCTGGAATAGGTGGATAATACATCGTTTTTTAAATCAAATTACTAAAAGGTAATTTATGCAACAATATAATAAATTTTATTTAGTTTTTTTAATACATAGTTTTACAAATTATTAGATTATTAAAAATATGTTATGCTACAGTGATCGAATTAAAAACCTGTTAGGTATAGTCTAAGCCAACGCATCCCTGCAAATAAAAAACGCAACAAAAACTTTACGACATCATTAAAATACCATCACTCTTTGTGCTGTCTCGACCGCAATTGACTTGCGTACCCTTATAGGTTTTTAATGTGCGTTGGGTTGTGTGATGACAGGCATGCCGCATGGCCCGCGAGGATAATAACTATATCGTAAAGTTTTTGTTGCGTTTTTTGAGTGTCGGGATGTGCTGACTTGGACTATACTACTATAGACAGTTTAAACATGTATCTCAGTAAAAAATAAAACGGTACAACCAAAATCGGCATTTTTATTCTACCAACGCTTCCAATTATTCAAGCAAATATATCGAATAAACTTTTTAAATTAATCATTTTTGTTGTTTATTTATTCAAAGTAGAAAAAATTTGTTATACCATTTAGCAAGCAGCTAAAACAGGTATTTTTGTACTGAAGTTGTAAACTGATACTTCTTGTCCGTGGGGAAATATTATGCCGAAAAGCCACTTTACGCCAGAGATGCAAACAACATTTTTACGGTGTAGCATAAAAATAGTCAAGAATATTAAGGAAATCAATAATTACGAATACGTAATGTTTTTTAAAACTATTTTGTCAAATTTCTTTACGCCTCCCGAACTAAAAGTAGCATTTAGGCCCTAGTGCGTAAAGTATAACTTTACGTTCTTAAATAAAGTCATAAGTCATACTGTCGCACAAAAAATTGTTTATAACCTATTTAAAATGAAAATCTATCCGTTAAAATGTCAATTCCTAAATTTTATATTTTTCTGATAAACTAAATCAGGTCATGCTAAAAAATAAAGAACTCTAAAATTTAAATTTACAAAATACTTATCCGGAATTTTTTAGGAGTGCAAAAAGATTATTCCTCCTTCTTAATTTTCACAAACATTAAATTTTAATCACTACCGATAGAACTAACATGGTGATCGAAACGCTGTTGAAGTGTTTGGGTGATTGTGGAAGCTGCCTCAGAGGTAGTGTTATACCAAAAGTTCCAACTTTCTCCAGGACAAATGAATCCAAGACTCCGCGTTTAACTTTCTCTTTAATCTATTGAAGTAAATTCGAGTCCAATCGACTGTCAAGTAATTTTCAGTTATTAATTATTCCCAAAAACTGGTTCGGATTTCAATATAAAGCGTAGGACTCCGTCTCCTTTACTTAGACAAATCTAAGTCTTCTAGACTTAAGAAGGTCACTCAGATGACCTGGAGGACGGTAAAAAACCTTTTCAAACATATTCTAGCGATTCTAGCCAACTCTGGAACTTCAATATTGTACTTTACAAGGGCGTATAGGGGCTTTTACGAAGCAAGAGCTTATTGACACTCATAGGCCGATATCCGTAAAAGTTGTTTAAGACCGTACAGAACATAAACTTTTATGTACGATCGATAGTATTTAAAAAAAAAAATAAATAAATTTCATCATCAAGTTAAATAAGCTTAACTTTGTCAAAAGTGTGGGTGAAAATGAATATTGAAGACCTCTAAAATAAATTGTAATAATTGTGTAAGTCTAGTTTTTTCAACTGTTTACTAAAAGTACCTTGAACAGTGTTTCTTACAGAAATACTTATTCATTATATTAAGTAAATTATAATAAGAAATATCTTGGGGGCGGTGAGTTTTGAATTAGGACAGACCACGGACAAAAATAAAAGCCCACAGCTGAAGTTCTTAAGAAATTACATAAAATTAGCATTTACCACTGTACTATACAGGATATCCCCGTTAGACTAACTATGCGATTGTGCAGATGTTTATTTTGTTAACTTTAAATGTACCTGTAGTAAGGATTCCGATATAAGAACAGAAAACACAATGTTTAGTAGATCAAAATCTAACTCATTACTGGTTACATGTAAAACTTACCTGTACATCCGGTGTCGCCGGAAGAAGAAAATGACATTTACATTAACTTTAACAAATACCTCCCAAAATGTGAATGATTAGTGACGCCTCAACGAAAATTTAACTTTAATCACTGCAGATCTAAAATAGATTAACTTATTTGTATTTTATATCCATTTGTCAACAAGAAATTATTTCCGGAAATGACAGCATTGAAGAATAAGTAATAAATTTTTTATAGGACAAATCAAAATGGGGTATCCAGATTGGCTAATTCCCAATCCAATCCAAAACAAATAAAAATGTTCAAAAAGAAACCAAGAAAAACAAAAGCGGCAAAAAGGCTACACACAGAAGGGAGAGGAGGATGGGAAAGATTTAAGCCCCTGTTCACAATGGGCGCCTTAGGATAGGCGCTGCTAAATCGTCTAATGTGTAAAGGTATTGTAGAGGAAAACGATAAATAAAAACAATCACAGACGTAGTGGAAATAGTGGTGGGCAGTAGCGACGCATCATCACGCTTACGTCTTTTAGTCGCGAGCATTAAAATGAGAGAGAAGGTTTTGGGGTTTGTCTTCTTAGCGTCTCATCTAGCACCTCCCTTCTCGATGAAAGCTTTACGTCTTTTAAGTCGCGTGCATTAAAATGAGAGGGGAGGTCAACCATGTGGTCCGCCTTCTTATCGTCTCACTTCGCACCCCCTTCTCAATTATATGTTTCCTGCACTATGTATTGGGACATCACGTACAAATGGTGTGCACAACTCAGCCTCACCACTAAATCGCGCTGCTAAATCGCCCAGTATGAAAGAAGCGTAAGTGGATAAGCGGAAGTTATAATTGGTGAAGCTTGGCTACAGGGGTTGACGGAAAATCGGTAACGTCTGATACGGTAAAGGGTGTCTAATCCGAAATAGGCCATTATGCTGTCTAATTTGTGTTATGTGTTTTGTTAATGAACTATCGCCCAGCTTGAACGAGTAGAAGTTTTGAGAGATCTGCTGGACATAATCCTCTACCGGGGTTAGGTTAGGTTAGCTTAGGTCGTTGCAACGTGCGTATAGATCTCTGCGGGAGGTGTACTTTCCGGAATTCGATATGAGGAGCATAAATTTATGTTTTAGCACTTTAAGTTTTTTCATTGTCGTGACCCGTATGCCACAAAACACCGGCGCCGCGAATGTGATGGACGGCCTGACCACCATTTTGAGCAACAGTTTTTTTATTTTGTTTGTTGAGTCTGCTTCCCCTTGCCATGAGCGGATACAGACACCTGGATAGGGAGTAGACCCTCCACACAGTCTCATTTATGTGGAACGTCAATCGTTGGTCCAGTCCAACCCTCAAGTAATTCACGCATCTTTTAGTTGGAATTCTGTTTCCCCTGATCGAAATGGGTGTTATGATTTTATTCTCGTGAAACGACGCGTGAAAACTATTGCCTCTGACTTCTCAGCGTTCACCAGTATCTTCCACCGACCGTAATACTATGTGGCACGAGCCATGTGCACCTTCAACAGCATATTCGCTATTAGGAAAATTACTAAAGAGGTTCCAACTATTAAAACGAACCGATCCGAATTTTTAAGTAAAGTATATACGATTGGAATTGAAACTGGTCAGTTTTAAAGCACAGGACCGTGCGTACTGAACTTGATATTTTGTCCTATATATTTGGCAATGATATTGAGATTCGAACGGTAGTTGAAACTGTGCAGGCGAGTCCGAGACTGGCAATGTAATCAGCCTGAATGAACCATCTACGACTGCACTGGTTTAAAGGTAATAAAATGGACAGGCCTACTAGCACAAAAAAACTCGTAAATCGTTTCTTTATCTTGGAACGTGGAAGTCTAATATCGTGCTGTCTATGTGCCAGTGCAGCGCATAAATACCTATTATAATATCAAGCGTAGGAGTTTAGTTAGTTACTGTTCATATTTATAAATATTTACTACTGTGTAAAAGGTAAAATATTTTAATTATTTACTAATTTACCATGGCTTTCTGGAGACCATTTGAAACAGAGGATAATATAATAACGCCCGAAAATCTTATCATTTTCTTATGACAAGCATTTCTATTTACCTCCGCCCATGTACAATAAAGAGATGCCGACTGTTTTTGCCGGCTTTTTGTTTTTATACGGTTTCAATTCCATTCGTATATAC
This sequence comes from Leptura quadrifasciata, assembly GCA_963675555.1. NCBI lineage: Eukaryota > Metazoa > Arthropoda > Insecta > Coleoptera > Cerambycidae > Leptura > Leptura quadrifasciata. The sequence goes on along the minus strand of OY776676.1, from coordinate 143,424,554 downwards.
TTTACTATATGGACAAAGAAAATTTCGTACAAAATATCGTAATCATTATGATTTAACAGCTTCGATATTTTTAAAGAAAAGAGCCGATAAACATCCCAAATATTGAACGCAATAAGAATTAAATAAATAAGAGCATCTCCAAATGTTTCTGAGGAATTAAATAATATTTAATTTAACATTCTAATCATTTAATAACATTGTTATGTGCATGACTAAGTACATTCGACGCGGATATAAATACAGTAGACCCCAACGCACTGGGACAGTTTGATATTAGACAAGCAAGTGATAAAATGAAATAAGAAACAGTAGCAAGTTGTGAATTATAGTAGTGAGACTATAGTAGATGGACCTTGTAATTAGTGTGTACTAATGTGTATAAGGACTTCATTATTGTAATTAAGTGATTAATAAATCAGTGGTTTATGAAAGTACTTGTTGCAATTTATTGAATCTACATACAGGTGTTTACTGGAGATCGTAAACACGTAACAATATGTTGATGAGACCTTTAGACCTGTTTCTAAAGAAACATCGAAATTTAAATAAAGCAGTATTATAAATAATTGATGATTGTTTTTATTTAAATCTCATTTATAGAAAAATTCTAATTCGACTATTTATCCATTTGTCCATTATTCTTTGTGTAACTGTGTGTTCATGATTTAATCTTTACGCTATGACTTGGATCTGATTAGATTATACTTTTTAAATAAAGTATCAAGATCTTTTTTATTTAAATGTTGTACGTTTACACAATTAAATTGCAATATGAGAGAAAGTAACTTTTCTTAAACGCTACTTTTGTAGTTTTGTATGAAATGATTTGTGATGCTAATAATGATTTTTTTAAGTTTAGTATTTTTATATGACATATTCAGATGAAAGGATGTCGATATAAGGGTAAAAAACTAGGTAATTTCTTACCAGTATGGAAGTTTTGCTTTTGTAACTCCTAAATAATATATTTCTCTAGCACTGATCTAACAAGCAATAAAATGTAAAGAAAAAAATCGGTAAAGGTATTTTATAGTTTTCATATTTAGAGATTAGATACTGCGTGTATGAGAGTTCTATTATTTTTTTTTTTTTTTTAGATTGATAGAGGTTATCCATAGGGAGGTTCAAATAATAAAATATTGTAGTTTTAGAACGTGGTCAGAATTTGGATCAATAGTGTAGATAAATAATAGGTAATTTCTTGTTTTTTTTTTGTTGTTTCTTGAGTTAAATATTATATTTTGAATGTATCAAAGGTATCTGCTAAATTGCATAATAAAATATACTCAAAATTATGAAAGTGGAAATGAGAGATATTGTTCTCAAAACATAAAAAACAATTGCCTACGTCTGCTATAGAAACAAAATTATAGTAAAATTGGGCAAATTATAATAAAACCATAAATATATGTATATTAATGGATTAGGAAGAAGGCATAGATAATAGTTATAAGTACTTATTTTACGTTTTATTATATTAGGAGCAAAATGACAATGCTATTGAAAAATTATATCAGGGGCAAAAAATTTGGAATAACAGACTAATATTATTTATGTGATATTATATAAGGAAATGTAACAAGTAGGCATTAAAAGTAATATATCAATAAACTATTTTTGCATTGGCAATATATCCCCGAAAGAATTAAGTCAGGTTTTTCATATAAAATTTTACAAAAGTGGTCATCCCTAAAGAATTGCATGTTTCTAAAGAGTGGCATCAATATCTCGTTTCAAATTTTTTCCTGAAATTGACTTTGATTATATAGCACAAAAAATTAAATATTTTTTGTTAGTCCCAGTCTTGATAACAAATTTATTTCACAGAATAAAACAATTTTTTACTCGGCACAATTTGAATATGCGCATTATTAATGAAATATTCAGATAATTTGAATTTTGCTTTGTTTGAATTGGTGTTTGATTAATCGTTATTTTGTTATCAGTGGTTACCTTTTTATTTCTTTATCTGGTAAATGAGTTAATTTTGTACCTTTTGGCCGACAAAGAAATTCAATAAGTACTGATAAATGTAATAACTAATATATGGGTAAAGTACCGAAATAGTTGGTAGAATTAAAAAGTTTCTGTAAAATATAAATTTTTCTAAAAAATGTTTGTAACAATAATTGTTATTAATAAAATGCAACAAAAATAGATTCTTAATTATGTTTTTCTACGATTCAGAATAATTCTGCCATAAATCAATTGCTTAAAAAATAAACATAGAAAATCTAGTTTTTCAGATTGATACTATCGGCCTAATGTCATCATGAGATTTGTAATAATAATTACTTATAACAATTACAAAGCAGGCAATAATGAGTTTCAGGATGGTCCCACTTTGGTAGTAATGGAGAAGAATTTAAAAAATCAAATGAATTTACCAAGAACTTCAGTATGTAAAGAAGTTTAAACTTAACCTTATGTACGAGTAATAATACTGGTATGTATCAGAAGAGCCATTAAGTCTGGTTAAAGACATATTCAATTTTACACTACAACTCCATGTCTGATGGAGGCCTTAAGAAGTTATGTTGAGGGAGGAATAACGTCCGAAATGAACGTAGAATTCAAGTGGCAGTGGAACAAGTAAGCGATAAGCTATAAATAATAAATAAATAAACATCACAGAAATTAGACAACCCCCAATTCCAGGAGCCAGAGGCTTGTGCGGAAGGGGGTTATACATTGAAAATACGCGGACATGCAACTATTTCTTCTGACAGAGCCACTGGCGGAGTCGGGATTTGAACCCGGTGGCGCGATACCCGTCTGATTAATCGCGATTGCCATCTCGCGCCTTAAGCGACTATCGGCCGACTGTATGTGCTTGTAGATTGTAGATTGTTTCAAGGGTGGCTTGGTTTTGAGTAGCCTTACTTCACTTCGACCTAAAAGATCTTTTGTGAATTATCCTACACCTAGTTGTTGTCCAAGATTCCAAGGCTTTTTACAAAGCTTGTGATTTTTCTGGGGGCTAATTTCCCTATATCTTCAGGCGTTAGTTGCGCCTGCTCTGGGAACTTTAGCCTAATGCGGACTAACAACTCACATTCACAAAGTATGTGTTCCGCAGTTTCAGTTGCAGTATCACAATATCTGCATTTGTCGTCTACTGCCTTGCCCATATTCTTGAGATGATATCTCAAGGGGCCGTGGCTAGTTAGAAGGCCTGTTATCAGCCTTAATTCGGACTTTTTCGAGAAGCCTTGTGGCATTCTTTGCCTCTAGTAGGACTTTTTCTGATCCTTTTCCCATTTCTGGATCTCCTCAGTTATGTGTTCCTTGGCCAGGACACAAAACGGTTCAAGTCCAATGAATGATGCTTCAGCTCCTTTCTCCGCAAGGCTGCCAGCAAGTTCATTACCTTGTACTTCCTCATACCTTGGCATCCACATGAAGAACTTTGTTGTTGACCAGTTGCTTCAGGGATTGTCTACAATTTTAGACTCGAGCTTAGAGTTTTTAATGCTGCCTGGTTATTTGACAGTATATATATATCTTTGTCCTTCGAATGCCTTTATTTAGGCATTCCTGGGCACATAGATCTATAGCATGAATTTCTGCCTGGAAGATGGTTAGGGTGTTACCGAGGTCTCTGGATAGCACATATTTAGGCCCTGCTACGCCCCTTCAGCCATCTTAGATCCATCTATATACCAGATGAGTGACCCTTGTTCAAATCGCAGTGCCTCCATCTTGCTCATAAGATTGCTTTCAATAAGCACGTCAAACGGATAGTCAAAGTTCTGTTTGCTTGGAATTGAATCAGTGGGTTTGGCCATGGACTTCAAATGAACTAACTCCAGAATCCTTAAATGACAAACCAGATCGTCTGGTTTAAATTTAAGTGCCTGATGTACTCTTAAGGCACTAAGTGCTGCCTCCTTTCTCACATGCAAGTGCGAAGGAATTATGTCAAGCTTTGCCTCCATATAGCTGCTGTGGGACACCAGTACATTGCTCCTGTAGTTCTTGAACAGGCAAGGCGTTGTAGTTTCTGCATCTTCCCTTGTGCTATTTTTCCTCTCTTTCTGGCTACCATACACGTGATGCGTAGGTCAACATAAGTCTGATAACCGAAAGGTGCTACCAATGTGTCATTTTCGGCCTCAGACCCCAAGTCTTACCAAACAGCCTACGGTACGTCCATATAGCCTCTGTTGCTTTAATAAGCGTCCCTTCCAGATGTGAGTTACACGTAAGTTTATGATCCAGGTACTACTTGATATTGAAGTTTAGTATCGTTCCATTCAGCATAAGAGTTCTAAGATAAGTTTTCTTCTTTTGGTGAAGGGAACAATAACTGTTCTCCTTGGATTGATATTAATCCCCTTCGACGAGCACCATTTAGATATTAAGGGAATTTGCATGAGGTTTGATACCATAACCTCATTTCTGCCTCTCACAGTCACAACTAGGTCATCTGCATAACCCTGGACGTTGAAGTCCGAGGTATGTGTCTACAAGGAAAGCCATCTTGAAAAAAAAATTGTAAAAATTTACAACCAACAGTTATTCACAATATTTACACTTGTTCTCTTTAAAACATACTCCATATTAAGAAGAATTATTTTCGAATTTGCAAATTCTTAAGATGTGATGGATTTTTTTATAATATTATAATATTCGAATATAATATATATTTTGATTATGCTATAGTTCTATTAGAACCCAATATTTTTTTGTACTAAATCTTGGTCACATTCATTTGAAGGTAACTCAAAATTGCTAACACTTTCTTTTGGATGGAGGCGAGCGTAGATGCGTCTTTACTAGGTACATACGTCGATATACGATGTATAGCAATGTTAGGCGCGGTTAGTACTTGGATGGGCGACCGTTTTCAAAGAAGTCCGTGTCCTCGCCTCACATATCTTCCAGCGGCTTGTATATCAGTCTATTCGCGGAAGCTAAGCAACCTTAGGCGAAGGTTGTATAGGTGATATACCATCCTTCGGAGGGGATGTAAAGCTGTCGGTTTCTTGTCTATTAAATGTTAGGCAAGTAAAAGTTCCCTACTCTTCTTAAGGGAAGAGTTTCGGCAAAATTCCTGGTTGGGGGTAGCTCCTCTACAGGCGTCGGTGATAGGCCTCAGTTGCGGAAATAGACCGACGTTAAATAAATGTAAAAAAAATTCCTTTGGGTATTTGGCCTTGAAGGAAAATCGAAGTTAGCATTGAAATTTTAAATTTTATTTCAAAATTTTCACCAAAGTGAAATTACTGAAGATCTATCATTTAAAAGAAAATTGTAAACGATTAACAAATAAAAATTTTAGAAATGTACCCTGGTGTCAAATGAGTCATTCTGTATATCTATTAGCCTATTCCCTTTTCTACTCAAAACATTGAAAGGCTGTTGAATGTACACTAGAGACGAATACAAAGAAAAATCTCCTTAGTGACCTCCAATGTACAAACTAGCAGGGAAGATCGACAGACCTACGGCACAACAGATCTGAAAAGATCGAGGTGGTTAAAACCAAGCAGCCGGTTGTTCTACTCATATCGATCAATAACTGCGATCTAGAGAGTGTTTCTGTACATACATATACCGTACAATGGCTCACTACGTATTTGGTGTTCGGTTTTGAACAGAAATACAGGATATTATAAAATTATGTCGACGACACACTTTTAATAATTGTTAATAAACCAATTCTAGATATTAATATTAAGATCGCTTTAGATGTTGTTTGTTCTATAAACTCCAAAGTTTTAAACAACTACAACAACAAAACTAAAATAAATTGGTTCGTAGACAATTTAAGGAAGATGAGAAACTCGCTTCACTTTTTGCAGGATGCGTGTAGAAACACTCCCTCAAATGATTTGAAAATCTTAATAGGAAATAAAAAACGAACTTATAGATTTAAGTTACATAAGGCAAGGAAAGCTGCTAATGACAATTATATCTCCAGAAATAATAATGTTCCAAAGGCATTGTGGAACCTCATTAATAAAAACAAATCTGTTCCACCGTAATCTGAACTAATATCCCCCGATGACTTCAATAATTATTTCGGGACTACTCCCCTTAATTTAATAAATAATTTACCGCCTGTTCAATCTAGCAGCGGCGTCTATTTAGAGAACAAAATTGTGTGCAACCTAGACAAGGAATTTGATTTTGCACATATAACATACATATATATATGTTCTAGATATAATTAATAATTTGAAAAATGTGCATTCTAAAGATCCATATTATATAAATACCAGAATCTTAAATTCCATCATCAAATTAATAAACCAATGTATCAATTGTAATGTATTTCCAACGATACTAAAGTTATCAAAAGTGGTACTGTCGTGAGCAGAAAAAATAGGAAAACTTTTTTTTGGAGATGGAGAATAAACGGTACGATTGGTAGAAAATCTGGATCAAAGGACAAAGGATATCCTACTTAACAAGAAACTAACTATTAATATTTCGTTATTGTACCATTTCTATTTATAACTTCTATAAGTCTGTTTGGCATAGAATTAAATAATCTTATACAATAATCATTAGTAACAATATTTTTCCCTGCATTATTTACTATTTCCAGTAATTCTTCGGCATTCTGTGATCTCACATTTCGTTTTTTGGATACTTCTTACGAGTAGTCCCCATACTTCTTCCACAGGGTTAAGATCTGGACTATGACCGGGCCAGTTAAGAACATTGATGTTGTTATCTTGAAACCAGTTAGTTACGGTATGAGCAGTATGAACGGAACAATTGTCTTGTTGAAATATGGACTTATTATTAGGAAATAATTGTGACACAGAAGGGAGTATAATATTGTCTAAAATCCTAATATACGTTTCACTATTAAATTGTTCCTCAATATGCCACAAAACACCAGGACCACGTGCCGATATCCAAGCCCACATATTGACGGAAAATCTACCACTTTTATCATTGTTAGATAAATATTTCTCATCGAATCGAGTATTCGGAGGGCGGTAAACACGAATACGACCGTTGTGTGTTGACTGGAAAGTTTTTTCGTCTGTAAAGATTACATTGTTCCAAAAATTTACATCATGCGCTAAAAATTCAAGCGCAAATCCTACTTGAGCTTCTTTATGTTCAGCTTTAAGTAAGTATTTCTGTGCTGCTGCATGACGATGCTCCTACTCGCCGGCGGCCAGTACTACTCGATCCAGGAAAATTTGTTTCTTCAGTAGTCTGAATAACTGAGTAAAATGGATTTTCTACTAAAGCCTTTACCAATTGCAAATCTTGTTGTTGAGTTGATATCCTTCGTCGCCCTGTTCCAGGATTTCTACTAATCGTACCGTTTATTCTCCACTTTCTTAAAATGTTACACACCGAACTTTTGTCAATATTATAACGCAGTGCAATTTGTCTCGTTGACCGTCCATCTTCTGCTTAACAATAACTCCGAGTTTAGCAAAATACACGCAAGACTTGTCCTATTTTTTTTCTCACGATCGTACCTGTACATAAGAAAGGCTGTATTGATGCTCCTATCAACCACAGATCAATTGCCATTACTCCTGTATTTACTAAAATGCTTGAAATATTATTGAAATTACAAATTACGTTTAACTTTGAAAGCTGTAATCTTTTAATAACTGTCAATTTGGCTTTAGAGCAAAGAAGGGCACAACGTTGGCAATGAACACTTTTGAGGATAGTGCATTTTTATATGTGCAATTTCTGGACTTGATCAAAGCCTTCGACTGCGTGTTCCATAACATATTAATAAGTAAATTATCCTTTTATATATTTTCGTCAAGTAGTAGTAATCTGGTAAAATCATATCTTGAGGATAGTTCCCAATATGTATAGTATCTATACAAGAAATCAAATTTAAGCGAACAAACATTGGTGTGCCCCAAGGCTCAGTTTTGGGTCTGATACTGTTTCTTATTTATATGAATAACTTACTTAACTGGACATCTGAACCTAACTTCACTTTATTCGCCGACGATACTAGAATGTTTTACAAACACCATATCATTAACACCGTATTATCTAATGTTCTTGTAAATGAACAAATAATTTATAACTCGTTTCAGTTAGTTTTAAATACGTAAAAGACACAATCTATGGCAACATCCTGTCGATATAAGTATGCCCGGAAAACGTAAAATTCTTAGGAGTTCACTTAGAACACAATTTGTCTTTTGAAAAAAACGAAAACGTCCAGCAACATCTATTTACTACGCAGTCTGATAAACATTATATCACAGTCGACTTTATTAACAACCTATCACGGTCTTGTTTACTCAGCTCTTTTATATGCAATTTTGGTTTGGGGACATTCCCCTCAAGCTAAGCAAGTCTTTTCTATGCAGAGAAAAACGGTAATAAGAGTTATAGCAGGCTTAGACTTTAGAGACGAATGTAAAACTTGCAATATTAACATTACCTAGCACCTACATTTTACATTGCCTCCTATATATTAAAGAAAATCAGGATAAATACATAAGACGTAACCTATTACATTCCTATCCAACGCGAAATAATAAGAAAATAAACCATAATTTTCTGCGTTTGTCGAAGAAAAGAAATGGCTCAGGTTACTATGCCATAAATTTTTTTAACATGCTGCTGGAGAGTATTCAAAAACTACAATTTAATCGTTTTAAAAGTGTATTTAAAAAATATCTAGTCGACAACGCTTTTTATAATTTTCTATAATCTAGATGGCTATGAAACTTTATACAATTATGGGAAATTGAATCAAAACGACGGTGTGATTGTATTTATTAGAAATTCAATTAATTATAAAGTAGAAATATTAAATATTGACGTATGTAAAGTAATAAAAAATACGTTTCAATATAAGGGGAAAAACATTAACTAAACTAACTTCAATATATAGGTCATCTTCCACCTGTCCTAAACAATTTATAGTGAGTTTAAAACATTATCTAGGCGCAATTTGTCAAGAAAATGTCGACTATAATATAATCGTGGGAAACATTAATATAAACATTTTAGATGACAATGAGGATAGCAATGAATACCTTAATATAATGAATGAATATAATTTCCAATCTGTTATTAACACATTTACCCGAGTACAGGGTAATAGCCGATCATGCATTGATCACCTTTTCATTAGAACATCTCAGACTTTAGATAACTGCACTCCGGTGGTTATTGAAACAAATCTAACAGATCATTATGCAATCGTACTTAATGCGCAGATAAACTGTTCAGAGGAAGGTAATGTTGTGCAATAAAATACTTACAAAATCACTGATCATAAAAAACTTAAAACCATTGCTGAAAAAATTGAATGGAATTTTTTCTCTAATATTGAAGATTTAAACGAAGCAACGGATTGGTTAATTAACACTATAAGTAACTGCATAGACAAATGTACTAAAGTCATAACAAATACACACAAAAACCGTAAATTATAATCCTGGATTACAAAAGGGTTGGTAACATCTATAAACAAAAGTGATAAGCTCCATTGTGACCTAAAAAAAACCCTAACAATTTACAGTTAAAAAATGAATTCATTAATTATACAGGGTGTCCCGAAACTCCCGCCTTCCCCTTTAAGTGCTAATTCTCCGTGCAAAAATAGTAAGAAAAGTTCCTATAAACATGTGTCCGGAAATGCTTCCTAAGGGAGCTACGGCCCTCTAAGGATGGCGCAAGAATAGGTGTTTTTGCTAATTATCTCGAAAATGATTTGGGACAACTTTATGAAACTTGGTTAACTAGGAAGAAGTGGCCCAATAAGTTGGCCTTCTCGATCGCCGGATTTAAATCCGATGAGTTATTTTGTATGGGGTTATATAAAAAATTTGGTTAATTTTAATGAAACAATTAGTGAGGACGACATGCGAGCCTACATAATTACGGTATTTGACACTATTACCAGGGAAATGGCGCAAAGAGCCACAAATAATATTGTTCGCCGTGCTGAGACCTACATTGAGCAGGAAGGAAGGCATTTTGGGCACATTTTGTAATAATAATAATCTTAATTCAGGTTGTTTTTTAAATCATAAATATTCATTAAACTTTTGCACAATGTTTCTTTTACCTCTATTGCCAAATAATTGAAAATAGTTCTTTTAGGAAATCATACCATAACAGATAATCATATCGAGATACTCCTGTGGGGTGTACTCAGCCATTTCTGTTAGATAATGCGCATTTAGCAAAGGAATACGCAATATTTCGTTTAGACCGCTTTTACTCGAAAACGGCTTGCCATATGGCTAATTGTAAAGAGGATCTTTTGTTGCAGAATTAACCAGGGAATCATAATCATGGATTAAAATACTAAAAATGTCAAATGGAAAAATAAATATGTAGAAACAAAGAACACCGACCCCTCGTTTCTCCGCCCCTGGATAAAATTAATTTTGGCTAATACTGTAAAACAATAACCTTTAATAATCGAAAATAGTTAACCAAGTTTCATAAAGTTGTCCCAAATCATTTCCGAGATAATTAGTAAAAACACCTATTCTTGCGCCATTCTCAGAGGGCCGTAGCTCCCTTAGGAAGCATTTCCGGATACATGTTTATAGAAACTTTTCTTACTATTTTTGCATGGAGAATTAGCACCTAAAGGGGAAGGCGGGAGTTTCCGGACACCCTGTAGAAATAGGCTAAATGAATTAATTAAATCAGTCAAAAGTAATTATTATAAAAAACAACTTGAAAAGAATAAAAACAATGCAAAGAATATCTGAAATATTGTCAAAGAGTACAATAATAAAGTAACTACCAGTACAAAAATTAAAGAGGTAAAAGGTGCTGAAGGGGAAGTAATTACAGATGACTTCACTATATCTAATTCATACAACTCTTTCTTCACAGAGATTGGTGAAAATCTTGCTAAAAAAATTAAAAAAGTACAGTACAAAGAAACTAAGGCTCCAACGTCTTTCTCGTTCTTTTTAAAACCTACTAACAAAAATGAAATTTGCGACATCATCAGAAATCTGAAAAATTGTCAAGCTCCGGGTATTGACCGAATTCGAGCTGAAATATTAAAAGAAATACTAGAATATATCTCAGAGCCAATAGCTTATTTAATTAACAAGATATTCACAAAAAGTATTTGTCCAACAGCATTTAAAATTAGCATTGTCAAGCCGCTATTCAAAAATGGTGATAAAACAGAAATAACAAATTATAGACCAGTGTCTCTTATAACTAACCTTACAAAAATTTTCGAAAAAGTTTTGAAACAGAATTGATACATATATTAAAAAGTTTAAACTTATATCGCAAATGCAATTCGGCTTTAAGGAAAAATGTTCCACACAAGATGCTATGTCATGCCTAACTACCAAAATTTATGAAGCTCTAGATGCTAGTAAACCTGCTCTATGCATATTTTTAGATCTAACTAAGGCGTTTGATTCAGTTGTCATTCAAAATTATTAGACTCGTTAGAAGATATAGGTATCAGGGGAAATAATTTAGGTTTAATTAAGAGTTACCTTAACGCAAGAGTACAATTTGTGGAGGTAAATTCTGTTAGAAGCGAGGCGCGAACTATGAAATACGGGGTGCCTCAAGACACAGTTTTGGGTCCCTTACTTTTTAGTATATATGTTAATAACCTTTTCAATCTTAAAATCGAGGGAACCAAATTGGATTCGCGGACGACACTGCAATTTTTTATGAAGGTAGTTCCTGGGACAAAATAAAAGAGGATGCTGAAAGACCTGATTATTCTTAAAGAGTGGTTTGATTATAAACTTCTTACAATAAATTTTAAGAAAAGCGAATATTTGCCCTTCTCTTGCGATAAAAGAGGATTACCCAATTTTGCAACACTCAAAATAAATAGTAATGACTCTACTTCAGAAATTATTGGTGATGATACAATACAATACCTAGGCATTACAATCGATAAACATCTAAGGCGAGAACAGCACATTAACTTAGTTGCTCAAACAGTCCGATCATTACTATTTAAATTTAAAAATATGAGGGCTATTTTAGATATTAATTACTTAAAAATGATATATTATGCCTTAGTGGAATCCAGCTTACCATACGGAATCATTGCATGGGGTAGTGCCGTCTACTGCAACATAAAAAAATTAGAAATATTATAAAAAAAAATTATTAAAAATAATGTTATATAAAAGTAATACTTACCCATCTGATGAACTTTGTAAAAATGCAAGGCTGTTAGATTTGAGACAGTTATTCTTTCTATATTTGAGCATATTCCAATATAAAAATAAACACACATTACATAGGATTGATCATATGCATGACACGAGATACAGAAGTGAAAATTATAAAACCCCCTTAGTAAAAAAAATATTGGTCAACGCAACCACCACTATCTAGCTCCAAGGTTATTTAATCATTTGCCATCTGAAATATCTAATATTAAGTCTCTCAATATATTCAAAACAAAAACTGAGCGATATCTGTTAAACAGCAATAGATCAATGATAAAAAGACTAATTGAAATGAAATAACTTCATCAACCAGAAATATTATATCTTTACATTCGATACAATTAAATGTACTCAATATGTATATAGGTATATGTATATAAATATCTGTGTGTGTATATATAGGTATGCACGTATGTATGTCGTTAACTTTGTATTGTAGAGATTCAATTATCTAAAGTGCATGTCTTGTGCATGTCTTGTTATAACAAACACCATTTTCCGACAAAAGGATAAATTTAAAGGCACCTGGCGTCACCCCAGATCAGGTCACTGGCATCTACTGGACTATGTTATCGTACGTAGGAAGCATCTCAAGGACGTCCAAATTACAAAGGCGCGCATTGATAGCGAATGTTAGACCGATCATCGTCCTGTTGTCTCTAAAATGAAAATTGTTATGAGACCCAAACACCGAAGAACTCAAGTAAAACGTAGACTCCGTCTCTGTATTAGTAAATTGCGTGACCAACAAACCGTCGAACAGCTAAAGCAAGAAGTTCAAGAGAATTTGAGTGCACTAGAAGAAACCAATTCTGTAGATGTCGCTGCTACCTGGACACAAATTAAAGACAGTTTAAAAAGTGCGAGTGAGGAAATTCTTGGCACTGCAGCAAGTAAAAAACAGGAGGACTGGTTCAATGATAATGAAGCTTTTATACAAGAACTTCTTGACCGCAAACATATTGCCTTCCAAAACGCTATCAACCACCCCAACGACTCATCAAAAGCAGAAGCCTTTACCCAATCTAAGTATGAAACGCAACGCGAAATCAGAAGAATAAAGAACGAGTGGTGGGCAAGCAAGGCCAGAGAAATTCAAAGGTACGCCGATTCACACGACTACAGGAATTTCTTTCAAGGAGTAAAAGCAGTGTACGGCCCCAGTCGGAAAAATATGTGCCCTATTAAAGATTTAAATGGAAATCTCCTCAAAGAAGACCAGGAAATAAGAGCCCGATGGAAAGAACACTATTCTAACATTCTTAACCAGCAAAGTCAAGCCGATCACGATATTATAAATCTTATCCCTCAATATGACACCTTCGAAGACTTAGATAAACCACTAACAACGGAAGAGATCTTAACCGCCATTGGGCAGCTAAAAAATAACAAATCTCCCGGCGCCGACTCACTCCCAGCTGAGATTTTTAAAGCTGTGTCGTCAGAGCTCATACCTTACCTCAAAAAACTGTTTGATGTCGTGTGAGAAAGTGGTCAAGCTCCGCAGGAGTTTCGTGATACACTTTTAATCAACCTCTTCAAAAACAAAGGGAGCGCTGCAAACTGTGGAAATTATACAGGGGTATAGCTCTCCTGGCTGTTGGAGGGAAGATACTCACTAAAGCGATGGCAAATAGGCACCTGCTATGGAAAAGTTACTTCCTGAAACACAGAGTGGCTTTAGACCAACCCGCGTCACATCGGATTTAATCTTCACACTTAAACAGCTTCAAGAAAAGGCACTCGAACATCAAGGAAAAATTCACATGGCCTTCATTGATTTAACCAAGGCGTTTGACTCGGTGGACAGGGAAGTGCTCTGGAAAATTATGTTCCGCTTAGGTATCCCTAGAAAATTTGTGGAAGTATGTCGAAGTCTACATACATATAACAACGCCCAGGTTATGTATAATAATGAGGCAACCGAACCTTTCCAAACCCTCACTGGAGCTAGGCAGGGATGTGTCCTGGCACCCCTACTTTTTAATTTGTTTACCACTGCTCTAACAATTATTGTTGACAACAAACTGACAGTCAGAGGAATAGGTCTCAGATACCGTTTTGATGGCGGTCTCTTTAACATAGGGCGCTTTAGAGCTTTCACGAAGACACGTACACGATTCATTTGTGATCTTCAGTATGCGGATGACTATGCACTCCAAATAGACATTACACTTAACGGAAATTCTCTTGAAGTGGTGGATCAGTTCAATTACTTAGGCAACGTTGTTAATGACAAAGTAAACATGGACAGCGAGATTCGCAATAGAATTAACGCTGCATCTAGAGCACTCTGGGGACTTAGAGAGAGAGTATTTGACAACCACGACCTTGCTTTGTCAACGAAAATGGCTGTCTACAGAGCAGTTGTCATTCCAACACTGCTATATGGATGTGAAAGCTGGGTCACTTACCGTCGGCATGTGAAAGAATTAGAACGTTTTCAGCAAAGACACCTCAGAAGTATGATGAAAATCCGTTGGTTCCATCACATATCAAACGTGGAAGTACTCAGGAGAGCAAAGAGCCTTCCAATTGAGGTGCTTATTTCAAGAGAACGCCTAAGATGGGCAGGTCACGTTCATCGTATGCATGATAACCGCCTTCCTAAATGTACACTTTATGGTGAATTGCTAAGCGGTAGAAAAAGGCGTGGCGGTCAACGAAAGAGGTTCAAAGACGCTCTCCATGAAAATCTAAAATCCTGCGGTATTGCAGACGAGCAATGGGAACAACTTGCAGCGGACAGAACCGAATGGCGAGAGGTTGTGGCCAGCTATCAAGGAAATGTTGCTGCAAGAAGGCCGAATCCAAGACCTAACCAGGTCTATGTTTGTCCTGACTGCGGTCGACATGTGCTCTCCCGAATTGGTCTCTATAGCCATAGTCGTGTGCACCGTAGATGAATGGGAATTACAATAGACTACACCTTTTACTTGTTTTTTATTGTACACAATCTATCGACTGTAACATTTTTATACTCGGACTCGAGTAACGGCTAATAAAAATATCTAAAGTGCATGTAAATAAGTTAATTATTTAATTACTAGGTCCTCTAATTTCTATTATACCCATTTTATTATACTAATAGCTAAAAGTGAATGCAAATGAGGCAAATATCCCACGGACAGTCTAAGACTTTGTGGGTTATTCAGTTTATTTGTAAACCCTTATCAATTTAATCATGATGCTAATTGTACGATTATTGTAAGATTTGTAGTATAATTTTAAGGCATTTTAATGTATTGTCAATTTTAAAGTATTGTGAATTTTTTATTATGCAAGTAAACTATTATTATTATTATTATATTGAATATTTATTATCTGACTTGTCTTGTGACATCGTTTCTTTACATTTGTTTGTTATTATTTATTTTATTTAACTATCTTTACATATTTGTCATTGTATTTTTATTTTATCTTATTACGGACTTGTATAAATACTCCAATGTATAAAGCACCAATAAATATCTATCTGTCTATCTATCCATCGATGATATGTATTTGTTGCAAAGTATAAGCAAAGAAGCTTTATTATCGAAGTACCTCAGATATAATGCACTGAGGCCAGAACAAATGTATCAAAAAAAAAAATCGCAGGTGTAACAAATTATTAGCACATGTTTGTTATATTGATGACGATATTGAGATAACCTACCTTGCACAAGTACTTGAGGCTAGGTTATTAAACAGATATACACTCATCGATAAATTCAGAGAACAGTTAATTGACTATTTTTTTCCAATAACCATAATTAACTAATTATAAGCGTGTAGTTGTTTGCGTAGATTAGTTATTCCAAAAATCTCTTCCACCTCTATCAAGCAATCGAATTCTGAAATAAAATTGTACGCATTTAATTAATGCGAATAATAATTTATTTTTCTGAATACATGTGCTGTTAGCTAGTGCTCTCTGTCCAAATATAGAATTGGACTAATGAAGAGGAAAGGAAATTTACCTCATAAACTGGTCAACACTCAAACCGTAATTTCCCATAATACGTTCATCTTTGACATTTTATATGTCAGAATACCACAGCCAACTACAATTATTTTTGTTTCTAGAAGCTAATTTCTTTATTATTTCTACCCTGAAAACAACAAAATAAAGTATAATAATTTACGAAAGGAAACCTCAAATGTTAAAGAATTCTCTGACGACGAAACCGAGGGGAACGAGGAAACTCCTTGAAGCATTTTTGGAAGTTCTGGTATAGTAGCATGAAACGTTTTCATTTTGACAACAACAGCACCCTCTACCACAGTTCCTTAAATTACAACGAATGTAATTTTAATGATTATCAAATAGAGTGACAGATATAAATCAATTGCTCAGGATTAAGATGCCCAAGTAATCAAGGTACCTGTTGAAATGACCCCAGAAACCTCAATAGCAAACAGTTAGTCAGTTTGTTAGTACGCTATTAGCAAAAAAGGAAACTCAAACTAGTATCAAATTAAAGTGAACCAGACCGTGACCATTATTATTATATAAAAAAGTACAAAAATATAATTCAGTAGACAAACGAGTCCAAGAGTTACTATCTACTTGTAAACATATACAGTATGAGTTTCAAAAAGTTTAACCAAATGAAATAAGAGGACCAGCAAAAGCTATTATTAGAAAACGATTGAATACCCCATTTGTATTTTAAAATTATTTCATTTATATGGTTTTTAATTTTCCTCGCCGTCTTCCTTGAGGTTAACACGTCATAAATATTGTTTTACACATCACTATACTTTTTTTGCATGTTTTGCATGGCAGACTGTAAGATTTAAGTGGATAACTTGAGAAGATGGATACAAAAATAAACGAAACTTTACAAAATTATTATACACCATACTCACTTATGTTGGCTTCAATATATGCCTTTATTAGCCGACCAAATAGCATTTGGGCGTCGAGCCAACGTTGTTGTAAACGACCCGATGTAGTTTAAGCCCAATATTACTTCAGAAATGACAAAATATAGTGGAATCATAGAAAATTCGAGAACGGCGCCAGAAATATCGCGAATGTTAGCCGGAACATTCTGGAATGTTCTACCATATTCGACGCGGGTATATATAGGGACTGAATCGCCGCACTGGAACAGTTTTGATATGAGACAATCAGGTGAACAGATGTAATAAGAACAGTAATAAGTTGTGAATTATAGTGGTGAGACTATAGTAGATGGAACTTGTAATTAGTGTGTAAGAACTTAATTATTGTAATTAAGTGATTGTAATTAAGTGATTAATAAAGTAGTGATTTATTAAACTTCTTGTTGCAGTTTATTGAACCTGCATGCAGAGTGTTTGCTGGAGATTGTAAATACGTAACAATAGTGTCGTCTAAATTGCAAACAACAATTTTATCCACGGTAGTATTTCGTCCCAACGTCAGAATCACTTCATCCCAGTCTCAGGATGCAACGTTGGCAAATGTTTGACTAAACATACTACCTTTCTTCCTTCATATGGTTTTGACTTAGCCTAACCTAACATAACCCCAGCAAACACAACAACGCTGAACCAGAACAGTAACAACCCAACTTGCAATGCTGTATTGGCTAATGTTTAAACAGCATCACTGTGTCCCACCGGTCAATCAAATCCGGATATAAGCCGGCAAGACGCTTCGATTTACTCTCATATAAATCATTATTTTAAAAAACGGCTTTCACTAAAAGAAATTAAAAACATGTTAAAATGTGGGATGATGAGAGAAAAAAAAGTATATATAAAAAAATTTAATTTTTTTCTTCTATTTTCGATTTGCAAAAATAATTTTTATCATCCCGCATAGGTATTATTAAAATGAACATTTTTCCTTTGTAGAACTAAAATAAAATTAGCCCTATGCCCTCAAAAAGTGATATAGATTTAAAAATTATGTATAATAAATCTGTACAATCTCATACTGTATTTCATCTACCTCTCTTTTTCTAAGCACACCGTCATTCGGCTGTGTCATAGGCGCCCGCTTTGAAAGTAGGATTATTTTAGGGATCCGCTGTCTGTTCAATAAAGCCATAAAACGGATCTTTTTTGTTTCCTGTTGTAATAGTTACATTACATCTATCTATCTGTGGATTCCAGAGTGTATTATATTAGTACAATTTGTACTCGTTGAATTTGTAGTTTTTAATTATTTGTGCATATAGGAATACGCTTGAAGTCTTTGATAAAATATGCATCTTCTTCCACTATTGTTTATAGACCTAATAACTTGTTCACAACCAATTTCAAATCGAGGTACATTTTACCAGAGTGAGTTCTCAAAATGGTTTATACCTTTAAAACTTTTAGATTCAAAATTCACTAAAAAGAGTAAAAACGCCGAAATAGTAAATGGCCCAGGGCGAGTCCGTTTGGTTCAGAGATATCATGCATGATAAAAGCCGAAGATCACATTCATGAGAGGTGATGTATCCGCTGAATTAAAAAATGCTGTTATTTCTTAGTAAAAATTTCAAATGAAGTATTCGTGCGTGAATTCAACGTTCACAGACATATCTTATTTTCCGCGGATGTTATTTTTATGGGTTAAACATTCCGTAACATTTTCTGGAAATACAAAAGGCATTGGCAAAACGCTTGAGTTTGTATCAAACGCATTTCCGCCATTTCCAACGTAGGCCCGCGCTAATACCACTCTTTTTTCAACTGGCCCTTTTTCTATAAAATGTACTACTGTACTCAAATGTAAACAATTGACAAGGTAGAATGCAGGTTTTCACGGCCGTTGTCTAATGAAGTAGTTTCTTCCTGGTCTTGCCGTGGTCGTCGAACTTGACTTGACGTTTCGCTGATCATCCTGTCAGCTTCTTCAGAAGGATTCTAAAGACTGAATTTGTTGTTACACTCCTCGTTATATACGTAGGCCCCCCTTCGCTTCGCTGGTCATCGGTCGCGCTTGGTTCGCTTCGCTGCTCATTCGTCGTGTTTGGTTGACCGTGACTTACTACGGTGCTGGTACTTGGCAATACTATGTTACTAAGTCGATACTCATCCTCTCTGTTAAAGTTGTTCACGTTTTTCATAATTTCCAGTGATTCCCTAATGATTCGCGGATAATAGCGCGTATTCCTGTCTAATATATTGACGTCCTCGTAGTCGATTTTATTGTTCTCGTTATTATGGACATGTTCTGCTATCCGACCTATCCGTGTATCCAAATCTGGTATTTCTCTGGTGTTCTATGATTCTGCACTGGATACTCCGCCCTGTTTGTCCGATGTAGCTCTTACCACATGTGCACTTCAACTGGTAAACACCTTTTGATAACAGTTTGGGGACAGGGTCTTTGACTGAGGGAAGAATCTGCTGTATTTTCTTCACTGTTCGAAACCGTACACCTACTTTCTTTTTGAATAAAATCTTTTTCAGCCTATCTGTGACTTCCGCGACGACCACGGCAGACCCGGAAGAAACTACTTCAATTGACAAGGTATAACCTCAATTTATTTGAAGTATAGGCACTAGGTGTTCTTGTAGCAAATCTGTGGTCAGTACTGGCAACGTCCAGCTGTGAGAACCACAAAAACACATGGTCGCAGTTAAGGAGAGACGACTACCTCGAACCAACGTTGGTTGTTGTCGGATAACCTAACTATAATTAGTGGGAAGTTACCAACGTTGAACCAACGTTGCACTACAACACATATTATAACTAAGACAAATGGAATGTTTCAGACGAGGTTACCATTGCTTAGATGTCGTGTTACAACTTTTAGCTAAAAGTTAGTCAAAAGACGGAAAAATGCTATTTGGGCGACTTTAAAAACTTTTTAAAATTAGTAGGTTCTCAAGTTGGTGCGTGTGTATTTTTTGTGTTACTCGGGAACAACCTTTTTCCTGTGGTGATCGTATTGTAAAAATATTACACTATATCTCTTCAAAAAATTTAAAAATCAGAACCAAGTTTTGTAAAAAAATGATATCAAAAACTACATCCAAATGCATAATTTTCAAAATACTAATCGACATGTCCGATAGTGAAATTCACTGCCGGTAACTGTAACCATTTTTTAAAACCCAGCGTATAAAACAACGGTTAAACCGTACTTAAATACAGAAGCACCTTAACACAGAAATAAATTTGCCCATGCAAAACAAATAAATACAATCAGTCGGCAAACTTTCGTTAAATTCTGTGCCACTTGCAACATATTCCGAAGTTGGAACACGTTTGAAGAAGGCCAATCGTTGTACCGTTACTGGATACACAAGGCATGCTGGCTCTTAATGCCATTCGAGGTTATGTGTTTGTGATAATCTATCGATATTATATGCGGATATAAACGGTTGGTTGTTAAAAATTCAAGTGGAGAAACTTGAGGTGTGAGTGAATTCTGAATAAGAAAGAAACGCGTCGTGACATTGGTAGCCCGTGGAGCTGACAGCTTATTATGAATCAACAAGCACTAGCACCGAGTTTTACCTAGACACAGTTTACACAATAAAATACCGCGAGAAGTTGCACTCGGGCATTGGCGATTGACTTGTTATAAATACCTTAAATAAGTGAGCCCAATTTTCCATAATTACGAAATTAACAGTGATTATTTTAAAGACAACTCAAGACGCACGAAAATATACAAAAATTAAATGGCTAGTATTAGTACTAGCCATTTGGATGAAATATATTTAAATATATCGCATCCAAAGGTTGGATTATCGCAAATACAGCAAAGGGGTTATACATATACAGAGATGGAGACTTTGAACTTAATTTTAGAGACACGCTCCCGGGTGCTGTGATAACCTCACAAAGCAAAAGCAGCTCAACTGAAGACATACATACCGGTAAGACTAGCTAGAAAGGATTGCATAGAAGATAGAGAGTATAATCATCATAACTAGGCTTGAAAGGGCGATCAATCAATTTGTACCGTGCAAGTCAACGGAGGTAAATGGAATATTTCAAATACAATTTGAGCAGAGAATTCACATATTTGCAACATCTCTATGTTAGAATATGTGTCCAGTTTCTGGCGGTATTACACCAAAACTAGGGTAAGATACTTATGCCCAGACCAAATCCTTCCGACCTATCAGTTTAACATTTATTGATGTATTGGAGACGATATTATGAGCATAAACCTACATCGAAACCAATACACCTCTCAACCAGGTAAATCCTATGATTTAACATTACGTGAGCGTACCCAAAGAACAGAAAGGGTTCTAGACGCTCAGTAAACTGTCATAGGAATCATTCTAAATATAGAGGGAGCTTTTAATAGTACCCAACTTGACTCTCTATTCATATTTGTAAAGAGGCGTGGAATCGGGAAAATCAGTAACAAGATGGATAGGCTCGGTACTCAGAACCAGAAAAATTCAAGCAATGCTGGGATTTACATCAGAGGAGGTGTCTGTAACCAGTTGATACTCGCAAATGCAAATCTTTCATACGTCCAGGAGTCACGGTTGTCTAAACGACGTTTCGGCAGAATCACATCTGCCATCTTCAGGTTCTCACTGAAAGCTGCCTACTGCCGCTCCTCGTTGCTCGAACTGAGGAGCAATGATTTACGTTTAAAAGGTTTTCGAATTTGCTATATGGACATAATTTTTTATTTTGTTTTTTGTATAAAATACCAAGAAAAATTTAATGCACGAAATTACGCCCATTATAATTCCGCCTTTTGGAAGTTAATAAATGTATTTAGCTTGCAAAAGGTATTACAAAGGCCATAATTTCATGCATTAGATTCTTTATTGATGTATTTAAAAAATAAAAATATATACCCAGCAATTTGCTTACCTCCTTTTAAGTCATTCATTTCCCTGAAAAATGTTTAGAAAATTGGATAATTATTTTTCTCTAATATTTACAAACATAAAAATTACGTTTCTAAACAGCACAAAAGGTCCAATGGCCTTCCATTGGATATCCACCAGACAAAAAATGGACGTCAAACGGACGTCCAGTAAAGTCCAGAAATGGACATTAATGTCCATTTCTGGTCCATACGTTGACCAGTTTTGGATGTCCATGGCAAACTGTCTCTACTGGACATTCATCGGACGTCCATTGAGTGTTCATTGTTTGTCTGCTAGACATCCATGGGATGTTCATGATTTTAAAGGGGTTAGTCCATTGGAAGTTCATTGAACCTTGTTTTGCTGTTTGGGTCAGGTATTAAAATAAGTATTGACAAAAAAAAATTGTTCGAATTCCAAAATTAGCAGCTCCTATTTGGCACCTCAGGCATTCTTAAAATGAAAGTAATACCAAAAATAATTTCTAACATTGTTGTAAATATGTTATTACTACACAACGATAACTGGCATGTAGTAAAGAATTACCATTATTTATAATGTGATAAATCAAATATATCGTTACCACTGCACCTGTTGAAGATTTAATTTATCTTATAATATTAATCTAGTTGTCAGGCTATTGCCCTGAGGTTCTTGAAATAATTGTATTTATTGCAGGTGGTTCCTAATCACTTTCTACTTGTGTAGCGTTTTGTTGTTAGTGACATAAGAAAAGCCGTTTTTCATTAAATAATTCGTGTACTTTTCATATTTTCATTCCATATTATTACTTCAAAGTATAAAATGACTAAAATATACAAATCATATAGACAAAGAATATTAGTAATCTACAGAGCACAATCTAGTTATATTAAATGTTTTAAATAACCCTATCGCCTTGCTAAAAATAATGTGGTGCCCTACGTAGTACAGATTGAGTAATGCATTTGTATACGCAATAACGTATCTTCTGATTCTACATAAGCAGTATTTTTAATGTGGCCTCAAAATTTAGAAATGCGGCAGAGTACAGAAAATTTAAAATCTTCGTCCAACTTCATCTTGATAATAATACGCAAATAAAAATAATGTATAAAGTCCAAGGTGAGAACCCTTTGTTGCTGAAATATCATCTACATTTTAAACAATTTAACGAATATCGATTTCTAATAAACATTATCTTTTTGTAGGTCATGTATCACATAATTAATTAAACAGAAGTTAATGAACAAACTCATCATAAATAGGTTATTTAGAAAACTGTAGTTTCAACATAAATGTTTTATAAATAAATCATAAAATTGCACATGCAATGGAAATTTATTTTATTATAATGTGGAATATTATACTTTGTAGATGCATTTAAAATGATCCGATTATACAGAGTGATATACTGACGCTGACAAATTTCGATGGGTCAAAAATGATCCTATTTTAAGAAAAAACTTTATGCTGATGAACATAGAGGCCAAATCATCTTAATTAAGCAATTATTGTACTTTAAATTACACAACTTTTTTACAAACAGAAAAGTGCAAAGGTATAATTTCAAAGTTGTTATAACAAATGTTCAGGGCCTGATGAATGAATAGACAAACCAATGTTTAATACGACGCCGACTCATGATACCTATGTTATTTTGTATGCGATTGCTGCATGATGTATTATTTCCAATAACAATTAGCGAAAAATACTGTCAGTTAATAGAGAGTTTTGCCCACTAACTCTATACCTCCGTTATTGCTAAAGTAGAAGGAAGGAGATAATTGCGCTTGTGCACAAATAATGTTCACCTTATTCTAATTGCGTCTCACCTTATTTCGCTGCGTATAGGGGCGTTCGGTTACCCATTTCCTAGTATATTTGATTTTAGTTTTGTGGTAGTTATGTGGTGATCGCACTGGTCACGTAGTTTTGTTCTTGCTAGTGGTTGTTTGATGTTGAGAGTCAAAGTCAAACCTGTTATACTTAGTAGATCTCAAGAAAGGGGGTTGTCAAGGAGGATTTGGTATTAATAAAGCCCGTATCAGCGCATCTTCCACCTCATTCTCCAAATTTACAACTAAATTTAACACACTTTCCACAGCTGCGAAAAATTTAAATTATGCTCACCAGATGGAGCTATTCGCAAGTTGCGGACACCTTGTGTTTGTAATTTGATGACTATAGAAGGCCTGTGAAGTGATGTTGTGCATTTGCCTATGTCACACTGATGAGAGCTAACAAGCTCGAAACTAGTCTGCGGCTGGCGATGCACAGTAGCACTGCACTGGAAATCTGCCTGCTGGGGGCTTATTGCAATCAGATTTTATTTTGCGTTTTCCGATTGATGACGTAGTATGTCGCAAGTTATAGGACATTGTTTTCAATTGATTTGGAAACGCACATTGTGCACCTTAATTGGTGGCAATGAATCGATTTCCTTTCATAGAAAATAGTGTAATAGTGGAACATTGTAGTAGGTATATTTTTACTTTACTACATTTTTATTATTTTTGTAAATTATGTTTATTTGTATTGTTCAAAAACATATATACATACCCAATTTTACAGGTTATAGAAATCAAACTGTTAATTGTCATTTTACACACCAAATCTGTCAAATAGCGTCAACCGTTCGGAGCTCATGCAGAAGCTCTTATACAACCCCCTTAATTTGTTGACTGTATTTGGTCACGTGACATTTAAGGTTAACGTGATTAAGGGCTCATTCAAAATATTGAGAGAAACATAAAAATAGAATACGCTAAAAATGAGACAAAAGCCTTATTAAAACAATTTTTAGGAAAATCAATCCATAAATAAAACATAATTTTTTCTTATTAAAAAAACGAAAAAAAAATTGGACATATAACACCATACCTACACAAAACATAAACTAATACTAAAGAAACAAAAACATAGATTATAATTATAGGTGTTATAACAAGTTAATTTCAATAAGTACCTGCCTAAGTAATTTAAAGGGCAAATTCTATTATCCGCATCCTTTTGTTTGCAAATCGTTTAACTACATTGGTAATTTCAATGTCATCAAATGCAGCTCGGTGAATGTGCATCAAAGCCAATCCATTTAAACGATCTTTAGACATTCTAGATCTACTCCACGTTTTTAATCATCTTAGAGTCAAAAAACTCCTTTCTATACTAGCAACGCTTATAGGTACAAACTATGTGTCAACTATCAGAATTGTCTTTATTTAACTGCTAAATTATTTCACATTGTTTTATGTACCTATTTTTATATCTTAGGAACTCAGTCATGTTTTTCAACACTTAATTATCTATCTC
Organism: Leptura quadrifasciata; assembly: GCA_963675555.1. Taxonomy (NCBI): domain Eukaryota; kingdom Metazoa; phylum Arthropoda; class Insecta; order Coleoptera; family Cerambycidae; genus Leptura; species Leptura quadrifasciata. The sequence goes on along the minus strand of OY776676.1, from coordinate 143,399,358 downwards.
TGTTTATAGCACGTAGCACGTCAGGAAACCAATGGTCGATTTCAAGTCTACAAAAACATTTATTTACATTCATATATTTCAATTTTTATATTTTGTTTACTATGTAAGTACATCTGATTATTTTTCTTACCTTTAACTTTCTAATTAATCTGTTATGTAGTCTATTCTACATGATATGATGTATTTACTGAGTTCTCACAAAACAGTTTGTATACGATTTACTATTTAATACATAGATTATTTAATAGGGCAGTTCGTTCTCAGGTTACATTTTCACTGTCAAGTCAAACTTGGTATAGTAATTATAGAATCCCTTTATCGATTTTGTAATTTTCTTGAGTAAGGAAATCTATCTAAGGAAACCTACAGGTTGTGCGCTTAAGTCGCCCAACAGCAGATGGCGATACTTGTATCATTTTATACATTTTACAGCTTTTCATTTTTATTAGTAAAACTATATTTTTCAAGTTTGTGTATTGGTATTATTTTACAGAAGCTGAGATAAAAAAGTTTACCTTATTAATTAAAATCATCAAGAAATCATTTGCCTGCTGATTTTGAACTGATTCGGACTTACCAAACCTTAATTGTGCGACCACGTTATAAGTGTTTAACTACCAGTTGTTTGACAAATCAGCATATTAAATCATACTAAGCAAGGAATTGAAATATTTTACACAAATTAAATCAGATAATATTACGTTTGCAATTTGCGACAATTTAAAGGCGATTAAATTAATCCAAGCCACGAGGTTGGATAATATTTCATTACCTTTCATAAGGCATTTAAGCCTTGAATTCTACATTAGCCGCCCGAATCAGATATATTCGATCAACTCTACAATTTCACAATTAAATTACATTTCATTTATACGCTGTTTTGCAACTATAAGTTACCAAAGATACTTAGGTTGGATATCCTCAAAGACAATTGGGTCCTGAACGACTGCTATATTTTTAAACATTTTCAACTCGGAAACCTAGGACTTTGGTACTATATCCATTATTATTTTATATATTTAATTTGTATTAAACATAAAATTTCACATAAAAATTATATTCAAATTTCTTATATCTTCATATTCTTCATATTGTAAAAATTTGTTTATTGCTGTAATATATTTTTTTATACATCTAAATTATTATTTAATTTCTCTTACCAACAATTTCAGTCTGGTCTATAGGAGACTGGTTATTTGAGAAAAAGGGACAACTCTATTGATTTTCACTATAGATGGTGCCCAATTAACATCAATTTCTCTTTGTCTCTTTTTCTCGAACTAAACAAAAAGCTGTCATTTATGCTATACATTCGAAAATGGTAAGTTTCACAACTCTTACGAATACCCCGAACTTACGGCTTTTTGCATCGACCCGTCCGCATATGTTGCCTCAATTCTTTCCCAAAAATATATAATAAGGGAAAGGAGGTAACAATACGTGGTGGGAGTTACCCAATAAAACAACTCAATCGGAGAGTCTGGAATGGAAAAGAGAGAAGTAAGTATTTTTTTAATACGTCGAATTCAAGAACGCTTTGTAGTTTCTTAAAAAGGAAGATTATGCGGGGAAACCTTTTATTCAGATGATCAGTATGGTTTACCCAATTAAGGTTATTTTAGGTATTTAGATAAATACCTATGAGTTTAACGTGTTCGTCCTTAGATACATTTTTGTTTGAGGATATTATCAGTCTCTGAGTTTTCTCTTGATTAAGTGTTAGTTCGTTGGAGGTGAACCAATTTTCTGCCTGTAGTTCATTGGCTGTGGCAACACACTGCTGATGGTTAAGCATGTATGATTTGAAGAGCGAGAGAAGCAACCCTCTAATTCCGTACCATTGCACTTTTTTTGTATTAATTTATCGTGCATTGAAGACACAGTCGAAGGCCTTGGAGAGATCCACAGATTAATCGCAGTGTGTTGACCCCTTCAAGATCACCAACTATGTCTCTCACAATTTTTGCAACCGCATGCGGACGATATATAAGTCCACAAGCTTTTCATATAATATTAATGACATTTTGACACTTTTCAGTAGAATTTAATGAATGTCCATAAATAATAGAGGAGCATAGAGGAGTGTGTGTGTGTGGATATGTGTGGGTGTGTGTGTGTATGTGTATATATCAATATATGTGTGTGCATGTCTAAACATATTATAAAGCTATAATTAAATATTATTAAGGATTATTCTCTTTAGCGTATTAAATATATGTAATTATTGACTGTTACCAAAACTATGTCTTTCCCTACACCTTTAGGTAGGTTTATTTATTATTACATTATAAATTAAGTTTATTCCATAATTGATTGTACTTATTGTAATAATGGTGGGAAATAAATGTTTACTTACTTACTAATAGAGGCTGTCAAAAGTTGCGTTATTTTAGCACCCCATTTCAAGCTAAAGCACTAACGAAGGGAGTATTTCAGATTCGATTTCCCTTACGTGGAAATTTTCATACCTCTTTGAAACACTCTGTATATTAAACTAAATATATTCTTGACGTTTTCTAATAAACCATTTCAATATCTTAATATATTTTTTAATGAAAGCAAGTGTGGCAACTTTTAAATTATTATATATAGCTGTAAATGGCAACATTGATAATTGAAATAGATATCGAACAATGCTTTTTAATAAATTATTACCACCGTGTCGCAACATTTTAAATCGTTTGTGTAAAACAGTGGTCTAACATAAAAGTTTCATTTTTAAACGTTACCTAATTCTTATTATGTGCATTAGTTATGTAATCAAAAAACGTGTATGTCAGAGTGATGTCAATCCAGCAATTTTGAGTCTAACCTACGGCTTATAGTCGGGTACAGTTTTACTGGGCAGTCAAAAAACGCAACAAAAACTTTACGAGCTAATTATTAACACCGGTGAACCATTCGGCATGGTCTCATCAAACAAACTGACATACATTAAAAACTTGGAGGCGAGATAGTACAGAGAGTAACGGTATTTTAAAGAGGCCGTAAAGTTTTTGTTGCGTTTTTTGACTGCCCAGTAAAACGGTACCCTACTATAATATATGAACGAACAGAAGTGCTCCAGCAAAAAAAACTGTAGAGCAGGCTTATTATAAAATAAATTTTTCTGGCTATCTAGCAGCCGTTCTGATTTATTCAATATACAGGGTGTCCCACTTAAAACTCGCGGGTCCATTTTCTGAATAACCAAAAGATATATTTGAATTCTGTAAAGGCATTAGTAGATAAGTTCTGGAGCAAAATCCTATGTATTTTCTTGTGGAGGTTCATTTTGCAAAATGTTCGTTCGGGACAATGAGAACTGGTGGATTCGGGGCAATGAGAACGTGAAGAATTCGGGATTCTGGGAAACTACACAAACCTCTGACTAACACCAAAGGATATATACTTAATAAACAATAATAATTAATAATTTAGATTAATGGGATTCGAGGAAATTAGGAACGGTCATTTTAGTTTTATAATGAATAAAGAAGCTTAATAGGCGGGGTTTGGAAATGCGTCTTCTGAGGTTGAAACGCAAGCGTCATATAGTTGAGCTATCGTGATACTCACTCAATAGAAACACTGTTTTATACCACTATACTAGACAGGGTAGCCTTTGCAAAGCAGGTTACATAGGTGTAAGGATACCCTTGCTCATACAGACTTTTAGCTATGTATATCGTAAAATGTTGGTAAATTGTGCATTTAAATATATATAATGAAAATACATGGGATTTTGTTCCAGAACTCTTATAGCTTATCTACTAGCATTCACTAAAATATGTAAATGACTTCACTTTTGAGTGAAAACAGTCTTTCTCCTCATTGAGTTATAGATGGAGTTGAGATGCAGGGAAATTAATCGATCCCAGGAACCTTCAATATAGGTGCATGTGAAAATTTTTAAGAATTTGTTATAATATGAAAAATTTTCGAAAAGATAATGGTTTTCGAAATATTTCAATTTCGATACAAAATTTTTTAATAAAAATATTGCCATAACTTTTTATAAAATTACTTCGTAATTACCAAACCCCTTAGAGGTTATGAATCTTTCAGGTGTATGACTCTTACGTACAGGACGATTTCTTGACTTTTGAACATTTGAAGAAACCGGCTAATATGTGAAGTCGTGTTTTTGTTTCAATACGCTGAGTCATCAAAAGAGTCATTCTAGTTAGCGCGTTTTCAGTGCCCCGCAATGATGCATCTGAATCATTAGCATAAATATTGTTGACATAAATAATACAGATAAGAATCGCCCGTGTAATATTATACAACAGACTGCTTTGATAATGAAAGAGAAACCATAGTTGGGAATGTTGGGATGTGAAATTGAAATACATTAATAGATGATCATTCATTTATTGTCTTGCCCTTGGGGCTAGTTAATATGGTTATCAGTCAAGATTGAACATATCGACGGACATTCAATGGACGCTGGCACTTCCAGTGATATGCTCAGTTGTCATATGACCGTACACTAATACAGTTCAGTAGTAAAAGTGTCCAGCGCACTCCAAACCAAGATTCCACAAAAAAGATATAGTTTTGTAATATGGTGTGTGTCTGAATATATTATATATGTATATGCGTATATCTAGAAGAGAAGTATATAATTGTCTTCGTTGATGATTTAGATAGTGCATTTTTCATATATCAAATCAAATAGTGATGCAATAGTAATTAATTCAAAACATTCGAAATAAGGGCATTTTCTAGTGCAGAAGTTAGTTGTAATGGTGATTTCTTGGATCTATACTTTTTAATTTTAATGTACATGAGAATGTGGTGAGATTTACTTGAAAAATGTTTATAACAAATTTAATAAAATAAACTGTTTCCTTGTTTTACAAATTCTAGATTAGGGCTGATAAGATTGTAATATCTATTACCTCGAGATAATGTGTGTTCTAAACTGATTAAAAATCAATAAAATTAATTTATGCCCTTGAAGTATGTTCAATAAGTATTTTATTGCAAAAGTAAAGACTGTAACTCAAGGTGTCAACCCCAGTCAAAGCAGACAAAAAAATAGTGACAAGTGTATAATAATTCGCATAGAGCTAAATATTGGTACAGGTCTTAGGTACACTATTACAAATAAAATTTATTTAAGGTCAAAGGTCAAAAATATCGGTTTTTTGCATTTCTCTCGTAAACGGTAATTGTTATCATAAAAAGTTGTAGATCACGCAATTATCTACAAAAATTGTTCTTATACTTTTTCCTACGAATCACCATTCCTGAGATATCACCATTTGAAACATAGAAAATACTAGTATGCCCGCCTACACCACCTATACACTACAGGTAATGACGACCCCCTTTATTCCGGAAGGTTCTAGAAAAGCCTTGTCTGGGACGTTCAATATAAGTAAAAATATTGATTTGTGTAACTTATTCATACAAATTATCCGATTCTGAGAATATACACTTAAAAGAAACTCAGTCTCTAATTTCATTTGCACGTATAATCTTGAGCAACATCTGCCTGCTACTCTATTGTTCGAGTGGCGATTATCGTATACCTGCTTTTTTTAAGGATGTAAATGAAATACTTTTAGTGTTGAACGTTCCTTTGCAGTGAATACACGTGCTTATTGCTAATATTTCTTATTACAATTTGTGTCGTTTAATAGTTTTTTTTAAATGTCGTAATTTTGCTTTATTTGCAGTAAACCTTTGACTGAAAGTGAAATTGTGATCGTGTTGTGTTTTTGATCGTAGAATGGAGACTTTGGTTGATTCAAGTGCTGAAAAAATTATGGGTTTCTTGAATACCTGAAAGATAAGATAATCAATACAACAAATACAACTGTCATTGTTGGTGAATATATTGATTTGTTAATACTAATGACTGCACGAAGCTTTTTGAAACCTGAGAAGCTCAACAACAAAACAAAAATAAATTCATCGAAAAGTTTATCTGCTTATCCAAAATGTCCAATAACTGGCTGCGATACTACATCAGCGATTTTCAGAGGAAGTAAAACAACAGTATTTAGAATGTTTGAAAAATACGATTTAATTGATTGCGAAAAAGTATTTAAAAAGACTGACTCTTCTCCATAAGTCATCATCACAAACGGAATTCGCTTTCTTCTTGCTATATATGGAGCTACAAAAAATTTGATTGTATAGACAAATATAGATATTTATGTTTTGTAAAAAATACAGGAACAATAAAAGAGTAGAACTATCCTGTCTTCCTCCAGCATCTGCTACTGCTTATCAACACTTATATCGAGCATACTATCAAGTTCAAGTGTTGCTAGGCAATCAACTGGATCCAGAAGACTGGAGTTGGAAATTAACAGATAATATTTTGGAGCCAATTTAAACTTTACTCCCACCTGCTCCAGAAAACCTTAACACCATTTTTTGCAAGTGCAAAAAGGGTTGTAGTGCAAACTGTGACTGTAAAAAAGTCTGATTATTTTGTCCGCCAGCATGTACCAATTGTCACGGCCACTCCTGCTCCAATGTTGAACCAAATACAACAGATGAGGATTTTTTATGATATCGATGAGGAGAAGTCTTTTTTAGAACAATTTACAGATATCCAGCAAGAAGAAGAAGAAAGCGAAGAAGACATTACTGCTGAAGCAGCATTTGAAGTTTATCAGTCAGACTAAAATTTTCCCGAAATATAATAAAACTAAATCACAATATATCGTAGAGTATGCCTGCCGGGGAAACCACGTTAAAAAAATGCGCCAAGTACACTACCTCACAGGTGGTGCGGGAATTTGTGCATATTATGTAAAATACGATTTCTCAACTTTTGGAATCGCGATATCTCAGGAATGGTGATTCACTGGAAAAAAGTATAAGAACAATTTTTGTAGATATTGCATGATGTACAACTTTTGCCTGACCTACTTTTATGTTACCTATATTATGTGTACCAGAGACGTACCAATATTCAACCGTTTTAAATACTTTTGCGAATTATAGAAAATGTCTACATTGACCTTATTGGCAATTGTACAGGGAGGAGGATCCTTATTTAAGAGATTTAGTTAAAAAACTCACGGAGGTTGACACTTTCAATACAAATAAGGTGAGCAAGATCAAAAACAGTACTATCTAGGGTGTACTAGAAGAACACGCGGGCTAAGTCGTTGAATATTTCAGAGTAATAATATGAAGAAATGTTGGTCGAGTTTTCTTTAATTTTGGAAATTGATAGGCACAAATCTACACTTGATTAGAAAAATACGTGTAAAAGGTCCAAATAATTGAACGGTTGGTATAAGATGTTAGGAGACAAAAGTATGCATCCATTTTCATTCCAAGTAAATGAAATGGAGGAACCTTAACGTACTTAAAATGGGCCATATAACCACTGAAATACAGGACTTTTGAAGTGATCCTGTGGAATATTCAGCCAAATCGACTAATCTTATTTCCTTAGATGTCTTTCTTTGGAAGCAGTTTTAATTGAAAATGTATCACTGAATTATTGAAGCACTCGGAATTTTCTAAATGTTGTAGGCATAGGGATTTGAATACGAAAAGATGAAAAAGTAGTAAAAAGAAAAACGATGTTAAATATAATTAGAGAATACCTATTTTTCAAATATATTCTCACGAATACTTATTAACAGATATCAATATTTTCTTGAAAGATATACAAAATTCCTGAAACATTATAAAAATCTATATATTACAATTGCATTGTTAATTTTTTACCGAGAAAAGTGAATCAGAAATACATTGTGAATTAAACTTTGATCTTATTCGATTATTATCAGCTATTAAATAAATACGTATAAGTAACGTCAGGGCATTTAATTTAATTTAATCAATTTATATCTAAGAAAAAGGTGTATAAAAATAAGGAACAATAGAAATTGTGGTACAAATGTTTTGATATGATATCAACAACAACTTTCTTTGTTTTGAATAATCTCTAATACCTTATCTAAATCATTAATTTTAAAGCTGACTAAATTGAAATTGTAGACTCAAAGGCGTTTGATCTAAATATAAACAATAAAATTATATCTGTTTGTGGAACTTGATGCAACAAAGGGATTTTTTAATACATAGAATTTGCGTATATCTTACATTGTTAGAACAGCGTAGAAAATCTAATTATAATAATAATAATACGATGGTTTTTGAAATTAAAGTCAACTTTCTGAACTGTATACAGTGTATTACAATTATTTGGGTAACTGATAAAAATCATTCATTTTACAAATACTAAATATCATAGTCCAAACAATATATATTTCGGCACAAAATATTTTTTTTTTATCAATTTTATAACGACGTGGTGCTATTTACAAGTAAAATTTATACATAGGTACAGTACATTTAAATTCAAATATTTTTCCTATAATTCAATTGTAGGATATAAAATTATCTTCAAGAGTATTTCTAACCCCCCACAAAGCATATACATATTATTTGCATTTTTTAAAGTAGGCTGTAAATATACAGTAAATTAAAAAAAGCCCTAACAACGATACTCGTCAAGTAAGTCGTTAAGTGTGTACCCAAAATCTAAATCCGTAATTTCATCGTTTTTTTTAACCGTTTCTTGAGAAAAACTAATTATAGTACATGGTGTCTACTGATCAACACTCGAACCCAAGCTATTCATATTCCATGGTCCAATGTACAAATACTAATAGTCCAGTCAAAACAATGTTTAACCTCCTGAAAAATCCAAAAGTTTTGAAACTTCGCATACTTATTTAAGAGTACCTAAGAATGAATATACCAAAAGTCCTTATGAATATGAGGCGAGCTCTAGCGACAATTAGCGAAAATAGGGCACTTTCTTTGATTTTTCGTTAATATCTCGAGAACCGTTGGTCGGAGGCAAAAGTTGATTATATACATAATTAAGGCTTATCAAATTTACTACTAAAATGATTATATACATTTTTCTCGTATTCCCAATGGTTCCCGAGTTATAGGCGCTAAAAGAGAGCGTTTTGTGAAAAACCACGCTCGGGCTGTACAATATGGCATTTCTAATAATATTTGACAATAATAAGTTACTAAATTAAATATAATACTTACAATGCCTACTCCGACGAGCCGCTACTGCTATCGTCCCCCCCCCCCTCCACTACCTTTCCTTCCTTCCACATCTAAACCGGCGCGGAGCTGCAGTTACTTCCAGTCAGGCTTCCCTGCTATCCGCAAACCTCTCTTAACATGCACCGTTACAATGCTTTCACCAAATCTGTATCCAATGCTAAACCCGGCCTTTCTGCTCTGCCGCCCATAGAAGGAGCAGCAAGACAGCATGCTTTTCGAGTGTACCACCAAATTCAATTTTGGCTTGGGAATGAACTTCCTCCTGTACAGTGGGGTTGGAAGGTGGAAAGCGATCGGCTAATCCCTGTGGCAACAGAGGATCCAGCAGCACCCGAATGTCCTTAACCTCATTTGTTGCACATGAACAACTGGTTGTGGGAACAGATGTGGCTGTCGAAAGGCAGGAATAATGTGTACAAGCATTTGTCACAACTGCCATGGCGAATGCTTGAATGGTGTTACTTCCAACCTAGAAGACTTTGATGACCCTGATGATCCCGAATGTCATAAACCTTGAAGAAGCAGATCATTCAGTGCAAATAACAAACACTGAACATTTGGTACATAAAGGTCAAAGCAATGTGCTTGCTGGAACCAGAAGTCAGGTGAGATTGCACATTTGTATTTTTTTTATTATTCATTTACCTTGCAATAGTATACATAAATCGGTTGTCATGTTCATATGTTGTTTTACTGGTCGCTTACTACATTCTTATATTTACTTCTTCTTTTATTTATTTCTTATATACTTTATTTTACTTACAAGTTTTTATTTGTATAATGATTCTCTCACATTTTCATCTCATGCATACTTACCTATTGTTTCAGGCAGCAAGTGTAGAAGCTGGCCAAGATAATCAAATTGCAGGGCCTTCTACCAAGAAGCGATTCAGAGCTGATTGATTTTTCTGTACAAAATTTTCCTTGGAATAACCTCAGGATTTTGTTTGTTCATATATTTCATTGTTTAATATACCTACATCATGTGCCTCATCAATATACATCATAAGTAAGTCTGTATACACACATATTTCCACAAGTAAAACCCCTAATCTCACCACAACAGCATAGTTTTATTGAAAAACGATCAACGGTTTCAAATTTAGTAGAAATTACTCAAGTCATATCGAATACTCTAGATAACCGGGGCCAAGTAGATGTAATATATACAGACTTTTCAAAGGCTTTTGATAAAATAGTACACTCTATATTACTGAATAAATTAGACTATTACGGTTTTAGCAATCCCCTAGTTTCCCTAATGACATCTTACCTTGATGACAGAAAACTTTACGTTAGCTACAATGGCCACAATTCTAATCTATATATAGCAACATCTGGTGTCCCGCAAGGGTCCAATCTGGGTCCTCTGCTATTCATATTATTTATTAACGACTTAACAACACAGATTAAATGTGGAAGCCTCCTTTTCGCGGATGATTTAAAATTGTATGCCGCTGTAAGTAGCGTAAATGACTGCCTTGAATTACAGCTAAATATCGATCTCGTAGAAATCTGGTGCAACCAAAATAAACTATTTATGAACGTATCAAAATATAAGGTTTGTTCTTATACTAGGAAAAGTAATCCTATTTATTACCACTATTCTTTTAACGTTTCTCAACTCACACGTTGTAGTTCGACGCGTGATTTAGGTATTTATTTTGATTGTAAGCTCACCTTCGATGAACATATTATTTTAACTTCCACATCTGCGCTTAAGACTCTAGGTTTTATTATACGTAACTGTCAAACTTTTACAGATATAAAGGCTCTCAAGATGTTATTTGTTTCTCTTGTACGTTCTAAGCTGAAATATGGTGACTTGATATGGTATCCTCACTACAATAATCTTATAAATTTGTTAGAACGTGTGCAAAGGCGCTTCTTGAAATTTTTAGCTTTTAAAGTCGATGGCATATATCCAACGCGTGGTATTGCACATGGTGTATTGACTTCCAGATTTGACATTTAAACTCTGGGCCACAGAAGATTATTATCCAGTCTCACGTTCCTGTACAAACTATTACACAATACTGTGGATGCACCAATCTTACTATCCATGATCAATTTCCACATTCCTAGGCAGAACTTAAGAATTAATCAAACATTCTATTGCAATAATGCCAGAACTAACACGCTAGTAAAATCTCCTATATATGTTATGAGTGATAATTTTAACAAAATAGCACACTTATGTGATATTAATTATTGTTCATTACCTGAATTAGTGAGTGTAGCTAATAATTACTTTTCGTAAGTTAGAAATTTATATATTTGTATGTGTATGTGTGTATAATATATGTATGTATATGTGTGTATATATGTGTGTGTGCATATGTATGTATATATGTGTATATATTTATTTAAGTGTAGTTACGCAGTTATATTTCTCCACTGTTCTCCGTTTTATCTGTGTACTGTACCCTAATTACTATTAATTAGTTAATAAGATCTTAGTTTATAATTTTAATGTTTAGTATGTTTATGTTTTTGCGCTATATTAGCGTTTTGCATTTTTTCTTTATATTGTCCTGTAATTGGATTTTTCTGTTGGGCAATAAATAAATAAATAACATACATCATGTGCTTTTTATACAAAGTTGTGAAGTTTATCTCCTCAATTATCCTTAGTATACAAAAATGTAGGTAAACCATATGTCAAATATTATTAGAAATGCCATATTGTACCGCCTTAGCGTAGTTTTTCACAAAACGCTCTCTTTTAGCGCCTATAACTCGGGAACCATTGGGAATACGAGAAAAATGTATATAACCATTTTTATAGCAAATTTGATAAGCCTTAATTATGTATACAATCAACTTTTGCCTCCGGCCAACGGTTCTGGAAATATTAACGAAAAACCAAAGAAAGTGCCCTATTTTCGCTAATTGCCGCTAGAGCTCGCCTCATATTCATGAGGACTTTCGGTATATTCATTCTTAGGTACATTTAAATAAGTGTGCGAAATTTCAAAACTTTCGTATTTTTCAGTAGGTTGGGTCATTTTTTGAGATTTTTTGACTGGGGTATAAAAGCGTATGTAGGAATATTATCAGACTCCATGGTTTCGCCACATGAAAATAGTATATACATACTTCTAACCGAGACACTTCTTGTATTTCACTGAAAATAGTTATGACGACTAAGGGCCAGATGTACCAACGAAGTTCAATTCCATTTCAAAATCCTTGACTATTATTGTTGCTACAATTGTAACTCTAGATTTTGAACTCAGTACAAAGTTGAACCACGTTGGTACATCTAACTCTAAGTTTTTCTCAATATTTCAAAGTGGAATGAATTTATTTGAAGTTGTTTCGAGTTTCGAGAGTGTCGATCAGTATATAACCAAAATAGAAAAACCAACAGATTAGCAGAAAGTTAAATTGATTTAACATTTTTTTCCAAATTTTTCATCGGACTTTTAGCTCATAATTTAACAGAAAAAAATTTGTCACGCATGTTTAGAACCCAACTAGAATGAATAAATCAGATACCCTGTACATGCAATAATCTACGATTAATGAAATAAATTATATTTGTAAGATGTACTTTATAGTCTGTACTTGGTTAAGAATAAGTAGATGTTTGAATTTCCCCACTGAACAGCTTCTGAGATGCCCGTCCAACTTGAAGTCCTTTAACAACAAATTTTCACAAAAAATGACAGCGATATAGATAATAAAAATTCTACAGACATATCAACAATCTATGAAGTGATTAAGAAACATTTATACGTTTTTTTAACATTTTCTTTCGTATACTTGTCCAATTTTTTTAGAAAATACAAACCACATTTATATAAAAAAATACTTATAGGATATTCTCTATTCACATACTGAGTAACTGAACTTATTTTGTGTTTGAAATATAAATTTTTGGACTAACTTTGTCACCAAGATGTGTATCATGAGATAGGTCTGTAAAAGCAATTTCAAGCTCACTATTCCTAATATATTATGTAATAACAAAATTACTATGATTTCGTAACGAAACAGTTGTTATATTATTACTCCGTTTGCTTTATATGAGCGTACAAAGTTGCTATTATATCCAGATCTATAAAAAAAATGCTGGCCAATCCGAGTCGCTTTCAAATTCATTCTGTGCTGCAGCACGACCAATTAATAGAACAACCGCAAAGATAACGCGTTTTTTCGTTACGATTCAAATACTTATTCGAACGAAAACGAATAATTAAAAATCATAACTGAAATGAAAGTTTTGGTACCATGAATATTTGCGCTCCAAATGATTCTAAGTATTTAAACTGACGATAGTCCAAGAGCTAGCGCACTTGAAAAATGAAACAGTTGCAACTTCACAATTTCTCGCTCGAATGTTTTACCAAAAGGCGCATCCAGACCAAAGCAACTTTGTCGACGTTATTGCCAACAATTCTTCTGAAATGTTTCCAGCAAAATGAAAGATAAGCAACTTCTTTGTCATCGAGTAAATCTTTTACAAAATATACAGTCAGAATTTAATAAATAATTGAATTTTGAACAATCACAGGCGTGCATAAACAACACTGAATTCAAAACGTCCTAAATTGAATGTTGCACCTTGAATAAATTATTGCTTAGAGAATTTGTAATTATGCATTGAAGTTTTTTAGCATTGAGTGGGGAAAATGATATTTCATTAGTTACTCTACTAATGACAATTGTCAAAGTAATTTTAGAAATATTTGACATAATTTCGGCGGCAGAATAGCTTTGGCATGAATGAGCCATAAGAGTAGTAACACCGTGGATGGCACATTAAATTTGACGCATTTAGTGGAATCCCAGAAAATAGAGCTCCTTACTAAGACAGTTTACTTTTATTGTATTATTTATTAATTGAAAAAATTTCTTCCATTTTTTTTTTTCTAAAAACAAGAGATACGCTACATTATTCGTTAAATTAATGAAATATGTATAAGTTAAAGTTTACGAATTTTAAGAGAGGTAACATCCAAAGAAACGATATTGACAAATGCTTAGTACATAGTTTCTTTCGTTGATATTCTAGTGGTATCGACCTGGCACGAAAAAATCCCCGAAACGATAGTGTTTTTCTCGAATTTTTGTGTATGTTATGTAGTTGGACTCCCTCAATCATCTGGTCATGTTTGCGGGTGCGAGGGGGTGGTGGAGGAGGGAAATTTACATGTAAATATATGGGGAAATCGGTTTTTCGCACATACCTCGCTTAGTTTCATTCTGACCTAAAAGTGTATAGGGACAAAATGAAGGGCTTGCAAATGCGCGTAAACTAAACTTTGACCCGTCGAAATCGGCCCAGTGGTTCTCGAGATATTGCGATTTGGAGGTACGGATTTGTATACGGATTTTTTACTGAGGCGAGAACGTACCGAGAGCCGTGTTCGCGTTTTTTCGAGGTAGAAAGCGGCTTAGCGACTTTACCCCCCCGCACCCCGATAGACAGTCAGGACCCAAGTATTGTGTCCAAATTTCAAGCTACTAGGTTAATTATTATTATTATTATTATTATTATTATTTAAATACAGTTAGGCGGCAAAGCCGTTTAAACTGACTCATATACACACGTATAAAATATTAAAATTTGATAATAGTTTACTATCTACCTATCACATACTCAAAAAGAAAATAGAAAAACAAATTATATAACATACTACAAAGCTAAACAAAGAAGGACATAAAATTCAGTATGGTTACAATATAATTTATAATAAGTCATTAAAATTATCGTAGGAATTTTTAAAGGCGTTCAGAGATGGCGAGTTGACAATTCTGCTTGGAAGACTGTTCCATGACGAAAAAACTCTATTGGATAGAAAATGTTGGCGGCAAAGTCTATGAAATTGTTCGTGCACTAATTTAAATTGATGACCGCGGAGTCTTTCGTCTCTGTTTATCACAAAAATGTTAACATCTACCGAATAGTGACCATGTAGGATTTTATAAGTTTCAATTAGATCACCCCGAAGTCTTCTGCGCCACAGCGTCGTAAGTCCAAGAACACTTAGACGATCCTCATACGGCAAGTGTCGGATGGAAGGACAGAGACGAGTAATACGCCTTTGAGTTTGCTCGAGGGCATGAATGTCTTTCGCAAAGTAGGGACTCCACACAGGCACTGCATATTCAAGTTTGGGTCGAATGTAGATTTTATAAATTTTGGTTAGTAATTGCGGTGACATATTTTTAAAGGCGACAGATATCATGTACACTAACGAATTTATCTTCCTAATAACTGTACCTATATGTAGTTCCCATTTTAAATCACTTGACACTAAAACGCCGAGATCCATTTGTTGGTTAACTGGAGAAATGATGTTGTTGTTTACACTGTACTGGCGTCTTGGGTTATTAGAACCGATGTGAAGAACCGTGCATTTGTTTTCATTTAAAGGAAGGCACCAGTCACTGCACCAACTCTGGACTAACCTGATATCTCCTTTTAACAGCGCGTCGTCTACCGATGGATTGGCAAAAAATTTAGTATCGTCAGCGAATAGTGCGGAATTGGATGTCAGCGACCTGGATAGATCAGCAATAAAGATATTAAATAACAGCGGCCCCAAAACTGATCCTTGGGGTACTCCACTTTTCACTGGGAAATTTCTTGAGACCTGATCACTTACTCTAACACAGCAACTTCGATTATCCAGAAAATCCTGCAACCACATCAAAAGACGTCCCCTGACTCCGTAATGCTGCAACTTATAGATTAGTCGCTGGTGGGGAACCAGGTCAAAAGCTTTTTTAAAATCCAGATAAATAACATCGACAGGTTGGTTGTTGTCAAGAGCCTTGGTCCACTGATCAACGCACTGGAGCAAATTCGTGGTAGTTGACCGTCCAGGCAAAAAACCATGCTGGTTGTTCTTTAAAATATTGTTGGCAAGAAAAAACTCGGTTAATTCTTTTGCAATGATTTTTTCCATGCATTTGCCGGGTATTGATGTAAGGCTAATTTGTCTGTAGTTTTTGGCGTCAAATTTGTCCCCTTTTTTATAGATTGGAATCACAATAGCTTCTTTCCACTCATTTGGTAATTTCCCTTCCTCTAAAGAGGTTCTCATTAATTGGGTTAGTGGCGTCGCTAAGGAGTCTGCGCAGTTTCTAATGAGTAAAGGATGAATTCCGTCGGGACCAGGAGATGAATCTATTTTGATATCCTTGAGAGTCTCAGTAACTTCGTCTACAGTGAATTCGATAAACTCGATGGTATTGTTGTTTTTAGTATTTTCGCTAAGCCGTGCCGATATGGGCAGTGGCTCTTCTGCGAAGGAGCTGGCAAATTCATCTGCAAACAAGTTCGCCACCGCTTGGGGCTCAGTTTTTAGGTCAGGGGGGGGTAATTAGGGGAGGAACTGTAAATGAAATTAAAACTGCTGTAACTTTTGTCAAAGTAGGCACATTAGTAAGCAACCACACGTTTGCTGCGCGATTTGCGGAAAAAATTGCGGAAGTTACAGCAGTTTCAAATTCATTTACGTTTTCCCCTCCCCCTCCCCCCCCCAATTAACCTAGCAATTTGAAATTTGGACACAGTACTTGGGTCCTGACTGTCTATCGGGGTTGGGGAATTCGCTAAGTCGCTTTCTACCCCAAAGAAAAACACGAACACGGCTCTTGGTACGTTCCCGCTACGCCGCAGCAAAAATCGGTATACAAATCCGTACCTTCAAATCGCAATATCTCGAGAACCAGTTCAGTTTACGCGCATTTGCGAGCCCTTCATTTTCCCATACCTTTAAGACATGTAAATTTCCCCTCTCCGCCTCCCCCTCGCGCCGCAAACATGGCCAGACGATAGAGGGAGTCCAACTACGTATAATACATACAAAAAAATCGAAAAAAACACTGTCGTTTCGAAATCCAGCTCGACCCCACTATTCTTTGAAGAATGAATCGTAAATTTATGAACTGAATTTTTCAAAAAATGTAAAATTGACTACTATTGATTATAATATACAGGGTGTTCTTTCATTCAGCAACAAACAGCGTTTAAATGAAGCATCGACGGCAAATAGGCAACGACATGGGCCTACGCCTAATTTGTTTAAAACTTGGAACTGCTCGTTATTCTTCTTAGAGAGACTACTTGTAATTTCTACACCCAAAAGTAAATGAAATATGGGCTGGCTCTTGGGCTCTAATAACAACTTTGTAGCTTAGCGAAACCCAAATCAAAAGTACAATTCAATAAAAAAATCTACTTATCCGAAAAGGAACCCTATAACAAACACAATTTTTACATTTATGAGGGCTTAAACAACTATATTTACAAAAATTTGTTACATATATAAGGAATAGAATTTGGTGGTTAACATCAGGATATCTGTTAATAATTTTATTTAAAAAATTCGACACACTTTTATCTCGATGTTCTGTACAATACATATGACGTTAATTTAAGGTGGTGGAAAAACTAATTTTACCCAAACGTGCAAGAGAAACATTTTAGGAAGTTTGAAAAAATATAGTTTTATCTACAAACCTTTTTGTTTTGTATCTAACTGTTAATATATCAGGAGTACATACGACCATTTTCTATAAGCAGTGAGTGTAAAAGTTATACCTAATAATGTCAACTTGGATATCGAAACTTGCGTCTAGTATAACCTTTGGTGTTTTATGACAACTATATTGTTTTTAAAGAAACAAGCGTAAACCCATGTAGAAGGGTTTAAAATACAAATTAGATCAAAGATGTAAATTCACCTTGAAATTCCAGAAATTCGATTTTGGAAATATTTGTCACTGTTTGGTTCGTTTATTTTTCATTTGTGACTAATAGCTCAGTAGCAGAGTCGAAAAAAAGGGCTTTAGATGGAAATAATTCCGGGAATTCTGAAACTTGGTGGATTTATAGATTTCGGGGCAGTGAATAAGAATTCGCAAAATACAAAATGTGACCTCTTCCACTAGCGCCGCCATATTGACAAAATGGTGGCATAAATAATTTTTCCGAAATATCTCCCTTCCGGTGCACTTTCTCGCAATAATAGTTATTACAAAAATGAAAGAATACTCAATTTACAATAAGTTGTCATATGAATTTTTCACCTAAAATCGACAGTTTCGACGCAGCAGCCGAGTAAACTTACGCATATTTTTTTCATTAAATGCATGCGTTCCCTATGACAACACTCATTAAGGACATACCACCAAGTCCAGTGGTGGTATGGCTTGCAGAAGAATGGGGGTGGAAAAGGAGTGAAACAGGTCTCATTCCAAACACAACATTTAAAGATGCTGCTCTGAAAACGCTGCTCAAATGCATATTATGTAATTGCAAGAAAGGATGTCGAGCAGCGTGTAGTTGCAGAAAATCCGGATTAAAATGTTCAACTATTTGCGGATTTTACAACGGACAATCTTGTAAAAGTGTACCGGAGATACTGGACTATTACAACGAGGAGGAAGACATCGATTCACCCATCGAGATGTTTCTGTTGCGCCAGAACACGGAGGAAGTCACTACATTAGAGAATAGCGGCACAGAGCCATCAGGAGTTGACTCCGAATCCTTCAGTACCGCTGAATACGATACCGACCAACCCGGACCATCGACGAGATTAAAAAGAAGGAAAGTGGAATAAGCGAGTTACTATGGATTAGGCCTCCAGAGGATACCACATTAAAAAAAATCGCCGCAAACTCTAGCTCATGATGGTGTGGAATTATTATTTTTTTGAGTATTTTCTTTCATTTTATAACTGTATTGTTGAAAGAGAAGTATATTCCATGGTGCACGCACCCAAAAAATCGTATTCTGCAGACAATTTTGCATATAAACGCAAGTTTTGCCTTGTGAATTTACAATAAAAATTGATAAAACTGGTGAGAACTTAAGTAACAACAAAATCCATATGTTTTCCCTAGTTCAAAGAAATATGCTGAAGTTTACTCGGCTGCTGCGCCGAAACAGTCGACTTTAGGTGAAAGTGCATATAACATAACTTATTGTAAATTGATTCTCTTTCATTTTTGTAATAACTATTATTGCGAAAAGATGCAACGGATGGCAGATATTTCGGAAAAACTTGTTTATGCCGCCTTTTGTCAATATGGCGGCGCTATCGGAAGAGATCACATTTTGCATTTTATGAAGTCTTATTCAGCACCCCGAAATTTATAAATCCATCAAGTTTCAGAATTCCCGGAATTATTTCCATCTAAGAGTACCCTGCTACTGGGATATAACGGTATTATTTTTGTCGTAGAGGAGAGTTGGAAGCTACTGACAATGAGATAGTTTTCGCGAACACTTGAACACTAATTACACTCGAATATTACACTTTCGTTAACCATTAGGAGATAACTAAAATTAGTCTTTAACACCGCTGGCTGCCTTGTTTGTCGTCAGTAAGGCTTCAGTCTAACTAAGCGTAGATATAGTCGGCCCGCGGTGTGTTTTCTGGAGGTGTCTGCAATGCCACCTTACGCTGGTAAATCAAATCAAACTGTGAGGTATTGTTCAAAAATTATTATCAACAAATTATTGCAATTTTTACAACAACCGTTAACTATTATTCCTATGTGGTTATTTCGAAAATAATATTTCCTTACAGTACAAATAGTAAAAGCGATACTTTTGTGACGGTTCTGTAGGTTTGGCGGAGGAACGAAGTGAGTCCGGCAATTACAGACGAGTTACAAAAGTGGCTTTTAGTCTGAATAAGACATGTTATTTTTTCTTCAAAAATTAATTAGCTATAAAAAATAAACCGGAAGTGGAAGGAAAATATTTGATAGGCTGAAAACAAGAACAATTATGTAATATACCCAAAATTCAAAATTTTAACTTCTTAAATAGCAAAGTTACATAGTGTTACATGCCTCCTGTGTCACCTGGTATTACTCGGTATTAAAAAACGTTGACCGGAAGAGGCTGAACCCTTTTCATTTAAAATATTCCTTATGGTCGATAATTTATAGTTTAGTTGGTTGGCCAACAATAAATAATATTGCCTCTTAATTTTAAACGAGAGATAGTTAATATTCATGTCGATTCGAAAGTTTCTAATAAAAAGTAAATAAGTTTGTGTTATTCAATAAATATTAATTAATTTCTTCTGCAAATGAATGTTATTCGATCGTCACAAAAACAAAATTAATTCATTCAGTTTCAAAATATACGAAATGCTAACAGATGAATTATCATTAGATATAATTTTCGCTTCATATCTGATATATTAACACTTTGAACTACAGAAACCAACAAACTAAATCTTTTCTAAAATGTTTATCCTGTACATTCAGAATATATAACTTTTCTCTCTGTTATACAAGGACCTTAAAGTTGTTCGTATACATCATACACAAAAGTAAGGAATAAAATGCACAAATTTTTAACATCGATAAAATAACATGAAAAACCATGCCATTATACCCTAAAAAATAACTGTAATCACAGGCTGGTGAATCCAGCGTAACTTAATGAATGGGATCTTGTAGCACCTCGTGTACCTTTTGATCCAGATCATATTCAGCAGCGTTGCGGACGGGCCCGCAGGAAATCCGAGCCTAGATATGAAATTTATGATCCGAAAATATCATCAAAATTAAGTGATGATCAATAATAGTTTGTACAGTTTCGGAATCAGCTGGACCTAGACGAAAATGTAGCAGAAAAATGGAAAGTTCAAAATAATTCGGTTTCCTCATTTGTTTTACTTCACTCTTTTGTGGTTTTTGACATGAACACGTGTTCAATAAGTGCAATACTAATAGTTGTGGCTCTTCTTTGAGTTATGGAATCGTAGACAAACAGAGAATGTTGCAAATAAATAACACAGCCTCACAAAAACAATGTTGTCTAGGTGACGAAAAAGTAAACAGATTTTGGATATTTTTAACATACTGATTTTAATATTATGCTTAAGTTTTTCGTAGCGGCTCTAGTTTTTGAGATACGATTTGGTAAATTTTGTTAATGATTGAGGAACTAATGGTATATTCAGAGACCAAAATATTATTTTCTTACCTAAAATTAAGATCTGAATAGCTCATTTAAGGTACTGGGTATTTCCTATGATCGTGAAACGAAATTGTCCTATAGTCGGGTGTATATTTGCTGGGTAGTCACAAAACGCAACAGAAACTTTACCACCTCATTAAAATGCCGTTACTCTCTGTACTCTCTCGCCTACAAATTTTCCCGAATCACTTATCTTTATAGGTTTTTAATGTACGTCGGCTTGTTTTATAAGACCATGCCGAATAGTTCACCGGCGTTAATAATTAGCCCGTAAAGTTTTTGTTGCGTTTTGTGACTGCCCAGTAAATATACACCCGACTATACCTGTGTAACCCGCAACCGAGGGAGTTATCAGTTGAAAATTGCTGTTTCCAAAGACTACATTCCACATAAGAATACATGTTGACTACACGGTGCCTACACGAGTCCACAAAGAGAGAAAAAGTGTAAATGGCCCCAAAATGTCGTAATGACGTAATGTCGCCCCGACCACAAAATTTAGAAAGTATAACGAAATAAAATAAAAACCTTTTTACGAATCCACGTTGTTAAGCACTGTACCTCATACGTTGTGTTAAATATGAGGACAAGTTAATTCAGTCTCTAGTCAAGGTATTTCCAAAGTTTTAGCAAAAATAGCCTTTAGCGACAAGGGTGTCCTATCATTCTCTAGCAGTCGATTTTGACGGGAAAATGATGGGTTTTAACGAGATTTACCCTAAACCGGTTCCTCAGTGATTCGGTGCCAAAAAAGTATAGTTACCATGTATTCATATGTGCATGGGACCGCCTTGCCTGAACGTATGAAATTGTAATTGCAAAAGATAATTCAAAGTCGTTGTGATTCAAGCATGTTTAAGCTCCGAGGAGCGACCAAAATTGATATTGAACTGAAAATACGTCAATAGACAGGCAAGCAAAAGCCCAAGAAAAAAATTTATAAACGTTCAACTTTTTACTGAATCTTTTTGTGTAATCGTTAGCTAAAAACTAAACATTGGATGGTAGTTGATACATTATGAGTCGTTCCGTTCCTCACTGTGTGTTGTACACGGGCCAGACTATAGTTATCAATACATTTTTCTTGAACGTTTTGTAAAAACATAATTTTTTAAAAGATTTAATATATATTTTTGAACTTTATATTGCCTTTTTACTTGTGCTCCAAAATTCCTTTTCAGGTTTAAATTTAAGAAAAGTGTTAGTATTTATTGTGTTAAATTTATAGTGTTACGACGTCCAATTGGTACCATCAGTGAAGTAGTTAAGCAAGAACGAACAGTAAGTATAGATTTTGTATTATTCTGAGTCTGAAACAGTCGCTTTGAACCCTTCTTTGTGAACGTTTAATATCCACTTTGGAAAATAAAATAAAAGTCCTTTAAACGCGAAAAGGTGGATCGTTCACAAGAACTACAGTTAAGCTGGGTCCCTTTACTTTCCGGACACCCTGTATATAAGCTTTCAAAAAAACAAATCGATAACTCTAATATTTTTCAAGATATTGAGTGATATATAAACAAAAAACATTCCTAACCTAAAATTCAAAATGATCATCTTTCTTATCAATAAAAAAACTCGGTACCAGCCAAAATAGTCGTAAATAGCCATTTTTATTGCTAATAACATATTTAACAGAAGGTATCGGTTTAATAATAAAAATAAAAAAAAACAGAACATTTCGGACTGAAGTTTTGCACCACTAATAGTAACATTTAAGGTAGCAAAATTCGTGTCGATCTGTTGTGTATTCATAGTGCATGAATTTTACAAAAACATAAATTAGTCTGTAAATAATTTTGTTAAAAAAAGTTTGAGGTGTTTTTCAATTTTGTGGGGCCATCAGATTTTCAACTACGCCACTGATCATATTTCTTCACCTGGACTACTTAGTCTAGGCGTCAGAGGTTGAATATCACCGGATTGATGGAATAATTCCTAAGGGAGTTTTTTTTCTATCGCTTCTTTTTATGTTTAGAAAAAGATTTCTTGAAAATGCCCCCTCCAATTCGATCCCGAACATATTTGTTTAAACAATTGAAGGTAGAAATTTTGACGTTTTTAAAATATCTTTGAAAATATCAATAATAGGACAAAAAATCAAGAATAGAAATTTATTCTCCACTAAATTCTACATAAAAAGGAGCTCTACATTTCTTTCGATTGGTGTAATAGTTTTGAAGATAGAGCCGTGTGAAAGAACGAGTCGCGGGTCACATCAGCGTAAGACAGCAAAAAGTTATAATGTGTAAAAAGAAGTGTCGATAGCAGTGTGGCACGCGAGGGGAGTCGGGCACGCTCCTTCGCACGGTTCTATCTTCAAAACTATTACAACAATCGAAAAAAATGTAGAGCCCTTTTTATGTAGAATTTAGTGGAGAATAAATTTCTATTCTTGATTTGTTGTCCTATTTTTAATATTTTCGAAGATATTTTAAAAAACGCCAAAATCTTCACCTTCAATTGTTTAAACAAATATGTTCCGGACCGAACTGGAGGGGGCATTTTCAATAAATCTCTTTCTAAACATAAAAAGAAGCGATGGAAAAAAGTTCCCTTAGGAATTTTTATAACAAAAAAACCCTGACGCCTGGGGTAACTCTGGAGAACTCACAAACATGCCTGTTATTTTTTTCGGGATAGGACACAGTTTCTATTTCTTCTATGCTTTGACGCCACAAACTTTCAGTCTGAGAGAAATAATTAAATCAAGATAAGAACTATCAGAAAATGGAAAGGAAAATTTGCATTTTTCATCCTTACTTTAGCAATATATCGTGTGACAATAACTCTGTTTAACAGCATAACTAAACAAGGCCGGTCCGTTGTAGAACAGACAAAAAAAAATGGAAAATATTAAATCTAGCGACACCTGTGCTTTGGAACGGAGGTTACTTCTTAAAGCGGGGAGTTCGAACAGCCAACATAATGTTTATCACATGCAATTTAACAATATTGAGAATAAATTATATACAGCGTGTTCAAATTTGGGTAGGCACATCTCTGTATTCCACTGTATTCGTTTGAATTGAAATGAACTATTTTATCGAGGTACTCAACGCTATCTATTTTACTGAATGCCAATGTGCTTTATGTTATTCAAGAAAGTGAACCTCGTAGAGTACGATTTAAAAAACTGAAAAAAACCCAATTCTTCCAAATACAACCGAAATACGGTGGTGTGTCTGCCCAAAGCGGAACACCTTGTATGTTACAGTAAATGTTCATATACAGTTATATGTTAATTTTAATATAATTTACATAATTATTAACATGTGACCTAGGTCCTCATTATTTAAGTTTCAAGTAAAAAAGCAATTATCAATTCCAATAAAGCATTTTTTCACACAGAGCGTCCCAGTACAACTTCTCTCCTACTCGTTGTACAGGCCCGCACGCTAAACCGTGTCGCTTGTTTGAGGCGCCCTGTACATATCGTATAATTTACATCTGGATATGATTTTCAGTGACACTATACTTGTATGTGTGCGTGGTATCTACACGGTCCTTTCACTTCATTTACACTATTTGTATCTATTTTTACTCAGCTACTCCTCTGGCTATTTTTTATTATTATTATTTTTTATTTTCGCACCATGCTGTATTTGATAATATTATAAATATTCTGATATAATTTATTTTTTACAATTTCGTATTTTTTAGTTAGCGTTTAAATATTTTGAGGTACATTTCATTTGTTTATCGAGTAATAAAACCCATCCGGATCAGTTTGGGATATAGTCTTAAGTATATTTTATATTCTACAGGGGCAAAATGTACAAGAAAATATTCATAGCGTTTTATATTTAATTAAAACTGTCTTTTGTTATATCGTCATGTAACACTATCTATTTAATATTAAGCATTTTTACCCTTTTCAAAAAGCAGGCTTTGGGTGTCCTTCTCTCACTGAAAAACACAAAGAAGAATTAGTTGAATCTCTAAAGGTTAAGCGAACTAATGATAATATATAAATACACCGATAAGGTTGATCTGCCGTCCGAAGGAAAAAGGCGGCAAGTGACATTTTTGGCGATTTTGAGTTTCTTTACATTTATGTGTTAAGGTGTCCGCTATCAAAAAAAAATCAAAAAAAAATTATTTTAGTCATAAAAAAGAAAAATAAAATAGCGGCAAATACGCTACGTCACTACGAAAGTAAAAGGCGGCATTCGGTAATATCTAAGTAAGAAAGCCGCATTTTTATAAATACATGTTTTACTTGTACATTTACGGATGGATACATCAATATTTTTGAAATTGAAGAGCGGCAAAACATCACTACTACTTTTTAACTAAATAATATCATAATATCGCTTACGTCATAAAAGTTTAAGCTAAAAGGTGGTAAAGTTATATACAACTTAATATCTTCAATTGGATTATCTGCTACGTTATATAAATTTAAGTTAAAAAGCGCCTAGGTGTTAAAAAGGCGGGTAATTTTTGTAACGGTTTTTAATAAAGTTGTTGCTGCGCAAACTTTGCCACTCGAGAGCCAGATTTACCATTTCATTCTGATAAACTTCAAATTTAAAGTGGTTTTGAACAGTGTTTTTAGAATTTTCATGTAATAATAGACAAATAATAAATATTAGATATAAAATAGAATATAATTATGTTGAAATATATTAACATTGACCTAAATTATTACAAGGTACACTATACAGGGTGTCTCACCGGGAACTGAATCGATCGATATAGAGAAGAGTACGCATCAGAAAATTTTGAATATTTAGATAATTACTAATGTCGGTGTGGCCAATCCAACTAAAATAACTACAAGCCTCTGGCACTTCCGCTTATACCGGAAGTCGATACCAACTTGCTTATTTCAAATCGAACATCCTATATATTTTAGGGTTTTCGAAAAGAGCATAAAATGTGAGTCGAAAATATGTAGCATATCCTATACCTAAACTTAGCCGTTTCAGAGATATTTGACATTTTATGGAAAATTTGACAGGTGGAACGGTTTGCAAGAACCGTTATAACTTTCTTCGTGTAAAAGATCCTCATTTGCTTCTTGTCACGTAAAAAGAACACAAGGAGAACTACGTTCTACAACTGAAATAAATTCAATAACATTATACCAAGTGTTCCGATTTTCGCGTTATTTTTGTCAACTTCAAACCGCGAAAACTTGTTTCGGTCAAATGGAACACCCTATATTTTTTTACGTCAAGTTGTGTAAAATTTAATTCCCTTTTTTCTGATTGTAGCATTGTGGGGGTTAAAGTTACAACTTTTTGAAATATTTGCGATTTTATTAGAAATTCATGAATTGTTGTAATCATTTCATCAAAATAGCCATGATTAGAAACAATCAGTCATAATCTTATGTCAAAAAATGCCAGCACGTTTAAATTACACCCACGAAGACTTCTCAAATTCGTTTATTATTTATGGAGAATGTGATAAAGTAATATCAAGAACTTGCAGCACATTTGCTACTCAATATCCAGAAAAACAGAAACCGTCACCAAACACTGTAAAACGCATACTTGAAAATTTTAAAAATTATGGCTCTGTCAAGGCAAAAATGCAAAGAGGAAAGCCTATTGTTGATGACGAAAACATTGAAATAGTCATTCTGGGATATTTTCATGCATTTCCAATGATGTCATTAAGACAAGCTGCCCTAGAATCGGGACTATGCAAGGATTCAATTCACAGAATCTCATTAAAACATTAGTTTCACCCGTTTTCATTCCATATGGTTCAAGGATTAAAAGAAACAGATTTCCTAAGAAGACAGAATTTTTGTGAGTTTATTCTAATAAGGTCTGAGGGTCACGATTTTTATTTGGGAAATATTATATGGAGAGATGAAACAAATGGACTTTTTAATAGACACAATTCGCATTATTGAAGTGACTCAAATCCTCATATGTTGAGAGAGCGAAACTTTCAGGAAAGTTGGCAGTTCAATGTTTACTGTGGCATAAGAAACGATAGAGTGGTGGCATTACAATTTTATCAGGAAAATTTAAACGGTAAATTAAATTTTCTCTTCTGCTAATATGTACAGGTAAATTTTTGTTTTTTTTTTAGGTGGAAGATATCTGAATATCTTACAAAATTTGAATAATAACTATTTACGAAATTTACCTTTCGCCGAACATAGAAATATTTTTTATCAGCACGACGGTGCTCCCCCACATAACACATATATAATTAATGATTATTTACAAGAAACTTTTTATGATCAATGGATTGCCAATAATGGACCTTTCTTATGGCCTCCTCGCTCGCCCGATTTATAAGTTCTGGATTATTTCATTTAGGGAATTATTAAAAATAAAGTTTATGAGAGCCTATTAACAACCATTGAAGATTGTATGCAAAGAGTAAGAAATGCATTTCAAAACATATCACAGGATTCAATTAGAAGAGCTACCCATGAGGAACTAATCCGAAGGTGCGAAAAATGTGTCGAGGTTCGAGGGCGGAATTTTGAGCAATTATTAAATTAAAATGAAATCATATTTTAAATTGATCTTATCTCTGCAATTTTAGTTCATGCCATATCTTCAATTCGATTAATACGCATGTTACAGTGTTAGTGTTATTTTGCGTTTTTGTGGATATCGAGTAGCTAGTAGCAAATGTGCTGCAAGTTCTTGATATTACTTTATCACATTCTCCATAGATAATAAACAAATTTTCGTTGGTATAATTTAAACGTGCTGGCATTTTTTGACATAAGATAATGACTGATTGTTTTTAATCGTGGGTATTTTGATGAAATGATTACAATTCATGAATTTCCAATAAAATCGCAAATATTTCAAAAAGTTGTGACTTTAACCCCCACAATGCAGTGAAAAGGGAATTCAATTTTACACAACTTGACGTAAAAAAATACAGGGTGTTCCATTTGACCTAAACAAGTTTTCGCGGTTTGAAG
This sequence comes from Leptura quadrifasciata, assembly GCA_963675555.1. Lineage (NCBI taxonomy): Eukaryota > Metazoa > Arthropoda > Insecta > Coleoptera > Cerambycidae > Leptura > Leptura quadrifasciata. Next base: position 143,371,432 of record OY776676.1, on the reverse strand, counting down.
TTGACAAAATGTAACGCGAAAAACGGAACACTGATATGATATTATTGAATTTATTTATTTCAATTGTAGAACGTAGTTATCCTTGTGTTCTTTTTATGTGACAAGAAGCAAATGAGGATCTTTTACACGAAGAAAGTTATAACGGTTCTTGCAAACTGTTGCAACTGTCAAGTTTTCTATAAAATGTCAAATATCTCTGAAACGGCTAGGTTTAGGAATAGGATATGCTACATATTTTCAACTCAGAATTTTATGCTCTTTTCGAAAACCCTAAAATATATAGGATGTTCCATTTGAAATAAGCAAGTTGGTATCGGCTTCCGGTATAAGCGGAAGTGCCAGTTGCTTGTAATTATTTTAGTTGGATTGGCCACACCGACATTAGTAACTATCTAAATTTTCAAAATTTTCTGATGCGTACTTTTCTCTATATAGATAGATTCAGTTCCCGGTGAGGCACCCTGTATATTTGCATGTATTATGAAAAATTATATCAATTTTCAAAATTATAAAGACTAAAAATTAGGATATTACAAATATTGCTAAGGTAGGTAATGTTTTTTTTATTTCAGAAAATATCCTAGCGGGCTAAAAGAATGGTTTCCCAGGCAATAAAAAACAGTAACCTGAATGAAAAAATATCTACAGAAAATGGTATTATTATGCTGGATATACTAGTAAAAATATTATAATTAACTGAGAATCACAACTAGTTATAGTTAAAAATTTTAGAACATTAGAAAGTAATTTCTCAATTTCAGAATCAGTCACCGTATGTATCCAAATCTAACGCTTATGATGAGCCTTCGTTGTTTATACAGACTATACTCACAGTCTTGTGAGTGGATAAAAGGGAATTCTTTGTCATTTACCCAAAACTTAATGGCAAAATAAAAATTATCAATATAAGTATAAAATAACGTTCTACAGAAAAATTACATCGAGGGTGAATTTAAATATCACAATCACACGCCAAACTTCACAGATTTATCCAAAAACTATGACAACTAGACAACGTTCTTAGTAATTAATATCTTTTAATATTGTTAAATTTGAACTTTTTACTCTTACGTAGTTTTCGGATTCTTTAATTTTATAAACATCCTGTACATGAAATGTGAACTTACTTCAGCAAACTTAATTTGAACAAAAGTAAAACTTTGTATCAAGAATAAATTTTTCATGTAAAATGATAAATAAAAAAGATTTCCCTCTTCCACCTCATAACTAAGTGTGTGTATGTCGTATGTTTGTTTCTCTAACTGTTAAAGATATAAACATAAAATTTGGCATATATTTCGAGATCTATACAAGCCACACATAGACCTGTAATTGGTTTTAAAAAATATATTTATTTTTGAAATTTGAAAAATTTCACAAAAAAGCATCAAGAAATTCAGCATTATTGGTTTTTAAGATGACAAAAATGTATTTTGATTTTTAATATATAATATTCTAGTATTTATTATCGCTACCGTTTTATCTTGTATTATTTTTTTCTAAACATTAAATCTTTTATACTATATGGTAGTTGTTTCATTTCAAGTACTAATAATTTTGTTAACGAGAACTTAATAAAAAAACAAATTTTAAATAGATTAATTTTGATAATTTTACATTTCTAATTTATTGTGTTTGTGTTATTTTTTTGATAGAATATTATTATAAATGAGAAATATTGCTATAATATAAATACATCGACATAATGGAAACCATGCATTCTCACATATATTAATAAAAATAATATTAGATAGGTGATTTTGCAAAATAAATCTATGTACAATATATGATTATAATACTTCTTAACCAAAATATCAAAATCAACAATCAGGATATTTACAAATAAATAGTAAACAATCATTTTTTTAAATTAATATGTACATTAAAGGTTTTCCAGAAAATTTGAATGAAGAAAGCGGCATGTCAATGGAATTAGGTTGGTTGCCGACTTTTATCTTAAAGTTATGATCGTATTTCAATTAAGAGTATGAAGCAAAATAGAATTAACCTACATATTTTTTACAAAAAATGTATTAATAATGTTAACTTATGTCTAAATAACTAAAAATATTTTTTTAAATCATATCGTTCCAAAAAAATTTGTTTAAACTTGTTAATGCGGGACAAAATAAAATAATTTTTGGCTTTTTTCTCGTAACTATGGTTTTGTTACTTGTCGCCTTTTTCCTTCGGACGGCAGTGGTGTACTAAGCGATAATGAACGATTTAAAAAAGTGCACTTGGGAGATGTAACTAAGTGTAGTATAGACATATACTTTTTAGTTTGATATAATATTTAAGTGGTATTATATCTTTATTTAACAAGCAAACTCATGTAAAACAAAACACTAATTAATACCAAGTGGTGCAATATCACCGATTCTAGCATTCCACAAGGATCGAGCATAAAGGAAGGTAATTTCCAATAATAAGATTTAACGTTTTAACGTTCAATAGATCAGACTAATTCAAAATAAATAAATTATGTAAAGGAAAAACTTAGAGGATTAAAGAAACTTATATTTATTCTTTCAAAAATCGACGAGTTTACTTGAGAATCGCGAGCAAAATTGTTTTAGAGGGAGTGGGGAGAACAGGGAAATGCTCCTTCTCAAATATCTCAAAAAGCCTTATATTTCTGACTAGATAAATAAACACCGTTTCAAAAAAGAAAGTTTTTTCTTAAAATCCATTAAAAAAATTTGAGGTCTTCATCATAACTCCAGAAATCTTAGTCAACGTTCATTAAAAACGGAAGGGACGGTCCCAAATTTAACACGTATATCAAAAATTTTTAAAAAGCTAAAGCTGAAAAGCTTATTTTTTGAGATATTTGCAAAAAAATGCAATTAGTGAACAAAGTATTTCGAACCACCTGGTATATACTTACTCCTAAATATTTATTCTATTCGGGTAATGATGCGTATTTAATGAAATGAATGGAAATTTGGAGATGATAAATAAGTAATCTAATTACTACATAAGCAGATATAAATTCAAACATACAGGGTGTTCCAATAATGGTTCAAAGTCCAATATCAGCCTTATTAGAAGACTTTAGAAAATTATTTTTTTAGAAGTGGTATAGTTCAAAAGGCGCACATTTTAAAAATATTTTGAAATATACAGGACGACTCGCTACAGCGGAGCATCTTCGAGGTCTTTTTTTTAATGGAACACCCTATATATTTTTACATTTATGAATTCAGCATTAAATTACCTGTTCAACGACTTCCGGATTTTTAGTTTTTGACATGGTGTACTTTATACTAATGCTAGTTTAAGACATTTCAAAGTGAATTTTCTCAATTTTCTCAAATGGAATATGTATATTAATGTATTTTTGAATTGGCACGTTAATTCTCTACGATTTTTGTGTATAATATCCCATACCTTAAATCGATATTTCCACAGACATTTTTACTTTTTTCATAAAAAACCGTTAAATTGTGATACTTTTCATTTCAACTGATCTAGTAGACATGATTTTGACTTAAAGTGAGAATAATTGAAAGGAGTATTAAATTTTTGTCTGGGTGCGTCTTGGTTGCTTCAGTAGCATTTTTTCAGTTTAATTAAGTCACATTTGAGTCTAAATTAAAAATGTATAAATAATCATTTCATTTTACAAAAAAAGTTGCCATAAATAATAATAGGAACAGAAAATACGGTAATACAAAAATTGGCAGTATTTTAAAATCATCACTGAATAAGCAATTTTATAGATAAGGTAATTTTATAAGTGCTAGTGAAGTGGGGTACCGTCATAGGTTTAAGCGCTGAGACCACAACAACACACGACAGGCCATCCCCGCCCTTCAGTTTAACGGACAAATCTACGTGACAGACAGTCAGAAAGCCAACCACTTAGCTGACACATACCAAGAAATACTTAATAATGCCGTTCCCAATACACTAGAATAAGATCGCATAATACAAGCAACAAATGAAATTACGTCACGCGGCAACCAAATTACTCGACTGGAATTTTTGGAAAATATGACAAAACTCTCTGAGATTGTGCAACTTATTAAATCGCTTCCCAATAACAAAGTCCCTGGTAAAAACGGTATTGAAAATAAATTAATAAAAAATCTGCCAAGAAAAGGTGTTCTTCAATTTGTATACGTCATCAACGCAATCCTGCAGCATTTTCCCTCTGCGTGAAAAAGCGCAGTTGTGGTCCCCATACCCAAGCTGGGTAAAAATCATAAATTAGCCATTAATTATAGACCAATAAGTCTACTCTCAACAATTTCTAAAGAGGTAGAAAAAAATATTCTTAATAAGCTAAATAGAGCACAGGACGCACTAGGAATTGTTGACAATCACCAGTTTGGATTCAAAAAGGGGCATAACACTACGCAGCAGGTAGTTAGGATTATAAATGACATCAAGTTACAGTACAACCAAAACAAAAACACTACCGCTTCTAGACATCGAAAAAGCTTTTGATACCGACTTATACACAAACTACACACCTACAATTTCCCATTACATTTAATAATCCTCATTCACTCTTACTTAAGCAACAGAATACTGCAGGTCAAAATTAATAACACACTCTCTCCATTAAAAAAACATTCACGTAGGTGTATCACAAGGATCGGTTCTAGGACCAAAATTATTTAATCTATATGTCTTTGACTTCCCTTAGTTTCCGAATACTAAGGTGGCGATGTATGCAGACGATACGGCCATATATAGTCATAGCCATAGTGCACAAATACAGCAAATATGCTGTTAAAGGCACATATGGCCAAAGCGATGTCATACTATGACCAATGGAAAAAAAAATTAAATGAAAGTAAGTCAGAGGCAATAGTATTTACCAAAAAGTTTAAAAATAACAATATTTTGACACCAATCTCGATAAATGGACATCAAATTCAGACGAAGATAGAGGTTAAATATTTAGTAGTACGCTTAGACAAAGGACTAACTTTTAACAAACATATACGAATGACTATTTGCAAGGCCTATGCTTTGACTAAAAATGTATATCCTCTTTTGGCAAAGAATAGTAGACTCAACAGGACTAACACGAGACTAATTTATACAGCAATTATAAAGCCGACCCTGGTATATGTTGCTCCTGCGTGGTGCTCTGCATCCGCGACAACAATACACAAATTACAAATACATCAAAACAAAATTCTTCGTCTTATCACAGCATTAGATAGATACACATCTATACGGCATTTGCACGAAATTACCGAAATGGAGCCACTAGCGCAATACATTGAAAACATATCCCAAAAATTTTATGAAACTCAACTCTCGAACAATCCATTTACACGCAACATTACACAAGTAAGAGAGCATAATGTACATTAAACACAAACTTCCATACCAAACGTTAGCAATTTTCCGACAACCCATTTAGACATTAACAAAAATTCCAAACAATATTTTCTCTTCGTTCGTTCTTCTTTCTACAAATTCTCATTATATATTAATTTATAAACGTATATTCCAAATTCAAAACAAAAAATCATAGCTATTGAATCCGTATATGACCGCCAAATCTTCGAACTGTTTTAAGCGGGTTTTTGTATTTAAATTATTTTTCCCGTTAATTAGTCACAAAAATTATTTTTCATAGTTTACATAATCTAATTTTAAATATTAAAATTTTTTATTCATTATTTTAAGCTTTCATATCAGTTCAGGCATCATGGCAAACCATGATAAAAAAGTCAACCAGGCCTAGTTTACCACAAAAAACTACATCCAAGGTCACAAAAATCAGGAAAAATTCACGAACATTCTATAATTCACAAGTAACGTAAAATCACCGAAAACACACTCACAACATTCATTCCAGTAATTTTATAAAAGAAATTTCACGAGAAATACTCCTTAAAAATACAGCAGCCTCAGAATCATCAAATAGAATAAAACCACTATCCGTACCCAAAGCCGCAATAGTTCATTTCGTTTCATTAACTTTTTACACCACTTTTACGTTTAGAATCTCTTTACTTTTTGACAACCCCTCGTATACTTCAACTAATCGAAAAACTCACCATTCAATTCCACTTCATTCAATTCTTGCATCCATTTCAATTTTTAATCGTATTACTTTTTGACAACCCCCTGTATACACCAACCTGGTTAAAAAGAGTTAGTTTTAAGACCTCGCCTTAAGTGGCCCCACTAGTATTAAAAAACATTTCGCCTTAAGTGGTCCCCTTTTATTTTTTAACTATAACAAAACACTTCGCCTTAAGTGGCCCCCTTTTCTTATTTATTTTCCCTTCGCCTACGAGGCTCAATCACCATAGTGAATTTTTCCCAAATTAATTATTTTTCAACATTTTTCAAATATATTTTAAAAGCAACTTAAGACAGAATTTCTGTTGTCGATTAGTTTCAACTTCAAAAAGAAACTTGTAAAAATAAAATAAATTCTTCTCAACTCTGTTCAAGATCCTTTAATAAATAATTTCGTATTTCCTTTAAACCATAGTGTTATTTCTTTCAAGAATAAGAATATACAGGGTGTAGCCGTTGACCCTGCAATAGCTGTAAAAATCAAATCAGTGCTAATTAAAACCAAGAGATAAAAAATAGTGCAAATTACAATATACAGGATATAGCAATTGACCCGATCAAGCACTTCCAGAAATTAAACCCTGCGACCTTACAAATCGAAAAATAAGTGCACGAACGCCCTCTGGGGTCTCAGCTCTAAACCCCCACCGTTCCAGATTTTTTATTTAACAAACAGAGGGTCGTTTCCGTGTTCAATCTCATTTCGCCGTCCTGGTTGAGTGGAAGAGTAGCTGTAGCTAAACTCCGCCAGGACGTAAATATAAGCAAGGCATTAAAATAAAAAAATAAAATAAAATAAAAATATAAAATATAGGAATTATAATATTTCAACCTATCTGCAAGTACCATATAATTCAGCACTCGTAAGGGGGAATAGATGTTTTGGTTTCATTTGTTGAGTCCTTATTTATATAAGGCACTTGCAGATAGGTTGGAATATTATAATTCCTATATTTTATTATAATTCCTATAATAATATATAAAAATTAAAAGTCATTTTGAACCTAATTTAATGAAATAAATAATACCTAGTGTTTATAGAATCCCTGTACGTCTACGCATTTCTGTAGACGATTTTCTAATGATCTATCGAAATTTCTTAAAATATCTATAGCAATTTCCTGAAAAACTTGCCTTATTATTTCTTTCATATTTTCTTTTGTACTTATAGGAGCTTTGCACACTTGCTCCTTAACACAGCCCCACAAAAAGAAGTCTATTTTGGTCAAATCAGGGTTTCTGGCAGGCCAACTGTGGGGCCCTCTTCTCCCTATTCAACCATTTGGAAAAGCATCGTTTAAACGTTCATGAATAGCTGCAGTGTGGTGCACAGATTCTCCATCATAGAGGTACCACATTCTCTCCCTAATATCCCTGGGGACATCCTCCAGTAATTCTTCCAAGCTGTCTTGCAAAAATTCCAAGTAAATTTGAACATTCACACGTCCATAAAAAAATGTGGTTTTATCACATAATCCCCAACAATTCCTTCCCAAATATTCAGCGACCAACTTGTTTGGCTATTTGTTGGTGATATGTAAGGGTTGGTTGTGTCGCAATAATGAAAATTATGACGGTTAACATGTCAATTTTTATGAAACGTTGCTTCATTGGCAAACAAAACAAAGTCAAAAAAATTTCTTTGTTGTCCTATTTTTTGCTTTGCCCATTAACAAAACTGTATTCGATTTTCATAATCCCTATCAATCCGTTCCAAATTAGTTGAACGTGGCAGGGATGAAAGTTTTCGTGTAGGATTCGATGGACTGTAGATCGGCTTATATCGTTTTCTCTTGCCAATTCTCTTACACTACGACGAGGATGTTGAATCACTCTCAAAGGTATGACTTCATTTACTACATTTTTTTAAGTTCCTTTTTCTAGTGGCGGCTCGTGGTTAATTTTATAGGGAGGCACGCATTTGACATTGTGAAATAGTATATTAAAATTAACTACCAGAGAACCATTTACCATATTCTTTGTTCTCAAAATCGTGTGCTGCATAAAAAATAAACCAAAAATTGAAAAGGTGTCCTCGCTACAAATACATACACACACAAACAAAAACGTTTTATTTATACATAAAATCCATTCTACGTTCCTACTAGCTACGAAATGTGTCAAAGTCAGAAATTAACTGAATCATATTTTTTCAATTGATAACATCGAAAGTGCATTAAACCTTTCTTGGCCCATAGTGTTCCTTAGAAAACATTTTATTCTTTTTAACGTAGAAAAACCTCTTTCACATTCGCACGTCGTCGTAGTTAAAATTTTGTACGTCTCAGATAAGCCTTCCTCCAAATTATTTTTACTAAGAAGGTACAACACCATCATTGCAACACATATCATCCCTACCACAAATAACTTTCAATTCAGTTTTTAATTTCTCTTTGTCTATTAAAGCATTATAAGTAACGAAACACAACAGTTCATTCCCCTCAGAACACCCTCACATCCACAAAAACTGATCATATCTATTTTCTTTTATAAAATATCTGTTAAATTGTCTCATTTTGGCGACAGTATTTTCTTTTATATTTAAGTCCGGTATAGGGTATTTATTAACTTTATCCTCGTAGCTCAGCGGTCTGTTACTTAAAATATAAGACACTGAATTCATTTTTAAATGTCTTATGTATGCCTAGACGAAACGAAATAAACAAATAACAAAACACAGAACTCGCGATTCAAGTAACAGCAGGCAAACATAAATATCAGCTGCTTAAGCATGTTAAAGTATATACGACCGGAATTGAAACCGTATAAAAACTAAAAGCCGGCAAAAACAGTCGGTATCTCTTTATTGTACATGGGCGGAGGTAAATAGAAATGATTGTCATAATAAAATGTTAAAATTGTATTCATTTTTATTATTTTTTGTTTATTAGGTTCATTTCGCCAATAACATATTTTTGAGGTATTATATCAGTTTTAGATATAAAGTCTAAATATTTAAATTTATTGGTTTTAGTTTTAAAGTTAACTCATATTATATTGAAATATGTTATTGCTCAGCAATGACCAACGAGAAGGTATGAACATGTCTTGCCAAGAGGGGATAGGACAGGTTACATTAACGAGGGGCAACGATTTTAGTCAAAAATAAAATAAAAATTTAAGTTTCTTCTAAAATAAAAACGTAAGTTTCTTGAACAAAGCAAAGAATTATTATATGAAAACAAAAATAAATATTTGTATACTTATATAAAACATAAATAAAAACAAAATTAAAATATTTCTCTAGAATGAAGTAACTTAATTTAAAATTTCTTGTCAACTAAATAAAATATCCACGAAATGTAACAATAAAAAAGGGAATGAAAAAAATTAAGAAAAGTTAAATGTTAATTGACGCGTCCGAATCTTCATTTTCTGAGGAGAAATCATTATCCAGTTGAATTAAAATCGGCGCACTAGGGGGTAGCGTTGGATATCGATTTTCTTCTCCAATTACATGCCTAACGCAATTTTTCTATAAATCAGTATTATTGTCAATGTCATTTATTACTTTTCTTATATGATCAACTACTATCGCGCTTAACGTTGAAGAGTTATTACATTTTCGTAAACGTACTTTTAGTGTTCCCCAAACCATCTCGATAGGATTAAATATGCAATAGTATGGAGGTAACCGCAAAAGTGTATGACCGTGTATATTGGATAAATTATCAATAACATATTCCTTTTTGAAATTCTGTTCTTTTATTCTTTTCAGTAATTCGCGTTTTATTGGAACTTTTACGGGAATTTCCATTTTTTTTTTCTCATGAATTTTAAAATGTCTTCCTTTTTTGTGCTGTTATTTGGTATTTTATTTAATATACGCGAGTGATAAGAAGCATTATCTATTACAATTACCGAATTTGGCGGAATATTTGGTAGAAGCTGTTGAGAAAACCATTTTTCGAATAAATCGGCTGTCATGTCTTCGTGATAGTCTGCAGAAGACTGCGATATTTTTTGGTCGACAATATACTATATGCCTGTTTAGTTTACGATATTCTCTAATTTTTTCCAAATAATCTACTCGAAGTGAAACTATACGTCGCGATTCCGTAATTACCATACGACTGTCAAGTTTTTTATGTTTAAAACCGCATTACATCTCCAGTGGCATCATCAATATTTTTTAATTTCGTATTTTTCCGTTTCCTCTTTGCGCTGTGATCTATAACATCGCCTTCTTGAATTACGCGATAAATTGTTGATTTTGATATTTTAGTTAATTCGTTAATACGTCGTATTATTTCTTTCTCACATTGTTCAGGATTTTCGCTTTTCAAACATTCATGTATATTTAAAATAATACGTTGACTTTGTACGTGTAAATCTTGGCTTTTAAACTCTAAATTTATTTCGGCTTTTTCGACAATAACCGGTTCAACTATTTCGGGATTTTCGGGCGTTATTATATTATCCTCTGTTTCAAATGGTCTCCAGAAATCCATGGTAAATTAGTAAATAATTAAAATATTTTACCTTTTATACAGTAGTAAATATTTATAAATATGAAGAGTAACTAACTAAACTCCTACGCTTGATATTATAATAGGTATTTATGCACTGCACTGGCACATAGACAGCACGTTGTTAGGCTTCCACGTTGACTGATAAGAAACGATTTACGAGTTTTTTTCTGCTAGTAGGCCTGTCCGTTTTATTACCTTTAAACCAGTGCAGTCGTAGATGGTTCATTCAGGCTGATTACATTGCCAGTCTCGGATTCGCCTGCACAGTCTTAACTACCGTTCGAATCTCGATACCATTGCCAAATATATAGGACAAAATATCAAGTTCAGTGCGCACGGTCCTGTGCTTTGAAACTGACCAGTTTCAATTTTGGCCGTATTTACTATACGGTTCTACGATTGCATGCAGACTGAGATTGAAATAAAGTGTACACAAGTGAACTGTGCCCGCATTAAAGCATAAGACACGTATCGTTGCCATAGGAACGTAGGAAACAAAATATAGTCACATGCAGGAACATGACGCGGTCTCCGTGCACAACTGATGTGGTGCACTTTGGGAAATAGATATTGGCAAACTCAAGTTGTAACGCAGCGATAGCATTGGAAATTAGTTTTGGGGTTTACTATGTTGATAAAAATGTTAAAATGGATAAAAATAAATAGAAATTAACTAGTTGGCTGAATTAGCTTTGGGGGGCACGTGCTTCTGTGCCCCTTAGAAGCAGCCGCCACTGCCTTTTTCTCATATTCTACTTTCCCCGTATTGTCAAATCATTCCATCAACCTCTCAAATGATTTTTTAGAGGGCTATCTTCTTTCCGGATATCGCTCCTTATAAATTCGAGTTGATGGCAAATATTTTTTATCACTCGCATCCAGAACATAAACCATATTGACCATTTCTTCTCGAAAAATTCATTATTGGAAAGTGCGAATTTTAAACTAATTTATCTTAAAATAAGTGTAAATATTTTGTCACAATAGTTAATAATTAAACGCCAATAAGATAACTTTCAATTATTCTCACTTTATGTCAAAATCATGGCTACTAGATCAGTTTGAAATGAAAAGTATCATAAATAATTTCAAGGCTTTTTATAAAAAAGTAAAAATATCTCTGGGAATATCGATTTTTAGGTATAGGATATTATGCACAAAAATCGCAGACAAGTAACGTGCCAAATCAAATATACGGAGTGTTCTATTTGAAAAAGTTGAGAAAATTCACTTTGAAATGTCTTGAATTAGTGCTGGTATAAAATACACTCTGTATATTTATAATCAATATTTGGTGGTTGTGTCGTGTAGTATATCTCTTGTCTACATAATTGCAAAGTAAATCTTCTTAATTAATAGTAATACACACACAGCAAAAAATTAATTTGTTAAACCTTGTTCCGACAAAAATTTTCATATTTCTTCGAATAACTCGGCAACGCCACGTCAAAAACTAAAAATCTGTAGGTCATTGGAAAGGTAATTTTACGGTGAATTCATAAATGTAAAAATATATAGGGTGTTCCATTAAAAAAAATGTCCTCAAAGATGTTCCGTTGTAGCGAGTCAACCCTATGTATTTCAAAATATTTTTAAAATATGGACCTAAACACTATACCACTTCCATAAAAAAATAATTTTCCAAAGTCGTCTAATAAGGCCCATATTGAACTTTAACGCACTAGTGGGACGTCTTGTATATGTACAAGATGGGTCAGAAAACAGTAACCGATGCATGATACCGATGTCATTATGATTAAAAGGGCAAATAGAACATCGACAAGATGGAGCCAGAATCATGAAACAATGGAAAATAATTTTATCTTAAAATTGACATTTCAGAAACTTATTAATCAACAAATCAACTACACTTGGGGGGCGAGCGTGGGTGCGTCTTTACTATATACATACTTCGATATGCGATGTAAAGCAACATAAGACGCGGTTAGTAGTTGGATGGATGACCGTTCCAACGAAGACCGCGTCCTCGCCTCACACATCTTCCAGCGGCTTGTTATATCAGTGTATGCGCGGAAGCTATACAACCTTAGGCGAGGGTTGTATAGGGGATATACCATCCTTCGGAGGGGATGTCAAGCCGTCGGTCCCTTGTCTATTAAATGTTAGGCAAGTAAAAGTTCCCTACTCCTCTTAAGGGAAGAGGTTCGGCAAAATTGGGGGTAGCTCGTCTACAGGCGTCAGTGGTGGAAATAGGCCGACGTTAAATAAATGTATAAAAAAAACTACACTTGGGGATTTCTTGCTATTGGCCACCAATAGGTTATTCATGTTCACATACATTTTAGGAAATTTTAGTGGTGTAATGGTGTAATTTTAATGGTCTTGCTGATTTAAAAAAGACTCCATTTGTATTACCTAATACACATTTAAGGTTTTTGACAAAAATCTTCATTATCTTTAATCGTATCCTAAAATTGCTATTCCCAGCTCGCTCCCTAGAACTGAGTTCACTTATTCTGCAAATAGGCATATAGTTCCCCTGAAGTTAATACACAATTATGCCAATACAAAGCGTGCTTCGGCACTTTTGTTATATAAGTTTTTCCATCGCTTTTAAATCCTAACTTCATCTTAAAACATTTCATGTTCTGAAATGCCCTCGATTCAATAATAATGTTTTCTGCTCTCGGTAATGCAACGTTTTTTAAAACCCATTCTGTATCTTGTTGTACTATACATGCTATATCACAGTCTCCAGTCTCCTCTACTCTATTTATAAAGAAGCTTATTAGGCCAGGGCCTATAATTCTTGAAACCAAAAAAATTTAGAACAGGAGGACACTCATTGGAAAAGGAAGAAATTATAACAAAAGTAAGAGGAAAATAATTTACGGGCGATTTGAGGTCGGGAAGTGGATGGGGTGAACTTTTAAGGGTGGAAAACGGTTTATCACGATTTCCGGCAAAACTACAACTCCAGTCGAAAGAAGTTGTAGGTAATAAAAAGATCTACAACTTTTGTATTTACACTTTTTTCACATGACCTCAAAATATCTGCGAAAAATCAAAATAATCGACTTTTTGGTTTTTTATTTTTATCTCCCACAAAACAAAAATTTTTCCACGAAATTTGATGGAAACTTACTTTCTTATGTCCCAAATACGCTGTAATTTTTTCGATTCAAAATATTTATTTTTTTTCCTTATTTTGATTTTATATCGAAAAAGTAACCTAATTTTCACTCGAAAATTCTCACGTCAAAAAAGCTGATTTTAAAAAAGTCGGTTCGCTTTTTGTTAGTTGAAAGTTTTAGTTTCTGATGGTGTACAAAAAAATATACATTACTATGGAAAATTTTCTCAGAAAATGCAAAAAACGAAAAAACTCGATTTCGAAAAGTTTTTTTGAATCATTGTTTAAAATTTTGCGCTGTTTATTGAAACTGAAAACTTTAATTGGGGCGAGCGTGGGTGCGTCTTTACTATGTACATACTTCGATATGCGATGTAAAGCAACGTTAGGCGTGGTTAGTAGTTGGATTGGTGACCGTTCCAACTGTTGTCGTATATTCCCCTTACCGCCAATATGGCCGCCCAAAAAATTACTAAAATTTATTAAATAAATCATTTGCCCAGGCCCACCTGGCAAATACCATAAAAAAAGTCCTTAAGACACCTTGCACACCGAAAAACTACATTTGGCAACAGAAAAATCTAATAAAATTAAGGCACCATCGATAATTCACAATAATCCAAATTCTATCATCAACTTAGCTAAAACACCTCATTCAATCGATTTATCAATAAAATTTTACAAAAGAGTCACTTCAAAAATACAGCCCCCTCAACATCTTTAAACATTAACCATTTACTCTCCCAATCTCTATTTATCAAAATTTAATTTCATTCACCACACTTTTTACAAGCCCCCGTATATTAATTTTAACGTCAATCTTAATTTCCCCACATTCTCTCAAAACCCCTTTTAATCATCTTTACGAACCGCCCATGAGTTAATCTTTTTACATCTAGACCAGTTTACATGTGCCCGTGAGTTGCTGGCCACTCGTTCCTATCTTCGTTTTATTATTCTACATTCAACTTTCCCTTCATTCAAAACCATAAGTCAAATTTACTATTTCCCTTTTCATGCTGGAAACCCGTCGCCAACTTCACTCCGTTACCCTAAATAAATTATTATGACCACACCCAGCCTCAAGCGTAACGCTTAAAATGTAGCCATAAATAAAAGTTAAAATCGAACTATCAACGCTACCTTACGGGGCAATTTCCAGACCTCGGTCATATTCACAGTTATCATAAATTACTCCTAAATTAAAATAGATTCCCTTGACATTTTTAAATTACTAAATTACATTTTTCACGGCCCATTCAATCATATAACTTTTATTTCAAAATTCATAAATTTCAAAAAGTATTGCACCACATTACGCAATATTTCGCAATCCTCGCCCAAATGAATGGCCGGTTCCGTTTTATTTCCCATCCAGCTCTCGGCTACGTCGTGCCCCGTGTTCTGTATGAAAGGAGAAGCGTGCCGAGGCTCCGACAAGTTGTGTTTCCGGTATCTACGATTAAGTTCTTACTTCCCGTGTTGCCCTTTGGTCGCCACAGAGCCTAAACCCAAAGTAGTGTTTTCCGGCTAAGTAACGAAACCCAAAGTGTACCCGTGCCTCTTCCTAGGACTCCCCTAGTAAAAAATCGGTGTTTTAGTTTTAGTGAATAAAAGCCAAGTGCATTTTTTTGTTTAACGCCTACGCGGCCCTAGTTTAAGTGAATAAAAATCCGTCTTCGCGACATTAGTTTATAGAAAATAAATAACAAGATCTGATTAAAAATATAACGAACCACGCAACGATTAAAGGCAAAATTCTACGTGTCGACAAGTTACCAAAAAGATAATTTGTTAATTTTAAAACCAAATAAATCAACTCTTTGTTTTTCCAACTAAATAAATTATTGTAAATCCGTTTAAACCAAGTGTGTTTATTGAAACTGAAGAATATACAGGGTGCTCAAGTAGGCTCTATTCCAGAATCCCACAAAGGGAATTTTAGCTAAGAAAGCTTATACAGGGTGAAGCTTTGGACCCTCACCAAGAAATAAAAAAGCAAATTTACGCTCTGCTCTCATACAGGGTGTACTTATCGGCCGAATCCTTCCGTTTAAGGACATACCACCCCAACCTACTTTCAATCAAATTAAATGCACGAGTGGACTCTGGTAGTCTCAGACCAAGGTAGCCAGCCCAAATCGTTTATCTTCCCGACCTTGAGGACCAACCAGTGACCTATCCGTGTTCACGACGCTTAACGTGGACCTTAAATATTAAACACAGAGTCTTATCCGTGTTCACAACGAAGACCACGTCCTCGCCTCACCCATCTTCCAGCGGCTTGTATATCAGTGTATGCGCGGAAGCTATACAACCTTAGGCGAGGGTTGTATAGGAGATATACCGGAGGGGATGTAAAGCCGTCGGTCCCTTGTCTATTAAATGTTAGGCAAGTAAAAGATCCCTACTCTTCCTAAGGGAAGAGGTTCGGCAAAACTCCTGGTTGGGGATAGCTCGTCTACAGGCGTCGGTGTTAGGCCTCAGTAGCGGAAATAGGCCGACGTTAAATAAATGTATAAAAAAAAAAAAAACTTTAATCACTATGTAAGATTCCATGTTACGTTGATAAACTAACAAATTGCAAATCCATGAAACATAGAATTTGCAAAAAACATGCGAAAATAATTAGTTTTCTAAATATTAAAGATGGGATTTAAAGGGGATTTAATCTAAAAAATATGACTGCTGCAATTTTTTTCGATAAAAAAGTTGGTTTATTAAATTCTAATTACATTTATGGAACAGAAAATATATTTGTTAGGCATTTCAATTGAAAAAATTTATGCTTAAAATTATACGGTTCGATTTAAATACTTATGAAGTTATTCATTATAATATTTTGAAACACATTTATCACCTTATCTGAAATTCTAATCACTTATCCATTAGTTTTTGCCTCTTTGAGAGCATTTCTTCATCGTTAGATTCGACAAATCTTTCCGATTCTAGTGAATCTTCGAAATCTTCAAGACCATCATCGTCTTCATCTCCAATATTTTTTCCAGTCTGCATTGGTTCTTCATCCACAATTTCATCTGAATCATTTACTTCCTCGTAAGTTTTTTCTTCAACATTGGAGCATTTTTCAGAACCATGACAATTTGAACATAAATTTGTGCATTTCAAACCATGTTTTCGGTAGTCACATTTTAGTCTGTTACATCCAGTTTCACAGCAGCAGCAAATGGTTTTGAGCAATATTTCAGGAATTAATTCTTTATCTGTCAATTTGGGCATAATGATTTTGCTTCTAGCCCCAATCTGTTGTTGTCAATTTGTTACCCAACCAAATTTGAAGCTGATAATATGCCCTGTAACAATGTTGTTCTGCTGCGCCTTCAGTTGGTGGGAGATTTGCCAATATAAAAGATGATTTTATTCTTACCAATTGATATTTCCGAAATAATTGATTCAGTGTTATATTTTCATTTTAATATTTATAAATTGATTTGATTAATTGCAATCCATTTCTTGCGATATTTTCTTTGTTTGTATCTTTTTTATAAAAAATATTGGCCAAATTGGACAAATTTTTATCGTCTAATAATAAATTTACTATGTTTTTCTTTCCTCTTCCGGAAAATCCAGATATTGTATCGCAACCACAAAAACAATGCAGAATAAATAGCGCAAAATTTTAAACAATGATTAAAAAAATTATTTTCGAAATCGAGTTTTTTCGTTTTTTTACATTTTCTGAGAAAATTTTCCATATTTTTTTGTACACCATCAGAAAGTAGAGGTTTCAACGAACAAAAAGCGCACCGACTTTTTTTAAAAATCAGCTTTTTTTGACATGAGAATTTTCGATTGAGAATGAGGTTACTTTTTCGATATAAAATCAAAATAAGGGGAAGAAATATTTTGAATCAAAAAAATTACAGCGTGTTTGGGGCATAAGAAGGTAAGTTTCCACCAAATTTCGTGAAAAATTTTTTTTTTGTGGGAGATAAAAATAAAAAACCAAAAAGTCGGTTATTTTAATTTTTCGCAGATATTTTGAGGTTATGTGAAAAAAGCGTAAATACAAAAGTTGTAGATCTTTTTATTACCTACAACTTTGATATTTAACTTTTTTCCATAGGAGTTGTAGTTTTGCCGGAAATCGTGATAAACCGTTTTCCACCCTTAAAAGTTGACCCTCTTCCACTTCCCGACCTCAAGTCGCCCGTAAATTATTTTTCCTCTTATTTTTGTTATATTTCCATCCTTTTTCAATAGGTGTCATCCTGTTCTAAATTTTTTTCACTTTTTACCATTTTCAAAGGCTTCGGCCCTGGCCTATATAACTATATCACTGTTATTATAACCGAAGATATGCAACCAAGATAATAATAATGTTTTATGGGTTTTATTAAGACAACCGAGTTGATAAATTATGAGCTACATCTAACATTATGTTATCTAAGCTTCGAAGATACAAAGTATACAGAAATAAATTGATTATTATTTGCCTTTGTAGATGACAAATATCTACCGAGGTAGAAAAATAGTAATAAGTAATTCATAATCGGATTGTTTTGTTGATATCTTAATTTAATAAAATATGGAGATAAGTGCCTCGGTCACGTAGTTGTATACAATGGGTTTGACTAAACGAAATGATTTTAAAATAATCCATTTTATTCGAATTATCCCTCTGGTGCATTGCCATGGGTAACATTTTACCATCTTCACTTAAAATTAATGTATTAAAAGTCGTTAATTCATCCTAATCAAAAGACATCTGCACTTAAACATAAACTCTACGGGTAGGCTTGTCTCCTTACACAGCAAAGAAGATCATACAAGTTGAAGAAGGTACTCAGATAACTTTTGAAAACTTCAGTAGCTCTCGGTCTGCCAATAACATTCACAATTTTTCACAAGCAGGAAATACCTCCTCTATAGATACCGGGGCAAAATGAAAGCGACCCAACATGGACAGCATTAGTTTAACTGCTTTAAAATCTTCATAAGATGACTCTAAATTGTAAATGAAGGTGATAATAATAAGAGAACAGTTACATCTGGCAATACCACAAGCATTTTTATCGTCCCAAGTAGTAAACAATTGTTTACAAATACCTCACCGCGGCTCCAAATTCCGTATTTTCCCTTCGTCTTATTGGGATATATACGGCGCCAAAGTGTTTTCGGCAAAACCAATAGCACATTACATTATTTTGGCTCCATATCTAGTGCTTCTAATAGGTCTTTCTAATGAAACTATTAAATCCATTACTGTGTAAGTAATGAATTAGTAATAGACTAACTACTGTATAAATTTAATGAATATTAAAAACTATGCACTTTATGTAACTTGTATATCGTTTAATTAAATACCGTTATTTCTCAACATTTGATTCATTCGAAGCGAAGTTTATTGAAGCGTCTCGCGCCACTATATCAAAATGCAATGTACAAAATATGCAAAGCAAACTTGAATTCATATTGATGAGCAGATAGAAGAAAAATGAGATTGAATGTGACTAATGGCATTCGCAAACACTAACATGCAAAAATAAGGTTTTCAAATATTAACCTCTTACTCCCGACAAAGTCAACAGTAAAAAAATCATTAATAAATCAGGTTGGGTGTGCCTTAAATATAAAAACTTCCATGTGTATGTTATTGTTATATAAACGGAGGTAAGTCGCTACAACAAATTATGCGTGACATTGACTTTCGATCGTTCAGGCTTGATAGGTTAGGCGAATATTGAGAAAGTCAAGCGCGGAAACGATGAATTTGATAATATAGTGCGAGTGAAGAATTTGGAAAAAAATCGTTGAAATCACTAGAATTGGTTTTTCTTAAAGTTTTTATCGAAATATTCTCGCGATGGCAATTGTTCATTTTTATTTTAAAACAGATAATTGCATGACGTTCAATCTGGATTTTGCTGAACACTTAACTGATTTACTAGGTCGGCATCATTCTCTAATAGTCCAGTTAACGAATTTTTCAATATGGGGGTGTAGACTACATGGAGGGTGACAAAATTTTTGACTCCAGGAATGGATTTCGGGTAGTTAGGAGATAAACATCCTAAAAGTCCCCGATCCTAGGAGGTGAGCCTTCCGGGGGAAGGCTTCCGAAAGACCTTAAATTTTAGATTTTTTTTTGTTTCTCACTAGTAACTCGAAAACTATTGGTCCTAGACAAAAAAATATTCTTACCTTTTTCAAACCTGACAATATTTCCTATATTTTTTAATTTCAGCGAAAGGTTTCTACCTTCATTCGTTATGAAGTTACCCGCTTCTGAATATTGCCGATATCCAGAAAACGCTCTTTCGGATCAAATTTTTCGTCATACTCTGCTACCAACACCTCAAATTTTCTTTGTAACATAAATCACAACCATTATATGTTCTACATATAATTAATGGCTGAGGTGATGGATTTCAAGATTATTTGCTGTAATGTGATAAGGTTATTGCTTGCAATCATACCTACATTTTATTGCATTCATTTGGTTTTTAAAAATCCATTTATTGTTGTAAATTGTTGCATTTGGTATATTTAGTCAGTTTTCTCTTCATTAGCTGTGATAGGCGAAAATGTGGACTTGGTAGTCCTGTTGTTGGCGAAAACCCCTCCCCAGCGTGATATATTCCTCGTGAAACTTGGGAAAGGAAAAATATGCACAGCAACATACTCTTCATAAGAGCTGCAGCAGCTGGGGCTGGAGCACATTCTGTTTATACATGCTTTCACAGACTGTGATACCACCTCCGCAGCACTCAGGAAGAGCAAAGTCAGGTTTGCAAAATTATGCAAAAAAGACAAGTCGGTCAAAGAAGCAGCTGAGATGTTTACTAGCCCTTCATCGACACCATCTGAGGTCAAAAGAGCAGGACATACTTGCATCCTTCGATGGTACTGTGCTCCATCTAAGAAGATATCCTTAGATAACTACAGATATCGGTAATTTTTAAAATCAGTCGCTTCGATCAAGCCAGACATTTCGACTCTCCCACCAACTAAGGGGGTCACGAAGTACCATTCCTACAGGATATACTACCAAATCTAGCAGTGGATGGGAACCATACTGCCCTCACATGTGTTGGGTTTAGGAATTCCTGGCTGGGAGGAGAGAAATGGGGAGCTGGTGCCCAAACTAACAGACAAAAATACTGCCCTCGACGAAATTTTGCAAGTTATATTTTGTTGTTGCAAAAAGATTGTGATTCCGGAAGATGCGGATGCAGAAAGGCATCATTAAATTGTTCGCCAGCATGCCTCAACTGCCAGGGCAACTGCCACAATGGAGTCCCCATGACAGTGGTTGAGGAGGATGAAGAATTTGATGACATAATAGTTTCTTTGGAGGATTCATTTTCCTCTCCAGCTGGCGTGATGACCCCATAAACTATTCCTCCGTCCGAAAATTGATCGGTTTTTTTCATTCTTTTAAAAAAACCTTAGCTAATTAGCAATTAGCCAATTATATATAAATAAAAGTAGCTGTTATATGTAAATAAAAGTAGTTCAAACCATAATTAACAATTTTGTTTTTTTAGTAGCTACTCATTACTATATCAAATGCAACAACTTACAACATTAAATAGATTTAAAAAAGCCAAATGAATGCAATAAAATGTAGGTATGATTTCAAGCAATAACCCTACCACATTACGGCAAATAATCTTGAAATCCATCATCTTAGCCATTAATTATATGTAGAGCAATTCTTCTTCACTGGATTTCACTGGATTTGGTTGTATTTTATTTTGAAAAGAAGATTTGAGGTGTTAGGAACAGGGTATGACGAAAAATGTGATCCAAAACAGCGTTTTCAGGATATTGGCGATTTTCAGAAGTGGGTAACGGTTGAAGATAGAAACTTTTCGCCGAAATTAAAATATATAGGAAATTTTATGAAATTTCAAAAAGGCAAGAATAATTTTTCCACTAGGACCAACAGTTTTTGAGTTATTAGCGAGAAACCAAGACAAACCAAAATTTAGGGCCTTCCGGAGGTCCTCCCCCCCACAAGGCTCACCTCCTAGGATCGGGGACTTTTAGGATGTTTACCTCATAACTACCCCAAACTCATCCCTGAAGTAAAAAATTTTGCCGCCCTCCATGTAGTCTACAATAATTTGTCTACAGGACTATCAAAGATATTATTAAAATTTGTATTATTTGATTTGTGTATAATATTTAATCACAATATTTTTTTTAATAATAGGCTTGCCTTACAATAAATTGCAGCTTTTAAATACCCAAGCTTCATGCCTTTCTGTAATTTAACTCAAAGAACTGTCACCAGACAACGTCGCGAGACCGACGCAGATTTGAATTGATGACAGTTTGCCCTATCAAATCTACAGGTAACAAACATTCGTTGAAAAAGTCTAGTAAAACAAAAGGATCTTACATAATGAAAAGCAGATTAAGCATACTTCGGACACACCCAAACTTTCGTCTATGGTATAAACAGAGGATCACAAAAGCACACCAAGAGATATCATGGTAAAGGAAAGAGACAGGATCCGTACCTATGCGTAGTGGAAGAAACTGTCGACGGCTATGCGCAGCTACAAGGTCGGTGAGATGCAGTGAGATGATTAATGACATGAGAAGTATGTAAGAAGAAAGATGCTCTAATGTAATGGATACGAAACGTGCATCAATTCTTGCACAATCTTTGACGAGACACTAGCATGAATGATAGAATGGGGCGATCGCTAGTGACGGAGGTTACAGTTTGAGGGAATCTAAACTAGCCATGGAACTGCGACGAGATAGACCGAGAGAAGGGGGTCCACTAACCAGGGATGTCGTGCCGAATAATTTGTACCAGCCTATGACGATGTTGCTCAGGTTCAGGTCGTCCAGCATTATTTGCGCCACGCCCATGAACACTTTCTTTCCTTCTATTCTTCCATAGTCTCCCCACACCGTCACCTGAAAAATGTACACAAACTCAAACTTTTACTTATTTAATGGTTGAAATTACGATATTATAATAATTGTACTAATACTGCCCGTAAATAAATATGATATTTTTACGAAATTATTTCAAAATGTCCCCTATATTAATAATTGTTTAGACAATCGAATCATATTCATCATCCATATTCAATTACTTTTTAGTCTTTTTGTATAGGGTTTTTGATTCTAGTTTTCTTCAGATGATGTATACAGGGTGTCCCATAAGTAATTATACACATAGCAGTAGCAGATTCCTTACGTCAAAATATTACGATTTAACCAAATTTACCTTAGTCCAAAAGTTGATAATAACAGAGATATAGGGTGTCAAAGTTGTTTTTTTTTATAATTTCTTTAAAAAGTTAAATATTTTAACAAAATTTGGTGATTGCGGGTTTTTTGAGCCGAGGGATTCAAATCTGTTCATAGTTTTGCTGTTGCTTGTAGAGGACGCCACCTACAGTAGTTTGCATGTCGTTTATACGTCATATTTTTTTGCGATTTTTTAAAAAGTTCTAAAATAAAAATTCCTGTTTCCCTATAATTTTTACGTAAAAGAGGCATACCTTCTAAATGTCGCCACGAGTAATCGTTTTTGAGATATTTGGTTTTAAATTATTCAATGCAATCAATTTAAATTATGAATTAGGGATGTACGATTGTTGTACCCAAATCTAGGTGGCTTGTGTAAATTATTGCTCTTTAAATGTCATACCTAAAAATTTGGTTGTGCTAGTGAATGCAATTTAAAGACTGTTGTACATAAATCTTGGGGACTTGTGTCAATTAGGTATTATTATATTATGTTGGCTGGATTTAGATAATCACTGAATTTTTAAATTTGTTTAGATTAATCATGCCCCGTCACAACTTTTCAAACAGTGAAATGCGAGATATGTTAGGCGTCTACGCCCAAGAGAATTGTTGTGGTAGACGTGCTCGTCGTACGTATCCACGATTATATCCCAACAGGGCCCTACCAAACCATCAAACATTTAAAAATATCTATGACAGATTAGGAGAAAGTGGCAAGTTTCGCCCCAAGAGCCACATAGGGCATCCAAAAAGAATTACCGCCGATCAGGAGGATGAAATTTTAGTTCGAATTGCTGAAGATCCTGAACTTTCCACAAGACGATTGTCTGCAATTACTGGCGTAAGTAAATCTTCCATATTTAGAATACTTTACAAAGAAGATTTGAAACCATTTCATTTTATCCCGGTACAGAATTTGTTACCTAGGGATCTTCTCACACGTGTCGAAATTTTCACAATTTCTTCAAAATAAACAATCAATAAATCTTATTTTTTTCGAAAATGTTTTATTTACGGATGAAGCAACTTTCACCCGAAGAGGAGTATTTAACTGTAGGAATTCCCATTACTGGGATGTGGAAAATGGACATACACCTAGGGAATCACATTTTCAACAAGAATTCAAAATTAATGTTTGGTGTGGAATAAGGGGAGATCAGTTATTGAGGCCATATAAATTACCACCAAACTTAAATGGTGCTTCATATCTAAACTTCTTGCAAACAGAACTTTATGATGAAATGAATACATGACCCAGAAACATAAGACAGAATTTGTGGTTTATGCAGGATGGAGCTCCACCTCACTATTCCCTTGAAGTCCGCAATTATTTAAATTGGCAGTTTCCTCATAGGTAGATTGGAAGGGGAAGTGAATTTCGATGACCAGCTCGTAGCTGGCTATGGATTTTTACTTTTGGGGACATATGAAGACATTGGTTTCTTCCCAAACAATTAATAATAGACAAAAATTATGGCAACAGATACAAAATGCCGCATAGTTTATTAGAAATCAACCTGATATATTTTTGAAAGTTAGACAATCTTTAACAAAAAGAAAAGGAAATTGATTGGATATTGGTGGAGCGCATTTTGAAAATTTATTAAAGTAATTATGTAATAAAATTTATTTTGTTGCTGTAATGACTGATTATTCTAATTATTCAAGTACTGTGTTTTTACCTCTTTAATGGTTAATATCTCGACAATTATCCATTTTATGGGTTCTTAACAAGAGTGCATGTGTTACGTATAAGACATTGGAAAATATGAATTAATTAGTTGAAATTGATATTCGCACAGTGGCGTAATATGTAATTTAGGAGGGGGGAAGGGGTTTATCATTTATGTTGTACACCACTGGCAAAAGCTATTTAACATATTGTTCTTGTTTTAATCAAAGCCCACTGAAAAATCGTACATCCCTAAATCATCAATCAAAAATCTCGAAAACTCGAAAACGGTTACTCGTAGCGACATCTAGAAGGCATGCCTTTTTTACATAAAAATGACAAGAAAACAGGAATTTTTATTTTTAAAAATTTTTAAAAATCGCCAAAAAATATGACATATAAACCATATGCAAACTACCATAGGTGGCGCCCTCTACAAACAACAGCAAAACTATGAATAGATTTGAATCCCTCGCCTCAAAAAACCCCCAATCACCATTTTTTTTTTAAATATATAGCTTTTTAAAGAAGTTATTTTTAAAAAATCACACCCTGTATCTCTGTTATTATCAACTTTTGGACTAAGGTAAGTTTAGTTAAATCGTAATATTTTGACGTAAGGAATCTGCCATTGCTCTGTGTACAATTACTTATAGGACACCCTGTATATGGTTAGCAGAACGCACGTCGAAAATGGTATTAGTAGCGTTTTGTTTGTAGAAACAAAAAACAAAGGAAGTGTCACACCCGACGTTCTATGGAAATGGAAGTATAACAGCTCAGTCTTACTACTATGACATTTTGGAAAACTCTACCCTACATTTCTGGTGCATTGTTTCAACAGAATAGTGCTGCTTCTATGTCTCTATATTCCCCTGTCCTTCCAGATCGCCAGAATTCTCTCCATAGGACATGCATGGGACAAGTATATTTACGAATATTTATGGACTTTAATCAAATACCTCTTATTTTTGTCCGAACCGTAACCAGTCAAGATCATAAATCATTATAATTCAAACTTCTGCTTATGTGATCTAATTTCATTCCTGAATATACAGTGTGTGCGTTTTTTTTTTGGGAACATAGTACTCAACATTTTGTGGTGGTAAACTTTTTCTTTTAAAATTCCCCACAGAAAAATCTAACGGCGTTAGATCTGACGAACGTGGCGGCCAATTAATAAAAGGGCTACTTCGTCCTATCCATTTGCTTGGAAATTTTGCATTAAGCTACGTACGACCACCGAATAATGTATGAAAGCACCATCTGTTGAAAAATAACTTGTCTGTTTTCTTCCCCATTTAGTACTTCCATAAAATCCCAAAAATCTGTGTTCAAGAACTTAAGAAACCTTTCACTGTATAATGTATCTTGGAAAAACGCTGGAACTATAGGATTATTGAAGATCCCAATCCAGACATTAACTTTTGAGAATATTGACTCTTTGAATTTATCATCCAGTGTGGGTTCTCTGTTGCCCAGTATCTAGAGATCTGAGTAAAAACCACACCATAGGTAGTAAGTGGCGCCTCATCTGTGAAGAGAATATTTCTTTAAAAAATTTCATTATTTAAATATCCTCCATCCAGAATAAATAGAATTCCATTCTCCGTTCATCATGTGCGTATTTTTATATACTTAAACGTAAATTCCGTGTAGCCTGCGTCAAGCTAGTTGTTGGATTTACTTGGAAATTTCTCTACGTTTCTCTGCCGTGATTCTTTTTTTTAAAGAAGCTTTACCTGTTTCATTGAATATTGCGTTTAGCCTGAAAACTGTTGTATGATGGATTCTTTCACGATCTGAATTTCTTCCATTGAGTTCCTCAGCAGCTTCCCTCATTTATCGAGCATTATTACCAATTATACGAATAATCTTTATTTTCTCGGCTAAATTCAAATTTGTCATTTTGAAAATAATTAAGAACCGTTAGTTGTTTACTTTTTAATTAAATACGTGTTCTGGACAGTTTGCTTAATAAACTATATCTGTCAATAATCTTGACTTGACAATACAACACAGTAGAAAAAGAGACAATATTTTTACAAAGCCTACTATGTAGAAAATTCACATTTTGGGTAGGTAATTGTTATCAAGACATTGAATTTTGCAGAATTAAGTGTAATTATTCATTTAGTTGGAAACGTGGTTGGCCAATGAGTGAAATTTTTGAATAATTTAATCGACAAATCCTGAGATAGTGAACCATTCGATGAACTTGACAATAAATCGAGAACAATTCCCAATCATTGTAGATTTAGGATAATACTTAAAAGCGTTTTTACCTAACTCTCATGGAATAGTTATTGAGAATATCAGTCGGATAACGACTGGATAAATAAGAATGAAAATAATTCATCAAACGTTATTCTGCAATATTTCGAAGAAAATCCAACAACTAGCTTGAGGCAGGCTACATGGGATTCACATGTACATAGATGACTTAATGAAAATTTTCCAAACAGATGACAGGACGAAAGAGCCCTCTTGTTCATTGGCTGCCATGTTTGCCAGATCTAACACCTTTAGATTTTTTTGTAGGAAATTTTAAAGGAAAAGTTTACCGCACGAAACCACAAAATGTTGACGAATTAAGAGGAAGAATTGAACGAGAGTGCAGGGAAATAGCACCACAGCAATTAATGAGGATCCGTCAAAATTTGAAACGGCATTATGAAAAATGCATAAGGTGTTGAGGAGGTTATATTAGAACACAAATTTTAAATACTTTGTTAAATTTTGTGTTATTGCATCCATTTGTTGGCCAAATCCCAATTTTCTCCAGTCATTTGTTTATGTTATTTATTCATTTTTAAATTAGTGTTGATTATTATATTATTTGATGTTGTTCATGTTACTAAAAACACTAATTTTTCAACTCTTGTTTCATTAGATCATACCAAACTTTTATACAGGTCCAGTCGAAAATTGAAACATTTTCAAGTTTGGCGATTGAGTAACATACACCCTATATGAGGTATCCAACTAAAACTTTCCATAAGACTATTTGAGATAACTGCAATTCGATTACGCTATCCACTTTTTCAATAAAAAAATGCCTAATAATCGATTGTGAAATTTCGAGCCATTTAGTAGGCTTTGAAAATATGAAAATTAAAAATAATAAATTCTGGTATCTCCATCATAACATATCAATATGTAAAGTTTTTTCAATTGTTCTGGGGGAGCACAATTAATGATGAAATTTAATATCTATTCTTGCAGACGAATGTAAGAACATCTAACAATTGAATAATAATATTAGCATAAACGAACAAAGTGGTACTACCCACAAAACTTAAAAACTTGATTTTGCATGGGTGTACTGTTTATACATAAATATCATCAGGAAAAATATGTAGTATAATTGATGCATTCTCATAATGATGTTAAACTCAAGAGGGGTGTATTGATTGATATTCAAGTACAATATCGTCTTAGATATTCTTCTTCTTAATTTGAAATACGCACTTAATGTTTTGCTGGACAGGAATTTATATAAAGTTTAGCAATAGGTATACATAAAAGTATATAATATAGGTAATGCATAAAATATTTACCTGAAGTATGCAGCCTTGAAAATTCTCTCTAAACGCTAATTGCTGTTGATACAATGGATCTAATGTTCGACGAGCAGTCGAGGTTTTTGCTTTGGCTATGCACTTTTTCCCATTCACTAAATAAACCTTTACGTATGGTGCTGAAACAGTAGTCGTAATCAAAAAATTGTTATAGGAAATTTTAGGGATAAATATTGGCATATAATATAAACGGTGTATCGTAATAGAATGTCATAAATGAAGGTGCGTATTCCTCATCCAAATTTAAGAAAATTTTGTCATATAAATATTTGTCGAGCGTACGATGCAAGATACGGGGCGTTGAAGTTGTCAATAATTACGATTATATCCTTAAATACATTTTGAATAAATGTAGATGTAGATATTAATATAAATCTTTGTGTGTAAGATATATGAGTAGAATTGTATTTAACATGAAGGAAATTATTTGCCAGCTATAATAATCGTTGTAGATTTGGGATATGACGGTAATATCGTCGCCAGAAATTATGGCATGCTACTAGATACACTTTTTTTTTTTTGGTAAATTTTGAATTTCGAATTTATTTTTGAACAACAATGATGTCTTGACTTTTTGCTTAGCTAAGGTTATTATTGGTCTTATTTTGTTTTAACTAATCACGTTTCATATTGAAGAAAAATAAACTCGTCACAAATTATGATTTTTAACTAAAATAAAAATTAGGAAACAAACGAAATATGAAATTGTTTACAGTTTTGCAGAATAATTGCCATAACTTTACAAAATATGTCCGAACTGATGTACAGAGTTAATCACTATATATTGACCACCCTTTATTTCTATTATTATTGAAAGTAGAAAAAAAAGTTTCCTATAAAAGTTGTAGGATCTTACCTGTATTTTATTGAAACGTGATCAAAAAAACAATATCATGTATAGTTCAAATGTGCTTCTAGAGGGCGGAATATTAAAACATAATATTTTAAGTCGCAAACTCCTCTATAAAATCTTTATTTTACTTTAAGGAACGTAAGCAGACTGCAACCAATAACTACTCTCCGGGCTATGTGCCCCGCCGTGAGCTGAATTACAAGTTACAAGCTTGGCGCGTTAAGTGTAATAATTGCATATTACCATCAAAACGCTAATGCTTCGATTGCAACAAACAACAGCCGAATGACTGATCCAACTTAAAGGGGCTCTCATGCCAGTCATCACACGCCACTTGCAAGTGGTTTTGATGGTAATATGCAATTATTACACTTAACGCGCCAAGCTTGTAATTTGTAATTCAGAGCTCGGCGGGGCACATAGCCCGGAGAGTAGCTGTTGGTTGCAGTCTGGTTACGTTCCTTATAGTAAAATAAGGATTTTATAGAGGAGTTTGCGACTAAAAATATTATGTTTTAATATCATGTATAGGTCACGTGATACGAAATAAATATATGTTTGTTATTTTTAATAGAACACCCTATATATTATTACATTGTCGAGAAGCCCTTTTTCCCCTGATTTCAAATATGTAATATTGTATAGGTCTATCTTAAATACTTTTGACATATTTGACATTCAAAATGCGAATGAGCTACTTTATTGCAAGAAGAGTGAGCCATGCGTGTCAAAACACAAGTGAAACAAAAATAACAAGGTAGGCCACGAAAATAATTATTTTATTGTTTATTCAATTTTGACATTCCAAACCTCCATTATTAACTCCATAGCAACAACCGTAAATAGTTGTTTATTCACTAGTAAAATAAAAAGTTTTTTCTACAACTGTTTTGAAAAGTGCTACTAACTACGCACTACTAATTACTCTTGAAAATTATTGATTTCACAAAACGTGTGATAAATCTTTAACACACGCTAACAGTATGTGAAAACGCTTTCACGTATGAATAGTGCTATTTTCAACATGTAAATTATATATGACCTTACTATAATCACGTTTAAATAATTAATATGATATTAGAATTAACTCCATATCTAATTTATTAACAAAGCAAGAAAAAAGTCTTTATAATAAAGTAATACTATATAAGTAATAAATTAAAGAAATTGTTCAAACTAGCCACCATTATTTTCAATGCAAAGCTCATAGCGTCTTCTTATAGACTTGGAACAGAAATCCAAATTCGAGCAACCGGTGCTTTTAGGGATTTTTGACCCCTCTGAATCCGAAAATGCCTGTTGCCAGATCGAAAAATAAACCGAAAACCTGTTATTCAAGATGGCGTCCTAGATGGCGACAATTTTTTTAATATTGCTAATATGAACTTATAAAAGGCATCCAGTGCGTATCTGGGGGTTGTTGACCTCGCTAAATCCAGATTTGTTAATACCATAGTCATATGGCTCACCGGAAGTCCATAATTAAAGATGGTGGTCAATATAGCGGCTATTTTTAAAATGTTACAAATATGTACTTATAGAGGGATTCCAAGGCGTATCGGGGGTTTTCGACACCTCTGAAACTAAATATGACAATATCACAGTCAAGAAACCCACTGCGGGTTAATAATTCATGATTGTGGTCGGTATCAAATGTTTAAATGCCATGAAATGAAAGTATTTTTTCACCTCCGACGTGAACGCTTTCCAGTTATCCTTCTTTATTTAGTGGGCCCTCAACCATCAAGATTCCATGTGTTTTGAACGAATTGTGTCTTCTTCCAGCTGGTTTTCGACAGGAGCCTGTTTTTTGGAAACCAGTAGACTGGAAGTATTATGAGGCGTTGAATTCAGAAGCACTGTCACACTCTCCTTCAGCTGTGCTTGAATCAAGGTTAGAAGACATAACCTTCTACATAACACGCACTGAATCCTTTGGGATAAACCTGACTCAAATCCACAAGGAGAAAAGCAAGATGCAATTCGAAGTTTCATCAATGAACCGAGTTCATGAATATGGCACTGTACGCCGTACTTCAGAGATCGATTGCACTCGCTGATCATTTCGGAAAGCATCATGTTATCTTGACAACGGATCAGAATCTGTATTGCAAGCTCATTGAGTTGCCATGGAACTCCGAACTTTTTACGGACAGAGTCATCTTCAAAATGGGAGGGCTTCATTTAGCAATAAATTTTACGGCAGTGATTGGAAAACACATGGCCGGCAGTGGACTCGCTGAGCTATGGCGGAACAGAGATTTGCTAGGAGAGCTTGTAGCTGATAAGTTTCTCACTGGTAAAAAGCACTCGAAGGAAATGAGAGCGCACAAACTTACATATCAAGCACTTCGGTGTATGCTAACTCCCCAGTTTATTGAATTCGCGCGTGAAGAAAGCACCGATTTTGCATCGGAGTTCGTGTCGATATCATCTGACCCTTCTGCAATTCTCTTATACATCCAAAATGAAAAGAAGCAATTGTCACTGGTAAATTTCTTTGCTTCAAAATCAGAAAGCAGTAGAAATTTTTCTTACTGGTAGGTAGTCCTTACATGGATATAGTTACAACCCTTAAAAGCTATAAGAGATGGGGATTGATCCCTATATCGCAAATCTCTGACTGAAATGCTCCTCCCTTGCCGGACCCTCGGGAAATGGGATGGAAAGCTGTAGATGGGAATTTTGTTCCACTTCTCACGACATTGGAATCAATTCCGAAAGCCTGCAAGAACATCCTAACTTTTGGTTGAAAGGCGGGATGGGCCACGCGGGCCTGTGGTTGCCGGAAAGTAATTTACCTTGTCTAAAGTCATGTACCTGCAGTGCCTCCAACTTGCGATACGTAGGCAGGATTGAGTGAAATATTTTCAAACTTGTACCTGTACTGTATCTTAAGTGCCACTTGATTAAAGACGTACAATTAGTCTCAGAGTTTTTAACGCTTCAGTGTTATATATAACGTGCCACAACATGACAATGTGACCCATTACTTGACACATTAGTTTTTAACAGTTTAAATTAATACATTTTGTACTGTCTTTCTTTTTAGGTAAGTAATAAATCTGATAATTGTTCTTGAATGTGGTGACTCTTTTCTCGTGAGCGCAAACAATGCCAGTAGTACACAACAATCCTATAAGAATACTCGCCATCTCAAATTACGAACTTCCGGTTGGCTATATGAGTAGGATATTATTGAATTTGACTAACGGTGTCGAAAAGCACCGCTTGCCAAATTGTTATATAAAATGCTTCTCGCAAGTTTAAAAACGCTTTTACTCAATAATATTCCTAGCCTATTAAGTTTAGGAAAATATTGCAAATAGCGTTATTATGGTTTCTGCTTAAGTTATTAATTTCTTCTTGAATGTTTGCTTTAATGGCCTGAAGATTGTGGTTATGTTTAAAATTGACTTTGTGTTTTAAAAACCCCCACAAGAAGCTAACTAATGGTGTTAAATCAGGGCTATTTGATGGACATCGACTGGTCCCAACATTGCCTATCCAAATGGCAAAACAATAAAATATATAAATCAACCAGACAATAAAATAATTATATTCGTGGCCTACTTCGTTATTTTTGTTTCACTTGTGTTTAGACACGCATGGCTTACTCGTCTTGCAATAAAGCGGCTCATTTGCATTTTGAATGTCAAATATGTCAAGAAGTATTTAAGATAGACCTATACAATATTTAAAATCAGGAGAAAAGGGACTTCTCGAAAATGTAATAATATATAGGGTCTTCCATTTAAAAAAAAACATATATTTATTTCGTATCACGTGACCTATACATGATATTATTTTTTTTTAATCACGTTTCAATAAAATATAGGTAAGATCCTCTCTTTTTTTCTACTTTCAGTAATAACAGAAATAAAGGGGGGTAATATACAGGGTTACTGGTAATTCGATACATTCCTTTGGAGATGTGATGGGGCATGAGCTAAGGAGTAAATCTAGCCCTAACATACATTATGCAAAACTCAATAGTTTTTAAGATATTTCAATTTTTTTTGTTTTTCTCAAAAAAGTAGATCTTAATGTCTTAAAAGTTAATTTCCGAAAAATCTACTTGACATTTTTTAATTTTTTTTACTGGATTACTTGTCCAATATTATAGATATTTGTTTGGAATGAAAAATATCCGGAAACATTTCGATCATGTGAACATTTAAAATAAAAACTTGTAAAAATTTTTTTTTAAAAATCAGTTATGAAATTTACCTATTACCTAGGTTTTTTCAAAAAAATATTAATGTAGCACGCGTACAAATTATTATAAAAACTTCCTTATTTCAATAGCTATCTAACTAAGTAGAAATTTTTAATGTACCCTTGATAGTTCTAACAAAAAATTAGTAGAGATAATGCTGGTGGCGGAATTTATTAAACGACTAATCGTTCATTTTCATTTAAGTCAGTCAGTCCTTGACTTTGACGTTTGTGCATATATGTCATTAACTGACATTCTGATCTTCATGTCTCTTAAGTTTGTTGGTCTTGTTAAATTAGTTATCGAAGATTTTGATTTTGCTCGTAGTTGTTGTTATTAGTTGTTGTTATTGTATTTTCTGTGCCATGGCCGCGTATGCCAACGCAGAATACGCTGATATCTTGTTTGTCTATGGATACTGTGGCGGCAACGCTGCTGAAGCTCGCCGAGAATATGGTCTTTGGTACCCTAACCGCCGCTTACCAAATGCACGTGTATTCAGTACGGCATATCGAAATATCGCTGAAACTGGCTCCGTAAAATGTAGAAGAAGTGACGCTGGCGCTCCTCCCGTTTATGAACCAGATGATGAGGAAGAAATATTGAGGTATTTTGAGGAAGACCCAACTATTTCAACTAATAAAGTCGCAGGACTAACCGGAGCGTCACAATGGAAAGTTTGGTCTACGATACGTAGAGTTGGATGTTATCCTTACCACTATATCCCTGTCCAAGGCTTGGAGGAAGGTGATCCTGGAAGGAGAGTGGAATTCTACCGCTTTATGTTAAATTCAGATGCAGAAAGTGCAAATTTTTTAACAAGTATTTTATGGACGGACGAGTCGAAATTTAATCGCGAGGGTATAACAAATTTCCACAACCTACATTATTGGGCAGAGGAAAATCCCAAGTTAACACGTGAAACTAGTTTCCAAATGAAGTTTTCTATTAATGTGTGGATGGGAGTCATTGGCCACTATTTAATAGGGCCACACTTTCTTCCTCAAAATTTAAACGGGGAAATCTATGAAAATTTTGTAAGAAATGATCTGGCGGTGATTTTAGAAGATGTTCCTCTCGCCGTCAGACAGCGAATGATGTTTCAGAACGACGGTTGTCCAGCACATTATCGGCTGACAGTACGACAGTTACTTGATCAACGTTTCCCTAACCGTTGGATTGGAAGAGCGGGCCCAATACCTTGGCCAGCGCGAAGCCCTGACTTAACACCCCTTGATTATTACGTATGGGGTCATATGAAGGAGATGGTCTATGCTACACCAGTCAATACTATAGAAAACCTTAGACAAAGGATATTCGATGCTGCCCAACGCATAAGGCATAATCTGACAACCAGAGTAACAAGGACGGAAATAAGAATATACTGCCGGGTCTGTATACAGAATAGGGGCTCCCATTTTGAGCAAGACATATAAAAAATAAAGTACAACTTTGAAATTAATGAAGAATTAAACTCTACTTTTAAAATGTTTTTTAATGTTTATCTAAAAATAAAATTCGTACTACTTGTGTTATTTTTACTAGTATTTTCTTAGAACTATTAAGGGTACATTGAACATTTATACCTTGTTAGATAGCTATTGAAATAAGGCAGTTTTTATAATAATTTATACGCGTGTTACGTTAATATTTTTTTGAAAAAACCTAATAGGTAAATTTCATAGCTGATTTAAAAAAAAAATTTTAAAGTTTTTATTTCAGATGTTCACATGATCGAAATGTTTCCAGATATTTTTCATTCCAAACGGATATCTATAATATTCGACAAGTAATCGAGTAAAAAAAAATTTTAAAATGTCAAATAGATTTTTCGAAAATTAACTTTTAGGACATTAAGATATACTTTTTGAGATAAACAAAAAAAATTAAATATCTCAAAAACTATTGAGTTTTGCATAATATATGTTAGGGCTAAATTTACTTCTTAGATCATGCCCCATCACATCTCCAAAGGAATGTATCGAATTAACAGTAACCCTGTATAATGAATAACCCCATACATTCAATACAAGTTGGATATGTTTTCTAATAGATCCTCTTACTGTACCCAATAATTTCTGGAGAAGATTTTGGTCATCGGGAATAGGAACAGCATAAACATAAGATTTTACATAGCCTCATAAATAATAATCCAGTTGATTAACGTCTAGAGAATGGTGTGTCCGTGCTATAGGTCCTCCAAGACGTATCCATTGATTGGGACAAGTTTTATTGGAATATGTTCGTACGACCACAGAAAATGAGGTGAAGCGCCATGATGCATAAAAAAATACGTTGCCTTATGGCTAGTGGAACAATCTGCATTAGAAGTGGTATAGTCGAGTTCAGATTTACGGTGCACTCAGAAAAGGTAATAAAAACTTTACGACTTCATTAAAATGCCGTTAAACTAGTCGCAAAAGTAATTGCGCCCATTGTTACAGGTTATTTTGGCAGCACAATATTAGGGCAATGAATCGTGGGTTGATGATTGAATAATATCTGTACGTAGTTAACTAGAATATGGATTGGATTATTTTATGTGCTTCAACCTCCCTTGTCATTTGAATTGGAGTAACTGGGGTCCTCATAATTTACTACATAAACAAACTGTGGCTGCACGCACGTATTTATTGTTAGGTTAATTCTCTACGGTCTAGGATACCAAACAAACCTAGAGTAGAACTCAATAGTCACGTTGTTGCGATGCAAATGCTAGTTGGTCACATGGTTGACATCGTCGTGTTAATCCCGCGTGACGTTATTGAAATCGCAGATATTACTTGCTGTACTAGTTTTGATCAGCAACAAGTTACATTTTTGGACCATCGAAACCACAGTTACTCCAGTTAAATTGCGGCGTAGTATTCAATTCTCATTCTAATTTGTCACCTTAAAAATAATTTATCGGCATACCTACCTGCTAGGAGAAGTTCCTCGCTAAAACAGGCTTTAAATAGGTCAATTATTCCACGATATAGGCGCATGATCTTATAGTTCGAATTTTAATATTTTCTATCGCGCATAGAACTTTCTGAAACAACAAAAAAAGAAAGAAAGCAATGTGTTTTTTATTAGAGGGTCGTCATTCTCTTCTCTTTTTGCTTTCATGTGGTCTGTGAGTTATACGAAGGAATTTGCTAGAAATTTCAAGATTTTCCGGAATCGGGATAAAAGAATTCCACTACAATTAACTTGTGGCTTATTGAATCGAAGATTTTGGGAAAAAGTCACAAACTTATCCAGTTTTTTTGTGGGATCATTTTCATATACTCACCAGAAGCAAAGCTTCGAAAAAGGAAACCAGCACACTTAATAAAAGCCCACCTAACACCCCCCCAGGTGTGTTAAAGTCCTTGTTCTCATGTATTTGTTAATAAACAAATATTAGTTACATTTTTTTTTTTTATAAATCTCTATTAATCATTAATTGTCCATGTTACGTAATTTTAAATTAAGGTCATGGCAGCCTATATACAACGATGTTATCCTTTTAGGGCTTCTTCTTTTACCTGGTATCGTAGTGTCACTGTATCTCGAACAGTTTTTGACGTCTGGCGACAGTTGAGAGCGTTGTGACGACTGCCATTTTGGGAGTTTCAATTGCATATTCACCGAGTAGGTTAACTTTGGTCACGGTTGTCATAATTTATTTGGAGATTGTCATATATATAGGTTAATTAGTTTATTCAGTTACTTAATTCAGATTTAATTTCAATTTATCAGAGGTGTACACCCGAGTGATCACTCACGGTATCCGAGCGTCAATTGCTCCTAATATTTTGTTTAGTGTTATTGAAAAATTCACTGTAAATTTCAAGGGGTTTGAATACATGTATATATATTTTCTTTTTACCCTTTGTTGAGAGTTATTTACCACCCAATAAACCACTGACTCACCCCACCGCCCACTGAGCTAGCCAGTGTCGCTTCCGCACTAAAAAAAAATAGATTAATTGTATCCGGAACGGGCACTTTAAACATTTTTTTTTTGTTACTACCCCTAGAAGAAGCTAGTCAGCAAGAGCTTCTTCCTTAACCAATCAAGATTGGTTAGAGCCGTCATCGGCGTTACAATTTTGCTTAATCAATTTGTTCTTTTTTTATTATTATTATTATTATTGTAATGCCCGTTTTTAACCCTAACACCATGCACGCACTTGAAATATTTAGATAAGTAACTCAGTCGTTCAATTTTAACAGCGCATTATGGTCTAGTATTATTAACATGTACATTATAATATAAACGAATTTTAAGTTCAGGGCTGTATTATTTCGTTCGCAAGTTGACCCGCTTAATTCTATAAGTTTTTAATGTGCGTCAGCTTGTTTGATGGTACCATGCCGCGTGGTCCAACGGCGGTAATAATGAGATCGTAAAGTTTTTGTTGCCTTTTTTTTAGTGTACCATAAATATGAGCTCGACTATAAATCATCTCGAAGAAAATTAAGGTAAGATTGTCCATTAACATTTCTGGGTATCTGTTTGTATATTGTATATTGTCTGGTCGATAGCCGCGTGGGTTAAGGCGCGAGGTGGTAATCGCGATTAATTACACGGGCATCGCATCAACGGGTTCGAATCCTGGCTCCGGCACTGGCACTGTCGGAGGAAATGGTTGTATGTCCCCGTTTTCTTTAATATGTAACCCCCTTCCGCACAAGTCCTTGGCTTCTGGAATTGAAGGTTGTCTAATTTCGGTGGTG
This sequence comes from Leptura quadrifasciata, assembly GCA_963675555.1. NCBI lineage: Eukaryota > Metazoa > Arthropoda > Insecta > Coleoptera > Cerambycidae > Leptura > Leptura quadrifasciata. The sequence continues at coordinate 143,333,534 of OY776676.1, read as the reverse complement.
TTTATTTATTATTATTATATATTGTACGTACAAAGTTTCATTTCATACATTTGTTCAAAAGATACTTAAGGAAATAATTGTAATTTTTGACTTGAACTTCAACGCCTTTTATCTTGTAAGAGTACCTTCTAATGACAAATGTTTATAGAACATTTTCTTAAACTTGGACGAGGAATAATAATAATAAATTGATTAATTTCAGAAACCACATAAATGTAAGTTTAAGAAATCTCATCGAAAGACATTCCATTATGAAACACCTTGTATAAATATCATTAACTATTTTTGCTTTTCTATATTGCAATCAATTTACTTAACACATTTCAGCCTCACTCTGAATACTCAAATTATTCGTACATACTTTAACAAAAAATTTGGAGCAAAGTAACATATTCTTCATTTGGTCTCACCTGGCAACACTTTAGACCCAGGGCGCGCTTGCAATCCTCTGGCTCTTATGACCTCGACTTCCAAGAAACCTTTTTGATAACACAAAGACAGCTGGATGTCACCAAGAGCTGGCGCCCCCAGGACCTGCCTTCCCACCAACTGACCTGGACCTAAACCATCTATAAAATCTGCCAGCTGACCACCCTCGCCCGCTAAACGCAGGGAAGGAGACCACCTATGGAAAATGTGTTTGTAAGTATATTTCCAGAGTTCCTGCTCGCATTCTTGTAAATTGGGAACATTCTGTAAGAATGACAAAAGCGGAAAGCACTGTATGTACAACCGTTCCCAATTTACAAACCGAAGTACATAATTTACAGATTAGAGACTATAGTAATATGTCAATGTAAATAAATCAGTATGAGTTTCAGAGCAGACACAGAGACGTACATAGAGAGAGATAGAGAAACCGGGCCAAATAGACTATACTACTTGTGTAAATTTTTGGTGAGTTTGGTGTAAAAACCGTGCCATCAGACGGTGCTTTTTATACATGCAGAACAAGAAGGACGAAAGGAAAAACTATATTTTATTAGGTATATTCATTTATTTAATTTGTTGATCACTTTCTGATTTAGCCAGTTTATTTAAGTCATTTGAGGTAGAGAGAACATGCTTAAAAATTATAAATCAGTATACATACCAACAGATCATGTCGAGCAAACACCATCACTTAAAAAAACTTTCGCAAAGCTGTGTTAAAGAAATTGGGAGCCAATCATTTATGACATGCTTGATGGTGGTGCTTGTATTGAAGATCTCAATTTTCTACGCTGCTACCATGAAAATTGATACACCGATCATACTCGTTTTACCGGTTAAGTAATATATCCATTATTATATGTATATTAAATTTCCATAACAAATAACTTGCATGCATTATACACACACCTGTTCAACTAGTTTAATAGTGTATGGTATAATTTACGAGATTTGTTCTGTATCATTAGATCTAATGCAACTGTTGAATTCCCTAAAGATACATATTATTTCACGCCTTATTACATCCTAGTATTGGCTTCTCTGTAGGTTTTCATACATAGTGAATAAGACAAGCAAGAACACTAATAGGCCAGTGAAACAAAGCTGATTTTTGGCGTCGGTGCTCCAATTCAAACAAATAACTTCTAAACATTCCAGCGCCATCTTGAAAAATAAGTTATTAAACATTTTCCTTATACCGGGATGCTAAGGCAAACATTGTAAACTGAAAAATTATACTTGGAGCAACAACACGGTGTAGTTAGTGTACTTACTCACTTAGAATTGGGTTATAAGTAAGTAAGTAAGTAAGTAAGTAAGTCCATGAGACACATAAAATATTATTATGATCATCAACGTTTAAAACCTAATGAGGTATCAAACAAAAATATAATGTATTTACAAGTTTTAAGCATTTTATATTGTCATCAATTTGCCAAAACTATCCCACGCATATTACCATTCTATAATCTTTGACATTATGGGCCAGGTCTTCAAACTTTATTTTCCAAGATTACAATACTCTCTAAATTGATTGTTTTGGGCGTTATCTAAAGAAAGGTACCAAATATCAGCTTTTTGTGATTGGTTTAAAAACTTCAAATATAATTGGTCTTTCAATCAATATCGGAAATACCCAATACTGGAATTACTTAACGGGGCCATAATAATTACTGTCGAAAACGTATTCGTAGTCATACGATAGAAACTAAGAAAGAAATTTTAAGACATCAACAAAAGGTTTGAGATAAAATTTATTTTATTTTAATTAGATAAACAATACACAGGGTGATTCCCGAACAATGTACCATAACCTAATGGCAGATAGCACTTCAATATAAGTCTGGATCAAGAAGGAACAAATTTTCTGGCTAGTGGTTAAGATGTTGTATGCATTTGGTCTGAAATTCAATGAGCTGTATCTCTGCAACGGTTGGATGTAATCGAATAAAACTTACGAGTAACATTCCTCAGCTGGGACCTGCCAGAATAGCCTACTTGATTTTGAAAAATCCATAGATCAACATAGTAATCGAGAACAATTAGGTCAGGAGACCTAGCTGGCCAAGCTTGAGGACCTCCGCAACCGATCCAGCGGTTAGGAAACTCATTGTTGAGATACTCCCTGACCTGGAGTGAGAAATGAGGCGGTGCCCCATCATGCTGGAAATGAAGACATCTCTATTGACATTTTGCGCCAATAATAAATCCAAGTAGAGCCAATCGGCTTTCAAAAAAATGCGGTCTTATCAATGTATATAACGCCATACATTAAGGAAGAACTTGTGCTGGGAGTTTTTCTGAACAACGGCGCCGGCGTGAGGATCGTTGTGGTCCCGAATTTGTGAATTCCTAGAATTCCACACCCCGTCTCGAGTGAATTGGGCCTCGTCCGTGAAAAGAATTCTGGGCAAAGTTGTTGGACGACGAATTATCCAAAGGCAGAACGTTAGACGTGCGACTTTATTACCTTGTTGGAGACGGTGTACCTTTTGAATGAGGTAAGGATACAACCGTTCCGCTTTTAATGCCCTCCATACACGGGTTTGAGGAATACCTAGCTCGTGTGCTATTCTTCTAGTGTTTATCGAAGGATTTTGCTCTGCCATCTCAACAATGTTTTCTTCGGCCGGTCTAACTACTCGTTCTACATTTCTATGAGTTCCAGGAAATCTTACATGTTCCTGAGAGAACTGGAAAACTCTGGTGAAGGTGTGGCGCGACGATACTTGTCGACCAGGAAATCTTCGCCGATATTCCCTAACGGCAGCTCCTGTATTGCCATCGCAAAATCCATAGACATAAACGATATCAGCGAATTCAGCATTAGTAAACATTTTTCTATCGGATTTCTGGAAAACTATTAGCGGATTCGGAAAGTTCAGAAAAAAGGTGATGAAGTCACAAGTCTTACGTTCTGTCATTGGATAGTTCGTCATCACGGACGCAGCCCAATTCACTCGAGCAGAGTGTAGAATTCCAGGAATTCACACATTTGGAACCACAACAATCCTCAAACCTTTATCCAGAAATACTCCCAGCACAAGTTCTTCCCTAATGTGTGGTGTGGAGTGGTGAACGTTACATTGATATTATCGCATGTTTTTGAAAGCCGATTGACTGGAGAAATCTACTTGGATTTTTTCCGGAATATTGTGCCTAATTTATTATTGGCGCAAAATGTCCACAGAAGAGGTCTCAAGCTTGGCCAGCTAGGTCTCCTAAACTAACTGTTCTCGATTACTATGTTTGGGGCCACATGAAAGAATCGGTGTACACCACAGAAATCAACACGAGAGAGGAACTACAGCAGCGGGTAGTGGCAGCCTCTGATGACATGAAGAACCACAGAGAAACCATTAGGAAGGCCACACGACATTTATTGGTGCGGTGCAGGAAATGCATCGAAGTTGGGGGAGGACATTTTGAGAACGTCATCTAGTTTGAAATGAAGCATTCCTTATCTAATATTAAGATGTTAATTTTGTGGAGATTTACCTATTGTTTGTTAAAAAATGTCAGAAGTACAACCCTGTATTTTTCTTGCTAGGTATGTTTTTGCTATGTATTATGTGAAGTCTGAGGGATACGAATCTGAAGCATTTGAATAGACTGTACCAAACTGTTCCATAAATAATGCCTTGTCAAAGTGTTAGTCATGATGCGCTAAATTGTTTTGTGATTTTTTTACCGAAAAGGTTTAGGTATGCCATCAAAATTGAATCGCTATTCTGATAGTATTTTTTATGAACTTCCCGAATCCGCTAATAGTTTTTCAGAAATTTGATAGAAAAATGTACTTTTTTGTAAAAAACGGAGAGGGCAGATTCTTTCCGAGTCCGTCTATGAATTTTTCAAAATCAAGTAGACTGAGGAATGTTACTGGTAAATTTCATTCGATTACATCCAACCGTTGCAGAGATGTAGCTCATTGAATTTTCAGACCAAATGCATACAACACCCTTTATCTTCTTAACCGCTAGCCAGAAATTTTTTTCGTTCTTGATCCAGACTTACATTGAAGTGCTCTATCTGCCATTAGGCTATGGCACATTGTTCTCGAATCGCTCTGTATACTGCATATTGAATTTTCAGGAAGTAAATAACACGATTGATAAACAAACATTTTTTAATGATTGATATGGAGTATAATTATATCGTTATTCATTATTATAGATTCAGAAACCATTAACATATATTTTCAAGGCGGTCAAGATTTCCAAATCTGAGATGCTATATTTCGTTAAAACCGGAGCATGTTGAGGTCGACTAATTTAACAAAAGTAATCAGCAGTTATTTTATAATTGCATCGATTTGATCTTTTCTAGCACAACAGCATTCAATACAAACAACGGCTCTTGTTGTATTCAAATCGTATATAGAATCTTTTATTTATTTGAAAAGTAAGTCAATTCAAATTATATTATTATTATTGGTACTACATTATTAAATAAAATAAATATTCGAATGTTTGTGAAATAACAAAAACTTACTTTGTACGTGTTTGACCTGAAACGAGTGCATATTTATAAATGTTATATTGATAACTTAAATTTAAAAAATATATATTTAGCAGATATAATCGCATCATAGAATATCTACTAGTGGGATGGCTACGAGTATGCACTATTGCGGTCGATACAAAGTAATCGACTGATTTCTTCGTTTTTAATATGGTTCTATTCGATAGCGCCGCATCATTTACAATATTATTATTTTACTATCAGTGTCATTGTCATATTGAGTTAAAATATATTTTTATTTATTACCTCATTATATTTTACCATGTCGTATTAGGTGAGGCAGAAAAAGGTTATGTATATTATCGCTAAACTTGGACAAGGTTGGTCTCAACAACGCATTGCAGATGAAATTACTTGCAGCAAAGACTCCATTGAAAAATGTAATCGAAAGTGGACAGAAACTCATAATCTGAGTTAGACATTGGGTTCTGGCAGGCCAAGAAAAACAGCTGCAGTAAATGACAGTAATCTTTGCGGAATATGTGAGGCAAAATCCATCATCCAACTCCATTCAAGACAAAAAGGAAATCAACTTCCCAACATCCATTAGGACGACAAGAAAACGGTTCCGAGATCAAGAACCTAACTGCGCCAGTGCTAAGAAGCTTCAACTAACGCACATTAATAAAGAGACAAGACTGAAGTTTGCAAATAATTATATTAATCAAATTGATCATTACTGGTAGCGAGTTTTTTCCGACAAGGAAACATTTTAGTCCCGCTACAATGGTCAACTGGGAATTTAAAGTTCCAGAGGTCCTAAATTAGATGAGCGATATCTGCACAAAACTGATAATAGCGGAAGATATTCTATTCACTCTTGGCCGTGGATATCTTCAGAAGGGGTTGGTATAAATATATCATAGAAGGCCGATTAACTGATAGCCGATATGTGGAGATTTTGAAAGTTATGCTTCCCTCAGTGCAAGAAAGACTGTGTGAAAATTACAACATGCAAAATTTAATTAGTTCCACATCTAGTAGACTGTAAAGTAGTCTAGAAAAAAATGGTGGTTTTACCAAATTAGTTCTATTTGATTTTCTATTTTTTTACTCGGATATTTACTTTCTTGTCCACCCAACGGATGGTGAAAAATTGATTTTCTCTTTGGATTGAATGGAATTGGATAATGAATTTTGTCTTACATATACAAGGGAATTATTGTTTAATGGAGTTGTTTTTCTTGGACGCCCAGAATCTACTGTCTACTCAGATTATGAGTTTCTATCTAGTTTCGGTTTAATTTTTGAACCGCGCCTTTGCTGCAATTAACTTCAACTGCTTTGGTTGCTGAGACCAACCATGCCTGACAAACCATGCTTGTTTTGTTATAATAACTTTTAAAAAATTACTGAATTATTGTTAGTTTTTTTTCCTTAAAACATAGTCACAATGTTTTAATTGTAAAAATTTTTGTAGTGTTGCGATTTTTTGGCAGGTATATTGAAATTTGGCCTTCAATGATTTTAGAAAAATGTTTTACATGTTTTGAATATTGTCTAAGTCAGAAATTCTTTTTTAAGCGACTTGAATTAAAAATTTTCTAAAGGTTAATACTGGAAAAAGGAGGATAACTTTGCCTCAAGAAATGCACAATTTTCCCCCAAAATTTTTATTTGGTGAAGGAAGTACTGCTAAAAGTTGTTCAAAGTGGGTTTGGGCTGATACTATTAAATTGAGAGGATTTTTATAACAGAAAAAGGTTTCTTTAAAGTGATTCAGGGATTATGCGTGAAAAAGTCGACAAAATTAATTTTTAGTATAGAACAGAAAATATGATATTTGGACATAATTTCACATTATAAGCAATTTTTAAATAATATTTTTCGATATCTTCAAAAATAAAAGTGTTTTACACTTCAGCAAATTGCAGGAAATTTAGCTTTTCCGGCCTAAGTACCAAGACTAACACAAATTTGTTCGTTCGAGACCGCACACAAACTTTTGTCAGAAATAATTTCTTTCTGAAAGTCAATAACAACAGAGTTTCCCACAAGGTGCAAATTTTTTGGCTTATACGGAGTAGGCAATTCGCTTTTTTTTTCATATTAAGTATTAGATATTGAAAATACGAAAGTATCTGCTAAATACTCAAATAATATTTTTCAACCTTAAAGCTATTATACTTAAGAGGCTTTTATTGAATAAAATATGCTCTCATTTCTAGAACATTCTAAAAAAATCTAGAAAGGCTCCAGAAGCGCACATTTTCCTATTCATCTTAAACGCAAAAGCAACTAGCAGTGCCAAGTATGTATCATTGTCAGTTAAAACGATGACTGTACTGACTAATTAGATCATCAATACAAACACACAATTTGGTAGGACAATCGGTTAAAAAAAATCAAATTAATATCAAACTGAATGCAACACTGCAGCCAAGAGCACGATGGGCAAAGTTTGGTCGACGTGGTGACTACTTACGAAGATCCCTCGGAGCTTGATATGGAGTTGAGACTTGAGGCTCTCTGACTGCCTTCGGTAGAACGCGAAGGTATACTAGGGACGACTTCTTGCGAGCGCTGTATGCTGCTACTCGTGGATACGCGCTTTCTATTGTACCCACTATCTGCACCCATGAAATCATCAAGCACATAAGTCGGTTTATCCTTCATCCAGCTTTAATAAAATTATCAACGCAGGATACACACTATTTATACTTCAAAATTAATAGGTCTTATACCAATATGCAGATGGCAAGGTGGCAGTAAATGGAGAGTTCAAAAATATCTCCGCCTTTATATGTATGCATGGTTTGTATAATACAATTTAGTCCCTTTTTAAACAATGAATTAAGCACAAGCTAAGTTAAAATATTACCCTCGTTAAAAATTCGTAGAATATTTTCTGAAGGATATTTCATCACCTGACTAATTCTTGACACTAAAGTAATCTGTATTTCCTTGTCAGATATTAAGAGCTGAAGTAGGTTCCACAAACAAACGTTTGAAGTGTTTGTGAGGATAACTTCCGTATCCGAAATTTTTTAACATTAAATAACAAGATATTTTTTATGAAAATAAATAATGATATAAACATTGGAAAAAGCAGTTCAAATTAAAGTAATTAAAAAGAATTTGATGATGTGAAATTCACGTCGTGAAATGCGTTTTCATAAAATTCCCTAAAGCATACGAACTTTGTATGTGTTAGCTGATTAAAGCAATAGGTCTTTCTTTTCGCATATAAATGAATGTAAAAGTAAAACTTTGACCTATACAAAAATTATTTAACCTATTTCAGATACAATGTAAATTAATGTTGATTAATAAACAGAAATCTTATAAAATGAGCTCTTAGGGCCCATTTCTCATCATCAGTAGTACGGGATCTGCATTACCGGCTGCGAAATTTACGCGGGAAGTTCAAACTGTATTACCTATGAACCACCCATGAACCGCCCATGACACTCCCATGAACTACTAGGCTGGGGCCGTTACCTTTTTGAGATGAAAAAATTAATAGCAGGCAACGGCCGGCTGGAATATATAGTTGAGGTCATAGAAAATGAAAAAAAAACTTTGGAACTTGAGATGAAGGGAGGTAGTGAAATGGGGTGCTATTTAAGGGATGAAAACCGTTTTTCGTGGTTTGTGGCGAAACGTGACCTCCTAGAGAAAAGTGTTTATACAAAAGTTGTAGATAATAAAAAAATCTAAAACTTTTATTCTATATATTTTTCGACATAACCTCAAAGTTTGTGAAAAAATGTAGAAAAACCGATTTTTCTGTTTTTATTTTTTTTTTCGCCTGAAAGTTATTTAATTTAAATGAAACTTTGTGAAAGTACGTAATTGTTTGCATATAATAAGCATGAATTTTTTCAATTATGGGAAATAAATATTTTTCGAGATTTCGAGATTTCCGAAAAAACACCCCTACTTCGGCGAACAACTTTATTGATTTTTTTTTGGATTTTGATGTTCTGCTAGTGCTCATTTTTTTCGTCGAGATGTCTACTTTCAAATGATACGTCGATGTTAGTGATTTATTGTCATTTAGCAACTTAAAATTAAGAAAAACCGAACAAAAATTTTTTCGAATCTCGAATTTGTCGATTTTTTCATTATTTTCAATTTTTTAGCATATTTATGTTAATAATTCATAATATTTTAATGAAAAAACTTACTTTGGTATAAAATAAATAAAGTTGAATGAATTTCGTCACGGAAAGGTAGGGAAAACTTCATGAAACTTAACATTTACATGGAAATCAATAGTACTTTATTAATTTTCATAAGCTACAGTTAAGTTTCGAAAACTTTATATGCATATTAAATTATTCTAAATACATATGATAAAATACAACATACAATTTATTTATATTGGCTACGAATTCTTTACTTTATTTACAAATATTTACTAATCAATAAAATAATTGTTAAAATCTAATCAATTTTAGGCCTTTTTGTTGTGGCTCGTTTTCTTCATCGATCAAACTCTCAAATTCTATATTATTTTCAAAATTATTGGCATTTTCAGGCTCTTCAATTTCGATGTCATTATTCTTTGCTGGCTCTTCATCAATATCTTCAGAATCACTTAAATCTACAAATACTTCCCTGTCTCTATTTGAACAGTTCTCAGTGCATGTATTGCATAGATTGGTACATTTTAAGCTGTGTTTTCGGCAGCCACACCTTTGATTATTGCACCCACTTTCACAAGTACAGCTAACGCTTTTTAACAACTTTCCGGGAATTAAGTCGAAACTGTCAGAGATGTATTTCGGCACGAGTCTTCCTACATTTTCGTTTCAGCCCCAGTCCTTTGCCTTTTTGTTGTCCTGATCGTTGTCAAAATTACCTAACCAAGTTTGCAATTGGTAATAGACTCTGTAGAAGTGTTGTGCAGCTGCTTCTTCAGTTGGAGGGAGCTTTTCCAATTTAAAAGTCGATTTGTTTGTAGTTTGCTGATACAGCTCAAATTGTAATTGACTTAATGAGTTATAAATTTTCTTACTTTTGTAAATACTAGCTGTAAGTTGAGATCCATTTTTTGCTATGGTTATGTGGTCTGCATCTTTTTGATAATAAACACTGGCTAGGTTTAATAAATTTTTATTGTCCAATAAAGATCTTACTATTGTTTTTTTTCCCTTTTCCAGCAAAACTTGAAGTTGTATCACAGCCAGAGAAAGCATGAAGAAACGCTATTACACTTTTTTTAATAAAATTTTTTTTTGTTTGAATACGTTTTTTGTTTGTATTCAATTTTAGCGTGGTTTCCAATAACTAAATTCATTAAACTTTAGTTATTTCGTACCAAAAATATTATGAATTATTAACATAAATATGCTAAAAAATTGAAAATAATGAAAAAAATCGACAAATTCGAGATTCTAAAAATTTTTTTTTCGGTTTTTCTTAATTTTAAGCTGCTAAATGACAATAAATTACTAACATCGACGTACCATTTGAAAGTAGACATCTCGACGAAAAAAATGAGCACTAGTAGAAAGAACATCAAAATCCAAAAAAAAATCAATAAAGTTGTTTGCCGATAGGGGTGTTTTTTCGGAAAAATGGTAAAATCTCAAGAAATATTTATTTCCCGTAATTGAAAAAATTCATGCTTATTATATGCAAACAATTACGTACTTTCACAAAGTTTCATTTAAATTAAAAATTTTCACGCGAGAAAAAAAATAAAAACAGAAAAATCAGTTTTTCGTAATTTTCTCGCAAACTTTCAGGCTATGTCGAAAAATATATAGAATTAAATTTTTGTATTTTCTTATTATCTACAACTTATGTATGAAACATTTTTCTCTAGGAGGTCACGTTTCGCCACAAATCACGAAAAACGGTTTTCATCCCTTAAATAGCACCCCATTTCACTACTTCCCTTCATCTCAAGTTCCAAAGTTTTTTTTTTCGTTGTTTATGACCTCAACTATATATTCAGTTTGAACTTCCCGCATGAATTTCCCGGCCGGTAATGCAGGTCCCATACTTAACGATGATCACGGGAATATCTGGCTCAACCGGCGCCATGCCTACTATCATGTGTACTCTTTTAGGAATTGTCTATCTCAGAGTCAAGAGCAAAATTTTTTCAGATGGAGGCTAAAGAAGGAAGAGCAGAAATGTCATGAAATCTGATTTGAAGTTTATATTTGCATCAATTTAAGATTTGTCACGTCTTTTTCAATCAATTCCACGACAACATTTTATTAAAGCATATTTAGTTATATCCCCATATTTTGCTCCAAGGAATCTATCCCTGAACTATGGCCTATTATTAATGGTCCACCCTGTATATAGTTCCAAGATAATTCGATCCTTTTTATACTGAGACTTCTCATATCACTTTTTGGCAAAAAATGGCCAAGATGTAGCCAAAGGTTCACAAGAAGCGCATGTTAGGGAAAATGAAATTGTAAAAAATAGGGCGTAAAAATTTATTTCTTCAGAGAAGGAAAAGGGACTTTAAAATATTGTACATGGTCAAAAATCGAAAATGATCGTTATTGAAAATACATTTCCTATTTCACTAAAGTGTTTATTTTTCAACATATTTATAGAAGTTGCATTACCTGCCTTCTTTTCATCCTCTAAAAAAAAATGCTGCTCTCGATCCTGAAGCAGTACTAAGTAGTACAGTAGTATATGAACACCTCTGCAGAGTTTTAATCATACCCTTATTTTTTCCATTCATATTTTTATCTAAGTATTTGATAATTTTTTTACTAAAAATTTAAAATATCCTTTTATTATGCTGTGTTATACTCAAAATAGTGAATTTGTACTGTCAAAACCATTCTCATGGCCTAATATTTGCTGTGGTCGTACAAAAATTAATCAGGTAATCTTTTGATGAAGTACTGCAATAAATAATATTACGAGGGACATTTGAATTTTTCTTATTACAATTAGTCGCAAATGCGGCTGAGCTTAGTTCCCATCATTTCATTCTTCCGGGCAAAATTAATTGATAATTTTCATAGGCAATATTTCCGAATTCATGAGAAGTAGGAACTAAGCCTTACAACAAGCGGTAGCGGTTCTAAATTCTACTAGAATGCGAGAAGGACAAGCATCATTAACATGTCCTAAGAAGTCAAAGTATCTAGTCTACGTAATGCATCTAGCTACGGTATTAAAGAAAATCTAAAAGGTCTAAAGATATTTTCTTAATTGTAATATCATTTAGTTAATTTACTCACTTCACTTCAGTAAATAATTTGTCGTAAACAAGAGACCACTACTAGAGATGAGACTACGTATAAATTAACTTGTCCTCAATGTAATACTTCAAAGTACCAGGATATGCTAGAGTTTTTCATCTCTCTATGTACCTATCTACGTGTGTGCTCTTTCGGGAGGGAATGGAGAGGAGATGGGTCGATCAGCGGTTTACTTATGCGTTGCTTGAATTGAATTTTGCTTTTTATAACAGACGCTACACTGGTTCAAGATCAATTAGCCGGCATGGTTAAGTTGCGAACTTGGTATTTCAATTTTAAACAATGGCTAGCCAAAAAAGTAGTTACTTCTTACTTCCAGGATGTTAAAAGTAAAGTCGAACGTTTCTAGTTGTGTAAAAAACTAGCTGAATGAAACTGTTAGATTCGCAGCTCAGTAACGTTTAATTAAAATATGTGTTGAAGTTAGTCAGTGAATTCATGCTCGTAATAACATGAGATTCGCTTGTGTCGGTTTGAATGCTTCTTGTTAATTCTAGTAATAAATAAAGAGTTAAATTTTAATAACCTGATATGTTGTGTTTATAATATGAAATTAAATATTAAGTAATGCCATAATGTTAGAAATTCATTGTTGCAGTAATGTGAAAAAGAAATATATAGGTTAACGTCCTGGCGGGGTAAGCACTAGTTATTCTACCACTCGAACAGAACATACTCAGTAGAGGGTAGTCTAAACCACTGCTACCACCAGCAGCGCGTAAAAATGTCAATAAATATTCATACTCCTGCTAGGATTCAAACGTAGAATTTCTTGTTATCAAGCACAGTGTCGGACTAGCCTTATTTGGCCCGTCGCGTCGGCATCAAATGTAATTTGGCCTCTACGTCTTATCCACCCTCCCAAAAAGGATCAATTAAGTTTGAAGATAAAAAATCATGTACTTAAATAAGCAAAAAATAAAAATTAATATTTTTGTTTCCATATTGTTTATCTGCGGATATGGTAGCACAGCGGTCAGCTAATGAACATATAACGGGTGACCCAGAAAGTACCCCCCCCCCCCACTTTTTTCTATTTTCAAAAATAAGATTCTGAAATTTGGGAAATCAAATATAGGTATCAATGGCCACATTTTGACCATTCGGTGGTAAAAAAATCACTTCCGATATGGCCGGAAATTGCGGAAATTTCTTATTTTAAATAGCAACTTGTATATTTAAAGTCACTCTTTTCATAAAGCTGTAATTTCTCTTTCCAAAGCTTTCCTCAGATCTAAAATCGGATGAAAAATAACCTTGGAAATGGCATTTATTTGCTATTTCTAGTTGACTTTGGAATTCATGAACAAATTTTAAAATATTCGAAGTAGACTTTGAATTTGAATAAAAGAGAATTTCTGAACAAATTAAATATAAAATTTACCTATTTTGTTCATTTGCTTGGATTTACAAATGTTTTCCCTATTTTTCCATTTCATGGAAATTTAATGTATCATAGCTCCAATTTTTCGAATACTACCCCGGCATGTTTTGTTTTTTTTTTATCAGATGGAGTGGTAAAGCTTTAGACTGTTTTTTCCCAATTAAAAATAGAATATAAATTAAAATAAATATTAAGCTTCTTATAGAAGCGTTTCGAATTGTGTCTATACTTTGCAGTAAGCCATGAAACACAGATAAAAAATTGCACACAGCATTTGTCAAAACGATAGTGCTGAGTGAAATAGAGGCGTATTTATTATTTGTAAATTTGTAATTAGGTGCTTTGTTCAAAATAAGATACGATTTACGATGCAATACACACAAAATGAAAAGGTAGATGTACTTTTAACTTACGGCAAGTGTCAGAAAAATACCCATGCGGCCGCACGTTTATATTATGAAAGATATCCCGATCGTCGTCAGCCATACTGGCAGTATATTAAAATTATAGAAGAGTCATTCCGAAATATAGAAAATATTAAGATGGCAGAGGACAGATTTATAGTAAGCGAAGAAATTGAGACAAATGTATTGGCGTGCACACATATGTACCCAAATGTTCCGACAAGAGAGCTGGCAAAAGAGACAGATATTGGTCGTGAGTCAGTAAGACGTATATTAAAAAAAACATGGTTTTAAATGCTACAAATACCAGTTACATAAAAAAATATATGAAAACGAAGGGAACAGAAGATTAATCTTTTGTAATTGGTTTACTCATCATGTATACTTAAACAATAGAATTTTATTTAGTGATGAATCTCGTTTTACGAATAATGGTATGTACAATAGACATATCAGGATAGATTTGCAGTGAATATGTGGACTAGAATATTCGGTACAAAAATTATTGATCCCATACTATTTTTGAAGCTGTTCTGAAATGGGTTGGTATCATTTTGAGCACCTGTTATAGGTTTGGTATTTAGTTGTGTTATATTGTTCTAATTATAATATTTATAAATTTAATAAAGTTGCTGTCCAGATAGGTATCAGAACTTATAAATTGATTTTGATTGTCTGAATTTTTGTTTGTTTGCTAATGATTCATCAAAATTTTTGTTATGTTATTTATAAAAATAAATTTTCTCTAATTAGAAATGTCATCTGTTTTTCATAGCTTACTGCAAAATATGAACACATAATTCGAAACGCTTCTACAAAAAGCTTAATATTTATATTCAATTTTTAATGAAAAACCAATCTATAGCAAATTTACCACTGTATCTGATAAAAAAGATAAAACATACAGGGTACTATTTGAAAAATTGGAGTTATCACAAATTATATTTCCACGAAATGGAGAAATGGGAAAAAATTTCTAAATCGAAGCAAATGAACAAAATAGGCCAATTTTATGTTTAATTTGTTGAGAAATACCCTTTTATTCAAATTCAAAGTCTACTTCGAAATTTTTTAAATTTGTTCTGAATTCCAAAGCCAACTAGAAATAGCAAATAAATGCCATTTCCAAGGTTATTTTTCATCCGATTTTAAATCTGAAAAAAGCTTTGGAAAGAGTAATTACAGCTTTATGAGAAAAGTGACTTAAATGTACAGGGTGCTATTTAAAATAAGAAAATTTTGGCAATTTCCGGCCATGCCAGAGGTGATTGTATTACCACCGAATGGTCAAACTGTGGCCATTGATACCTATATGTAATTTCCCAAATTTCAGAATTTTATTTTTAAAAGTGTAGAAAAAAGTGGGGGTTAGGTACTTTCTGGATCAACCTGCGATCCCCAGCTTTGACATTAGCGGCATTAGTGGGTAGTGGATGATGTATATGTCAACGTTTTTAATAAATATAACCCCCTTCCGCAGTGTATATGTTAAAGAACGCTATAACCCCGATATACTTTTCGACGTTGTAACAAAATCCGACTTAGGAAATACTTCGTACGAAAAGCATGCTTCACGTAAAAACGCCGTGGAAGAGGTTTTTAATTCTTGTAAACATATTTTCGCTCTTCGGAACGTTTTTTATGCCAAATTTTCGCTAACTCTTCAAGGAGCGTTAATTTAGAAAGTGTAGCAAATGTCGCTGCACAGGGACGTAATGTCGCCCCGACCACCTAATTTTAGAAAGTGTACTAAAATTAGACTTTAACTTCGAAATTTTCAAGATTAAAAACCCTTTTACGAATCCACGTTGTCAAGCACTGCAACTCTTACGAGGTATTGAATATGAGGACAAGTTAGTCCAACGACTATTCAAAGTATATCGGAAGTTATAGCGAAAATAGCCCTTAGCGACATGGGACCCCCATCATTTCCTAGCAGTCGGATTTGACGGGGAAATGATGTGTTTTGACGGGGTTTGCCCTAAACCGGTTCCTCAGTGATTCGGAGTCAAAAAAGTATTATTACCATGTACTCATACATGCATGGGATCCGCCTTGCCTGAACGTAAAAAGTTGTTATTGTAGAATACAATCGAAATAGAGACGCTTCAAGCAATTTTAAGCTCCGAGGAGCGACCAAAATTAATGTGAATTTAATAATACGTTTATAAGACAGACAAGCAAAAGCCCACCAAAATTTCAGTTACATTGAACTTTTCTTGAATCTTTTTGTGCATCGTTAGCTTATAAAACCGCATATTGGATGGTAGTTGGTACAGTATGAATCGTCCCGTTCCTCACCATGTGTTGTACACGGGTCAGACTAATGTTTGTTAACATTTTCTCTTGAAAAAAGTTGTTGTAAAAACATAATTTTTTTAAGATTTGATATATATATTTTGAACTTTATATTGTCTTTTAGTTGTGTTTTCTAACAAAATTCCTTTTCAGGTTTAATTTTAAGAGAGTGTGATACAGACAGTGTTAGATTTATAGTGTTACGACGTCGTCTAATTGATACCATCAGAGCAGCAGTTAAGCATAAACGACAGTAAGTATGATTTTTACATTATTCTCCGTCTGAAACAGTCGTGTTGAACCCTAAAAATTTTGTGAACGTAATATTTATTATTTAGAGTTAAGAAAAGTTTGAGGAAAGTTGAGAAGTTTTTCAAAGCAGAAAAGACGTCCTTCAGACTAATAAAACATGGATCGTTCACATATACGCAGGAGCTATGCAGTCTTAGGCGAGGATTGTGTGGTGGATATACCATCCTTCGGAGGGCCTATCATCAGGCGTCGGTGATAAGCCTCAGTCACGGAAATAAGCCGATGCGCGACGTTACATTAGTGTTAATATATTCGAGACAGTCTTACGTTTAGATTTGGGGGTTGTCTATTATATGTAGTATATTTATATTTATCACTTAAAAAGAAAATCGAAAATAAATTCATCTTAGTTTTTTGTACCTCCCAAGAAACAATAAAGAACGCAAGGGTTTTGAAATTTTGTAGAGAAAAATGTTGCATTGAGCTACATTTCGTATTTCTAAAATATTATCATCAATGCCATACAATCAATGTTATAGTAAAAAGTTGAAATTTAATTTTTGTGAAAGAATTCTTACAATACGAGTATATATTCTGGTAGTAGATATTAGCTATTTTACATTGGAAAGCATTGCTCCGTGTCCGTGCTCGATTGCAGAGGCAAGTAGTGCGGAATGTCTGAAAATTATGGTAGAACACTATTGATGGACACATCGTTCAATGTCGGAAATCTTTCGTATAGTACACGTAAATAAAAACTTAAATGTGCACAAATCTTATAGAGAAAAATGTTCCATTTCAAATTTAATATTAGTGAAGTTAGTTGCATTTTAAAGAGACTATCATTGATTTCATAAGGGTAAATTTTCTTTAAGTTGACAATTGATGGCATATTAAGTGATAGAAAATGGGTTATTACTGGCCAAAATTTAAGCATTGTTCCACAAACATATGGTTAGCATGTTAAAATTTTATTTCTTCCGTTGCCTTTCTGTTGAAAGAAAATTGGCCGTAATTCGGATTTTTTTAACGAATCTGAAGGCCGAAAAGGGGTTATAAATTGAATTTTCTATGGAAGTTGTAAAAAAAGTTACGTTTTTCTTTCAAAAAATAAAATTGCTTGTCGTGGATTAACCGGAAGTAAAAAAACGTTTAGGAGGGCAAAAGTAATGGATTTATACCTTAACAAACATATCCAGACCTAAAAATTATATTTTGAAAAATAAAAATGTTAATAGGCGTTACATGCTCTTGTATCACCTGGTATACGCATATTGTGTTCCCATAATACCTTAAAGTTGTAGTGTTATGAGCCCAAATATGCATTTTCATATATATTTTTGCATGTTCGAGAAGAAATAATTAAGCAAAATCTAAGAGTACATTATTTTACTTCTAGAAGATTAATTCCAGTTTGCTAAAGCAAATGTAAGCAAGCATTATTAACATTATTTTGGTATGCGGTTTGACACCCAAATGCATTTGATCTCGTCGGCAATAGGGAACAATCCAAGCCAGTTCCTAATATATCCAATAGATGTCGCCATGCGTACTCGATTTAATGTCATTCCCAATATATTATATGATGCAAATTGAGAATGACATTAAATAACAATTTAAAAGTTATATTATAACTTTTGAATTGTTTAAATTTCCCGATTTCTGAGAGTTTCCCACTCTCTTACTCGTAGAAATGAGCTAAATTGATAAAAACACATAAAAAGGATTACGATAGTTGGTCATTAAATCGTTTAAAAGTAGAGCTGAGAAAAAGAGGTGCTAGAGGTCATGGAGAAAAAGCTGATTTGGTTGAAAGGTATATAATTACATTTATGAACTTGGAACTTGCTGAATTTTTTGTTTATAAAACCTCGTTCATTCTAGATTAATCAATTATGACACTATTCTAGTTAGTAAGTACACTTGAAGATGAAGATTTAGATTACAATTTTAAAACACCAGATTTATCATAGTTGTCGGAAACGGTCGTTTTTATGAAATAAATGTCCTACTGTGTTAGAGCACTTTGGCACACAGCAACAGGTTTTCATTTTACATCCTAATTTTACTTTGTTTATGCAAAGACATATTTTTCCGTATTGACATTGACGGACAAAAACCGTGTACAGCTGGTGCACTCTGGCGAATAAAATAAAAGAGAATGTTCCCCGTTGCCGACCTGCTGACCGGGCCAGTCCGACCCTGGTCAAGCAAAAAACACGCACTGAGTCAATTGTGTTTTTCACAAATTACTCATTATAGAAATATTAGCAAATGCTAATGATACAAATATGCAATAATATTAAATTTAAAAACACAAAGTTGTGGTATTCTATAGTGCAGTGATTTATAAGCAAAATATATCTAAAATGACTATCTGTTTGTTGAAGAGATTTTTTAAACCACTCAGGCTAGATAATTAGTACAGTAAAAATGTACCGAAAATTCCCATGACCTGGAAAAAATTGCACACTCCAATTTGTCATGCTCAATGTTATCAGAACCACTTAGAAGGTCTAAAACCAAAAAGATGATCGACCTCCCCCTTTTGCTTCAGCCGCCATCTTGAAAAATGTCTGAATCGTTTTATCTCGTGTTCTATTGGTAGCACGGAAAAATTTATTGAACAAAAAATGGTAAATAAAATTCTACATATTTTCGGTAATTGCCGCGATGCCGAGAAGTTAATATTTCGAGCGGTAGAGGATGCAAAACTTACCAAAAAAAAAACCAGTTTTTGAAAGCAGTGTTGTGAAATTCAACTTACTTAGGTAAAAATATTAGCTATACACACACATATCCAAATAAACTCGATTCCGATATACATTCCTGCAACATTAATTTATAAAAGTTTACAAAACATATCATTCCCTAGCATTACTGCAATGTTCAATTTTAAAGTGTCTGTAAATAATACTTTTTCTATGATGGTGCAAAAAGTACTGTGATATTCTATTGATTACGAATTTGATCTGAAATGTAACATTTTTTCTTGTAATTTGAGTATACGTATGAACATGGTAAGTAACTATACATATTAAATAAATGAGTTAGTAATATTTTTTGTGTTAATATGTAATGTACTGTTCAAAAAAAATTAAAAAGAATCTATTTAATTTGATCGTAGAAAAAATGTTGTGAGCAACATGTGCAAAAGTATACTTGTTGCACTAGTTATACAAATAACTATTGTACTAAATTTGTTTCATAATCTTGGCATCTAATATGGAGGCATTGCGTAATTTTATTTAAAAAAATCACATCACATGAAAAACGATAACGTGTGAGCCGGATGAAAGTTAATTGAAATTAATTTTTGTGCTGAGTAAATAACGTTATACGCATTTTAAAAAAAAGTACTTATAGCGTATTCACAATTCAGATTCGATATAAACAAGTATCAATGTGTGGTAAAGTGTATTGAAAGTCACATTTTTATTGGTCGATCGGTCATAAACTGTTGTGAAACAACAAAATTTCTTTGTGTTCCTTTATAAATTAAAATTTTTATATTACAGAATCACATTCTGCATAATTATTTTATTATTATTGCTAGGCGCTGAAAAATTATTTGCATAATTACAAATATTTCTGGTCTAGCTTGAACATTTCATTTCTGATGTTTTTGATACTTTTGATATTTTAATATTTTTGAACTGTTGTTTTTTTATTACCAAAGATATCAAACAAATTTAAAAATATTGATTCTAGATTACGTTAAACTAATTGTGAAGATCCTATCGGAAACATATTTGAATTATTTAGGGAATTTAAAATATCCATAATGACATCTATTAAATATATTGTACACCATATAATTACGTCAGTTAAAAATAACAATACTTAGTTCCTAAAAATTGAAAGTAATATAATTGTCCTGTAGAAGGAATTTAAATATTTATGGAATAGTCTTCGGCATATCTCAGTGTAACGTCTGTTATATTAGTGAGGACTAAATGGTGTTGATCAAAAATCAAGGATCGTGTAGCTACTCGTGTTCTTTCTTTTTTCGTGACAAGATGTGACAACAAAGCAAATTTAAGAGGTTCTTATCAGTAATTTAATGCATATTAACAGACCACACTTCTTTCCCCTTCAAATGTAATATTGTCCGATATTTCGTACGTGTGTCTCTACTGAATGCTCTGTCACAGAAACACCATACTCGAATGAAAAGATAAGTTGACAGTGGTAAAATATGTTCTAAACCATAGCCAACTACGAGAGTGAATATCAGAGAGAAAGAAGTACACGTTAAACCCAAGGATTATTATAGAATAATTGGAAATGATGGAAAACGGAGGGAATGGGTATTGGTAACATATGGAGACTTTATTTGACAAGTAGCAGTGGTGTAGTCATTTGCTATGAACAGATCATACGAGTAAGAAGCGAAGTTGAGCGTCTTCAAAGTAGAAGTAAAACCTCAACTTTTGGAATTCTTCTGAAGAAGCCGACAGTATCAAGTGCAAGCTGTACATCGTTCGAAAAAGGAAACACAAGCATGGAAAAGCCCACAACATGTTAGAAAAAGTTATCGAATCGAAGTGTTTCGAAGTTAAAGGTGCATAGAGGGCACTTTGGCGGTGCCAAATACTCGGCATTAATGCATCCATCGTCCTTTCTTACTGAGATACAGGATGTTTTATTGATTTTGGCCAATTCTTTCTTTGGTCACTGTTGAAACACCCTGTATAATCGGTTCATACTTAGAATATCTGTTTCACTTATTTTACTTGGTAGAACTCCATAATAAACCAAAATAGAAATCCAGGTCCGGCTTAATAAAAACTGACAATATATTGTATGTCAAAATCAACACCCTGTATGACAAAATTTTGTTGATCTGTTCCGATATTCGAAAAGAGCTAAAAAAAATGAATAGAGTAGTTCACTTAATTTGTATGCGCATTTCGTTCACCAACCTCGATACTTGCCGTAAATCCAATTTCATTCAAATGGTCGAGACTGTTGGAATATTTATTTCAGGGTTTATTTAACAAAAAAAACTTACAGCAGTGATAATTCTTACACTTCTAGACTAGGTAAGTGAACTATTGTAAAGTAATTTTAAACACAAGGTAGTTCACATCACCATCATGCTCAGTATCCTTGAAAACGGGAGTAACACAGGTTTGGCGGGTAGAAGACGGCGGATACGCGGTTTATCCCTTTCGGGGGTGGTTTTTGGCCGTTTGGGGGGTGGGGCGACCTCGGATTAAATTTTACCACCGCCACCGTATTCAGTACCCTCGAAAACAGAGAGGGGGCATAGTCTCGTTAGGCTAGAAAAAAATGCATGTTCCTCTCCGACTTACAGAATGCACTAAACATCGATTTGCTGTTAATATTTGGTGCGGAGTTTTCAACAATCATTTGATTGGGCCACATATCCTCCCTGGTAGATTATCAGGTGAACTTTCTTTAGACTTTTTGCAAATTTTTTTACACGTGTTATTGGAAAATGAAAATATTGAGGGAATGTATTACCAGCATGATGGTGCTCCACCCCATTTTAGGAATATTGTGAAACATTTCCTAAATGACAATTTTCCAAATATGTGGATAGGTCGAAATGGACCTCATCATTGGCATTCAAGGTAACCGGATTTCAGTCCTATTGATTATTATCTTTGGGGACAAAGGTATATGACGTGGACATTAATAGTAGAGATGAACTTTTGCAACGCGTTAATAACGCGTATAATCGATATAATCCAGATATGATTAGACGTGCAATTAAAAATATTACTACTAGAGCAAGGAAATGTATTCAACGAAATGAAGGCCACTCTATACAGTTATTGTAGTTATATATTTATTACTTTCACTTGTTCATTATTATTGTACATACATACATTAAAAATAATATTATGTTTAAATGTGGGCTAACAAAATTAAGTATTATTTTGATTTATGTGTGCAAATCTACATTATTTTTAAATTATTTTAGAATAATTCACTTACCTAGTCTAGATGTGTAAGAATTGTCACTGCTGCAAGTTAAATTTTTTTGTTAATTAGACCCTGAAATTAATATTCAAGTTCCAACTCTCTGGTCTGGTTCCAACTATTAATTTTTTCCGCTCTTTTCGAATATCGAAACAGATCTAAAAGATGCTGTCATATAGAGTCAACACCCATTTCAACATTTTGACATACATACAATATATTGTCAGTTTTTTATTAAGCCGGACCTGGATTTTTATTTTAATTTATTATGAAGTTCTATCAAGTAAAATAAGTGAAACTTATATTCTAAGTATGAACCGATTATACAGGGTGGTTTAATAGTTATGACCAAAGAAAGATTTGGCCAACCTCAATAAAACATCCTGTATCTCAGTAAGGAAGGACGATGGATGCATTAATGCTGGGTAATATAGAACCGTCAAAGTGCCCTCTATCACAAGTAACGTATGTGCTTTTAATTTTGAAACACTTTGTATA
Source organism: Leptura quadrifasciata (assembly GCA_963675555.1). Taxonomy (NCBI): domain Eukaryota; kingdom Metazoa; phylum Arthropoda; class Insecta; order Coleoptera; family Cerambycidae; genus Leptura; species Leptura quadrifasciata. The sequence goes on along the minus strand of OY776676.1, from coordinate 143,310,600 downwards.
TTCCGTATTGGTGTTTCCAAATTATATCTTCTTTCAATCACTTTATAGTCTGTTTTGCCTTTGAAATGTGATACTGCAAAAAACTATGCGTTGAAAGATATTTTTTATGTGAAGTGATATACGCCTAATTGTTTCAACACTATATTCAATATTAGCTTTTAGCTGAAAATTTTATTTGTTGTCACACCTTATACGAAAATTGGCACAATGAAAGTATATTGACCTGTCGCCATCTGCAGAGCCTTCTCCATCGCTTGACGCCGACGAACCTTGTTTCGACAATCGAACATCACCTGGCAGTATTTCTTCGGATCTGTGAACCGTAAATGATGTTTTCCCTCTTTTACCAAAGCCCATCCTTCGTTTCCGACCTACGCATTGGTTTATTATTCGGGGTGTTTGGGATCACGGGAAGAGCGTACACGCATTTTACAACTTTAATACATCAATTCTAATCTAAACGTTTATCTATTTTTAATAAGAAAACATAGGGACTACTTAAATAAAGACGCATAATATATTCAAAATACGACCAAATAGTGAAGAGTTAGTAGAGTGTATGGAAGTTATTTTGTTATGGTGTGCTTACCTGTGGCCGAAAGCTGGCTAGTGGAGTTACTTTTTTTGCTTAAACCGACGAATTGGGTTTGTCTTTCTCTCTCTCGATCTCTCTGGCTTTCCTTTCTACTACTGTTTTCCTTTTGAGGAACCTCCAAACCATGCAGCTGGCTTACCGCCGTGTCGCTCAGGCTACCGTCTAAAAATTTTAAGTGCTTGATCAACAACTGGACACAACCACTTGATGTAGATACTCCAGTTCAAATATGCCAAGGAAATAGCGAGGCGCTTTCAAATACATTGTCATAGTGAAAGTTGAATTGGAGATTATTACATTAAATTATTTTAAACAACATTCGGTGGAGATGCAGCTGCTGTTTTTTTAGAGGTTGCGTCCATTCCCTATATCCCCATTTGATACAAAAGAATGACGGATACAGCTATTATGAAAATATTCTTTGAATTAACTAAGATTCCGATTGCTATTATTAAGCTTGTTTTTAAAAAGGGGTTGTTCTAGATCACTCTGTTAAAAGAAATAGTGGAGACAGTCAAGTATCAAATCTTAGTGAAAAAGGAATTGTTTCCAGTCTCAAATTTTTTTAACATGTCAGTTACATCGAATACTATACGAAATGAACATTTCCTACCGCTAGCAACGGCCGCTACTCAAGTTATCGGCCATTTTGTGAAAAATCGGCCATTTTGGTCGTTCTTTTTAAATATAGATGAGCATATCTCGGTATGTGTAAGTCCAAAAAAATCGAAAAAAATTGAGGCTAGTTGTTATAATATAGGCAATCAGCGGTTACAATATTAAATTTATATCTGCACACTTAACCTCACAAAAATAAAAACTGAAAAAACTGCTAAATTTTGTTTTTAACAATAACTGGTTAAAATTTCAAGTCAAAATATCTAATACAAGTCTCAAAAATTTTGTATTTTTTCGTAAATTTTTTTAAAAAATTCCACATTTTTTATAAAACTCAATTTTTTTGTATTTCGACACATGCTGATCTAATTTTTCGAATTTTTATATTCTGTACGAATAGCATGAAAAAAATTAAACAATTTAAAACAATGAATATTTATCATCGAGATATTTTAATGGTCGAGATTATTAATCGACATTATTAATACACTTGTTCGATAAATAACTATTATTGTTTCTAAGAAATAAATAAATATATAATGTTTAATCATATATCACTAAATTGTACAAACATTTAGGCTACACTGTATACCATAATTTAAAAAACAATTAAACTGTACTGATATGAAAAATGAAAATAGCACGTGAATTTATTTTGAAATAAGATTTTCTAAAAAATCTGAAAGAGAGTTTATTTAACTTTTATCAATCAATATACACATATACAGGATGATTCAGAAGTTATCCGTAAAAATTTAAGGGGATGTACAACGGACCCATACAAATACGATAGCGCAAACCATAATGAAAAAATCAACTTTCAAAATCATTAAAAAATATGTACTTGTACGCCACTGGTGTTTATTTGGTCGAATATGCTCATAATAAATATTTCTTTTATTGTTTAATTTTTTAATGCTATTTGTACAGAATATAAATTTTTTTCGAAAAATTAGATCAGCATATGTCAAAAATGAATTATTAATACAAGAAAAATTGAGTTTTATTAAAAACGTGGAATTATTCGAAAAAATTTACGAAAAAGTACAAAAAATCGATTCTTTTCATATGTATGAATGTATGCGTAATATTTTTTTATATATAATTGTTTTTAATGCTCTTTCCAAAAATTAGATTATAAGTTATTAAAAATTAATTAATAATACAAAAAAAATGAGTTTTATCAAAAAAAAAAAAATTTCGAAAAAATTGGCGAAAAAATACAAAAAAGTCGATTTCATCCACTTTTTTCAAGTTTCAAATTTTTTTCTTGTTCACCATCATAAAGTGCATAAAAAATCTACATTTAAAAAAGAAAGAACTTCATACGATGCGATGCACAAAAGTTTTTGGCCAATCAATTTTAAAATTTGAAGTCAATTTTTGAGACTTGTATTAGATATTTTGACTTGAAATATTAGCCAGTTATTGTTCACATTATAAAGTATAATTTCTGAAAATTTCATCAAATTTCATTTAAAACATCCGAAGCTACAACCAAAGGAATAAAATTTAGTAGTTTTTTCAGTTTTTTTTTTGAGGTTATGTGCAAATAAAAATTTCATATTGTAACCGGCTGATAGCCTATATCATAATGAACAGCTTCAATTTTATTTCACTTTTTTGGACCTATATATACCGAGATCTACTCGTCTATATTTAGAAAGAACGACCAAAATGGTTTATTTTTCACAAAATGGCTGATAACTTGCGTAGCGGCGGGTTGCTGGAGGTAGAAAATGTCCATTTCATATAGTATTCGATGTAACAAACATGTTAAAAAAATTGACACTGGAAACAATTCCTTTTTCACTAAAATTTGATGCTTGTCTGACTCCACTATCACGCCGTATTGTGAAAATTCGACAGAAATATTTGCATAAAATAAAAAGACTATCGTAAATCAAATAAGACGTTGATAAATAGGACGTTAACATATCTTGACGATACGTGGTTTGATGCGCGTGATACTGTTAATTACGGTAGGGTCGGCACGACTCAAAATTGTACTTAAATGTGCCATGTTCAAGGGGACACTTATTATCATTCTGCATGCCGAAAGTAAAAATGGGTTCGTATCCAACGTACTGCTCTTGTCAGCCAAAAGTATAAAACAGTGGTCTGCTGACAATCACATAGATATGACCGCGGATTTGTTTAAAAAATGGTTCGCTGAACAGCTGATACTTAATATTCCCCCAAATTCAATTATCGTTATGGATAAGCTTCTTATCTTTCGCGACTATTAAATAAGGTACCAAATAATAATCTTAAAAATATAAATATTCCTGAAAAAATTCCAGTAAAAAAATATTTATTATAAACTATCAAAGAACATAATTTTAAAAAGAATATGCTGTAGACCATATCTACGAAACACACGGCCATAGTCTGTTACGTTTATCGCCATATTACTGCATATTTAATCCAATAGAATTGATTTGGGCAGTGTAAAACATGTTTTGAGAAAATGCAATTAGAATCCGACTTTAATTCTAGATAATATCAGAACCGTAATATCTGATTCAGACAAAATCGACATATGGAAAGAATCCGTAAATCACGTTATAAACAAACAAAAAGAGTATCCCATTTTGCCACACCTAGAACCTATTGTTATTCAGGTAGGGAATGATTCTAGTAGTGAGCTTACTGATGACTCCGTTACCATGTTACCATTTCTTTCTTGAAACTATGAGAATTTCTTTTATTTTTATTATTATTATTATTTAAACTGTCTTACTTTAATAGAAGTTTTATTTTAAATGAGGTAAAATAACATAACTAATTCTGTTTTATATGAGATACGACGGCGTTATAATGAGAATTGTCTTTTATTTTATTTGTACCATATTTAACAGGACTTAAATATTATAATTATGTTATTAATGTTATCACTGTTATAAGGTTTGTTAGGTTTATTTTAACGTCCTGCCTTACTAACATTATATACCTGGCTAACGACATTTTGGCGAGTCGTTATCTCAAAAACAATTTGAACTACAATTTTAGTATTTGGTAACCTTAAACAGTGGAATGCGGTGTTCATTTATTGCAACATCGCATTCCCGATCACGTGATCTGTTGCCAAGATACTTTTTGTCTTTGTATTTTACATAAAAATAAAGAAATGTTCATGAAAACTTCTTTACCCTTGCTGAGGTGCAGAAAAATACCTGACAATTATGACGTCGTTGAATTTGTATTAGAGAGGCGTTCACAGAAATGTAGTATGTACAGGATGTCCCATTTAGAAATTTAAAGTTGATGTCATGTGATAGGAAATGCAATGTTACAGTAAAGTCCTTTTATAGCAGAAATGGACACCACATTGCACCGTTTAAAATAACCAAATTTCAAAATTATAATACAAATAGTTTTCGAGATATGAACTGGCCAAAGCTTTGTGGGGCACCCTATTTGTTGGTTGTGACAGAAACAACCTGTGAGAAATTAAGAAGTTACTAATGCCCAGCTGGAATTAAGGCAGAAGCCGAATTCGGTTAACAATACCGTTTTCGAATATTTGGCGAATGCGCCGATTACAGTAACAAATATCAGTTACCTGTCTTCTCGTCCGGCGGTGGCTCCGTATTCGATAAACTCCTCGTGAACTGTCCCCTCTTTACGCTTCCGTCTCTGTGATGGTGATGGTGGTGATGGTGATGGTGATTGTTCGGATGCGGATGATAATTAAGATGCGGATCTAGGGGCTCTATGGGATCTCGAAGATCTTGGTCTCTATCTTTAGCGTTCCTCGGCATACTGCGGTAGTTAGGGTAGCCCCCGTATTCAGTACTATCAATAGAAGCAGCATTAAAGGAGGTACTAGCGTCAGACAACATATCTACACTACATATTTTAAAAAGGCGTTTATTCCTTGCGGGAATATTGCTCTCGGGATTTTTTGGCATTTTCTCTACGCTATGTGCTTTGTCAAAAGAATAATTGTTAGAGCTTTCAGTGATATACTTTGCTTTGCGCTTACATTCTAGAGATAAATCTATAATAGGTTTAACAACTTTCTGATCGTTTTGATGCCCTGCCAAGGAATAACTCGAATATTCGATAGTGTCGTTAATGTCATCTGGCTTTAACGTATCATTTATTGATTGATAAGTGGCAAAATCTGTTCCATTTCGATTTTGCATTGCAGCGTAAATAGGCGACATTCTATTATTAAATGAAACTAAGTGAATTACATTTTCAGGTAAGTTCCTAGATGAAAAAAGTTTGAGGTCGCAACTACAATCCACAAAATGTGCGCCATAACTTTCGCAAAAACTTTCATTACTTCCGTCTCCATTGAAACTACCTCGCGGGCTATTAAAAATCAACTTATTTTCGCATTCTGAGTTTTCGGCATCGTTAAAATGCTTATAATTTTCGTGGTTGTGTCTAGTGTACTTTCGACCTAACCGCTTAATCACATTCAAGGGATTCGGAAGCAGACGTCCAGACTCTCTATCTACAGGATGATACATATTGCTGGGATTAAATGTTATACCCTTATAACCGTCTAGCGTTTTACTTCGGACTAGCCTGTTAAATTTGCTTTGGTGGTGATAGCAGGAATAACTGCGGCTAAGTAATTTACGGGTGTGATTTTGGGATTGTAAGATATTGTATGCTTTAAAATTTGACGATTTTGAAGAATCCCTGAAAAGAAAATTCCTTTATTAGTGGAGTAGATATAGATTTGCAGAGCAAGCATTTTTACATGGAGCAACGCGATATAGAAAAATAAGTTTGTTTTGGTGAAACTAAGAATACTATGAGTTTTCTACTCGAGTAGATGGGGGAACACTTTTTTTTCGCTAAACAGGAGTAAATTAGTCATTTTTAAGGGTGGTTTTTCAGTTAGTTTATTTTGGACCCTTTAAAATGCTAGTTAAGAAACGACAATGGTACCATTTTATTATCGATGGTAAAGGAACCTTCAATTCAAATTTAGTGAAAATTGGTTCACCGCTCCTTACGATATGTACATATATATGCTGAAAAAAGTGAAGAAAATTGAATTACGGCCAACTTGGTCAAAATTCAACAGAACTTGATGAACTTTTAGATGAAAGTAACTTATATAACCAAAAAGTAGCCTGTTAAATTTTAGCAAAAAATATCCAATAATTTGTTCGCAATTCTATTTTTAGTCCAAATTCCACCACATTTTCAAAACGTTCACCAATTTGTCCAAATGGTCATACGATTTTTTTTTTACCAAAATGAAAGTTTTTTATGTACTTTCAAGTGATATAACTAAAAATAACCTTTTTGTAATTTAGCCAATTTTTGTATCATTTTTGGTGTATATATGCGCACGGTAATTTCCCGTCATTTTCGGTATTATACGTATGCGCGCACAAGTGTACGTGTAATTATTCATTATAAAAATTTCAATATTAACAATAAAAAGTGATTGTGAGCAGGTTTTAAGTACAAAGATAAAAAACTAGCGAAGATGAAATATATATTTTTGTTTCGAAAATTCATTTGATTTTTATTAAACTTTTTACATATATTATTATATTGTTTTATTTTATTCATGTTTTATTTTTAGTTAGAGAGATGGCGACAAAAGCGAGGTGCGTCAGCAAAGGGACAGAAAACGTGGTTTCTGTATAGGTTGAGTGCCCCTCTACAAATCCCTCTTGTCGAGTAGGAGTCCAACGCCACGGGGTAAGCCGCTACTTCGCTTTTCCCGGATTTTTTCGAGCGGTTATAAAAACCTCATTTGTCAGAAAATGACCGACGGGCGTCTAGTTGACCCCCCCCCCCCCCAATGACAGGAAAAATATTTTCTGACAATTTACTCCACGGGAAAAAACTGTCCGAGGCAACTCCAAAATTCTTCTTAATTGTGTTAATGTTTTATTATATAGCAAAGATTTGAACAACTTATTGAATTATTTTATCGTTTTATTTAATCATACTTCTCCACGGCAAGTATAATGCTTGTTAAAAAAAAATTATTGGTTTTAAAAAAAGGGTTATTATAATTACTAACGTAGTACCAATGAATAAATATGGCATGTGATATATCGTTATAAAGGGAGGAAAATACACTATTCAATGGCGCCATTTCCCGCCCGTTTCAAAATAATTTCTTTAACAGCCTGAAGAGTAAATCTCAAAATACAGCTATTTTGAAAAAAAATTAGATAAAACCTCGTTGAAACACTCTATTTTGCAAAAAATTTCCGTCTTAGAGTTTTTCTCGTATCTCTTCAAATAACGGAGATATTTGGCCTAGACGTTTTCCGCATTTTCGATATTTTCCGCCATAACTCTTAAAGTAGGCCATGGATTTCAAATGTCTTTAAACCATTTTGTAGGTTGTATAAATCGGCACCATTTTCGTAAAAATATTTTTTTTTGTACGACCGATATTAAGCGAGATATTTTTGAGGGCCCTGATAAAATGGACATCCTGTATATACAATATATACATACCGTGGGAGGCAGTGAACCGATTTTCACGAAATTTGAACTGAAGATTCCTTGGACATCTACGATAAAAGGGTACCATTCCCTTTTCTTAACTAGCATTTTAAAGGATCCAAAATAAATTAATACTGAAAAACCACCCTTCGAAATGACCAATTTACCCCGTTTTCGTGAAAAAAAGGGTTCCCCCACCTACTCGATATAGAAAACTCGGATTTTTCTTAGTTTTACCAAAACAAACTTATTATTCTGTCGCATTGCTCTATGTAAAATTTTCTCTCAAAGTCTATCTTTACTCCACTCTTAGGAATATTTCACAGTTTCGCTAACACTTGCTTAAGATTTACCCAAATTTGCGTAGGGCAAATTAAATTTAATGTAGCCTGGAGCAGAAATCTTATCTCTTTTTTTACGTAAGACAACTTGTGGATTGATATTTAAGTCGTACCGACGACTCAGCAATTTCTAAAGTACTCAGTAAACTAAATAGATACTAATATGGTGTTGGTTAGCCAATTTAACGAGTTGCACCGGAATTTATTAAAACAACTCGTGAAATTCTATATATTTTACCATTCGCAAGAATGTTCATTATTCACTCCCTTCTGGCCGACCTGCTTCCGAGAAATGAATTTCGTTATCCTTAATTATTTCATTTGCATGGCAAGTCCTTACCTAATGGCTCTCGTCCCTCTAGGTCGCTCGGACTGCGTCGAGAAGGCGCTGCTAGTCACCGAGGCTACCGATTCCATGTCACTATCAAAGTCAACAAGTCCTAAAGGGTCTCTGTCCCTGTCCCTGTCCGGTGAAAAGGACCTTCTAGTAGACCGCGTGTGATTAGCAAGATCACTATCACTTAATCCACTATATCGCCTTTCCCAACCGGAACCGGTACTCCTATACGTATGAACGTACCTCATCCTGTTTCTGTTGTTGGACCTGTCGTCCAGGTCTTGGGCGACCCTCTCTTGCAAGGCGCGAGCTAGGGCTTGTGGCACTTGGGGAAGTTGACGCTTCTTCGGTGACCCCGTCGGTGTCGCCGTGGCTGACCGGGATTGAAAGCGGGACATTTTGTAAGTAGTCGGTGGGTAGTCGGACAATCTAACATCCGGTGGCGAGAGGGACCGATGGTCTGTCGTCGAACGACGGGGTGACTTCGAACGGGAACGTGATATATGTACACTTGGTGAGTCACACGGGGCCGCTGAGTGAGAACGCTGGTTTGCCATTCCATTCTGCGGACAAAAAATATACAATACGATGCTCGACAAAAAAAAAACAGAATTTTAACCATTTTTGCGGTGTATATTGATGTTTGTTTTTAAAATATACATAAATTCACTGTTTATATTATTTCTCATGTGTCCGGAAAACGGGGTGCTAACATAAGTTAAAAGAATTATACTGCCTCTCGCGAGTTTTGAGCTGTAGCGTAGTAAGAATCTTTTACTGCCACCCACAAGCGGCACTAAAAGTATTTAAAGTAAAAATAGAAATATTCATTTAATATATATTCAATTTTGAAAGAAAATAGTATATTGTTTTATTGGGAGAAAAAGTGATGCTTTTGTGATGAGTCTCTAGGTTTGCTAGACGAACGAAGTAAGACCGACAATTACAGACGAGTCAGAAAAGTGGCTTTTACTAAGAATGAGACATGTTATTTTTTCTTCAAACGTCGATTAGCTATAAAAAAATAAAGATAAAAATGTTTTCTACAAAAGTCAGAAAATAATGCCATTTCTTACTCATCTCATGACATTAAAGTCTGACATTTCAGACGGCTGTGCTTTGCCTTTAGCGACGGAAGTAAAAGTTCTTTTTCTTCCGCTTGAGCGGACTTTTACTTCCGTTGCTAATGGCAACACACAGTTAAATTTTTTTATCTTTATTTTTTTATAGCTAATTGACGCTTGAAGAAAAAATAACATGTCTTATTCGGAGTAAAAGCCACTTTTGTGACTCGTCTGTAATTGCAAACCTACAAAAAAGTATCACTTGTACTATTAAAACAATATACTATTAGCTGTGCGTTGCCATTAGCAACGGAAGTAAAAATCTGTTCTAGAGGAAGAAAAAGTACTTTTACCTCCGTTGTTAATGGCAACTCACAGCCGTCTGAAATGTCAAACATTAATCTCATGAAATGAGTAAGAAATGTCATGATTTGTGTCTCGGCTGTTCTTGCCGGATTCGCTTCATTTGTCCATCAAGTATAACCTCCATGTAAAGACGTCACTTTTACTCCATGTAAAACAATGGACCATTTTAAAAAGATATATGCATGTGCAATAAACAAAGTTGTACGAAATATCGATTAAACACCAACGGGAGATATTTTATGAAAACATTTTTCCAATATGACGACACAAGGTGAAACTTCCGACTTTTACAAATATGGATTTGTGCTTATTTTACCACCCCATATGATATAAAATGTAATTCATCTACTCTTTATTCTAGTCTTGGGTCTCCTCTATAGAAAAACACCGTAGATATTGAACTGTTTATGGCTACAGCACCGATATTATTTACGTGATTAGTGGCTTTATTGATTTTGTATCTAGTTTTTACGCTGTTTAATAAGCTTTTATCAACAGACTAGATAAAAGGCGGCAATTGTTTGCGTTAAATTGATTACGATGCATTTTAAAAGTGCATGGGATTTAATGGACTATCATGTTATGTACATTACTCCATCAATAAAATATCGATATCAAGTAAATCTTGATGCGTGGATACCCACAAAGTATTGAAGTTATAGGATGCATACATAAAGGAAGGAGTTCTTTGTTTATGAAAAATCTTAGAACAAATCGATTTTTATTCCCCTAGGCATCTCCATTCAGGATATAATGTTTGTGACGTGAAAAATTTAGTTTTTTGTTATTGTCTCGAAAAATAATAAAAAAAACGGATAGTACCACTTGAAAGAGCGGGAAATTTTACAAAAAAAATAGTATAAAAGTTTTTTTTAATAGATTTTCCGTTAGCATGAGAAATTATTACAGTTCGCTCAATATCTCAAGTGCGTCCCATAGGGAAATGAAGCTTTTCTTGACCGCCGCTACAAAATAAAAACAATTTCTACTCATTAAAAATGAAAAAAAGGTATCATTTTAAAGAGGAAGAATTCAGCTTTCCATTGGTATACTTACTTTTAATTTTTATAATTTTTATTTCTTATAAATTGCACGTGAAAATTAAGCTGTATCATTTTTTTCTACTCTAAATATAAAAAACATAAATATTTAAAAAAATACTATTTTTAAAAAATTCTTGTTTATACCTTAAACTTCAATCCAAGATTAATAAATAAAACTACCTTTTTTTATCTACAAGCCTTTTTTGACCGTTTTAGACAAATTTTCAAGTGAAAATGGAAAAAATACCAATGATTTAAAAGTTATTTTTTTTACCCTGGATACTTTAGAGCATAAAAATTAATCTTGAATTGAAGTTTAAGGTATAAACAAGCTATGTCTACAAGGATTTTTTTAAAATAGTATTTTATTTAACATTTATAGTGGCGTAGATCTGGCGGAAAAAAGGGAGTCAAATCCGTGTTTTTTTTTTATTTTTCCCATCTTATAAAGGACGATTTCCTCCACTTCCCTGACACTCTCACATCGTCCAGGCAGATTGGGGGGGGGGCTCTATATTATGTTTTAATATAGAGTGGGAAAAAAATGATAAAGCTTAATTTTCACGTTCAATTTATGAGAAATAAAAATTATAAAAATTAAAAGTAAGTATACCATTGGAAAGTTGAATTCTTCCACTTTAAAATTCTACCTTTTTTTCGTTTTTAATGGGTACAAATTGTCTTTATTTTATAGCGGCGGTCGAGAAATGCTTCATTTCCCTGTGCGACGCGCTTGAAATATTTAGCGAACTGTAATAATTTCTCATGCTAAGAGAAAAATCTATTATAGAAAACTTATATACTATTTTCTTTTTAATTTCTCGCTCGTTCATGTGGAGCTGTCTGTTTTTTTTTTTTTCATTATTTTCTGAGATACTAGCAAAAAACTGATCTTTTCCGTTTCAGAGGGTTTTTTATAAGCGTTCGGGGGGGTAAATTTTGGTAAACTTTTTTGAATCACTCTACTAGCAAAAAACTAGCCTTCTATGAAACAATTAATTCTAACTTTTAATGAAAATTGGTCTCTGACATCTAGGCAATATCAAGAAATTCTTGTTTAAGAAAAAAAAAATTGAAAAATACCTTATTAAAGTGTGAGGCAAATTAAATATATATATATATATATATATATATATATATAAGGTATTTTTCAATTTTTTTTTAAAAGAATGCAAGTAAAATGTACAAACTTTACAGTGAAGCTGAGATGCACAACAAAATATCTTGGTATATTGTAGTATGTATCAAACTAAAATTTCCCACGTCTAATATCTTAAATTTGTCGTGAAGTGACAAAAAACCAGAAAGGTGGTAGCAAAGTACACAATAGAGAAGGTTCAAGACATTCTTAGGATAGGCTATGCACTAACTCACACTGAGCGTAGTTTCCTGTGGGAACCATCTGTTGGCGGAAAGCTTAAATTTAGGTCTTAAATTGGCTTTCCCTGGTTCCCACTAGAAAAATATACCAACTTATTAAATAGATGTGTATATAAAATAATCTAAAATCTTAAAATATAACTTATTATCATAATTAGTGTATAAAAATTGTCTACGAAATGATAGGATAAAGATAGCTAATGATCGAAAAGTAGTTAACAATCGTTTTAGTTTATAAAATTTCTCAAGTTGATACTGTATGACAGTTGATTGTCGAACTGTGAGTTTAAGTCATTTCCTCTTGTTTTTTGTGCGTTAGAATGGTTATACATATTCAAATCCCTTCAAACTTCCCTCTTGATCAAGAAATTAAGCTAAAAACTTTGCTAACTGATTAATTTATTTGAAAAGGCACGTGGTTGTTACTCGGTTTGGTACCGGATCAAAAACTAGATTTCACATATTTTCAATTAATATTTTAGATTATTTTGATTGAAATTTCGATTAATTCGGATTTAATTAGCAAGTATCGTCCAGAAGTATGTATATTCTGGGTAAGTTTTAATTTTTTAGATTTATTATACACACGTGTTTACGTTAGAAGTTAATTTTGAGACTAATTTTGTAAATTTAATTATAGACGATTTTGGTACGGCTTACGATTTGGTAGAGCTAGATTTGGGCATAGTTAGAACTTACCAACTGTTCTATTTTGATATTTGTGGACTTGGGCTTTTAGATCATTCTGATATTCTTTGGTACACGATTTTTGGTATTCGAATTTACCATGACTTACACTTTGCGATTGAGAAAAATTCTATTTAATTATTTGTGAAGATTTCCACAATCAGCAAGGATCTCGATCAACAAGAGAAAACCTTCACATCTGAAGCGCCTGGAAAATCTCCAATTTTGTAAAAGCTAAGTAATTCCTGTATATTTTTCTTGTAAAATTGTTTAAATTTCGAATTATTTTCCTAGCGTTAGCCTAGAAAACCCTAGACGTTGATATATTTTGATAATTTATTTGTTAGATTTTTACCTGGGATTTCATTTGTCTTTATCTGACTTTAGGTCGTAATAATTTTCCGGCATTTTTTAACAACGAAATTCCTTACACTTAGTAAAATGGCCACTTTTATCACGATTATAACCGTAGCAGATTCCTACAGTAAAAATCAGATGAGATTGAGAAGGTGCAAAAAATTTAAACATGAGGCAAATGTAATGTTCAGTGTCATTTTGTTTGTGCAAACTGTTTTAATGTCAAATATGCGCTCTTTTAATTTTTATTTGCAAACTTGTACAAATTACCAGGAAGTAAATGCGTCCTTCTTACCCTCCTATGGTTATATCCTTGATTATACGACTGCATATTATCCTGATCCCTCCTCGATCTCCTGTCGCTTTCTCTCGGAGGGCTTGCAGAACTTCCCACGCTGCTGACACTGGCACCGTCAGCACCCCGTCGCTCTCTGCCGCCGTCGATTTCACACTCTGACGGGGTGTCGCTGTCAGAATACCGTGAACCGGTGCTAGGTGGCGACAGGTGTTCGCTAGGTGTTAATGCGACTTCTTCGTGAGGTCCCAGCGTCCTCCAGGTAGGCTGCTCATCAAGAGGCCAGAGTTCGACTATTGTTTCTCCTAGGAAGTCATTCGCGCCGTATCGCACGTAATCCCAGACGGTGATTTCTAAGGCTCGCAATCGGAGGTCTGCTCTACGAAGACCGGAGTAGACGAAGGTTTGGTTCCACATCGGCTCGGTCGTGCCTGCGAAATACATCAAAATCGTCAGCGTTAACTGAATATTTCATCATGTAACAAAAACGTCTTTCCACCTCTCCTCAATTTTACACTTAGCAAAATTGAGGTCGCCAAAGTGTATTTTAATTTATTAAACGATTTTAAACAGTGTTAGTTTGCTAACGAAAAAACAGATGTGTGGCGAAATATGGTGGTTAATTAGAGGGTAGGTTTTTATTTATATTTGTATAGCAATTATTACAAAAAATAAAATACGAAGTTAAACAAGTCTCCATAAATATGTTCGGTACTATTTTCAGGATTTAAGACAAGTCGTTTGATACTTCAGTAAAATACTATACTACTTATATAAAACTGTTTTGATATGATTTTTCGAGGTCAATAAGTAGATAAGTTAGGACAGTTCTGGACCAAAACCTCATGCTTTTTTAAAGGTGGAGAGGTTTGTGTTTTGCACTTGTATAAAAAATAAAATACACAACTCTTATCAAGCATTCACAAACAATTTCGGTAGTATTTCAGAATGACGATTAAGACAAATCGTTGAACGTTTGGTTCATTATAGCTTTTTTATGGAGACTATATTTCGTAGTGAAGCAGATCTGACTTGGGAATAAGGAAACGTCCGATTGTGATTTTTTTTTGCCAATAAATAGAGTTGGGTCCCCCCAACATTCCGACACATTTATGCAGCAGATGTCAAAGGGGGAAGCGGAAACGACATGTTTTTTTAACATTTATTTAACGTCGGTTTATTTCCGCTACTGAGGCCTATCACCGACGCCTGTAGACCAGGAATTTTGTCGAACCTCTTCCCTTAAAAAAGAGTGGGGATCTTTTACTTGCCTAACATTTAATAGACAAGGGACCGACGGCTTTGCGTCCCCTTCGAAGGATGGTATATCACCTACACAACTTTCGCCTAAGGCTCCATAACTTCCGCGCATACACTGATATACAAGCCGCTGGAAGATATGTGAGGCGAGGACACGGTCTTCTTTGAAACTGTCGCCTATTCAAGTACTAACCGTGCCTAACATTGCTTTACATTGCATATCGAAGTATGCACATATTAAAGACGCATCTACGCTCGACCCACGACATGTTAAAGATAACTCGGCGAATTTTGATCTGACGAAAAAAATCTTCAGACCAAAAATGAAGAACTCATGAAAATAATCAAATTTTGTTCCCAACCTCATCGACGTCAGACCATTGATTCGCGATATATCGCGAATCCAAGGTGCAAAAATTACAAAAAAAAAATTATGACCTAACGTAATCAGACCGACGCACATTTTTTAATTTTTTTTATTAGGTACAAGGTAGCACTCGCATAAAATCATTTTTTTGCAAACAAACACTTGGTGCGCCTAATAAAAATTGCACGTTTCTCAAACAGTTTTTTTTCCGCCCTCTATCTTCTTTTCTAATCATTTTATCGTGGCCGGGCGGAAATTAAACGTTAATAAAATAGCTATCAAGTGGCAAAAATGATTTTAACCGCACCCTTTCCCTTCGTGCCACAAAAAATTAATTTTTTTTATGTTTTCGAGGGTATACAACTATGCATAAAATCAACTGAATATATTTCACAATATAATAATAAATAAATAAATAAACACCACAGAAGGGGCGAGCGTAGGTGCGTCTTTACTATGTACATACTTCGGTATGCGATGTAAAGCAACGACAGGCGCAGTTAGAACTTGGATGGGTGACCATTCCCACGGAAACCGCGTCCTCGCCTCACACATCTTCCAGCGGCTTGTATATCAGTGTATGCGCGGAAGCTATACAACCTTTGGCGAGGGTTGTACAGGAGATATACCATCCTTCGGAGGGGATGTAAAGCCGTCGGTCCCTTGTCTATTAAATGTTAGGCAAGTAAAAGATCCCTACTCTTCTTAAGGGAAGAGGTTCGGCAAAATTCCTGGTTGGGGGTAGCTCGTCTACAGGCGTCGGTGTTAGGTCTCAGTAGCGGAAATAGGCCGACGTTAAATAAATGTATAAAAAAAAAACATCACAGAAATTAGACAACTTCAATTCCAGAAGCCAGGGCTTGTGCGGAAGGGGGTTACACATTGAAAAAACGCGGACATACAATCATTTCCTTCGACAGTGTCAGTGCCGGAGCTTGGATTCGTACCCGGTGGTGCGATGTCCGTGTGATTAATCGCGATTGCCACCTCGCGCCTTAACCCACTCGGCTATCGACGAGACATCACATATCAATCAAATTCCTGTTTAGTATGGTCAAAAGTACGAATTCCTATTCGTACCTTTTACATTATCTCAAATAAAAAAATCTGCAAAGTGAACCTCCATAAAAGCATGGTCAAGAACTGGCATCGCTTATCTACTTTGATATCAAAAGTTAATCTCGGAATGAATGATAATAAGCTATAAGCCTTTGTTTTGCATTTTATAAGTCCCATAGAATATCGTGCAATATATTCAAGGTCAAAGGTTGCAGAAACCGGTTTTTTGTAAATATTTTGTTTCTTTTGCTCTAAATGACATCAGCACATAATTATCTTATAGCAGGCAAAAAAGTTACCGAGAACCTACACCCGAAAACCAAGATTAAAAAAGTTACAGCAATAAAAAAAAAATTACAACATTTTTAAGTTGGAATAAAATTAAAATATCTCAAAAACTACTGCACATCTGATTTTTTGGACTAAGAATAATTTTGCTTAAAATTTAATTTTTCATCGAATGGCATACGTTTCAAACTTTGCTTGATCGAAAAATATTTTTAAACTGCAGCGCCATCTCTGGTGATAATGTTATAATAATAAATTGTACTTAACCATAAAAATCTATTACCGTTTACAGAATAAAAATATATTTTTTAGTTTCCGAGATATTCGAGTTACTTTCCGCACTTTAAAACTCATTGTAAATGGAGATAGACGCATAACAATCTTAACATTTTGCTAACTTAAATTGCCATATTTGGAAGATAGATATTAGAAATAGCTTTACTTATGGATAGAATAACGCCTTTTTAAATTTTATACATACTATGAACTTAAACATATAACTTTTTCACTGCTCTAAGTGTACGTTTAAAACAAGATTTAACAACAATCGCATGCAAAGGAAACATACCCGCTAGTGTCTTCGTCCTCCTTTTGCTCTTTTCTGACCTGTCAGGAAGCAAGAACAGTTTGCAGTAAGGATTTCTGGGCTGTTGTGGAGATCTTGGCGTGAGGCCGGCAGCGCAAACTATTGTAACCAGTAGCTGCAGTGTGGAGGGATCGAACCCCAATCGTATCTGTATCCGACCCCCTACGCTAGGTGCCAAAGCTTGAGCCGGTTCTTGCCGTTCTGGACTGCCCGGCGACGTTACTAGAACGTGGGGACGTTCATAAATTTCGGTGTCTTGGTGCCATTGTCCACCACTTTGACCTGTGATTAGGGATCAGTGAAGAGTGCTAGTGCGTTTGTGCTTGCAATAAATACTTTCACGTTTCACCAGGACGATCCTCTCACCAAACATTTAATAACTTTCAAAAATATATTAATGCGAAAATTGGTATTACATTTAATTTATTATTTAAAAATATATTGGGTGATTCAGATTTATTTTTTCAATGTACTTGTTAATTGTGTCACTTCTAGAAACACCCAAAAAAGAACAGAATATATGGAGAGAACACGGCAATTTACGTTTAGAGTTTTATTAAATAGTTTAGGTCAATAATAGTCCACGCAAATTAGACATTTTAGAAGAAATGGTTTATAAAGAAATAATATTTCATAGCGTTTCATAGCGAATATCTCAAAACCGGCTACTTTATTTCCCTTTTTTTCCACAAAGATACGTTTTTTAATTTGAGCTCGTTTCCAAACCACTCTTGAGGTGGGGCTCTCGATGCCTTTTTTACAAGAAGGTCTCCCCCCTATATACCTATTCCACTAAAATTCTGTCCAATTTTACTCATTAGGAGATTCTTCAATCTTCATTGACGAACTGTTCCTCATATTCGGTATTTAAACATCCGTGCCCATGGCAATTAGAGCTATTGAGCAGCGGCGTGATCCAACCTTAACACAGCTCCATCGTTTTCCGCAACCCTTTTTGCGAACGGTTTACAGGATAAAAGTAATAAACCAGCGTTAAGTCCTCGTTAGGGGTGTTTTTTTTGCAAAAAAGGGACTTTCCGTTCCTGAATGGTGTTACCCTATCGAGAGTACACATCTCAAATATTATTTCTTTACAAATTATTTCTTCTACTAACTGTTTTTTAACCTAATTTGCGTGTACTATAATAAGGCCAAGAAGTGCAGTGCCCACCTTGCAAGGATCACCGCAGCCATAATTTGGTAGTAATTTATTTGGAATCAAAGGAATAGTCAGAGCGTAATAAAAAAAATGTGTAAATGTACGGAATAGAATCCCAGTTGACAATTTGCATTAAATGTTTGTTAAGAGGCCGTTAACAGTTTATAAATACATAACAAATAGGTAAAACCTGACATCACCAATACGGACGATCATAGTAAAACAGCAAAATGGACAACAAACGGAAAATAAGTAGATACTGTGATGAACATACTATCTAATTTTGTGGTACGAGTCCGAAACACACACAGTTGTTGCTCCCATTACAGATAACTACTTCTAACTAAGAAGGAAAGGACATGAACACAGACAACCACATGTAAACATTAATTATTAGATAAAAACAACAAATCTTTGTGTAAAATAATGTGTTTGTGATAGAATGCTTTTGTGATAAATAGCAGTGTGTTTTGTGCTCGTAACTTTACAAGTCAAACGACCTATTCTATTTTATTTCTTCGTAAAAGCACAGATCAATGCAAATTTGCCAGTCCCGAGTTTGTAAAGACATTTAAAATTTGTAATTGATAATTTACATATACCTTACTAGTACTCGCGTTAAGTTCAAGTGCTTTCAAGGATTTGTAATTTTAGTTTTATAAGGACCGCGGCAATTATTTTTAAAATATACGATTGCAGCTATAGTAATTACATGTCTCTTTATTTAAAGCGTACAATACTTAAAAGCACGCGATCTAAATGCAAAAATACATAACTACAAGTATTATATCCGAATATTTGTTTGTATCTCATGTCTCGAGATTGAAGTAAATTCGATAAGAAAATTCTGCGATTTTTACGAGTATATCAAAACGAATCGTATGTAAAATGAAGCCTGAAATGTTCTTCGAGCAATATTTTAAGTGTCACAGTGTTATAAGGTGATCAAGATACATGAGTGCCTGTATGTGTATGTGTTATCAATATTAAGCAAGTTCCAAAAGCCTGGCGGGAATATTTTTGTGAAGTATACAGTTATTAATTTATGTATAAATAAAAATTATCAATGCCATTTCGTTGGCATTAGATAATATAAATTCAAAATATATGTAGTTTTGATTCTCCTCAAGACTAAAAACGACAGACAAACCATACATATGATAGAAATAAATTTTTAAAACATAACATTTTGTATTTTCGTCATTTGGTATCTACATATTTATAAAATTGAACATCTTTACATCTTCATCTGTCCTTTTCAATCCCGAAGAAGATATGAAATTAAATCGAAACACCAACATAAGGTAAAAATGTCGATTTTTTGTTATACTGGCCCCTACAAAATATAACCAATAATAACAGTCCAAAGGATAAGACATAAGTAATGATGTTAATGAATTTCTTCTTATTTATAGTCATAATTGAATAGCTCTATTATTCTAGAAAAAACCAAGGAATCACTACTTCCACATCCAAATTTTGTATCCAAGTCTTATATATGCTAAATTCCAATATTTTATTCCCTTTAATAATAGAATGGGGGTGGCAATGGAGGTGGTAGAGGAGTTGGCTAATGCCAAGAAAATTTTAGAGTCCCTTGATTCTCGTATACACACTAAATCGCAATTTAATTTTTTACTCCCTTTAATAATAAGGTGGGGGTGGCAATGGGGGTGGTAGAGGGGGTAGCTAACGCCAAAAAATTTTTTTCAATCGTTTCATTCTTGTACGCACTAAATCACATTTTATTTTTTTTACTACCTTTCACAATAGTATGGAGGTATTATTGGGGGTGATAGTGGAGGGGGGATGGCTAATGCCAAAAACATTTCGAGACCTTAACTTTTCGTACATGCCCTTAATTGCAATTTCATGGACTCTTATCTGCTTGCTATGCCTATTTACCATTATTTACCCCCGAAAACTTTGACGGAATTAGATCAAAATATAATCCAGTTCCAGATCTCGTTATAATACATAAGTGTACCAAATTTCAAGTCAATATCATAAACGGTTCCAGAGCAAACCTGCGCACAAATAAGTTACAGACAGACCGACAGGCACGAAATTTGTTTTCGCCCAAATTTTAAATCTCGACGTTTCATGACATTTTAAGCCTATTCCAACAAAAAATATATATTTTTTTGCGTTACCATATTTCCACTAGACGTGGAAGTAATTAATAAAAACACATGTACGTATTATGTAAGGAAATTTTTCATCAAATTTCAAATAATCTTATAGCTTGTTATAATACACACAAACAATGTTGTCCCTAAGTTCAATTCCAAAAAAAATACGATGTAGTTATAATTTCTTTAACTATTTAATGAATAAAAGTTTATATAAACGTTATTAGTAGAGAAATTAGGACGTTTTCATCACCCCCGCTAGTTTCATAACGTCATCATGGGCGTGGTTTATGATGACGTCACAAAAGTAGTAGATGTAGCGAGCTTAATAGCGTCCTAACTTCTCTACTGTTTTTCTAATTGTAGTCTTCGAGATACATATATACACTTTTTCATGACAATGAATTACCTGTGCTATTTGTAGATGTACCAATTGCAAAATACTAAATATAGTTTTATGTTCCAATACGCTTTAGATTAACAGTACATGACTATTTACACGTTATATGATGGCCGGTACTACCAAACCGATGTTACTCTTCTAGACAACCAGATTTAAACCCTTTGTATTTCTATTAAAAAAAATTTTTTTGTTGAAATAGACTTAAAATGTCATGAAACGTCGAGATTTTTTTTTTTAATACATTTATTTAACGTCGGCCTATTTCCGCTACTGAGGCCTGTAGACGAGCTACCCCCAACCAGGAATTTTGCCGGACCTCTTCCCTTAAGAAGAGTAGGGATCTTTTACTTGCCTAACATTTAATAGACAAGGGACCGACGGCTTTACATCCCCTCCGAAGGATGGTATATCTCCTATACAACCCTCGCCTAAGGTTGTATAGCTTCCGCACATACACTGATATACAAGCCGCTGGAAGATGTGTGAGGCGAGAACGCGGTTTCCGTTGGAATGGTCACCCATCCAAGTACTAACTGCGCCTGTCGTTGCTTTACATCGCATACCGAAGTATGTACATAGTAAAGACGCACCTACGCTCGCCCCACGTCGAGATTTTAAATTTGAGCAAAAAAAAAATTCTGTCTGTCGGTATATAACTTTTATTATGCGACTATTTACTCTTGAACCGTTTATGATATTAAATTGAAAATTGGTACACTGATGTGTTATAACGAGATCTAGAAACAATTATATTTTGATCTAATTGCGTTGAAGGGTTCGGGGGTAAATGGGGTAAATAAGGATAAATAGGCAAAGCAAGCAGGTAAGACTCCATAAAACTGCAATTTAGGGCATGTACGAAAAGTCAAGGTCTCAAAATATTATTGGTATCAGCCACCCCTCACTATCACCACCAATACCACCTCCATACCATTATGAAAGGAAGTAAAAAAATATATATATAATTTAGTGTCTATATAAGAACGAACGTCTCAAAAATTATTTTTGGCGTCAGCTACCTCCTCTACCACCCCCACCCTATTATTAAAGGTAGTAAAAAATTAAATTGGGATTTAATGTGTATACGAAAACCAAGGGCCTCTAAAATTAATTTGTCATTAGCCACCCCCTCTACCACCCTCACTGCCACCCCTACCCTGCTATTAAAGGGGGTATAAAATTAAATTAGGATTTAGTATGTGTACGAGAACCAACGACCTTTAAAATTTATTTTGGCATTAGTCACCCCCTATACCACCCCTATTATTAAATGCGGTAATATATTACATCATCTGGATGTGGAAGTAATGATTCCTTGGGCAGCGTTTTTTTTTATTGAGGCACTGGAAAATTATTGGTTTACGCAACACGATAATCCAAGGAATATTATAGAGAGTTCACAATAAGCCTGGTATTTATTATACTGTTGACGTCAGGTTACTGAGGGGAAGAACAAAAACGCTCATTACAATGGTAGCTTTTACTTCATTATTCCATCGCATAATTTTTGTGTTTTAAAATTTTTGATTTTTAATTTATTGTTCTCAAAATTTCAAAAATCAGTGGCGTAATAATTTTCCTGTCAAATGATCCAAATGCATGCCTCCACGTGCGTCCTTAACGTGTCTAGAACATGTCAATTTATTTCAAGTAGATATTGAAAAGGTATCTTATATTTCAGCAATATATCTAATTCTCAATTTAAACAAAACTACGACAAAATTTATAAAGTTGAACCACTGTATCTCGGAACAGTCGGAAAGTAATTCGTATGAACTTTTATCATAAAATAATTTAGTGAATCATATGCCTTATTTTCCATGACTACTTAAAGAACGAAATCTACCTAAAATGGAACAGCTTTATCAGCATTCACATTTCTAGTGCTTTTATGATTATTTCCATTCGTATCATTTAATAAATGATATTGAAAATAAAATTGCGGTACTTATAAATCAAGTTAATAAGAACATTGAAATAAATTAAGTTTACTAATCGCTCTGTATATTACATAATTTTGCTTCATCTGATATCACTGAATTGAAATTCGTACGTGTCAGCTGAATATATAAAGATGGAAATAATCGTTAATGAACTTGACCCTCTCCGATTTATCAAAATAAAATAGGTCATTAATTTGATGTATTATGTCTCGTGAGCATACCTCTGTGAGCGACTGATTGCCTCCAGTTTGCCTGGGCAACTCTTCTACTACCCATACTCCTGGAGACAATAAGTTCGACATTTGCCTCTTGTTTACTCTCCGCTATTATGTCTGCAACTTCTTGATACGTCTTTCCCTGTAGGGATCTTCCGTTCCATTCTATCACTTCGTCTCCTAAAAGCAGACAGATACATTCACATAAACTTGTCTGATTACGCCCGTTTCTATTTTTGGAGGCCGTTTACGTGCTCAAATATTGTTTTATATCACTTCAGCTTTCCTCGTTATTCAAAACAATACATGATGTAAGAATTGGTGATATTCTTAAAGTTGCTTTTATATTTTAAATAAACACGGTTTATTATTTCATCAAAAATAACAAAAAATATATTTGGGTCAGGCGTTAGGTAGTTGAATTCATAAATTATTTGTGTTAAAACGGTTTTAATATCTTTATTTTCATTTTTAAAAGAACGAACAAAATATCCCCTCACGTACGAATGTTTCTTTTTCGGATACAATCAAAGATAGATGCAATTATCTCATTTTGTACTTTATACATTGTGTACTGTTAGTTTTTTAGTTAAAATAATTATTACCAATATTATTTGGGACTGTATTTTCTACAGGAAAGATTCTAAGCTAACTTTACACATGATGAATAGGTTTACTCCAGGTATTTAGCTGTAAAATTCACTTCTGTGCTAAATTCGTGCTCTACGAAAAAAATTTTTTTTAATTGTTTTTATTTGGACGTCTTGAATGACACTTGGTAGTGACACCACGATCCATCTGGAGGAGTTCATGAAAACCGCGTCGGAAAATCGCGGAAACCTCGGATTCGCGATTAACTCGATTTTTATGGCCCAAACGAGAACAACGCCTATTATAAAAATTGTACATCTGTAATTTCTCTACCTTAGAGGTCTTATACATTTTTTCCGTACGCCTAAACGTTTTGGAGATACGACGCGAACTAAGTGAAAAATGCATTTAGTTCTGCCAAACCTCTTTCGCACCACATAATTCGCAATTATCTTGCTTTCTATGTCTCAGAATGAAAATTAAATATTGCTGTTATAGACCTCGGTGATCTTTATTCTCTAGTAGAATATCTTATACCATTTATTTACAGTGAATAAGTCAAAAATGCATTCATTTTCGCACAATCTTAGAGCTAGAATGCTCGGCGCGCTTTTTTTACATGGTTTCCCCAGGAGGTCTAATCCATGCCGGATCTTAAATTGGTCATTATTTCCAACTCCTTCGATATCTGAAACGTTATCGTCCAGTGACAAACCGTTGTCTTTACTTTCATTCTGATAAGATTCTACGTCGTCTATTTCGTCATTCATAGCAATTATAGGTGCGGTATTCAAGCAGGAGTGACCGTGGCAAGTTCCACAAGCTGTTGAACAATTCAGTCCTACTTTCCTACAGCTACATTTTCCTGCACAACCGTGATGATAATTTTACAGCTGTTGAAAGTTTTGTAGATTTGGCAAAAGCTAAATATCGATAATTATCTATGGAAGTTGCCGTTTTGGGAGCACCATATATTGTAAGAATAATCTTCATTTCATTACAGATCAGTCTTAGTCCGCGTCATATCTCCAAAACTTTTAGGCGTACGAAAAAAATGTATAGGACCTTTAAGGTAGAGAATTTACAGATATACAACTTTTATAATACGTGTTGTTCTCGTTTGGACCATAAAAACCGAGTTAATCGCGAATCCGCGGTTTCCGCGACCTTCCGACGCGGTTTTTACAAACTGGATTATTTCGAAGTTATTAAGCACGCAATTTGAACGTAAATTCATTTGAAGATGAGATAAACGATAAACCTTTTCCAATTTTCTGAAAATAATTGATCAATTCATCCTTTTTTGATGATCTAGCTTCTGACCTAATACATTTATCGATACAGTCTTTAGCAGTAACAAATGTATACTCTTTATATAAAAATAAGATGAAGGACAACAAATTGCTACAAAAAACTGAACAAGATCTCGAATTAGGAATAAAAAATAAAATGTGAGCTATCTGATAATATTTTTGGGTTAATTAATTCCTCTTAATACTGACCTGGTCTGAGCTGCCCCTCGACGTCGGCTATACTGCCCTTTTTGACTTTCTCAATAACAGCCCCCTTCATTCCATTTTCCAAAATTTTTCCACCGACAACTTTGAGTCCTAAAATGGCGGCACTCGATCCCGTCGTATCTCTTGAATTCCTCCTTAATATCATATGTCCTATCATTCTCGTACCGTCCGCAGATACTTGCCATGATAACGGATGCTATTTAAAAATGTTTATTATCGACAAAGGAAAAGTAACAATGAATCGTGTTTTCTTTAAGTGCGTAAGCTTTTATTCTGCAGCAATAAATATCGAAATCAAGCGGTATACTGACAATCTCATCGGGGTGTGTGGAGAAACTGCCAACTCAGTTGGGAGATGTCCAAGTTCAAGAGATAATGCATAACAGTTTTATGGAAAAATAGAAACGCACGATTTCGCCCCAGTTAGCTCTGTTCATAACAGATGTAAATACAATTCGCTTTGCTTGAGAAACAAATTTATTTGTCTTTTTGATTTTCAATGACTGCAATGTCGTGTGCGCAAGAATAAAAGGTTCTCTTTTGTAATAGGTAAGCTGCATACTTTTGAATTTTGTTCGGTGAAGTAAAATTAGCAATAATTCTAGTAGGCCCATAGTGAGCAATTTTCAAGTTCTACATGGATAAAATTCCACAAAATTCTAAATGAACAGGAAATAGTCCAGTGGAATTAGCTCCGAAAGCACCCAAATCAGCACCTAAATCTGAGTGGATAATTGCGAAATGATTCATGAACAGGGAGTTTCAAAAGTGATATCTACATACTTTCTGGATGAAAATTCGATGGCATTTATTTATAACAGAACCTTAAATATCGTAATAAACAGTTTTTTCTTAATAACTTTGATCGTAGCGTAAGTTTAATATAAAATATGTGGGTATTGACAAGACGAACGCTATAGTTTATCAAAATCGGTTCAATAATTTCTTCGCAAATCGTAAAAAACCTTTAAAAATCAAGGATTTTTCGATTGTTATTATTTAATAGAAAAATAAACAATATCCGCGTGTAAACTATTTGAAAGTTTAGTCTGTGGTATGCTTAAACTATGGTTCAAATTTTATAAAAAAATATTTAATAATTTCCGAGATAATTTCATTTGTTTATAGAATTACAATGACTTTAACTAACGTATAATAACGTTCAATTTTTCAATCATACAATTATAAAAATGGACTCATTTGAAAGATAAAGGTTGCTACTTCTTAATGCAATTGTTAGCCAGTCAAATAATAACTTTTTTGAGTGTTTAAAATTACTTTTAAAATGGCGTTATATTTTCCGCATAAATAAATTGAATTACTCACTAAATTTTTAACGCAAAATGAATCAAATTAAAACTAACGTTTTGAACTTTATGTTGCGCCGATGAAGCTATGAAATTTGACCCGTAGTATGTAGAGGTTTAGTTGAATTATGCTTGGACAGTACTTTCAACTTCCCTGGAATAAATGTATTAATAATAATGCAAGGGAAAGTATAGCGTTGATGCGCGTCACTGAAGATGGGGCAGGAGAGGGGATAGACGCGCTCTTGGGCTCGAGCTCAATCAAAATTTGCTCCAATTGCTTCTCGCTACATGAATCGTTGTTATCTCGGCTTCTAAACATCCGATTTCGAGGTTTTTTTGTGCTCGTATAATATGAGACTCTGAAGATTTACAAAAACTTATTGAATTTTTTTACTCTCATGATATAAAATTTGATAAAATTATTTCTGGTGTTATTAGAGGTATCAATATTAATAGCTATAGAGCTTTTGAAATTGGAAATAATTTGTTGAATAATGTAATACACATGAATTTTGGATCTGTGCAGTTCAGAAGAAAAAAATAAAGTTACTACTCTCCGTGCTGCTGCTTTTCTGTTGTTACGATCAATGATGAGAAAGTGACTATTGATCCTCTTACTGTATTCCAGCGAATTTCTCTTAAAGTAGAATCGAAAAATAATATGAGAAAGTATCTCAAATAAGAACTGGCACCTTTTCCAGTATCTATATTTACAAAAAAATGACTTGCGAAAAACGCCAAAGGCAATATTTTATCAAAATTTTGATAATAGTACGACACTACCCATAGGGAAGATTTCGTATGTTGTTGACGGCGGCTTTTTATTGCATAGAGTTGTATGACACCAAAATGATACCATAGAACAAACGTCGAACGACATTATCCAGGGGCTTGTATTGTATTCGATGAGTATCCGGATTTAAATGAATGTGATGAAAGCACTAAATCCCATGAGCGCTTTTAAAGAAGAATTAAAAGTAAGAGAGCGGAAATTCAATTCGATAAAACTACGAAAATTGTAACTACCCAAGGCAAGTTACTTTCTAACGAAGAGAATAAAAAAAGATTAATCGAATTTCTACGGGCGGAAATGACAAATGCAGACTACACTGTAAAAATAACTAAGGAGGGTGCAGATGTGTTAATAGCTCAGACAGCAGTTGAAATTGAAGAATGTACCCTACAATGTCGTTGGAGAAGATAATGACCTGTTGGTTATTCTCCATGAAATTGCATCAAGTCGTTCAAACATTTTCTTTTGAAAACCAGGTAGAGGTCAGGTCCCGGATAATATTTATATGTCAAATTGCTTCAAATTTTCAAAAGTCAAGTCTGTGATAGAATTTGTACATGTTTTCACAGAATGTGGCACAACTTCTTGTTTTTTTAATCAAGGTAAAAAGTTGATTAAATTACTAGAAAAAAATGAAAATTTGTTGCATTTGGTGGAATATTTCTGTGTTCAAACTGGTGTAATTGATAGAAAGAGGATTGGTGAGAATGGTTGTGAAATAGTCGCGCGTATGTACAGTACAAAAAAAGACAAAGGATCTTTGAATGAAATTCGTTTCATTAATTACGAAAAGTCTACAACTAGGTTGGCTTTTAAATTGGAACTACTTCCTCCAGCAGAAGGAGCAACGATCCAGCATTCATTTCGCGCATATCAACAAATCCAGAAGTGGTTAGGAAATGAAATAGATCCGAAACAATGGGGTTGGGAGAAGAGTCAGTATGGCTTGAGGCCTATTAAGAGTGAAGAGACTCTTGTACCGGAAAATATTTTAAAAATAATAACCTGCCGGTGTACGACAGGTTTTTTGAGAGCATATGGATGTAGGACGCATGGATTAAAATGTTCAAATTTATGTACTAATTGCGAAGGGAAAAACTGTTCAAATGCAAGTGCAGTATCGATTAATAGTATGTTGAATGAAAACGATGGTATGGATGATGATCTTTCGACTGACTCATATGGAGAAATTGTTAGTAATTTAAATATTGAAAAAGAGCTAAGATAACATAAGTAATATTGATGACGATGAGTATGATGAGCGCGATGAGTGTAATGAGTCTGAGGATGATAAGAATGAATATATAAATACAATAAAAAGGCGTAGATTATAATATATTTGTGTATTGTTTAATAAAATATGAAATAAAATTGAATTTTCTCCATTTTGCAATGAATTTTATAATTTTTTTTTTATAAATTTGGAACGGGCTCGACGAGCTAGTGCGAATAAAAAAAATCATCGATATCGGATCTTAAAGAAGCCGAGATATCGACGATTCATGAAGCGAGAACCAGTTGGAGCAAATTTTAAGTGAGCGCGAGCCCAGGAGCGCGTCCATCCCCTCTCCTGCCCCCTCTCCAGTAACGCGCAACAACGCTATACTTTCCCTTGCATTATTATTAATATATTTAGTCGAGGGAAGTTGAAAATACAGTCCAAGTATAATTCTACATACGGGCCAAATTTCACAGCTTCATATAAATAAACATGGGAGCTATTATTTTTTGAAAAACGTATCTTTACTCCAAATCAATTTGGAAAATTATAGTTATAAAATTCAATACGTTAGTTTTAATTTGATAGGTTTGACAATACGTTGCGTTAAAAATTCAGCGAGTAATTCAATTGGTTTATGTGGAAAATATAACTCCATTTTTAAAGCCATTTTAAACACTCAAAAAAGTTACTATTTGACAGGGTAACAATTGCATTAAGAAGTAGCAAACTTTTCTCTCAAATGAGCCCATTTTTATAATTTTATGATTCAAATTTTATTGTACGTTAAAGTCATCTTAATTATATAAATATATATATGAATTAAATTATCTCAGAAACTATTGAATATTTTTTAATCAAATTTGAACCGTAATTTAAGCATACCACAGACTAAACTTTCAAATAGTTTACACGGGGATATTGTTTGTTTTTCTATTAAATAATAACGATAAAAAAAATCATTGATTTTCAACGATTTTTTACGATTTGCGAATAAATTATTAAACCGATTTTGATAAACTATGGCTTAAAATAGTTCAAATGTGCTTTTAGAGGACGGAATATTAAAACATATTTTTTAATCGCAAACTTCTCTGTAAAATCCTTATTTTACTATAAGGAACGTAACCAGACTGCAACCAACAGCTACTCTCCGGGCTATGTGCCCCGCCGAGCTCTGAATTACAAGTTACAAGCGTAGCGCGTTAAGTGTAATAACTCGAAACTGCAGTCTCCAAGTGGTGTGTGACGACTGGCATGAGAGCTCCTTTAAGTAGGATCAGTCTTTCGACTGATGTTTGTTGCAATCGAAGCATTAGCGTTTTGATGATAATATGCAATTATTATACTTAACGCGCCAGACTTGTAACTTGTAATTCAGTGCTCGGCGGGGCACATAGCCTGGAGAGTAGCTGTTGGTTGCAGTCTGGTTACGTTCCTTATAGTAAAATAAGGATTTTATAGAGGAGTTTGCGACTAAAAATATTATGGCTTAAAATGTTCGTATTGTCTATACCGACATCTTTTATATTAAACATTTTTTTCTCGCCGAGCGCTAAGATCAAAGTTATTAAGAAAAAATTGTTTATTACAACATTCAAGGTACTGTTATAAACAAATGCCACCGAATTTTCATCCAGAAAGTTGTACATATCACCTTTGATACTCTCTGTTCTTGAATCACTTCACAATTATCCACTCAGATTTAGATGCTGACAAAATGCTAATTCCACTGGACTAAAATAGTCGTTACAAAATCGGAAAAATAATGAAAAAATTCTAAGCTCTAAGAGGGTGGTTTTTGAGGAGGTTGATAAATAAATTTCGTTTAAAGAGGTTCATTTTATAATTTCAGTTTGTTTTTAACATAGATATATGCAACGTGAATCTTACAGCAGTGTCATTTTTAACTAAATGAGAATTCTAATTTTCTTATATCTACAAATTGGTATAGCCGTATAGTTTTTTTTGGTAGGATTTAAGTTTTATCAGTTTAACAGCTGTAACCGACCATTATTGATTTATTAATTTGTGGAAAGAAGTTGCTACCATCCACTACTTCAATCGTGATTTTACTTTTTGTTACTTATTCAATACCACGATGAAGTCTCTTTGAAGTATAGCTATTGGATCCGACAAGAAGGATTAAAATAATACAACGTATTTTAATTTACTGAATCTTTTCTGGACTACAGCATTGTGGAAGAATCGAATCGCAACCATATGCTCCTAATTTCGCCAGATCCATACATGCATAGCATCAGAGGAAAACTCGCAAAACCATTGAACAAATATTCATCCGAAACATCACTTGTGCCTAAGTAATCTTCTGTGGATATAGATAACACATATGATTCTGAAAATGATCGTGATCATAAATCTAACAGTTCCTATAATAATAAAACTGACACTGACGATAGCTTTATAGGAACTGTCAGATTTACGAACATCATCAATTCTTACTGAAGTTGTTAGTATTTCAGAAAATAAGTAATAATAATAGTGATTTACAAAATGACGACACTGAAAGAATCTTATATTTTACTTTCAGGAATGTCTGTGATCTTTGTAGTGACAGCAAATAAATTTTTCATGCAACGGGGGTAATCAATATTCGAAAAATAAACGGAGACTCTCCTTTTTCCAAGCCCCTGTATATGATCATTTTAATGAGATAGTCTAGAAAATAAGATATTTTTTTTAGTGATAAGACCTGCACAAAATTTAGTGCGAAATAGTTATTTATTAGGCTAGTGAGCTATGTTACATATAAGTCACGCAAGA
This sequence comes from Leptura quadrifasciata, assembly GCA_963675555.1. Classification (NCBI taxonomy): domain Eukaryota; kingdom Metazoa; phylum Arthropoda; class Insecta; order Coleoptera; family Cerambycidae; genus Leptura; species Leptura quadrifasciata. Next base: position 143,279,447 of record OY776676.1, on the reverse strand, counting down.
AGAATTTCTTAAGTGACTTATATATAATAACTCACGTGCCTAATGCAGTATTTTATCCAACACTTTCATATAATAGCTATTTATGTATCAAGTCAATGAAGCCTTATTATGGCCGAGTTGCATACAAAGGTTTATGTCCGACTACTAAATTCGGCTTATTAACGAAAAAAATTAATTCGATGACATTTTTGACATTTTTATGACTGGTGTACATATTTACTTGAAAATGTCAAAATCTGACATCGGTTCATTATTGGAAACGTCTAAATCCGACATAATAGTAAAATAAAGTTACTTTATTTTACTATTACTAATGAAGTAGTCTTTTCCGGGTCTTTCCGTGGTCGTTGAACTTGACTTGACGTTTCGCTGATCATCCTAGCTTCTTCAGAAGGATTCTAAAGACTAAATTTGTTGTGTTACACCCCTCGTTATATACCTAGGCGCCGCTTCGCTTTTCTGGTCATTCATCGTGCAACAAATTCAGTCTTTAGAATCCTTCTGAAGAAGCTGACAGGATGATCAGCGAAACGTCAAGTCAAGTTAAACGAGCACGGCAAAATCCGGAAGAAACTACTTCATTAGACAACGGCCTTGAAAATCTGCATTCTACTTTATTTTACTAGTACAATAAAAGTAATTTTATTTTACTAATACAATAAAGATATACTTTATAGCCGCAAAACTATATCATAAACAGTCCTTTATAACGCGGTCGGACATAAATGCTTTTCATCAATCAAAAAAGAAAATTGCGAAAGATATAATATGGAAATTCCGACCGATATTTTGCAAGCCAAAGAAACTACAGCCAATTTACAAGATTGTTATTGCTAAAAAATACAATGAGGGCAGCGCAACGAGTCAGGCGATACAGACGTCATTATTAGTATAAAGAAAAATTGTGTACAGGAGAGCAGTTTTCTTTGTGAAATGATGACAATGAATGTTAACATAAATATAAATAAATAAATAAGTGTTAGTGGATTCTTTGTTTTTTTTAATTTTCCGTATAATAAAGACAATAAATAAATTGCTTGAACTTTTTTTTTCTTCAGTGACTAAATCAATTTACCCCACTAGTGACATAAAGTATACTTTAGATCACTACTTTAACTCACTAGTGACTTATGGGCCACTTTATACCTTTAAAATCTCATCAATAAAGATCACTTTATATGAAAGTATTGGATAAAATCTTAAATTGTTGCTGAGCTATCTGAAAATCGCTTTTTGGACGCCATCTTTAGAGCTGTAACTTCCTTCGAAGCATTTTAAGATATACCCTCAGAAGTTTTATGTTTTAAATTGGTCATATCATCACCTGATGAATTTTCTTAACGAATTTAGGAAACATCTTGTATAATATTGTTGAATCAATGAAAACAACTACGATTAATAACCACCCATCCAGAATTTATTATGCTATAAATATAAAAACTATTTTCTTTCTGTGTTTACTTGTCGAATTTTGTTATTTGACAAGCAATATATTAAAGTTAAATTTTATCCATGCCAAAACATTTCTTATATTAATTTAGCATTCTGCCAAATAAGTATTCGTCCTAGGTTTTCAAACTTTGGCTCATATCCAAGGCTGATTCAAGCTTTTTTCAGCACCCTTGAATAAGTAGTGATCACAATAAAATCAGTGCGAAGTCAATATAGAAACTACATTGTTAGGGGAGATTGCGGTAAGGTATGTAGTTTTTCAATTAAATTTACAATTTTTTAAAGAACAGTTTTTATATCCTGGAAATGCAATATAAGGAGTCCGGAGAAACTTGTACAACTTATCTAGGATTGAAGTATTTCATTAAAAAATGGCAAAATGCCAGTAAGATGTGATCATGTAAATCAATAGTTCTATGTATTAATTGGATTAGAAGAGTAGTTGTTTTCATTGATAATGTTTCAACTTGTTATTTTAATTATTTAAATAATGGTTCAAGACATCCATGATGGGCGGATGCATACACAAGATCCAAAGGTTGATATTATCAATATTATTAAATTATTTTTAAGATTTTTAAATTTCATGGTATCGCTATTAATTAGTATATTTACCAGGAAAGTAAAGATATTTTACTGCAAATTTTCATACTGTTGTATAGCGCAATTGTTGAGTTTCCTAGTATATTTTGGAAATTTCATTCTTACGGTGTTTTAAAATAATAGTGCAAATAAGCAATGACACGGCAGTACAACCAGTGATTTGAAACTATCATGACAAGACAGTAATATATTTTTAGAATATTTATACTGGATATAACATATTTCCTAATAAATAACGTAAACATAATGGCACAAAACTTAGGCAAAGTTATATTCTACTTTATTCTAATTAATAAATATCCTTTTTATTACTTATGCGGGATAAGTCCTATCTTTTCGTTTGTTTTTTAGGTCGGTAAATAGCTGTTTGCCTACTCTATTATTACCACATGACTTATGAGTATTTCAAATATTTATTTGCGTGCTGGAATCACACTTAAAATATAATATTTTTACTCGCAAACTCCTCTATAAAATCCTTAATTTACTATAACGAACGTAACCAGACTGCAACCAACAGCTACTCTCCGGGCTACGTGCCCCGCCGAGCTCTGAATTACAAGTTACAAACCTGGCGCGTTAAGTGTAATAATTGCATATTACCATCATTCTACTTAAAGGAGCTTTCGTGCAAGTCGTCACACACCGCTTGCAGACTGCAACTTCGAGCTGTTGGCTCTCGTTAGTGCAAGGTAAGCTTGTGACTTGTAATTCAGCGCTCGGCGGGGCACATAGCCCGGAGAGTAGCTGTTGGTTGCAGTCTGGTTACGTTCCTTATAGTAAAATAAGGATTTTATAGAGGAGTTTGCAACTAAAAATATTGTTTTAATATTCCGCACTCTAAAAGCACATTTGAACTATGCTCGGCCCAGTCAGGCTATGTATTTTTCGATTGTAACAGACACTGGACCGCTAGATGGCGCCTGCTGACTATTTTACATGTCGCTATCCCAGAGATACCGAAATGTACTAAAGTGATCCTCGTGTCGGTCGTCACACACATAGCTTTGAAAGGTATTTCAAGAGAAAACATGATATTGACGAGCGGGAAGAGTGAACACTTTCAATGACCAATATTTCGAAATCCTATCGTTGAATTTTTTTGTCCATAGAAACTTTTGAACAACACAGTAAGAACTAGCTCAGACCCAAGTTTGAGGTCCCGGGAATGAAAACCAAAATACACCTAAAAGATGCAGTATCTTTTATTTAAAATCTTAAAGTGATTTCTTATTCATTTCAGGTAGCCTTAATTTTTGGAGTGCAATGAGCATGTAGAAGACATGACCTGTGTGACTTGACTGTTAATGATATTGAGGACAAAGGTGATATGCTTCTAATTAAAATTCCGGAAACTAGGACTGATAAACCGAAATCATTTGTTACAGATAATTTTTATTACATTTATAAAAAGTATGCTATTCTGCGCCCAGGAAATGTGCGTAATCCAAGATTTTTTTTTACATTATCGGGATGACAGATGTTCACAGCAAGTCATAGGCATCAATACTTTTGGCAGTATGCCAAAAACTGTAGCAACGTTTTTGAACTCAAAAGAATCCGAACCTTGTACTGGACATACATTTAGAAGAACTTCTCTTAGCTGATTCTGGTGTTGATCTTTTTATTCTTAGGGGGCTGGAGGATGGAAATTCAGCACAGTCGCTGAAGGTTATGTCGAAGATTTCATAAGCAACAAAAAAACGAATCGCCCAACAAATTACTATTGTCATCGCTCAAAATCCATCAACATCATGAGAGAGACCACGCCAAATCAACCCAAATTACCATATAATGACACAATCACCTACCAACGTTTGTGAAGAAGACATAGAGAACATTGATATTGAGACTTTGAATACAGTGACATCAAATAGTTCCAAAAATATTCATTTTCATTTCGCCAATTGCCCAAATGTTTCTATATTTGTTAATGAACAAAAATAGTAATTAAATATTTTTTGTTAATTTATGATAAGCTTAATGTTTAAGTAATAAAAAATTAGAAATAATTTGATTAAACCCTAAGATTTCACCGCATTCGTAATAAATAATAGTAGAGCAATTCGTGCGGTTGTTTATTGCCCACTCTCGTAGGCAATAGACGACTTGCTGCACTTATTGCACAATACACAATTACCCTACTCCCCTGCTATTTAAGAAGTTTCTATATAAGGTATATTATGTTTACAAAAATAATGAATGTGTAGTAGAGGAAAAGTACCTACTACTAAAGTCCAGTATTCCACTATGAAAACAAATTGTCATTGCCGCCAATCAAGGTGGACAATGTGCGTTTCCAAATCAACAGAAAATAATGTCCTATAACTTGCGACATACTACGTCTTCAATCGGAAAACGCAAAATAAAATCTTATTGCAATAAGCCCCAGCAGGTAGATTAACTTAAAGAAAGGACTACAGTGCAGGGCTGCTGTGCATCGCCAGCCGTAGACTAGTTCGAGCTTGTCAGCTCTCATCAGTACGACATAGGCGAATGCACAACTGACTTCTACTCCAGTCGAATTGCGGGGGGCGGGGTTGTGTAGTAAAGTAAAAATACCTACTAGTCCAGCATTCCACTGTTTCCTATGCAAGAAAATCGATTCATTGCCACCAATCAAGGTGCACAATGTGCGTTTCTAAATCAATTGAAAATAATGTCCTATAACTTGCAACATACTACGTTTTCAAAACGCAAAATATCGTTAAATATAACTTAGTTCGAGTTTTTCGCCAACTTTGATCGCAATAAGTCGCCACCAGATGGGGCTATTGACAACTTGCGGACACCTCTTGTCTGTAATTTTATGACTAGAGGAACAGTGAATTGCGTGGTTGATTGTATTATCAGTAATAGGAACAAAATATATCTTAAACTAAGTCTTTTTGGTCCCTGATTACGATCCAAAAGTTTCGCTCGGTGGAAATTCCAGAAACACCCCTTTCGGGGCAAAAACCACCCCTTTCATTGCTCATTAGTCTTCTTCTATATTTCTGTAAATATAGAAGAAGACTAATGACCTTCAATGTACAAATTATCATAAACCATAAATAAAAAAGTATTATTTTTGTAATATGAAAATTGTTTGTGTATATTGAAAAATAAAATAAACAAGCTTCCATTATAATTCTGAATAACAATAGTACCAAAAAATCGTATTTAATTTATATACATATTTATCCATATATTATTTATTTTATAGGACAATGTTTTAAAAAAGTAAGTTTTGTGCAGACATTTTTTTCTTTGATATAAGGGTCGTTTACAATTTATACCGTCTCCTCTATAATCATAACATAATACTATACACAGGGTTCTAAAATTATTTTTCCAGTTTACTCTTATTCAAGGGTAGTTTACGCCCCTATTCGGGGTTCGAATGGATTTTATCATTGTAAATATCATGAGTTACAAAGTTGGAAAACAATATCATAATTAAATTTTTTTATCGTATTATCTTTATTTTTTTTATTTTAGGGTAGTTTCAACCCCCTCTAATTAACCTTAATATTAAACTTTTTTTAAATTATAACGACACCTAAAAAGTTTTTCAATTACAAATACAAAAAAAACATTTTTTTTATAATTTCATATTTGTTCTGAGAATATTGTGAAACAACTCTCTTATAAAGGGTGTTTTTGCCCCAAGCGGGGTGTTTCCGGAATTTCCACCGAGCGAAACTTTTGGATTGTAATCTAGGACCAGAAAGACTTAGTTGAAGATATATTTTGTTCCGGTAACTGATAATACAATCAACCACGCAGTTCGACTGGAGTATTCACTGTTCCTCTAGTCATCAAATTATAGACAAGAGGTGTCCGCAGCTTGTCAATAGCTCCATCTGGTGGCGACTTATTGCGACCAAACTTGGCGAAAAACTCGAACTAAGTTATATTTAACGATATTTTGCGTTTTGGAGACGTAGTATGTTGCAAGTTATAGGACATTATTTTCAATTGATTTAGAAACGCACATTGTACACCTTGATTGGCGGCAATGCATCGATTTTCTTTCATAGGAAACAGTGGAATGCTGGACTAGTAGGTATTTTTACTTTACTACACATTCATTATTTTTATAATAATTTATACACTTTGCGTTGGCATATATATTTTGTATATTATGTTTGTTTAAAAAAGTTTTTAACCGTCTTTCGGGTCACGTCTGTGACTCTCTCAGGTCTAGAAGATCTAAAGTTGGAAGGAAGGAAGCTATAATTAAAAATTGCTTCTCAGTAAATGCGGTTCGAACTCACGTTAAGTACGCCCAGAGAGAACCTTTTATTCTTACGCACTTTTCTTACAATATTCATTAATATAAAAACTTACATAATTAATACTGACAAAATGTACTTCATTGCAAAGCCATGCATTGCGACAGAGATTTTAGTAAAATAATCACATTTAACACCATGCAATATTTATTTTATGCAACATCGATACTTACAAATTAGCTTAATAATTTGGAAAACATTATATTTAAGAGGAGAATGCAATATATAGCTTATATTTTTCAGAGGTACGATATATTAAATTAAACACCGAGAATAGATTGAAATGACGCATATTTCAGCATCAAATTCTCTTATAATCTCTGTCGTACGTAGAACTATGAATCCTTTTTATTTAAATAGACACATTTTCAGGAAAGTATCGTGCACCTCTATATCAGTCTTTGAAGATACAACAAGTTTTGATGTCTTTTTCTATCTAGTTTAATGCTAACTTAGCGTGTACCTGAACAGGACATATACCGGGTGTGTAACAGGATCATGGTATACCTCCCTTTCTCCTTTATTTTTGAAGATAATTGATTGAAATTTAGGATATACTACATACATAATAAGCGGTACTTTTTGACATACAATTGATTTTTTTTCACTTCCGGTTTCGCCGGAAGTGACACTAACTTTCTATTTCTAAATGGAACAACCTGTATATTATTGCATTTGTGAATTTTCTGAGTCCAACGATGCCAAATAAGTGACATTTCAAACATCATTTTTTTATGGGGATTATGAGGCTAAATAATTAAATAAAGAAACAGTTATTGCCTTATACCTCAAGAGAAAAACAACAATGCAGCTACGGACACGTGTTTCGGAGTTATTGCTCCTCATCAGCGTAGCGTAGCTTAGAGAATATATCTTATAAATCGAGCAAAACCAACAAAGGTCGGAAAGTACATTGCACAGTACTCGATTTGTACTTTCATACTTCATGTGCCACATTTAGGGCCTCAAATGAGAGCAATCGGTACGACGAGCTCTATGTGTACTGCTTTATTTCCACCTGACAAATACACGTCGTACTGATTGCTCTCTTTGAGGCCCTAAATGTGGCACATGAAGTATGAAAGTACAAATCGAGTACTGTGCACTGTACTTTCAGACCTTTGTTGGTTTTGCTCGATTTATAAAATATGTTCTATAAGCTTCGCTACGCTGATGAGGAGCAATAACTCCGAAACACGTGTCCGTAGCTGCATTGTTGTTTTTCTCTTGAGGTATAAGGCAATAACTTGTTTCTTTATTTAATTATTTAGCCTCATAAACCCCCATCATATTTTACTTAGTGTTTGCCAGGTGGAAATAGAGCAGTACACATAGAGTTCGTCATACCGATTGCTCTCATTTGAGGCCCTAAATGTGGCACATGAAGTATGAAAGTACAAATCGAGTACTGTGCACTGTACTTTCCGACCTTTGTTGGTTTTGCTCGATTTATAAGATATATTCTCTAAGCTACGCTACGCTGATGAGGAGCAATAATTCCGAAAAACGTGTCCGTAGCTGCATTGTTGTTTTTCTCTTGAGGTATAAGGTAATAACTTGTTTCTTTATCATTTTTTTTATAATATAATTTTTAGTTTTCCATTTAAGTGTGCCATGACGGTTCCGATTTATTCTAAATGACCCGAGTAATGCTATAAAAATCGAAATCCCATTAAAAACCCTAAATTGCGTGATCTATTAGCAAATAAAATTCACCAAAATTGTTGTTGGGGCAAAACTCAATTTTTTCAAACGGAACAATACCTGTGCCGTAGTACAATTTGTTAGTACTATTAATAAGGAATTTATTCATATGTCGTACTAAAATGTGCGATAAATACAAACAAAATTACAGCTAAAAGGAAATAAAAAAATACAATTCTGTTCTAATTAAATGCTAAGAAGAAACTAAGGTGGCTTTAAAAACAATGAAATATTTAGCTTGTCAAACATTTGTTGGTTTAACGGTGTTTTTATTGTGTCTTTAAAAATTGTTTAAAATTCTTGTTAATTGTGTTCAAAATGCCGCAAATTTATACAAGAGATTAACATCTCTTTTTACAATTTTTTCCAAAATATTTATTTCAGTCAAGGCACTCCTTTCAAAAATACACAATCTCATGCAACAGTTAAAATTCTTCGGCAATTTCTGAATTTTTATTTCTCTCAAGAAAAATCCAAAAATACGACTTTTTCAATGAAATTTGGTACAAACAAAAGAATTCACCATTTTCTGACCCGAAAAAAAATCGTAGTAGGCCACATTTTGTACAATTTAATGGAAAACAAAGATCCGCTTTTCAAAGATCTATATTTAAAAAATATATATCTAGATCGGACATTAAATAAACTTTTTATAGGGGTGGTTCCAAGTAAAATGGGACAGGCTTGCGCTGTATGAAACGAAATTACAAAATTAATTCTAGCTCATAAGTAGAGGAAGTGATCCCCAAAAAACCGATAAAAGCGTAGAGAATCACTTTTTCTTTAATGAATTTGATTTAATTTAGTATATGGAGATACCTACCTAATAGAAAAGATTCATGGCTCTACGTAGAAAGCAAACCACTTCAATTGATCTTCAGTATATTTGCAAATTAAAACATTTTTGTAACATTAGATAACGTCTTTTTTCTTCTTCACCATTTTATGTAAACGGTGTGCCATTTTAGCAGGACTTGAAGTATTTGAAAAGTTACGATTAGCGTTGTAACTGCCTCTAGTTTAAATAGGTCATCATGTAGAGATGCTCTCAACATTAACTTCAAAGATGCATTTACATCCTGAATACAAATTGCATGTATTTTATAGGTTACCGTACTACTTACATATGATTAACGCAGCGTGTTACCAAAGTTATTAAAACATCCGCGACATCAGTATGAATGTACGTTTTTAATAAAACATGCTTACGGTGACAGCAAGGATAGGAAAAGATGTCTATTTGCCCTTAAACAGAGTCGGGCTAAGGAAAGGCATGCTTACGTAACAAATTCAATTTTAGTGTTCCAAATGATAGACCGGGCTAAAGAGAGGATAGAAGACAAGTTACCAAACTATGTTGCATTATGAAATATTTTTAAAATCAAACTAAATTATCGACAATGTTTTAATATATTTAACACATAAAAGGAAGTTAATTTCACGAAATTTGTATACAGGTATGTAAATACTCTTTTATGCTCTTAGATTATATCAATTTATTTGTAAAATTGTAGTACATGATGGTATTAAAATGTTTTCCTGAGATACTTTCCAGAAAATTAACGTATGTGCTGAGATAATTTGATATTAACAATGTTACAAAAATATTCAGTAACGCTATCTCTTATCTCACTGCCTTAATTCGTCTTAAAACCCACCGTTGGGCAAGCTAGCTTAAACAAATTCTTCCAATTGTTAACCACAGTATTAACAATTATTTTGTACATCAAATAACTCTATAATAGTAATGCCCTTGAGGAACTAATGTTGTAATATTTTATAATCTTGCACAGATTGAACGATATTATCGCTTTATCTAATTATTATTATTTTATGGTAAGTACAGCAAGTTCAGTTGGAAGTTGTCGTTATGTTTGTGTCAAATTTTCACTTCCCTTAGATGCATCTCAAAGTTTGAATAGGTCCTAAATACCTACCTAGATACTTAGTACCCCATTTACACCCCCAAATTCAATAACTCACAAAATTTTCCACAAAATCGGCTAAAATTCACATCATGGAGGTTTTTGAGGCCGCTGATTATGAATCCGAAGTGAAAATTGGAAAATTCAATATAGCAGATTCAAAATGGTGGACTTTAAGAATTAATTTCTCATTTATGCTGTTTCTATTAATTTTGCTGAAAAATGGGAAGAGTAATAAAGTGTTTAGAATGCCAAAAAAATTAACTCTAATCATTTCATCCCTTTACTGGGATCAACATAAAGTGAACTCCCAAAAAATACGATTTTTCCTAAACTGCTACAAGCTGATGGGGGAAAATATGGAAATATTACTAATAGTGTTTATTTTTATCAAATTTATTTATTTACTTTATTAAAAAATAGTTTAAATCGTGTTTAAATAGCAGAAAAGTGGACAATTTTATTTTGAAAAAAATGTTTTTTTGGCTTCCAAAGAGGTCAAAATCATTTTTAGGTCTCTAGAATTTATATGTAATTTCTGTATTGTTGTTGAACATGTCGGGGAATTTTCAACATTTTATTTAGTTTTTGGTCAATTTTGTGGAAGGGTTCAATGTATCCTCATAAATGTTTTTTTAGAACAAATATTTACGCCGTTTCTGTTACCTTTTAAGAAAAATATGATGATTAAAAAAATTTTAGAATACGTTTTGCATAAGAATACATAATTTAAAAAATATTAGTTCTTAACCCTTTCGTTCTGTTCTCGTAGGTAATCATGGTGGTCAAAAAATTACATTTTCAAAACGCAAATATCTCCGTTAGTATTGATTTTCACCCTATACACCCTTATGTCAAAAGAAATGATTGGAACGCCTTTTTGTATCAGAATACAAATTTTGGAATTACCATCAATTAGCCTTTTTACAATCTCGAATCACTTTTTTCGTTTTTAAGGATTTATATAAAAACGCAATTTGCCTCCTTTTTATTGATTTTAATGAAAAATGCCTAGAGTAAAAAAGTGTTTAGAATGCGATTTGGCTTAAGAGAAAAGATTTCCCCCCATCAGTTTGTAGTAAAAATTTAGAAATGTATTTTCACCCTCCAGTAAAGGGTTTAAACCATTAGGGCTAATTTTTTGTTATTTCAACTTTATTAGTCTAATATTATCTAACTATAATAACAAATTAAAAGTTTTGTCGCATTTTTCTCAAAAGAAAGGATCAGCCGTAGAGGTATTCCATGGGGAGAAGCAAAAGGGTTAAATAATGTGATTACCAAAATAGTGTATTCTTATGTCAACTCCTCATCAAGTGAACCAAATAGACATTACACTTAACGGGAATTCTCTTGAAGTGGTGGATCAGTTAAATTACTTAGGCAACGTTGTTAATGACAAAGCAAACATGGACAGCGAGATTCGTAATAGAATTAACGCTGCATCTAGAGCACTCTGGGGACTTAGAGAGAGAGTATTTGACAACCACGACCTTGCTTTGTCAACGAAAATGGCTGTCTACAGAGCAGTTGTCATTCCAACACTGCTATATGTATGTGAAAGCTGGGTCACTTACCGTCGTCATGTGAAAGAATTAGAACGTTTTCAGCAAAGACACCTCAGAAGTATGATGAAAATCCGTTGGTTCCATCACATATCAAACGTGGAAGTACTCAGGAGAGCAAATAGCCTTCCAATTGAGGTGCTTATTTCAAGAGCACGCCTAAGATGGGCAGGTCACGTTCATCGTATGCATGATAACCGCCTTCCTAAATGTACACTTTATGGTGAATTGCTAAGCGGTAGAAGAAGGCGTGGCGGTCAACGAAAGAGATTCAAAAACGCTCTCCATGAAAATCTAAAATCCTGCGGTATTGCAGACGAGCAATGGGAACAACTTGCAGCGGACAGAACCGAATGGCGAGGGGTTGTGGCCAGCTATCAAGGAAATGTTGCTGCAAGAAGGCCGAATCCAAGACCTAACCAGGTATATGTTTGTCCTGACTGCGGTCGACATGTGCTCTCCCGAATTGGCCTCTATAGCCATAGTCGTGTGCACCATAGATGAATGGGAATTACAATAGACTACACCTTTTACTTGTTTTTTTTTATTGTACACAATCTATCGACTGTAACATTTTTATACTCGGACTCGAGTAACGGCTAATAATAATAATAATTCTTATGTAAAATAGCATTCTAAGCACTTTTTTACTCTACATATTTTTCAGTAAAATCAATAGAAACAGCGTAAATCAGGAATTAATTCTTAAAGTCCGCCATTTTAGGTCCGCTATTTCAAATTTTCAATTTTCACATCGGATTCGTAATCAGTGACCCCAAAAATTCCGACAATATGAATTTTAGCCGATTTTGGTGAAAACTGTCCGAGTTTATTGAATTGGGGGAGTAAAATGGAGGCTGCAACCTCCCCGGGGTGAGTGCACTAATTTTCAAGGGTATACATTTCATATGTTGCCAAAACTTAACAGTTTCAAGTCATTATATTGAAGTAATAACAATTAAGATCTATTTCATTCATTTCCTCTACTATAATATGGGTACTTTTGGCTTTAAAATCTAAGCGTTTCTAATTTTTGGCGGAGGAGCCGGTGTTTTGATAACATCTTTATTACATGTTTGAATGTAAAGTGCATTAACGTATTTTATTTATTTGTCCAAGTACTCACAATTTCGTTATCTCTTGTCTCAAGTATATTCATAACGGCTTAAGAATTTTCAAGGCTAAGATCACAAATGGCACATCAGATCGAACATAATAACCCTTTTCAATCCCCATAGAATTACCGGAATTTTAAGTCGCACACTAACCGACCGCCATATCGTTATTAGTAATATATATACGTAAATAATTCTGTAAAGTCCAACAGCCGTATTCAGAAACAAACTTACGACAGAAACTATTATTGGTTTATTAATCATCCAACATTTTAGACCAGAATTAGCATACATTGTTACTCACAGCCTCTGAATTTCTAATCAGCGCTAAACTAAACCCAGCTTAGTATAGTCTAGAGGGAACCTGGTGTTAGGATTTGCAAAAATAACATGGACCCTTTTGCTGGCCGCCGTAACAGACTATTTAAAAACACTAATTCAGAAAGGCATAAGTTGAAGATCTGTTATATATTGTTCTCAAGATACGTCATCAAAAATAGTATGTCATTATTTTTAACTTTCTTTATTATCAGTAATTCCAATTATTTTACTCATTCAGAAAGACAAGACCTTTCTTCTGCAATTCAGTTATTCATTTTAATTGTATCACTTAACGTTAGTACTTAACAATATTGTCTGAAAATTATTTGTGGCATTCTACGAATGAATATTCTTTTCTTTTACTTGGGTTTTCTACCACATGTATTATCCTCTTCAAAAAGAAATCATCGAATCTACAGAATAATGGAATTATTGGAAAAAAGCCTCTGCGCCTATGACGTTTACGTCAAAGGAACAGTCAGAGGTTATGTTTTACAAATAATATAAATGTGGCGTTTCGGAAAGTAGTCTCTTTCCGTTTTCAAAGCTTTTTTGAAAAACTCTTATTTACTGTGTATGTTAAATACATAGCTTTAAGATTCTGTTTATGTTATTTCCATAGATACTTACTACTTACACAGAACTGGTGCTATTTTCTTTTTAATAATGTTGAGTTTGTTAAGTTCTTCTTAACATCCGGGCTGTACAAACATCTACAGAACAGTTCGATACGCATTTATCTTCATTTAATAAGATTATTTCTGATTCTTTAATTTTTCTTTTTTTGTTATTTGCCTCTTTTGTTAAAATTTTTGCCGAGTCCCAGTTTATTCGATGCCCGTTCTCCCAAACATGCTAACAAATCTTTGATTTCTGAATTTTATTATTTCTAATGTAATTCTTGTGCTCATCCAACCTCACACTGAAAGGTCTGGATAACTCACTCACATAACATTTATCACATTCGCACGAGATATTGTAAATACAGTTTTTTGAATTCTGCTCCCTGCTTATCGGTTTTGTTTTCGTTAAAATAGATCTCAAAGTATTCCCCGTTTGAAATACCGTCCTAATATCAAATTTGTCATCTATACGGCATAACTTTTCCGATAGTCCGTATACATAAGGAATTGTTGCTGTATAATAACGTTCAGGTTTTTGTCGTACCTGATTGTCCCTATTTTCAACATTTATGAAAACTCTATCAACAAAGGCTTCAGGGTATTAATTTTGTACTAGAACCTGTTTGATAAATTTTTTCTCGTTTAATATTTCATTATTAGATGAAATTGTTTTGGCCCTATCCTATAAACATTTTACAACACCCCTTTTAACATTTATTGACTGATTTGAGTTAAAATTTAGATATCTATTAGTATGTGTTGGTTTTCTATAAACGCTTGTTTCAATTGTACTATTTACCCTTTTAATTAAAACATCTAATAACACTAGTTCATTCCTACTTTCTACTTCTAATGTGAATTTAATAGGCGGTTACTTACTATTTATATTTTCTAAAAAACTATCTAGTAAATCAACACCATGAGGCCAAATTGCAAAGATGTCGTCAACATATCTCTACCAGACAACCGGTTTGTTTATACAATTTTGAACATGCGTGTTCTCAAAGTTTTCCATAAATACGTTGCTTAAAATTGGTGACAATGGAGACCCCATTGCCATACCAAAACCCTGCTGATGGAACTCATTTTCCAATTGAAAATAGGTTGTTAACACGCTTTTATCAGCTTCACCCACTTCAGAACGTCAGATTAAACTGAAACTTTGCACACTTATCAAGGACCAATGACAATACAATAATTTGACTTCGTCCGAATGTCGTCACCAGGATCATCAGCATAAAATAAAATAAAAAATGACTAATCTATTGTCGACATTTTGCCGGAGGCGCCGCTATTAATATTATATATTTTATAAATTATAGTTTAAAAAAATAGCAAACCGAACTAAAAAGTAAAAAATAATATTTAAATATTATTGACAAAAAAATTTATTTTATTGTAAAAAGCGGGGTGCTTTTTACTATATTTTTATAATTCTACTTATGTTATAAATATTTATAACAATTGATATCAAGCACCCCACGCTTTTTACAATAAAATAATTTTTTTGCCAATAATATTCAAACATTATTTTTTACTTTTTAGTTCGGTTTGCTATTAAAGCGCATTTTTTTTAAATTTTTTAAACTATAATTTTTTTTATACACATTGTTAAGAGTTCCATTATGCTATTTACACTTAATTTAGTTAAAGAATCAGCAATAATCTTATTAAATGAAAATAAATGCGTATCGAATTGTTCTGTAGATATTTGTACACCAATATCATCAGTTCTGTGTAAGCAGTAAGTATTTATGTAAATAATAACATAAACAGAATCTTAAAGCTGTGTATTTGACATACACACCAAATAAGAGTTCTTCGAAAAAAGTTTTGAAAACGGAAAGAGACTGCTTTCCGAAATGTCAGCAAAATACATTATTTCTGTGTTTATTCCGATTTATATTATTTGTAAAATATAACCTCTGACTGTTACTTTGACGCAAACATCACAGGAGCAGAGGCTTTTTCCAATTATTCTATTATTTTGTAGATTCGGTGATTTGTTTTTGAAGAGGATAATACATGTGGTAGAAAACCCATACATAATAATGTTATTGTTTTTATTTCGTCTAAATCTCGCTTCTGGTATTACCGCCTGACACTGCAATAAAGTTTGATCGGTGATATTTCAGGGGTAAATAAAGCCCTGAACATGATATTTAAATTAAATGAAGTCAGAATTGTCCTCGCTCTAGTTAAACTAATGCTGTCATAATTCAATTGTATTATTTCTAAATACGATCGTAAAACTATATACTGAGTATTCTATTTGAGATTTGAAAATACAGTCTAGTTGTATGGATATTAAATTTGCACAAACAAAGGACACCTTCTTATAAACAAGCTGTACAACTAAAGGCTGCAATGTCTACTTGAGAGCCTCTACTGAGCTACTAATTAGTTATATGATTGGTGTTAAGCACCTTAGGCACATCTCCCCGGGTGGAATCCTCACTGGAGGTGAACGTGGAAGACGTGTCTATGCCCGAATCTCTGTGGGAGTCCTGCGAACCTTGCCTACCATCGTGCTGGTCGAATCGTACAGTCTTCTTTCTTCTCTCAGTGAAACATCGATTGTCGGCGGTCACGTCTTGGAGCGGCCTGTGTTGTGGTGCCACTATATAATGGCTCAATGGAGGCCATTCACCGTTATTCCCTAAACATGGTCATTACAGCAACGATCCGCGTTTGGTATTCAGCTATTTTGCAAATCGATATAATTATATCGAATTATAATTAAATTTAATTGATAGAAAAATAGTGACATTATGGTCTGCAATGGGTAATGGCATATATCAAATCCGAGAGAATTGGAAAAGTAAAGTAACTGACCTGATACGCGTTGTACAAGTCTTAGAGTTCGGAAGCCATTAAGAAATTTTCGTTAGTCAAAATGAAATTCAATCGAAACGAAAATTGCCTTATAGACTGTAGACTCGAATTTAGTCTGTGAGATTTATTCCTGACCGGTTTATAAGACGATGACAATAAAATAGTTTCTACAAGCACTAAAACGTTGATTTATTTCAATCATATCCAGATCATGCCAAGTTAAAGGGCGAATCAGTATTGTAGAGTTATGTTTATGACAGGCATCTTTTCAAAATATTTATTGAGGAAATTTTATGAAGGAATAAAAAATTTTGCTAGTAACAGAACGTCCAATTTAATTACATAGATACATTTTTTATGTGGCGGTGTTATCATAACTTGCCAAAGGAATGTTCTATTAATTTCAATATCGAAAAACTGAATTCGCGCAAATTACGCCAGTCATTGGAGGAAAAAAGGTATGAAAAATTGCAAAAGTTTTTAAATATAAAAACAACATTGGAGGAGGTAAAAAAATAACAAACCCAGTTTTTGCATCCTTTTCCACCCTCGGAACATTATTAAATTAACAAAAAACGTATATTTGAAATAACTAGAAAATGCAAACCTTGGAGAACATTTTAATAATTATTAAACATCTTCTATCAAGTTGGTACCCTGCTACGATGACCGGAACATGGCAAATAGGTTTTTAATTTATTTACGTTGATATATTTTGACGATTAAAAATTGTGAAAGTTATGCAAATGATTGTTTATACGGCAGAACATGTCATATAATCCACTTGTAATTTTGCATAACTTTTTTTACCCCGAAAGATTTTTTTAATCATTCTTTTATCTCTCATGGTCACGATTTTGACGGTTTAAACAATAAATGGGGGTCTAAATAATTCCGAAAGCCTTAAAATCGGGTTGCGAATGTTTGTGACATTGATGACCGACATAATCCGAATTTGCAACCTCGTAAATGTCCGAGAATTTAATTATTTAATTAATAAAGGTATGCTTGACTAAAGAAACTTAGAAAAGGTGCAAGGACTAAGTATAGTTGAGGGTGGAAAGCTCTGGTACTGCAGTTCAGGCCGCAATTGTCTCGCAGAGCATCCAGTCTAGATTTCTTTGGCAATTTATTCTTGCAATTGATTCTTGTAATTGATACAAAATCAAAGACTTAAGCATCTTAATAAAAGCAGAGAAATATTATCCAACCATGCGGCTTGGAAAAAGTAATAATCGCTAACGTAAATGCAAAATTACGTAAAGTTAACGTAAATTGTAAAAGACTGCTAAATAAATCTGCCTAACACGTAAACGTAATTGATACGTAAGACTGCCTAATACAAAAAATTAAATGTAATACGTAAGAGTAAATTTAGAATAAACGTAGAATTAAATTTAGATTTAATGTAGAAGTTGATTCATAAACTATAAATTGCCAAAAATGAGATAGAAAATAATATTTTATTACCATGTGGTAACACGTAGTATTTTAATTATTTATTGAAGAAAAAAAATGAATTTAAAAAAATTAAAATTGTAATAGGGACAAAATTGAAAATTATTAAAATTTAAATTCCTAATAAATAAAATTTATCTAGTAGTGTTAAACACAACTAAACGTGGGTATGAATGTAATATAAATTACTAAGGGTCGCACAGTTTGAAAGTCTGTAGACTCACTTAGATCAAATTCGGCAGGCAAATGTTACCTTGGTGATTTTAACTAATAAGGTAAACTTTTTATATTACCTTCCACAATATAGTACCAATATACAAACTTGAAATATCTACTTTTACTAATAAAATGAAAAACTGTAAAATTTTACAAGTGTTGCCATCTGTTGATGGGCGACTTAAACGCACAACCAGGTAGTTAGGTTTTCTACGCACAATTAAAAATAGTAACAGGTGTACAATCGATAAAAGGAATCTTTAATCAATAATAATTTGACATTAGTTGCATACCACAGATTAGATAGTTACTTTGCAATTTGTATACATAACCAAGAATACGAACTGTCGTAATAAATTGAAAAATTGTTTACAAACTGTAGTGTAAAGATTCAGTAAATACATTACATCATATAGGATACACTATATAACAAGAGAATGAGCAAGTTTCAAAGGTAAAGAAAATAACCACATGTACATAGTAAACAAAGTATAAAAATGAAATATAAATGAATGTAAATGTTTTATGGGCTTGTAGACAATTGGTTCTAAAGTGCTGTAACAGAGATAAATAATTTAGTGTTAAAAAATCATGACTGAATTTCTAAGATACAAAAATAGGTAATATAATACAGTGTGAAATAATTTAACAGTTATACAAAGAAAATTTCTGATAGTTGAAACAGTCTCACTTACAAAAACTGAATCAAAATGCTATACAGATCGTGCTAAATATAAGAAAAACACCAGGTATTATATAAAATTGTTAATTGGACATAAGCCATGTAACAATGAAATTAAAGGTCTTTTTAATACCTACAACTTTTACTAATATAACTTTTCTGTAAAACGTAATTGGAAAATTCTACGGCCCGAAAACTGAGTTATCCGACTTTGGTCGTTGTTTCTAAAAAAATTGGGTAAATCTGGCTGTACGTCTATACTTATTTATCATTTACTAACCCCCCTATAACTTACAAACTTCAGACACCTGTATTAAATAAAATCATCTCTTTTTTTTATACAGACTGGGGTATAATCATTTGCATAACTTTCTCAATTTTTAATCGACAAAATATATCAAAGTGAAGTAAATAAACAACTATTTGCAAAGTTCCGGTTATCGTAGCAGGGTACAAACTTGATACAAGATGTCTAATAATTATTAAAAGGTTCTCCAAGGTTTGCATAAATTTCGGATTTTTTTTCAAAAATATACGTTTTTTGTTAATTTAACAATGTTCCGGGGACGGAAAAGGCTGTAAAAACCTGGTTTGTTATTTATTATCTCATACAATGCTGTCTCTAAATTTAAAAACTTTTGCAATTTTTGTCTATCTTTTGACTATCGAAGTCCGTGACTGGCCTAAATATTAGAACAAAATATCATAATGTATGCCGTCTCTTTAATTTCACATCAACTATTTATATGAACTTCGGTAGTTTCGAGTATAGTTATTTTCGGATATAGTGCCCTTATTCAACAGACTATAACGGCTTTTGTATTCTTAACCCTGAATGCTGGGTACGTCAACTGATTTACTTTTTGACTTATCAGGACGATCAAAATACAGTCGTCCTTAATCTACTACGGAACATGGAAAAATTCCGCTGAATACCAAACCGGCCACATCTCAAAAGAAAATCAACGAAACTTTACAATATGGAGACAAGAAACTGACAAATGCAAGAAGAAAAGTGCGCAAGCAGCGTGAACACCTCCATGCAGTTAAACAACATTAACCAACGCTGAAAGATGTGTCGACTCTCACCGCCAAGAACTTTTTGATTTTCTCATCAAGAATGGCCTGACGACTCAATCTATCGGATATTTTATCTCGCTCATGATTTCCTGTAAATCGCAAAAAAGTCTTAAACTGGCCACATTACATGTTAATAATCAACTCAATAACCATTATTTCTGAATCAACTCGAACTAAATTTGTTTTACATTTCTGTTTACTGTCACAAAGACCGGCAAGAACGAAAATTGCAAGGAATCAGTTATAACTATTAACAATTTATAGAATAACCTCCATCACTACTATGATTCTAACACCTGTCAATTTAATTAGGTCCAAATTATACGTTGAAAATATAACAAAATTGCTATTGATATTTATTTATTATGTTTAAATTTTAATAAACAGGGCAAGTTTCTTTTGCCGACTGAGACTTTCTCAAAAAAGGTTTAACTTCGGGAAAATAAGGTGCCGATCGAATTTTCTTTTTCTTATAAATTGATACTAGAAACTTTACTACCCTATTCTTGGCCTTGTTTTTTCTAGGACGTGGTCTACTCACCTTTTCCTAGGTGTGGTGTGTGAAAAACAGGTATCATCAAATCCTTTCCGATGACAAACTAGTAAAATATCACATATAGCGAAAAAATGGTAAAAATCAAAATAAATGCTTATAGAATCGCTTTTTATTATCTTTTTTTTTCTGTAGGGCTAATAATTTTACAGAAATGATATTCAAATATTTTGACCATGAAATGTAATGTTAAAAAGAAAAAATCGGCAAACTAATGATACCTACGTCAAAAATGGTAACAGAATTTGAAGCATAAAATGGGCTTTAAAATAAATCCTTGGTTGCTCCTCTTCGATAACATATTAAAAAGTTACAGCAGAAGAAATGTGCGATTTTATCATTTTTCTTTCTTTTCAAGTCCCCTGAACCCAAAAAAGTGGTTTTTAAAAAATGTCTGTCATCGCAAAATCGATCCTAGGTCAAATGTGGGGGAAGTAAACCCCTAAAAACACACAAAAAAATAGAAATTGATTTTTTCTCTAAAACGGCTTTAACGATTTTGATTAAATTTGACACATAAATATTCTCTTCGTACCAGCATAAGATGCTATAACCAGTTGCTCCCGGAAAATGCAGGGAGGGGTGCTACAGGGGGTGAGTTAAAAACACTAGCGCACAAAAAACGCTTTTTAGTTTTGGTATCGGACGCAGGCACCGTGATTTGAATGAGGTGCCTTCCGCGAGATACGCCAATGCGGCTGGCCTAAATTTTGATTTTAGATATTGTTATGTGCTGCCCTCTAACAGAGAGGAGAGTGTAATTACTCCCTGGCTAGTAGGGTGGCGCCATCTGTGAGCCAGCTGGCGAACCGCCATTTAGTAGTGCCTAAGAAAACTGTAGATGGAAGATTCCAGTACATTCTGAAAAGTTCTACAATGAGATTCTAGACATTCCAAGTGTGTATATAAAGAGGTGAATCCAGTAGATGGGGGACAGTTCAGTTCAGTGAAGTATACAGTACAGTTCTAGTATACAGAGAGAGTTTTTAGTTAGATAAGAGTTAACAAGTTTAAGAAGAAAAGTAAAGTACAGTTGTGATTTAAAAGTAGTGAATTTATATTAGATTAATTTATTATTAGTTATGTGATTTTTAAGTATTTACTATTGTAATTTAAGTGATTAATAAAATAGTGGTTTGTGAAGATTCTTGTTGCAAGTTATTTGAACCTACAGAGTGTTTACTGAAGACTGTAAACACGTAACAATATTTTGATTTCGAAAAGGTTTCAATTTTAAAATTGTTAATGGTGGGAACTGACTTTAGATGTCAGACAAAAATGCACAAAAAGAAAGAAAGAGAGGGACAGGAAATATTTAAAGATGATCAAAAGGTATGAAATACTAGCAAAAGGTGGATAAGGTTAGAGAAAGTTATAGTTGATGAAAACTTGGCCACAGAGGTTGCCGGAAAATTGGTAACGTCTGGTACGGTAAGGGGTGTTTGATCCGAAATGGGGCATTATGCTGTCTGATTTGCGTTATGTGTCTTGTTAGCGGACTAACGCCCAACTTGAACGAATAGAAGTTTTGAGAGATATACTGGACGTAGTCCGCTATCGGCGTTATGTCGTTACAACGTACGTAGAGATCTTTGAGGGAGGTGTACCTTCCAGAATTTGAGATGAGGCTCATGAATTTGTGTTCTAGCACTTTTAGTTTTCTCATGGTCGTGGCCGGTATGCTGCACCACATCGGCTGTTGAATCTGCTACCCCTGACCACGAGCGGATACAGACTCCTGGACAGGTAGACCGTCCGTACTGTCCCATTAATGTGCGTATTAAAAATCAGTCGTTGGTGCAGTCTCACCCCCAAGTACTTCACGCATTTTTTGGTTGAAATATTGTTTCCCCTGATCGACATTGGTGTGATAATTATGTTTTCGGTGAAGCGACGCGTAAAGATTATCACCTCCCAATTTCTCAACGTTCACCCGAATCTCTCACCGAACGTAATACTTCGTGGCACGGGCCATATGCGCCTTAGCAGCATATTCGCTGCTTGTGCGTTATGTGAATTCGCGTACATGGCCGTGTCATCAGCGTACTTGGCCAGCTTGGTATCCGAGAACTCTGGGAAATCGTACAAGTTGTACAACTTCGGTGGCACCTCTCTCGGTTTCGAACCCACGATTTCAATATTACAAGATTCCATTCCATTCCAACAGATTTATTAAATATTACAAAATACATATGTCCTCCAGAAACGTCACCTCGGGGTCGACCCTGCATCCAACGCGCGGTACGTGATGGTGGTTGCAGGACTGAGCGGGTCGACGCTGGTTCAGCAAAAAAAAAAAAATAATAAATTAACCTACACACCTTTTGTCTAAAAACAAATTAAAATAGGTAATAAAATTCATGAATGCCAACAATGGCAAAAAGCGATTAAAACATTCTAAAAACTAATAGCACGAAACACATAAAATTTGGCTGCTGGTGCGGGTATTCCAATTCAAATGAGAACCCGTTCCAGGAATTCCAACAGCGGGCTGCGTTGAAGCTGCCTAATATTTTATTTTCTAAATTTGGGCTTAAATGATGTGGGATTTTAGATAAAAAATTTAGAACGGGCGAATAACACACAGAAAATAAACAATACAAAATGAAGTAAACATGGACGAGAGGAAACAGAAGAGATGAAAAGATTTAACAGTTATGAAATATCAGTACAGGTAGCTAGGAGAAGAAGAAGTTATAGTTGGTTATATTTTGGGTTAGCGAACTATCACTTAGTTTGAAGGTGTAGAATTTTTGAGATATATTCTGGATATAGCTCACTATTGGCTATATGACGTGGCAGCGGGCGTAGAGATCCCTGAGGGAGGTGTATATGTCAGAATTCGAAATGAGGCGCATAAATTTGTGTTCTAACACTTTCAGTGTGTTCATTGTCGTGGTCGACGTGCTGCACCACACCGGCGCAGCATATGTGAAAGTCGGTCTGATCACCATGGTGTACAATAACTTTTTATTTTGTCTGTTAAGTCTGCTACCCCTGACCATGAGCAGATTCAGACTCCTGGAAAGGAAGTAGACCGTCCGCACTGTCTCATTTACGTGCGTATTAAACGTCAATCTCTGGCTCAGGCTAACCTCCAAGTACTTCACGCACTTTTTGATTGGAATTGGTTTCCCCGGACTGTGATTGGTGTTAGAATCCTGTTATCAGTGAACCGGTGCGTGAAGACTATCGCTTCTGACTTCCCGGCATTTACCCGAATCTTCCACAGGTCGTAATACGCCGCGAAACGAGCCATGTGTGCTTTCAGCAGCATATTTGCGGCTTGCGCGTTATGCGAATGCGCATACATAACCGTGTCGTCGGCGTACTTGGCTAGCTTGGTTTTCGAGAACTCCGGAAAGTCGGAGACGTACATGTTGTACAGCTTAGGAGACAGGTAAAACGCCGCCAGCGTGCTTTAAAGCCTCGAGCGGTAATAGAAAACATTATGTATGTATTAAGTAAACTACAATCCTTTTATTTAATACGGAATTACTGTGTAATTTCTGTGTATTGGTATCTCAATCAGGTCACGCTAATATACTAGTTAGACAAATACTTATGGGAAAGTTTGTCTGAGTTGTGTCAGACAGATTTTTTATCTTCAATCGCAGATTTTTCCGTTGAAATTTTTATTACCCTATGTATCTATAATAAATCAAGGCCATACTGCAAACAAGCCTATTGTAGAAAATAAGACATATTCGTATTGGACAAAAATGTACCGCAAATTTAGCTCAAGTTCGTTCAGAAATAGTGAAAAACAATGAATAACAGTACTTTTTCTTACTTACGCTCATATGTTTTCACATCGGTAAACTTAAAGCTACGGGGAAATGAAAACAGCTCTGGAGAATCTACTAGATGGGAGCAACAACCTTACGATGGCAATTTCATTATATATAACAATCCCTTAACTAAAATCTATCTCAAAATGAATACACATAGCACATCGAACATTTAGTCTTACCCTTTTCGCTGTCTCGCTCGTCGCTACCGTATTCCGGCGTGGACTTGAGGTCCTCCTCGGAACTGGAGTACGAATGTAACTGCACTTGCGGGGGAGGGTGTTGTTTCTTTGTCGAGCCGCTACGCTTGTGTTTCTTGTTGGCACTTGCTGCAGATGGGATTCTCTGTTGGGACAGTTCCATCGGTAAAGGGTCTGGCTCTGGATCTGGATACCTGAAGGCATTTAATAAGCATGCTAAAATAAATTATAATCTTACTTCCGATAGAGAAACATTTTTTAAACAAATTTATTAAGTTATTTACTTGTGTCACAATATTTGTCACAAAATAGATTTATATGAAAACTTTAATCATTGCAATTCCCAATGTTTATCACAAGTATGTTGCGTTAAGAGCAGAAAACATGAATATAATCGGTTTTTCTTTAAATACCAAACGGAAAAGATTTACAGACAGATAGTAGAAACACATTAATTTATAAAAGTGCCTACAATATTAGATATTCATTTGAATTTTCCAAGTCCGACAGAATACCGAGTGATTTTTTTTTTTAGTTGGTACAGCAACTTTTCTCGCTTATTATTAAACTTTTGTAACTTTGCAGGCATACATAGAAATATTTTTTGCATCTAATGCAATTTGTCTCTATTTTTCTGTTCTTCTGGAAGTGATGTCAACTTTCGATTTTCAAATGAAACTATAGTTTTTCTTACACTTAACTAAACTCAGCAACTTTCAGATAGTTTGGAAGTTCAATGTTTGGATTGGGCTTATTAACAACCAACTGATTGGACCTGTTGTTTATGATGGTGGACGGCCTTCTAACAGTTATTTTTGAGGACAGGTGGATCGGAACCTCCGGGCCAATTAGATGGCTAGCGAGGTCTCCAGATCTCAGTCCATTGGATTTTTTTTTATGTGGCCACATTAAGGATAATGCTTATGAATTCGAACGCGAAACAAGAGCGGCTTTGGAAGCTGAACAGCAACACGCCTCTTTTGATGGGAAAAGTAATAGATTTTTGTTTAGATAGCTTAGCTTGAGACTCCTGAGGCTGGCGATGCACTTTATTTGTAGATATGAGAAGGGGTTGCACTTGAAAATGTTGGACAGGTCCAAAGGCTGCGCCCTGTATAGTTTCCTGTAGTTTGATTTGCACTGACTCTAATTTTAAGAGTTCTGATTAAACACTATATTATTAAATGTGTCCGGGTGGAAACCAACACCCTATATATTAAGCGTTTTGTGCTTTAGATTAGATACGGTAAAGTTCAATTGGAAAGTCAAATGTCACTTTGGTTTAAATTTTTAATTTTTTGTCAGGTGAAATTACAATACCCTGTATATGGTTTTCTGATGTAGAACTGTTTTTGAATGTTCACTTTGGTTAGATTAGTTGAAAATTTGTAATTTATTGCTTCTTTGTGGATACTTCTTGCTGTATTAAATAGTACTTGGTTTTAACAGAAATGACTAGTTTGATTTAGATTATTGAAAAACATTCGACGGATTATTTTTAACAAATTTATTTCGAGTTTCGTTACACTTTCTAAAATGGTAACTCTTCGACAATAATAATTCAGGCTTTTGAAAATTTTACTTGAGTTCGTGGTTTAGTTTAAAAATCATTTAGTTAGTGCGCGGAGGCAAATTGAGTTTACAAAGTCTGAAAAATTCACTTTGTTTATTGCGCGAGGGCAAAATAGATTAACTTGTTGAATGTTCTTAAAACTAGGAGGGCACTAGGTGCGAATTGATTTGATGCGCGAAGGCAGAATAGATTTAATTATTGAAATGTACTCAAAATTAGGGCACTAAGTGCGAAACAGGCGTTTTTGACTTGGTGACGCCATGGAAGTTGTTCGGAACTTTTCCGGCAATAAAATAAAGCGCGAAAAATAGGAAACTAACTAGCCGTCGAAAACCGAAAAAAGTTATTTCAAAAATCTCCGGAGATTCTAGTATGATCACTAATTATAATTTTAAACACTAATTTGTTCAAAAGGAAACTATTTCACTAGCGACACTTTACAACACTTTGAATCACTTCCGGAACAGAACATGCATTCGCTTGTTACGAGGGGACTTTTATATGTTTAGGAACGGTTGCGTTTTTCATGCCCCGCGAGTCTCGCATCCCGTTTTAAGGTCTGGAAAAGGCTGGATATCGCTCCGTGTCAGCGAGGATGACTCATCGATTGCGTAATATTGCGTGCAATATTGTGCAATACTGTAAAAAAGTTGAAAATTTGAAAGGAAACCTATATGAACTTGTTGAACATAAAAAGACGAATTTTTTTATATAAGATTTATGTTGGAATCGATTTGGATTAAAAAGTTATTGAAGATTTTTATATCGATAATTTGCGTACATATCGGTACCCTGTAATGCAGCGTTAAAGCCACGCACGTATTATAAAAGTGGATACAATTTGCTTGCCGGTGCTGGCAGGCTGAATCAAGCGAACGGAAACTATAGCTATATTTTTGCGCATTAGACGCGATAAGCGGTGCCATTCGAGCGAACAAGTCATGACATCACGCTTAAAGACGCTTGCAGCGGTATCGCGCGACTTCAGGAGTACGGTAGAAAATGTGTAAGCGGAAAATAGTGGGGATATGACAGTCAACAGAGACAGCTGATACTCGTTGTGTTTTGTAAAGTTGCACGACTTGTGTTTTTTTTTTAAGATTTATTCGAAATAACAAGTAAAAGTCATAATTTAAATATCTAGTAATGAATTCATCATGATAAATTGATCTAATGTGATGTTCTCTTTCATACAGTAATAACATGTTTTGTCCCGCTCTACTGTATTGTCTCTTTAAAAATATTGTTAATAAGGGAAACACTAATTCCTTATCCATATCCAGGAGAGAACACACAATTTCATAACTTGCTGAGGTCATATTTCTTAGTAAAAAAGAGAGAAAATTTGATAGAATTTAAAAACTGTCATTTTAGGTTATGCTTAAAAGACTCCCATTTTTGCGGCGCAATTTATGATGACGTCACGCTTCAAGGCGCTTAAAGACGTTAGTGTAAGCAGCGAGATTGCAAAAATTTAACTTATATTTTAAGGAATAGAGAAAGGTTACAGATGTTGTATACGGGGGGCGATGAGAAAGTAAGGGGTATCCAAATCTGCTAAGAATTTAGACACGCTGCAGATACTGTACACGGGGGCCGATAAGAAAGTAAGGATAATAAGAGTTAAGAGAGTTAAGAGATAATAAGTTTAGTGATTGCGACACCATAAGTGCAATTTATGGAAAAAGGGAAAACACAGCATCAAGCTGCTTGAAACAGAACCTGGATTGCGCCACACCATACACGTATTCCAAACAGCTACAGCAACTCGCAATGAAGCGGAAAAAGCCGAAGAGACTCTATTTTTATATTTATCGCTTCAAAGATGGGAAACATATATTAGATGAACTACGGTAAGTAATGTTCCAGAGATCACTGACTAAAAATGTAGCAAAGCTGGAAACTTCTTACATCAGCAAGTACTGCCATAACATTCATATCGTATCTTCTATCAAGTACAATTGTGGTTCGGGAATAAACTGGATCCACAACAGTGGGGTTGGGTTCGTCGTGGCAATGATATGCACCCAATAAGGACAACCCTTGACGCTGCTCCAGAGGCCATCCTTAAGTTGATTTCCCGTGCCTGCAAGCGAAATTGCTCCAATTCTTAGTGCTCCTATGTAAAAAGTGGTGTGGAATGCTCAATTTTGTGCAAAATTTGTGAAGGGGGGGCTGCATAAACAGTTGCACTGAAATTGCAGTTTCGTCGGACGTGTTATCCATATCAACAGGGGCCTCTGATGAAAATTCAGATTTTGATGACGTCACTAGCGAAGAGTACAACATGTTCGATGAATAAAACACTTATTATCAAGTACTACATACTTCATATAAAAATTTGTAAGTACTACATTAATACTGTACATCTTTTTTCCTTTTTAATAAAATCTCTTGCGTTTTATCGTATTTTAATTATTATAATCATTTTTTATTCATTAATGATTGATCCTATCGACTTGATTTTGGTCTCATTCGATTCAGCGTGCATAAAAATAGAAAACGACTCCTCACACCTCTACTTGCAAAAAGTACATTTTCAAAAATTTTTCACCCCTCCCCCCCAAAAACCTCATTTCTACCCCTCAAATTTTTGGGGACTCTTTGGATTCTTAAACTGCGTGTCCAATAGGAGTTATAACCAAATTTTTATGAACAGACTAATTTTTATGTAGTTCAAATCCTGTTTTTACTGTACTATATATAATATTTCTTTAAAACACAAAAATGCATATTTCCTAACAGTTATATTTCGTTGCTTAGGTGCATGGAAATATTGACTTTCTCTTTCAGAAATTTTGTCACAAATGCCAATATTTTTAAACGATTTGCGGAAAAAATTATGAATTACCTTCTTGGCACTAGATGCGGATGCGTCCTCATCAGACCCTCCAGTTCCCCCTGATAAAACCTAGGATCCTCCTCATTGTACTGCTGGTACCTCTCACATGACGGCGCTCGAGGTTCCTGCTCCGAGTATTGTCTTCGTAGCACGCTGCCGGATCTCTGCAAGGGTTGGTTCTCCTTTTCAGCTGCAGAGTGAGCCCTTTCCAGTTTTGGTCGTTTATCGGAAGGAGCTTGTTGGATCTGAGGAATGTCCGTTTCTGTATTTGGACCTCCCAGCATCCACTGACCAGTCTTACTTAACAGTTCTTGTTTTTTGCGACAGAGGATACATACCCAAACGACCTGAAAGAAATTAGTTGTTTATGCGTCTGTTTTTTTGTCTAATAGTTCAAATATTTACAGAAGTCATAAATATGTAAAAATAGTATCATATATACACTACAAAGAACGTAATTTTAGAAACATAATTATACAATAGTCCAATAAAATGGGAAAATTTGGATGGAATAATTCAGAGCGGGTTAAAATTTTGGGAACGGGCTTATTTCGTGGTACTTTTTAACATATTAAAAGTTCCTTCCGTAGACGCCGGAGGATGGGAGGGGGGTAGAAAATAGATTAAAAAACGGTTTTTGCAAAAAACTCGGAAAGTATCAATAATTTTACTGTAAAATATGTACACATGAAAATTGCAAGTAATATTGGAGCCGAGGTATATTTTTTGAAATTTTGACAGTTTTGCGACGCAACGGAAACGCGCGCGTTCTTCGCTAAAATGTCAAAAATAGTCGTTCGGCTCACAAAATGTTTCAAACGAAAGTTGTAGAGAATTCGATTACGAACAATTGCCTTTTATTTTTCATTTCCATTCGATCAAAATTGGTAGAGATATGAATCTTTATAACGCGCTATCAGAACACTTGTTTCATGATAAAATTGATAAAAACTCGAAAACGATAGATCGTACGCATATAGTGTATGTAATAATGAAAGTTAAAGAGAATGAAATTTCGAATATGTTAGTGTATGTACAAAATCGTTTTGATAGCGAGTGAATGGAGATATAAGGGGAAACCATGAAAAATTGTCATTTTCAAGTGCATTTAGACAAATAGTTACTTTTTAATTGGCTTTAGGCAATAATGACACTAAAGAAATTAAATTATCTGTAAAATGAGCTCCAAGTAACTTTCATATGATGAATGATTCACGAGTTACAGCTATTTAAAGCTATGAGCAAAAATGTTTTCTCTCTTAAATTACGATTTTCCTGCAAAAACTGTTCAAATGTTCAAACGAATTTTTTTTACCAAAATGAAGATATTTGTATGCACTTTCATGTGATATGTGATTTAATTGAACCGATTTTTTGTCATTTTTGGTATTACCTGGAACTGAATCGATCGATATAGAGAAAAGTATGCATCAAAAAATTTTAAAAATTTAGACAATTACTAATGTCGGTGTCGCCAATCCAACTAAAATTACAGGCAGCTGGAACTTCCGCTTATACCGGAAGTCAATACCAACTTGCTTATTTCAAATGGAACACCCTATATATTTTAGGGTTTTCGAAAAGAGCATGAAATTATGAGTCGAGAATATGTAGCATATCCTATACCTAAACCTAGCCGTTTCAGAGCTATTTGACATTTTATAGAAAATTTGACAGGTGCAACGGTTTGCAAGAACCGTTATAACTTTCTTCGTGTAACAGATCCTCATTTGCTTCTTATCACGTAAAAAGAACACAAGGAGAACTACGTTCTACAACTGAAATAAATTCAATAATATCATACCAAGTGTTCCATTTTTCGCGTTACATTTTGTCAACTTCAAACCGCGAGAACTTGTTTAGGTCAAATGGAACACCCTGTATTTTTTTACGTCAAGTTGTGTAAAATTGAATTCCCTTTTTTCTGATATTAGCATTGTGAGGGTTAAAGTTATAGCTTTTTGAAATATTTGCGATTTTATTAGAAATTCATGAATTGTTCATTTCATCAAAATAGCCATGATTAGAAACAATCAGTAATTATCTTATGTCAAAAAATGACAAAAAAATCGCCTAAATTAAAAAAGTTATTTTTTAGTTACATCACGTGACAGTACATAAGAATACTTTCGTTTTGGTAAAAAAAAATTCGTTCTACCATATGGACAAATTGGTGAAAGTGTTAAAAATTTTGTGGAATTTCAACATAAAACGGAATTGCGCTCAAACTATTGGATATTTTTTGCTAAAATTAATCAGGCTCTTTCTTGGTTATATAAGTTACTTTCATCTAAAATTTCGTCAAATATGGTTTCATTTTGGCCAAGTAATTCGTAATTCAATTTTTTACGTTTTTTCAGTATATTTATATATATCGTGGGAGGCGGCGAACCGATTTTCACAAAATTTGAATTGGACGTTCGTTGAACATCTATAATAAAAGGGTACCATTTTTGTTTCCTAACTAGCATTTTAAAGGGTCCAAAATAAATTCAAACTGAGAAACCATCCTTAAAAGTGACCAATTAACCCCTTTTCCGCGAAAAAAAAGGGTTCCCTCACCTATTCCAAGTAGAAAACTCAAGGTATTCTTAGTTTCACCAAAACAAACTTATTTTTCTATGTTGTGTAGCGCCATGTAAAATTGTCTCTACAGATCTATATTTACTCAACTATAAATCAAGCACACTTTAATACTTTCAAGCTCTGACTATAAAAAGCCGCCAGTCTGTTGGTCGGTGTTCTGGCAAGTCCAACATCAAGAGAAGGACAGAAATATTCTAACAATTGCTCAACAAAGAATGCTGTAAAATTTCTTCGTTTCCAAAAGTCTGATTTGAGGCTGATGATAGGTCTTTTAATGGGCTACTACTCCGTCAGATATCTCAAGAGCAATCAATCAATTAATCAATAAGACTTTATTTCTTATTTTAATATAAAACAGTACCTCCCCAGAACCCACACCGGGTCCGACCATGCAACCACCGCGCTAATGTGGTGGCAGATTGCATGGCCGGACGAAGTGGGACTGGTTCGGCTGAAAAGAAAATTAAAACAACTAAACCTAGGCTCCTTCCGTCGCAGACGGATTATAAAAATTGTTAAAATTAGGAACATATTTAAAGAACAAACTTAACAAAACAATAAAACTACATACTAAATTAAAACACTTGCGCACTGATCACTTTTAATTTCGTATCTGACGCTAGCACCTCAATTTGAACGAGGCGCCTTCCACGAGATAAGTCAATGCTGGGCTGCGCATTGATTTTAAAAAGTTTGGGTTGTATATGTTTTGATTTTCTAAAAAATTGTGAAGCGAAATGAATTTAGAGACAAAAATGTACAAAAAGAAAACAAGAAAAAACAAACGCAACAAAAAGGTAACAAACAAAAGGAAAGGGACAGGAAAGATTTAAAGGTAAAAAAGGTATGAAATGTCAGTAAAGGTGGATAGGGTAAGCGGAAGTTATAGTTGTTGAAGTTTGTCTACAGGGGTTGCCGGAAAATTGGTAACGTCTGGTACGGTAAAGGGTGTTTAATCCGAAATGGGGCATTATGCTGCCTAATTTGTGTTATGTGTCTTGTTAGCGGACTATCGCCAAGCTTGAAGGAGTAGAAATTTTGGGAGATCTGCTGGACGTAATCCGCTAACGGGGTTACGTCGTTGCAACGTGCAATGGGGAGGCTGAAAATGAGAAATGCAGGTACCCTGACACTGCAATTGTGAATTACCAATTAAGACTGCGTAACATGTACTTTTCTAATATAAGATTAAAAATATTAGTACCTAGGGTATAATTAACGTCAGAAAACATAGGGAGGTTATTCCCACGAAACCCAAAGATTTGATCAAAACTGTGGGGAACCTAAACATGAACTGGTTGTGGTATAATTCACAAAACATATTTTAGGTAGGTATGATGCACGATTAGAGGCAAACAACCTTTTGAACTTCTATAATTTACTAAGTAGTCGTAAAGGAGAAACTTAGAATATTACTAAATAATCGTTTTTAAATAAATAAATAAACACCTTTATTCCACAACAGATTACAAAGGAATCCAATTACAGGACAAAATTAATAGTTTATATTCAACTAAGCTAAACTAAACTAAGATAAATTAAAATCATTGAATCTTCAAGTTAAATTACAGAAAATAAAATTACATTAAGTTAATCACGTTAGGTAAGAAAAAAAATAAGCAAGACCAAAAAAATAATCAATATTAACAAAAGTAAGAGGTATAAATAAACAAATATATAATCCTACATTAAAATTATTGAATCGTCGAGTTAAGTTATAGTAAAATAAAAAAAATACATTAAATTAAGTTGAGTTAGATAAAAAAAGAAATATAGAAAAAGAAAAAATATATAACACAAAAGGGATCGATAGTGATAAAAGTAGGGTGTAAAAATAAACACACAGAATAGACAAATGAAGAGTGAAAGACGAAAAAAAGGAGAAAGAGAAAAAAGAAAATAAATAAATAAAAACTATACAACAAGTAACAAATACAAGTACAGAACTGATTAAATTGATTTAAGTTAAGCAAGTTAATCAAATGAGAGCAAACAGTCAAACAATTAGGTGAGGTTGCCATGATCTATGACAATTTTGGTCAGCTCAATTAAGCTATTGAGGTGTATATCGCAGATCATGCCAACGTCATTCACACTGTTGCACATAGTATGGTGACCGTAGCAATGTATTATTTCTAGCCACAGGTAAGTGAAAAGTAATCGATATTCTTGTGTGAAGTCGCGGAACCCGATATGATATTTGACTGACAAGACTAATACAATCAATTTTATTATGTATTAGCTTGTAGATAAATCTCACTGCGAATAAAACTCTTCTTAGATGTAGATGTATTGTACGAACTTGAGAAATTTTCTCTGAACATTTT
Source organism: Leptura quadrifasciata (assembly GCA_963675555.1). Classification (NCBI taxonomy): domain Eukaryota; kingdom Metazoa; phylum Arthropoda; class Insecta; order Coleoptera; family Cerambycidae; genus Leptura; species Leptura quadrifasciata. The sequence goes on along the minus strand of OY776676.1, from coordinate 143,245,719 downwards.
CAACAGCCAATTCTTGTGCATTGTAAAAAGGACACCAAGTCAAGGAACCGTACTCTAAGTTTGATCTCACATAAGAAAAATAAAGTGTTTTTAATGCAGCGGAGTCCTGGAAATTACGACAATTTCGAATTATAAAGCCTACCATTCTTAATACGCACGTTGTAGATTGTTTAATATGTTCATTGAATGACTTTTTTGAGTCTAACACTATACCTGGATCTTTTATGGTTCACATCGACTTAAGTCTGTGGACTTTAATTGATATGAAGTAGATTCTTCCGGGTCTTGCCGTGGTCGTCGAACTTAACAAGACCGACGACAACGGCAAGACCCGGAAGAATCTACTTCATTAGACAACGGCCGTGAAAACCTGCATTCTATTTAAATGATATGTAAATTCTGTATACTGTTTTTTTAATATAAAGGTTAGGCTTTTACATTTTTGAATGTTTAATTGGAGATTATTGTCTTCACACCAGGCTTCAATCTTTTTCAGCTAATTTTGAATAAATATGCAATCTTCAACATTTTCTATAGCGTGGTAAATTTTGAGAACATTGCAAATAGCACTTTTTCACAATCGATAACCTGCATCAAATCATTAATAACAAGCAGGAATAGTGAGGGTCCAAGATTAGATCCTTGTGGTACGCCAGAGATAGCAATGAATTGCTTAGAATCGAACCCGTTGTAAGAAACATGCTGTTATGTGTACAACTACGCCACTGCCTTATAGAAAATTCGAGAACGACACCAGAAAAGTCACGAATAGATAGTAGACCCAAACGCACTGGAGACAGTTTTATATTAGGCAAGCCAGTGATAAGAAACAGTATCAAGTTGTGTTTTAAAGTTGTGAATTAATGTTAGATTAAAGTATAATTAGTTGTGTTATTATTAAGTTATTAATTATTGTAAAATTAAGTGATTAATAAGTCAGTGGTTTATGAAGATTCTTGTTGCACGTTATTTGAACCTACATACAGGGTGTTTACTGGTGATTGTAAACACGTAACAATACAGAATTCTGTTGATAAAGTACAACCTAATATGTGCTATATGAGATTGATCAAATCCAAAGTCATTTAGCTTAATCAAAATTATTCCGTGATCAATGCGATCAAAACCTTTGGCAAAGTCGGTATATATAACGTCAATCTGTCCACGATTATCAAGTGCGGAAGCTACGTATTGGGAGAATACTGCTAAACTTATTGTGGTGGAGCGGCTCTCCATAAATCCATGTTGGTGTCGTGAGATTAAATTTTTTACCGCAGGGTAAATATGGGTATATGATATCTCCAAAAGTTTTACAACGTTACATAGTATAGAAATGGGTTTATAATTGGTCATTTTGTTGTCTTATGTCCCTATCAAGTGGCCAACATTTTCCGTTAAGAAAATATCGATTATTTTTTATTTATGCTGTACAGTAGCTTCCAGACTAGAAAAATATTAAATTGATGCAAAAGTGAAATTTCCAGTAAAAATATTCTGTTTACGATCGTCAATTCTCACATGATGACATTACTGAATGACGCAAAAGCGCTTAATCTAAACTATAAAAAGCAAACGTTTTATCATTAGCGTGTTACTTAATAAGGCGATTTGCGTACGATCTATTGTTTGTAAATGTTTTATGCAGTTGTCATTCATAAATATAGTGATAACCGACAGATGTACGCGTATTTCCTATGAATTAATATAATTCATTATGTTTTCCTTATCAAATACTAATAAACAGGCCTATATCGCCGATAGTCATTCAGAACATTAAAGAGGTTCCTAATAACTTGTAACAAAACACAATTCCTAAACTACATTTCCCCTTAAAGTAAATGTAAATGATTCCGCTTCCTCTTCCCCGTGAGCTTATTCGATTAAATAAAGTAAGTGTAATAAATTGGTTCTTGTTTGCTTATTTGATTTTCTCAGATATAATTATAAAGTAACTGGAGTAGCTGCATATGCAGGAATTCATTTTCATTTAAGAACGAACACAGAAATTATCAGTTGAAAATTGTTGTATTATATGTACGAAATACGAAATGATTTAATTAGTACTGCTCCATCGGCAAAGAGATTTTCAACAAGACGTATTCCAAGCTAGACTCCTATTCGAAGTATATTCATCGCACAGTTATTAGGAACGACATGACAGCACACAGCTTCACATAGGTCATTAAGATCTAGCAGTTTCAGAAACATTTAAATTACAACTCTATTCCATAACAGAAATGTGGCTGCAAAATAAAATAGATTATGCTATATTGTCTGTCGATTTTACGAAGGCCACAACAAATATCTAGCTTAATATCTATTGTAGAAAAATAAAGTGATAGAAACAGTTATCCCATTTTTTGTGAGCTATAAACACTGAACACTGAAACTGAAATATTATGTTTATATATATATATATATATATATATATATATATATATTAAAACATAATATTCCAGTCGCAAGCTCCTCTATAAAATCCTTATTCTACTATAAGGAATGTAACCAAACTGAAACCAATAGTTTCTCTCCGGGCTATGTGCCCCGCTGTGCGCTGAATTGCAAGTTACAAGCCTGGCGCATTAAGTGTAATAATCGCATATTATCAACAAAACGCTAATGCTTCGATTGCAACAAACACCAGCCGAAAGACTGATCCTACTTAAAGAAGCTCTCGTGCCAGTCGTCCCACACCACTTGCAGACTGCAGTTTCGAGCTATTGGCTCTCGTCAGTGCAAGGTAGGCATGTGACGAACGACACGAGGATCCCTTGACTATTTGGTACATCTCGGTATGTTTACGATAGCGACATGTAAAATAGTAAGCAGGTGCCATCTAGCGGTTCAGTATCTGTTGCAATCGAAAAATAGCTTGACTGGGCTTAGCATAGATCAAGTGTGCTTCTAGAGGAAGATGTAATATACTTACTGAATTCCCACAACAACGAATTCCTGTTTATTACGGCAGTTCGTATTCGTATTTTTGGTTATGTATAGAAATTACAAATTGAACAATATATCAGCTGTGGTATGCACTATTATTAATTATGGGTTCCTTTTATCGATTCTGTAATTTGTTTGAGTACGGGAATCTACATAAGGCAGGTTGTTGCGCTTAACTCAACAATTGACAGATGGCCATACCTGTACCATTTCTAGGTTTTACAGCTTTCCATATAATTAGTTGAAATAAATTTTTCAAGATTGTGTGGTGGCAGAAATTGGGACAAATTACCTTATTAGTAAAATTCACCAAGAAATCATTTGCTTGTAGCTTCTGTACTGATTCGAATGTATATAAATTTTAACTGTGGACTTCAGTAATTAATACTACATTTTTAAATCCGCGTTAACAAGTGTTTAATATCCAGGTAAATTTTATTTATTAGTAATTTAAAATTTTCGTAATTTTCAATTTTTGTCTTTGATGTAATTTCAATCATTTTTAAAATAAATTTAAATTCAAATTCAATTCTTTTTAATTTAATAAGTAGTTAAAATACTATATGAACCAGATGGCTTTAAAATATTTTTTCTTTCTTTTTCATTTTTTTGGCAATATATAGTTTACGAAATCAGCTTCTATACTTCTACATTTCTACATGCATAGTATAATTACCAACACATACTAATAGATATCTAAATTTTAACTCAAATCAGTGGATAAATGTTAAAAGGGGTGTTGTAAAATGTTTATACGATAGGGCCAAAATAATTTCACCTAATAATGAAATATTAAATAACGAGAAAAAATTTATCAAAGAGGTTCTAGTACAAGATCAATATCCTGAAGCCTTTGTTGATAGAGTTTTCATAAATGTTGAAAATAGGGACAATCAGGTACGACAAAAACCTGAACGTCATTATACAGCAATAATTCCTTATGTATACGGATTATCGGAAAGTATAAGTGACAAATTTGATGTTAGGACGATATTTTAAACGGGAAACACTTTAAGATTTATTTTAACAAAAACAAAACCGATAAACAGGGAGCAGAACTCAAAAAACTGTATTTACAATATCCCGTGCGAAATGTGATGAATGTTATGTGGGTGAGTCATCCAGACCTTTCAGTGTGACGTTGGATGAGCACAAGAATTACATTAGAAAGAATGAAATTCAGAAATCAAAGATTTGTGAACATGCCTGGGAAAACGGACATAGAATAAATTGGGACTCGGCAAAAATTTTAATAAAAGAAGCAGATACCAAAAAAAGAAAAATTAAAGAATCAGCAATAATCTTATTAAATGAAGACAAGTGCGTATCGAATTGTTCTATGGATATTTGTACAACCTGGCTACCAATGTTAAAGGAAGAACTTAACAAACTCAACATTATCTAAAAGAAAATATCATCAGTTCTATGTTCTGTGTAAGTAGTAAGTATCTATGGAAATAACATAAACAGAATCTTAAAGCTGTGTATTTGACATACACAGCAAAATAAGAGTTCTTACAAAAAAAGCTTTGAAAATGGAAAGAGATAATAATAATAATAATAATAATTTATTATCCAAAAGACCACATTGGTATAGGATTAGTCACAAAGAAAGAAATTGAGCACCTTACAATGAATCAAGTGCTCTTATTAGTGCTTAATACTAGATAAAGCTACAGAAAAAATCATATATCTTGTTAACTTAAATATTCGTTAATTGAATAAAAACATTTGACTGTTAGGTACTTTTTTGTTTCATTTTTAAATTTTTTTATATTTTCAATGCTTTTTAGAAAGTCTGGCATCTTGTTATACAGTTTTATTCCTATGTAATTTGGGCATTCCTCATATTTTGATAGTTTGTGTAACGGTGTGCTTAAGTTATTACTTTCCCTAGTGTCATATTTATGGTTGTAATTGTTTTGTAAAAAGTTACTTAGATTTTTTTTAACATATATAAGTATTTCTAATATATAAATGCTTGGCAGTGTTAAAATGTGCAACTCTTTAAATAAATTTCTACAGGTCGTATATTTAGATGCTCCCACAATATTACGTACAGCCTTCTTTTGAAGCTTAAATAATCTTTTAAAATGGCATGAAGAGCCCCAAAAAAGAATTCCGTATGTTGCCCTTGAAATAAAATTTGTATAATAATATGCCATAACAGTTATCCTACTTGATATTTTGGATAATCTATACAACGCATAATAGACGGAAGAAAGTTTTTTTGCTACGGAGTCAATATGAGTTTCCCAATTTAATGCATTATCTATATATATCCCCAGAAATTTAGTACAACTTACTTGTTCAATAGATTTGCCAGCTATTTTTATCAAGTGACTTTTATCTAGTACATTATGCCTCGGAGAAAATATAATAAAAACAGTTTTAGATATGTTTAAGAACAACCTATTTGATTTAAAGTGGTCCGCAAATTTTGTTATAGAAGTTTGTATATCAAGTATAGCCGTTTCAAAAGTTTTCCTGCAACATAAATAGGAGTTATCATCTGCAAACATAATTAAAAAATCATCAAAGAAACCAGGTAATTCATTGATATAAAGTAAAAACAACAACGGCCCAAGGACCGATCCTTGTGGAACTCCAAACATAATATTCAATTTATCAGATTTTACTCCATTTACTTCTACTATTTGTGTTCTATTTGTAAGGTAAGGTAAAGGACCTAGTAGCTGACACGTTAAGGAAAGTTTCAGAATCAGTATGATTTTTCACTGGTTTATTCAATTTTTTAAAGAAAAGTAATATGATGTCGTTGTGTCTCATGGTGTTTTGAACCCCTTACAATTGTAAAAATACCTTTATTGATTAGTCTTAGAAAAATATCATATTTTTTTTGAAATAGTGTAAAATAGCCAATAGCTGACATATGAAAATTTGGATTTACCCATTTCTTGACAACATTTTGAACCAAAAGCTGACATTTCAACCAATACTATTTTATTTGTTAATCTAAACTAGGTAGTTTAAATCCATATCAAAATACATATATTTGTTAGTGTTTGTCATTGTCAAATAATTTTTAAAAAACTTTAAAACGCGTTTAAACCAAAATTTTATAAGGACTCTCTTTAATACCATTAGCTAACAGTCTTAGACCCATTGGTTGACACCTTGTATTTCAGATAAAAATATAAGAGAAAATCTAGAATACTTGTTAAATGATACATATATTACCATAGAAAGATAATTTAGTTAATAAAGTAACTTTGGTAGAACACATACAAGTATCCGCAAATATGCAAAACAAAAGTCAACTCTATGGTAAAATGTTCACAAACAACAATTGGTAAGAAAACATAAATAACTAAGATGATTGGAACAAACAAAACAGCTTTATTAAAATAACTTTTAAAAGTAATTAATTAGATTAAGTACATAAGTAGGTGAATATCAGCAAATAGCACAAAATAATTTTTATAAATATGAAAATAGAATTAAGGAAGATCGAGATTACACTTACTTAGATCATCATAGAAAAACTAGCCATCGACAGATAATTTCTCTTTGAATTTATATTTACGATCTCCGCATATAATCACATCTGGAACCATAAGTTTTTTTATTATCTGTTTTAAACAAATTATGCTTACATCATCTTCATTTAGTTTAAAGAACTCTGTATTTTCATATTGTTTCATTGCGACAACTTCTGCTTCGCTCTCCGACAACAGTCTTTGAATAACACAGACATATCTATGCTGTCGCTTTTTTCCAGGAAACTCGACTAAAACATAATCACTCTCCTTGAATACCTTGTCCTGGTTACGAATGTCAACTAATAACTGTTCTTCTTCATCGCCATTTCCATCCATATTATCATCCTGCATTTCATCGCTGCTTCCGGAACACTTCCAAGAATCAGACGTTTCAGAATCTGATGCAAAACTATACCTGTAGGTTCGTTTTTTCGATAAATATTTCTTAGATTTTGTTTTGTTCTCTTTTGCTGCCTTTTTCTGTTCTTTTAATTTGATCTGCTGTTCTCTCTTTTTTTGTCATTCCTCGGCTTTTTTTATCTTTTGTTCTTCTTACTCCTTTTTCCTTCTCTCTTTTGATTCGTGATAATCCTGCCATGCTTTGGAAGTTACTACCGATGGAATTTTTTCTTTTGCTGCTCTCTTTTTTTTGGCCGGCTTCGGCTCTGGCCATATTAGTGCTCTCTTAAAAGGAGATGGTATAGTTTTATCTTCTTTGGGTGTTTGCTCGGTGTTTTGTAATAAATTATCGCTAATTATTTTTAAAGGTGTTCTTTCCTGAGACGTCGTCGGTTCTTCACTCGGATGTTCACTAGGAGATGGTACATTTTCTTCGTTGGTCCTTTGTATCAAAATATTGCTAATTATTTTAATTGGTGTCGACGGTTGTTCACTATTTACATAGATTATCGTCGATGATTGTTTGTCGTTTTGTGTTTCTAATAATTTGTCCTCTGTTACTGAATTCTCACTTTCTCCGTTTTCTGGGTCGTTTTTGTCTTGGTCGACGCATACGCTATTTTTCAGATCTTCTCCCCATGCTTCCTTCTTCAACTTTTTTACTTTCGCTTCAATTTTTTTATAAAATAGAAAAAGAGATATGTCCTCTACTGCACCTTCCCATCTTTCCATTTTTTTAAACTTGTTAATTTTCTCTATCTATTTGAGTTTCCAAAAACCTCATTCCTTCTTCAAATTTTTTAAGTTCTGCAAGATCTACTTTTTTTCCATTATCTCTTATAACGGAATCTTTTTTCAACTGCACTTCTTGAGGGTTCCATGGACATAGACCACATTTCCTGAAACCATTTTTCAGGATATTAGGATGGAGCCTTTCGTCCATAGTAAATTTCAAAAGGTTTGCGAAATCAGTCTTTTTTATAGATGGATTCTGACTGCGTTCCAGCCTAACTCGTTTGGTGTTTTCTCTCCAACCACCCTTCAGGGTTCTGAACACAGCTACGTCCATAGGCTGTATTAAATGCGCCGCGTTTGGGTAGAGGGCTACTAAAATAATCCCATTTTGTTCACAAAAACGGCTAGTATGAAGTGTAAGGTGCGATGCATGACCGTCTATAAATAAAATTACTGGTAACTCGATTTGTTTCTCTATAAGCCATGGGTAAAATATATTTGCTATGAACTCGTAGAAAGTCTCCCCCGTCATCCACCCCGAGTCTGATTTTCCAATGCCCCGTGATTTTGGGACACTGAGGGCAACGTCTTTGGGAATTCGTTCATACCTAAATAAAATCATAGGTGGGGGCATATCTCCGGCAGCATTTCCGGTGACAAGAACTGTTAAGCATTCCTTTTCATCATTATTAACAACTTGGTATACATTTTTCTCTCCTTTTTTTGTAAACACTTTGTCCCCCTTGGGATTAAGGAAAAAGGCTGCTTCATCACAATTAAAAACTCGTGCAGGGTAATTGAGAATATTGTTGTGGTTGGAATTCTGCAAGTATTCAAAAACCTCTTGGAACCAAGCACCAAGCCGTTGTTGAGTGACGGAAGCTCTGGAGTTTGTTAGATTTTGTGGCGTCCTTAGAGAAATTTGGGGATTTCTGTTTAAAAAAAGTGCACCATTTTTTGCCTGGACGGTCGTTTTTAAAAGGGGTTGGCCGCTTCAGTTCTCTGATGAGTTGTTGCACGCTGTCTAGTAGCTGATTTTTGCTAATTGGAAACCCTGCCTTTGCGGTATTAATTATCCATTCACAAAGAATTCCTTCCTCCTCTTTGTTGAGATAGGATTCTGGGCCCATTTTCGAAGTTCTGGGATATTTCCCATTTGTTTTATAAAGTAATGTAATTCTGGGTACACCATGTTTTTTTGCCGATGCAGCTACTGATAATCCCCTGTCACAATCTTCCAATGCTGAGAGCATACTCTCTTCTGTGTAGTTTTTAAGAGTTTTTTTCTTTGGAGTAGCCATTTTTTCCTCCTTCAAGGCCTGAAAGGATCAAAAGTTGACATATCAAGCACCAAAAGTTGACAAGGGGTGTCAGCGATTGGATATCGGCACGTTAGAACTGCGAAAGTCACATTTATGGATAACGTATTTTAAGAGGAATGAAAAGAGATAAAAAACAAATTCAAATTATATAAACCGCTTTGGAACCAAAAGTTGACACCCCTGTCAGCTTTTGGAGCCACATTATATTTTGGAACCAATACCTGACAACCCCCTGAAAAACCCAACCTCAAACAAATTAAAGGTAAACAAATACAGCAAACAATCACTTTTACTTCCTACTATAAGCTGAATTTTACTCATCATAAAAATATTATACATACCTTAGCTACCACAACTTTTCCACTAAAGATTTCTTAATGCATTTACTAAAAAACACTATTTAAGTTCACAACAACATGCACCTGTTAATACAATATGGCACCATTTTGGCGGGAAAAGTACTATCAAGGCAAAAATCGTACATTGGGTAACAGATGGAGACAGTTGTCTTATAGGCATGTTTTAGTGGAGTTCATTGCAGACAAACTCTTATTTTATCGAGATTTTGGTAAAGCTGTCAACTATTGGAGACCTGTCAGCTACTGGGTGTTTTACCTTATGTTATTATCCAATTGTTTATTTTGCCTCTTAAACCATATTTGTTCAATTTTTCAATCAGTATTGTGTGATTTACTAGATCAAAGGCTTTGCTTAGATTCATAAAGAGTCCTATGCATTTATTATTTTGGTCCAAATTTTCATACAAGTTATTTAAAAATGACAATATGGCAGTTTCAGTGGAACGATTTTTTCGGAAACCATGCTGCGAGTCTGAAATGATATTATGTTGTGTAGTAAATTCAATAATACGGTTAAACATAACTCGTTCTAATATTTTGGAAATAGTTGGCAATAGAGCAACGGGTCTATAATTTTCAGATAATGTATTATCTCCTTTTTTATGCAATGGAATAACTTTAGCTGATTTTAAAATAGATGGAAACTTTCCTTCTGATAGTGACAAATTTATTAGAAAAGTAAGTGGAAGTACTAAGTAGTTAACTGATTGTTTGATCAAATTAGAACTCAAATTATCTAGACCGAAAGAATCACTATTTTTTAATTTCATTATGATATTGTAAATTTCTGATTCCGATACTGGTTTTAAAAAAAGAGTGGGAAAATTTGAATTCGGATCGAAATTGATTTCAGTAATATTTTCTCCAAGATCATCATTTAGTTTAGCTGGCAGATCTATAAAATACTTATTTAGATGTTGTGCAATAAGATAGGCATCAGTTACTAAACTATTATTAATTTTAATTTTATTAATTTGATTTTTAGGTTTTTGATTATTCAAGTTGTTATTTATTATTGACCAAACAGCTTTAGGTTTGTTGGTAGCTTTAAGATAAATTGAATCTTTGTACATTTTTTTAGCAGCAACTATTACTTCTTTGTAAATATTTTTATATTTATTATACAAAATTTTATCATTTAGATCGTTTGTTTGAACTTTTATTTGGTGCAGTAATTTCAATTTTTGTGAAGATATCTTAATCCCTCGGGTTATCCATCCATTTTGTGAATTAATTTTATTTTTTATTCTGATGACGGGAAAACAGATATTATGATAATACATTAAAATATTAATAAAGTTAGTGAATCCCTCTTCTGACGTTACTGCGCTGTAGATACTGTTCCACGATTCCTTGCCTAGATTATAAAAAAATTGTTTATAATTTTCTTCGTTATAAACCCTGATATATCTGTAGTCTACATTAATATGTGATGGTACCATAAATTCGTATTGTACTATTTGAGATGTATGATCTGATATACCATTGTTTATAACTTGACATGTTGTTTTACAATATTTATCATAAAAATTGGTACAAATGTAATCAATGCAAGTAGCAGAATTATAGGATATTCTAGTAGGTTCATTTATTAACATCTTTACATTGTAGGTTTATAGTAGATCACATAGCTCATTCCTCTCGGTCGAATTTGAGAGATAATCAATATTTAAATCCCCACATATTATAAGATCATTTTTATTTATAATGTTGTTTAATACATCGTCTAATGTTGTTATAAATATTTTAAAGTTAGTCTGCGGTGATCTATATATTGTCAGGAGTTTTACTGAATATTCTGAAAATTTGATTTCAACACCAACTAATTCAATATCTTTTTCAATTGATGACTCAAGCACAAGTGGAAGTTCCTTAATTTTAAATTCACTATAATTTTTATAGTATATGATTACACCTCCATTATTACTTTTAGTCCTTCAAAATATTGTTGCCCTTGTATAACCATTTATTTTTATTGCATCAATTTCTGATAATTTAAGCCGAAACGTCAGCAAAATACATTATTTCTGTGTTTATTCCGATTTATATTATTTGCAAAACATAACCTCTGACTATTCCTTTGGCTTAAACGTCACGGGTGCAGAGGTTTTTTTCCAATAATTCTATTATTTTGTAGATTCGGTGATTTGTTTTTGAAGAGGACAATAATACATGTGGTAGAAAACCCAAATAATAGGAAAGAATACAGTTACCTCAACAATACTCAATCCCGGAATCTAGGACCCTGGTATAAATTTGTTACATATTTTCTTTTAAATTTTAATTAGTCTTTGTTAGCCGATATTACTATGTAACTTCAAAATTTCACTTTGTACAAACCGATTCATGTAATATATTTTATCATTCATTTTAAACTATCTTTTTATTTCTCCAACAATTTCAGCCTGATCTATAGTAGACTGGTTATTCGAGAAAAAGAGAGAATTCTACCTATTGTCACTGTAGATGCTGCTCAATTTAACATCAATGCTTCTTGGTCTCCTTTTCTTGAAGTAAACATAAATCTGTCATTTATGCTGTACATTTCAAAAAGGATAAGTTTCCCCACTCTTACGAATACTCCGGATCCACGGCTCTTTGCTACGACTTAAACCAGCTAATCGTCCGCATATGTTGCCTCAATTTTTCCCAAAAATAAATAATAAGGGACACACATCGTATTCAGCGCCCTCGAAAACAGGGGGTTCCCATGTTTCATCCCTGTCACAGAACTTTTGGGGCTTTTTCGTCTTTTTCATGGACTAATAGCTCTGACTTTGAAATTGGAGGTTGTCTAAATATTTGTTATGTTCTTATGTAGAACTACTATTTTCAGGAAAATAATGAAGACCTTCTAAATAAAGTTCAATTTAGCGCACAACAAGCATGGAAATATTATGCTTAAGTCTATAAAAAACATTTTGAAAATTCTCCATCTTCAAACATCATTTCACAAACTGCGTGCATAAAACGTCGAGTGTATACAATTTAACGGATCTAGCTTGATCAGACGTTCTCAATTAATTATTTTTCTCCTTTTTCCGATATTTGGTTCGAGACCATGAATAACAAACACTTAATCTTATCCGTTCGATAATGTGACGAACTGCAGTGTATCATTACATCCAAACAATAATTCGAAGATGCCCCTTTCTATTTAGAAAAACTTCCTTACCGACTACCAAATTGTTTTTTTCTGCAGCCATTTAAAATAATTAACATTTTTGTCGAACCCCGTATCTGACAGTCAGGGAATCACAGACTAGGAATATTTAAAATATAAAATCAAATAAATAAGTCTAGCAGACAATTTTCAAGGACGAATATTGGTTATAAATTCACAGCCTCGCATACGTATTCCTCGACCGTATTAGCAAATTTGAGCGCATCGGTTCCCTTTCGCGACAAATTCCTGCGATGCCAACCCAGACAAGTGCACAAAACCCTACGCTAGGTACTTGCAATAATTGAAAAGAGCGGGAAAATAGTTTCAGCTCATCCAGTACGGTGAGTTGGAATCAATACGCCGCGTCACGTCCGGTAGTCATGACGTCAGCCTTACCCCACGCGACCCGGGTTCTTCACAATGGGCATCCCACGCGTTCAGCCCGGGCCTTCCGTCAATGGTTGTAAATTAACATGGAGAAGAGAAAATTAGATACCAAGCAGTTTCACCAACAAGAACAACATCGAGATATTCTTGTAACTAAACTCTGGTAGCAAGGTGTTTACTTTCTGTGATTAAAATCCCGCCTCTAATTTACTTAATGTCGTGCCCAGTTATTAAAAGTCAAACATGTGGGAAGATCGGCTAGGACGAGTCGCGCCTCATCCATTTAAGGATTATTCATTTACAGTTTTTTGTTTATGTAGTAAATTGAAAATTACCAGGTTTTTAAGCTTTTCGAACTGAGATTTGTCTTATACACTGTAGATTAATTGAACTTTACCATCTCTGAATACCACAACGTAGACGACGAGTTAATTCATCAGCTATAAGAAATAAAATGTTTTTTTAATTAAATTTCAAGCCAAACATGGCGTATACATATGAAGAATGACTATAAATACAATAAAATACTGAATTCGTACTGATCAATTATATTCATTTTTGTGCCTTGTGCATTTAATTTTATTTAGTGTAATGACATCGTCAATAAAACACTGCAATATTACATATTTGTTTAGTATAAGCTATTCTGTTCTGAAACTGGCATAAATAAGGCGTATCTACAAAAGATGAAAATTAATAAGTAGTTTTCTTGATCAGAGTGTAAACTCGAATCAAAATTTAAGCCAAGCCTCAACAGCAGTTGTTCCACTTTTCTTGCAAAGGTAAAGTCAAGGGTTTTTTTTTATACATTTATTTAACGTCGGCCTATTTCCGCTACTGAGGCCTAACACCGACGCCTGTAGACGAGCTACCCCCAACCAGGAATTTTGCCGAACCTCTTCCCTTAAGAAGAGTAGGGATCTTTTACTTGCCTAACATTTAATAGACAAGGGACCGACGGCTTTACATCCCTTCCGAAGAATGGTATATCTCCTATACAACCCTCGCCTAAAGTTGTATAGCTTCCGCGCATACACTGATATATAAGCCGCTGGAAGATATGTGAGGCGAGAACGCGGTTTCCGTTGGAATGGTCACCCATCCAAGTACTAACTGCACCTGTCGTTGCTTTACATCGCATACTGAAGTATGTACATAGTAAAGACGCACCTACGCTCGCCCCCAAGTCAAGGGTTAATTTATGCCTTTTATAGAAACTAATTTTACATAATATCATATACAAAGTTTTATTTTAGTTAAAACATTAATTTATTAGTGGAATAAATATAGATTTGTAGAGAAAATTTTACATAGAGTAACGCGACATAGAAAAATAAGTTTGTTTTGATGAAACTAACAATACCCTGAGTTTCCTAATTCGAGTAGGTGGGGAACCATTTTTTCGCTAAAAAGGGGTAAATTGTCCACCTTTAAGGGTGGTTTTTCAGTTTTAAATTATTTTAGATTCTTTAAAATGCTAGTTAAGAAACGAGAACGGTATCCTTTTATTGTAGATGTTCAAGGGAATCTACAGTTCAAATTTCGTGAAAATCGGTTCACCGCCTACCACGATATGCATATAAATATACTAAAAAAACGTAAGAAACTAAATTACGGCTAACTTGGCCAAAATTCAAGTTGATGAAATTTTAGACAAAAGTAACCTGTATAACCAAGAAATAGCCTGCCAAATTTTAGCAAAGTTTGGCCGGAATTCCATTTTTAGTCCAAATTCCACAAAATTTTCAAGTTTCCCCAATTTGCCCAAACGGTCGAACGAATTTTTTTGTTACCAAAATGAAGGTATTCTTATGTACTTACTTTCATGTGATGTAATTAAAAAATAACTTTTTTTTAATTTTGTCGATTTATTTGTCTTTTTTGGTATATACATGCGCACAAGTAAAGTATATACGATTGGAATTGAAACCGTATAAAAACTAAAAACCGGCAAAAACAGTCGCCATCTCTTTATTGTACATGGGCGGAGATAAATAGAAATGCTTGTCATAACAAAATGATAAGATTTTCGGGCGTTATTATATTATCCTCTGTTTCAAATGGTCTCCAGAAAGCCATGGTAAATTAGTGAATAATTAAAATATTTTACCTTTTATACAGTAGTAAATGTTTATAAATATGAACAGTAACTAACTAAACTCCTACCTTGATATTATCATAGGTATTTATGCGCTGCACTGGCACATAGACAGCACGATATTAGACTTCCACGTTCCAAGATAAAGAAACGATTTAAGAGTTTTTTGTGCTAGTAGGCCTGTCCGTTTTATTACCTTTAAACCAGTGCAGTCGTAGATGGTTCATTCAGGCTGATTACATTGCCAGTCTCGGACTCGCCTGTACAGTTTCAACTACCGTTCGAATCTCAATACCATTGCCAAATATATAGGACAAAATATCAAGTTCAGTACGCACGGTCCTGTGCTTTAAAACTGACCAGTTTCAATTTCAATCGTATATACTTTATACATGTAATTATTCATTATAAAAATTACAACATTAAGTAATTAAGTTAAAAAGTGATTATGAGCAGGTTTTAAATATTTAGAAGAAAAAAAAGAAAAACTGTCGAAGGTAAGATATATACGATTTTAGTGATGACGGGGGTGGAGAAATATTCCAAACACCAGTTATCGATTCGGAAGTAGACACTTCTTATAGTAGCATATCTAGTACGGCTATCAGAAAAAGAAAACATGAATAAAATAAAATAAAAATCAATATATGTAAAAAATTTAATAAAAATTCAAGGAATTTTCGAAAAAAAAATTATATCTTACCTTCGAAAGTTTTTTTAATCTAAATATTTAAAACCTGTTCACAATCACTTTTTATTATCAATATTGAAATTTTTATCATGAATAATTACACGTACATTTGTGCGCGCATACGTATAATACCGAAAATGACGGGAAATCGCCGCGCGCATGTATATACCAAAAATGTCAAAAAAATCGGTAAAATTAAAGAAAAGTTATTTTTTTAGTTACATCACTTGAAAATACGTAAGAATACCTTAATTTTGGTACAAAAAAATTCGTTCGACCATTGTGGAGTTTAGACTCAAAAAGGAATTGCGGCCAAACTGTTCGATATTTTTTGCTAAAACTTAACAGGCTATTTCTTGGTTATATGGGTTACTTTCGTCTAAAACTTCATCAGATCCGGTTTAATTTTCACTAAGTTAGCCGTAATTCAATTTTTTTATGTTTTTTCAGTATATTTATATACATATCGTGGGAGGCGGTGAACCGACTCTCACGAAATTTGAACTAAATGTTTCTTGAACATCTACAATAAAAGGGTACCGTTCTAGTTTCTTAACTAGCATTTTAAAGGGTCCAAAATAAATTAACCGGGTGTCTCACCGGGAACTGAATCGATCATCGATATAGAGAAAAATTTATGGAGAATGTGATAAAGTAATATCAAGAACTTGCAGCACATTTGCTACTCGATATCCACAAAACCGCCAAATAACACTAACACTGTAACATGCGTATTAATCGAATTGAAGATATGGCATGAACTAAAATAGCAGAGATAAGATCAATTTAAAATATGATTTCATTTTAATTTAATAATTGCTCAAAATTCCGCCCTCGAACCTCGACACATTTTTCGCACCTTCGGATTAGTTCCTCATGGGTAGCTCTTCTAATTGAATCCTGTGATATGTTTTGAAATGCATTTCTTACTCTTTGCATACAATCTTCAATGGTTGTTAATGGGCTCTCATAAACTTTATTTTTAATAGTTCCCCAAATGAAATAATCCCGAACTGATAAATCGGGCGAGCGAGGAGGCCATAAGAAAGGTCCATATTGGCAATCCAATGATCATAAAAAGTTTCTTGTAAATAATTATTAATTAAGTATGCGTTATGTGGGGGAGCACTATCGTGCTGATAAAAAATGTTTCTATGTTCGGCGAGAGGTAAATTTTCTAAATAGTTATTATTCAAATTTTGTAAGATATTCAGATATCTTTCACCTAAAAAAAAAAAAAAATTTATTTATACATATTAGCAGAAGAGAAAATTTAATTTACCGTTTAAATTTTCCGGATAAAATTGTAATGCCTCCCACTCTATCGTTTCTTATGGCACAGTAAACATTGAACTGCCAACTTTCCTGAAAGTTTCGCTCTCTGAACATATGAGGATTTGAGTCACTGCAATAATGCGAATTGTGTCTATTAAAAAGTCCATTTTTAGTAAATTTTGCTTCATCTGTCCATATAATATTTCCCAAATAAGAATCGTGACCCTCAGACCTTATTAGAATAAACTCACAAAAATTCTGTCTTCTTAGGAAATCTGTTTCTTTTAATCCTTGAACCATATGGAATGAAAACGGGTGAAACTTATGTTTTAATAAGATTCTGTGAATTGAATCCTTGCATAGTCCCGATTCCAGAGCAGCTTGTCTTAATGACATCCTTGGAAATGCATAAAAATATCCCAGAATGACTATTTCAATGTTTTCGTCATCAACAATAGGCTTTCTTCTTTGCATTTTTGCCTTGACAGAGCTATAATTTTTAAAATTTTCCAGTATGCGTTTTACAGTGTTTGGTGACAGTTTCCGTTTTTCTGGTTATCGAATAGCAAATGTGCTGCAAGTTCTTGATATTACTTTATCACATTCTCCATAAATAACAAACAAATTTAAAAAGTCTTCGTGGGTGTAATTTAAACGTGCTGGCATTTTTTGACATAAGATCATGACTGATTGTTTCTAATTATAGCTATTTTGATGAAATGATTACAACAATTCATGAATTTCTAATAAAATCGCAAATATTTCAAAAAGCTGTAACTTTAACCCCCATAATGCTAATAGCATTGAAAATGGAATTCAATTTTACACAACTTGACGGAAAAAAATACAGGGTGTTCCATTTGACCCAAACAAGTTTTCGCGGTTTGAAGTTGACAAAATGTAACGCGAAAAACGGAACACTTGGTATAATATTATTGAATTTATTTCAGATGTAGAACGTAGCTCTCCTTGTGTTCTTTTTATTTGACAAGAAGCAAATAAGGATCTTTTACACGAAGAAAGTTATAACGGTTCTTGCAAACCGTTGCACCTGTCAAATTTTTTATAAAATGTCAAATATCTCTGAAACGGCTAGGTTTAGGTATATGATATGCTACATACTTTCGACTCAGCATTTTACGCTCTTTTCGGAAACCCTAAAATATATAGGCTGTTCCATTTGAAATAAGCAAGTTTGTATCGACTTCCGGTATAAGCAGAAGTGCCAGCTGCTTGTAATTATTTTAGTTGGATTGGCCAGACCGACGTAATTATCTAAATTTTCAAAATTTTCTGATGCGTACTTTTCTCTATATCGATCGATTCATTTTCCGGTGAGACACCCTGTATAGTTTTTGGAAGCTTTTCTGGTCACGTTAGTATTATTTGTAAAAAGCTTTCTATTGTTTAAGACAGTTATATATCATTAAACAATATGTGGATAAAAATACTAAAATGCTGCTTTCAGAAACTATAGTTCTATCGCACTTAAATTACGTAGATATTGTATAGGGACCGTCTTAAGAAAACAAATACCGTTTACAAAAAATTGAAAACTGCTATGTAAGATATTTTACAACCATGCCCCAACCCAATATGATCATATTACTCCACATTTAAGCCATTTCAAGCTATTAAATATGTGTGAAAGGAGATTCATACACGCAGTAGGATCTGTTTTAAATATCTTCATAACAGGCAAACCTAGTTATATATTTCATAAAATACAAAGACGAACTGATATTCATAGTAATCTGTCAATTCAATAACAATGTTCTAAATTAGAATTATATTTTTATTCGTATTCACTCGCTACTTATATTATTAAATGTGTGTGCTTAATTGTATTATAGATATTAGTAGGTTTGTATATATTATATTATATTTAAATGTATACACGATTTTTTCAAAAGTGCCTATATTACACCAAAGCGCTGTCAGATATTAGAAGTCTAAAGGAAGCTTTATAAAAAGAAATAAATTGCGAGAAACTTTTGTCTCGGTCCAGTTACAAATAGTGTCGCTATAAATGAAACTCCATACCTTATTTGATCTTAGCGTAACTTTTCCCCCACAGCGGGCACAACATCGGATGGAACAATAGTTGCAAAGGTGACCGACACCATCTGCAAACTTAGTTTTGAGGCATATGTGGCAAGTTGCATCCAGTTCTATGCCGGCCTTTTTTTGTTGTTCGTTGCGGGCACGTATCGTCTCCTCCAAAATCTGAACCTCATCAGCCTTCCTTCTGAAATAAACATATTTAAATTCAGTTATTTTTAGCTCATTATAAAATAATCAATCTAACACAGTACAAAGACAAACCATATGAGAATATCTATTATACAGTGGGTCGTTTAAAGTCATCGATGAACGAGAACTGAATAAATGCTGATATTTATTCGTTTTAATAAGTTTAATAGTGATGTATGCAGCAAGGGAGGAAAATGTAACTTTTTCAAGCAAATGTGAAGTTTGTTGTAATAAATGCACGAGAAGGAACAGGCGCCTTCTTCCAATACATATACAGACTGTCTATTTTACGAAGACCCCCTAAATATGTCACTTAATATCTATTGTAGAAGAATAAAGTTTTAGGAATAGTTATCCCATTTTTTGTAAGCTATATTTCAACAAAAGGAAATTTGAAATCCATAGCCTGCTTTGTGAGATATACTACAAAAACCTGAAAATAGGAAAACCACAAACGGTTATAGCTTCCTTATTTGAGGAGATACGAAAAAAGTTAAAGGGATGAAAGTTGGCGGCAAAGACAATAAGCATAATAATAATAATAATAATAATAATCTTTATTGTCCATTAGATCATACAAGAAAATGACATAGGACAAGTCAATACGAACAATAGTGTATAAAATAATGCCAATATAAAGTTACAATATAAATTACAAACAATAAAATAAAAATACAATAAAAATAAAAATACAATAAAAATAAAAATACAATAAAAATAACACGAACAAATTTTGTAAAAACAAACTAATGCATGTTAATTACAGGATAAAAACAGTTAAAATACATGATTTAAAAATTCACTTATAGTATAAAAACAATGATCAAGCAGTAAAAATTTTACAGCATTTTTAAATGATTTAATGGTCGTGATTGCTTTAATGTGGTCTGGTAATTTATTAAACAATTTTATACCCATGTATCTAGGACTCCTCTTATATATAGATAAAGTGTGGATGGGAAGTAATAAATCATTCAGATTACGAGTTACATAATTATGATAATTATTGTTTTTCAAAAACTCATCTTGATGAATTCTTACAAAGGAGACAATTTCAAGAATATAAACGCATGTTACAGGTAAAATTTTAAGTTTTTTAAATACGTTTCTACAAGTAGAATATTTACTCAAGCCAGTGATATTGCGAATTGCCCGTTTTTGCATTATAAGTACCCTATCAATATGATGTGAATAGCCCCAAAAAATTATGCCATACACAATCCTGGAATAAAACTGTGCATAGTAATATGACAAGATTACAGATTTATTGACAATATCTCTTAGCCGATATAACGCAATACAAACTGAGGACAGCCTTTTACAGAGTACGTCTATGTGACATTCCCAACTTAAAGAATTATCTATATACATACCTAAGAATTTTGTTGACAGAACTTGTTCGAAGGATTTTCCGTTTATTTTTAAAAGATGACTTTCATTGCATTGTACTAATCTTGGTGTAAAATGTATAAATACTGTTTTATTTTGATTTACAACCAATCTGTTATTGTAAAACCAAGACGTAAGCTCATTCAGTACATTCTGCGTAGAAATCCTTAAATCTACTATATTGTTGCAAGTACTTAAGTAGGAAGTGTCGTCTGCAAACGAAGTTAAATTTTTACCATTTGAACTTTCTGACAAGTCATTAGCAAGCAATAAAAATAATAACGGTCCCAGTACAGAACCTTGGGGAACGCCATATGATATATTCAATATGCTAGACTGGTGCCCTTTTATTGAAACTTGTTGTGTCCGATTGGTTAGATACGACTTCAGCCAGTCACCACATTTACCTCTAAATCCATATACATTCAATTTGTTAATCAATATCTCATAATCAACAAGATCAAATGCCTTGCTAAGATCCATAAATATTCCAAAGCATTTTTTATTATTGTTTAAATTATCATATAGCTTATCAAGGAAATTAAGGATGGCCGATTGAGTCGATCTACCCTCTCGGAAGCCATGTTGAGAGTCAGATAAGATCTTGAACTTTGTGATGGATTTAATCATTTTGTTGAAGATCACCCTTTCCAATATTTTTGAAATTGATGACAAAAGTGAAATAGGTCTATAATTGTCAATGCTTGTGTGTGTCCCTCTTTTATATACGGGAATGACCTTCGCCAATTTGAGCATATCTGGAAAATTACCCTCATCAAGTGACTTGTTTATCAGGTATGTTAAAGGGCGAACAATATGAAAGACTATAGATTTGAGCATATTCGAACTAATATTATCAACACCGCTTGAATTTGAGGATTTTAGCTCCATAATGATATTAAATATTTCACTTTCAGTCACCGGTTCAAGAAATATAGTTGGATAATTTTTATTTGGTTGAATACGATAGTTGCTTTCAACGTTAGAGAATTTTTCAATTAAACTTTTTGGATTATCAATGAAAAATTGATTGAACTTATCAGCTATTATTTCTGTGTCATGTGTTAATGTGCAATAAAAAAATTTCTAAAAACGCACAAATCTCAAAATAGGCCATGACACCATTAATTCCGTTTATTTTTTTCTTTCCAACAATATAAAACATATCACAAAAATTTAGCTGATAGTGTCAATATTTAATATTTTACGAAAACCGTATCATTTAATCGTAAAAATAATAGTAAAAATTCACTTTATAATAATTATAATTCAGTAATTATTTATTAAAATTTAATACAAACAAACAAATATCTCATAAATAAATATACAAGTACAAAATGAACATCCAAAAAACGAAAAATTATGTATAACAGTACTACCTACTACCATGCTGAAAAGAATATGTGTATATTTATTTTTCTAACTACAAATGTTCAAATTATGCACCATGCATTCTAATACAAACGTGCTCTATGAGACACCTCACGCATTACATTTTGGAGCATTTCAGGAGTAATTGCCTCACATGCGTTTGTAATTCTGGTTTTGATGTCCTCAATATTTTCAGGGGCAGTTTGAAATATCTTGGCTTTAATGTAACCCCAGACGAAAAAATTCAAGGGAGTAATATCTAGTGATAGAGCTGGCCATAGAATGGGTCCATAGGTGCCTATCCAGCTATCTGGCATAACTTGATTTAAATAATTTTTACATATTACAGCAATGTTAGGTGGAGCCCCATCTTGTTGAAAATATGAATAATTTAATCTTTCTGCCGCTGTTAATTCATATAGAAAATCTTGAAATTCGTTTTGCAGTAAATTAAGATATTTACCAGCGGTTAATTTGCTAACCTAAAAATAAGGTTCCATTACTTTAGTCCTTAAAAGATCCACCCAAACATTCGTAGAAAATCTTTCTTGGAAAGCAGTCTCTCTGCACCAATGTGCATTTTCTCGTGTCTAGTTATAATGCATATTTCTATTGAAAAATCCATTATTCGTAAAATTTCATTCGCCCGACTAAAGAATTTTGCTGCATATCAGCGAGTCACTCCTTTTTTAACCTCACCACAATAAAATTGTGTTCCCCGCGCTATGTTTTAGTAATTTGTCATCCGATACGTTGGTGTCATGCCACATAGAATAGAATAGAATAACTTTATTAATCCAAGAGATCAAAACATTGATATAGGATAAGTCAAAAAAAATTTACAAGTTATAAAAGGAACAAAGTAGAAAATATTTACATTTATATACACATATACATATATAAAGAGATACAATTATTTACAAAAAAAACTTGAAATTAATCATTAAACACAAGGTACATATTCAGATGTCAAAAATTCTTCAACCGAATAGAACGCATTACTTACGAGGTATCGCCTAACAGCAGATTTAAATTTTTGAATTCCAACTATAGATTTTATGTCATTATTTAACTTATTATACAAGACTGCACCTATGTAATACGGATTGGACTTATATAATTCTAAATGATGCATGTTGAATTGAAGATTAGAACCGTGGCGAGTAGTATATTCATGGTAAATATTTTGCTGAACAAACTTGGATATATTGGTTTTTACGAAAATCAACACATCTAAGATGTACAAACATGGAAATGTCAAGATTTTATTCCGAATAAAAGTACTTTTGCATGATTCTCTGTATGCTAGACCAAACATAAATCGAATTGCTCTATTTTGTAAAATAAATACTCGGTCAGATGTTACTGAATTTCCCCAGAAAATAATACCATATCTAATTCTTGCCTCAAAGTTTGAATAATAGAAGGTTTTTACGACATTTATGCTGACAATTTGGCACAATCTTCTTACTGCGAAACATAGACTAGCGCATTTCCTACAAATAAAATCTACATGTTTTTTCCAATTTAATGACATATCAATGTAAATTCCTAGTAGTTTGAAATCAACCACTTGTTGAATAGATTTACTTTTAAGTTTTATCAGAGGACTAGATACATAATTGGATCCAATTGGATGAAATTGAAGTGAGAAGGTTTTGTCTTGATTCATAGTCAGCCCGGAGTCTCTAAAATAATTACTAATTTTTTCAAGGTTTTTTTCGAGTTTTGATGCCGTGTTCTCTATAGTTACATCGCTTACAATCAATGACATATCATCTGCAAAGGCACTGTAAAAAATGGGTATAAATTGTTCCACATCATTAATATATAATAGGAAGAGTAACGGCCCCAAGACACTACCCTGTGGCACTCCGATTTCGATATCTAGTTGGTTTGAATTTACGCCAAAGTATTCGACAAATTGAGATCTATTTGATAGATAGGATTTTAATAGTTTATTACTCTGACCGCGTAAACCATAACATTCGATCTTCTTTAAAAGAGTGTCATGGTTAACGCAGTCAAATGCTTTTGATAAGTCGATAAAAACGGCCATAACTTTGTTGCCCATGTCAATACCCTTATATATGTAGTCTAAAATGCTTACTAGTGCAGAGATAGTAGAATGGTTGTTCCTGAAACCGTGTTGATTCGGCGAGATAATTTTATTTGCCTCGAGAAATTTAATAATTCTGCTTGCTAATAATTTTTCAAAAATTTTTGAAAAAACAGACAGAAGGGATATAGGACGATAATTACTTAATTCTTTTGCATCGCCTTTTTTGAACAAACATATAACTTTTGAAATTTTAAGCAAGTTTGGAAAAGTACCTTCAATAAAACATTGATTTATTATGTGGCATAGAGGTGTTACAATCTTGTGTGCACACTGTTTAATTATTTTAATTGAAAAATCATCATGCCCAGTGGAATTAGAATTTTTTAACTTGTTAATAGTGTCCAGGACTTCGGATTCTGTAACAGCCTCGAGATAAATAGATTTTTCAGATCGGGTAATATTGATGGTATTCGTCACGTTGATGTTGTGTTCTGTTGATAACAAAGATTTAGGTAAGTTAACAAAATATGAGTTAAAGGAGTCAGCAATTTTCTTTTTATCTGATGTCTCCTCATTGTTTATTTTTATTGTAGGTGTTTCACTTCGAACGTTATTTTTTATACTGTTGTTTATTATTTTCCAGGCTGTCTTAGATTTGTTTTGAGAGTTTGCTATAATTTTATCAAAATATAATCGTTTCGCTAATCTAATTACGCGTCGATATATAACTTTATATTTTTTATAGTATTGTTCATTAATAATACCAGCTTTGCGTAGGTTATGTAATTCCTTTAAACGAACAGATGATTTCTTAATGCCAGGTGTTAGCCAAGGCTTCTCTGTGGAACAAACATTTACATTTTTCGTTACTATTTTAAAAGACAAATTATAATAATAAGAGAAAATATCAGAGAAGGCAACAAATTTCATATCAACCGTTTCTTCAGAAAAAACATTGAGCCATTTTTCGTCGCTTAAATATTTCATGAAACTCTTTATGTTATTCATTGAAAAAGACCTAAATTTGATATAGTTATTTATCGGAGTATTTTTTATTTCATGTGTTATTTTTTGAGCAGAATGGTCAGAGATCCCTGTATAGATTATATTTCTATCACGGACATTGAAATTTGTCAGAATGTAATCTACAGCTGTGACTGAATTATTAAAAATTCTTGTTGGTTCAGTAAAAATAGAATGCAAGTTAAACGAATTAATCAGATCATCTAAGCGAGTTCTTGCATTATTGTTTGATAAATAATTAATATTTAAGTCGCCACAAATAATAATTTTATGTACATTTGAACTACATAGCAAATTCAGGCAGTTCTCAAATTTTGATAAGAAGGCATTTACATCCGTGTTTGGTGCCCTATATAAGCACATCACACAATAGTTCATATCATTAATGGTTAACTTGATAGCTGAACATTCAAATATTTTATCCGAGCTTAATTTTGACAAGCTAGTAAAATCCGTTGCAGCAAAAGTATTTTTGACAAGAATAAGCACCCCACCATGCGAGTATGTGTTTCTACAGTAGTTACTAATAATTTTATAATCGCAAAACTTCGGCACATTTGTAACTTTTAGTGACTGTGTACAAGTGGATTGTCACAAACTTTAAAGGTAGGTGTAACAATAGCAATATCATATGCTTTTATTATAGATTATTACTTTACCAATTTTCAGTTTGTTACTTTACGAATCTGTAATGTTTATGGTACCTAACTAGACTTTCTTAGTTGTTGAAGTGATGTTAAACTTGTTAATAGGGTAATAGTATATTATTCGACGAGCGATAATGTAGCAAATTGAATACTGCACTTTATCTACGATTATAACAATTAATATTAAATTGCAAGTATACAGAAATATTATTTACAAAATAATGTCAACAGTTAAACGTCAAAACTAATCAAACATGTCAAATCACCTTCCTTTCCTCAATAATAATAATGGACCTTTCCATTTCACCGTATCGGAAAGGTGATTGGCTGTATCTAGTGAATTATAATATGTAACTCTCGTTTATAATCCACGCTATTTGTTTATGGATAATATTAGGTACTTATTCAAAACCAGTTGATTATTGAATATATTATAATCTTATATGAGTAGATAAAAAGATATAATAGTTTCTAATAGCCATATTAGAAACTAAATCCAGTTATTAACTTCTGGATGTGTGTTAAAGTTGGAAATTTAATACATATACCTTTTTTTTTATACATTTATTTAACGTCGGCCTATTTCCGCTACTGAGGCCTAACACCGACGCCTGTAGACGAGCTACCCCCAACCAGGAATTTTGCCGAACCTCTTCCCTTAAGAAGAGTAGGGATCTTTTACTTGCCTAACATTTAATAGACAAGGGACCGACGGCTTTACATCCCCTCCGAAGGATGGTATATCTCCTATACAACCCTCGCCTAAGGTTGTATAGCTTCCGCGCATACACTGATATACAAGCCGCTGGAAGATGGGTGAGGCGAGGACGTGGTCTTCGTTGGAACGGTCACCAATCCAACTACTAACCACGCCTAACGTTGCTTTACATCGCATATCGAAGTATGTACATAGCAAAGACGCACCTACGCTCGCCCCCTTACATATAACTTTAAATTTCAAATTTTATTTTCTCCATTTTTGGTTTTTTCTAAAAAATCAAACACAGAAAATAATACGTTTCAAGTATTATTTTCTCGAATATTGCAAATTACTTTTTGGGGAATTTACATACGTTACTTTGCGAATAAGATCTGTTTTTATTTTTAGTTTATTTTGTTCATGCACTGAAGAAGTTTAATGGAAATTTATTTCAGTAATTGGGAAAATTATCTTAACATCGTATCTTGATATCTTTTGATCATTCTTGGATCAAAGTAAATGTTTTGGTTACATTCTGCTTGTAATTTTGTTATTTTTTTATTATTTTTTCTCGCAATATTTGCTTTGTTGTCCGGTTAGCAACACAAAGTTTACATATTTTCTCTTTCTTTTGTTGTAAAAGATATTTGACTGATAACATTTATTTTCTTATGCACGAGACCACGTCGAGGGTTCAACTTAGGAAGATTTCTGTTATATAAGATCTGACACCAATACAACTTCCATCTGCAATAATCACCTTGTCTAGAGGAGTAGAGGTCATCAATATCTTCTATATTTGGAGAATATTCCAGGACAGCCATTAGCTAATGTGCCACCATGTTGTCCGGAAAACCACTTTGGAGATTATACCTACCACCTCAACTACCAGCATAGGAAAGGTATATGTTCGTCTGTCTGTCTCTAAATTGTCTTCGAACTCGATAGGTCTTAGTACATTTCATTTTATCTTAATTTTTCATTATAGTTAAATTGCATTCACTCATTCAACTAATTAAAATAGTAGTAATTTTGTTTTTTATAAAAAATGTGCTTTTGTCAAACTTTTATTATTAATATAGGTACATACTTTAAACTGCTGTGATATTTGTTCCACATTTGATTGTAATAATATATTGTTTGTTTTGAGACAGTCTAGTTTTATTTATCTGCTTGTGAGTCTGAAATTTCAGAGTTTAAACCACCAATCATATTCAAATTACTTTAATCTTGGTTTGTTGAATTTAGCAGTTTAAATTCGCAGCTAATATTTATATTAGTTGCGTGGCGTCTGACGCTATCTTATAGCGTTATTTTTGTGTTAACTACTAGAACCAATCAAATTAAAAGATTTCAATTTTTTTTGTCAAATTGCTCACTGAAAGTGTCCTGTTAGCAAATAGTAAGTTATAAACCAATTTGTTTTAGTTTGTTAACTTTCAAAATCTATACTTACTCACACCCACCGTATAAACCTGAACAGCCGACAGGCACGATAGCGCTGAAACTACTGAAAGGATTTGGATAAAAAAATTTAGTGCTCCAGAAGATCTGAAAAGGTTTTGGTTGAAATCGGATTACGTTTAGTGCCGTTTTGGCACACAATCTAATGCTCTTCTTGGCTTCAAAGATCCACCGGGTGGGGAGGTTCCAGCCGCTTCCAGTAGCTGCCGATTTTTATTTAACAACCATCTACAAAATCTTACTCTCCTCGGCTTATCTCTCTCATTTAAATGTTGAACTTTCCTTATTTTGTAGCATTTGTCTCAAAGAGGTTTCTTCATTTTGGTTAACATAATTCAATACTCTATTCACTTTTCTTACATTATCCGCAACATGCCCTCGCTTGGCCACTTTTTTTAAAAATGAACCTTGCGTTTTTAGATTTTGAACTAACTTCCTAAACATAGTTCGATTTGGCTGCGGAGCATCTGGAAATCTATCTCCGTAAACCGTGACTGCCAGCTCAGCGTCAAAATTGCATTAACAATAAATGTTAATCATATCGAATTTGTTATTATTGGCGTACACCATAATTACTGATATAACACTTGTCTTAGAACTCGACAACGCAACATACCACACTAACAATCTGTCAAATTTGTTAATAACTGTATACATTGTTTTTCACTATTCATGGCATAGCTGATTTTTACGATTCAATGATATGAATTGTGGTTTTCGTAAAATATTATATTGACACTATCAGTTAAAAATTTTGTGACATGTTTTATATCATTTAAACCCCCTTCCAGATCACTTGAATGACCCTCTTAAGCCTAGACTTGTATGAGCAAAGGAGACGGGGCTCTACAATTTCTAGTAGGATGAGATCCGAACCAATTCTAAGGAGGAGAGGGGGGTTAATTTATAATTGAAAATTACTTTTCAGTAGGTGGGGCTCGAACCCACTTCGCTAGGTATGCTCAGAGTGAAAGCTAGACGCGCTAACCACTGTGCTATATGATGTGTATTATATATAAATATGATTATAACTTGAGAGGCTCGCAACCCTAGCTATTAAGAACAATATTGATCATAAATTTTTATTAAATATATTAAAGTGGTAAGCAAGCAAGAAAACAAAAGATGAATTAAATAAATCACAGGCAATAGAAAGGCATGTATAATAATGTAGGTATATTACAATAACTTCTAACAGAATCAATTATTATACTACAGAGAAAAATAATTGTAGAAATCTGTTTTGTAACACGCTAAACTAAAATATCAAATAGAAAATGCCTGTGTATGTCTATGTGTAAGTGTTGCCATGATGAAACGATTACAGGGGTGTCAATTCAAAATTCAGGTTCTACAAATTTAATCATCTAGCTCTAACAAATACGAAAAAATGGACTTTTATTTGTTTTCCTTTACCCCCAAACTCCAATTTTAAATTTATTATCTTCTTATGATGTAACGTGCAATTTTGCAGCTTTAGTGGGATAAAATTAAATATACAAATATTCTACCACATCATTTCTTACACATACATATATGTACCTTTAGATTATGATTATTCTGCATTGCTCACTTGACATATACAGAAATATGCGAAACGATGTTCAAAATCAGTTGAATTAAAAAATTTCTAACTAACTATATCACAAACACTTTGTTGAGTGTTACATAAACAGGAACTGAACTGTAGTAGATTGAATATCCTTAATACAATTAGTGTATCAGCTAACCAAGGGGACCAATGAGATTACAGAATTATCTAAAACATGTGTTTGTCTCTATAATCTCAGCAAATATATATTATACAGTTAGGTTGAAAAAAAAATTAATAGTCTACAAAAAATATTAGCAAGGATGTAATATGCTAAAAAAAATTAAAATGAATGGCGTCGAGAAAAGCGAGAGAAAAATACATGACGTAAGAAATTTAAATATTTTACGATAATTTATTCTTGTTGACTTTACATTGAGTTTATTCCACACTTTTGAAACGCACTCTTTATATCAAATTAAGCAATATTATACGTTAAGCATACTCTCCTTAGCTCACATCCTGAATTTAGTACTCTATATTTTATCCCTACCGCACGCCACTAGACTCGTGAATGATTCTTGAGCCGCTAATAACGATATGTCCTTACGTTTCAGAAATTCCTAACTATAACTACTTAAAGGTACTTAAGTAACTTATAAGGTTAATTATGAAATATTGAACGATTCTTGCCTCGCTATGAATATGGGGTGGCCTTTAATAAGCTTTAGCAATTAAACGTAGGTTCCATTTTAGCAGAAAATGGTCTGGTAAAGATTTTAACAAAGTACCAAAATTAGTAGGACCTGATTTTTACAACTATTGAAATTATCTACTTTATACTTAATCTCGTATAAAATAAAATTCTTAAGACGGGTACACACGATCCGGGGTCTGTCAGTTGAGACTGAACAGTCCGACGGAAGGCCGGTCGCCTGACGTATACTCCAGTACGCTTGTCAGTTGGGACTGTTCAGGCACAGACTACCAGACTGGCAACTTCCCTGAGAAATTTATCCGGTCAAGGTCGAGGCAACAGAAGCCAAATTCAGATGTCGCTCTTAACGCAAATGTCGTTTGAAACGTCAAACGTCGTCCATTGTTATTATGTTATTTATATTGTGTACTGTGATTGTGTTGTGCTGGTGATATTATTTTTGTAGAAACTTGACTTTTTAACATAGAATACGTAGTTTTTAGTGCCCTTTAAAAATTTCTATTTCCAAAGAGGAGTTAGGTGAGTGTTATTATGCAAATATACATTGGATTACAGTAATATATAATATTGCATTTTACAGATTATATCTTAAAATGTCTTCTGCCTTCTGCATTGTTTGTGAAACTGAAGAAGTTGATGTGCAAAAATTGCACTATTGTCCCAGGAACCTTCATAAGTAAGTGTGCATTTGCTCCAGTCTTTGTTTTTAGTTTTTGCACAGTGCAATATATATTTCTAAATATCGTAAGACTACTTCAAATTATTGTTCTGCCTTACCACAGTATCTACTTCAAATAAATAAATAAATATTATCGTTTTCAGATCGAAAATGTGGCAGGACTTAATGGGAATGAAAGTGTCAGAAAATACTATACGCCATCTTAGAATTTGTAATAAGCACTTCACAGTAGAGTCATACTCAAATGATACCGATTACATCCTCAATAGAAATGCAGTTCCTACCCGGTATCCATGTGGAGACACAGTAGAAACACAAAGGGATTGTACACCTGTACCCATACAGGTCGAGGAACCCAAAGAAGATATATGTCTGCCATCAA
The DNA here is from genome assembly GCA_963675555.1 of Leptura quadrifasciata. Lineage (NCBI taxonomy): Eukaryota > Metazoa > Arthropoda > Insecta > Coleoptera > Cerambycidae > Leptura > Leptura quadrifasciata. The sequence continues at coordinate 143,214,622 of OY776676.1, read as the reverse complement.
CATCACGTGGTCTTCGTGTTTCTTCTGCACATAATGAGGAATTGGAAAACCCGCATCCAGACACATCTAGTAGTGTGCCAAGTACTCCAGTTGATCGTTCATCAACACCTCTACCATCGTATACCAAATCTGGGGGATTCAGAGGCCAAAGTTCAATTTTTAAAAAATTGTGTCAAGAAGATACAACCCCAAGGAAGAAAGTTATGTTTAAGGTAATTTTAAAAAAGGCAGATCACATACGAAAATTAAAAAAGTTGTGTAAAGAGCGAGCAAATAAAATAAAAGAAATGTGTGACCTGAGTAACTCTGATGTTGTCAGAAATATTTTTAAGGACCTAAAGTTAAGTACTGTTGACTTTTTAATATCTCAACTACACTGTGCAAAACCATATATTTCATCAGGTCCAGCGGCGGGATTCTAAGTTGCTATCGTATTAAGTCGATACGATACTACTGGTTCTAAGTATGTATCTTATAACAATTTTAACTCTTAATCGACAGAATACGCTCGATACCAAAGAAGTTATTGTTTCAGTCTTACGATATTATAAGAGTTTACTCTATAACAACTTAGAATTTCAAACGACACGTGTTTGAAATTCGTTGCTATCATATTGATTCGATTCGATAGGAACTTAGAATCCGGCCACTGTAGTCATGTTTGCCTTGAGTTCTTTTTATTGAGGTACTAACCTCGTCATCACTGAAAATTCGAATTTGGAGAACATTGTTATCATGTAAGAGGTTGCAAGGCGAGTATTTACTACAATTAATAAATGCACACGAAAAGAAATTAGCAAGAGAGTTATTGTAAAATATAAATATGGTTCTCTTGATATTGATAATTTAATTGAATATAATAAAACAAAAGTTCCTTAAATATTAATAATAGTAATAAACTGTCTTTATTTGTGGCGGAGTTCAGCAAAGCTACTCGACCACATAAAAATACAAGTTTTATGATGTAATTTTTAAAGTATCTATTTAGGTTAAGGATATGTGTGTTTTTAATTCTTATGCTTTCTTTTACTATATATTTTTCCTTTGTCATACTTTTTATTACATGTTTATTTATGTCTGACAAAATAAAGTTCTATGATGTATTACAAATTTGACTTTTAATTTCCTATAGTATATATATATATATAATATGGCCTATTTGACATTGAAATTTGTGATCAAAGATTAAGCATGAAACGTCATTGCACTTTGATCACAAATTTTAAATGTCAAATATGTACATAAACTAAGTTAAAGTAAACAAATGGTCAAATCTCCCGCGTCTGCAACTGTGGCGCCCTCTGGATTTGGCTTCTGCAAATCGGAGAGAGAGAGAGATAGATTTCTGGACAAAAATTTAACATTGAGTTGCCAGTCTGGTAGTCTGTGGTTCAGGCAACCAGATAAAAATAGAGAGAATAGAGAAAAAATAAGTTCGCCCTTCCGGCAGAACTGACGACGGCGCAAGCGTACTTGAAGGTGTGTGCGGTACAGCACCACGTAAGACCAGCAGTTTAGCCATCTTCTCATTCAGTTACCGCGAACGATTTTATTTGAGAAGATAGGGTTTGGAGGAGTTTATTGCTGTTTACCAGAGTGAGCCATGTCTGTGGCAAGTGAAATCAAAATGTTATCACGACCGTGGCACTTGAGAAATAGTTTTCGTAAGGGGGCAAAGAAAGTCAAGGATTCAATCTGTAACATTCCCCAAAACGTATGGAGGTTTTACAGTTCATCCGACGCCCGGCCTTTAGTTGGACTGTTCAATCTCAACTGACAGGCATAACGGATCGTGTTTAGCCGCCTTTAAACGTTTGCTAACAAGAAGCTGGTAAAAATCAAACAACAACTGCCTTTATAAGAATAAATTAAAGTAGGCAATGAAACAACACACTGAGTTTAAATTTTGTAGTTGGTGCGGGTACCTCAACTTAAATGAGAGAACCCGTCAACAAGATGTACAATGCTGGGGTACGCAAATGCCTGCCAAAAACTATGCTATATCGAGATTCTGTAATAAAAATTTAGGTTTCTAAAATGTAATAAGGAAGAGAATCATTTCTAGGAAAAAATAAGCAAAAGAGACAGAATACAGGCATAAAAAAGTACAAACAGAAAAGACGGGGGAGGAAGTAGATCTAAAGATTTGTAGGTATATAATTTAGAGATGTAGTACAGTCATTCAACGTTAAAAAGGGGCCAAATCTCCGAAATCTGAAGTACTGCTCCGATCTTCTTGAAAATTTAGAATTAAGTTCATTTTACCCTCCTCTTCAAACCTGACTTGGCCGCAAAGTGTGCTTTTTGTTTTTAAGGGGTGAAAACTACCCCTTACTCCAATAAATTGAAAACTAATAAATTAACGCAGTGATGGGCTATAATTATGTTCAAATATGTTAAATATCAATTGTCTTTAATCATGGATCTAATATTTCAATATTTTACTATTTAACTAAAAAACTGCGTAAAAAAATGAAAATAAATTGCTGCTTATGATATAATGAAATTTTTCTAAAATTTTCATCCCTTAAAAACATTCCTTTCAGAGAAATTAAACTCTTAAAACTTCACATTGTAATTATAATAAAAATATTTATTTTACAATATTAAGATAATTTTTAAAATGAATATTAATAATTTAATTTTAATTTTCAAATTCATCCATTTCTTCACTATCAACTTCCTTTACTTCTTGGTCGACTGGAAGACAATTTTGGCAACTGTCACCTTAGCAGGTGTTCATAATACAAGAGCCCTTTCCTCTGTTGAAGGTCGCCTTCAGAGGAATTTGTCCTAGAGAAGCGCACCTTTCCTTTTCTATCTTTTACTCATATTATCTATATAACATCTTTTTATGCATGTGTTTATACATGTGGGAATCCAGATACGTATGTATCAAGAAGACACAGCATATACAAAAGAATAAATGCTCCAAAACGTTCAAAATTTAGGCGCTCCGTAATTTTCCTATGTTATCTCTAGAAAAATGTATTTAGTTTTTTAAGGATAACTCAGCTTCCTTTTAAGCTTTTTGCATTCACCTACACATCATTTTGTAGGGAATTTCATAAGCTATAAAGTTATGATGATTTCAATATTTCTACACCCTTTCGTTCAGAGAATTTTAAGGTTGAAGTGCTAAAAAGAGGTTTCCTTCGCATAGAAATCAAACCTTTAAATGCCCATATCTCGCTTAATTTTTAAGCTACGTGAATTTAAAAAAAGCAAAATTTTCAGTAAAAATAAAGCTAAATTTTTGTTAAGAACGCTTTTTTCGTAAAACCATTATTTTTTGAGTTATTTTGAAAAAACAACGTATTTTTTTGAAAAATTTAAAAGAAAATTTACTTAAAACAACTTTTTTCAAAATATACATTCTCTAAACCATTCAAACTTTTGGAACGTATTATTGGGACATAAATAAAGTTAATTTCTCGTGGGCTACGATTAATTTTAATTTTGCCGCTCATGGCGCCAATTTTATTGTCAATTTTTTTTCAAAAATTCCAGAGACTTAACTTATTTTCGCCATAACTTCCTTAATTTTCATGCTAGAGGCTTTTATAAAAGCTTATTTTAAAGGTCTAATAAAGCACTTTAAAAAAGATTATGAACATTTTCTCTGAAAAATTACTCATTTTTCCGTTATTTGAGTTTAAATCTTTAGATAAATTTACGACAAACAAAAATTCGCTTTCAATGACTCATAAGTCGCTTAATATGCCCTAAAACATTAAAGAAAAACGACGAATCGCTTTGTTTTTTTTACAAACTTCAATTTTGATAAGAATAGTTTTTTCCAGAAAACGTTTAATTTTCGAGTTATTCACGAAAAAACTGTTGAAAAACGTGTTTCTTATTGGAATTTTCAATCGCGAATAATTCAGAAATTATTAGGTTGTAGAAAAAACTTTGTACTACATTTTCTTCTTAAAATTTGATCCTCCATCGATTCCTGGTGTCATTTTGAAGTTTTAAATTTTCACCCCCCGAGAAAGGGTGGCATTCACCCCCGGGGTAGAAACACATATCGGCACTAAGTCAGGTTTGTTATTTGCATCATTTTTGAGCTAGTGTCAAAATTTCAAACAAATCGGTTGAGTTGATCAGATTTCGGAGGTGAATCGGTTCATTGATTGTACTAAAGGTGGATAGAGTAATCGGAAGTTATAGTAGGTGAAATTTGGCTACAGAGGTTGCCTGAAAATCGGTAACATCACTTTCACTACTTGGTATACCCAGTCCCCATGCAAAATTTTTATTCGATCAAACATGATATTGAAATACTGAAGTTTTCTCCAACTGTTTCACTTCGCCTGTTCATAATTCCGTATTTCATTGAAATCTAATGCCAGGAACTCTAAGCAAGTAATTAGGCATCATCAGGTGACCAAATATTTTTATTTATTGGCATCAAAACTATTCTCTCTTGTGATTTTGTTTGGTTAATATTTTAATGAATTTTAATCAAACAATCATATTCGATATCAAGTGGTATCAAGTATCACTACTATACCTAATGTCATTTTATCTAAATCTTTTCACCAAAAAGAGAAGTATACAATTTATAACTGACAATAAATGAGACGAACACAACTGCTGACGCTGGCGCTAACTGGGTCGAAGGAAATTTATCCTCTGGTTAGCGACTAAAATAAACCTGGTATTCTCTTTCTCATACTCCGTTACTGAGCTGGCGCGGCGAGCAGAGGTATCTGTCGCATGTCGGTCCATTTCTACTGAAACCGCATATATATCATCTCAGAACTATTTTAATACTAACAAATTTCAATTCTCTACCCTGGCGATATGAAATTTAATGACGAGGGCCTGTAGAAAATATTATTCGAAGTAATGGTATTATTTTGATCGAAAATGCCCGGAGTGTTTCTTATTGTGTCACTTTGTACAGGATTCTTCAAATCTTCCACATTCCGAACTAGTAGAACTGTAGAAGAGTGACTTCAAATGACCCCACATAAGAAATCTAGATGATTGAGACCTGGCGATATAGGTGGCCATTGTCGAGATCCTGCACACCAATCTAGTGGGCAGGATTCCTCGTCCAATTATTCTCGTGCATCTAATCCGAAGTGAGGAGGAGCACCATCACGCATAAACCACATTTGCTGCCGAATCCCTATCGGACCATCTGACCGATTAAATAGTCTTAAATTATTCCAACCCATACATTTATAGAAATAATAATAATAATAATTTTGGAAATACTGCTCTCTGTCCGAAACCCAATTGAAATATGCTAACTTGTTACTGGTGTTCAGCAGATTTGCAATTATTTTTGTGTTTATATCCAATAGCAAAACTTAGTCTATAAATTTTTTTCAATTTGTTATGAGTTTGGTTGTTGGAAATATTCTCCAACCAAAGACCTGCTTAACGTGCATTTTGGGGATACGGAACTAATGTACTAAAATAAGTATCATGACATGACATGACAGACGTAGAGTACATGCAATAACTTTAAATGTTATTCACGTCAAAAATTCAGTAGAGCTGTGTCCATATTCCGGTATCACTAATAAGAGCGTACGGATTTGATTAGATAGAGGACATAAGTATTACATTCTGCATGATCATTTTACGTTTTATTACATGTCTACAAATACCTACTAAATGAAGGACTATTTCAAATATATCATTGAAATTTAAACTCACATGAAATTATACTTGAACAATGTTCATAGCGAAGGGTAGTTACAAAGCATCGGACAAATTAAACAAATATTTGTATCATTGCCACTTCAATTCAAACACTTCGTTAGGCACTGCAACAATAGGATGTGCGGCGTTGTACCCAATCGCTTTTTGTTTTGACTCGAAGGCACCGATGACAGCAGGCCTACTAAGTTTTTCGTGCATTCCACGATAAGGATGTCATTAAGATTGCATAGCTATCTAGGCACAAGCCAAAAAATTACTATTTGCAGCGATGTACTCTATACAGGGTGTTTTACCGGGAACTGAATCGATCGATATAGAGAAAAGTACGCATCAGAAAATTTTGAAAATTCAGATAATTACTAATGTCGGTGTGGCCAATCCAACTAAAATAATTACAAACAGCTGGCACTTCCGCTTCCGGAAATCGATACCACCAACTTGTTTATTTCAAATGGAACATCCTATATATTTTAGGGTTTTCGAAAAGAGGATAAAATTCTGAGTCGAAAATATGTAACATATCCTATACCTAAACCTAGCCGTTTCAGAGATATTTGACATTTTATAGATAATTTGACAGACGCAACGGTTTGCAAGAATCGTTATAACTTTCTTCGTGTAAAAGATCCTCATTTGCTTCTTGTCACGTAAAAAGAACACAAGGAGAACTACGTTATACTACTGAAATAAATTCAATAATATCATACCAGGTGTTCCGTTTTTCGCGTTACATTTTGTCAACTTCAAACCGCGAAAACTTGTTTAGGCCAAATGGAACACTCTGTATTTTTTTACGTCAAGTTGTGTAAAATTAAATTCCATTTTTTCTGATATTAGCATTGTGGGAGTTAAAGTTACAACTTTTTGAAATATTTGCGATTTTATTAGAAATTCATGAATTGTTGTAATCATTTCATCAAAATAGCCATGATTAGAAACAATCAGTCATTATCTTATGTCAAAAAATGCCAGCACGTTTAATTTATACCAACGAAAACTTTTTAAATTTGTTTATTATTTATGGAGAATGTAATAGAGTAATATCAAAAACTTGCAGCACATTTGCTACTCGATATCCACAATAACGCAAAATAGCACTAACACTGTAACATGCGTATTAATCGAATTGAAGATATGGCATGAACTAAAATAGCAGAGATAAGATCAATTTAAAATATAATTTCATTTTAATTTAATAACTGCTCAAAATTCCGCCCTCGAACCTCGACACATTTTTCGCACCTTCGGATTAGTTCCTCATGGGTAGCCTTCTAATTGAATCCTGTGATGATGTTTTGAAATGCATTTCTTACTCTTTGCATACAATCTTCAATGGTTGTTAATGGGCTCTCATAAACTTAATTTTTATTAGTTCCCCAAATGAAATAATCCCGAACTGATAAATCGGGCGAGCGAGGAGGCCATAAGAAAGGTAGATTATTGGCAATCCATTGATCATAACAAGTTTCTTGTAAATAATTATTAATTAAATATACGTTATGTGGGGGAGCACCATCGTGCTGATAAAAAATGTTTCTATGTCCGGCGAGAGGTAAATTTTCTAAATAGTTATTATTCAAATTTTGCAAGATATTCAGATATCTTTCACCTAAAAACAAAAAAAACAAAAATTTACCTATACATATTAGCAGAAGAGAAAATTTAATTTATCGTTTAAATTTTCCTGATAAAATTATAATGCCACCACTCTATCGTTTCTTATGGCACAGTAAACATTGAACTGCCAACTTTCATGAAAGTTTTGGTCTCTGAACATATGAGGATTTGAGTCGCTCCAATAATGCGAATTGTGTCTATTAAAAAGTCTATTTTTAGTAAATTTTGCTTCATGTGTCCATATAATATTTCCCAAATAAGAATCGTGACCCTCAGACCTTATTAGAATAAACTCACAAAAATTCTGTCTTCTTAGGAAATCTGTTTCTTTTAATCCTTGAACCATATGGAATGAAAACGGGTAAAACTTATGTTTTAATAAGATTCTGTGAATTGAATCCTTGTATAGTCCCGATTCCAGAGCAGCTTGTCTCAATGACATCCTTGGAAATGCATGAAAATATCCCAGAATGACTATTTCAATGTTTTCGTCATCAACAATAGGCTTTCTTCTTTGCATTTTTGCCTTGACAGAGCCATAATTTTTAAAATTTTCCAGTATGCGTTTTACAGTGTTTGGTGGCGGTTTCCGTTTTTCTTGATATCGAGTAGCAAATGTGCTGCAAGTTCTTGATATTACTTTATCACATTCTCCATAAATAACAAACAAATTTAAAAAGTCTTCGTGGGTGTAATTTAAACGTGCTGGCATTTTTTGTCATAAGATAATGACTGATTGTTTCTAATCATGGCTATTTTGATAACAATTCATGAATTTCTAATAAAATCGCAAATATTTCAAAAAGATGTAACTTTAATCCCCACAATGCTAATATCAGAAAAAAGGGAATTCAATTTTACACAACTTGACGTAAAAAAATACAAGGTGTTCCATTTGACCTAAACAAGTTTTCGCGGTTTGAAATTGACAAAATGTAACGCGAAAAACGGAACACTTGGTATGATATTATTGAATTTATTTCAGTTGTATAACGTAGTTCTCCTTGTGTTCTTTTTATGTGACAAGAAGCAAATGTGGATCTTTTACACGAAGAAAGTTATAACGATTCTTGCAAACCGTTGCACCTGTCAAATTTTCTATAAAATGTCAAATATCTCTGAAACGGCTAGGTTTGGGTATAGGATATGCTACATATTCTCGACTCAGAATTTTATTCTCTTTTCGAAAACTCTAAAATATATAGGGTGTTCTATTTGTAATAAGCAAGTTGGTATCGACTTCCGGTATAAGCGGAAATGCCAGCTACTAGTAATTATTTTAGTTGGATTGGCCACACCGACATTAGTAATTATCTAAATTTTCAAAATTTTATGATGCGTTCTTTTCTCTATATCGATCGATTCAGTTCCCGGTGAGACACCCGTATATTTGGGAATAAGGAATAGGTCGCTAGATGATACAGTTTATATTTCCGGTGAATGAATTTGTTTAACATACATTCAATTCACTTAATCTACAGTGAGGTCCGTAAGTAACGGATAAATTCATTATCTACGTAATTAATAACTTAAGTGTGAAATCCTAAACACGTCGATTTTTAATTCTAAAATTACATTTTTTGAGCATAATTTTATACCTCCCTCTTCAACTCCCTTAGAGTGATAGCTACCCCTTTAAAAGTTTTAAATAAAACGAGGGTGCGTGTGAAGGCTCATTTGAAAGGGCTCTTAATTCTCCACCCAGCAATATAATATATTTTTTTAATTTCTCAAATTTTTTTATTGAAAAATATTACATTATTAATGTTACTAAGTAAACAAAAGAACATGAAACAGTTTAAATCAAATGTTCAAACTGGGCGCCCGTAGCTTCTTAACAATAATGGAGAAGTTGCAGAAATTCTTCTAAAAGATTTTATATCGTTTCCGGGATGATTTGATTAATTTCTTGCCTTATTCTATCTTTTAAATTATCGACGTTATTTGGTATGTTGAAGTAAACTTTCGATTTTAAGTAACCCCATAAAAAATAGCCAAGCGGGATCAAATCGAGAGAACAAGCAGGTCACTCAATTTCTCCTCGTCTACCGATCCACCTATTAGGAGAAACTTGATTGAGATAGGCTCTTACTTCCAATGGAAAATGTGGTGTAGCTCCCTTATGCTGATTCCAAATATTTATATAAATTTCATTAACGTTGTCATCATCTAGAATAGTATTCTTAAGCCTGGAACTAAGAAATTTCGTAGAAATCCAAATAACGCGCGCCAGTTAATGTGCTATCAAAGGACATTGAGTATTGCGTCCATCATCCAATGTGGATTTTATTTATTTATTTATTTACATACACTATCCAACAGCCAAGGCCAACTACTGGATGGCAAAATACAGGTTTATGAACAAATATCACAAATTACAAATTAATACGTCAAAAAGAATAATATATATAAAACAATGTATAATACATTATATATTTTTAACAAGCGTGGAAAGAGAAAAGAAACAGAGGAACGGAGAAAACATAAACTATACACAAAATAAGAACTATTGCACAATGTTCAGTGTCTTAAGTTTATTTATACTACAATTAAATATGTCAACTCTGTCTTACTGTCTGACTCTTATTTTGCAGAATCTTAAAGCTGTGTATTTGACATACACAGCAAAATAAGAGTTCTTCCAAAAAAAAAGCTTTGAAAACGGAAAGAGATTATTTTGCGAAACGTCAGCAAAATACATTATTTCTGTGTTTATTCCGATTTATATTATTTGTGAAACATAACCTCTGACTATTCCTTTGGCGTAAACGTCACGGGCGCAGAGGCTTTTTTCCAATAATTCTATTATTTTGTAGATTCGGTGATTTATTTTGAATAGGAAAGAATATTTGTAGAATGCCACAAATAACTTTCAGACAACATTATCTATGTCTGCCTTAATTAGGGTTCTTAATGCTTTAAATTCATTATAAATATGTTCTGCACCTGTTTGCTTAAATAACTTCCAGATTCTAGTTTTTTCTTTTAAGTTCTTAATAACATCGTTATTGAATCAGGGTGGATATTTTTTTGGTTTTAAAACATATTTAGGCACGCAAGAATCAAGGATGTCATATAATGCTATATAAAAATGTTCGCAGGCAGGATTTTCTGTGCTTCAGTATCTGCCGTCCTGTTTGTTGATCGTTCCATTTAGAACGAATGTTGCTTGATTTGGGATTTTAGGATATTTTTTAGAAAATGACGGATCATCTTGGCATCTATTTATATATATCCAATTTCTTTTCCGTAGACTGAGAAATGCGACGATCAGGATACTTAGTATTGAAGATGTCGCATACCTGCTTCTTCGATCTTGTTTTATCACCACATCCTAATAATATCAAAATCTGACTTCTTTGGGTAATCAAAAGACTCATTATTAAAATATAAATAACTTGACAATCACAGATAAATAACCAGAATCATAAGTTTGCATAGATGTAGCAAATAAAGAAGTTATTTTTTCTGATACGTAAAAAAAACTATTTTTACTTCTTTCTTTTTGTTCGGTATTTTCCACCTGCAGTGATGTATTTACCCTAGGCCCATGGGAGCCATGACCCGGGGTGATGCAAAGGAACGTAGATAATTTTTTATTCTTTTGAGTATGGAAAACGAACCTTCTGGACTACAATTTGTTACTGCAGTACACAGGAACATACATGATGCTATTTCTGTATATGAAAGTACTTCCTTCAAATCCTCTTGCTTAATAAATAGATTATGTTGCCTTAAACTCATTTTGTTTTCATGAGACGTTAAGAATTGAATTAAAGGAACACATTTTTGTTGTAGATCATCCGCAAGATCAATCGAGTATAATTTTTGGAGTATTATGGGGTTAACTCTAACTTCTAGTTCAGACAATGTATTCAATTTTCATAAAAATACAAAATAGACGGTTACTATATATGAAGTTTTGCGCCTCCTTATCTCTTCCGACAATTGGCCATATATTGGGAAGAAGGTATTAACCCTGAAATGGTCACGGCCTTGTAACAACACTTCTCCATCGCGACACTCATCCTCTCGTTCCTTTCTCTCAATAATTCTCTTGTGTGAAAGCTTTGGTTAAAAATGACGCTACAGGGCTATTGCTTTACCAAATTCCCTAGAAACGGCCACATCATCATAATTTTGGGAATCTGTATTAAAGCAATTTAATGTAGTTTCCAAAATTCTACAAGGTTTTGACACAGACGTAGAGGTAGTTTCCAGGCTCTATGGGGCTCTCAACATTTTCGTAGAAAATAAACGGGAATCTTTTGATGCTTTTGAAGAGGCTCGTAAAAAAATCCTCAGAAGAATATAGAAGCAGTGAAAGTTTTGGTTAAAAATGAAGCTACAGGGCTATTGGCTTAACTAATTTCCCTAGAAACGGCCATATCATCGTAATTTTGGGGATCTGTATTAAAATAATATAATATAGTTTCCAAAATTGTACAAGATGTTGATGTTAAAGAAGACGCCAAAACCCTCGATAAACTTTTCGAAACTGTAACAGAATTCGACTGTTCGTATGAAAAGCGTGCTTCACGTAAAAATGCCGTTGGAAGAGGTTTTTATACTTTAAATCATATTTTCGCTCTACGGAGCATTTTTTATGCGAAAATTTCAGAAACTCATCAAGGAGTGTAATTTTAGAAAGTGTAGTAAATGTCGCTGCACGAAGACGTAATGTCGCCCCGACTACCAAAATTTAGAGAGTGTAACTAAAATCGACTTTAATTTCGGAAATTTCAAAATTAAAAACCCTTTAACGAATCCACGTTGTGCAGCACTGCAACTCATGCGTTGTGTTAAATATGAGGACAAGTTAATCTAGTCTCTAGTCAAAGTATATCAAGAGTTTTAGCAAAAATAGCCTTTAGCGACAAGGGTGACCATTCATATTCTAGCAGTCGATTTTGACGGGAAAATAATGAATTTTAACGGGATTTGCCCTAAACCGGTTCCTCAGTGATTCGGTGTCAGAAAAATATCTTTACCATGCACTCATATGTGCATGGGACCGCCTTGACGTATGAATATATAATTGCTACAATATAATTCAAAGTCGTTGCGATTCAAGCATTTCTAAGCACTGAGGAGTGAACCAAATTATAATTGAACTGATAGTAAGTAAACAGACAGGCAAGCAAGAGCACACCAAAAATTTTTAAACATTGAACTTTTCTTGAATCTTTTTGTGTAATCGTTAGCTATAAACCGCACATTGGATGGTAGTTGGTACATTATGAGTCGTTCCGTTCCTCACCATGTGTTGTACACGGGCCAGACTATTGTTTGTTAATACATTTTTCTTGAACGTTTTTGTAAAACATGATTTTTTAAAGAAATTCCTTTTCAGGTTTAATTTTAAGAAAGTGTTAGTATTTACTGTGTTAGATTTATAGTGTTACGACGTCCAATTGGTACCGTCAGTGAAGCAGTTAAGCATAAACGAACAGTAAGTATAAATTTTGTATTATTCTCCGTCTGAAACAGTCGTTTTGAACCCTTCCTGTGAACGTTAATATTAATTTTTTTGAAAATATAATAGAAGTCCTTCAGACGCGAAAATATGGATCGTTCACATTGACACAGACGTAGAAGTAGTTTCCAGGCTCTACGTGACTATCAACATTTTCATATAAAATAAACGAGAATCTTTTGATGCTTTTGAAGAATATAGGAGCAGTCACAAGAGAATAATTAAGAGGAAGAAACGAGACGATGAGTGCCATGAGGGAGAAGTGTTGTTACAAGGACGTGACCATTTTAGGGTTAATACCTTCTTCCCAATATGTGACCAATTGTTGAAAGAGTTAAGGAGGCGCAAAACTCCATATGATGCAGTAACCGCCAATTTGGCATTTTTATGCAAATTGGATACAATGTCTGAACCAGAAAAATAGAGTTAACGCTATAAAACTAAAATTATACCCGATTGATCTTGCGGATGATCTACAAGAAGAATGTGTTCTAAAGCAATTCTTGACGTATCATGAAAACAAAATGAATATAAGGCAAGTTAATCTATTTATTAATTAAAAGGATTTGAAGGAAGCATTTCCATATACAGAAATAGCATTGCATATGTTCCTGTGCACTGCAGTAACAAATTGCATTGCAGAACGTTCGTTTTCCGTATTCAAAAGAATAAAAAATTATCTACGTTCCCGTATAAGCGAAGAACGTTTGAACAGTTTAACCGTCCTTAATATAGAAGCAGACTTAACAAAATCCGTTAATTATGATAGTGTCATTGACGCGTTTGTCAACCAATTCGTGCACCGCAAAAAAATGTAAATATTTAATCAATTATGTTTATTCTTTTGTATGACCTTTTTCAATATTAAAAGATTTTTTTTTTTTTTTCGTCAATTTATAGGGCGGCAAACCTTACAGGCATAGGGTGCCAAATTTTAAAATACGCCTCTGGCCACCTGCGTATCAGAAACAAACGATACATTTAAATTGAACGCTATGACACAAAATTAATTAGAAAAGTCTGATTTGACAGATATTTGGTACTGTCGTGAGCAAAAAAAAATAGGACAACTTTTTTTTTCTAATGTAAATCTGTCTCTATTTGAATATGTAATAAGTAGCCGAAATAAAACAGACATCACTTTTAATTTATTTTTTATTTTAATGCTGTAGTTACTGCTATAGTAAATGATGGATGGTTAATGAGACAAATTGCACTGCGTTATAACATTAACAAAAATCTGGTGTGTAACATTTTAAGATAGTGGAGAATAAACCGTACGATTAGTAGAAATCCTGGATCAAAGGACAAAGGATATCCTACTTAACAAGAAACTAACTATTAATATTTTGTTATTGCACCATTCCTATTTATAACTTCTATAAGTCTGTTTGGCATAGAATTAAATAACCTTATACAATAATCATTAGTAATAATATTTTCCCAGGCATTATTTATTATTTCCAGTAATTCTTCGGCATTCCGTGGTCTCACATTTCGTTTTTGGATACTTCTTACGAGTAGTCCCCATACCTCTTCCACAGGGTTAAGATCTGGACTATGACTGGGTCAGTTAAGAACATTGATGTTGTTATCTTGAAACCAGTTAGTTACGGTATGAGCAGTATGAACGGAACAATTGTCTTATGAATATGAACTCATTAGGAAATAATTGTGATACAGAAGGGAGCATAATATTGTCTAAAATCCTAAAATACGTTTAACTATTAAATCGTTCCTCAATATGCCACAAAACACCAGAACCACGTGCCGATATCCAAGCCCACATATAGACGGAAAACCTACCACTTTTATCATTGTTAGATATATATTTTTCATCGAATCGAGTATTCGAAGGACGGTAAACACGAATACGACCGCTGTGTGTTGACTGGAAAGTTTTTTCGTCTGTAAAGAGTATATTGTTCCAAAAATTTACATCATGCGCTAAAAATTCAAGCGCAAATCCTACTCGAGCTTCTTTATGTTCAGCTTTAAGTAAGTATTTCTGTGCTGCTGCATGACGACGTAGCTCCGATTCTCTTACTCGCCGGCGACCAGTACTACTCGATCCAGGAAAATTCGTTTCTTTAGCAGCCTGAATAACTGAGTAAAATGAATTTTCTACTAAAACATTTACTAATTGCAAATCTTGTTGTTGAGTTGATATCTTTCGTCGCCCTGATCCAGGATTTCTACTAATCGTACCGTATTCTCCACTTTCTTAAAATGTTACACATCGAATTTTTGTCAATATTATAACGCAGTGCAATTTGTCTTGTTGGCCATACATTTTCTGCTTTAGCAATAACTCCAGATTTAATAAATCGCTTATATGAGGCATATTAGTTTTTTGCACACTTGCAATAAATTATGACAACTAACTGACAACGTCACAAGAATTAAAGTTAGATATACACAACTAGATTTTAGCAAAATACCGTTATAAGACGTCCTATTTTTTTTGCTTACGACCGTACGTAAAATAGTTTAGGATACATTTGATTTAATATTTCAAAATTTTCGAATATAATTTTCTTGATGAATATACAAAATTCAAAAAATCTTATATTGCTGTAGAGAGAATTAAAAACCCTTTCAAATGAGCTATCACACCTCGTTCCATTTAAAACTTTAAAGGGGAATCTGTCGCTCTAAGTGGATTGAAGGGCGATGTATAGAATTATGCTCAAAAAATATCATTTTAGAATTAAAAATTGTCGTGTTTTAGAACTTTATTAATAAATTGTTACGTAGATAATTAATTTATCCGTTATTTATGAACCTCACTGTATAATTTATTTTGCAATAACAATATTTATACAACGTGAGTTAAGAGATGGACACATAATTTTATCATATCAATATTGATATGAGGCTTACGATTTATTATAATTATCAATTTAACAAATTAAACAATCTCTTAAATGGTTAATATTCACCTGTATATTTATTTATGTTATAGCTACTTTAAATCCTCCCCCAATTCATCCCAGCATTGTTACTATAGAATAGAATAGAATTTATTTTCCAAAAAGAAATCAAGTACAAAGTATATACAGAGACGTAGGACGTGTCAAAATAAAGACTTTTGGTACAATGAAAAACAAAATAAAAAAATCACAGGCAGTGTTGAATCTAAGTCAGCGGTTAAAATACTCATCTAGACTATAAAATACATTAGAATATAAAAATATAACTACATTATGCTTAAACTCCATAATATTATCTAAACATTTTATATAATCAGGTAACTTATTTTATATTTTAATACCTATGTAACAAGGATTTTTTTCAGAAATAGTTAATTTGTGTTTAGGTATACATAAATCCTCTTTCCCACGACTTTCATAATCATGATAAACATTATTATTTACGAATAGGTTTAAATTAGTTTTAACATACATAATAATTTCTTTTATATAGAGAAAGGGTAATGTTAATAATTTGTTGGCTTTAAACGTATCTCGACAAGATGTTAGATTTGATAGTCTATATATTGTTCTAATGGCTTTCTTTTGCAAACAAAAAAATCTGACGCTATGAGGCGAACAACCCCAAAATATAATTCCATATTTTATTTTTGACACAAACTGTGCATGGTAGAACTCCAGCAGAACAGATTGGCTTACTAGGTCTTTAAGTCTGTATAATTCATAACAACTGGATTGTAGTTTAGGGCATAAGTTATTTACATGCGTCTCCCAATTAAGCTTATTGTCTAAATATATGCCTAAAAATTTCGTCGGCTGAACTTGTTGGAGTGACTTATTATTTATTCTCATAACTCCACTTTTGGGTGTAAAATGAATAAATGTGGTTTTAGAAGTATTGAGATAAAGCTTGTTGTTTTGAAACCAGCTTGAGAATTTTTTTAGGATATATTCTACATAGTTTAAACAGTCATTTATGTCATTCCCAGTACGCAAGTAGGTATTATCATCGGCAAACATTACTAATTTGTTTTGTGGGTCAATTTCTGGTAGGTCATTTATGAATAATAGAAATAATAATGGCCCAAGGATGGATCCTTGATGGACACCACAATCCATTTTACGTGCATTTTAATTTACTATTATTGATTACTACGTGTTGACATCTGTTGGATAAATATGATTCAATCCAGTTATGTACTAAACCTCTAAAACCACATCGAAAACACTTTTCCAAAAGTAGAGCATGATCAACAAGATCAAAGGCCTTGCTAAGATCCATGAAGATGCCAATATATTTATTATTACTATCCAAATTGTTATATAGACTTACTAAGAAATCTAGCACCGCAGATTGCGTTGATTTGTTTTTCCTGAAGCCATATTGTGCTGAATTTAAAATATTATGTTTTTCTATAAAAAGTATCATACGTGCATAAACGATTTTTTCCAGATATCGTGGATAAGAAACAGTTAGGTAAATTGAATATTCATTACATTCGTTTGGGTATCGTTGAGTGGGTTTTACTAAATACTTAAACAACAAAGTTGGTATACGTAGTATCACTTCAATTTGGTAACCACTTTTTAGATTATATCAGGATGGTAAAAAACATACGGAAATGTTAGATAACAAACATATGACAACGTCGCGTATGATCATTGTTAAAACAGCATATTATGATTACAAAAAACTACTTGATTATTGTATCGATCAATTGTATCATAAATAATTGCAAGCGGTCAGTGTTTTAAAAAATTGCTGGAAAATGTTCCATTCAACTGAAGCTGGGCCTTCCTTTTCTCGCATAATCATACAAACACCTTTATCCAACCTTTAACTTGTTAACTCTCCATATTTTTAACCTAATTTGGTACCTAACGTTACCTTATTAGTTTATTTACATAGTTTAATTGATATTTAGAGTGTACCAGCAACAATAGAAAACGATAACTCATTCTGTAATGAATATTTTCAAATGAGAATTACATTACAATTGAAACACTTGACAGTTTTCAAGATATTCCTGAAATAAGCAAATTCAGTTGACATTAAACGCTCCGTATTTTGAAAACAATGGATTTTAAGACATATATGCTTAAGGTTTTTTGCTTGTTTTGTCACGTAGCATCGTCTCCATAAATTGTACCGCTGCGTTCTATTAGGCCCTCTATACAAATTTCCAATTCATATTTAATGGCATTATACTCTATAAAAGATTTAATCTAACAACAGACGAATGCATTAGTCAAATAATTATCCATCTAATCCGCATATTCAGCAAAGCCCTAATAAATTGAACTTGTAAAACTCAAACGAAAATTGATATTATTTTATTTTTAATTAAATATCACAACAAAACATCGGTTGTCACCTTGAAAGAAGGTGTTTTTTGTTCGTGTGGGCCAACATGAACATGAGTCAGAGGTTATCTGAACAAATATGTCATAATATGTAACAATATTGTGATATCCGAAAAGTGACAATACTGAAAAAGTTTTAACATGACATTTTCCAGGCAAATATCTCTACCCTATATAATTTAAATGGTAATAATTTGTCTACGCCGATTATATTTTTAATAAAAGAGTTTCATGATCCCCGCTTATCGTTTTTTTTTTATGCGGGCACGTAAAAGGTTCAAAGATCCTACTAAGAAAATGTCTGTTTAGATCATCCCGATGCAGATCTGATCTTTTTTCTCATAAAATTTCCGTTTATTCGCGAACGAGCGAGAAACTAATTGTCCTCGTTAGTCCGCAGAAAGTTTATTGCAAATACCTCATAATTTCTTGTTCTCGTTCTTCCTCCTGTTTCTGGCGGATCATCACCGATTCGATGATGGCCCGCTCTTCGGGAGTTAGGTGAGACAGATCCGGCCCTCCGTCCTCCATCCTACCCTTTTTCAGGCATCACACACAGAAACGAGACTATCCATTAGACAGTCCACCAACATATTCAATCACTAAACAGTCCATTATGCTACAAATAGCAACAAGAACCTGACATGCGGCAAACTGGGAAACGCCTGGATTCGAACGAAACTGTCCCTCGGCTAATACACTTAAACTTCTTCAGCACGCCCGTAACGCGTCGCTTTATTTTTATTTCAATTTAGTCTTTTCGAAATTGTGTTGGCCGAAGTCCGGCCAAATATCACAGTTGCAATTACCCATTCATACACTTTTAATAAATAATAGGATGAGTTAGGAGACAGCCAATGGCAGTCCTTGTGCTAGGTTACGTCACGCGATAAGATTATTGATTCCCCGAATGGAGCAGGCGCTGAAACATCTTCAGATGCGCTGTCAGTTCGCTGAAAATTCGGAAAGATATAGCAGGAATCTATAACTCCACGCGCCGCAGCAGGAGCTATTCGAAGATCATATGCGGAGAGATGAATTCTTTTAAACTTACACATATGACCCTTACCAACGTATACTCGCCAACATCGAAATAATTTCAAATTAGATGGCCCATTGTTACCAAATGTTACATTACGCTATATATATGATTTTCAAAATATCGCTCTTTTTAACTATTTTGTGCGAATAATTCGGGTTCAGGTTTTTAATTTTTTATTTTATCGCCACATTTATAAATAATCAAGTTGCCTGCAATGCCTCGTGTACCAAATAGCACATATTAGTGGCAACTTAGTGAGTTTGAACGCTGTTGAAGCATTGATTTTTATTTTTATTTTATTTATTTATTTTATTTAACTTACACCATTCAACAGTATAACACCAATTACTGAATGGGTACAATACAGAGTTATGATATTTATAACAATGCTAACTAACTATACTCAATAATCAGTAACAAAAGAAATATTAGAAAAGATAATACAAAAAGTGCTAAGAATTAAAAACTAAGTGCCGCTAAATTATTATAAGTTCGGATATAATAAACGTCGGTACACACTATAGTTTTAGGTTTTTTATCAAGGCCACATTGCAGTTGAACAAATCAAACTTGGTTTGGACAGAGTTATAATTTTTGCAAATTTGATGAAGCGGTGAGAATTTCAGTACATTAATACGGGGTGTTTGGAGATTGAAAGTAGGAGATTGCCGTAATATTACATGGGGAATTGAGAAATTCAACTGGCTGAGAATCTCCTCACTGTCATGTCATTAGTTATTAGATTGCGTAAGAAAACTAGTTGGGCAATAATACGGCGATTTTCAAGAGCGTCGAAAGAGTGTCTAAACAGTAATTCTTTATGCGGAAAACCAATTGGTGGATATAAATTATCATTCTTGAAGCTGAGATATTTTAAAAAACGTCTCTGAACTCTTTCTATATTTTGCACATGAATATTGTAGTGAGGACACCATATGATGGAGGCATATTCAACACGAGGTCTAACAAGGGCGCAGTATAATAACTTGATGGTATTAATATCATTAAATTCGCGTGTATTCCGTATCACAAAGCCAAGAGATCTGAAGGTGTTTGTTACAATATCATCTATGTGGTCTGTAAAGAATAGATTAGAATCAAAAATTACGCCAAGGTCACGTATAGTGTTAGGTCTATGCAGGGAAGCTTCATCAATGGTATAGTCATATTTTTTGACATTGTGTTTCAGAGAGAAGGACATTACGTTACATTTGGAAGGATTTAGAGGTAGACTGTTTGATGTACACCAGTTATTAATTTTGATTAATGTTAATTGTAGCTTATTACAGTCATCAGAGCATTTATGATATCATTAATGTATATATTAAATAATAATGGTCCCAGTATAGACCCTTCAGGGACCCCAGAGGTGACGGATATCTCTGTAGATTGTTGGCCGCAACATTGTACAAACTGTTTTCTGTCTTCAAGGTATGATTTGACAAAATATAGCAGATTTTTTGACAAGCTAAAAAGATCTAATTTGTTAAGCAAAATACCATGATTGAGTCTATGGAATGCCTTCGAGAAATCAGTGTGTATAACGTCCACCTGCAGACCGGTGTCAAATGTATCAGCTATGAATTGCGTTATACAGAATAAGTTCGTAGCTGTGGATCTTCCCTTCATGAAACCGTGTTGTTTAGATGTGATTTTGTTTTTTAAATGAAAAAAGAGGAAATCATGGAGAAGCATTTCAAGACACTTAGAAAAATTATTGATAATAGTAATGGGTCTATGATTTTCAATTTGGTTTTTCCCTCCTTTCTTGTATACAGGTATTACTTTAAAGAACTGCCAAGAAGAGGGATATGTAGATGTGTTAATGGAGAGATTAAATATTATGGTAAGTGGTATTGCAAAAAGACATGCACAGTCTCGTAGAAAAAAAGCAGGTATTTTATCCGGGCCAACAGTACCTTTGGGTTTAAATTTTTTAAGACTATTAAGTACTTCAGTTTCAGTAAATTGCTTTAAATGTAAGCTATCGGTTAGGGTATTTTGAGGTAACTTCAAAATGAGTGATATCTGTATAAGAACTCTGAAAAAAGTCTGCAAAGGTATCTGCAATGTTTTTTGGGTCATTTTTGAAACTATTGTTATATATCATATTGTTTGGCATATCATTATTATTTTTTTTTATTGTTAAGAAATTGCCATATTTCTTTGGGATTATTTTTTATATTGCTTTCAATGCGACTGCAATATTCTTTATAAGAGTTTTCTATATCGGCTTTAATTCTTTGCCTCAAGAATAGGAATTCTTGTAACGCGATAGGATCTTTATATCTTTTATAGTCTCTCCAGGCTTTATATTTAAGACGGATACATTTTATAATGATAGCACTAAACCAAGGTGGGTACATTCGTCTATGAGGTTTGGTTTTAGGTACGAAGGTATCAAGCAAGTCATACAGTTTTGTATAAAAAGCATCGCAAGAACTGTCGACATCGGTATAACTATTTAAAAAGCTCCAGTCTATATGAGTTAAACTTTCATACAGCCCTATGAAATCTACCTTACGAAAATTATAAAATACATTATCAATTCTTTGTCTACTGTTATTTTCCTCTCTAGTAAGACTGAAATATACCATGATCGCGGGATGATGATTATCTTCAGGCAGTAATGTATCTAACGCTTTTTCCATGGCACAATATTTATTTGACAATACCTGGTCCAGAACTCTCTGGTTCGCATTAAAGTTGAAATTGTATTGTTTATAATCAGACAATCAGAAAAATTGAGGAAATTTATGAGTGGTAATACTCTAGCATTAAGTACATTGGTTTCGAGATAATTAGAATATTCGAGATATTAGAATATTTCATTTCTATCAGGGTGGGATTTATTATTTCAAAATTAGTAGAGGAAATGACTGGGATTTATTATTTCAAAATTAGTAGAGGAAATGACTGCATCTCGGTCTTAATCGTTACTGCTTCAATGTAAAGACTTGAAACCTTTTGCATTATGTTAAGTTTCGGCAACATATGAAATTTACAGCTTTGGAAATTAATGCACTCGCTCCGAGGGGGTTGCAGCCCCCATTTTACATCCCCAATTCAATAACTCATAAAGTTTTCAACAAAATCGGCTAAAATTCATATCAAGGAGGTTTTTAGGGTCGCTGATTACGAATCGGAAGTGAAAATTGGAAAATTCAAAATGACGAACCAAAAATGGCGGACTTTTAGAATTTATTCCTGATTTACTCCTTTTGTATTGATTTTACTGAAAAATATGTAGAGTAAAAAAATGTTTAGAATGCCATTTTACATAATAGTACTAATAGTATTTTGGTAATCACATTATTTAACCATTTCGCTTCTCCCTCGTGGAAAATCTCCTACGACTGACCCTTTCTTTTGCAAAAATTGAGATAAAAACTTTTTTTTTCAATTTTTTATTATAGTTTGATAATATTGAACTAATAAAGTTCAAATAACCAAAAAAAATTAACCCTAATCGTTTCATCCCTTTACTGGGGGTCAACATATAGTGACCTCCCAGAAAATACGATTGTTCCTAAATATTTGCTACAAACTGATGGATGGAAATCTTTTCTCATATGGAATCGCATTCTGAACACTTTTTTACTCTAGCCATTTTTCATTAAAATCAATAATAACGGCACAAATCGCGTTTTTATATGAATCCTTAAAACGAAAAAAGTCATTCAAGAGAAGGGTTAATTGATGGTAGTTCCAAAATTTGTATTCTGATACAAAATAGTATTCTAATCATTTATTTTCCTCTTATGTATCCCAAGTAACATTTCATCGACTACCGACTGCTTTTTTACTAATTCCAACGTCAAAATAATAATCGAATGGTAACTTAAATCTTCTAGTATAAATTGACCTCGGAGCAACGTTCCTTGGACCCCGCAAACCTACTACTTTACTTTGGAACACTTACCTTAGTGCGATATCAGAAAATGACTTATTTAGATTTGGTGTGTTTTTAAGTAATCTTCCATCGTTGATTAGACGTTAGTAACTGACTAAGTAGAACTGGTTAAGTTATGGGTAACCTTCCAACGTCGGTTAGACGTTGGTAACCAACCTAACAGGTTTAGTTCTTTCTAGTCATCTACCAACGTCGATTAAACGTTGGTGACTGCCTAAATAAGTCTTTCATTTTTCAGTAACCTACCAACGTAGGTTAGACCTTGATAAGACGTTGGTGAGATACATGTTTATATTCGTAAACTTGTATACGTATGTACAGACTTCGCCATAATTATTGATTCTATCGAAATCAAGAATAGGCGGCCATGTTGGATAAACGTTTGCAAAGATTTTAGAAACACTAAATT
This sequence comes from Leptura quadrifasciata, assembly GCA_963675555.1. Taxonomy (NCBI): domain Eukaryota; kingdom Metazoa; phylum Arthropoda; class Insecta; order Coleoptera; family Cerambycidae; genus Leptura; species Leptura quadrifasciata. Next base: position 143,191,186 of record OY776676.1, on the reverse strand, counting down.
TATAGTTTGAAAAATAAAATACGCTGAAAATCACTTATTTATTCCTTAAATTATATACAGTGTGTCCCACTTTTCACGGTAACACCTACGTAGGTCAGTTCTTATTAAATTGATAAATTTTAAACTTAGTTAAGCTATACACCTCTTGAAGGTGACTAAAAGCGCATATAACTATTTAATTTATTCCATAGATGTGCAGACTAAGGGGGTGAGAAGGGGTAAATTTTCAAGTAAATTGTATTAGGGATTTAAAAAAAAAATTACCTCCATCTCATAGAGTATCCTTTAAAACCCCTTTGTGTCAAATTTTGTTAAAATATCTCTAGTAGTTTTATAGGTATAAACAAGTACACATGAATGGCTTTTAGGTTACGGAACGGATTACGCTAATTCCAACAAAGTGGGGCAGCACATTAAGAAATTGATCAGAATATTGAAATGGTTTTAAATGAACATAAAATAAAACTAAAGACATGTTTTTAATTGAGTGTTGTATTATTTAGTTAATCAATATCATATGTAATACACAAACGAAAAACAAAAAATACGTAATACATTTAAATTGTTAATATCAAAATGATTGAAATAAATATTTAATAACATAACTAAATATTTGTTATTTCTACTAAGCCACCATTTAATCTAATACACTTTTCGATTCTTTTTCTTTTAAGATTTAGAACTCTGGGTAATTCTAGTGGTGTCACCTCTCGACAAGCTTCTGTAATCTTCTCACATAATTCTTGTCTGTTTCTCGGACGGGTTTTGTAAACGCGATTTTTAATTACTCCCTAGAAATAAAAGTCCATTAGCGTAATATCTGGGCACCGCGGGGGCCACTCATGTAATGGACTGTTCCTTCCAATCCAGATTTGAAGACAATTAAGGTTTAGCCAATTAATAAATAAATACACCACAGGTAATGACGACCCCCTTTATCCCGGAATGCTCTAGAAGAGCCTTGTATGGGTGGGGGCTATACATATAGAGACAAGGGACACATACCCAATATCCGTGTATAGTGAAAAAGTCCCTCTCACAGTATTTTCCACTGCCACGACCAGGGATCGAACCCGGAACTTTTGGGTGAGAGGCAAGTGTGCCTCTCACCTCTAGACCATCAGTCATACAATTTCTAACAACAATTGAATTGTGAGCCGGCGCCCCATCTAACCGGAAAATTAATTTACCGTTTATAACAGTGGAAGGTCCATTAAAAATTCATCAAGATTTTTAAATTTTCCAAAAAACAGGACCTTTTTATTATTCGATGTGCCACACCAGACATTGACTGTGGCTACGTATTGGTCCTTACAATTTATTACCCAATGCGAGTTTTTAGCTGCTCAATAACTAGTGTTCTGTGACGACACAACCCCATTAGTTGAAAATGTGGCTTCGTCAATGAAGATGATGTTTTTAATAAAATTCAGATCATTCAAATATTCCCCTTGTAACCACAAACAATATTCTAGCCTTCTTTCCTCATCACCATCTTTTATAGTGTGTAAAAATTTCGGCTTGAAAGCTTTCAATCTGTTTCTTCTTAGACAGCGCCAAACTTTATTTCTATTAGCGTTTAAAATGCGAGCAACTGAGCGAATACTAGATGTTGGGTCATTTCTGAATGCCGCTATGATTCGTGGATCGTCAGCATATCTATTATTTAATATTTGATATATTTTTGTCTCTGCTTCTTAATACAACCAGTCTCATTAAAAAGTCTATTAATAGTTTTTGCTGCTACGGGATTTCTTCGATCTGGATGTCTTGCATTGAAAATTCTGGTCGCTCTCCCATATGAAATTCTATTTTCACCCACTATCCGAATTAATTCTACTTTATCAGAAACATAAAGATATTCCATTTTAAATAAGAAACCGAATAATTATTTAAATAGCAAATAATGACACAAGTAAACCACAAAGCCTTAAGCTGCCATTACTGTCAAGTTAATAATTTTGTTTACGATTTCAAAGGTGACTAAAATTAAAACAAGTAAACTGTATAGGGCACGTATAAATGGGCAGAATTTTCTTAGCATTTTTGGCGAGTACGAAGATATTTTTGATTATTATTTCAAATTTGTAGCAAATAATATGAAATAACTTTGTCTCTAAATTCACCTTGTTCCGGCTTAAAAAAGGACATTAATTCTTGACAAAACGTCATATGTACTTGTTTATACCTCCAAAAGTAGTAGAGATATTTTAACAAAATTTGGCACAAATGGGTTTTAACGGATGCCCTAGGAGATGGTGGTAATCTTTTTTTAAAAAAATCCATAATACAATTTACCTGAAAATTTACCCCATTTTCACCCCCTTGGTCCGCACGTCTATGGAATAAATTAGATAGATATATGCACTTATAGTTACCTTCAAGAGGTGTATAACTTAACCAAGTTAAAATAAATCGATTTATTAATAACTGACCTACATAGGTGTGGGAAAGTGGGACACATTGTATATGCGATATTTTTTCAAAGTATTTTTTTACAAAAAAAAATTATTTCTTTTGAACGAAAATAGAATTATTATTTCAATATTGTTAAGATGAACGTAATTCTCAAAGGGTAACTATTTTTTGTATACCTAACCGGAATACATTTATCAATAAAATTTGTTTTATTTGAATTTTGGTCTTCCCTTCACACGAAATTTTAAGTTTCAAGGGGGAGAAACGAAAGGGTTAAATAATGTGGTTACAAAATGCTGCACTATTATGCAAAGTGGCATTCTAAACACTTTTTTACTCTACATATTTTTCAGTAAAATCAATAAAAACGACGTAAATCAGGAATTAATTTTTAAAGTCCGCCATCTTAAATTTTCCAATTTTCAACCCGGATTCGTAATCAGCGACCCCAAAACCCCCCATGATATGAATATTAGCCGGTTTCGTTGAAAACTTTGCGAGTTATTGAATTGGGGGTGTAAAATGGGGGCTACAAACCTCCCCCCTCTATAGTGCAATAGGTTTCAAGTCTTTACATTGAAGTAGTAACGATTAAGAACTTATACCCTGCTCTTTCAAATAATGTCCTAAACGTAAGTTTATAACGTGGTACAAGTTCTCAAAAGGGCTATTTCACAGAGGAAAATGGAATTATTTCTGTTACAGCGATTAAATAAAATTAAACAATAAAAATCATAAATAAGTATTATTAATATTCAGGTCCTTCCTGACATCTCGGTAGTATACTTGAAATGAAATGGTAGTTGATTTGCTGCTTAACTTCATTTTCGTCTTCATTATTTTATATTGAGCTTACAAGTTTTGCAATGAGATGGTTTCGATCTTCATTGTCCTTGATCTTTCATGCCTCCCCAAGCACGATGTTTGAGGGTGGTCAACTCTGAAAAATTTGTATGACGGATATGGCATGATTTCAATACTGAATACCATACTAAATATTAAGTTATTGTGTTTATGAGAAACTTTCTACACGCATACGACATATATACACTCATATTCGCACTTTTTTTAAAAAAAAATCTATTCGATATTTGGATTCAGTGTATCATAAAATGCATTTTAGTACCTTTTAACCTCTCCACAATAAAATTGTGAGAGGTTACTAAAATTGGTTCAAAAACGAAAATTGAGATAACATCAAATCTTTACGTTTTGAGGTCCTAGGAACACAAAAAAGTGGTTTTTGAAAAATGTCTGTGTGTGTGTATGTGTGTATGTGTGTTAGCACGATAGCGCCGAAACTACTGAACGGATTTGAATGAAACTTTGCGTGTGCGTTTCTTTAGTGCCCCAGAAGATCTGAAAAGGTTTTGGTTGAGATCGGATTAAGTTTAGTGCCATTTTGACGCAACAAGTTGTTTATTTTATAATTACTTTCAATTTGCAATGAAACCATTGAAAAGCAGTTAAAATTCTGATTTCAACGATATATCACACTTCCACCCTTTCGATTTGGTTTCCGTGAAAAAAATTAAAAACAAAGCAAATATGGCATAGATCGCATTTCGCATGACATGATCGATGCGCGTTACGTCGTGAAACTCGTCACATCACGTGTCAATTCACGTGTGAGGGTTTCTTCACTGCTCTAGAAGTAGAGCGGATTACGTTTAGTGCCGTTTTTAAATATATATACAGACAAATCGAAGAATTAAACTACAAATATTCCTCTAAAATCTAGTAAAATTACTGAAATGCTAATGTTTCATTTAACAAAGACAGCCGCGAGCGATCGAATTGCAATGAGCAAATTTTGAGGATTGTCATTGTCATCGTTTGTCATCCGATAACGTTGGTGTCATGTCATGTTAATAAGATTTCCGCATATTTGTAACTTTTAGTGGATTGTCACAAACTTTAAAGGTAGATTTAACAATATCAATATCATATGCTTTCTGTACCTTCGTTGGTGAATTTATTATAGATTATCACTTTACCAATTTTCAGTTTGTTGCTTTACAAATCTGTAGTATGTAGGATAACTAGACATTCTTAGTCGTTCAAGTGATGTTAAAGTTATTAATATCCTAATAGTATATTATTCAACGAGCGATAATGTAGGTAATAACTCGCATAGATGATTGTAAATTCATTAAGTTGAGGGTTTTTTTAGTGCCCCAGAAGATCTGAAAAGGTTTTAGATGAGATCGGATTACGTTTAGTGTCGTTTTGTCACACAATTTAATGCTCTTTTCGGCTTTAAAGATCCACCGAGTGGGGAGGTTCCAGCCGCTTCCAGTAGCTGCCGATTTTTTTCTCTACAATAATTATTGAAAATGTTTCTATATGCCGATTTAATGAAATAAAGGTGCAATAATTAGTTTTTCTTCAATCGTCTCAAAAGTAGTAGGTACTTCTAGTACTACTCCCGAAGGTAGCTATTACGGATACCAGTACTGTAAAGTGACAAATCACCTAAACGTCAATGTCAATTTGCAGGTTATATTTTACTATGAATCACATTAATCACATTCGTACTCGACGCTAAACAGTCGTGTTGCTATGGTAACAAAATAATTACGCTTAAAACTGTCAGATAATAATAGTTATTTTAAAATGGACAGTAATGGCAGTGATTTTGAAAATATATACCAATTTCAAATTGTATCAACGAAGCAGCAAAAACAGCTACATATGACTTGTTGCCTGAGAAGCCCAAAGAATGTTATGTACAGATTTATAATAAATTTCAAACTTGGTGATGAGAAAAAAGTTCAAATAATTACGGAAGATGTAATACTAGTTTATTTTGCGGAAAACTCTAAAGTATTTAAACCTAGTTTCTGGAGCCAATATTCAACCCTTAAAAGTACAATTTCCATCAAAGTGTGTTGATATTTCGAAATATAATAAAGTAACTTATTGTGTCTGCCATCACTAGATATATATCTAGGAGAAGTGGCTCTGACAACAATGGTACGCCTCAAATCCGTTGGCATACAACCAAATGTAGGCTGTGGAGATGCCAGAAGTTGCCTGTGGAATGAGGCTGTCAGAAAGACGCCTCTTCTACAGGCGTGCACTGATGATGGCATTTCTCCCCGGTTTGTCATTAACAGACCCTACATAATTCAAACGAGTAGTGAGAACGAGTCTGCTGACAAAGGTGTGATCAACATCTTCACAGACGGATCAAAAAATTGATTGAGCAGGATGTGGAATATACTCCAGAAGTTTGCAAATCCAATATAAATGGGCTACGGATGGGCAAGCCAGCGTAGCAGAAACGGAACTAGCGGGCATAACCATAGCTGCAAAAGAGATTGTCCGTAGACAAACTACGGGCAAAACAATCAGAATCTACACAGATCGTAGACAATCATTACTAGCCCTGAAAAGTTACAAAATTACCACAGGAGTAGTATGGGCATGTCACCAAGTACTTGTGGGTGCCTCCAGCATGAATAACATACTGGTATGCTGGATGAAAGGGCATGCACAGTGTACTGACAACAACGTCGCCGACAGACTGACCAAGAAGGCAGCAGGCCTAAGTATCTTTGGACCAGGCCCGTCTAGTCTGTTACCGATTACGGCGATAACACAATTAATTAAATAGAACACCCACAATGAATTCAAGAAGCTGTGGGATGAAACAAACAGCTGTCAGCTTGCTAGGGAACTACTAAAATATCCCAACAAGAGTCCAGCAATGAACTACCTGGCAATGTCCTGAAGGAACCTACGTTTTATAACGGGAATCCAGTCTGGACACTTTCCGTTAAGAAACCATCTACATAACATGAGATTAACCGAAACACCTCTCTGTAGAAGTTGTGAACAAGAAGATGAGACGGTTCAATATGTACTCCCTGACTGTTCTGCCGTCTCATCAATCAGAGAATCCATTTTGGGAGAACGTTGACCTACTTTGGCCGTTGTAAGGGAGATGCCCTAGGCAGCATCACCACCTATTTCGCAAGATTAGGTTCGTTGGGGACTAGGCAAGGGTCTGTCTATAGGGAGGATGTGTAAGCGGCCCAATGGGGCCTAAGTGCTGTGGTTCAATAATTCTTATTAACCACCTTCCCAATCAATTCCAATTCCAAAGTAACTTATTGGTTATACATTTAAAAAAACTAAGGTTTGAAGTATAAATAAATAAATTGATAAATTTGTTTTGGAAACTGATGTTGATAATAACTTAATGATAAAGGTAAAAATATTAAAAACATTGTTTTTACAATTTGAAGAAACTTATATTTTTATTTTAGGTTGCAATAATTATTGGCATGCTTTAAGACGAAAGGAGTTCACTAAAATATGCTTAGAAGATATAAACGATAAGGAAACTATGTTAGTAATTCAAATTCCTGATTCAAAGATTTATAGATCCAGAACCTTTGTTGTTATTGGAGAAAAAATGTATCTTTATACAGAAAATATTTATCTTTACGCCCGGCTCACACTCCACATAGAAGATTATTTGTATTTTATAAAAAAAGAAAAAGCTCAGTACAACTCGTTGGAAGTCATACTTTTGGAAACCTTGTTAACAAAGTAGCAGAATTTTTAAAATTTCAACATCCTAAAAGATATACTGGCCATTGTTTACACAAAACGTCTGCTACCTTATTTGTTGAGGGTGGAGGTGATATAACGAACCTTAACAAACACGGAGGATGGAAGTCAACAAGCGTTGCAGAAGTCTAAATAGAAAACTCTATCAAGAATAAAGTCAATATCGCTCATACGATTGAAAATTCAGGCTTTCAAGATATTTCAGTACTGAATATAAATATGCAAGATGCTTCAGTACCAAGTACAAGTATGCAAAATTTACAAGTTCCAAATGCATTGTCTTCTTCTTCTACAATTAATATCCCAAACGTTTCAATGTTGGTTTGTGTTGCTGTTCATAATTAATGGCGAATGCGCCAGGTATGTCGCCTGCTTCTGAATTCATGCTCAAATAGATAAATAAGCCTGTGAATCACAACGTAAGTAAATCACTTACCGACGTGTTAGGCCTAACAACCAGTAAACATAACCTACCGTCTTGGAAACAGATCTTGTAGATAAACAAAAAAGCTCGATCGTACAAAAAATGAATTAATGTACCTAAAGGATATATGTGATGTTTTTCTTAAAAAATGTTTTCTTAACCGCCTCTCAAGTGACCGAAGTAACCCCCTGGAAGCTCTCAAGGATCTTGTGCTAGGTAAAGAGAGACGAGGCCCTACAGTTTAATGTGGACTCCGAACCGAACAATTTTTTTAATGAAAAATTATTTCACCTTGAGGGAATCGAACCCACTTCGCTAGACAACTCAGTTTGCTAGCCAGATGCTTTAGCACACTGAGCTACCGTCCCCGATTTGGGGAATTTGAAATTCCTTAGAAACGATGGATATCAGTGGCTATTTTACATAGCAAAGGAAAATATCAGTGACTATTTCCCGTTGCCGTGGCATTGGCTGAAAATAGTCGTTGATATTTAATATAACATATAATAATTGTGTGATTAATTTTAATTAAATTTGTTTTTTGTTTATTTAATCCTATTTGTTAATTTGATTTAATAAACACATATTATATAGCTGTTTCGTATGTTCATTAAAAAGGTAGAAATTTATATATCTCCAATTATTAACTCATTCAAGAAATAATCTAATAAAATATAACTCAACCTTGATAAATTAGCCTCTATTATATTGTCACAATTTGTCTCGAGTGCTCTCCAATTTGCCACGACCACATTTGGCGTTAAAAATCAGAGACTAAATCCCTCGAGCTAAAGCTCTCGGGCTTTAGTCAGATTATTAGCGCCAAATATGGTCTCGTCAAATTAACAACCATCGTACTCTCGAAAAATTGATGACAATATAATAGTCGACTATATATCAAGGTCTTGTTATATTGCCCATGAATATTTAAATAATAAAACAAAATATATCTAAGTGAGTATATATTTATTGTCCTTTAAGTAACACGATTTTATTGTTCTTATACCTAATGCTTTATGACTTATTCATTTTTATTTTTACTTAAATAGTACAGTCTAACATTTGCGTATTTATTTGCTACTGCTTTTTTATTAATAGAACCCTATGGCTGTGCAAGGATGACTGGTCAAAAGAAAAATTTGAAGATACATTTTTTAAATTTAATTAAATGAATTTTCTTAACACGGCTCTGTGTGTTGTTTATATTATATACCAACCTATGAAATGTTATCCCGGTGATTTCCTTTTTGTTAACACCGTCTCTAGAAGAGCAACGTCTTTGGGCACATGATACCATTGTTCTCTTTGTAAAGGAACTTCACAAATTGTCGATAACAAGTAAAAATGAGCAAATTACAATCTGTCACTTTTGACAGAAATGTGATAACAATATGGCGGGGTGATGCTACATTGACTACGTGGCTGCTTCTCCTGTCTATTCCAACTTTATGCTCGGAACCGATCAACCGATGTATCCGAGGTAGCAGCTGCAGAATATTCGAGATGATGTACCTCTGATGTTAGACGTCGTGTGGACATGGACAAACGGCCATTTGATTATACAGGCAGCTACTTCGGTCCGTCATTTCGGATCTCTGAATCTGATGTACTGGACAAACCGCCAAAGGAATAATTATTGGCAGACGTCGTTTGTTTACTGCGAGTCATTGTCACATTATTTTAATGAAATTCTAACCTCAAATTTTCAACACTCCGGGATTTAGCACTTAAACTGTTTAAATTGTTTACATAAAACTCGTGAATCATATAAAAATTCACTATAGGTAAGTTTTCTGAAGTACCTTTCACAAAATCAAGTTCCATTATACAAAAAATATGAAACAATTGTCACAACACAATGTAAACAACAAATCAACAGACCATCGCCATCATGATAAACGTAGATATGAAAATTCTCTAAAATAAATTTGTAATATATATATATATATATATATACGTCATTATTGACCGCCTTTTTATTTTCAAAGCGAATTTGTTCTTGCATGTGATGATTAGGACTTTTTTTAATATGATATATAAAATGTATATTTAATATACTTTTTATCATTTAACAATAATTTATAATTTTTTTTTAAGGAACGACCCTATTGTTGCTAATATTTTACACCCTTGTAAAATCCTGCCATCAAAACCGAGAAATGAGCGCGATATCTCAAACTATAGCATATTAGGTGTGCTTTAAGATACTTGAGATAAAAAAATAATATATTTAAATTTTTTTACAATTTTTTGCATGTCAACAAAATTGGCTATAAACAAATTAAATTTTGACATTCAAACAGACTTCAAATATAAAATATTCTTACTACTCCAGGTGTTTTAGCTGTAAAATTGACTTTTGTGCTAAATTCGTACTCTACGAAAAAAAATTTTTTTTATTGTGTTTATTTGGACGTCTTGAATAACACTTGGTAGTTACGCCCGCCACGATACACCGGGGGATTTCGTTTAAAACTGAATCAGAAGGTCGCGGAAACCGCGGATTCGCGATTAACTCAGTTTTTATGGCCCAAACGGGAACAACACCTATTATAAAAGTTATACATCTGTAAATTATCTACCTTAAAGGTTCTATACATTTTTTTCGTACGCCTAAACGTTTTGGAGATACGACGCGGAAGTGAAAAACGCATTTAGTTCCGTTTTTTATATTTCTGACAACACAAAAAACATAAAAGCCACGAATTTGGCAGCAAAGGTTCCTCAAAGACCTATATAGTTCCATTTACTAGAAGAAGAAACCTGGAGGGATTGGGTCCTCTGGTTCTTCAAGGTACAATACTGAGGATGTCGGGGGATGTAAAGTATCTTGGAGTTATCATAGACTCTAAACTTACCTGGAACCAACATCTAGACAGAGTAACACATAAATCGGTGGCCATATTGGCCACATGTAGACGATCATATGGCAAAATATAAGGACTCAAGCCTGGTATGGTGCACTGGCTCTATACCAGTGTAATAAGACCCTCCATTACATACGCTGCCTTAGTTTGGTGGCCTAAAGCCACTCAAATAACTGCAGCCAACAAGCTAAGCCGGGTACAGAGACTGGCTTGCTTGGGAATCACGGGTGCCATGAAAAGCACCCCCACAGCAGTCATGGAGACCCTATTGGACCTCCCCCCACTCAGCGTAGTGATTCAGGGAGAGGCAAGATTGGGGGCATACAGGGTGCAAAACTCACGTGACGTGGCTCTCCACACAGGGGAGTCAGGACATATTATGAGGATAATCAACATTGTAGTAGATCCTCTATTGAGCATGAGGTCAGACTACATGGTCCCAAAAATTACATTTAACAAGCCCTTCAGTATCTCTATTGGAGAGAGAGGGGATTGGTCAACAGGAGCTCCTGAATTACTACGCAAAGGCCTGGCCTGGTATACTGACGGGTCCAGGATGGAATCAGGAACTGGAGCAAGAATACATGGAGTGAGACCGGCGGCAAGTATAAGCCTTTCTCTTGGACTTCACGCCACCATATTTCAAACTGAAATTCTGGCTATACTTGAGTGTATACGTGAGAATGTCAAACGACAATATGTGAACCAGCAGATCTGCATCGCATCTGACAGTCAGGCGGCACTAAAGGTATTAGCCTCTAATAAAGTGCCCTCCAGACTGGTATGGGACTGCCATAAAGAGCTCGAAGTTCTGGGTGAGCAGAATAGAGTTAAACTACTCTGGGTGCCGGGACACACCAGAATAAACGGCAACAAAAAAGCTGATGAACTTGCTAGACAAGGAGCAGCTAACACATTCTATGGCCCAGAACCCGTGCTGGGCATTACCAAATGCTCAGCTAGAGGGGTAATTAAAGACTGGGTCAGGAATAAACACAATCATTACTAGAGGAACATACAAGGTAATCGACATGGGAAAACACTTATTGAAGGACCATGCCCAAAACAAACTACATAACTGCTCCCAAAGAACAGGTTATAGTTGAGAATTTTAACAGGCCTCTTGACGGGACATTTTCCTATTAAGAAGCACCTGCACAGAATTGGCAAATTCGATGGCGACCTTGACTGCAGATTATGTGGCAAGGTACCAGAGACAGTAGACCATATCATATATGAATGTGAGGCATTGGCCCGCAGAAGATATAATATTTACGGGCAAACATAAACAGACCCGCAAAGCGTTAAAACTCGCCCATTCTCAGACCTGTATCACCTCATCAGTGGCACAGGAGTATTAAAATGGGCAGTGTAAATCGGAACAGGGAGTGCACAATAAGCCCAAGAGGCTGCAGTGTCCTCGGAGTGTTACAGACGACCCTGTGGGGAGGGGTTTTAGTCAGTAAGTGTCTGACACTGACCCAGCTCAGAGGGGGAGCCCATGAGGGTTTGCCCCCCTCGTCAAAAAAAAAAGTCTAAAACGCCTGGATTATACACGAATACGCGCCCGGGAACTTGCGCTACCCGAGCGAAGTCTCTTCATATAAGATATACAGATTGTTACAAAATTCCTATCTCTAACTTTTGACAAAGATAGTGCTTGTCAAAAAAAGTTCCTATAGATGTATGTCCAGAAATGCTTCCTAAATAAAATGAAATTCAACCAGTTAGTACAATCAAATTATGCTTTGATCTGGAAAAAATTGCACAGTCAAATTTGTCATGCTCAACATTACCAGGACCACTTAGAAGGTCTAAAACTGAAAAGGTGACCTGCCCCCCTTTTGTTTCAGCCGCCATCTTGTAAAATTTTTGAATCGTTTTATCTCGTGTTCTATTGGTCGCACGGAAAACGTTATTGAACAAAAAATATTGTAAATAAAATTCTAAATATTTTCGGTAATGGTCAACAATCCAAGCCAGTTCCTAATATACCCAATAGATGACGCCATGCGTACTCGGTTTAATGTCATTCTCAATTTGTATCATACAGAGTGACCCATTTAAAAGCGGGGCACCTTTCTAAAATTTTTATTTGTAGACCGATTTATATGACTTTTTTTTAAATTATAGAGATTCAATAACTCTACTGTGGTGCAAAATTTCAGATAGAAGTTAAAAATTTCAAGGCCTATTTCGATTTTTTCAAGGCCAAAAATCCAAAAAAAAAGTGTTAGCAATTTTCTCAAATCTGTCTACGCCACTGGATTTAGAATACCTTCAAATGGGTATGACCGAAATTTAACAGAAAAAAATTGACCCATTTAAATCGGAGCACCTTTGTAAAATTATTATTTCTAGACCGATTTAAATGATTTTTTTTAAATTATAGAGCTTCAATAACTCTACTGTGGAGCAAAATTTCAGATCGAAATTAAAAATTGCAAGGCCTATTTCGATTTTTTCAAGGCCAAATATCAAAAAAAAAGTGTTAGCAATTTTCTCAAATCTAACGCCACTGGAGTTAGAATACCTTCAAATGGATATGACCGAAATTTTACAGAAAAATATTGGTTTCTAACAGAAATATAGCATAATTAAAATTTATATTATGTTTTCGAAATATTTCGAATATTCGTCATGCAATTCACAATTGTTTAAATAATATCGTTTGCATTAGATCGTTATCAGTTAAATTTAAAAATTTATAACCATCAGTTATTCAATATTGCCAATATTTGTTTTCTTTAAACATACTCCGTATTAAGAATAATTATTTTTATTAGCAAGCTTTGCAAATTCTTAATTTGCCATGGCAACGCAGCAAAACAAACGACGAAATCTGTCAAATTTATTCGCGTCAATAGTGAAGTTTATTGTTCCGCAAGTACACTATCAAAGTATGGCTGATAATTTAACTTTACTTGAAAATAGACACCCGCAGCGTTGGATTAGCACAGCTACCGTTGGTCGAGTGAACAAAATTTTTAATCAGTATGGAGCTGTATCGAAACACATTTTAAAGAATCGTAATTCACAACGACAAAGACCAAATAATGTACCTATTAGAAATTACTTTACTGATAATCCGAGAAGCAGTTTAAGAATTGCAAGTTTAGACTTAGATTTATCACGTGAAACAATAAGAAAACATCTTAAAAAGTATAATAATATGAAGCCCTTTAAACCAAAGTTTTTTCACATCTTAGAGGAAGGCGATACTGAGAAAAGAATGGAATATTGTTTATGGGCTCAAGGAGGATATGAGAATGACAGGAATTTTATAAATTTTGTTTAGTGATGAGGCAACATTTACAAGAAATGGAACGGTTAATTCCCAACATTCAAGGCGTTGGACAGAAGATAATCCACGCTGGGTGATAAATTGTAGAAGACAATACTCACAAAAAATAAACATCTGGTGCTGCATATTAAATATCAGAATAATTGGGCCCCTTCTTTTTTGAAGGCAATTTGAACAGCCAACACTTTTTATATTTTTTGAGGAATGAGTTTACCAACACTATAGATGAACTTCCACTAGCAGAAAATTCTCATGTAATTTTTCAATTAGATGGCCGTTCTATCCACAATGCCGTGATTGTGAGGACATGGTTGAATGAAAATTTCCCTAATAGGTGGATAGGGCGAGATAGTGGGTTAGTAGAGTTTCCTCCCAGATCCCCCGACTTAACCCCACTACTATGGGGGTTTCTTAAAGAAAAAGTCTACGAGACCCGCCCAACCAACACAGAAGAACTGCGTGAAAGGATAAGACTGGCTTGTGCGGAAATTACACCAAACCAATAGGGTTTTCCCACATTTTATTTTAACAATTTGTGTCGTGAAAATGATATAATAAAACATTTTATTAATTTACGACAATTTACTTTTCTAATAAGAATTATTTCTAAGAAAATATCGTTAAAACAACTTGCTGATAATTTGACTGCTTTTTAAAACGGGCATTTTTACGCGCCAGAATTACGTATCTACCCGGAAAACCAATCAGATTATGGATATAATTAGTTTGTAATAGATTCTAACTGTGTGTTAAAGAAAGCTTTCCCCTAAAACTTCTCAGAATTTCAATTTGTAATGCTTGTACTCTGATTGGTCTAAAGCAGTGGACGTGTAAATATTGGCCAATCAGAATCCAGATAAATGCCGCACAAGTTATTCGTGAAAACGCCGGATGTTAATATTTTGTACTGTAGTTTAGGTTTAACCTTCACCGACATTACACATCAGATGACTAACCTAAAACGTTATTTTTATATTTTTATGTTTGTATTGTTTGGAGTGAAAATATTATTTTATCAGTTTCTGGTTTATGTTTTATTAATTCTACAATCAAAATGGAATCAAGTGGAAGAGGGATATGTTAAAGATGCAGCTGATAATTTACCTACAGTAGAAAAGTGCTGAGTGCTGTCAATAAATAGAGGTTATGTTATGTTAACAGATACCAAGATTAACAACCAATCTTGAACAGAGACAACCTCTGTGATGTTAATTCTGTGATTGGATTTCAGGGTGTTGACGTCACAACGCGCCAATTTATGACTGTTTAAAATGAACCCAATATTTTTCAAACTTCAAGTTTTTTTTGTTACTATTATTAAAATTAATAAGATAAAAAATATGCCATAAATCATTTTTTTACGTGAGTTAAGTATTTCAGCAATAATTTTTTTTTCTGGGAAAACCCTATCATGTAATGTTATGACAAACATTAAAACACGATATAATAAATGTATTGAATTGAATGGAGATTTAGTTGAATCATCCAAAATTTGAACTGTATGGCACTGTCGTGTCAATTCATTCTATTTTTTAAATTTTGTTTACGGTCTCTTATGTTATTTTATTACAAAAATAGTAATTTTTGAAATTATTGTTAAATTGGTAAATTCTTAATTTTAATTACAATTTGTTTTTTAATGTAATAAAAGATATTAACTTCTAAAATTGTTAAATTATAAATTTTTTAAATATAATGTACATGTTAACGGATCTTAATAAATGATGTGCAGTTTATTTATTAAATACCAATTTATTATTCTCTTCTCAATATCGCCTCTTTCTATGGAGTGACAGTTTTTGGTTTAAAGGGCTTTATTATTATTTACATAATCCTCCAATACCAGCTTTGATTATAAAAATAATTGCAAGGCTTCCTAATAAAAATAATTATTCTTAAACAAACAAATATTGCCAATATTGAATAACTGAAGGTTATAAATTTTTAAATTTAATTGATAACGATCTAATGGAGCATTGCAAACGATATTATTTAAACAATTGTGAATTACATGACGAATATTCGAAATATTTCGGGAACGTACCTAATATAAATTTTAATTATGCTATATTTCTGTTAGAAACCAATATTCTTCTGTTAAATTTCGGTCATACACATTTCAAGGTATTCTAAATCCAGTGGCGTAGTCAGAATTGAGAAAATTGCTAACACTTTTTTTGTATTTTTGGCCTTGAAAAAATCGAAATAGGCCTTGAAATTTTAAATTTCGATCTGAAATTTTGCACCACAGTAGAGTTATTGAAGCTCTATAATTTAAAGAAAAATCAGTTAAATCGGTCTACAAATAATAATTTTAGAAAGGTGCTCCGCTTTTAAATGGGTCAATTTTAATTATGCTATATTTCTGTTAGAAACCAATCCTTTTTGTTAAATTTCGGCCATGCTCATTTGAAGCTATTCTAAATCCAGTGACGTAGTTAGATTTGAGATTAAAAAATTGCTAAACACTTTTTTTGGATTTTCGGCCTTGAAAAAAAAATCCAAATAGGCCTTGAAATTTTTAATTTCGGTCTGAAATTTCGGACGACAGTAGAGTTATTGAAGCTGTATAATTTAAAGAAAAAATTATTTAAATTGGTCTACAAATAAAAGTTTTAGAAAGGTGCCCCGCTTTTAAATGGGTCACTGTGTATGTAACCTTAAATAGTTTAAATTTCCCGATTTCCGAGAGTTTCCCAATCTCTTATTCGTAGAAATGACTGAAATGAGCCAAATTGATAAAAAGGATTACGATATAGTTGGTAACTTTGTTTATACAAAGACATATTTTTTCGTATTGACATTGACGGACAAACAACCGAGTACAGCTGGTGCACTCTGGCGGATAAAATAAAAGAAAACGTTCCCCATTGCCGCGATGCCGAGAAGTTAATAATTCGAGCGGTAGAGGGTGCCGAAGTTACCAAAAAAACGGTTTTTTTTTAAACGATGTTGTGAAAGCTGTTTAGGTAAAAATATAGCCATACGCGCATATCCAAATAAATTCACTTCTATTGATTTTAGATTTCCAATTAATATTAAAACTGTTAAAACTGTTTTTTGGAGACTTTGGCGCCATCTACCACTCGAAATATTGACTTCTTGGCATGGCGGCAATTGCCGAAAATATGTAAAATTTTATTTACAACATTTTTTGTTCAACAACTTTTTCCGTGCGACCAATAGAACACGGAGGTAAAACGATTCAAAAATTTTACAAGATGGCGGTTGAAGCAAACCTCACCTTTTTGGTTTTAGACGTTTTAAGTGGTCCTGATAACATTGAGCTTAACAAATTTGAGTGTGCAATTTTTAGCAGGTCATAGGAATTATTCGTATATTTTTACTGTAGGTATTAAAGTGGCGAAAAGTTGGTCTTTATGTTGTTTAACAAAAAAGATCTATTTTGTGCAATTTTGTGTAATTACCTACATGTTTGTCCTTATCGATTATAGGCGAAAATCACGTAGTGGGCGACATCTACATTTTGACAGTATAACCTTGTGTGTAGTGAACAATTGAGGTTAAATAGAACCTATTTTTGTTGACGTGATAATAGAGTTTTCCCACTAATTTTATTTTAACAATTTGTGTCGTGAAAATGATATAATAAAACATTTTATTAATTTACAACAATTTACTTTTCTAATAAGAATTATTTCTAAGAAAATATCGTTAAAACAACTTGCTGATAATTTCACTGCTTTTTAAAACGGGCATTTTTACGCGCCAGAATTATGTATCTACCCGGAAAACCAATCAGATTATGGATATAATTAGTTTGTAACTGTGTGTTAAAGAAAGCTTTCCTCTAAAACTTCTCAGAATTTAAATTTGTAATGCTTCTACTGTGATTCGTGTAAAGCAGTGGACGTGTAACTATTGGCCGATCGATCAGAATCCAGATAAATGCCGCACAAGTTATTCGTGAAAGCGTCGGACGTTAATATTTTATACTGTAGTTTAGGTTTAACCTTCACCGACATTACACATCAGATGACTAACCTAAAACGTTAAATTTATGTTTTTATGTTTGTATTGTTTGGAGTGAAAATATTATTTTATCAGTTTCTGGTTTATGTTTTATTAATTCTACAATCAAAATGGAATCAAGTGGAAGAGGGATATGTTATAGGTGACGCTGATAATTTACCTAAAGTAGAAAAGTGCTGAGTGCTGTCAATAAATAGAGGTTATGTTATGTTAACAAAGACCAAGATTAATAAACAATCTTGAACAGAGACAACCTCTGTGATTGGATTTCAGGGTGTTGACGTCACAACGGCTGTTTAAAATGAACCCAATATTTTTCAAACTTTAAGTTTTTTTTTTGTTACTGTTAGTAAAATTAATAAGATAATAAATATGCCATAAATAATTTTTTACGCGAGTTAAGTATTTCAGCAATAATTTTTTTTTCTGGGAAAACCCTATTAAGTAACTTCTATGATTTTTCAGGTAAAATGATACAAACGGTTAACAAAATTATTTCTGTGAAATCAAGAACGTTTTGTTATGTTTCTCAGTGGTCTAGCTGAGCTACTAATCCTCCCTGCAGATCCAAAATTACGTTAAGATGGAAATATATACCTACTGAAAATTTGAAAGTCTATTAGTAAATTTATGTATGTGTATAGCATTTGTTATAAGTGTTCACTCCCAGTAAATTAATTGCCAATAACGAAATATCAACCGACTGGAAAAAATATAGTATTTTGTGATTAATGATCTAATTCCACTATTTTAAGAATCTGTGACTATAGTGTAATTTTTTATATGTATGGTTGGAATATTTTAGAAATCATTTTAAAAAATCTATTTTAGTTTGTACCTTTTTTTTTAATATAATGAGGATTTGAGACTATTATTGAATACTTTATAAATAAAACAAGTGTCGTTATAATATTTTTTATTTAACGAAACCGAATGCTCAAGGATTTTATTGAAATTCTGTCGTACTTTCTTAGAATAAATTGACAATGACAATTTTGTATTACTGAACTCATTTTATAAAACTGTTTTAATTAAATGCTCGTATTGACAACATTTAATTTATACCAGCTTGCAAAAATGTTGCCACTCATTTTCTACATACGATGTAACAATGTATAAAAATGGATACCTAATAAAGTTTCCAGGTCAATTAAAACACACTTCCAATCTCTATTTATAGGACTGTGGCACAGACCATCGGTATCCTGTAATACTCATTGCTTCCACATATTACATTTCCCCAGAGATTTGCAGATAGCTTCCTTGCTCTCTGACATTTATTGTTATGGATTTTTTTACCCACGTCCAGAACTATTTTAATGATCATATTAGCAATACCAAACTCAGAGGTAGGTCAATGTGACGTCGAACCATAAATAATAGTATAACAACTGAAATATTTAAGGTAGTATACTTTTAATACCTAACATATCACATTTCTGAACGGCGGTTACTAGAATTCCAAATGTATTCGTGAGATTAACGGTTTATTGATTGTCGTTCTTTTTTAAGCTCACGAGAAGCTCACAGTACTTCCGATTTTTCTCTTTTGAATTACTTATGTTTTACGTTTGTATAGATCAAGTAGGAATACACCGAGACATAAAATACGCAACAAAAACCGGTACCTTTATAGGTTTTTAATGTGCGTCGGGAATGTTTAATGTCAGGCTTGGCGCCATGGCCCGCAGCGATATAATTATGTCGTAAAGTTTTTGTTGCCTTTTTTATTTACTGGGATTTATTTACTTCAACTAACGCCATGGCCCGCGGTGATAATAATTATGTCGTAAAGTTTTTGTTGCATTTTTTCTGTCACGGGAACTTATTACTTGACTATACTATAAACTGACAAAAATGGTTCATATTTTTCTAAATAGTATATTAGATATCAGGTGAGCTTAAAGCATTTAAAAGAACCTGTAGACAAATTGTCATTTTGCATCTTTTAATAAACTCTAATTCATAAATGCTCGAATCGTGAATGTAACGGATACCCTAACGTGACCTTATTATAACCATAACCGCTTAACCCAACACTTTTCATTGATTTCTTTGTTTTATTCATATTGCATAGTTTTGTAAATAGATTAAAAATAAGAAAAATCTATGGTGGTTATGCGAATGTGGCATCTTTGACAGTTACAATGATACAATCGAGTTCAATCGGTGGTCCCATCGCCATTACTCGGCTCGATACGATACGTTTTAGGTGTACGTAGCAACACGTATTTACGTCAGGCCACAGACGTCAGGCGTAAGTACAAACGTAGAACAATTCGGTATTGCGCCTGCGTAGCCGCCATTTTATACGTTTACGTCTACGTCCTTATCGATACTTTAAGTATCTACTATCTATAACATTGATCTACGTCGAAAAAGCAGATATCTCAAAGAAACTCTTTCAAAAGGGAATTCCTGTATTTTTATTTAAAACGTTGCATCAATTAAATAGGTACCTAGATTCTAATACCTAGGACGATCGAAACCACTGGACCGTAGTTTGTGAAAGGTCTGAAGACGATGAAAATTGAAAGTAAAATAAACCATCCTATTTCATAGACGTGTTCTACGTTGTTATAGGGAGCATTTGTGACAACGAAACTTTAGGTGATGCAATTTTTTTTATCCTTGTAAAAAATGGAGGGAAATAGAAGAAGAAATTCGCTGAACTAATTTTATTAGTGAAACATTTTTAATTATACAAGAGGCAGTTGATTTGCGTAGGCTTCCAAAGTTTCAGGCAACAGTAAGCATATATATGCGTATAGGTGTGAAGTGATCAAACATAAATCTTCACCTTTCTGTTAGATGTAATAATAAATTTTCAATTAGCTCCAGTAAAATAATAACTGGCTCAATTTAAACAGCTTATAAAGTTTTCTGATTACATTCTTCCTTGTAACTATAGGTCTGATTCTAAAATTCGTCAGAGTGAAAATAATTACATATTTCGAATACAGGTTATGAACATTCTGACATCTGATAATCCAGAGTTTAAACACTGAACTCTATTTACTGTAATAGAGTTCAGTGAGTTTAAACCATCCCCATCCACCGTTTGAATTTTAACTTCACTGAGACGTAATTAATCTACAAACTAAAGATTACTGACGCTATAAAACAGACATTTTTTAAGATCTGTAGTTTAATCTGTGCTCTGCAGTTTAATCCGATATTATAAAACCGGCCCTTTTAGTGCAAGGATTGTAAACAACTTTTAGTGTTCGTGGAGTAGTGCCATCTGGTGACACAATGTTAATTCAACAACTTTATATTGGCAATGAGAACGGTTATTCAGTGGAACTTTACCTCAGACTTTGATGCGGCGACATCTATGCAGCAGTGAACTAAGTACGTATGAAAAGAGGTAGTTTTCGGTCTAGATTATCCGAGCTCCAACCAGACATCTTGTCAATAACCTCAAACTGTGTTTACTAAGTTTACTTTGTTAATGGGTTTATATATGAGTTATTTCTTATTAAGAAAGTAATAAGCTGTGTTAAGATGACTCAAGAAAATGAAGTACGTGAAGTAGAACCTACCACAAGTAATAAAGTAACAAAGAAACCACCCAAAAGAGGAATTATTTATTTGTCGACAATCCCACCCTACATGAACGTTACAAAAATAAGAGAAGTGTTTGGTGAATATGGTACAGTTGGACGTGTTTATTTACAACTAGCAGAACCAGGTGAGATGATCTGATTATCTCGTTGAATGTATGTTTATTTATGCTCTTGTTTTAGATTCAAAGGGGGAACGGAAAACAAAAAAACGTAATATTGCGAATAAGTATGTGGAAGGGTGGGTGGAATATGAGAGAAAATCAATTGCAAAAAAAGTAGCCGCCTCTCTTAATAGCACCAAAGTTAGTAATAGGAAGAAGTCTAAACAATACGATTATATGTGGAATCTAAAGTATTTATCGAATTTTAAATGGACACACTTGCACGAGAGGCTTGCATATGAAAAGGCAGCACGAAGACAGAAATTAAGAGCAGAAATACAATTGGCAAAGAAAAAGACAAACTTCTTCTCTGCCAATTTGGATAAAAGAAAGAA
The DNA here is from genome assembly GCA_963675555.1 of Leptura quadrifasciata. NCBI lineage: Eukaryota > Metazoa > Arthropoda > Insecta > Coleoptera > Cerambycidae > Leptura > Leptura quadrifasciata. Next base: position 143,169,534 of record OY776676.1, on the reverse strand, counting down.
AAATAAGACATTCATTAATAAAGAATTCGAGAATATGCCATCTACAGTTGATGAAGAGATGGAAGTAGATAACGCTCAAAATGCAGACGAAAGAAAAGATTTTTTGCAGTCTCTTTTTTCATAGTTTTATGTACCTGTTTAATAAATTATATTTTTTTCTATTTAGTATTGGATTCTTTTTACTTATTTAAGAGTAGAATATATTAAGTGAAAAATATTTAAATAAAAACTACAATCTAAAAATTTAAGAAAAGGTTTACATGTTTATAATGTTACATGCAAAATTTAAAGTAGCTCTGAAAGACAGCTTAACCATAAGTCTCCATAAAGACAATGCAAATTATAATATTTTGAACCATCATAACTTTCAAATAACTTGGTTGATTAAAAAAACATTTTCTATAGTTACATCTCATTTCATAGTGTATCTACCAGATATCTTTTCCAGGAGAATGCTAAATTAGGATAGGCAGAACTACTTTTTATGAAAGGTTGCATTTAATACATTTACAACCACGTGTTATCCAAAGTTAGCCCACTATTGATTGAAATCGGATGCAAGCATCCATGGTTAATTCACAGCGCTAAATACATAGGAATGTATTATATAGCAGCCCTGAGAGGCCACTACTGTATGGGGCTAGAAATATTACATATATTTTTTAAATTGTATGATCAATCAACAACACATATTTAATGATATCCATATCCAAATATACGTAAATATTCCTAATACCAACACTGCTCGATAAAGTAAAACCTTTATTTAGAAAAATAAAAAATTCTCATCAATAATAGCAAACAAAATATTACAAATTTGAGCAAAAACTATGTAATGGTATCCCAAAATATGCCGTCTCGATAGGTAAAGGGTACATTATCTCTTTAGTCAATATGGTATACATATGTTGCATACACAAAAATAATTGTGGCAAGGGAAAAAAAACCGACCGAAATCATAAAAAAATACTGATCGTAGGGACAGACGTTGATTATACATGGTAAACGTGTTAATATAAATCCAATTTTTATCGCCCAAGTCCCTTCGACAGTTTTATGGTTTCACATATCGCTTTTTTAGAACTGAAATATCAAATGAAACTTCGTAAGCATTTTATCACTCGTCCTGACATTACATTTTTCTCACTTGATTGAAAATTATTAAGATTGACTCTAAAATAATTTCCGCAATAAAGGAGTGAACAGTGTGACACAATAATGTCCACTTTCATGGAGTGATCAAGTACACTATGCATTTAAATTTCATAGACCAAGCTAGGATGACCGACTATCACGTTAGAAATTTAACTATATAGAAGTATTATAGATACATCATTAAATGAACAATACATCAAATTTAAAAAAATTTATTATTTACATCTAAATCAGTTTTGCTTGACACTAACTTTCTCTTTTTGTTCTTGGACGTTATTTTCACGTCCCATAATTTTTTCTCCATTTAAATCAATGGCAAAGTTATAGTCTACAGTATTATGTAAAGCATGTTCTATTGCGGCATCTATATTTTCAGAAGTAATAAAATTTTTAGCTTGTTCTTTCTCTCTGCGAACAATCTCCTCTATTTCTTCTACTTTATGTTCCCGTTTTATTAATTCTCGTTCGATTCTCTTTCTGGCAAAATCAAGATCCTTCTCTAATATCTCGGCAACTCGCTTTTCTCTTAATACTCTCTGCTTTTCATTCCATTCATTATTAATTTTCACACAACGAGCATAGTCTTCTTGAAATATTCTTTTCTGTTCTTCAGGATCTTCACTAGCTAAGAATGATGTACAGTGTTTGTATGTTAAATGTCTTCGTAAAGATTTAACTTGTGTACGATAATTATTGAACAATCTCAACATTTCCACTTTTTCGTCTTCTGGAATAACACGTCTTGGTGGAACTTTAAAGATCTTGCTTTTAGCTATCGGTACCCATCTAGGTTTCCTCCATCGGACACTTTGAAAATTTACATAGTTTGTGCATAGTGCGTCTCTGTTTAAACTTAAAATTCGAAAATTATTCGTTAATCGCAACATTTTATATAAATCTACAAACTTCCATAAGCAGAAAGACAACTTTTCTTATTTTGGAGTTTTGCACTAACCCTCGTTCCCCTCACGTCATCCAGGTTATATTTATTTGATATATTTATAGTTATTTAGCGGTCAAATAAAATTATAATATCCTTACACTTTATATACTAACCCCAAATAGAGTCAGTGAGTAGTTTTTTTTATATCATGACACTTTAGCCTTTAGCCACTACCTTGGGTATGATCCGAAATATCTCACTGTAGGTTATAAATATCTGCATAGATAGCCAGTGGTCGGAGTTCAATGGGGAACATTCTCTTTTATTTTATCCGCCAGAGTACACCAGCTGTACTCGGTTGTTTGTCCGTCAAATAATGTCAATACGAAAAAATATGTGTGAATAAACAAAGCTAATTAGGATGTAAAATGAAAACTTGTTGCTGTGTACCAAAGTGCTCTACTTCAAGTGCACTAACTAGAATATTGTCATGATTGATTAATCTAGAATAAAACAGAATTTATAAGCAAAAAAATTCAACAAGTTCATAAATGCAATTATATATCTTTCAACCAAATCAGCTTTTTTTCGGTGAGCTCTAGCACTTATTTTTCTCAGCTCCGCCTTTAAACGATTTTTAAATGACCAACTACCGTAATCATTTTTATCAATTTGGCTCATTTCTACGGATAAGAGATTGAGAAACTCTGGGAAATCGGAAAATTTAAACTACGAGAATGAAATTAAACCGAGTACGCATGGCGTCATCTATTGGATATATTAGGAACTGGCGACGATTGTTTCTCATTCTTTTTATCAATTTGCCTCATTTCTACGAATAAGAGATTGGGCAGCTCTTAGAAATCGGGAAATTTAAACAATTTAAAAGTTATAACATAACTTTTAAATCGTTGCTTAATGTAATTTCCAATTTGTATCATATATTATATGATACAAATTGAGAATGACATTAAACCGAGTACGTTTGGCGTCATCTATTGGATATATTAGGAACTGGCTTGGATTGTTCTCCATTATGGCCACTCAGTTGGTTGTAATTTGTCATTATATTGGTCGCGTTCATCACGCGGTAGCGCTAACTGAGCGATCACGTATCATTATGCAAGAAGCCAATGAGGACAGCGCAAGAAGCGTAGTTTAAGCATGTGATCAGTGAGTGCTACCTGATCGCTCACCGTGATGAACGCAACCATTGTCAATTTCAACAGTTTTTTAGTCTTTCCAACACATTGTCCTCTTCTACTTATCTATGCCCGCGAAAATTGAAGAAATATGGTAACAGTATTACAAAAAGGACCACGGATAAAGGAAAATATGTACGAGCAATTATATAATAAATAATAATAAATAAAAATTAGACAACCCCCAATTCCAGAAGCCAGAGGCTTGTGCAGAAAGGGGATACACATTGAAAAAACGTGGACATACAACCATTTTCTCCGAAAGTGCCAGTGGCGGAGCCAGGATTCGAACCCGGTGGTGCGATACCCGTGTGATTAATCGTGATTGCCACCTCACGCCTGAACCCACACGGCTATCGACCAGACGACGATATCGTTAGACATTCCGCGCTATTTCCGTATCGTGAGTTTTACAGAACGGTTTTCCATATTATTCCCCTAAGCATGCTTACTCCTTTATATTCTTCATAAAAAACGATAGCTAGAACCATATACAACTATATATTTTCTGTGGCTAGAATCTGTTCCTGAACTTTGATTGCGTGGTTCAAAAAATACCGCCACCTTTTGGCATAATCCATAATAACTCCAGCAATACGGCGCCACCAATTCTGTTGCAACTAATTACCTGAAATAACTATTTTCGGTTGGAGCTTGACTCCTTTCGTTTATCTTCATAGATTTTGATCAAACCCAACAAACCATACAGAATTTCTTTTAAACTAGAACTACCTAAATTTATAGTAGTTAAATTTCTACTTTATCTACTGTTCTAGTTTACTTGGTCATGGAAAGAGTTCGCAAATATCGATTAATCCGTTCGCTTCTGTCAAAAGTGTCAACATTCACAAATAGTTGATATAAGTTCTTAATTTTGATACCCTTTAGGAATATTTTGTAATATATATCTATCGGTGTAAATTAGTAAGTAGTTTTAAACATGAACAACATAAGCCCTACAACAGGTACGCTAAAATTATTGCTTATAGTGTTTGCTGAATGTGGGAACGATGAAAAATATTGCGAAGTAGCCCAGTAGAAATGTATTGTAGATTTTTTCCTTAGTTTTCTGACGAAATTTAATATTGCCAATGGAAATGTGAACGACCATATCATTTTTATGAAGTAACAAGTTTTACTGCCGGCTTTTTATGTTTTTTTTATGCATATGACGTGTCAATAAAATCGCTAGTAGTTTTAAGTTTTACCAATCTCGGGAATTAAAACTGATAGTTTTTTTACTTTTTTTGTACAAAAACGACATTAGTAATTGTGTAGTGTATTCCAAGCACGCGTAGGTATTACAAAAGGTAATTAGTTTTCATCTTAACTTATTAGTTTTTATGTATTTGTGGTTGCCTAACGAATTTGTATCTTAGCCAGGTGAAAGTTCTATCAGATCTGATCAAAAAAGCGAAAAGAAACGGTAAACGGTATATATCTTAGTTTATTAGGTATAGGTGATGTGTATGTACCATCTGTTAGTGCGATTCTATGATAAAAACAGTCAGAATGTGTGATTATATTGTATTAAGTTAACAATAAGATGGTTGGGGATGATTATATAGAAGATCCTTATTTTAATCCTCAAGACAGCACTTTGACGCCAAGTTTAGATCAACTAGACAGTTCTGAGTTGGAAGATTATGATTTGGAGAAAGAATTAGAACTATTTGATTTACGACAAATAGATTTTGATGAAGTTAATTCCAGCAGTTTACCATCCCTTCATAATGATGAGTCTGTTAATGTAGAGGCAGAATTTTTTACTGTTAAGAGAGCAAACGCTATAATTAGGACATTTTTTAGAAACAAATTAAAGCGACAAGTTCGCGTAACTTACTGTGATCTAACAAAGCCTTACCTAGCCAAATTGCCAAAAGATAATAATTTTAGGAAATACTTAGATATAAGCATGGATGGTAAGTTTTTATTGAAGCCATAATTTTTTGAATAAGTAATTTCTGACAGTTTTATTTTAATTTTTTATTACATTAATGACCTATTAATGAATAAATGTAATTGGTACTGGAGCGGAAACTACTAGATTTGGCTTTCTAAAATTTAAGCAGGTATTGCAAGTTACTTTTTCAAGCAAAAAGTATACTTTTATGCTAATGAACTATAGAAAAACTTATCACAGTAACTTTTTAAACACTTTCAAAGTTGATCAATTATTTATAAAATCATTAACTACATACCTACAATTTTTTGCTTTGGGTACCAAGAATAATATTAAAACAATATTTTTAGTCGCAAACTCCTGTATAAAATCCTTATTTTACTATAAGGAACGTAGCCAGACTGCAACCAACAGCTACTCTCCGGGCCATGTGCCCCGCCGAGCGCTGAATTACAAGTTACAAGCCTGGCACGTTAAGAGTTTGTCGGAGTGTATTAGTCATCCATGCTTCCAATTTTAATTGTAAATGACTGCACGTCAATAAAATGACGCAGCTGAATGTACGGTGTGCTTGGAAGGCGAGAGATAGAGATGTAGTAGAATATGACATTGGACAAATTTATTATACCTAATCTTTAAATTTCTCTGCGCATTTGAGGACATTAGGGCTAATTTTATTTTAGTTCTACAAAAGGGAAAATGTTTATTTTAATGATACCTATGCGGGACGATCAAAATTATTTTTGCAAATCGATAATAGAAGAAAAAAAAATTATTTTTTTATATATACTTTTTTTTTTCTCTCATCGTCCCACATTGTAACATGTTTTTAATGTCTTTTAGTGAAAGCCGTTTTTTAAAATAATGATTTATATGAGAGTAATTTGCGCCGTCTTTCCGACTTATATCCGGAGCGCTCTTAAGTATAATAATTGCATATTACCATCAAAATGCTAATGCTTTGATTGCAACAAACACCAGCCGAAAGACTGATCATACCTAAAGGAGCTCTCGTGCCAGTCGTCCACACCACTTGCAGACTGCAGTTTCGAGCTGTTGGCTCTCGTCAGTGCAAGGTAGGCATGTGACGACCAACACGAGGATCCCTTGACTATTTGGTACATTTCGGTATCTTTAGGATAGCGACATGTAAAATAGCAAGCAGGCGCCATCTAGCGGTCCAGTGTCTGTTGCAATCGAAAAATAAATAGCCTGACTTGGTTTAGCATAGTTCAAATGTGCTTTTAGATTATGTTTTAATATTCCACCCTCTAAAAGCACATTTGAACTAAGAATAATATTGCAAGTATTTTTTTTCAATAATCGACAATAAAAAAAAATTATATGATACCATATAACTACTTGTAATTTATGATTTTGGAAAGTTCTGTAACCATTGTAGATTGTTTTACGGGGTCGTTTGGCTTCGAACAGCCTTACTTCACTTCGACCTAAAAGATATTTTCTGTAACCATAGTTCTTTATATATTTGTGATGGTTCGGTGTAAAATAATCCGTGTTTGTGTGCGTATTACTCAAATTTGTCACAATGATGTAATAAAATTGTATTGACAATTTTTTTTTACTTAATATACATCCAGCCTATTAAGTCAAAAGGAAGTAATAATAATTTACAGTGACATTTTACATGCAATTTAAATATTTTCAATCTTAAGCCAATTGTACAAAGATGGTTCAGCCGAATCCTTGGTAGATAGTATTAGTTGTTGTTTATTAGGCAACTAGACCATATTTAACTAACGGGTCTGGCAGATGAAGTATCCATTTTAAATTGGGTAGTTTTTATTCAGGGTAGCATGGGATTTTAATAAATAATATAAATAAATAAATAACACCACAGGTAATTACGACCCCCTTTATCCCAGAAAGTTCTAGAAGAGCCTTGTGTGGGAGGGGGCTACACATTTAGAGACAAGGGACACACACCCAGTATCCGTGTATAGTGAAAAAATCCCTCTCACAGAATTTTCCACTGCCACGACCGGGGATCGAACCCGGAATTTTTGGGTGAGGGGCAAGTGCGCTCACCTCTCGACCACCAGTCATACAAGTTGAAGTTTTACAAAATGTTGAAAAATAATTAGACTCAAGACTAATAAGATCCTACAAAAATTACGCGGCTACACTCAACCTCTGCCACCTCAAAGAATAAAAAGTATTAAGGATGCAGATAAAGGTAGCTCCCGTAGCTATTTCGGAGTTTTAAAAAATGTTGAAAAATACTCTGACTGGAGACTAAATAAGATCCTACAAAAATTACGCTGCTACAATCAAACCCTTGCTACCCCAAAAAATAAAAAAGTTTTAAGGGTACAAATAAGGGTAGCTTCTGTAGCGATTTCGAAGTCGGAAAGAATCTTAGAAATTAATTATAGTGGAGGCAAACATGTTGCATGAAAAATTAGACGGCTGCAATTGTTCGTTTTTGAAATCTAAGCGTCTCATTGAGTAACCTATTTTAAGGGGATAATTACACCATTACATACCCGATGGCGGTCGAGAGGTAAGCGCACTTGCCTCTCACCCAAAAGTTCCGGGTTTGATCCCCGGTCGTGGCAGTGCAAAATTCTGTGAGAGGGATTTTTCCACTATACACGGGTATTGGGTGTGTGTCCCTTGTCTCTAAATGTGTAGCCCCCTCCCACACAAGGCTCTTCTAGAGCCTTCCGGGAGAAAGGGGGTCGTGTGGTGTTATTTATTATTTATTATTATTTATAACCAACTCTTGCTGTTTTCTGGTCACCCCATCATTATTTTTGACAAAAAAAAATTCGGTGAATTTTAACTTTTGAACCTTCAGACACATCATATCTTAATATTGAAGAGAGAAATTTGCCCGCTGATTTTGGAGTAAAATGCTTTGTAAATGTTTTTACAGAACACTATTTTTGAAAATTCTTTTCGCAAATTTGAGTCCAATGCTCTATTAAGGTACTAGTAATCTAAACAGCAGCCGTCACTGCTCAGGAAGGATCTCTATATTCTAATTAAATTATGATATGGAGAAGTAATAAAAATATAGTATGACATAATTATGTTTATAATAAAGGTGGTCAATTTTTGTATTTACCTTAAAAGAACTACCGATAAAGTATCTATATAGTTATTATTAGATAACGAGAAATCTTAAGCATGTACTGAAACTATTAGATAGATAGGATAGTTTACCTTACATATTATTTACAAAATTTAAAATATTTAAAATACAATTACACATGTAGGCTTAAATAAACAGGGTCCACACTTTGTTTCATAAAAACACTTATATGTGTATAGGATACAAGATAAAATAAAACACAGTAATTATAAAGTAATCAACTCGTAATAACAATTACAAGGGTATAAAAAATATAATACTAGAGTAACAACTAAATATGCTTATTTAACTTTTTTTTTATCCTTTAAGACCCGATCAGCGTCAATCACTCTACTTATTTTCAGAATTTAGGCATACTGGCGTACTTAGGCGTACCTACATACATAATATTTTTAGATTTATTTATTTTAATTGTTTTTCATATCAATTGTTTTATGTATTTCTACTCTCGGTTTATGGCGCATAAATAGTTTATATTTTGACTTGATTACGTGAACATTTTTAATGTATCTAACGTCCTTTGGAAGTTTGTTATAGACCTTTGCTTTTAAGTATAAATGAGATCTCTGACCGATCGTTTTTTGCATTTTAGGGGTTTTTGATTTATTTTGGTTGCGTCTTAATTTGAGGTTGTGCTATATCTTTTTTGTTTAAAAATTAATTTGTGCACAGCGCCAAGAAATATAGTTGTCTAGCGCCAAACAGAGATGCTTCTATAACAGCAGATCCGATGGGAAAGTAGTTTCCTTATTTAACATGAGTTTGTGGAATCTTTTTTCAATTGCTTGAATAGGTAAAGAATCGATCTAAGTTTATTCACCACAAAGTTTACAATACTGTGTTCATTTCAAGTAAGGTGTTGGTCGATAATAATGCCTATAGGTATTTTATTTTTTAAGATATCACATTCTTGTCTGTCTCAACTATTTTCAAATGTTTAAATTTTGACAAGGATGTTTGATAAGAACGAAATAAGTTTTCTCATAGTTGATGGTTAATAATTTATAATCGAACCATTCTTTTATATTCATTAGGTCATTTTCCGCTTTGATCTTTAGCTGTGCCCAGTTTTCAGTAGAATTAAATATGGCTGTATCGTCTGCGAAGCTAATAATGGGTTCACATATTTCGATATCGAATAAACTGTTGACATATAAAATAAAAAGTAGGGGTCCCAATATTGTTCCCTGCGGCACACCGTATTTAAAATTAGTAAAATCGCTGCAGTTACCGATCCTGACGCGTTTACAGTTTGATAGGTACCTTTCTATTAATTTGAGTGGCTCGTTTCTTATTCCTATATGTTCTAGGGAGTGTAATAATTGCTGATGTGAGACCGTATCAAAGGCTTTGCATAAATCTAAAATACACAAATGGCAGGTTTTTTACTGTCGACAGCCGAATAAATTTTACCTGTAAGACTTAATATAGCGTCTTGTGTAGATATACCTTTTTGGTTAATAAAATTCGTTCGGAAATAAAAGGAGAATCCAAAAATGCAAAAGTATACAGGGTGTCCCATTTAAAAAAGTAAACTTGCATAACCTGCCGTCTTTTTGAGGCGCCTTGCACATTTGAAAGTAAAATGGTTAAATGCAATTATTTAAACAGAATAACTTTTCTAATAAACATTTCTTTCTATGTCTAACCGTTTCCGAGATAATGCTCGTCTAAATAGAGCTGGAACACCCTGTATATCCATAAATCTGTTTTCTATTGGTAAAGAAAAATAAATTACCATTTTGGACGTACATATCAATAGTCCAATAAATCTTAACTGTTATAATTTTTCTTCTTTTGGAACAAGTGTGGCTTTGCCTTGATGGCAAGATTAAACAGTAGACGAAAAATTAGTTTGAATATACTTTTATAGAAGAAGCCATGGCCGCTGCAGACCATATAGCCCCCGATCTGTCACATTTATCCCTTGAAGAGAAGGAGGAACAGGAGAAGCTATGGAGAGAGGAGCTAGCCCAAATTGAAGACGAAATAGCCACTCTTAGAACCGTGCTGGCATCAAAGATAAGGAGAAGTGCCGAACTTAAACGCAACCTAGGTATTACTGTTTGGAAGGAGGTCTCCGACGATATTAATCAAGGAATTAAGAACGTCAAAGAAAGTAACGTGTAAGTGTAGTTATATATCGGCTTATTTTGTATTTGGTACTAGAATAGTGGTAGTTAACTTGTTACATAATTCCTTTTAATAGATTAGAGTTGTGCATGATTTATTTTACTTATTTCCTTTTTTTTCTTTTTACTTTAAACTAGATATCAAACTGTGGAAACTAAGGTGGGACAAGTTACTAAGGCTGTGACTGACGCTCCGATGTAAGTATAGTACAAAATGCTTTTTTACCGGCATGATAGTTTTTTTTCTGTATAAGATAAGTTAGAACGGTGTTGAATAAAAAAAATAGAAATCAGCAAAATTGTATGCTTAGTGTATTTAAATTTAAAATATCAATACATATAAAATTAGAAAAATTGGTAGTCATGATCTCTATGTTCCATGCCACTAATAAAGTCTGTTCTGAGAACCTGCTCTTACAATTTTGAAGATTTTCTGAATATTGCCGATTATGAAATGTCCAGAAGTACCAATTTCTGTTTCTTCATTTAATATTGGTCTAATAAAATTGGTTTTTGTTTTGCTGCCAACCGAACTGCCATTTTATTAATATTTTCTTCCACTTACTTGTGATCTGATCTAGCAGGATTATATTATTAAAAATTTGACATACAGTAATAGTATATTACACTACAGTGGAGGTAAGTAGGTTTTACCAGTCGAGGACGATTTTGTGCCTGAGCATAGCGAGGGCTGGCAACAGAGTACGAGGCTCAAAACTTACCTCCTGCTTGGTGTATAGCTTTTTATTTGCTCCCTTACTGTTCATGAAATAAAAATCAGATTTTACATTTCTTGATCAATTTATTTTGACAGTGATACTAAGTAATTTTTTGACATTAGTGGATGTCAAGTAGTCTGCTTTGATTTTGTTGTCACTAAGGCGTAGTTAAAAACGTGAGGGAAGTTATCCAAATTTTGTGAATAATGTTACTAATTGTAATAATTGTACTATTACTATAAATATTAATTAATCAAATTTCAAGTTCAGCATCTTTTGATTTGCATGATTCCAAAACACTTATTTCCCCAAGGGAGGTAAGTAACTCACTTACCTCCCATCGTTGATAGCAATTAGCACTTTACCGGTAAAATCAACTTACCTGCTTGAAAACAATGTGATAATAGTCTACCTACCATAGTGGGAGCAGATAAAAAAAATAATTGAAAATAATAATGCGTGATTTTTAATTATAATCGAATTTACTACATATGAAATTTCAAGTCAGTTAAAATATTTCCACAAAGCGATATCAAATGAGTTGAACTTCTGCCTAGCAATTAAAATAGTGTGTAAGTAAAAAAAAATCCTCTGATATATAAATTGGGAACATTTAGTATGGACACTATCTAGAGGTGAATTGCTTTATTTTGCCCTCGAGAATCTACTGAATGTTCACGTAATTTTGAAACACCGTGTATAGCCCACTTTTTTTAAAATATCCATGCCACTTATCTTTTTGCTCTTCTTTTTAGATATCAAAAGACTACTTCTATTATCGGCGGAATTACTGGTAACATTTCTAATAAAATTGGGCAGATGCGGCATTCAGACTCATTCCGCTCTATTGAAGAAAAAGTTGGAACAGCTTATGAAAATGTTAAGGTAATTGTATAGTTTTTATTAACAGATTTGTAGTTTTCCTATGTCTGTATCAATTATTCTCTCGCCTGTTTACATTTTAATAAGTGACAAATTTGACTTCACAAAATTGCAGATAAAATCAATGATATATTTTTTTTAGAAATCAACAAAGGTCATTAAATGTTTAGATGTAATCAGTAAAATACAGAACTTAATGTACGTGCGAGTTGTATAAACACAAAATATTGAAAGTAATTTGAAATTAGTCAGCTCAGATAACTAGTTCCAGATAAGCTTTAGAATGCGATAACAATATAATTTTTGATAACATTTATTTTAATATGTATGTATGAGTTATGGATGTTGCATTTAAAGTTATGCTCTTATGCACGCTCATAATACATACACAAGCTCAATTTGGCGCTCGTTCAAAGAGTACTTTCTTAAAATCCCATTGATTGCTATATCTGAAAACACATAAAAGAACTTGGACAGCAAGTTGAAATGATTACTTGTCTCCTGGTATTAGAGAAGTTGCATCATGCAACTAATTACATGATAAAATGATCATTGAATCAAAAAATCATTAATGTGAGGCATGCATTTAATTGGAGGGGGGGGGGGGGGGGGAGTCTTTTAAACTTTTAAGATTATATTTTTAAATATTTGCTCTGAATAGTAGAACTTCATAAACTATTTAAAGTGTTGTAGCTCCTTATTAACTCCCATGAATCGGACCTATGTTTGGATAACATACTTTTCTTAAAATCGTATCAACTTTCATCAGCCAAAGGTGACATCCCAAGTAGCACAAATTGTTTTTTAAAAACTTCATGAATATCTACTCCACCTGTTTATAAATCTTAATACTTTATAATTCACAGTTAACAGCAGTCCAGTATTAATGAAGTATTTATATACCCAAAATAGGTAGAGTTTATACAGCCACGGTAAACTCTGTAAAAGGTACATAAATGCTTAAAGTAACATTATGGCAACCTCTTTGTTTTGTCTTACCAGCTGTTAAAAATCATGTTATATGACTGCTAAGAAGTTGTTATATAATTGCTGCAAATAAGTTTTTGCACAGTAAAAATTCCTCTAAATGTGAGTTATTGTTTACAGTATTGTCTGAAAGTTATTTGTGACATTCTACGAATATCCCTTCCTTTTATTTGGGTTCTCTACCACATGTATTGTTCTCTTCAAAAACAAATCACCGAATCTACAAAACAATAGAATTATTGGAAAAAAGCCTCTGCGCCTGTGACGTTTAACAGTGTAACAGAATAACAGGTTTCCCTTCCTTTGACCAGGGACTTAATCACATCTTCCCCCGTTAGAGGGCAGCACATAACAATAATATTATTGCTGATTCTTTAATTTTTCTTTTTTTATTTTAATATTATTAAATGAAGATAAATGCCTATCGAACTGTTCTGTAGATATTTGTACAGGCTACCAATATTAAAAGAAGAACTTAACAAACTCAACATTATTTAAAAGAAAATAACATCAGTTCTGTGTAAGTAGTAAGTTAGATATATAGATAGTTTATTTATAGTTTCATAATATACAGTTTAAAAATTTCCTCAAAAAAATGACAATATGTATATAAATAAACAGTAAATACTCGCATAAGTATTACAAAATACTTGAGCGTGAGTTGAAAATAAACACGGGACAAATATAAAATATAATTAACAGTATAAATATTATTGATTCTTATAGTATAAATATTATAAGTTAAGTAAGGTAAACAATAAATTAAACAATAAACTGATTATTATTGGAAAAGATTTAGGGCAAATATCAAAATATACCATTTATGTATTTAAATAATCACACTTCCAGTAGATGTTAAATTTAATTGCTCGAATCAATTAATCAGTGTGTGTGCTAAAATTCTTGAATTATGTAAGAATTGTAATTTCTTTTTGAATATGATTTTAGAATTTGTGCTTCTTATTTCGAATGGAATACAATTATAAATTTTGGGACCCAGGTATGTACCAGAACGTTGTCCTGTGCTTGTATGCATTAGAACTATTGGTAGGTTGTATACTTCTGCTCCTTGTTTGGTGGAAGTGACCAATTATTATTTTTTTCTCAGAAAATATATTAAGTGCTAGACAATACAAGTATAATTGTCGAATGTCGTATACCTGTGCCACCTTGAACAGTTCTTCCGATGGGTAAGATAATGGTTTATTGAATATCACCTTTAGGATCCGTTTCTGCAATATTTCTAGATGTATTACGTGAATATTTAGTACACCACCCCACCCAATAATTCCATATGTTAAGTGCTTTATAAAGTATCATTAGATTATTAATATCTAATATATCTTTGATATATTTAAACATGTATACTAGCTTTCTAATTTTTTTTTTTCACTACATAATTGACGTGCTCATTCCATCACGGACGACTACCGATGTAAATACCTAAATATTTTATTTACACGTTCTATCTTATATGTATTTCCGTGCAGCATTATATCTAGAAGGCTTATGTCAGGTATTGAGTTTTATATATTCCGAAAGGTGTAAACTTTGTTTTTATTACTGTAACGTGCTTACAATTTTCAGTAAACACTTTGTGGATTCCAAATAACTTGCAACAAGAATTTTCACAAACCACTGATTTATTTAATCACTAAAATTACACTAGCAAATACTTAAAAATCACACAACTAATAATAACTTAATCTAATATAATTTCACTACTTTTAAAACACTAACCACTTTAATTTTCTTCTTAAACTTGTCAACTCTTGTCTAACCTAAAAACTCTCTTGTCTGTTTACTTCACTAAACTGCATACTTCACTCAACTGAACTCTTCTTCTACAAACTGTTTCTGTAACCAGAACCACAGATTACCCAGAACTGTACTGGATGCTAAACTGAACTGTTTATCCTTCACTAAACTGTACTGTACTCTTCCCCCATCTGCTGGCTTCACCTCTTTATATACCCACTTGGAATGTCCAGAATATCATTGTAGAACTTTCCACAAATGTACTGGAATTCTCTAGAATTTTCTTAGGCACTACTAAATGGTGGTTCGCCAGTTGGCCCACAGATGGCGCCACCCTTCTGGCCAGGGAGTAATTACAACTCTCCTCTCTGTTAGAGGGCAGCACATAACATTACATTGAATTTGAAATTGAACCGTTCAATAATTTTTGACATTCACTGTTTAAATAAAACAGACTATTTAAATATATAAGAAAGAGTATCGGCCCAACAGTTCCTTGTGTTACTCCAAAGTTTGCTGTCATAAATCTACTATGTATACCTCCAATATCTACACACTGTGTTCTTTCTTGCAAGTAACTCTGAAATAGGTTTAGGACAATCTCTTATTCTCACATCTTCCAAGCATTCAATGAGGTGACTGTGACTAACAGTGTCGAAGGCCTTCGCTAGGTCTAAAAATACACCTAGCCGAAGGTCTACTGTTGTCTAATGACTGATATATTTTTCCAGTTAGTCCGACAATTGCATCTTGGGTTGATTTTCCCTCTATAAATCCGAACTGTTTATTAGACAATATATTACATGCCTTGAGAAATTTACAAAGTCTTTATGCTCATACCAGCATTTAAGGTTTCAGTTGTGACCATAAATGGGTTTTGAATCCGGGTTTCAGCATTACCGATATCTGGAAAGTACCTTTTCAGTTTGTCGGAGACCTAAGAAAGATGAAGAATAATTTTTGCTTCTAATTGGGCATCCACTGATAAGGTGGCGACCAGTCAGTAGCCATAACATAAATCTTGTTGCGTACCCCACTTTGAGAAACCCTGGGCTTAAATAATTACATTGCTATACAATTTTCCTTTAGAAACCTTTAAAACTCAATGTTATATAGAGGTTTACACACCTGTTATAAATATATGTGGTGTGTATCTGTATAATAGACCTTACTAAGCCTCTTATGAATAAAAAAAAACTGTATAAGATGCTTTATATTTATGCTGTGAAAGCATTTTACCAGCATTCCGCCAAGTTACTGTATAAGCAGTTTAGTGTTGAATAAAGCTTTAGTATAACCAATAACAAGTTGCCATAATGTATTATTTATAAAGTTTAAGCTTGATAATAGGACATGTGTTACTTGGGATAGAACTAATAGATCGCCCTGTATTCTAAATCAGTGTATCCTAAATCTTTTTATTATTTTTATTATTGTAAACTGTAAATTATCACTTTCTTATTTTTATTTTAGGATAGTGTAGTGAATATATATCAGGTTGGTATAAATTTTAAATTGGGCTCACCATTAACCTTTTTTTACTCACGCTGCTCTAACAGGGGTAATAATGTTAGCCTTTTAAAGGGATTTTGCATCAGGAAAAGATTACAGATTCTTTTAAGAAGCGTTTTAAGTTCTTTGGTTGATCGTGCATATCATACTTAACATTGAATACAAACAGTCACAAATTCAATAAGCGGATACACTTGTTTTTACACTTTTAAAACTACACTAAACTAATTGTCTTGAAAACTGTGACAATGCACCTTAGATTACGCAGAATCTCATAATTTACTTTATACAATGTAAAAGGTTACAGTCTGCCTTTGTTGAATTTATTGGGTCCTGTGATAACTGCCTAGACATAAAAGAAAATGTGGCTAGTGTTTTTTTATTGTTTTGTAAACGTGTTTGGTATTTTCAGTTAATACTATAAAAATAAATTCTGGTATTATTTAGTTAAACGCAACTTTGTATGAAATTTTCTTACCAAATACTACTAGAGGTTAAATTAAAAACCGAAAATTTTTCCACGGCCAGGTATATTTTTAAAAAAATTTTCAAAATATTCATGACTTCGAAAACATTTTTGGAAATAATTTCACTTCTAGTGATATTACCAGTGAATATTTGAGAATTTTTTATTATTGGAGTTTTATGGTTTCTATGTGCTTTGTGCTAAAAAAATTACTAACCAAATAACAGTTGCTGTAAATTAGCACATACAAATATTGGTTGCTATTATATATTTCTGAAAGTATGTACTGCTGCGCAAATACGTTTTTTTTTGTCTTGCGACGGGGCTTACTGCTTGGAAACTCAATTTTCTCAAAAACTGATTGTTCTTGGGGTAAAACATTTTTCCTCGAAACTTCAAAAAAACATGATTTGTGACCAGTTTCATAAACTTAAACTGTCATTTCTCTGACTCTTCATATGCAGCAAGCAGCAAAGTATTTGAAGTGTATGTTTAGTGGTATATTTGCAATGACATTAAAAGAACTGAAGAAGAATCATTTAGTTGTTACTAGAAATACCACTGGCAGCTACTATGTGAACAGGCAGTAGGGCCTGGTGTTGAGGGTCGTAAGTGTTCATTTTGTTTCTCTAACAACCAGTTTCACAATTGTTGGTTAACTGATAGGTACTGGTTTATTTTAAAGAGGTACTGGTTAATTAAAAGAATAACAATAACTGTCAAGTCAAATTTTATTATGTAAGAAAGTGATTTAATTTATTTTATGTTATGGGGGACGGTAGCTCAGTGTGTTAAAGCGTCTGGCTAGCAAACTGAGTTGCCTAGCGAAGTGGGTTCGATTCTCAGGGGGTTACTTCGGTAACTTGAGAGGCGGCTAAGAAAACGGAAGTGAAAAAAAAATCAATTGTATGTCAAAAAGTGCCGCTTATTATGTACCTAGTATATCCTAAATTTCAATCATCTTCAAAACTAAAGGAGAAAAGGGGGGTATACCATGATCCTGTTACACTCGGTATATTTGTCAAGTATTTATAAATAAACTACCTTTTACCCACAACTTTGTTTGTGTGAGTTTCATTTCTCCAAAGGGATTGAATTTCTAAAAATTCGTTCTTAATTGGTTCATGTCCCGAAAGGAATATGCTGTTCAAATTCTATGTTTTTAGATTCAAGAATCTTCGCTGGGTGTTGATGAGCCACTCAATCCGAACTTTTGTTTTTATGTACGTTATTAGTAATATTATAAACAAAATTATTAAAATGATAAATGCAGCGAATCACTATAGTGTAGATAGGGTAAATATGTACCAAATCATAAAATATATTGTACTGGAAGTAATTATAATATTATATACACACTACTTTTTACAGAAAATGAATAGATGCTAATAATATTGATTTAATAATAGATGAAATTCTTAAAGCAAACAGTTACTGAGTGGAATGTATTCTTTTTTGTCTTTTGACTTTTTACAAATTCCAGATATATAAACTGAACAACGGTATAACATAATAGACAAGCACACGAAACATATTGTAATTTATAAGTCAGTCTCTTTTAAAATAAATCTGCTGAATGTATCTCACAATCTTGAAAATCTCATACCAACCATTCAAAATTTATGCTTAACTATCGGTTACATTACTAAGCATAAAATAAACGTTGTGAAACCCATATGTGTATTTACTAGTAATTAACTGCCAGATTCAGGTTAGTCGACCAACAAAATATAACCAACGGTTGTGGAATCGGCTGCAAGTTGGGCATCTTTCTTCCCAAGCTCACATATTTAGACTGCTACATTCATACATCCATACTTCAAATTTTTCATGTTAATGCATGCAACACAACGCAAATTAATTAAAACATCTTTGATTTTAGTTTTTGACAGTTCTGTTGACCTACGCCCTCAGCGGTGTTCTCTAGTGGTGAGAAATTAAAAGTATTTTCCATTGATGCACAATACAATTCACAAAAAACTCTATTTTGCTTAGAAAGTTCATGTAGTCGTAAAACTGAGGCCTTACCTAACCTTTTATTTGCGTCAGGAGCACCTCCTGTCTTCAGATCCCACCGCCTGAGGTTATTTTGAAAGTACACAAACAATCAAATTATTCATATTAACAGCACTGGGTTTATTTATTTTTTATACAGTCTGTCTATTTTAAGAGGGCCACAACAAACATCACGATTAATTTCTATTGTAGAAAAAATAAAGCTTTAGAAACAATCCCATTTTTTGTGAGATATATTACAAAATCTGAAAAACAGGAAAACCACAAATGATATGAAGAAAAGGGATGTTAATGCATGGCAAAGACAATAAGAATTATAATGTGTATCAGAAAATCCAAAGAACCGCAGTTGGCTTTGACATACGCTCTTGTGCAAAAATGAAAAGAATAAATCCCAAAGTAGGCCATGGCACAATTAATTCCGTTGATTTTTTCTCTTTCTAACAATATAAGACATGTCACAAAAATTTTAACTGATAGTGTCAATATTTAATATTTTACGAAAACCACAATTCATATCGTTGTTGAATCGTAAAATTCTGCCATGTTTAGCGAAAACCGATGTATACAGTTACTAACAAATTTGACTGATTGCCACTGTTGTATGTTGCATTGTTGAGTTCTAAGACAAGTTTTATATCAGTAATTATGATGTACACCAATAATAACAAATTCAATATGATTAGCATTTATTGTCAGTGCAATTTTGATGCTGAGATCGCAGTCATGGTTTACGGAAATAGATTTCTAGATGCTCCACAGCCAAATTGAACTATACATGGGAAGTTAGTTCAAAATTTAAAAATACACGGCTTATTTTCAAAAAAAGTAGTAAGGCAAGGGCATGTTGCGGATAATGTAAGAAAAGTGAATAGAGCATTGAATTATGTTAACCAAAATGAAGAAACCTCTTTGAGATAAATTCAGAGAAACTGTCGCATAAAAAAAGACAATGCAAGAAAAATATTTCAAGAAAACTAAGTTTGATGCTCCAAAATGAGGAAAGTTCAACGTTTAAATGAGGGAGATAAGCCGAGCATAGTAAGATTTTATAGATGGTTGCTAAATAAAAAAGAAAATTCTTTGGTAGGACGAATCAAATTTTTCTAATTTCTTAATGGATTTTTCAATAGAAATATGCATTATAAGTGGTCACGAGAAAATGCACATTGGTGCAGAGAGAGTGGTTTCCAAGAAATTGGACCTTATTTTTATGATGGCAAATTAACCACTCGTAGATACCTTAATTTCCTGCAAAACGAATTTCAAGATTTTCTTTATGAATTAACAGTGGCAGAAAGATTAAATTATTCATATTTTCAACAAGGTGGGGCGCCACGCCACCTCACACTGCTGTAATATGTACAAATTATGTAAATCAACTTATGCGAGATAGCTGGATAGGCACCCATGGAGCCATTCTATGGCCAGCTCAATCACCAGATATTACTCCCTTGGATTTTTTCGTCTGGGGTTACATTAAAGACAAGGTATTTCAAACTGCCCCTGAAAATATTGAGGACGTCAAAACCAGAATTAGAAAGGCATGTGAGGCAATTACTCCTGAAATGCTCCAAAATGTAATGCATGAGGTGTCTCGTAGAGCACGTTTATGTATTAGAATGCATGGTGCACAATTTGAGCATTTGAAGTTAGAAAAATAAATACACACATTTTCTTTTCAGTATGGTAGTAGGTAATACTGTTATACATAGTTTTTCGTTTTTTTGGATGTTCATTTTGTGCTTGTATTTTTATTATGATATATTTGTTTGTTTGTATTAAATTGTAGTAAATAATTGCTGAATTATAATTATTATATAGTGAATTTTTACTATTATGGCATAGCTAGTTTTTACGATTGTAGTACGAATTGTAGCTTTTGTAAAATATTAAATATTGACACTTATCAGTTAAAATGTTTTATATCGTTGGACTTTGAGATTTGTTCTTTTCATTTTTTCACAAAAGCGTATGTCAAAGCCAACTGAGTTTTCCGAATTTTTTGATACACATTATTATTCTTGTCATTGCCTTCAACTTTTTTCGTATCTCCTCAAATAAGGAAGCTATAACCATTTGGTGTGGCCCTCGTAAAATAGTAGACAGATGGTTTATATAATTCGCAAATTAAAACAATATGTTTAATGAAATGGAGTTTAATGAGACATAAAAGTTTTTTATAATTGCCTTAATTTCTTGCAAAATCTTTTAAAACAACCACAGTACATTACTAATGAACAATTACAGCCAAATACAAATACTTAATTAATTGTTTGTGCAAACTTTCATGGCTGCTATTAATAACTGTCGTTATTGTGTTTAGTGGGTGTCTGCTTTTGCAGATGGTTCCTAGAGACCCGCATCATTGCGTGTCACCTCACCCCCAGTTTGATTTTAATACTCTTGAAAGGCATCTGCAGATACAAGCACCTATGAAATGATACTACAAAACTTAGGAACTATAATTATGTGAATAGCTTTGTTGTAGTTCTAATAACATGTAATTTCCTTTTTAGACAAAGGTTGTGTCTCGTTCAAACTCCCAGCAGAGTCTCGACGAGGCCGGAAGATCTCGCTCAGGTTCCGTAGTAGCCAGCCCTACGATCCCAGAAGATAAGCCACTGGCGTAAAGGTCATCATTGTCCCACAGTCCAGCCGATAATGCCTTCATAGCTTGTCTACAAACTGCTCGATTCTAATTTTTAGTTAGTTTCGTCCTAGTTTAAATTAAGGTCGTACCCATTAAAACTCACTTAATTTAATTAACCAAGTTTTAAACGAGAAGTATTTCAAGTTTAAAATGTCATTAAAATGATAATAAGACTTAAGTAGTAGATAGGGAAATAGTTTTTGTACAGGTTTAGTTGATTCTTAAACAAACAAACAAAAAAAAAAGTTTTAAACTATTTTTCATATCTTTCAGATGGCTTTAAGGATTATATTAATCAATTTCTTTTTAATATTATATTTTTAGTATATACATATTGATATAGCTCTATTGAATAAATATATAATTTATGCAAAAAGCAGACCGTACTTTGTCGTTCCAACTCCTGTTTTTTGCCTGCCTGCTCAAGAAAAAGAAACGAAAATGTTATTTAGTAATTCGTTTATTGGATAATGTATGGCATAATACGACTAATGTTACACATGCTAAATGATGTGGCTCCGAGCTAGTATATTCAATATTATACTCGCTGGGACCATGGTAATTTATTGTTGTTGCCCAGAACATTTTCCCGATAACTTACAGGTTGTTTGCGAACTGATATACGGTAAATATATTACATGAAGCTTATTCACCATAATAATTCTAGCGAATCACTAAAAGTGAGTGCACTTGTTTTAAATATAACAGACAGTTGCATTTTCTCCATTCCATCCATTAACAAACACCCTGGACATACGAGATCAAGAAATTTTCTTCTTGGAATCCTGTTCACTTCCGACTTGCTTCTGTTTTTCGTCTATTAAAATGTTTCTTATGTTTTGAAAGGGCAGTTCGAATGATAGCGTTAAAGCCACGGATAGAACGATTACCCAAACATATTCCTTTAGATTTAAGACCATCCTGAAGAAACCGGCATTTTCTGAGGTTCGTGTTACGCCAACATTGTAGAAATAAATGGGGAACTGTGTCAGGTACACCGTGTAAGATATCTTTGTCCACAGTTTGAATATCGAAGCCGAAAAGAATCTCCCCACGAAACCTGGAAATCAAAAGGAAACTGGTAATGTACAAAAATAACGGTTTCATATTTTATACAAGGTATTTGGCTCTTTATGTATAGTTGAAAGGTGATAGTGGGATGATTTGTCGCTTATGGAACCATATATGTGGTGTGACAGGAAGTTTGAAAACGTATTATGCCAGTAATATGTTGAAACTAAATTTTTTATTATTGTTTATAAGGCTCCTTTTTCTGTTATCAGCGGCTACCCCTTACTGGAAATTACATTCAATTCCTACAGTTTCATAAACATGAAGAAACACAACCTAAGTTTCTTCAAATCATGTGCACGTTATCTGGATATACCAGGTGTCAACGGATCATGGTAGACCCCCCTTTTCCTTATTTTTTAGAGTATCGGAATGAAACTTGGTAGATGTATTATGATTTTGAATTTTAATGTGTCTACTTTTTCTTTTTGAAATATTTGTTAGTTAAGGTGTATTTCATTACTACTGCAGATTGCATTTTCTTGTCTTGACGTGTTTTATACCTTGTATGGTTTTTATTGAATAAAGCTTATTATTATTATTATGACCAAGACACTTTGTTACATAACTGTCATTTTTCCCCCACTTCCGGTTTCACCGGAAATGACCCCAACTTTTGATTTTTAAATGGAACACCCTGTACATTATAAAATTTTTGGAATCCTTAAAAAATTCTGAGTACGGTGATACCCCATAAGTGACATTTTGACTCCATGAACAAAATTTGAGTCGTAATTTGTTGGTGCATCTAGAGTGACATGTCCAGAAACAAATGCTTTTGGGTACATCCATGGATTTTTAGAACATCCCCTATTTTATGGTAGTTACTCTACCAATATGGTTCCATTTGAAAAAAATTGGCTTTGTTAAAAAAAAAACTGTTCATGCCAAAATTGATGGCTGACGAAATACACATTCTCACATTTTTATGCTCGATTTGACATCTGACTGACATCATACCGGTCCATTACAAGCCATTTTTTCTGATCATGGCAATCTAGATGCACCAACAAATTTTTAGTCAAAATGTCACTTATGAGGTATCATCAGGGCCGGTCATAGGCCCAGGCAACTGCCTAGGGCGCCAAGATTTAAGGGGGGGGGCCAAACAAATCTCAAGTAGACAAAAAAAACAACGTTTTTCTGTATCAATTAATTAGGAAAAATAAAAAAATCTGACAACACTGTCCGGTATGAATTACGGAAAAATTATTTTGTTATTTTAATTCATTTCAAATGTATATTTTAAAAACAAAGTGCTTGCCTTGTTTTACTTTAAGTTTTACTCTAATGCTTATTGAAATAATGTGAACGATATCTTAAAATAGGTCTTGTAGCCCAGTTGTCAAAGACTAATCTTGACGAAAAGTTGGAATTAATTGTTACCTCGCTAATTTTTTCATGAAAAGCTAGTTTTTTGCTAGTAGAAACTGACTCAAAAAAGTTTACCAAAGTTTACCTCCACGAACCCTTATAAACAACCCTCTGAATCGGAAAAATTCAGTTTTTTGCTAATATCTCGAAAAATAATGAAAAAGTAGTATAAAAATTTTTTTAAATAAGTTTTTCCCTTACCATGAGAAATTATTACAGTTCGGTCAATATTTCAAGCGCGTCTCACAGGGAAATGAAGCATTTCTCGAAAAAAGAGGTAACTTTTTAAAGAGGAAGAATTCAGCTTTGGTATACTTTTAGTTTTTATAATTTTTATTTCTTATAAATTGCAAAGTTAAGGTTTATCATTTTTTTTCCACTACAGGGTGTCTCGCCGGGAACTGAACCGATTGATATAGACAAAAGTACGCATCAGAAAATTTTGAAAATTTAGATTACTAATGCCGGTCTGGTCAATACAACTAAAATAATTACAAGCAGCTGGCACTTCCACTTATACCGGAAGTCGATACCAACTTGTTTATTTCAAATGGAACACCCTATATATTTTAGGGTTTTCGAAAAGAGCATAAAATTCTGAGTCGAAAATATGTAGCATATCCTATACCTAAACCTAGCCGTTTCAGAGATATTTGACATTTTATAGAAAATTTGACAGGTGCAACGGTTTGCAAGAACCGTTATAACTTTCTTTGTGTAAAAGATCCTCATTTGCTTCTTGTCACGTAAAAAGAACACAAGGAGAACTACGTTCTACAAATGAAATAAATTCAATAATATCATACCAAGTGTTCCGTTTTTCGCGTTACATTTTCTCAACTTCAAACCGTGAAAACTTGTTTAGATCAAATGGAAGACCCTGTATTTTTTTAAGTCAAGTTGTGTAAAATTGAATTCCCTTTTTTCTGATATTAGCATTGTGGGGTTAAAGTTACAACTTTTTGAAATATTTGCAATTTTATTAGAAATTCATGAATTGTTGTAATCATTTCATCAGAATAGCCATGATTAGAAACAATCAGTCATTATCTTATGTCAAATAATGCCAGCACGTTTAAATTATACCAACGAAAACTTTTTAAATTTGTTTATTATTTATGGAGAATGTGATAAAGTAATATCAAGAACTTGCATCACATTTGCTACTTGATATCCACAAAAACGCAAAATAACACTAACACTGTAACATGTGTATTAATCGAATTGAAGATATGGCATGAACTAAAATAGCAGAGATAAGATCAATTTAAAATATGATTTCATTTTAATTTAATAATTGCTCAAAATTCCGCCCTCGAACCTCGACACATTTTTCGCACCTTCGGATTAGTTCCTCATGGGTAGCTCTTCTAATTGAATCCTGTGATATGTTTTGAAATGCATTTCTTACTTTTTGCATACAATCTTCAATGGTTGTTAATGGGCTCTCATAAACTTTATTTTTAATAGTTCCCCAAATCCAGAACTGATAAATCGGGCGAGCGAGGAGGCCATAAGAAAGGTCCATTATTGGCAATCCATTGATCATAAAAAGTTTCTTGTAAATAATTATTAATTAAATATGTGTTATGTGAGGGAGCACCGTCGTGCTGATAAAAAATGTTTCTATGTTCGGCGAGAGGTAAATTTTCTAAATAGTTATTATTCAAATTTTGTAAGATATTCAGATCTTTCTCCTAAAAACAAAAATTTACCTATACATATTAGCAGAAGAGAAAATTTAATTTACCGTTTAAATTTTCCTGATAGAATTGTAATGCCACCACTCTATCGTTTCTTACGGCACAGCAAACATTGAACTGCCAACTTTCTTGAAAGTTTCGCTCTCTGAACATATGAGGATTTGAGTCGCTCCAATAATGCGAATTGTGTCTATTAAAAAGTCCACTTTTAGTAAATTTTGCTTCATCTGTCCATATAATATTTCCCAAATAAGAATCGTGACCCTCAGACCTTATTAGAATAAACTAACAAAAATTCTGTCTTCTTAGGAAATCTGTTTCTTTTAATCCTTGAACCATATGGAATGAAAACAGGTGAAACTTATGTTTTAATAAGATTCTGTGAATTGAATCCTTGCATAGTCCCGATTCCAGAGCAACTTGTCTTAATGACATCCTTGGAAATGCATGAAAATATCCCAAAATGACTATTTCAATATTTTCGTCATCAACAATGGACTTTCTTCTTTGCATTTTTGCCTTGACAGAGCCATAATTTTTAAAATTTTCCAGTATGTGTTTTGCAGTGGTTGGTGACGGTTTCCGTTTTTCTGAATATCGAGTAGCAAATGTGCTACAAGTTCTTGACATTACTTTATCACATTCTCCATGAATAATAAACAAATTTAAAAAGTCTTCGTGGGTGTAATTTAAACGTGCTGACATTTTTTGACATAGATAATGACTGATTGTTTCTAATCGTGGCTATTTTGATGAAATGATTACAAAAATTCATGAATTTCTAATAAAATCGCAAATATTTTAAAAAATTGTAACTTTAACCCCCACAATGCTAATATCAGAAAAAAGGGAATTCAATTTTACACAATTTGATGTAAAAGAATACAGGGTATTCCATTTGACCTAAACAAGTTTTCGCGGTTTGAAGTTGACAAAATGTAACGGGAAAAACGGAACACTTGGTATGATATTATTGAATTTATTTCAGTTGTAGAACGTAGTTCTCCTTGTATTCTTTTTATGTGACAAGAAGCAATTGAGGATCTTTTACACGAAGAAAGTTATAACGGTTCTTGCAAACCGTTGCACTTGTCAAATTTTCTATAAAATGTCAAATGTCTCTGAAACGGCTAGGTTTAGGTATAGGATAGGCTACATATTTTCGACTCAGAATTTTATGCTCTTTTCAAGAATCAATCCTAAAATATATAGGGTATTCCATTTGAAATAAGCAAGTTGGTATCGACTTCCGGTATAAGCGGAAGTTCCAGCTACTTGTAATTATTTTAGTTGGATTGGCCACACCGACATTAGTAATTATCTAAATTTTCAAAAGTTTCTAATGCGTGCTTTTCTCTATATCGATCGATTCAGTTCCCGGTGAGACACCCTGTATATTGAAACATAAATATTAAATAAAACACCATTTAAAAAAAATCTTTGTAAGATATAGCATGTTTATACCTTGTACTTCAATCTAAGATTAATTTTTATGCCCTAAAGTATCCAGGGTAAAAAACAATTAACTTTTAAATCATCGGTATTTTTTCCATTTTTTAGGGTTAGGAAATTTTCACTTGGAAACTTGTCTAAAACGGCCAAAAAAGGCGTGTAAGTAAAAAGAATTTGACCAAACTGTAATAATTTCTCATGCTAAGGGAAAAATTTATTTAAAAAAACTTTATACTATTTTTTTGTAAAATTTCCCGCTCTTCCATATGGTGCTATCCGTTTTTTTCCCTTATTTTTCGAGATATTAGCAAAAAACTGAGTTTCTCCGTTTCAGAGGGTTGTTTATAAGGGTTCGCGGGGGTAAATTTTGGTAAACTTTTTTGAGTCACTTTCTACTAGCAAAAAACTAGCCCTGGCAACTGGGCTATTGCTGATTGACCTTTTTTACAAAACAATTTGAAAAGAGGGGGGCGCCAGAATTGAACTTTGTCTAGGCTGAAAATAGTTATTAGACCGGCCCTGGGTATGATGATACTCAGAGTTTTTCAAGGATTCCAAAAATATGATAATATACAAGGTGTTGCGTTTAAAAATCAAAAGTTGGGGTTATTTCCGGAGAAACCAAAACAGGAAAAAAATTGACACCTATGTCACAAAGTATCTTCTTGCTCATATAATACATCTACCAAGAAAAAATGGAAAAAAGAGGGGTCTACCATAATTCGTTGACACCCGGTATTTAAAAATATCCAGATGATGCCAACTTAGAGAAATGGGAGTCGAATATAGTACATATAGTGGTCTCTTTTGGACCATTTTTATGATATTACGTTGCACGTTATTGCATTATTTTCTTATCTTTGACATACGTAAATACTATTGTGTATAATAGCATTAAAATTACTTACTTACTTAGTGTTTTGACGAACTATCGATATAGTATTTGAAATTATTTAATGCATAGTTTTTTTTAATGTGCAAAATTTAATGGTTATCGCGCAGAGCTGGGACGAGTACAGCTAAAATGTATTTGAGTATAGAGGACTAGCTTCAGAGCAGTGGCGGCCCGTCAGGGATGGCAGGGTAGACAGTGCCCACCCAATTACATAAGCGGTAGTTATAAAGGTATATTTATATTTTTGTAGTTAAATGAGCAAGTAAAATTTTGCGGTTAATTAATTGTAGTATTAAAATTAAAAAGTTAGTTTTATTTATAATATTATTTTTACTACATATTAATCTTCCTCATATAGGTATACTTATGAATCCGTTTAGAAACCAGGCGTAATACTGTCGAAAGTATCATGCGCCAAGCCAGAATGGGAAGCATCGCTCAGAAATCGTGAATTCAATCATAATACGTCAACGTGCATGTTGGTTATTCACTTCGATCTTATGCCTGTAATGCATATCAAAACGAGACGTACGTCTTGCATGCTTAGGCTATTTATAACCTAGAGTGGGCATGCCATCCCTGAGCAAAACTTGTAATAAGCAATATGAATATTGAATAGAATATGTTCACAATTGAAAAGATATGAAACAGGAAAAATAACGAATGTGTTAAAATTGATTAATCAATCCCTTACGAATATCATATATGATAGCAATTTCTAATTTGATAAATATGGACAAAAAGAAGTTAAAATACATATCAGCGGTGCCATATAGTTACCAATATAACTATAATTTCATTTTTCTTTGCGCTTTAAGGTATAATGTATTAGAACACATATGCTCCTACATTATCCAAAAAGTACTAAAATAATGTTTAATTTTATTTTAGCAGTTTTAGATGTAAATGAAATAAGTGTATAATATTCAAATATGGGACTTCGCACTCGGTGGGATGTGGACACTGCCACCCTCATCCCTTCCTTTTTCGTTTACAGTGTCGTGATATTTCGCCGAGAATTGTTTCGGACGTGTGGAGTCATGTCAGTATTCGCGAACCTCAAACGCTGGAAATTGTTGGTACTGTTTTAGAATTGGAAAATTTTGGTTTTTGGTTAGGTTTGTGTAATGTTTTATTATCTCAATTTTATGTTTTTTTAATTTGTAATCTGTGATCTTTGTTGGTATTTAGTAAATAGTAAGTGTCTACTTTAGCAGAAGAAAGCGTGGTGAATGGACAACTGACAAATTATTAATATTAAAATATTTGCCATGGCCGACGTAAGACAAACGGTAAACGATAATTCTGATATACATTTTTTATTAGAAAACAGTTTTGCTTCCCTAACATGTGACGACAAAATTTTTGTAACTAAATTAAGATGCGACCTTGCCCCACTATAGGAAATCTCATTAATGTAAATTCAAATTCGTCCAATAGAAAATTTTGTGTCACAGGGTATCAGAAATTTTTATGGCTTTCTGGAAGTGAAATGAAAAATAAACTTTATTGCTGGCCTTGCATGTTATTCTGTAAAAATAGTAAAAGTCCGTGGAATTCAACAGGGATAGATAATTTAAAAACGTTATACAAGGCGATTGAAATGGGCAGAGGCATCACTGAATGTTTTTTGTGTGATTTTTACACCCACTAAATTTCTGTGGAGAAGTGTCATTATTATTCGGTTCCATCCCCCATCCTGCCCACCCAGAGCTAAAAGCCAAGGGCCGCCACTGCTTCAGAGTACCGAGTACAAGTACTAAGTAATTGGGAAAGTACTCGAGTACAATTTTGCATGTAGTAAGTACTGAGTACAATAATACGATTGAGTACTGAAAAGTGTTACCTTTATAAAAAAAATACAGGTGGTAATATTTAAATACTTACCTTGCTCCTGTACATTCATATTATTTAGTGTTAGTATAATTATAATTGTTTATATATTATGTTTAACGATGACAGAAGTTACAAAAGTGTACTGCTTATTTAATCATTTATTAATATTATTTGTAATAATAATAATAATAAAACAAGAACATTAATATTTCTGGTTAGAACGTACCTATTTTATTGGCTTTCATCACCACAAAGTTTTCATCTGTAATGCACTCAAATTATTTCTCAGTGTACTCCGGTATTTTTCAATGTACTCGAGTACTTTGCGAAGTACACAAGTTTTACTACAAGCACAAGCAAATAACTTTAAGTAGTATGAGTAACAAGTACCTTAATGTGGTATGTACTCGGGCACAGAGTACCAATAACAGTACTTAAGTACCGATTTCGAGTACATCCCAGCTCTGTTATCGGGACATATTTTTTTTAATGCTTATTCCTAAATTGTATTATTTCAGTTATTGTAGCACTATTTTTCTTTTATAAATTTTTCAAAAACGAAAATTTAGGAATTTTTAGAACGAAATATACCTTTATGTCCTAACTGAACGGTGAAAATCACCCAGGCAAATGAGATGCACCAAAATATGGGAGAAGCAGCTGCGTACCAAGCTGCGTGTGTTGGATTGTATTTATAATCTAAGGAACTCATAAATGATGGGCCGAAATAGGATATCAAGAAACTGAATAGCGCTAAGGTGTTGCCGATTCGTATGTGAACCTAAAAATAAAATTATGATAATAATAATAGATATATGTGTGTGTCGATACTGTACCTTGTCCAAATGGATATTTCTGCACTGTCTCAGCATATATCCTAGAAATATTCCTATTATGTAAACTGTTGCTCTGTGGGCAGGTAAGATGTACATACTGTCGGCAGTTTCGAAAAGTTGCTGAATGCTATAAAAAAAAATTTAATAAAATTATTCTGTTATTATACACTGTACCTTCAATACCGTGTTATATGTCATGTATATTTATATGGAACATCAGCTATGGGTAAATTGTTTTTTACCAAGAAGTGTTATCTCTCTCATTCATTTTTATGTCTTATTAAAATGACAAAAGTGTCCACTTCGATTTTTACTCTTAATTTTTACTTATTTACAAACGTGTACGAGACGGAAAAAAATTAAAAAGTATTTTGTGAAGTTTCCATTTCTAATGTAAAATTATTAACCGAATATTTAAGAAAATAAAAATTGTACCTGACTAAAATAATTGACACAAGCACCAAAACAATGAACAATTCACTTGACGCGTATTTTCTCAATCGAATGTGCAATGGAAGTGATTAAAATTAACCGCTCTAGATTATACCAACAAAATTTGCGTCAAAGCTGTTAAGTGTTTTGGTGTTTGCTGAAACTAGCAATCTCCGTTATATTCAAAAGAGAAAGGAAATGATACAACTAAGTCAGTTATAATGCATTTCGATAGAAACTATCCATCATAAATTAATTTGGATATACTGATTTTGCAAAAAATGCAAAACTTCAAGAAGAAATAATAGATGGACGCACTTTCCTATGAATAAACCTAGAGCACAAAGCCATCCATAAATTTTTTTAAAATGAAACAAACGCCCCAAATTTTTTTAAGTGTCATTAGTTTCCCCTCCAACAGCTTATTACAAAAATCTCTGAATGTGGAGGTCTAAGGTGAATAGTTGAGAGCTATGGATTATTTTAAATTGGAAAAAGGTTTGAAGTAATAAACAGTCCAATACCAAAAATTACTTTATTAGATGTTCAAGCTGACTTCCATTGACCTCCATGCAATGATACAGTCGAGTTTTAAATACCTGGCTAACATTACTAAAAACTTGTGACGTTAAGAGTTGACAGACTTGAAAAATCTTTCATTATGAACCATCTAGCAATTCTGCTTGAGTTGCATATATTTTCGTCTTCAAATACCCCAACAAAAAAGTCTAAAGGAGTTAAATATAGTGATCGAAGTGGCCACTCCATCATCGGACCCCTTCTACTTATCCAAGAACCAGGGAATGTATCTTAAAGAAATTGATGGGAGGTAACAGCAAAATCTGGGGGTACTTCTTGTTGAAATACAAGGAGATTTTCAGAAAGAGTCGTTTTCTAATCTTTTTTTATCAAATGCATCTCTAGGTAATTCCAAATAAGATTCACCATTTCGGTTTCTGCCAATAAAAAAAGGATCAAAAGTGTGACCTAGGATAGCACACCAAAAATTCCATTTAGATCACTCTCAGCCCTTGAGACCAATGCATTGAAACTAAATGTACATTCATCACAGAAACAGATATTGTACAGAAGATTTGAAGTGGCAATTCATCAATTCAACTCATTACTTTGCAAAATTCAAGACGACGGCTAGGATCATTCTCATGCAATTCCTTTACTAATTTTATTGTGATAAAAATTGCTGATCCTCTAAACTAACTGCTCCTATAACTGCAACTTCTATAGCTTTGAATTTAACCACTCATGTTGGGTTTCTGTAACCAACAGATTTTCCATAAATATCTGCATCAATACTATTACATACGTTTCTTTTCCGCAATGAGTTGTATTAAAAATTGTAGTTCCAGCCATGGCCGAATTATTGTTTTTGTAGTATAAACCTACAACTCCAATTTTCTTTTGAAAATAATTGTAACAGTAATGATAATTACGTAAGAAACTAGACAGTGCTCTACACAACATTCATTCTCAAATCTTTCGAAATATGCCTTAATCGTCAAAAGGGAAAGTCTTTCTTTAGCAAAAAAAAATACTTATCAGTAGCAATTCTCTTATTACATTAGTAGGGTAAATTTGCTCGAAACACAAATGGATTCGAATTAATTTTATCTGTAGCTCCCAAGTGAGTCAGTTTAGAGCCCCACATTTATATTTTTGTAATAAACTCTTCAATGGGAAACTAACATCCTAAAAAAGATTAAAAATGAGAGAGTGAAGACAATCCTAGACTTTCATAAGAAAGTGTGACCTGTTATTATTTTTTTTAACATTTTCTTACATTCTTTGCAATAATCAGTAGATCCAAGTTTATTTTAGAGTGGATAGTTTTAATTAATATGCACTGATATGAATGTGTTACACTAACTGGTTTTGATCAAACTGCTGTTAATTTTGTCAAATCATATTTATACAATAGGCGGCAGGTGCGTGTAGGCGACTCAAGCTCAACGTCCATTATTTTTCGTACTCTATAAGGCAGAAATTCTCAATGAAATTGAACTATCACATCGTGCATATGCGGATGATACTCAATTATATCACAGTTTCCAAAAAGATAATTTCCTTCTTGCAGAGAATATGATCAACAATAATTTGGAAACAGTTAATAATGTGTCTTATAAGCATAATTTATCACTGAATCCTAATAAATGTGTGGTTTTAATGTTCGGCGGTAGAAATGATGCAGATGTTATAAGCCACATACAAATAAAAATAAATGGAGAAAGAAAACCTATCCATTGTTAAATCTGCAAAAAGATTGGGTGTAGTATTTGACGATTCATTGAAGTTTAATTTGCAAGTAAACAAAGTAATGCAAGAAGCCTATATTAACTTAAAACTTTTATTCCAACAGACATATTAAATTTTAATATGCGTAAGAACCTGTGTGAAGCATTGGTGCTATCGTTTCTGTTTGGGCACAGTAAACAAAGGCAGATTGCAAAAAATACAAAATTCATGCTGTAGGCTGTATGGTCTCCATAAATATGACCGAGTAATTTCTACCAGAATAAAAATATTATGGTGGTTAAATACTAGGACGAAGTTACACCTGTTATCCTTTCCATGTTGCACTGTCCACTCTGGTGTGCCATCGTATATTGGAGAGAAATGCACAAGAAGGCATCAACAACATTCTGTAAATATATGATCGCATCTTTGTATTCACCATACCAAGATTTAGAAAATCTTTATTTAAAAAATCGTTTTTTTATAATACAATAAAACTATATAATTCTCTGCCGCCTTCTTTAAAAATCTGTAATCCTACAACAATTAAAAGCAATATTATTGATCACTAGCGATACTATTAGGTATGTGGTATCTTGCAGAAGCAAACAAGCAAAGTTTGTACAGTTAAGCAAACATTTCACTACTTTTTCCTGTTTTTTTATGTCTTTTTTTCTCTTTCTCTGTTCCCGATCTAATTCTCTTTGTGTGCTAAGTTAATTCAATGTTACATTATATTTTAAGTGCATTGTAGAGTTAAGTGTAAGAGTAGTCCTTGGACAAACTTCACTCTATATGACTGTTTGTATATCTCTAATAAAGGCGTCTATTATTATTATTAAATACTTACGATGTTCCAAAGTGAACATAATTCGACAGCCTCATAGTATATGTCACATAGTATCGCATAATGGTAGAAATTGTTGCTAAAGTAACTAGCGTAATGGTCCCCCTTTGAGGCCATTTCCAAAGCATCAAAATTAGGAAGGGTGAAATGAAAAATAATTGGGTGTCGATACCAACGTGGTGTGTGTGGGTTAAGCACTGAAAAATATGCGGACAATATGAGTGGCTTTATCAAAATGTAAAAGTTGAGTTCATTAGAAAAGATACCATTATGATTTAGGAGATATAGGCAACAAATAAGATTAAAACCTTCGTTGTACAAAATCCAAATAAATTTAAAGAAAAGAAAAATGTAATTGTAACACAATTATTTAAAGCTTTTTTTCATAGTTCTGTTGTAAATTGTAGAAAAGATTAATAAAGCCACTAGATGTTTGTACATGAAATGATATGTAATCTTTATATTTCTGTTAACTGTAATTGCTTTCTATGGCACTATAACTGGTTATATCAGTGTCCATGGCAATGATTGAGACGATGCAAATCAGTCTCTACTAGTTGTAGACTATGCGGGCTACTGAATTTTTTTAGTAATTGAGAACCTTCAAGTTTTATGGCGCATAACCCTATTTAAGGAGATAACTCTAGGCAGGTTCCGAGTCCTGGAGGTGGGGGTTTTTGTATAAGGACTATTATTTTTCACAAATCAATCTCTTTGGGGTCTAAGAAGCACTTTTACAAAGTGCAAAAACATCTCAACACCACACTTGAAGTGTACTCGAGTGTAGGGTAGACCATAAAATTTGAAGAGAAGGAGAATTGAGAAATTCAGTAACTCTTAGTCTATATGGTATCTTTCCCTACGATTTTCTTACTCCACCTACCATGTCTTTGAAGCCATAATAGTTGTGAATGAAAAGCAGGTTTCTCCACCAATATCTCTTACAAATGTTAGAATGATGTGTCACGACTAAATTCCACAAAGGTCCACTGCTCAGCCATGGCAACACAAAAGTGCAGAAGGCGATAAGTGCTGCGAAAGTTGGAACGATCCTGAATAATCTTGAGACATATTCTTGCCAGATATTTATGGTCTTCGATCTGTTTAATTTCCCCAGGAGCGAGTAAGTCGTTAAAGTTCCAGAAATCATTATGAATGGGTCTGTGTACAGACTGGCAGCTCTTCCAAGAACAGTAAACGGCCTAGACACATACTGAAAGGAATTTTTACTGTAAAAATGTACAAAGAGTCCAATGTTATGAGAGAGTAAGTTCCTTTCATCTCGTATAGGTGTGAAACAAAAACTAAATGCACTCTTAGGTAGGTAACAGATTTATTGAACCAAAATTGATTCACCAAGGTCTTTTTGCCTTTTATAGAAATTTCAGGACTGTAGTTACCATTGTATCAATTTTTTATTTATTTAATTATTTAACTTACATCATTCAACAGTATAACACCAATTACTGAATGGGTACAATACAGAGTTATGATATTTATAACAATACTTAATAATCAGTAACAAAAGAAATATTAAAAAAGAGAATACAAAAAGTGCTAAAACTAAGTGCCGCTAAATTATTAGAAGTTCGGATATAATAAACATCGGTACACACTATAGTTTTAGGTTTTTTATCAAGGCCACATTGCAGTTGAACAAATTAAACTTTGTTTGGACAGAGTTATAATTGTTGCAAATTTGATGAAGCGGTGAGGATTCCAGTACTTTAATATGAGGTGTTTGGAGATTGAAAGTAAGAGATTGCCGTAATATTACATGGGGAATTGAGAGAACTGGCTGAGAATCTCCTCACTGTCAATGTCATTAGTTATTAGATTGCGTAAGTAAACTAGTTAGGCAATAATACGGCGATTTTCAAGAGCATCGTTTATTACTATTGTAGGAACCCTTGACAAAATAACTTTAGAATTCACCTCAAAATCTAAAAAATACGAAAATATACAGTTTCATTTAAAATAAAGAAGTTAGTTGCCACTTCCGGTATAACCGGTAGTGGTAGAAAAATATAAATATTTTAGCTAGAAAGAACACTATGGAAAACCAGTGCAAGAAAATCATCCCTGCACTCCTAGTAGTTTCGTAAATACCGCTAGTTTAAGGTAGTGGTGACACACTATGCACATAGAGCATTTTTGCTTATCTAACCTATACAAAGTTTATACTGCTGTAAGTAGTAGTACCAAAAACTATTCCCAACAAAAGAATTAAAAGTATTGAGTATTATAGCGGCTATACCCCTTCGAGGAGGTATTGAGTACACAGAGCTGGGAATAATTAATTTTATTATAGTAATTAAATTACCAATTTAAATACATTTTTCAAAAAAGTAATTGTAATTGAGTTACATTTTCCATAGCAGTAATTGTACTTAAAAATTATTAATTCCTGAAGCGATACTCTGAAAATACCTTTGTAGAGTAGGTAATTAATTACTGACAGAAACTATTTACGTAATTCCTAGAGTAATTTGAATATTTAGTGGGGTCAGACAAGCATCAAATTTTAGTGAATAAGGAATTATTTCCAGTGTCAATTTTTTTTAACATGTTAGTTACATCGAATACTATACTAAATGGACATTTTCTACCTCTAGCAACCGCCGCTACGCAAGTTATCGGCCATTTTGTGAAAAATCGACCATTTTGGTTGTTCTTTCTAAATATAGATGAGTATATCTCGGTATGTGTAGGTCCAAAAAAAGTGAAAAAAATTGAGGCCGTTCGTTATGATATAGGCTATCAGCGGTTACAATATGAAATTTCATCTGCACACATAACCTCAAAAAAATAAAAACTGAAAAAACTGCAAAATTTTGTTTTTTTTTGTTATAACTTCGGATTTTAAGTGAAATTTAATGAAATTTTCAGAAATTGTACATGTGCCAAATAACTGGTTAAAATTTCAAGTCAAAATATATGTTAATTTTAAAATTGATTGGCCAATATAACTTTTGTGCATCGCATTGTATGAGGTTCTTTTTTTTTTAAATGTAGGTGTTTTTATGCACTTTACGACGGTGAACAAGAAAAAAAATTTAAGTTGGAAAAAAGTGAAAAAAATCGATTTTTTGTATTTTTGCGTCAATTTTTTCGAAAATTTCACTTTTTTGATCAAATTCAAGTTTTATTGTAGTATTAATTAATTTTTGACATATATCTAATTTTTCGAAAGAGCATTAAAAAATGGAAACAATTCTTTATGTTTTATAGATTTCCAGATGCTCCGCAGCCAAATCAAACTATGTTTAGGAAGTCAGTTCAAAATCTAAAAACGCACGATGATTCATTTTCAAAAAAGTAGTAAGGCGAGGGCATGTTGCGGATAATGTAAGAAAATTGAATAGATTATTGAATTATGTTAACCAAAATGAAGAAACCTCTGAGACAAATTCAGGGAAACTGTCGCATAAAAAAAGACAGTGCAGGAAAAGTTATTAAAAAAAAACCGATTTCGATGCTACAAAATTAGGAAAGTTCAACATTTAAATGAAAGAGATAAGCCGAGGAGAGTAAGATTTTGTAGATGGCTGTTAAGTAAAAAAAAAAAAGGAATGACCTGTTGATATGTAGCAAAATTCTTCGGTCGAACGAATGAAATTTTTCTAAAATAATGAATTTTTCAATGGAAATATGCATTATAAGTGAACATGAGAAAATACACATTGGTGCAGAGAGACTGCTTTCCAAGAGAGATTTTCCACGAATGTTTGGGTGGGTCCTTTAGGGACTAAAGTAATTAAACCGCTCGTAGATACCTTAATTTCCTGCAAAACAAATTTCAAGATTTTTTTATGAATTAACAGAGAAATATTAAATTATTCATATTTTCAACAAGATGGGGCTCCACCTCACACTGCTGTAATATGTAAACATTATTTAAATCAAGTTATGCCAGATGGCTGGATAGGCGCCTATGGCCACCTCGATCACCAGATATTACTCCTTTGGATTTTTTCGTCTGGGGTTATATTAAAGACAAGGTGTTTCAAACTGCCCCTGAAAATATTGAGGACATCAAAACCAGAATTAGAAACGCATTTGAGGAAATTACTCTTGAAATGCTCCAAAACGTAATGTATGACTTGTCTCGTGGAGCACGTTTGTGTATTAGAATGCATGGTGCACAATTTGAGCATTTGTAGTTAGAAAAATAAATACACACATTTTCAGTATGGTAGTAAGTAGTAGGTAAAGTATATACGATTGGAATTGAAACTGGTCAGTTTTAAAGCACAGGACCGTGCGTACTGAACTTGATATTTTGTCCTATATATTTGGCAATGGTATTGAGATTCGAACGGTAGTTGAAACTGTGCAGGCGAGTCCGAGACTGGCAATGTAATCAGTCTGAATGAACCATCTACGACTGCACTGGTTTAAAGGCAATAAAACGGACAGGCCTACTAGCACAAAAAAACCCGTAAATCGTTTCTTTATCTTGGAACGTGGAAGTCTAATATCGTGCTGTCTATGTGCCAGTACAGCGCATAAATACCTATTATAATATCAAGCGTAGGAGTTTAGTTAGTTACTGTTCATATTTATAAATATTTACTACTGTATAAAAGGTAATATATTTTAATTATTTACTAATTTACCATGGCTTTCTGGAGACCATTTGAAACAGAGGATAATATAATAACGCCCGAAAATCTTATCATTTTGTTATGACAAGCATTTCTATTTACCTCCGCCCATGTACAATAAAGAGATGCCGGCTTTTAGTTTTTATACGGTTTCAATTCCAATCGTATATACTTTACTATACACATAGTTTTTCGTTTTTTTTTTATGTTCATTTTGAACTTGTATTTTTATTTATGAGATATTTGTTTGTTTGTATTAAATTGTAATGAATAATTACTGAATTACAATTATTATTATAAAATGAATTTGTACTGTTAAGGTATAGCTGATTTTTATGATTCAATGGTTTTCGTAAAATATTAAATATTGACACTATCAGTTAAAATTTTTGTGACATGTTTTATATCGTTCCCAAGTAACACTACTGCTCTTATTGTGATCTTCAAGGATCTCCAAAACTATACAATAAAACTTCGAATAAAACCAAATGATCTTCAAGACAGCCTTAGGACCATCATAAAGCAGCTTCTAGTATAAAAGGGCCCATCCTAAAAGGGTCTTCAAGACTAAATTTTAAAACTATAATATTAAAACAATTTAGTTTTAATTTTATATTCTCAAAAAGTTTTTCAAGGCATCTTTAAATTTATGTATTAAAACTTATTAACTGACGTTTTGCATTTAAAATATTCATTACAATTAATCCTAGAAGGGTTTTATTTTGTTTACTAAAAACTGCGTTTTTCGAATTTTTTGATACTGATTATTCTTTTTGTCTTTGCCGTCAACGTTCATCCCTTTAACTTTTTTCGTTTGTGGTTTTCCCATTTTTCAGGTTTTTGTAATATATCTCACAAAGCAGGCTATGGATTTCAAATTTCTTTTTACTGAATATCTTCCTTTTGTATTATTCAGTATTTGTATATGTTTATAATTATTATTTGTAGTAGAGGTACACTAACAAAAAATGATCTTATGATTTACTAAATATCTCCATTTCCATTATTATAACAAACTTAGAAGCTGCAGAGAAATTATAAAAGTAATTTATTTATTCAAATATCTGCCAAATAATTAGTAGTTTAAGTACATGGTAATCAAATTATTTTTTAACATAAGTAATTTATATATTCATAATTACTTTTTCCAAGTAATTTGCCCTCTGAGTACAAACAAGTCTACTGGTGATTATCATCATACTTCTGCAATACCCAACAGTTATTTCATCTTGAGATACCTCGTTTACTATATATTAAAATAATACGCGACAAAAAAGAAAATTAGAGGCCAATAAGACTATAACTGACGTTAAAACAACAATACTAATTTTGCAAGCACACCACACGTCTGACAGTGAACTAATAAATTATGTAACGTAACTGTAAATTCCGCTCTTAAATCTCTGAGACTACAGTTTGCGTCCACAGTTCATCTTTACATAAAATAAATGTGTATTTATTTGACAAAACAAACAAAAAAAAATGTATCTTGATAACAACATCGTCGGCCGCACTAGTCCCGCTCAACCGTGATACGCAGGAAGCAGCAGGTACACCTCGCATTATTCTGTTCGCCTGCTATTAAATAGGGAAATTTCCCTCGGATTCGATGCTCGTGATTGATTAAATCACCTACGGCGTCCGCAGACGCTTCTCGTCCATCGAAAACCTGCTCCCGGTACGAACATCGGCACAAGTGTCGTTTTAGTAAAGAGTCTTTTGACTTTTACTTCTTAGATCTCTGCATCCCTAGTACAAAACGAAGAATTTCGCGTCCAGAGCGCCAAACTACACGAATTGGGAAGGACGCAAACGTTCGCCGAAGACGCGAAAGAACCAGATGGTTACCAGGGTTGCAGAAGTAAAGAAAACAATAGAAATCTCAAACTCGTGCTATAAACTAGTTGTTTCAGTATCTCTTTGATTTCTACTTGCCTAATATGAAAGCAGACGATTTCGACTCCAAACGCGTTCGGTTTCGCTTTATACAGCGAGTAAACAAACGACAGATGCATGCATTCGTGCATGGTAGGTCACACGATCGTCCTTCTTACAAATATGGGATCCTGTTCCGAATTTGAACATTGTGGAGTAAAATGGTTTTTGTTTTATTTAGAGTAGGGTTGCTTTCCGACGTGTTCTCCTACCAACTAAACTTTACAAAACGTCTGCTAACAAACACATCCTATCCTACTCCCCGTAGTTACCAAGTACGCAGGCGTCCAAACAATATGTGACTGATTGAGTGATTGATATAATAATTAAGAAAACAGGTCGTTTCAAACGAAATTGTCTCCAATTTTTAAAATAGCATTTTTAGACAAGCAAACCGCCTTTGGTGCTTTGTTTAACAAAACAATAGAAGATTTAGATATGTACCACCATTTGTCCATATTTTATTATTTGATGTTATCCTGAAATTTCTATTCCAATAATTAATAATCGGTATGTGTGCTATAACGTTTTAATTGCATGCAATAAGGCAATGGGACAGTTTTTGGTAGTTTGCAAATTAAAAAATTCACGCATGGGATAGGATTGCGTAAGAGAATTTTTGACAAAATAATAGTTAACGAATTATTTTTAGTAGGGATTTTAATAATTCCTTACATTTTTGTTTTTGTTGCAGCATTTAATTTAGATATCTGGTTAGATTTGTAGTAAAATTTGTCAAGAGGATGCATGGATGCGTGGTGGGGGAAGTTTCTCCCACAGCCGGACTTGGGCCTCTTCCCCACAGGGCGCGATCCGAACGCTTGCGAAAATTTTCTCTATCGCATTATTTTTGGCATTTTTACTCCACTAATAGTATATTATACCGGGTGTTAGAAAAGTATGGGAACGGTGGAAAATCTCGAACAGTTTGCATCAAATCGAACAATAAAAAAATACTTGTCAAAAATTTTTCAAAAAACTATCTACTGATATCAAAATGACCTCCCCACCCACCACCTGTGGATGGGGCGAGGGGCAACTTTACAATTTCAAATGGAAACCTCTATTTTTTATTGCGGAATCGGATTCTACGGCAAAAAATACGTAAATTTTATTCCAGACATTTTTTTCGATTCTTGCATGGTGTCGCTGTAATCGCAAAAAATGAAAAGAAAACATTACTCTGTTTCAAGAGTAGCGTCTCGTGCCCATAAAAAAACGTCCAATTCAAAAACCAAAAACACGTATTTGTTATTTTTACGAAATCTATCCAATGACATTGGATTCGACTCTCCCACCCCTAACCCAGTGGGTGGGGCGGGGAGCAACTTTGAAATTTGTAATGAAAATCCCTATTTTTTATAGCGGATTTGGATTCTACGGCCAAAAATACGTGAATTTTATATCGGGTATTTTTTTTGATTCTCGCAAGGTGTCGCTGCAATCGCACAAAATTGAAATAAACCTTAAGCGTCCATAAGTTTGTAAATATTTACAAACTCTAGCTACTCGTGTTGACAAAAAAACATTCAGTTTAAAAAAACAATATCTGTGATATCTTGGTTTTTATGAATGTTTTTTTTTAAAGTGTTCTTAATAACAGTATTTGTTTTGTGAAATTTCTACGAGAACGTTCAATTCCTTCCAACTTTTGTAGAGGCAGGAGCGCACTTTTGTACGGAAAAAGTTATTTCATATTTCATTAGTTCTCGCGTATTTTTCTGCATAATGGCTACTTTAACAGAGGAAGAGAGAGTTTCTCTGTTAATGATGTGAGGGTGGGGCGATAAAGAAAGGTCCTATGATGAAGTTGTGATTTTATTCAACGAAACTTTCCGTGTAGATCAAGTGGGAATTTCGAAATTTGTGTCCCGTACCATCAAACGATTCCTAGACACAAGGACAAATAAAAATCGCCCAAAATCTGGAAGACCAAAATCTGAAACATCGGAAGCTCGACAAATGGAAGTGGCCCAGGCATTTGTTGAAAATCGAAGGTTATCAATCAGAAAAGCCAGTCAACAGCTTGATATGAGTGCATTTTCAGTTCATAAGAATTTGAAACTTTTGAAATTTCATCCTTACAAAATTCACCTTCACCAAGAGTTAAATGAAGATGATTTTGATCGGCGACTTGAATTTAGTGAATTAATGATGGAAAGGAGTAACCAAAACCCAAATTTTTTTGTCATCTCTACTTGTCTTCTCAGATGAAGCAACTTTCGAACTCAGTGGAAAAGATAATCGCCATAATTTCAGACATTGGAGTGACGAATACCCTCACTGGATGCTTGAAACACACACGCAGTATCCACAAAAATTAAATGTTTGGGCAGGAGTTTTCAGGGACCGAATCCGTTTTTCATAGATGGAAATTTGAATGGAGAAAAATACCTGGAAATGTTGACAAATCAAATAGTTCCCGCAATATAAGAGATTGCTGGTGATGAGTTCGATAATGTTTGGTTCCAGCAAGATGGAGCTCCTCCAAACTATCGGGATATTGTTAGGGACTATTTGAATCGTACTTTCGAAGATCGATGGATAGGTCAAAGAGGAACTATTGAATGGCCAGCAAGATCTCCCGACCTCGCGCCACTTGATAATTTTGTTTGGGGCTACGTGAAAGGTAAGGTTTATTTCACTAAACCTCGTGATTTGGAAGAGCTGAGGCAACGCATAATAAACATTTTTGCAGAAATACAACCTCAAATGATAAGAAGTGCTATTGAAAATTTTTACGTTCGTCTCGGACAATGCCAAGAAGTCAATGGGCACCATTTTGAACACCTGCTATAATCTTGAAATTAAAACCTGCTAGTGTAGCACTTAAGTTGTAAACTAATTGCCTCAACTGGCCGAAATCCTCACCTTGCCTTAAATGGCTGTGTTACCTCCTTGCCTTCACTGGCTGGGATCAAGAACTTGTTTGAAGTGGCTGAATTAAGAGGTAAAATCACTGTTAGTTTTTTTAAATCGAGTTTTTTATTGCCCTGTAAAAAATGTAAATTGAAAATTACTAGCTCCTAAAAATTTACAGAATGTAAACATCTCGGGAAATCATTCACTCTGAGATCAGTAGTTTTACTTTTCGTATTTATTTAAGTATGCGTTCAAAACTTTCATGTTTCCACTCAATTTTTGCGATTGCAGCGACACCTTGCGAGAATCGAAAAAAATGCCCGATATAAAATTCACGTATTTTTGGCCGTAGAATCCGAATCCGCTATAAAAAATAAT
Organism: Leptura quadrifasciata; assembly: GCA_963675555.1. Classification (NCBI taxonomy): domain Eukaryota; kingdom Metazoa; phylum Arthropoda; class Insecta; order Coleoptera; family Cerambycidae; genus Leptura; species Leptura quadrifasciata. Next base: position 143,125,670 of record OY776676.1, on the reverse strand, counting down.
CATCATTACGAATTTCAAAGTTGCCCCCCGCCCCACCCACTGGGTTAGGGGTGAGAGAGTCGAATCCAATGTCATTGGATAGATTTCGTAAAAATAACAATTATGCGTTTTTCAGTTTTTGAATTGGACGTTTTTTTATGGGCACAAGACGCTACTCTTGAAACAGTAATGTTTTCTTTTCATTTTTTGCGATTACAGCGACACCATGCAAGAATCGAAAAAAATGTCCGGAATAAAATTTACGTATTTTTGCCGTAGAATCCGATTCCGTAATAAAAAATGGGGGTTTCCATTTGAAATTTTAAAGTTGCCCCTCGCTCCACCCACAGGGTGGTGGGTGGGGAGGTCATTTTGGTATCAGTAGATAGTTTTTTGAAAAATTTTTGACACGTATTTTTTTATTTTTCGATTTGATGCAATGTTCGAGATTTTCCACCGTTCTCATACTTTTCTAACACCCGGTATAGAACTAGCTTCCCAATCGATTTAATTCTAACTTGTAATTTGCTAATTACCTACCTCAACGAATTCTGTTCTATTAGTGAAAGGTTGAAAGAAGAGAGCCATAGATTTATGGGCCAGAAGAAGCAACACAGCGTTTAAAAAACGTATACCATGTACTGCCTCGATGTCACCAGGTGAACTTTTTATAGTAACAATTGAACTTATATTTCTCTTAATGGAAAATGCCATTATCCATTTATCTGAAATAATAGAGCAGTACTTGCTATATACAATGTGTCCACGGCAAAGCGGTATTATAGGTGTAAATGACAACTTTTTTTGGATTACAAACGCAATTTTTTGTATTCTGCTCTTAATTCACTCAAAAATTTTTTTTAGTACCTATGTTGGACTTTCAAAAATTTACAGAGGGCGCTGGTAACAACTTAAAAATAAAAATCGCATAAGGTAAAGTGCCTTTTCTGTGCGAAATATTGCTCGGAATTAAAAAATGACGTACCAAATTACTGAACTAAATACTTTTTTTATTTATATATTTTTTTTATTATAAATGTAATGATAATTTAAATTTATTTATTCTACCCATGTTCCTCCATTTTCAGCACACATCTCAACTCTGTTCTTAAATTCTTTATAGCTATTTTGAATGGCTTGAAGGTTAATTGAATTTATAGCATTTGTAATTCTATGTTTCAATACATTTACATCCGTTGTTAAATCATGGGAATAAACGCTTTGCTTCATATGACCCCATAAATAAAAATCGCAAATAGTCAAATCAGGCGATCTGGGTGGATACGGAAAGGATCCAAATCGTACAATCCACTTTTCTGGAAAATTATTATTCAGCCGATTCCCTACTATTTGTGTGCTGTGGGCTGAACAACCATCTTGCTGAAAATACAAAGGTGATCTTTGGCCTGTCTCTGCCTTGGGAGATTCCTCCACCATTCCAGAGATTTATTTTGCACCCATTCGTTAGTAGCTGCTCGTATGCATGGCTTTGCCATGCCACAAAAGGGCTCAGGTCCTATTGGGGCTTTGAGTGCGCCTTTCTTAGCCAGTTCTGACTTCCCAGCTCTATAAGGGCCGTTAACCAGTCCCACACTAATCTTGAGTTGATTTGCATGGAGCTGATTGATTTCATTGCCGCTTGGCCATCAGAGAAAATGGCAATCGACTGGTTAACAGTACCTTATCCTGTTATCTCTCTTGCGCAACACTGTATGGAGATCAGTTCAGCCTGAAACACCGTTGTGTATTTCCCTAGACTTATCGGGATACTGGCTTTTGACCTTGTTCCGAAAATCCCGGCTCCGGCTCCTTGTTCTGTCTTGGAGCCGTCAGTGTACCAGACTGTTTGTGCTATTATAGGAGGACCGTTTTTCCAGTCTTCCAGTCTGGTATTACAGTCTGAAAGTTCTTATTGAAGTTATTCCTTCTCCTTGGGACCATTACGTCCGTGGGCATACCTAGGATGGGATCTGCCCTCATCTCCGAGTATAACTTCTGGTACTTCGTCCCGTGCGCTAGCTAATTGGCGTTTGGCCTTGTATTAATCTGTGCACCACTGACCGAGCTTCGCCTTATATGAATATGTGTAATGGTAGCAGGTCCAAGAGAACCTCAAGTGCAGCCGTTTCTTGTAAAGTTAACAACAATAAATTATTCTGATACAAAGAGGATCATTTTTATTTTTGTTTCCATGGCATATTCTTAAAACATTAAAATTTTATAAATTAAAAAAAAATGTATTTAGTTCTGTAATTTGGTAGGTACGTCGTATTTTTTAATTCTTAGCAAGTCTTTCTAATAAAATTTTTCAATATCTCGCACAGAAAAGGCACTTTACGTGATGCGATTTTTATTTTTAAGCTGTTATCAGCGCCCTCTATAAATTATTATTATTATTATTATTAGCCGTTACTCGAGTCCGAGTATAAAAATGTTACAGTCGATAAGTTGTGTACAATAAAAACAAGTAAAAGGTGTAGTCCATTGTAATTCCCATTCATCTACGGTGCACACGACTATGGCTATAGAGGCCAATTCGGGAGAGCACATGTCGACCGCAGTCAGGACAAACATAGACCTGGTTAGGTCTTGGATTCGGCCTTCTTGCAGTAACATTTCCTTGATAGCTGGCCACAACCCCTCGCCATTCGGTTCTGTCCGCTGCAAGTTGTTCCCATTGCTCGTCTGCAATACCGCAGGATTTTAGATTTTCATGGAGAGCGTCTTTGAACCTCTTTCGTTGACCGCCACGCCTTCTTCTACCGCTTAGCACTTCACCATAAAGTGTACATTTAGGAAGGCGGTTATCATGCATACGATGAACGTGACCTGCCCATCTTAGGCGTGCTCTTGAAATAAGCACCTCAATTGGAAGGCTGTTTGCTCTCCTGAGTACTTCCACGTTTGATATGTGATGGAACCAACGGATTTTCATCATACTTCTGAGGTGTCTTTGCTGAAAACGTTCTAATTCTTTCACATGACGACGGTAAGTGACCCAGCCTTCACATCCATATAGCAGTGTTGGAATGACAACTGCTCTGTAGACAGCCATTTTCGTTGACAAAGCAAGATCGTGGTTGTCAAATACTCTCTCTCTAAGTCCCCAGAGTGCTCTAGATGCAGCGTTAATTCTATTGCGAATCTCGCTGTCCATGTTTGCTTTGTCATTAACAACGTTGCCTAAGTAATTGAACTCATCCACCACTTCAAGAGAATTTCCGTTAAGTGTAATGTCTATTTGGTTCACTTGATGAGGAGTTGACATAATCTTAGTCTTTCCAATGTTGATTTTAAGTCCTAAGGAATCATAGCTCTGGGCATACACATCTAAAAGTTCTTGAAGCTCTTCCGGCGTAGAGGCTAAAAGTGCACAGTCATCCGCATACTGGAGATCACAAATGAATCGTGTGCGTGTCTTCGTGAAAGCTCTAAAGCGCCCTATGTTAAAAAGACCGCCATCAAAACGGTATCTGAGACCTATTCCTCTGACTGTCAGTTTGTTGTCAACAATAATTGTTAGAGCAGTGGTAAACAAATTAAAGAGTAGGGGTGCCAGGACACATCCCTGCCTAACTCCAGTGAGGGTTTGGAAAGGTTCGGTTGCCTCATTATTATACATAACCTGGGCGTTGTTGTTTGTATGTAGACTGCGACATACTTCCACAAATTTTCTAGGGATACCTAAGCGGAACATAATTTTCCAGAGCACTTCCCTGTCCACCGAGTCAAACGCCTTGGTTAAATCAATGAAGGCCATGTGAATTTCTCCTTGATGTTCGAGTGCTTTTTCTTGAAGCTGTTTAAGTGTGAAGATTAAATCCGATGTGCCTCGGTTTGGTCTAAAGCCACTCTGTGTTTCAGGAAGTAACTTTTCCATAACAGGTGTTAGCCTATTTGCCATCGCTTTAGTGAGTATCTTCCCTGCAACAGCCAGGAGAGCTATACCCCTGTAATTTCCACAGTCCGCAGCGCTCCCTTTGTTTTTGAAGAAGTTGATTAAAAGTGTATCCCGAAACTCCTGCGGAGCTTGACCACTTTCCCACACGACATCAAACAATTTTTTGAGGTAGGGTATGAGCTCTGACGACACAGCTTTAAAGATCTCAGCTGGGAGTGAGTCGGCGCCGGGAGATTTGTTATTTTTTAGCTGCCCAATGGCGGTTAAGATCTCTTCCGTTGTTAGTGGTTTATCTAAGTCTTCGAAGGTGTCATATTGAGGGATAAGATTTATAATATCGTGATCGGCTTGACTTTGCTGGTTAAGAATGTTAGAGTAGTGTTCTTTCCATCGGGCTCTTATTTCCTGGTCTTCTTTGAGGAGATTTCCATTTAAATCTTTAATAGGGCACATATTTTTCCGACTGGGGCCGTACACTGCTTTTACTCCTTGAAAGAAATTCCTGTAGTCGTGTGAATCGGCGTACCTTTGAATTTCTCTGGCCTTGCTTGCCCACCACTCGTTCTTTATTCTTCTGATTTCGCGTTGCGTTTCATACTTAGATTGGGTAAAAGCTTCTGCTTTTGATGAGTCATTGGGGTGGTTGATAGCGTTTTGGAAGGCAATATGTTTGCGGTCAAGAAGTTCTTGTATAAAAGCTTCATTATCATTGAACCAGTCCTCCTGTTTTTTACTTGCTGCAGTGCCAAGAATTTATATAAATATTTGAAAGTCCAACGTACTAAAAATAGTTTTTGGGCGAAGCAAGGGCAGAATACAAAAAATTGCGTTTGTAATCCAAAGAAAGTTGCCATTTACACCTATAATACCGCTTTGCCGTGGACACATTGTATATATTTGATTAAGTGATTTGCAGCGAAAACCAAAAATCTTAAACAATACAATAACATTTTAAAGACTTACTTTTTTCTCCAAATGCCAAGTAATCGTAAGCAGTTGCCAGAAGTTCTCCTAAAATAACCATAACAAAGAACAATCTAAAAACACAGAACAATTTATTATCATGATAAAGTGAAAGCCATAAATCGAATTGTTTAATTCACTTAGATAAGAAATTAAGATGGTATGCTATTCTCACTGGCGAAACATATTGGATAAGTGCATCGATGAAATCATAAACTCTTTCATTCTTTAAAACTTACATTCCAATGTAACTTGATAAGGGCATGTGGGAATTTCTAGATGACTGGCACATTGCAGGATCTACTTCGTAGCGTATTTGTATTTCAGTGCCTTTGAGCATATAATCCACAGTCTTTTTTAGCCCTAGTTCAACATCTTTTGGCGTACAAGCGTTGGGGACACAAAGGGCCCAATTTATGCTGGAAAACCTAGGAACTCTATGCCCCGGCTGAAACAACAAAATATCAATTTTATATAGGTACCTATCATATTTTGTTTTTTTAATGGTTTTTGTTTATCCAATTTCATTAATTTGATTTATTGTTGCTTTTAGAGACCCACCCCCAATTCGATCTCTGTCAGTTCAGGATCTCTGTAGCAGGCCTTAATTACATTCTTTGTGGACAACATTACAACTTTTGATGTTTGCCTGATACCCTAACATTTTTTAATGATGCTTAAAAATGCAATAACATATTTACAGAGAGGTTCAAAGCGTGCATTGTTTTTGTACTTTTCGGATGGCGTGCATCTATCTGTTTTTTAAGCGTAAAATAATTGATCGGAATTTAATTTAAGATGCATGACGAAGATTTCTTGCCTTGCCGTCGCTTTAATTTTCTTACCAACTTTAAATATTAGCGCAGGCGGTATTTGTTTTGGATTGGGTGAATCTTGTAATATGGCAGATTTTTGGCTTAATCTCTTCCAAAAATCATAAGAAACGATAATTTCACTATGCGCTAGTTTGAAAACGTGGGCGTAATTTTCAAAATGTGAAAAAATGCTAAAAATTCCGTTTTTTTCTTCCTATTCACTTTCATATAAGAAAAAAACAAGATGGCGGCGCTTCAAGATGACGGACGACTTTATCGTTTATGATCCCATTCGACTCAAAATCGATATCTGGGGGTTTTCGAGATCGCCAATTGTGAATTCTTGGTCAAAATTTAGAAATTCAAAATGGCGGCGCCAATATGGCGGGCAATTTTTGTCATTTATGGTCCAATTCGATCAAAATCGATATCTGAGGGTTTTCGGGTTCGCCGATTACGAATTTCTAGACAAAAATTTAGTTCAAGATGGCGCACGACTTTATCGTTTATGATCCGATTCGACTCAAAATCGACATCTGGGGGTTTTCGAGATCGCCAATTATGAGAATTCTTGGTCAAAATTCAGAAATTCAAAATGGCGGCGCCAATATCGCTGACCACTTTTGTCATTTAGATCCAAATTGATCAAAGTCGATATCTGGTGGTTTTGGGGTCGCGGATTACGAATTTCTAGACAAAAATTTAGTTCAAGATGGCGGACGACTTTACCGTTTATGATCCGATTCGTCTCAAATTCGATATCTGGGAATTACAGCATATCAAAAGACTAAAAAGTAAAAAATGAAATTTTAAAAAATATTTTTTAAAAAAAGCTTTTATTTAAAAAATGCTCTAAAAAGTAGAAAATAAACTTTGAAGTAAATCAAACCCATCATTTTGTTACATTATATATTTTTTTATGATATAAAAGCTTGTCGCGAGCATTCTCCTTTACAGAGGAAAATCTCTCTATCCCTACCACTGCCCCTTACTTTTGCACTCATGTCTACTATAAATATTTATCGTGCTTTTTTTAAAGAAGCGTCTTTCCGAGTACTTTTAAAATATATTTTAAAAATAAAAATCTGTTGAAAATTTTCAAAGTTATTGCATTTGTTAATAACCTTAAAAATCTGTCAAATTCTTAAACAATTTCCTAGGCTCTCCTAATTAACGGATTTTAAATCTCAAAATGGATTTGAAAATTTGAGTGCTCTTTTATATGTAAAAAAATTCAACTTTCTAAGTGCTTTATTTTAGCCTCAGCAACATTTAAAAAAAATTTTGCGAATAGATTGCAAAATTATTATGCAAAAACTAAAAGTCCGATCTTGGTGAAATTTGGTAGGAATATTTATTGTATAATAAAGTTTTCTTTAGCCAAGTATGAAGGTCCTACGTATAATATAAGTATTTGAAAAAAATTGCACAAATAACTTGCTATTTCAAATTTTTTTGCGTTTTTTACTATTTTTGCAGTAGTAAAAATGATTTTTTTCTTTCGCAACCAACTGCATCTTATTTAAAACTTGATTACAAAATTTTTTTCCTTTCTATAACTTTTCTCTAAAAGCAATAGTTACTGAGATATATGAAAAAATAGGAAGAGATAAACGGAATTTTTATAAATTTTTACATATTTTGTTTAATAAAAAATTACACCCACGTTTTCAAACTAGCGCATAGTAACATTATCAATTCTGATGATTTTTAGGAGCGATTAAGCCGAAAATCTGCCATATTACCCGATTTACCCAAACATAGGTGATTTTAAGCAGATACCGCCTGGGCTATTGTCAATCAGAAGATTTAAAGTTTGTTCCTGCTACACCTATTTCAATTATTTATTTCAGATATATTTATTAGAATTCCAAAATTAAATACCACGAAATATGACAAAATTAGACATTGACCAAACTTGGAGAAGGCAAAAGTTAGAATTGATTGGCAAAACAATAAAGCTGTGAATTGGTAAAATCACCATTCAATCAATCTTCTAAATTACAAAACATTAAATAATAGAATTTCTGAACGATAAGATAAGGAATTGCCAGTATCGACAAAATTTCGAAACCGAAAAATTTTGAATCAACATAAATTGTGAAACGTCAAAACGTGGAAAATAAAATATGGGATAACCGAATAATTAAAATTAAATAACAACTGGAACTTGACAAAACTCCGAAAAGACAAAATTTGGAATTAACAAAATTCTGAAATATCAAAATAGCTTTGCATCTTTGAAACTGGAACTGTTTTGCCTGAAATTTGTAGCTACCAAATTGTTTCCAGCCCATAGGTTCTGAATTACACATTATTTCTTAGCGTAGTTTCACTTCAGATAATATAAAAACAAAAACGATGACTTACATCTTCCAATTTACTTTTAAAATGATAATGCGACTGTATTAATTTGTGCAATCCGGCTAGAAAGGGGCTGTGCGGAGTTTGAACTTCCATGGAGGCCAAACAGTATTGACCAACGATATTTTTACTTTCCAAATTCGCTGCAAGACACATATCAAAATCGCCAAATTGATTCACGTTCCCATTTAATATTCCAGACGGCAACTTGGCGGTCGAGTCGTACACTGAAATTATCAAAGAACTTAATAATACTTTCTGTATATTTTATTGGCGTCACGTACGTTTCAGTGCCCACATTTTAAATTTCCTCAAGTCTTCAATGTAACGCCTGCTTTGCTGCTGACAATCCGTGCTAACGTCCGCAACATCGCCAAGGTCGAACGGTGGCAATGCTGAAAATAGAGAACTGGATAGACGGTTTGTGGTTGTTTCATATTCGTTATCTGAAATAGACAAGAACGCATCATTTTAGATCCAGTATTGTAAAACAATATGATATTTTTTCATCGTATATAGGGCGTCCAACTTAAAACTACTATCTCTACCAGGACCATCTTTTCGATAACTAAAACAGATATTTGAATTCTGTAAAAGGTATTTCCTAGAATATATAAATGACTTCAGTAAAAAGAGTAAAAACGATCCTTCTACAAATTGAGGTATATAGGGTGGCTACTTTTTATATTGAACAGTAATGCTATCTCGCAAACCATGCTAGATGCAAAGTCGGTTATATCGGGAAAAGTTCCATATTTTAAAGGCTAATGAAATTGGTTATAGAAATTCAAGATATTCCGATTCGATTCCTTCAGGAGATATACGGTAAAATCCAAAATAACTCGTTTATTCTTTTTTTATCTAGCGCTTTTTTAAATAAATTTATCTAACGTCGGCCTATTTCCGCTACTGAGGCCTATCACCGGCGTCTGTAGACGAGCTACCCCCAACCAGGAATTTTGCAAAACCTCTTCTCTTTCAATCTTTTACTTGCACTTGCCTAACATTTAATAAACAAGGGATTGACAGATTTACATCCCCTCCGAGGATGCTATAGCCACTACGCAATCCTCGCCTAAGATTGCATAGCTTCTGTGCATATACTGATATCCAAGCCGCTATAAGATGCGGCGCAAGGACACATGTTCCCTTGTTGTGAACACGAGGGACACCACGTGAATATGAAAAATAATGATTTGGAGCGTGGTTAGAGACTCTTGGAGCCGCTTCTGTTTGGAGATGTCAAAAATACTTTTGGAAATTTTGGATAGGGTTCAATGCTACACCCTGTATATATGGCTCTCTAGAACTTTTATGGCTCTGTGGTTGGTTGTAGAAGTCAAAAATCACTTTTGACTGATTTCACTGATTTTGCTCAATATCAAAAACTACACTCTGTATATATATTTTTTTTATATAAAAAGTTAACTGTGTGATAATATTACGCGACGGATATGATGCTTTTTTTTACTTGACCGCACAAGGATGTAGCTGGAATCAAAGTTACAGGTAAATTCACTCACGACGACGAGGTGTAAATAGGAACAGGAAGCTAACTCACACGTAGTTTTAATTGATAAACTTAAATTACTCGCGACGATGAGATGGTGAATAGTAATAACAGAAAACTAATTAGCTAGAGATCATTAAAACAATATCGATCAAACGAATCACCACCCTTATTAGTGTATATATATTAAAATAAGTTCCCAATTTACTAATTTTACTTCACTTTTATAAGTTTTAATACTGCCAAACTAACACCTTGCTTAGACGAGGACTTGGTTTTGCCCAAATGTTTTACCTCATTCTCTTTATATTCGTTTAGAGTGCCCCGTCCATTACTTGGGGGGAAGCGATTTTCGCATAGAAAATAGGATATTTTCAAACTGAAACTTATATAGAAATGTGTGTAATGGCAAGGGTCATCTTTGAAGAAAGAATTAGGAGGTTTGTATCTAAAACGGCTATTGAAATATTTAAAGTTAACTGTCGGGCATAAAAAACTGATTTTGGAATGACCCGGTAAGATATTACGAAGGTCGGTGCTTCGAGTTGGCTGGGCTTTGCGTGTTATTCAGTGTTTGCGTATCGGATAGCTTTAGCAGTTAACTCCGCGGACCGGAATTTATCGCGGGCGCTAATAGCGAATAGGCATTTGGTCTGCATTCGTTGAAGATGGAAAGTAGTTTTTACGAAAACAGTTAACTTTTCAGTGACGGTGATTTTAATGTTTTACTATTAGATAATTTGAAAGGACGTGAAATGAAATTGAATTAGAAGTTATAATTTGAATCAGAATTAGATGTGGATTTGGAAGGTAGTTTTAATATGATTGAAGTTCATGTGGAGGCGACATTTTTTTAGGGCAATATTTTGTAATGATTCGTCTGTAAAATGTTATTTAGAATGGTTGAAAGCTATTATTGAATTTAGTTTATTTGTAAATTATCGAGAATTTGTGAATTTCTTCAAAATTTGTTTGTAAAAATTGTAGTTTTTCATGAATTTAAATATCTGTATGACTTTTTTTATTATAGTTTGATATTATGGACTGTATATGTTTATCTGGAAAATTATGCAACTTTTAAATATTACTTTTTCGCCTATGTTTGAAATGTAATGTAACAATTGAAACGGTCACCGATCCAAGTACTAAACGCGCCTGGCGTTGCTGTACTTTGCATATCGACAGATATGTATGGTACAGGCGCACTTTTTTTTACCTAGCATTGTTGTATACAATGTTTAAAAAACTTAATAGGAATATTTTGTTACAGATTAAATTTGCTATAACATATCGCAATCAAATTTTATCATGACGTTTGGTCTCTTCAGGGCCACCATCAACTTTATTTGTTAAATACGGACCTGTATTTTTTATTTAAAACATTTAAAGCTTTTTATATTCAATAAAATAATTCACGAAACGTAGTAAAATTAAGACAGGTCCGGTCCGTATTTAAAAAATAAAATTCATGGTAGCCCTGTAGGGACGAAACGTTAAAAAATTTTGAATGCAGTAAGTTATAACAAAGTTAATGCATAACAAAAATTCCTATAAAGTTTTATTATATTTTTTATAATAACAGCGCTAGGTAAAAAAAAATAAAACGAGCTATTTCGGATTTTACCGTATATCTCCGGAACCAATAGGAATATTCTCAATTTTAATTGATCTGGAACATTAGTTATCTTAAATGTTAATGCATCGTGAAAAAAATATGGACCTATATGAAAAAAATATTGCAAATTTTGTTACTTCAAAAAATTATATTAAAGTTCAAATATCTCGAAAACTGATTTTTCGAAAATTATTTCTATCGTGAAAGCTTGCCTGCTTAGAATGCAATGACCTATCGCAACACCATCTATACCTCAATTTGTAGAAAACCCGTTTTTAATCAAAACTGAAGTCGTCCATATATTCAAAATTCAAATAGATAGAAAATTTTGTCGGGAGTTTTACCATACTGTATACAGTGCCATTCACCTAAAACTCGATTACCTACTGAGAAACTAAACGCGACATTCACTTCCTGCAAACATCAATGAATAAAGACTCCTAAAAACTACATTTTTAGGTTCAAAAGACGTTGTTGGCGACTCCGGAATGAGCGTCACGTCGCCTAGAATTTTTCTTTGTGAGGAAATTTGAAAATGCATTATTCTAGCGCAGTACATTAAAGAGTAAACCTTTTTGTTCTAAACTCATTCTCATTTAATTAAGTAGTTTTTAAATTATAACAATATTTATTTATTTAGCCGAATCACCCTGTATGTTACATATAAAATAGGAATATGGTTTTCTGACTCATTTTATATCGTTGTTAAAGAGTGATGCAACGGCCTTCACCGTACGATAATTGGAGATACTTTGATATCTGATGCGAATAATATTTTGGATATAGATGATGCGTTAGGAAGGAAATTATGGAGGAGGAACGTATTAATCAGTTTGGCAAATTTTACACGCAAGACGATTTCAATCGCTATTTTTATACGTGTGTACTTGCAATATTTGCATTGCCTCTATAAAAGGTACACGAAAGCCTTGATATTTTATCGATGGGCATGTTTGCTTAGACTTCCTACTGCGTAGACTGCATTTTTGAAAGGTTTTATTCGGTTTTTGGTCATCGGTGTCTTGTTTCTTTTATATTACCTTTAAAGAAAAAAGAAATTTGTATGGTCAAGGTAAAGTTATTGTTGCGCCAGTTTTTGTTTATATAAAGTGCTGATGTGCTGGCATATCTTTTATAAGACGAATTATATCACTATTACACTGAATAAAATACAAATTTTTGATATAATGTACCCCATTCAATATTTATTTATGTATTTAAAAATACAAACTTGCAATTTACAATGAAAAAAAAAAGATACAATACTTCTTCCTCGGATAAACATATTCCGAGGGATCACAATTTCAAAGGTTATGCGATTTTTTTTGATCATTTTGCAGTTGTTTTGAAAAATATTTTTTTTTGACAATGTTGAAAATTTGTGTACATTTTTAATATGCTTGATTTCTGTTGGCAAAAGACTACAAACTTTTGGCAATATGTATATTAGAAATTGTGATAAATATTTTTATTGAATCTTGGGGTGGATAGAACCTCAGTAATGGTGCCACGCGTGTGATATATTGAAGGTATATAATTCTGAAATGTTTTTAAATGCATAAATACATAGACTGTGAAAATATAATGACCAAATGATACAAATGTCTTCGGTATAAACCAGATTTGTACGATACCATCTTTGTTTCCTAAATATAATTTTTAATATATAATTCTGGGTTACATTCAGTTTTTGTAATGAGTTTCTATATATTCCTCTCCACATTAGGATAAGTGATTCGACAAGGGTCTTATAAATAACTAACAATAGTTTTCTTGAAAGACATTCTCTCAATTGATAAAGTTTATAAATAAGTAAAGAAACAAGTTATTGCCTTATACCTCAAGAGAAACAACAATGCAGCTACGGACACGTGTTTCGGAGTTATTGCTTCTCATCAGCGTAGCGTAGCTTAGCCAACATATGTTATAAATCGAGCAAAACCAACAAAGGTCGGATAGTACAGTGCGCAGTACTCGATTTATACTTTCATACTTCATGTGCCACATTTAGGGCCTCAAATGAGAGCAATCGGTACGACGAGCTCTATGTGTACTGCTCTATTTCCACCTGGCAAACACTCTAATGTACCGATTGCTCTCATTTGAGGCCCTAAATGTGGCACATGAAGTATGAAAGTACTAATCGAGTACTGTGCACTGTACTTTCCGACCTTTGTTGGTTTTGCTCGATTTATAAGATATATTGGCTAAGCTACATTACGCTGATAAGGAGCAATAACTCCGAAACTCGTGTCCGTAGCTGCATTGTTGTTTCTCTTGAGGTATAAGGCAATAACTTGTTTCTTTATTTAATTATTTAGCCTCATAAACCCCCATCATATTTTATAAATAAGCTTCCTTAATTTATTCGTCTAATAATAATCTACATGTTTACTCCATTTTAGATATTCTTCAATGATTATACCTAGATACTTGATCTCATTTGTCTCTCTAATTTCAAGAAATCAGGTCTATTTGCTTCAGTTAATGTAAATGCCAGGTAATGCGTCTTATTAGCATTTAATGATAGATGATACACATTTAGCCAGTTTTTCATTATTTCTATATCTAATTGAACAGCAATTTTAGTTTCAGTCCATGAATTCGCATAAAAGATAGCAACCATATCCTTTTCATAAGATACAATTATTTTTGCACTTGTCTTTAAGGACAAAAAAGAGTTTATATAAGCCAGGAAGAGTGTTGGACCAAGAACTGTCCCCTGAGGTAGCCTTATTTTCATAGTTCCTGCTTCACTAAGAGTATCATTTAATTTCACAATTTGTATTCCGTTTAATAAGTAACTGTGAAGGACATCTAATACTGTACCACGAACACCATAACGTGCAAGAGTTTTTCATGATTAATAGTACCAATGCTTTGACAAGATCCAGGAAAACTGCAATGTACTTTTTATCTGCATCTAAACCCTCTATAATACCCTTGATAACCGTGCACATAGCATCACTTGTTGTTTTACCAGCACGGAAACCAAATTGTAATTCATGCATGATATTATTTTGGTCGAAAAATGTTACCAAACAAAATTTACAACATTTTTCAAAAACCTTTCCAAAATTGTTAATAACATTAATAGGCATGTAATTACAATTTTTTTTATCTCCTACTTTATAAATGGGAGGAACTATGGAGATTTTAAATTGGGATGGGACAGTACTTCTTTAAAAAATTAAATTAATTACATGTTTGAGTGGCTGTAACGTTTTTTTAATAATGTCAACAGTTATTCCATTAATACCAGGTGAACAGCTACTTTTTAGTGTGGATATTGAACACGACCCAGGTAGAGCACTAATATTGAACCAATATTGGTTTAATATTACAAAAATGTTGGCTCAATGTAAAAATGCAACGTTGAACTAATAAAAAATGTGAACATTTTTGTATATAGACTAAATATTGGTTAAGCTATATTCAACAAATATTTAAAAATCGTATCATATAATATTTTATTCCAATATAAATTATTATTTGAAATCATATATTGGCCCAATATTTAATGAAAATTTAGCCTAATGCCCAAATATGGTAAAGCTATTTCTTGTAATTTTCATAAAGTACAATTTTTGAATAATTATTATTATTTTAAGAACCTCACTAACAAGATCTAGAAATGATTGTAGTAAAACCTCCAGCTGAAATATTATAATAGGTACAACTACATCATCTGTAAAATTACTAAAGGCATTTTGGGCCTTTGATAGTACAGATTAGGTGATCATCACCACGGTGAATTTCTCTTTGTCATTATTGAATCACATTGCCTGGAGACCCTAAGTCAGAAATTGTACGCTTGTATAAGCATATTGCAAGGAGAGCCATCTGTGCAACTTATTGCAATCAGCCTAGGGGCAGTATGACTATCCAATATAGACATAAATCGGTTAAATAATATTATTTAAAACAGAGTTTAACAATATAATCTCAATATGAATATCCCGATATTTTAAAATTAATATTTGTCGTTATCAGTCGATGTGTGTTGTGCAACATTACTAAAAAGTTCAATAATAACATAATAACATATACACTTTCCAATATTGGAAAATCAATATTTATTGGTTTTAGAAAATATTCCCTAAACAATATAATTTTACACTTAGTTGACAAATATGAGTTAAATATGAGTTTTCAAATATTTTAGAGTCAATATTTATCTTTATCAATTGATATTTTTTGTACAATATTATCAAAAAATGGGATGCGACGATGATTCGATGTTGCAAAATTAATATTAATAGATATTTATCAATATTATCTGCGTATATCTGGATTGGAATGTGTTAAAACAATATACTACCAGCATAGGCACGCCTATATTTTAATACCAGTATATATTAATATTAGTTAAATATTTTTGTTATAATTTCAATGTATCTATATTGATACAATATTGAACCACGGTCCAGCCAATATTATGTTCTACCTGGGGAACGTACCTCGTTTTGGGGAAAATAAAAAATTGCCAGACCGAGAGCTTGATTTGAGACCCCGAAGGTGTTCGTGCACTTATTTCTATGTAAAAGAATGTTTCAGAGAAATAAAAGTTTTTGTCCCAGGACCAATACTTCACCCTGTATAAGGTCGTTGAAGCTATTAACTTTTGCTTAAAAGCTCAAAAATTCACTTTGTACTTATTAGTAAGGTACTTTTTGGTTCACTCTGTATACTGTCGTCGAGAAAAACACACTTGACGGAACTAAAATTTATTTAAAACGCTTCACAAGTTGTTTAAAAAATGGTTTGAAATAACTAAAAATATATTTTGAATTAGGTAACTTTTCAACAGCGAAGTTGTGCCGAAAGTAAAAAAATAACTCGATTCGTTTAAAAAGTTTTCAAAAATTGACCTGTTTGGCGAAAGAGCCGGTTAAAATAATAATTAAACTACACTAAAGAATATTAAAAAGTACTAGGGCAAATATTATGGATGTTTTTACTTGAACCGCCAAGGAAGACACGAAGTACCGTTAAAGAACGCGACACTGACTAGACTTGTCTAGCTTCTTCGTGGAATTTCGTTAATCGTTCCCCATCAAGTCAGGCAGAAACGTTTTTTTGCTATCTGGATATGTCTCCAGACTGCGTGCGGGCGGCTTGGTCTAAAACCGGTTGCTCGCCCCAGCCATTCAGTGCACATACGTAACTGCGTAATTATCGAATTCGTTTGAAATCCTATTTGAAAATTATATCATTAGATAGAGCCAAAAATTTGAAGTATTTTAGTTTTTCGGTGACCCTTGTATTTATTTTATTAAGGAAGTTATTTGATGATTTGTGAAAATTAAAACTTTAAATATCGATAAGCGCCTATACTATTTGATCCCCAGTCCAGCAACTATCACGGCAGTGCAAGAAGTGCTGTGGGATGTAGATCTCTTATACTTTACTTGTCACGCTGAATGTTAGGAAGCAAAAGTAGATATATATGCGATTGTGGGGCGACGTGCAGAAAGATAAATAACCGTTTGCTATTTACTACGCAATTACGGGTAGACTTGAGATCGGGGAAATGAATGCATGTAAAATTTTTATTGAAACGAATTAAAATTTGATATTTGGGGTATGTGGCGAGTATAACGAGTGGAATGAAAATATGTAGGAGCAATATTTTTAAAGTTGAGAATTTTGAAAGTTTTTTTCTGTAAAAACTGGAGATTGGCTGTTTTGAAGTTTTCGGCGATATTTTAGGCCTCTTTGGGAATTATCGAGTGGGGCTGAATTTTTTTCGGATTTTTTGGAGAAAAATTGTAGTTTTTTTATAACAGAAAATACGAGGACTCTTTTTGTATATGGTTTGACATTATGAGTGGAAAGTTCGAGTAATTTGACAGATTCTGGAATTTTTTCGAGTTAATTTTTTCTGATGCGTAGCATACACTACAACAATATATGCTCTATTAATTCATTTTCTGTTACAGGGTTAAGAAACATGATATTAAAATTTAAAGCTATATTTTCATTGAAGGGCGTAACACTGTCAATGTCTTTGACCATACTTAAACCGACATTGATGAAATAGTTGTTGCAGTAGTTTGCCATTTGTTTATTGTTATTAAATATGATTCCTGATTGGATTTTTCATTAGTGGATTCAGATATTAATTGATATACTCTTTTTAGATTATTTTTGTTGTCCTCAACTCATCTAAGATAGTAGTAATTTTTTGATTTTTTTAATAATCGATTCAATGCATTTCTATGTGTTTTGTATTCATATTCTAATTCTGGTGAGAAATGTTTATTTAATTGTTTTTTAAGTTTGTCTCTATTTTTTATTGATATCATTAAACCTTCGGTTATCCATGGCTTTATTTTTATCATTTTTTTAGTTATAATCTTTGAAACTTTTGACATTTCAGAATCATTTTGAATTAAAACAATATGGTAGAGCAAATTAGATTGTCTTAAAAAATATGTTAATCGCGCAAGTTATTTGTATGCCGAGTTTTTCATGATTAATAGTACCAAATGCTTTGAGAAGATCCAGGAAAACTGCAATGTACTTTTTATTTGTATCTAAACCATAATTCCATTGATAACCGTGCACATAGCATCACTCGTTGTTTTACCAGCACGGAAACCAAATTGCAATTCTTGTATGTATGATATTATTTTGGTCGAAAAATTTTACCAAACGAAATTTCAAACGTTTTTCAAAAACCTTTCCAAAATTACAAATAACACTAATAGGGCTGTAATTATAAATTTTTGTTTTATCTCCTACTTTATAAATAGGAGTAACTATAGAGATTTTAAATTGGGATGGGACAGTACTTCTTTAAAAAAATAAATTAATTACATGTTTGAGTGGCTGTAAAGTTTTTAAACATAATATCAACAGATATTCCATCAATACCAAGTGAACAGCTATTTATTAGTGTGGATATTGAACACGAACGAACCTCGTTTTGAGGAAAATAAAAAATTGCCAGTCGGTGAGCTTGATTTGAGACCCCCGAGGGTGTTCGTGCACTTATTTTTATGTAAAATAATGTTTCAGAGAAATATTTTTTTTAATCTCAGGGTCAATGCTTCACCCTGTATAATGTCCTTGAAGCACTTAACTTTTGCTTAAAAGCTTAAAAATTCACTTTGTACTTATTGGTAGGGTACTTTTTGGTTCACCCTGTATACTGTCGTCGAGAAAAACACACTTGATTTAATAACGGAACTAAAATTTATTTAAAACACTCCACAAGTTGTTTAAAAAATGGTTCAAAATAACTAAAAATATATTCTGAATTAGGTAACTTTTCAACAGCGAAGTCGCTTCGAAAGTAAAAAAAATTAACTCGATTTGTTTAAACAGTTGTCTTGCTTCGGCGTGCCCGGGCTTATTTATATACTCTCGTGGAATTTCGTTAATCGTTCCCCATCAAGTCAGGCAGAAACGTTTTTCTGCTATCTGGATATATCCCCAGACTGCGTGCGGGCTTGGTCTAAAACCGGTTGCTCGCCCCAGCCATTCAGTGCACATACATAACTGCGTAATTATCGAATTCGTTTGAAATCCTATTTGAAAATTATATCATTAGATAGAGCCAAAACTTTGAGGTATTTTAGTTTTTCGGTGACCCCTGTATCTATTTTAATAAGGAATTTATTTGATGATTTGTGAAAACATAAAACTTTAAATTTCGATAAGCGCCTGTACTAATTGATCCCCAGTCCAGCGCAGTGACTTGTATACCGAGGGAAAGCTTTTTCCTGTTTAGGCGAGTGGATTCAGCTCCTAACTATAAGGCTTCGATTTTCGAACAGTTTTCATAACCAATTAATTATTGATAAACAGTAAAGACCGTTTTTTGAACTAATGCTGCCACTAATTTATAACATGCTAGTATTTTTGTTTGTTTGTTATGAAGTTTAATATCAAGCGTAAACAAGGTCAATGGTGTAAATGCAAGATGTTACGTAACAAATGGGTAGCAGTGACGATATCATAATGAACGCATGGATCATTTAGAAGTGAAAGTTGCCAATTAATCTGTATATCAGGTCTCGTTTATCGTGCATCCATTAATATATAAAAAAAATGAATGTAGGTAAATATTGAATGTACGTATCAATATAAAATTTATCATAATTTAAAGATACCTGATTACTGTCACGTTCTTCGCATTAATGAGTCTCTATCGGGCGATCTAGCAACTCTAGGACAAACTTTGACGGATGTAGACATATTCAAATTACACTAAATGTTTAATTTCATTTGTTCTGAAATAATAATAATAATAATAATAATAGGTCTTTATTCTCCATTAAGCAATTATAGATAAATTACAAATATCATATATATATAAATAACATTTAAGATGACCTAATGGAAAAATGCCGAAGATCAGACGGTAGTGAGTGACACTATCCCTGTTTTTCATCTTAAGCATATAGCATACTATAATAATAACTTTATCATCACAACTCATAAGAACAGTACAACTAATAAAAAAATAAACAGTGATACATACAAACATATCCTGCAACTCAATTACAATGCAAATGCAATAACAATGAAGGAATCGAGAATAAGAAATGTGCCATTTCTCCCTTTTTTTCTCTTTCTTTCTTTTCTCTTTCCTTTTTCTTTTTTGCCTCGTCGCCTTTTTCTTTTTCCTTTTTTGTCTTTTTCTTTTTTCGTTTTCTCTTTGTGCCCATTTTCCTTGACTCTATTTGCAGAAATAGATACTTTTTAACATAATGCTTAATTGTGGACAATATGATATGTTTTTAAAATTAGATAGTCCGGAATTGTAAATTTTGGAAATTTGGTAAGTAAATGAACGTTTGAATAATTCAGTGCGGTGCGTGGGACGTGTTAAGATTCCTTTAAATCTGATGTTCAGGTTGTGAACATCTGACCTATACGATATTTTTTTATGTAGATAATTTGGAATTTTATTGTAAGAAACGACGTTTAACCATGGTAAGACATCCAATTTCATTAAGTTTATGCGAAATACCCTACCGGCGCCGGACACCGAAACTTAACCTTAAACAGGAGTTCTGAATAACCTGTATCCTACTGGAGTCCTCAGAATCTAAACATGGATCATATGCCGAGTCAGCAAAGTTAAATTTTGATAAAACAAGAGATTCGCATAGTATTGTTTTAATCTTCTTATTTAAGAAATGGTGATGATTAAAAATCATTTTTAAATTCATAGAAATGCTGCGCGAATACAGTTGTTAATATGAGGTTTAAATCTCAACACCGCACCGTGTCAAAGGTTAGGTCTAGACTCTTTGCGGATTCAGAGGGCCATATATGGTGGCCGTTTACATTAATCTGAAGTTGTTTTGCTAGAACTGACCTTACATTTTGAGGCCCAAAAATAATCATGGCAGTTTTATCGGCATTAATATTTTTAGATATCACTACTAGAGCCGCAATGTCTAGATTGATGATAGTCGATGCCTCGATATGTTTAGAGGAATCAAAAGAGAGTTATAACTGCGTATCGTTAGCATAAAAATGAATGTGACAGTTCGTAAATAAATAAGAAACTGATAATATTGTTATTTGGATGGATAGATTTCAATACAGCTAAAAGTATATCATGACTGATAGTGTCGAATGCACACTTCTTGTGGATGTTGAAACCTTCGACAAAAGGCTTCAAAGTGTACCACGGCCGAAGAACCTCGGTTGAGTGGAAGCCTCTCTTCGTACAGCGTTTTCCAGAAGTTCTCCATCTGATCTACAGCGGATTGTCTACAACACGCGGAGGCGGTTAGAAAAGGCGCGAGGGCTTTTGGGGGAACAATTTATTTTCCGCAAGCGCTCTCGCTCGCCTCACTAATGGCTTTTTGCAAGTCGATTCAGCGCTGTTTGTTGCTTCGCAGCACTGCCTCATTAAGTGTGTGATGGGCGCGTGTCTTAAGTGGCGGCTAATTGACGTACTTTAGGCGTGAACGATCTGTTGGACGCCATATAGTCCATCACATATTGGATACGGGATGCATGTTGCCTCGTCGACCGGGACTTGGCTTCCATCTTTTGTATGCGCCGCTCCACCCTCTCTTGTGGGGAAGCAGTGTTTCGCCTCTCCACCCGAGAAATGCGTTGAACATCGGCATAGATGGCACAGTTTATGTGCCAGAGGTCAGCACGTTCTGGTAGCGCTGCACTAAGTTCTTCATCCATTCTGGCTAGGTCTTGTGGCCCGGGGGTTTTTATGTGGTGTAACCCCCATCTGGTACTGAGGCCCTCTGGTCTTGGCGGAACGAGGAGAATTACGTCCTCAACCGGTGTATGCGGCGACCCTTCGGCCACCTCATTCACCGGTCCAGGAGCAGCCGTCACGTAGCCCCTACTACGAAGGTGGGATACATAGTCACGCAGATTTTGTGGCGTGAAGACCCTATGCACTGGTAGCCTCTCACACCACAGAGCATGCATCCGCGCTATGTATCCCCTCGCCGGCTCACTGCTTTCATAGCAATACAGAAGTCCATCCCTCAGTTCATCTGTCCACTCAAAGCGTCCCTGGTCATTGCCATTGTCGTCAACGGGCGGTCTGTCCGGTTAGGCCCCACCACCTTGCCCTTGACCCCTATCCGCACGGGGTCGATCGTGGGGGCCCTGTCTTCGGCCTGCTGAAACTAAAGTTTAGGGCTTGCGGTTGGTTAGCCCAGCAGACCAAGTGGACTGGAAGAGGCCGGCGAACGACCATAAAGTGGTGACAAAATACCTTAGTTCCATTTAAGATATATTAGACAAGCTGAAATTTTTTGGTGACACAAAAGGCATATAATAAGAGATTATTTATTTAAAACGGCAGACCAAAATTCCATCGTTAACATACCGGCAGACCTGCCAGAATTGTGCGTAAGCGTTATAAAGTACAGAGTAGTATAAAGGATCGTTGCTATCTTCATTTAATATCACCTGCATGCAGTCAAATTCCATGTCATCATCTACAAGATTAATTAATATTCATTAGTAACAGGTTAAATGCGCGCAAATACCCTTGAAACGCCCGCATCACGGATAGAGTAGAGACGGTTATATGTTATATACTACCGCTTGTTTGTTTACAATCACCTCGCCTTCTTAGCGCAGGTCTGCCGGTATGTTAACGATGGAATTTTAGTCTGCCGTTTTAAATAAACAATCTCTTATATGCCTTTTGTATCACCTACAAATTTCAGCTTGCCTAATATACCTTAAATGGAACTAAGGTATTTTGTCACCACTTCATGGTCGTCTGCCGGACCTTTCCGACGTCCAGTTGGTCTGCCAATATTTTTTCCCCTATTAGGTGAATGTCAGTTTAATATACTAAAACGTGAGCCTGCTTGAAATACCTTAAGTAAGTAGTTTTTTTTTCACCCCTTTAAGCCACCAGGGTAGCTGCCTGAAATTCCTTAACTAAAATCGTCGCTGGCTCTAAGTCTACTGTGAAGATGCGTAAGATAACAACAGATTTGCATATTATGTAACAATTGTACATTGTGCATTGTGTTAGTAACAATAAAGCGGTGTCGACAACCTCTTCAGGATTAGATTTACATAAAAATCCAATAATCACGCGAGAATGTAAATGAAATTTTCCTTACTACTTATTATGCCAAGGTGCGCACAGCTTTACTCATATTTACGGAATAAGCAAAATTGAACTACATACGGATTATTTGTTACACATTTTTTTACGACATTTATGTTGAAATATTTGGCGGTATTGTTTTTTTTATTATTTAAATATTCTATCTGGGCTCATTGTAATCGTTGAAGTGTCTAATTTAAAATGGTCTATATAATTATATATATATATATTATAATATATGATTTGCAGGAAACAACTTCTCAGCGGGCAAATACCCCGACCTGCATTGAATTACACCTTACAAATCATTAAAGAATGGTAACCAATATCACTTGGCAAATCATATATTATAACAGTAGGTTAAGTCCACCTAGGACTGAAAGGTCGCCGCTCTCAGGTACTTGCAGAATCGCAAGTCGCTATACGCCCGTAGAGACATCTATGGTGTATAGTAGCAATTGACCATTTGAGAGGTTTCACTTACCTCTCACCACTACTCAATATATATATATATATATATATATATATATATATATTTCGAATCACGAATTTTTCAATATTTTTTATTACTTTCCATTTTTCTTATTATTTATGTAAATAATGGATTAAATTTCAATGACAGAATTTACTTCAATATAATATTACTAAAGTTGAATGAAATTAATTGAAGAAAGTGGCGGAAACTATCCTGAAACTCTGGAACTGTGACATGCCATCTTTCGCTGGTGTCCGCAAGTTAATAAGTAGATCAATTCATCAATCTACCCATAGTACGAAATTACCTTTAGCGATAAATGTCACCACGCTCTAATAGTCTATCCAAATTACCACTTTACGGTTTTCGCCAACAGATGGCTCTCCCTAGGAAAATATATCAATTTATTAAATAGATGTGTATTATTGTGTATATCTTAGGAAATCTACTATATAGACTATTATAATAATTGGCATGCAAAAATTGTTTACAAAATGATAGTGTAAAGATAGTTAATGATCAAGTCCATAAAAATCGATTTAGTTTTTAACATTTCACAAGTTGGCACACTGGCAGTAGAACTGAGTTACCAAAGGTTATAAAATCGTTCACCTACTTTTTTAAATCAAGAAGTTGAGCCGAAAACTTTGCTAGTTGTAGTTACTAATTTAGTTAAAAGGCACGTGGTTGCACGGTTTAAAAACTAGATTTAACCTAAGATTTCAATTAATATTTTGGTTTGTTTAATTGAAATTTCAAATTATTCGGATTAATAAGCAAGTTATCGTCTAGAAGTAGTATTCTAGGTAAGTTTGAATTTCTTTGATTTATTATAGACACGTGCTCGCGTTAGAGGTGAATCTTGAGAATAATTTTGTAACTTTACTTATAGACGAGTTTAGTAAGGCCAGAATTTGAGTACAGAACTTGCCTACGGTGCTATTTTGGAATATTTGGATTTTTTGAGTTTTCGATAATTTGCTAATCTTTGGTACACGAATTTTGGTATACGAATTGGCCTTGACTTTTTGATTTATGCATTACGATCGTGAGAAACTTTATCTAACCATTGCGAAAATTTCTAAATCCTATTAAATTGTGCTGTGAAGATTTCTCTTCGATCAACAACCATCAAGTCTGGAGCGCTTGGAAACTCTCTAATTTTAACTACAACACTTACAGCATCACTTCCACTTCGATGGGCACAAAACAAGTCTAACGTTGACCTCGTAAGAAATCTGCAAACATCCCTACATTTGAATATCAAGAGTAAAATACCGTTTTCACAAGAGAATTTGTATCCAATCAAAGTAACAAAAACAAATGAATATAAACTATATCACATAAACTACAAGCAGAGAGATTTTTGTGCAGGCAAGCTCTCGAAGACGCCGATGCATTAATTATAAATACTGCAATTGAACTAGCAAAACACGATGATAAAACTGTCATCGTTGTGGGTCAAGATACTGATTTATTAGTATTTCTGCATTCAAATGGCCTTAGTATTTTTTTTCACAAACCAGGCTCGGGCAACGAATCGGACACAAATATATTAGCATTTCTTCACTCTTTTTCAAGTTGCGATATAACTTCTGGTTTTGCTGGAAAAGGAAAAATCATTATTGAGCCTCAAAAATTAATTGTTACGTCTCGCAAATATTTCCAATTAAGTACCCGTACTAATAGATTTTTAACAAGGTCTGCGTGGTGCTGTTCCCTAGTGTAGGATTAATTAAGTACCTACTTGTGGGTCTATGAGGGAGAAAAAAGAAATCACTCGATTCCGATATATGGCGATGGCGGCAAATAAAAATTAAGCGTGTGAAGTACAATTAAATCACGGATAGAACTAACGCAAGTTAAATGATAGATGGTATTGTGACGATTTGGTGTTTGGTTGTGGTTTCGGTGATATCATCTAGCTGGCTCCGTTGAGGGAGATTATAAGTATTTGCCATCGAGCGCAAAGACAACGTCTCCAAGTCATTTAGGGTGTTTCAACGGTTGGAGGTGAGTTTATTCATTTATTACCTATATAATATGCAATCGATATGCGGTTTATCATACATCGGAAACTCTTCTTTTAGGCGTTTTTTTCCGCCATACCCTGAAATTTCGATTTGGATCTATTGCGTAATAAGAGGGGAAGCCCTGAAAGCTGGGTAGGTGCCTCCTGAGGAATTACGGAATAATACGTGAACTCGTAATAGTTAATAAGTATACTTCGCCATTTAAGAAGAATTCATCAGGTTGACGCGAACGCCACTCCCGGGATAGGGATGAGAGGTTCTTCTTACCTTTTGTTTAGCTCTAAGTATATGTTGATCTGTTTGATTGTGTATGGACAATATCATATCGCCTGTGTATACCATTTATTTAGTGTAAATATAGGTACTAGTTGAAAGACAAATTTTAAAAAGTTTTTTTAGTATTAGATGTAAGAATCGAAAATTCTATTGTCGCGAGGGTTTGATCGTGCACGACACTCGCTCCATTTAATCATTTTGATTTTATGATTTTAACATAGTTTAGTAACCGCCATCCTGTGCAAGTACTGTAATATATTTCGTGTGATTTAAATATCTGGGTGTTTTATTAAGGAATTAAGTAAGAGTAAAATTTAGGGATTCGGTTCCTCTTGTATAGATAACTTTTGGGGCAGGTAAATAGAATTCCTTGGCGCACCCTGTAATAGCATTTTTGAAACAAGTGTGAGAACCCGCTCCCGTCTCCTCTGCAGCGAAATCGAGAGCCGAAGCCCCAATTCAAACCCATTACCTAGAGACGAAATAATCTCGGAATATAATCAAGCCTGACTAGCATTTTTTTTTTAAGATGCAGACCAAATAACCATTGCAAAAATGGACCTCAACTTACAGCTGGTATTTACAAAATTTAAAAAATGGATATGTCACTAAATCAATTAAGATTTGAGTATGACCAACTGGCAACTAACAAATCTACTTTTAAATTGGAAAAGTGTCCCCGACTGAAGGAGCAGCTGCATAACACTCCTATAGAGTTTATTACCAATTGCAAACTTGGCTTGGTTATTTGGGCAACGAGCCCGATAACAAAAAAGCTAAGCAATGAGGCTGGAGCGAACATCTAGGTAGACTCGTGCCCAAATTTATCTCAGACAGTTCAGACTTAATTCCAGAAAAATTATTAAAAAGTATTAGCTGCAGCTGTGAAAGTGGTTGTAATAAACAAAGATGTGGTTGCCGAATACACCTCCGTGGAGTCCGAAAGTGCTAAAATAAGCACTTAGGGTCTCCACACTCCCGAGCTACACAGCTCATATCCTTACCTTTCCGATGATCCGGGGTAGGATATCAATTGATGTCCTACGTACCAGCAGTCAGTCCCAGCCAAAACTTCCTAAACCCAACTCGACCGATGACTACCCCCGGGGATGACAAGCTGGCGAAGAATGAAAATATCAAGACAAGAAGAGCGCCAGAAGAGACCTCAGCCAGCGAGGTTCAACAACCAGGACCAGGGGAGGTCCGCAGAAAATACCACGACACATCTCGCATTTGCGAGCTGGGTCTGGTAGAAGTAAGCGGGCCCACCTATCACGAAGGCCGGTCCAGGTCTACAGAGATAATCTAGGAGCAAAGAGTAGTAGTCCTACTCGGCCCTAGTTATCGAGACCGACATCCAGCCAATGGATATTGGCGCGAGCGCCGAATACACGGCTTAAAATGTACAAATTTATGCAATAATTGTCATGAAAACTGCTCAAATAGAGACGAAGAAATATTTGAAGACTTAAGTGATTCGGAAGAGATTTTCTATGAAGAGCCTGCAAAGAGTCTCGATATTAAAATTGAAGAGTTCGAAGACGTCGATAATCTCGAAGATTCTTCGCAATTTGTAACTTTTATTGATGAACAACCACAATGCAAAAGATTTAAAATTCATTAGAATATTATAATTTTTCATACATTTTTTATTTTTATAAGAAAATGACAAAACAATATCTTTCTGAAGACGCAGCGAGTCAAACTTTGTAAAAAAATATCAATAAATTAATTGTTTTACTTAACAATTATTTATTCAAATTATTTTATTCAAATATACCTAAAACAGATTACTCATCGTTATACCATTTATTTAGTGAAGAAATAGTAAAATATACATTAATAAAAATGCGCTCTGGACCAGTGAGTCTTAACTATAGCTTAAGACTTTCAGTACGGTACGGTGCATTGCCATGAAAAACTTAAGTTTCACAATGATTTCCCCCACTTTCTTCATTTAAATTCATTCAACTTTAGTAATATTACATTGAAGTAAATTCTCTCATTGAAATTTAATCCATTATTTACATAAATTATAAAATAAAATGAAAAATAATAAAAAATATTGAAAAATTCGTAATTCGAAAAAACATTTTTTTGGTTTTTCTCAATTTTAAGCGGTTTAATGAAAAGTAAATCATCAACATATAGACCATTTTAAAGCAGACATTTCGGCGGTTACAATGAGCCCAGATAGAATATTTAAATCGAGAAAAACACCAATAAAGTTTTCCGTGGAAGATTTTGTGTTTTTTTCAGAAAAATGTAAATATATCAGAAACTACTTATTTCCCAGATTCCAAAAAAAAATCATGCTCATTAAATGCAAGAAAGGGTATACTTTCACATAATTTCGTGTAAATTGAATTATTTTTACGAGAGAAAAAAATTAAAAACCGAAAAACCTGTTTCCGCCGTTTTTTCAGAAAATTTGAGGTTCTGTTGAAAAAAATGCCTAATTTGAAAGTCTTACGTTTTTTTATTATCTACAGCTTTTGTAAAGGATATTTTCTGCTAGGAGCTCACGTTTCTCCGAAAATCGCAAAAAATAACTTTTAACCCCTAAACAGCATCCCCATTCCACAATTTCACTTTATCTCAGGTTTAATTTTTGTTTTTTCTCTTAATTATATTCTTAACTAAATTTTCCGGATGGTTCTTACCTGTTATTAATTTTGTTTAAATATTCAAAATCCGCTTTGGCACCAGCCTAATATGTACAAGACTAAACATTATTTGACAAAAAAAAACCAAAAAACCTTTAGTTGCTCCTGGCGCATTCACCAAAATTTCATATTCGAACAAATCGATTCGTTGTTCATACCGAACTGAAAATTCTCTAAGCAAACATTATTCAGATTTAAAAATTGACGACATAAATTAAGACATTTATATTTGTGTTTTATACGATTCTAATGATGCATGGTAATGTCAACAACAGACATGCATGAGAAAATACTTTTTAAGATTCATCCGCTACTCACCATAAGCCTTAATTGTACTTGCAATTACATTTCGCAATATATTAGAATACTGATTATTACTGTGAATTCTTTAAATTGTCAAGTACCTAATTACCTCCGGTTTCAAGTACGTAATAAAATAAACTTTTCTCAGCTTAAGTCGTGCTAGTTGTTCACGAAACTCAAGGTTAAACATAATACTGCAAATATTAAATATGTTACACAATAATTGTATAAACAAGATCAATGTCTTAGTAGTATTCTTAGTCATGTCAGCATGCTGGTAGAAATAAACTAGAAATGGTACAGTTTGATCGCACTGACATTCTCTCTCAAATGTTTGTATAGCTTGTATTGTTTGGTTTCGATGACAATAATTGGTCTTGTGGTCCGAAAAATCGAGAAAATCGCGACTTTCGATTTTCATTCATCAGTAAACTATTTTTTCTAGATTTCTATTATACCCCAATAAAATTACACAGTTTTTTGAAATCTCGGGATTTTTTTCTTTAAATGAGAGTACTTCAGGTTTATAAACAGAAAAAAGCTCGAGCAAATACTTTTTGGTATATTCAAATTGGCATATTTTCCTAAGTTTTC
This sequence comes from Leptura quadrifasciata, assembly GCA_963675555.1. NCBI lineage: Eukaryota > Metazoa > Arthropoda > Insecta > Coleoptera > Cerambycidae > Leptura > Leptura quadrifasciata. The sequence continues at coordinate 143,096,607 of OY776676.1, read as the reverse complement.
AGTACTTTGGATTCTTTTTCCAAATATAATTCCTGAATAATGCAATTTGCGAAGTAACTGTAAGAAATCTTTTTTGTAACTAAGGCGGTTTTCTTTCGTTGTATATATTTTCTTTTCTGTCATGATTCTGGAAGACGTTACAGTCAACCGAAGTCACGTGTTCAATTGCCATTCTTCAACCCCTAAAATTATCAAATTTTGAACATTAATAACTTATTGATCAGAGAAAACATTAACGAATCATTAACAGCCTTGTAGATGCAAAATGTATCTTTAAAATGCGACCTTAGGCGTATTTTTAAACACAACATTAACAGAATATATACTTTGAAAAAGTTTAATGTTTCCACTAATAATCAACCAATTACTAAACCAAATTTTACCAACTAGATCTAGATCTCATGGCCTCAAGCACTTTTAAAAAATGTATCTGAAGAGTAATTTTTGTAAAACGACGATAAACAAATGCGATGGTTGATCACTTAAGGATTCTGGAGTTAGTCCATTTGAGTCCATGATCAAACCCACTGACTTAATCCAATTCAATTTAAATAGTCTTTATTAATATTAACAGTACAAACAGTTGCCTCACCAGGACCTGCGCCGGAACCGATCATGCAACCACCATGCTGACGTGGTGGCGGATTACAGGATCGGGCGGAGCAGGCCTGGGCGGGCGGAAACAACAATACAATAAACTTAACCTAACCTCCTTTTTACAAAAATGAAATAGAAATAGTTATTAACTTTTAACAAAAATGCTTGAAAAACACACTTAACGAAACTTATAACTACACATATTTTTATAAAACTCGCGCACAAGGAACACTATTAAATTTTTGTATCTGAACGCAGGCACCACAAATTAAACTAGGTGCCTTCCGCAAGATACTTCAATGCAGGGCTGGCCTAAACTTTTATTTTAAGAGTTCGACTCTCAGCTGCGATAGATGGCAATGTCGCGGGGAATGGTCGCTGTATAATTGTCTATGTCTATACAACTCTGTAACTGATAACATCGTTCCTATAGGGTCGTAATTAATAAATAAATAAATAAATAAATAGAAGACATAAGGAAGTCTTGGAATCCTGGGCAACAACTAGTCGTAGGGTAATTCACTAAATATCTTTTAGGTCGAAGTGAAGTAAAGCTACTCAGAGCCAAGCGACCCCATAAACAATCTACAAGCAACTGCGCTAAAATCATGTTTTTTTTATTAAGAAAAATCTTACTCAAAAATTATAGTTTTCTACTTTTTGTTTAATGATTTATGGGTACAGCGTTAAATATAATATGCATCGCGGTCTAAAATAATTGCAAACCTCGGCCCGTGCAAACTGAATCCTCGACTAGAAAAGTCACTTACGACCCTTGGTGCATAAATAACTTTTCTCCGAGTCGTACAAAATTCTCAATATTTTTAAAATGTATTAATTCTTTCCAATTTCTATCTGAATGCAAATTAAACGATTAAAGGAAAATTATCTTGCAGTGCGTAATTATTATCTGAGTAATAATAAAATAAAAATAGTCAAGCAGCGAAGACTAAAACGGATAAATTATTCGTTGAGTAACGAGAGAACAAGATACTAACTACATTTGAAAAAACGTTTTTATTACAATCCACAGGATTTGTTACTGGCCAATAAAAATTATCGTTTGTGCTTCTCGAGAAAGCTAATGATAGTGAATGTGAAAATTAAAAATGTCTGAAGGTTGCTCAACCAGACTTGATTTTTATATTTTAGAGGTTGTCTGGATTCCTCATTCTACACTGCACCTCATTGAACTTGTAACGAGTCATTGCAGGTTCGAGGTTCAATGATTACCCTTTCGTTTACTCCTATAAATAGACCGAATATATGTTACAGAAGTAGGATATTATTTAAATTTAACGAAAAAAATACATATTATAACGATCATACTTTACTAAGGATAAACATAACAAAAGTTCAGTTGGAAATAAAAGTATTTAAAAAGAAATTTAAAAAAAACTTTTATTTAAAAATGCTCTAAAAAGTAGAAAATAAACTTGGAAGCAAATCAAACCCATCATTTTGTTACATTATATAATTCTTTTTATGATATAAAAGTTTGTCGCGAGATTTTCCTGTGTAAACGAGATTGCTCGCGACAAGCTTTTATATCATTAAAAAATATATATAATGTAACAAAATGATGGGTTGGATTTACTTCAAAGTTTATTTTCTACTTTTTAGAGCATTTTTTAAATAAAAGCTTTTTTAATATTTTTTTAATTTTATTTTTTACTTTTTAGTCTTTTGATATGCTTTAATCCGCAGACATCGATTTTGAGACGAATCGGATCATAAACGGTAAAGTCGTCCGCCATATTGAACTAAATTTTTTACTAGAAATTCGTAATCCGCGACCCCAAAATCCCCAGATATCGATTTTGATCGATTTGGATCCAAATGACAAAAGTCGTCAGCCATATTGGCGCCGCCATTTTGAATTTCTGAATTTTGACCAAGAATTCATAATTGGTGATCTCGAAAACCCCAAATGTCGATTTTGAGTCGAATCGGATCATAAACGATAAAGTCGTCCGCCATCTTGAAGTCGCCATCTTGAAATACATTTTTGACTATAAATTCGTAATCGGCGAACTCGAAAACCCCCAGATATCGAGTTTGAGTCGAATCGGATCATAAACGATAAAGTCGTCTGTCATCTTGAAGTCGCCATCTTGAACTAAATTTTTGACTATAAATTCGTAACCGGCGAACCCGAAAACCCCCAGATATTGATTTTGATCGATTTGGACCATAAATGACAAAAGTCGTCCACCACCTTGAAACCGCCCATCTTGTTTTTTTCTTATATGAAAATGTTAAAGTGTATTGTCACTGGACTTACACATGTGCAAAATTTCAAAGCTCTATAGTCTAGTATACTTTAACTTGGCGTGTGTATGTACGATTTCATTTTCTCCCATATTGTACACAAAGTTAAAGCAATAGTCCAGAAACATTGTCTACGTGGACAATATTTCTGGATCTTTGTGTACAAGAGAAAATGAAATCGTACGGAAATATTAACTCATACATACACACGCCAAGTTAAAGTATACTAGACTATAGCTTAATTAGAACTAATCGAAATTTTGATTGCAAGATTTGCCAACTGACAAACATGCATTGCAAGTTAAATAAAAGCTTTTAAAAATTGAGGAAGAATTATATGGCTATTGTGGAGTGTGAACCGACGATGCAAAAAATTATCTTGTATGAAAAATTTCTGTATATAAATTGGTCTAGATGCAGAGTCTTTGATTAGATTATATATTATTTAGGTGCTTCGGATACGGAAGTTTCAACCATCATGCTGAAAAGTGCACAACCCAGGAAATTATTTAAAATGTCTACTAGACAGTGATCACAAAAAAAAATTGTGAAAAAGGCGAAGAGAAGTGTTTAAACTGTTTAGAAATAAATTCCAAATTTAAACTAGACAGCATCAGATGGTTGATAGATGTATACCATGATACCTGGAAGTATGGATAAGATCCAGATGTGAACCAAGTCGATATTAATATTTATTGTATTGTTACACTTCAACGTATTGTAATACTTCAGTTATTAAGCACACATAAATACGTGTTTTATTATAACTTAAATATTTTATTTCAACTTCCTGATTTAATATCAAAAATACTGAAAATGAACTGAAATGAATTTAAATAGGGGAAGGGTCGAGCGACCCCTCATTTGAAGCGTCGTTCAATTCTCTACGCGACAGCATGGTCGAAATTAGTTTTTTCAATTTTTCTTTCGTCCCAATGAAAACCACCCTCTAGATTAACTAAGGTGGGAGTGTGGTTTGGGAAAAATCCTGAAACACGTCACCTTTTATCATTTGAATGGTACATTTTGATGTCAAATTTGACTTTGTCAGGTAAACCCCCTACCTTCAACAACCCCCCAACAAAAACAAAAACTACGGTAAGGTAGTCGAGTGGCCCCTCATCTTAAAGGTCTCTTGATTCTCTCTGCGAGTGCATGATTGTTTTTAGGTTTGCTCGTGTTTTGTTTTAAATAACTGATAATATGTTTATTAATTTAAATTTAAAAAAAGTATGCAATACATTTTTATTTACCTTACGTATCTATAAAGACCTCCCGAGACATACATATAGTGATTTGAAAGTCCTTTCTGCCACGAATACTAAACGGTTAAAATTTTTCAAATTTATCGATTTGTCTTCGGGATTATTTAATTTCAATTTATGAACTTGTTCTTCGTTTGTCGTTAAAAGGAAATTCAATGGTTCAATCTGCCCTTACAAAAATGGGAAAAGTGTAGAAAAAATATTGAAACATCAAAATTTAACGTCAGAAGAAATTTTTGTTAGTTCAACAAATGCTCAAATTGTTTCTTTTTAAGAAGCCTGTAGTATACACGTTTTTCTTAAGAAGTAGATTTCGTTCTGTTATCGGAATACGCAGATAATTTTTTATTCTACTTTTTATTAGCCTCCTATACCACCTAACATATCCCATTTGTTTTCAGTTTAAGCTGGTTTGTGAATTGTCATTGTGATTCAAAATAAGCATTGGTTGTGCAAAAATGGTTTACTCTAATGCGGAGAGGGTCGAAATGATCGCTTAGTTTTTCAAAAATGGTGAGTGCGGAAAACGTGCGCCAGATTTATTTAGTTAAGAGCATCCCGATAAACACGTGGAAAGAAAATACGTGTTGGAGTTGGTCACGATTTAAAGAAACAGGTTCAGTAGTACATGAGCTGAATGAGGATGACTTCGATAGACGATAGCCGTTTTGCGAAGTTATGACAGAGAGAATTGCGGATGCGAATTTTTTTTTTTCAACATTTGTTTTTCTGACGAATGTACATTTTTCTTAAACTCTATTGTAAATCGCCATAACTATCGGTTTTGGTCGGACGTGAATCCAAGAATTTTCCATGAAGTGCATACTCAACATCCACTAAAACTAAATGTTTGGGCCGGTATTTTTAGAGACCGTATGATTGGTCCCATTTTTCTTGATGGCAATCTGACGGGCGAACGTTACCTCGAAGTGTTGGAAGATCTTGTCCAACCATTGCTTTTAGATATCGTTGAAATGATGATCGTTATCTAGACGACCATTTGACTTTCCAACAAGATGGAGCTTCAACTCATTATGCGCTTGCTGTTCGGGAGTATCTGGACAGAGTGTTCCCAGGACATTGGACTGGACGAAGAGGCTCTCTGGAATGGCCGATTCGCTCACCAGATTTATATCCTCTGGACTTTTTCTTGTGGAGTCATCTGAAAAGTAAAATTTACGCAACGGAACCAGGGTCTTTGGAAGAGTTGCGTTGACGTATTGTTGAAAAATGCCGCCAAATTACGCCACAGATCCTCCAAAATGTAAGAAAAGGTTTAGAGCAGAATTTGTATTATTGTATGGAAGTTGGTGGCGCACAGCTTGAGCATTTGTTGAACTAATAAAATTTTTTTCTGACGTTGAATATTGATGTTTTAATTTTTTTCTACACTTTTCCCATTTTCATAAACCTAAAAACATACACTCGCATAGAGAATCAAAAGACCTTTAAAATGAGGGGTCACTCGACCACCTTACCGTAATTTTTGTTTTTGTTGGGGGTTGTTGGGGGTAGAGGGTTGACCTAACACAGTCAAATTTGACATCAAAATGTGCCGTTTAAAAGATAAAAGTTGACATATTTCAGGATTTTTCCCAAACAACACCCCCACCTTAGTTAATCTAGAGGGTGGTTTTCATGGGGACGAAAAAAAATTTGAAAAACTAATTTCCACCATGCTATCGCATAGAGAATTGAAAGACGCTTCAAATGAGGGGTCGCCCTTTCCCTATTTAAATTCTTGAGTTAGGGGTTGGTGGGGCTAGGAGGTTAATGTGTCAATGTCAAGTTTGCCATCAAAGTTGTCCCCCAAAAATCAAGAATCGACCTGTCCGAGCGTTTTTTCAAGAAACTAGTCTAAGTGTCTCAAAACAGACGTGTTTCGTTTCACAATGGCCCACCCTGTATAGAACTTTGTATTTTTTTTTCGATATTATTAATTAAATGCAGAATATACCTTTAACGGCAAAGTTACTACCTGATAATTTTCGCCCAGCAATACTCAAAGAAAAGAAAATAGTCATGTATTTATAAAACACAATCACGAGCGTGACGAAATACATTTCATCTTTCAATTCCCATCTTTTCACTTTCTTAGAAAAATTAAGCTTTCTTGTAAAATGCCGAGCGGGATATTCCTGCTGAGATTGTACTTTGAAATGTACTATAAAAGGAAATGAAATAAACCAGTATCAAATTAATAATATTGATGACCAAGGAGTAAATGAACTTAACAATAAATATTATGCTTTGTTTGAATTTTTTAACCCGGACAGGTATACTATGTATTAAAATTCGAAGTCTCAAATAAAAAGAACTTCCTTGTAATACTGACAATAATTAATGCAAATGGCAAATTGACCGATTTGCTAAGATTCAAATTGTTAATAAAGTCAACAGAGGGTGGTTCATAATATGTCGATGTTATATGCACGATTCGTATCGTGAATTAAAATAAACATTTATGACTGAATATAGTAATAGTAGGAACCCTTAAAGACTGACCCTCTCAAAGTATCTTACTACAGTGCTAGAATTCCAAATAATTTTTTATAATGCCGAGGGACTCGGTTTAAGAAGGATTAAATTACTACAAAATGACGTCCTCCAGTTGAGGAAGCTAGTGGTTTAAAACATATTTCATTTTGTGCTTTAAATAATCGAAGACACGGGAAAATTTTCTTTTTAGTGGAGTAAAACAACATCACACTCTAAATCGGACAGTGCTGCAGACCATCAGGCAGCATTGTCTAGATAGGATTCGAGCACTTATGGCCATTAAGAAAACATTGGTCAGGCGAGCACGGAGCATGGAGCAAAACCATTTGTTCCAAACATGCCCATCTCGTCTGTTCCAAGAGCCACAGCGTGTTGTCGAAAATCCGCTGTCTGTTGAGAATGTCGAAGCCTTCTGGAAAGGAATCTACGAGACTGCGAGTCCATTCGATAACGACACACCAGCGATAACACACTTCGAGACCCTCTGTCACAGGCTTTTAGAGGGTCAAGACGAAGTGTGTCCGGAGATCAGTGTGGAAGAAGTCCAACAAGCACTTGTTGGCACTAAGAACTTCGCTGCTCCGGGTCCAGGCGGCATAAACAACTGGTGGTGGAAGAAATTCCCTTCCACTCACCGTCGTCTGGCCCGAATTTTCAACCCTTGGTTGAACGAGGGGCAGCAGATCCCGCACTGGTTTGCCGAGGGGCGAACTATACTAATCCCTAAAAAGGGAGATCTGTCCAATCCGAAAAACTGCAGGCCGATTACTTGCCTCAATTCCTGCTAAAAGCTATTTACCCGTATCTTGTATGCTAGGACTTTGAGGTCGGTAGAACTGGTCTTTAACCAGATACAAGCAGCGTGGTGGTAAGAAACGTGTGGCAGGCTGCAAAGAAAACCTATTGATAAATGGGGTGGATCGATTACCGCAAGGCATTCGATACAACATCGCATGCACTATTGATACACTTGTTGCAATGCCTTGCGATACCTGCCCCACTAGTGAGATGCATCGAACATCTGATGCCGCTCTGGAGGACCCGCTTCACCATAACATCTGGTGCTCAGCGAGTTTCGACAGAGTTGATAACATTTAGGACAGGAGTTTTCCAGGATGACTCCCTGAGCCCCCTCCTATTCTGCACCTCACTGCTGCCGTTATCTGTGGCACTGCGCCGAACCCGCGGATACCAATGTGGTCCACCCAGCAACCGGAGGCATAAAGTCACCCATCTATTCTCTATTCTATTCTCCGGAGAGTGCGAACTACAAAACTCTCTCAGGGTGGTCCAAGAGTACACGCGGGCCATTGGCATGGAATTCGGGTTGGACAAGTGTGCAGTCGTCCATATCAAGAGAGGACGATGCGGGGAATTCGTTGAAGATGCGCAGCTAGCAGACGGAAGCATCCTACGACATCTGGATGCCGGAGAGACCTACACGTACCTGGGGGGTGCAATAGCATCATATCCAGGACGTGCAACAAGTTAAGGACACTCTCCGCGGCAAGTACAGACACCGCTTCCGAAAGATTTGGTCTTCTGAGCTTTCGGGGAGAAACAAGGTGTCTGCTACTAATATGCTTGCCGTTCCGATTCTGCTCTATTCTTTCGGGGTAGTCAAATGGACGCTAGATGAGCTGCGCCAATTGGATATGGATACCCGTAAGATGATGCGTATCAATAGGAGCATTCATCCTAGATCGTCCGTTCCTCGAATATAACTCCCACGTCAACGGGGGGGGGGGGGGGTCGAGGACTCTTGAGCCTGGAGTGCATGCATAGCAGAGTAACGCTGAGTATGACGTGTAACACACTAAGGAGCTCGGACCCACTCCTACGGTTTGTGAGAGATCATGAAACCGTGGTAGTTGGCGCATTCTTATTTAAGGCAGCACGAAGGGCCGCAGATGATCTCGGTCTCGTGTTCGACTTCAGGCGAGGAGGCCGGCGAGGTGCTGACGTACAGTCAGTAACTGAGCTTCCGCCAAATCGTCTGATAGCCCAAATTAAAGCTACTGAGCAGAGAAATCTGCTCAGGCAGCATGTCGATAAATCTATGCATGGTGTGTTCTATAACAACATAGAGACCTTAGGTTTATCGACAAAGCTGACTTTCGCATTTCTACGGTCAGCAGGGCTAGGAGACTGAAGGATTCATTGTGGCCTGCTAAGATGGTGTTATCACTTTGATCTATAGTAGTCGCGTTATGCATGTCCCATTTATGCGACTTCGGCCTACATCCATAGGCATAACGCGACTTTACGAGTGCTATACTACCATCTACGGCACACGTATGAAGTAGACCAAACACCAGTGCTGCCTTATGTCCCCGGAGAGATCGAGTCCGTTATCGAGAACGAGAAATGCCGAATTTATTGGAACTTCTCGTTTCCGACCGTCAGGTTAATTCAAGCCAACAAGCCTGACATAGTACTCCTCGACCACCAAACCAAGGTGATGTATGTCATCGAGTTCTCTGCGCCTACTGAGACAAAGATCGCCTTGAAGGAGGAGGAAAAACGGACTAAATACCGAGATCTCCGGTATGAGCTTCATGCGGTGTACCCTGACTACTCTGTCAAGATGGTCGTCCTGATAATCGGTGTACTCGGTGGGATGAGGCCTACACTGCTCTCAGAATTGAAGACCATACCGGCCTGCCAGAAGTCAGCCGAATGGTTGGCAGGTCAAATTCAGAAAGCAGTCATCCTAGGGTCCCTTAAGCTGCTTAGGGCACATGATTTGGGAATCTACGGTCACTAACCCTGCGGGTTGTGGGGAGTGGCTGTCGATAATTCGCTGGCGCTTCAGTCGTGAGAATGTCGGAGATACGGCAGAACTGTCCAGCATCACTCAGCGAAAAAAATAAAGAAAGAAAGAAAAATATACCATAGGTAAAGCCTTGTTGGGGGGGATGGGGGCTACACAAGAGATACACACCCAATATCCGTGTATAGTGGAAAAATCCCTCTCACAGTATTTTCCACTGCCACGACCGGGGATCGAACCCGGAACTTTTGGGTGAGAGGCATTTAACAATTAGCAGGCAAGTGCGCTCACCTTTCGACCATCGGTCATGGCGGACGACTTTATCGTTTATGATCCAATTCGACTCAAAATCGATATCTGGGGATTACAGAATATCAAATGACTAAAAAATAAAAAATAAAATTATATTAAAAAATATTTAAAAAAGCCAGTATTTAAATACTCTAAAAAGTAGAAAATAAACTTTGAAGTAAATCAAACCTATCATTGTCTTACATTATATAATTTTTTTTATGATATAAAAGCTTGTGGCGAGCAATCTCCTTTACACAGGATAATCTGGAATTTTAGAAAAGCCAAGAATATAAAAAACTAGGCCGGTCGAAGACCCCTTCTTATTCTTTATCTGAAATCTCTAAAACATCTGACGACAAACATGATAAAACTCGATCAAGTTGTAACTTAATCAATCGGCATTCCTACAATTTTAGAAATTTATCTGGAAATGGTCAAATTATGTTTTCGAAACGTTGAGCAACTTTTGAAATGCCTATGTCATTTGTTCTAAAGATCTACAACGTGATTCAGCTGAAACTTCCTAGACAGCTTTCTGGGAAACTAATTATCACAATATTTATAAGTATAGTAATATAATTAATTACAGCGAAATTGCATACAATTTCTTACGAAAGAAAATTATAATTTATTATAATATTGTTATTGTTAATACCACACAAAAACGATTAAGAACGTATGTTTAGAAACAATAGAAATTTTTAGAAGCAATTAGGTTTGATTTGTACACCTAAGCTACAGAAAGCCTGTCTGTGTAATACATATATCTAATTTTATTTTATATACAATTTTTGTGTGTATTATTACGTATTGTCTGGTCGATATAGCCGAGTGGGTTAAGGCGCGAGGCGGCAATCGCGATTAATCACTCGGACATCGCACCACCGAGTTCGAATCCTGGCTCCGGCACTGGCACTGTTGGAGGAAATGGTTGTATGTCCGCGTTTTTTCAATGTGTAACTCCCTTCCGCACAAGCCCTGGCTTCTGGAATTGGGGGTTATCTAATTTCTGTGGTGTTTATTATTATTATTATAATTATTATTATATTTTATATTTTTATTTCATACGCAATGTTCATGTTTAATAAAATTCTACATATACCTCTATTGCAAAGAAATATCTAGAATTCAAAAAGAGCATTTTTTATTTTATAAGATATTTATCCTGAAATATATTGTATTTTATAGCTTGCTTGGTACAATGAGTATTTACACATTATTCAGGCACTGCCAAAGCGAGAGACCCACACTGAAGAGAGATTACCAAGGTAATTTCTCCCTAGTGTGAATCCCCAGCTCATGCAGCACCAAACAATGTTCAAATATATATTTTTATTTACCATAAAGTATATTTAAAAATATTAAACCATTGGATATTAGATAAGTATTTAAGTTTCTTGTGAATAAGTTAATTTTATTACTCATTTTTATTTCAATTGGTAAAAGATTATAAAACTTTGGACTATAGTAGGAAATAAATCTTTGACTAGTTTTTTTTATTTAAGCAAGGGACTTAATATTACAATTTTCATTACATCGTGTGTTGTAATTATATTTAATAGGGTTGTGTTGAAACAAATTGCCTTTATAGGAAAATACAAGTACTGATTTTATATAGATGAGGTCTAAACTAAAAACTTTGAATTCTTGAAATATTTGGTTTGAAGGGTACTGTATATTTTTAAATAGTATAACTTTTAATAAATATTTTTGAGTTATTCTAAGCAATTTTAAGTTTGAAGGATATGCTCCGCACCAGATTGAAGTTCCATATCATAGTACTGACTCGGCCAAGGCATAGTACACTGTTTTTAATATGGGTGCAGGCAAAATATTTCGCAGTTGATAGAACTTCCATATAATTTTACGAATTCTGTTATTTAAATTTTTTATATATTCAGTCCACTTTAAATTTTGATCTATAGTAATACCTAGGTATTTCACAGTATCAGTAAATGTTAATACTTGGGTACAATGACAATTTAAATAGTTATTTGAAATACAAGGAAAAGTGTGTAAATTTATTGTTTGAAAATTAGGTAAAAATGTATTGAAATACTGAAACACATAAATTTAGTTTTCTCAAGATTTAAAGTAAGCAGATTTTCAGCTAACCATGTTGAATTTTGGAAAATTCTATTACTACCAGTTCTTTCGCCTACTCCCAGTTTTCCCCTTCCACCAGTAGAACAGTGACGTCAGCATAAGATATAATTTTTCCCTGTGCTTTAATGTATAGAAGTTCATCAATATAATTTGAAAATAATGTTGGTCCTAACACAGTGCCCTGTGGAATTCCATATTTTAATTCGTGTTTATTATTGCCTATAAATTGTCCTATTTTGACACACTGTTCTCTGGGTTCTAGATAGCTACAAAATAATTCATTTTCTATTATTTGAATACCATATGTCGCTAACTTTTTAATCATTTTTTTGTGACACACAGTGTCAAACGCTTTGGCCAAATCAAGGAACACAACAATTTGTTTTTATCAATTGAATTATATAAAGTTTTAGTTACTTCGTACATTGTATCAATAGTACTCATATTTTCCCTAAAACCTAACTGGAAGTTAGACAATAATTTATTTTCATTTAAATGTTTGGCCAATCTGCTTTTCATACACATTTCTAGTAATTTAGCAATATTATTTATAACAGATATAGGTCTGTAATTTTCTACTATTTTTTTGTCACCTTTTTTTATATATGGCAGTTACCACTGATTTTTTCAATTCGTGTGGAAAAATATTCTCAAGAAAAGACAGACTAAAAATATAAGTTATCGGTTCAGCTAAATAAATTATTAAAAAATTACAAAATATAATTTTTAAACAAATCAAACTAAAGCAAGTTTCCTCCCTTTTGATACATGCGTATATCATAACGGCCATAGTCTTTAAACAAATTATTGTACGTAGTTAGCTTTTTATGCATAATTTTGTATTGATAACTGTCAATAATCTGTCACCGTAGTTACAACGAGAAATTCTCTTGAAAAAAAAAACCAATGGTACATATACTAATTTCGTAAACCTGCATGTATATGATTAAAACTGGGCACGGCTAAAGATCAAAGCCGAAAATGACCTAGTGAATATAAGAGAATGGTTCGATAATAAATTATTAACCATCAACTATGAGAAAACTTATTTTGTTCCTATCGAACATCCTTGCCAAAATTTAAACAACTGAAAATAGATGAGACAGACAAGATTGCGATATCTTCAAAAGTGAAATACCTTATTATCGACCAACACTTTACTTGGAATGTATATGTAACTTTGTGGTGAATAAACTTAGGTCGATTCTTTACCTATTTAAACAATGAGAGCAATACCTAGACCAAAAGAACTTAAAAATAGTTTACCACGCACTTGTAGAGTTGCACATATCTTATGGCATTATCGGTTGGAGAAGAATTCTAAATGACCATTTAAATAAACTAGATATAATACAAAAAAGTTTCCTCAAACTCATGTTAAATAAGGAAACTATTTTCCCTTCGGATCTGCTGTTTGTAGAAGCATCGCTGTTCGACGCTAGACAACTATATGTATTTCTTGGCGCTAAGTACAAATGAATTTTTAAACAAAAAAGATATACCACAACATCAAATTAACACACGCAACCAAAATAAATTAAAAAAACCCTAAAATGCAAAAAACAATCGGACAGAGATCTCATTTATACTTAAAAGCAAAGGCCTACAATAAGCTTCCAAAGGACGTTAGAGACACTAACAATGTTCATATATTCAAGTCAAAATGTAAACTATTTATGCGCCATACACAGAGAGAAGAAATACATAAAGTAATTGATATGAAAAACAATTAAAAATAGATAAATTTAAGATTATATATGTAGGTACGCCTGAGTACCCCAGCATGCCTAAATTCTGATCATAAGTAGTTTGATTGATACTGGTCGGTCTCAAGAATAAAAAAAAGTTAAATAAGCATATTTAGTTGTTACTAGTATTATATATTTTAATCCTTGTAATTGTTATTGGGAGTTGATTAATTTATTATTACTGTGTTTTATTGTATCTTATTATAAGTCCTATATACATATGACACTTAAAGTACGGACACTCTTTATTTAAACCTACATGTTTTAATTCTATTTTAAATATGTAAAGTACTAAATAAACCATCTATCTATTATTTACAGTGAATGAGGCAAACATTCAAGAATGGCTGAAAAATTATACAGACTATGTTATCCGAACTGAAAACATCCCGATCACAGGATGTTTTCAAATTTAAAGAAAAATTTGCTACAACATGGAAGCTTCGAGAAAGGTAAACGTGAATGTGGGCGGAGACTTAGATATAACTGTAATGCATCAGACGTATTACAGTGTGTTGAAAACAATATAAAGTAGGCCCCTGGCCCGTTTTTTTTTTTCGGTCAGTCCTCTCTGTTAACACATTTCATCTTTATAAAGTACAATTCATTCATCAGTTGCATCCTGAAGATCCGCAGAGAAGAATTTTATTTCAATATGATTATAAAAATTAGTGGCACTTCATAATAAATATTGTTATTTACATGAATAGGAGTACAGCAATTTAACATACCATATTAATACATTTCCATACTTCCTTTCATCTCAAAATTCTTTCTAAGTGTTGAGACACTCTTACGTAACCCTCAGCAAAGTCGTTTGAATTTCAAAGTACAGTCTATGGGACTACTGGTGTTTACATTAATTTAATGTCACTTTTCGTTTCTCAGTAATCAGCCTGGGAAGTTTTAACTGAACCACGCAGTATATGTTGGTTCATAACTTATGCACCACTCGGTATTATAGGTAGTGATGTATGTGTTTTTAAGTATGTAACATTAAAGTGATATAATGCATTTGACTACATATGCAGAATATAAAGCAACTTTACCGATACAGAATAATAAAATATGATTTCAAGGCTATTTAAAAATTTTTAAAGATATTTTTGTGTGCATAGTAATCCATTAGTGTAATTTTAACGCAATATCAAAGGTAATTTGTTCCATTTTTCTGTAATGCATGTGTAAAGGAAAACTGAATTTATTTCTGAGGAAGTCAATTTTGCTACCAGCAACTTAACAACCAAAAATACCAATCAAGAGAATTTCTAAATTTTTGTTCTATGATTTTAAGATAGGAAATCTTTCAAATCAGATCATACTTTATTCACGTTATCATATAACAAGTTTACAAAGATTCAAAAATTGTGTATCATATAAAGTTAATACTTATATTAATAAATAAACAAATAAATGCAACGGGTACTCTAAATATGTCCCTAATGCGAACCAGAGAAGATCTTTGTGCTGTGCATGGCAATCTAAAATAATTTTTGACATGTACTTTATTTGTATAAATTATTAAATATCTTCTTATAGTTGGAAACAATTAAAATTAATTCAATTATAAATGAGAATATCATAACTTGACAGCCTACGTTCCTTTTTTTAATATACAGGGTGGGGCAATAGTGCGTCGGACCTCGATATCTCGATAGCTAAAATTTTTTAAAAAAATTGCAAGTAAACTAGATAAAAAGTCTAAAACTGAAAATTATTTTCAAACATACAGGGCGAGCCAAGACGAAATTACAGGACCAAGTGCCTTTTTTTCTAATGGAATGCTATATATATCAGTACATTTTTTTGAAACCTCTTTCTAGGCTCTATTCATTCCTATATTAGCGTTGAATATCTCTTGGATGTAATGAATTTTGTTGTTGAAATAATGCAATCTACAGATGGATATTAAAAAAATCACCACAGTCACAATTATGGGTTTTAAGAAAAACTTATGTGAATACCAGTTACGAGACATCTAATTAATGTTTTTGAATCATTTTCATTTCCTAAAAAGTACAGGGTGGCCAAAAATTATTTTTCAATTAAGAACATTTTAAATTGAATTTCCTCAATTTTTTCAAATGGAACACCCTGTATATTTTTCGACGATGTGATGTAGAAATAAAAACGAACATTTTTTGTAAGTACTTCTCTATGGCTAATTGCGACCATTTTCGTTTTATAAATAAATGTCAAATTCAAGAATAAACTTAAAAAAAGAGGTTCCCTCAAATAATTCATTAGAAAAATTTATAATGGGTGTTCGACGTGTTGCCCATTTTGATTGACACACGTCTTTATGTAATTTTGAAATGAGGCCATTTAGTGGGACCATTTCTTCCAATCCATTGAAATGAGTAAATAGTATTTAACCGGTCCTTTACTGTAATGTTCTTTTGTACATTTTTTGCTGTTTTCGTTATTCGACAAGCAATAAAACCTCAGTTTGGTATAAATTGTCGTGTACAAAGGAGCATTTATCACACTTATCGGTCGTTACAATTTTTATTGAACTTAAAATATTTGGAATTTTACAATATGAATTTTAATAAAGCGGAACTTGTAGGCATGACTTTTGTTTTGGGCGAGTCAGATAGAAATTGTTTACTTGCCCATAGAATTTATCACCAACGTTATCCTGAAAGAAGGATTCCTGATGTTAGCAAAACCTTCTCGATAGATTTCTGGAAACTGGAAATGTCGAATATAAAAAAAGTGAAAGAATAAAAGTGTTGTGAACGAAGAAAATGAGTTTTCTGTGGCACTGGCAACGGTTGAGAATCCCCAGGTTAGTCAAAGAGAAGTGAGCTCATTAGTAGGAATAAGTAGACGGCTGTGGGTCGAATCTTTAAAAAAATAAGTTGCATGCATATCATATTCAAATGCACCAGGAATCTGATGACGATTTTCAAAAGCTCCTACAATTTTGTAATTGGGCCAGAGGTGAAATGCAACATGTCAACTTCTTCAATACTGTTCTATTCAGTGAGACAACTTTTCTAAAAATAGATTTGTTAATAGACACAATTTCCATTATTATGCTTCGGAAAGTCCTCACTTTTTTATGCAAGTTAATAACCAATTATTGGAGAACATGTAATAGGGCCACATTTCTTTGATGGTACATTGACTGGAGCTATTTATCTTCATTTTTTGGAAAACTATCTGCCACAATTATTGGTAAATCTCCCTCAAACAATTCGAAATAGGATGTGGTTTCAGCAAGATGGTGCTCCACCACATTATTTAAATGCAGTTAGAGACAACTTAAATAATACCTACCCTAATCAATGGATTGGAAGAAATAGACCCACTAAATGGCCTACTAGATCCCAGATCTTACAAAAATGGATTTCTCTTTATGGCGATACGTGAAGGAAATTGTTTATAGAGACACATCAACAACAGTACAGAATATGAAGGAAAGAATAAAAACTGCCTTTACATCTATCATACCGGCAATTTTATTAACAGTGGGAACCTCATTTCAAAAGCGCATAGAGATGTGTGTCAATCAAAATGGGCCACATGTGGAACATTTATTATAATGTTTTCTACTGAATTATTTGAAGAATCCTCTTTTTTTAAGTTTATTTTTGAATTTTGTAATTATTGCTCAATAAAACGAAATTGGTGGCAATTAGCATTAGGGAAGTACCTACAAAAAATGTTTGTTTTTCATATCTACATCACATCGTCGAAAAATATACAGGGTGTTCCATTTGAAAAAAATGAGAAAATTCAATTTAAAATGTTCTTAATTGAAAAATAATTTTTGGCCACCCTATACATTTTTAGGAAATGAAAATGATTCGAAAACATTAATTAGATGTCTCGTAACTGGTATTCACATAAGTTTTTCTTAAAACCCATAATTGTGACTGTGGTGATTTTTTTTAATATCCATCTGCAGATTGCATTATTTCAACAAAAAAATTCATTACATCCAAGTGGTTGGGAGATATTCAATGCTAATATAGGAATGAGTAGAGTCTAGAAAGAGACTTCAAAAAATGTACTGATATACATAGCATTCCGTTAAAAAAAAGGCACTTGGTCCTATAATTTCGTCTTGGCTCGCCCTGTATGTTCGAAAATAATTTCTAGTTATAGACTTTTTTATCTAGCTTACTTGCATTTTTTTTTAAAATTTCTAGCTATCGTAGAACTCGAGATATCGAGGTCCGACGCATTATTGCCCCACCCTGTATAATAATAATTAGAATATAGGGGTATGAAAAGGTAGTAAGTTAGTTTTTACAAAATGTTTACATTCTATTTTAAATTTATTTCTTTTGGTTGCAATCAGTCTAATTTTGAGAGGCAGGATATTATAAAAGTGGGGGGCAAAATAGGTTATATAATTTATTATAATTTAATTTATTAATTTAATATTTATTAGTTATTGTCATTCTAGTTTCATAATTTTGGATGACAAATTGATATAAATGGTGATTTTTAATTGTAAAATTTAAACAACTATAGATATAGAGACTTCTAATATTCATTATATTTGTATTCTTATATAGTTCGTTATTGGAGTACATTCTATATTCTATCTTTCTTGAAAAATATTTTTATTAGGTATTTTGACACACAGCAAGATTATGTATGTATAATCCACCACAAATTACAACGCAGTATTTTAATGTAGACTCGACTAAGGCGTTGTATAAAACCATTAACAATTTATTATTTACGACGGATCTTCACTAATAAAATTTATGAAACAGTTTACGAATTTTTGTCATTTCGGGGCAGTTGCAATTGATATTAGAGTATTTTTTTGTAAATTTTTAGTGTACGTTGAACAGGTTGATCGGTAACTGAGGTGGAGAAGCGATAAATGCTGTTTTTTTATATTTAAACTTAATAAAGTAAAATCTAGCCAATTTTGTATCGACTGGAGACCTGCTTCAGTTTTCTCGTATACCTTTATCTAATTTGCTGCTGTAAATAAAATAGCGGTGTCGTCTGTATATGAAATTACATTTCCATTATTTGGTATGTTTCCAATTTCGTTAATATATACCAGAAATAGCAGAGGTCCCAATACAGTACCCTGCGGTACACCCATTGAGACTGTCTGAGAGTTGCGTTTCCTCTATTTTTACCTCCCCTCTAACTTCAAAATTTTTCAGTCTATCAAATGAGGATCTATGGCACACTATATCAAATACTTTTGCCAAGTCTAAATACATCACAGACTCTTTTTATTCTTATTTAGATTATTTATTACTTCAGTAGTTAGATCATAAACGGCATCCTCAGTACATTTTTTACCTCTAAAACCATATTGTTTTCTGTAAAATATATTTTTTAAAACAAGAAAATGCGTAATCCTTTTTTTAAAATCTTAACAATGTTGTTTATTACCGATATTGGCCTGTAATTAGTTAAATTTTGTGGGTCGCCATTTTTATATACGTGCGCAACTTTAAACTTTAAATTCTCCGGGTATTATAGAGGTTGTAAAAATTAAGTTAATGATTTGCAATAGCGGTTTTAGGATATAACAATGAATATTTTTCATAAATGTAGCAGATATTCCATCAGGACTCGGTGCAGAGTTTTCTTTCAAATATGCAATGCATAATAAGCTCATTCTCTGTGATCGGATTTACATGCATTGATTTACGAGATTTTTTACCGAAAGTTTTCTTGCCCAGTACGTATGTTTTGTGCTATTTTCTTACCTATATTTATAAAGAGGTTATTAAAAGCATTTGCTTTTATCATTTTACTTAATAGTATTTATTTTTTTAATATTGTTATTACCATTTGTTTTTTATTTGTTTATAATTGTTACTAGTTGTTCAATTTTTGTTTTATAATAATTGTATTTTGTCTGCTGTAGTAAAATGTTGAACTTATTTCTATATTGTTTGTATTGTCTGATGGCTTCCTCTGTTCCAGTCCTTAACATATTTTTTTCTCTATGTCTTATAGAGTTTATTAGTACAAATGTAAACGGTTTAATTTTTAGCTTATTTTTCTAGCGCGTTGTTTTTGTTGCTACATTTACAGATGTTTTAAGTTTATTTATATATGCAGTGTATGTTTGATCAGCATTATTACACTGTTTCACTTCTTTCCATTCTTCTTTTGCTAGTACCTGATATAGTTTTTTGTAATTTATTATTTTAATAGTTTTCTGGCTGCTTCTATCATATTTTTTTATTATTATTAGTAAACTCATTAAAATGAATGGATAGTGATACCATGATCTATGATAGTTGTTTCAATTAGGTTAGATTTTATATCAATATCCTTTTTATAGTTAACAAAAATATGATCTACAATACTCACTGCGTATTCTGTTACCCTAGTAAGTTTGTTCACAATGTTCACGTATGGTATAAAACCTTTTTGTGCTTACAGATTCAAATAGTTATGAACATTGTGGTCTTCTGCATCTAAAATATTAATGTCTCCTATGATAATATGTATATCAGCCATTCTTAAATTCATTAGATATTCACCAAAATCGTTTAAAAATGTATTTAAGTTTATAGAAGGTGGTCTGTACAATGAATATTCATTTTAGGGGTTGTGGTTACAGCAAAGCATCTCCCCCTCGAAGCTGACATTGATGTGTCTAAGTGTTTTTTAAACAATTTGAATTGCCCAAGGTCCCGCCAGTTCGCCTTCAATGTCTCACTCAAGTTCTAATACAGATATTGTTCGAAAAACTATTTTTGTTAAGACATTAATAGTTATTGCTATTAAAAAGAATCAAATTATAATGGCTATAAGAATAGTTAAAAATTATTGATTAAAATACAAATACAAATCTCAAATCATTTATGAGTAAATGTTAAAATATATTGCGTAATTTAAAATATAAATAAATAGACACTATGTAAAAATAAAATAGAGTTAACCAATATCAATAATTATTTTTAAGTAAACGCTGCTTTTAGATACATTTAAAATTCTCTACAAATGTTTCGGCTTTTTAGGCCTTTATCAAGAGTACAAAGTATATACTAAAGTAACAAAGGTGGTTATTCTAAATATATACCTAAAGACATTTATTACTTAATATATTTATGACTTAAACTCTAGTCATGGGAATTTTTGGAGTAGAACTAACGGAATTATATAAATTAAACAATAACTGTTAACGTTTTAGCTAATATAGCAGTATTTAAGAAATTTTGCTGGTCATTCGTGGTACTAGGAATGTTTTTAAGGGATTTTTAATTTCTAATTGTTCAAGAAGATTTAAACGTTTACCTTTTCCTTGTGTATGAAATAAATTTATATTGACTGGGAAGAGATTTTTTAAATCCATTTATTCATTTTATTTACACATATTGTTCAATAATAAGGGAAAATGAACTAAACTTGATAAATATGGTGTATGTAAAATTAAATGTAAAGTTGTAATACCGTCTATATAGGTCAGAGTGGTAGAAGTATTGACAACAGGGTAAAAGAACATACACAATCAATTTTAAATAACAATAAAAATACGGAAATGTCAATGCACTGCATTGAAAATAACCATTTCATAGACACAATTAACGTAAAGTTACTTCATATACAAGGAAAAGGTAAACGTTTAAATCTTCTTGAACAATTAAAAATTTAAAAATACCTTAAAAACAATCCTTGTACCACGAATGACCAGCAAAATTTCTGAAATATTCCCATATTAGATAAAATGTTAACAATTATTCGTTGATAAAGGCCTAAAAAACCAAAACATTTGTAGAGAATTTTAAATATAGTAATCTGATACATCTAAAAGCAGTGTTTGCTTAAAGATATTTATTTTCAAGATGTTTCCCAAGGAACCCACCACAAATTTAGTCCAGTATATTAACCAATATCGTTATTTCCAACGAATATTCGTTGAGATAAACCTTTAACAGAGCTTAACTTACCATT
Organism: Leptura quadrifasciata; assembly: GCA_963675555.1. Classification (NCBI taxonomy): domain Eukaryota; kingdom Metazoa; phylum Arthropoda; class Insecta; order Coleoptera; family Cerambycidae; genus Leptura; species Leptura quadrifasciata. The sequence continues at coordinate 143,075,155 of OY776676.1, read as the reverse complement.
TTCCATGCATTTGGAAATATTTTCCAAGCAGGCTTTTCCACGTTCCTCGTTACTTAAAAGCGTTTCTCCCAAATAAGCATCGAATTCGACATCGTCCTCGATAACTTTCGTTGGCAACGACACAAAAGGCAAAACCGTAATGTTCGATTTGTTGACTAGACTATTTAAAACCTTAACATTATTTGTCCGGTTTTCAGTCTGAAAATAATTCGATTTTATATCACAGTTTATGTTCGAAAATACTATGTACATAGTTACTAAGAAAGCGAACGAAAGACACTTCATTTTCGTCATGTTTGCACAGGATTTTAAACAAAATTCACATTATTTATTGTTACACTACAATTGCACATTATGTATTCGCATGATTCGATTTTTTTAATCGAGCCTGTTTAAACGAACATTGCACGGTTGTTTTGTCTCGTGCAGATTTTGCAAATATATGGTGGGGTACCAACGCACTCATTGATAAGTTATATATCAGTAGTACCCCTTCTCAATTAGCTGCTCTTAGAAGGGGAAGTTGTGGGTACGTAATAACACCCGTGACAAATATAATTTTGTTACTGCTAATTGCTTCAGTTGTCATTAACCACATAAATTAGTTGCCAGTGTTGAACATATTGACATACTGGATGGAATCATTTTACTTGGAAAAATAATTAGGATTTTCACTTTAAAACTACAAACTCTAAGCGAAACATAATTATGCTGATGTTAAAAGTAAATGATAAATGAAAACGCAGGAACTTTTCCCACGAACATTCTTTTAATTGCCATACCGATACTGAGGTTCTGAATTCCTTAGTCCTGCAGTCCAATATCAATTTATACAAGGTTTGTCATTTTTATTGAAATATTCTTGTTACCTAACGTTGTAAAACGATTGATTGTTTATGAAACCGGTAGCAGCCAGGGGAGGTCATAATATATCTTCTTCAAGGGGGGCCACTTCATCTTTTATATACTAAATAAAATAATTATCATTTATTGTTAAAGGGACTTACCGATACCGTTATTAAATAGAATGGAGTATTTTCTATTGTTTTAAATTTTAGTTTTGGTGATATACAATGTGCTGCACTTAAAAGTGTAACAACCTTGTTATAACTTTTTTCTTTGTTTCCGATTTGGAACAAATCTTACTCAAATATAAAACGGAGTAAGAAGTAGTAGAAGTGCTTATGGTTAAAAAACATCCACCTCCCTACAAATGCAATGTCACCTGTAATACCAAGATAAACGAAAAGTTAGTTTTAAAAAGCTAAAAAAACACGCTTTAATAGCAAACCGAACTAAAAAGTAAAAAATAATGTTTAATTATTAAGATTTTGTTCAACAGCGATAGAAAGTCCATTAACTCGATATACCGCTTGATACTAGCGATATGACATTTTTAGTCACCCTCTTGCCATTCATCCCTCGGCACGTTTCTTACCAATATATTGGATTGGGTGAATTTTAGAATTAGCATCATGAACACCGATACATACAGAAACCAGCTGAGACCCGCCTGCTTTTCGAAATGGGTGAGAATCACGTTCAAGATTCCATTACAAACAAACATACATACTGGTGAAGCTAATAAAAGCGAGTTAAAAATGAAAAAAATCATATTAAGCATTTTTTTAACGAAAAAATTTATTTGCGAAAGTTGTTCAGAATTGTCTTAAACCTTTGGTTATTTAAAATAATGTCAGTCTGAAAACATCATTTTAAATAACTTACAGATTATTTGACAAACACCTGACAGCTTGCGTTTAATTTAAAACAAAACACACTTTTCTAAGCAAAGAAACACATTGCAATTATATTTTTGGACTTGGACGTTACTTTAAACAAATATTTTAATATTTTTTAAACTTTGATGAAATTTTAAACTCAAGGTTTTTAGACAAATCTGAACAACTCTCAATAATAAAAATTTCCTATAAGAAATGTCTAATAAGATTTTCTGATTTTTCCCGTTAATTTTGGTATCGTAGGTAGCTTCGCATTTGTAGATGGCGAATGTTTTTTTGGTCATAAGTAGATCCTACTTTGTTCTATATCTGAGTAAAATTTGACTCAAATCGGAAAAAAAGAAAAAATTAAGGGCGTTACACTCCTAAGAGCGACATGCTGTATATAAAGTATTATTATTATTAATAGTAATTTCTTAAATTTAAGTAAAAAAATAGGAATACGACCGTCTAAACAAAGTAATTTATTCTAGAGTTGAATGAAGATAGTATTCCATGTAAATTCCCAGGGGGGATGGCCCCCATGCCCCCCCTATGACCGCGCCTGGTAGCAGCTAAAATAATTTTTGTATGACAATCAGTCTGGGGTTTTTGAAAAATATTGAACATTCTTTAAAATCAAGTACAGTATATAAAACAATTACTCATAAAACTCGAAAATTGAAACCTTTGATCACCCAAGATTTAATAAATAAATTAATCATAGAGGCATATTAAAAATAAAATTAAAACAACAACCAACAAATGAAAATACTAGAATATAAACAGTATCGAGATTTCCTTAATAATTGTAATAAAAATTACAAATAATAGTTATTATTCATATAAATTAAGCGACGAAAAAAAATAATTATAAAAAAAATGTGGAAAGTAATAAACATTTCTAGTAACTCTGATAGGGATAAAACTGCAGATTACAATATTATTGATGAAAAAAGAAATTTAATAAAAAATTATACTTTAAAGGTTAATTATTTTTATTTTTAGTAGTTTTTCTCTATTATCGATGAAAAAATGGCCATCAGCTCTATAGAAAAAAATAATTGCCTGCCTGATTTCATCGCAAATAGGACAGTAAAAGAAACGTTATGTTGTATTCAGTCACGAAAAATGAAATAGTCCTTATAATCAATAACTTAAACAATAACACAGCATCAGGTCCAAATGATATATCGGTTATAATTATAAAAAAGTGTCATAAATATATAACTACCCCATTAATTCACATAATAAATAATTCATTTTTAATGGGGATTAAACCTAGACAATGGAAATAATCTATTACTATACCAATCTATAAATTAGGAAATAAATAAGCAGTTACAAATTATAGAACAATAACAATCATAAATAATATTGTTAAAATATTTGAACAGTGCTTAAAAAGTAGACTAATAAATTTTATTGAAGAAAATAGTATATTAAACAAAAATTAGTTTGGTTTTAGAAAAAAACACAAGTACAGAACATGCTATTCTAGAATGAATTAATACCGTTGTTCAATGTCTAAACAGAAACAGTAGATGTTTATGTATCTTTTTGGATTTGGCCAAGGCGCTTCACACTGTGAACTATAGCATTTTATTTGAAAGACTCGAAAATATTGGGGTTAGGGGTTCTTCATTGCAACTTTTCAGGAATTACCTAAAAGACATATATCAAGCGGTGAAAATCAATAACACCTTAAGTAATAATTTACTTGCCACCATGAAGGTACCTCAGGGTACTGTGTTAGGGCCTGTATTGTTTTTAATTTACATCAACAAGTTAGATCCGTTTTCTATAAAGAGTAACTGCATATCTTATGCAGATGATACAGTTTTTATATTTGAGCATGACTCCTGGAATGCTGTGTATAACAAAGCGGAAGCTGGTCTAAAGAAAACTTAAAACTAGTTAAATATTAGCCGTCTAAGTCTAAATTTTTCTTTATTAAGATCCATAAAAAGAATTGTGTTGATTTAATAAATTGCGACTGTTCCGAAACACTCAAAATAAGCCATATTAAATACCTTGGAATTATGGTAGACCAATATCTACGATGGAAAGAGTACATAAAATATCTCACAACAAGATTAAGAACATTAATACACAAATTTTACCAGTTACGAGAGATTCTTAATGTAAAAAATTTGATTGTGGTCTACACAACGCTTTGACTGAATCTAAAATTTGGTACTGCATCATGACATGGCGTGGTTTATATAAAAATTCCTCACATAACCTAGATAATTCAAAATTCAATTTTAAAAATTATATTTAAGAGACCAAAAATGTATTCAACTGACCTATTATATCAAGAAGCTAGATTATTTCGTATTAAAAAAATGTCTGCTTACCAGTGTGTACATCTTGTCTCAAACTATTCAAACCAGGGCTGTGGCAGGGCAGTCGATTCAAGTACCTTATTTCAGTAAATCGCATACACAAAGACTTGTTTTTTATTATGGTCCAAAAATATATACTTTATTATTCCTAGAATTAAAAAATATAAATAATCACATCAGGTAACACTTTAAAAAAGGGGCGCCAGGCCGCGGACCATAAGAAGGAGTGCCCTCCCTATATTTTGTGTTTCTACATTTTTCGCAAAAAATTGATATATCTAAATTTATTTAGGGAGATAGTTCTCATTGAAATGTACATATTTTCACGCTATACAACTTTTTGTTGGAATTTTTAAATTTAATTGCATTATTTAATGATAATCTATTTTTTAATTTCTCAGAAGCGAATTGACAAAATTAAGAGCTGACCACTTTGTTCTTTAAAACTTTTAAAGGGGTGGCTTGCTTGATACGGGTTTGTGCAAATTATGGTTCAAAACTTCGAGATATGTTTTATTGTCTGCTATATTGCGCTGTTAAAAGTTGCCAATCAAAATGTAAATTGCACTGATTTTATGAAGGAGAATTATATTACGAACTAAATAATATACGTAATTAGCGGTACAATGATAAGTAAAATGTCATACAAATAACAATTTACCGATTTATATACACCACAGTTTCAATGCAACATAAGCAGTGCTATTATTATTATAATAAATAGCTCAAATAATTATGAATCGATATATTTGGTTACCAGGGCTGTTTCTACATATGGGACAACCAAACATCGTGTTTAGCACCCTCGAAAACGGGGATAAACAAATTTTCATGCGTTTTGATTTCTTTGAGGATATTTTAATACTAGGGGTGGGGCTAGTTTCGATCCCGGGGGTGGATGAGGTGTTGTACGGTTAAATTTCATACAGCCTACCCGAATCCTGCCCAAAAAACTGATCCGCATGCCTACGATGGAAGAAAACACGAAATAGGGGTTGTTTTTTGAGTCTAGGGGTAGTTGTTAAGGGGTGGCAACCTTAAAAATATCACCAACTTGTTCAGCGCTCTCGAAAACGGGAGATACCCATGTTTCATCCCTGTCGCAGAACTTTAGGTGTTTTTTTTTCAACCTTTCCATGGACTATAATAGTTATTAAAAAAATTTAAGAAATGTAAATCATTATGCAACTTAACTTTAACAAAAGTTGGAAAATGTCAAATTGCGAATGAAAAAGTTTCATAGGTGATTAACGATCTTGTCAATTTATTGATTATATAAATAGCAATTAAAGCTAATTACCGTTCGATAGGAAATAAGTGCGAAAATTGAACTAATAGGGCATCTCAAATTAAATGACATAACGTTTATTAATATAAAAATACGTGGATTTAAATATTTCTTTCCACGACCGGGAGTAGAAATCGATTTCTATGGCATCAAAATTGTGACAGAAGTAAAGTACTTACTCCCTAGGGACGGAATAAGACAATAATTTCCCTAGGGGAGTTTTTATTTCATGCCCAATAGTTAAACAAAATGTAATTCTTATTTATTAACATTGATAGTAAATGTTACATTCTCACAACTATTGAAATTAATATTCGAAGGAACTTCACTAAATGAAACAAAAACTCCCCTAGGGAAATTATTGTCTTATTTCGTCCCTAGGGAATAAATGCTTTACTTCTGTCGCAATTTCGCTCCAATTTATTATAATTGTTTATTTATGGAATAAGACGTTTCTCTCCCTTAGTGTATAATGTACTATAACTTATCTAGAGACCTACAAGATCGACAACCTCCCGTGAAGGGACGGAATGAATGCGATTTTCTTATCAAATCATAGAAAATATCCTATTGGTAAGTGAAGAGCTAAAAGACTGACAAAAGAGTGAAGTGCTAGCTTTGAGGACTAGCACAGGGAAAACGGAAAATGTATGCGTGAAGACATACTTATTAGACTATACACCAGTGGGTCAATATTATATATATAGTGTAGGATTAAGAGGAAACATTCTGTCATGGATAAACAGTTACATGGAAGGGAGAACTCTAAAAGTAGAACTAAATAATATTCAGTCAGAAATAGTGAATCTAATGTACGGCGTTCCTCAAGGCTCTGTTTTGGGACCGCTATTATTTATGCTATATATAAATAACCTTCCAAACTTTTTAACTACTGGCCACTTAACAATGTTTGCTGATGATATAACAGTGACGTTAGCAGCTGATACAACAGAGCAAATGCAAATATTAATTGACCAAACCTTCCAAGAGGTAAATACTTGGGCGCAGAGAGATAAGCTTATTATGAATGTAGATAAGACTGTAATAATAAATTTTGGTTTGCAAAGACAATTGCCGCACGGTATAGTGTTGCATGACAATATTATATTGTCCCACAATGAGAAATTACTGGGAACTTATTTAGATGATAAATTGTTGTGGGACAAGCACATTGAGCACGTATGCTCACAACTTAATAAGGCCTACTTTGCTATATTGCAAATGCAAAGTACGTTAGATGAAGCAGGGCTGTTGAGCATTTATTATGCTCTTGCATACGCACATATTTCGTACAATATCATTGCCTGGGGAAGTTCAAGAGATAGGGATAGAGTCTTTGTTAACCAAAAAAGACTCATTAGACTTGTATTTCAAATGAGTTACAGAGAGAGCTGTAAAAATGTATTTAAAATAAAAAAAGTACTAACGACTCCATGTATATTTATATTAAAATGTTTTACGTATACCAAAAAAATATAGATTCATTCACACAAAGAAATAATTGCCATTCATATAGTACAAGACGTAGTGATCTACTTAGTATACCTCTTCATCATAGTTCAAATTATAAACATTCGCCCTATTACAACTGTGTTTTACTTTTCAATAGTCTCCCGGCTGATATCCGAAATATGCAAAACTACAGAGCCTACAAAACCGCAGTCAAAAATATTTTACTTGAAGGTAGTTTTTACAGCGTTCGTGATTGAATAGAGAATTGAGGCCATATTTATTTGTTTTTATTCTCCAACAAAATTTGTGGAAAACTTTACAATTCAGTGTTTATATTTGTTATACTGTGACTATGTTGTTTAAATATGTGTATTGTGTTTACTTATATGTTTATTCTATGTTTATACATAATATGAATTTTCACAAGTGACTTACCATATATACATTCTGTATCTAAAATGGTCAATAAATATTATTATTATTATTATTATTATTATTATATTATTATATTATTATATTATTATATTATTATATTATTATATTATTATATTATTATATTATTATATTATTATATTATTATATTATTATATTATTATATTATTATATTATTATATTATTATATTATTATATTATTATATTATTATATTATTATATTTATAATTAAAACCACGAGGTAAAAAGCAAGGGCGTAAGTAGTATGGAAATGACAGAACCTCGGAGTAGGAGCAGGTTCATGGTTCAGTTTAGGAGTGGGGGTAATGAAAGTGGTTAGAGTTAATTAGGGGGCAGGACGTTAGAGTGCGGGGCCTAGGAGTGGTGGCGAGGGACAATTGTAGTGGTGAAAGGAAATTGAAGTACTGTGATAATTAGAGTGGTGGGAGGTAATTAAAGTGGTGTAGTAATTAGGGTGATGGGATGCAATTAGAGTAGTGGGAGGTAATTAAGGAGCGGGATTTAGGGGATGGGACGTCGTAAGAGGGCAGGGACAAGGAGAGGTGGTGGGGGGTAATTATAGTGGCTGGTGATAATTGAAGTGAATGAGGCTAATTACAGTAACAATAAGGATAGTTGCAGTACCAATAAGGATAATTGCAGTAAAAATAATTGTGATTAAAGCAATTATGTCCGCCCATTCGTCTGTCTACATTATCGAGTCATTCAAGCGTTCTTCGTGCAGAATTATCCTACGGTTGCAGATTATTTATTTCAAGGGTTTGATTTGTATTATGAAAGTAGCTTGTTTTTTATGATAAACATCTCTTCAACGGATTTATGTACTTACTATTGTGGATCTGAAAACTGTGTAAAGGCATCTTGGGGTCATAAGTGGGATGGATGTAAAATACTACAAAACCTACTATTGTGCTGCGAGTTCTTTAGTTTGGTGTTAATTAATATTTTGTCTATTTTTTTTAGATAGCTGCAGTGTTTAAGACTACCCTGTGTTGTAACATATGCAGCAATACCGACTTCAACCGTCATCAGAGGATCACACACTTCTTGTATATCTCAATGTAGGCAATGATAACGCAATCTTTAACATCTAGGACCACTATAGCCTGGTTAGTAAAGATATTAAAGAATTATTCAGGACATTGTAAGAGAATGATATTATTAACGCGACCAAAGACCTTTTTTATAAACACCAAAGAAATTAGACAATCCCAAATTCCAGAAGCCAGGGCTTGTGCAGAAGGGGGATTACACATTGAAAAAACGCGGGCATACAACCATTTCCTCCGACAGTTCCGGAGATTCGAACCTGGTGGTGCGATGTCCGTGTGATTAATCGCGATTACCACCTCACGACTTAACCCACTCGGATATCGACCAGATTTATATTGGTATATGTTGTATGTATGAAATAAATATGTGGTATATAAAACTAGGAGGAGGTATACTTAATTTACTATACAGGGCGATATTTCATTATATTGGTAATGTTATTGGGAGCTGATTCTATATCTGGAAATATAAAGAAAGGCTTCCTTGCACCAGAAATGTTTATTGAGATATGACATACAAACTGCAATATACAGTATGTTTTCCAAGTCATGCCAGTCTCCCAAGTTCCCTCGGCCGAACTTTAAGGACAGTTAAGGGTGATTAAAAGTAAAAATAAGGACAATTAAGGGCAATTAAGGACAATTAAGATAAGAATAACGATATCCCGACACCTTATATCCTTAAGCAGAATAGTATGTTCTGTAGCCTTTTACATCCATCCCACTTATGACGCCAAGATGCCTTTATACTGTTTTCACATCCACAATAGTAAGTACATAAATCCGTTGAAGAGATATTTATTATAAAAAACAAGCTACTCTCATAATACAAATCAAACCCTTGAAATAAATAATCTGCAACCATAGGATAAAATTCTGCACTAAGAACGCTTGAATGACTCGATAATCGCCATTATTTTTACTGTAATTACCCTTATTGTTACTGCAATTACGTTTATTGTTACTGGAATTACTCTTATTGTTACTGCAATTACCCTTACTGTTACTTTAATTATCCTTTTTGTTATTGTATTTACCCGTATTGTTACTGTAATTACCCTCATTGTTCCTGCAATTACCCGTAATTATCCTCATTTTTTTCTGCATTTACCTCCACTATTACTGCAATTACCCTTATTTTTGCTGCACTGACTCCCACTGTTACTGCAATTACACTAATCGTTACTGCAATTGCTCTTAATTATACTTAAATTTCCTCCCACCACTCTAATTACCCACCACAACAATTGGCCCCCACCACCACTCCTAGGCCCTCGCCCTCTAACGTCCCACCCTCTAGTTACCTCCCATCACTCTCATTAACCCCCCGCCCCTAAACTGATCATGAACCTGAACTTGCTCCTGCACCGAGGTTCTGTCTTTCCATACTACTGGTGTAAATAAGTTTTTATTGTCGGGGGAAATGTGAAAATTAGAAAAGTAGATTTTTAGGTTTTCAATGTCACAGCAAATACTATATCGTATCATTCGTATCAAATAAACTGACAATTAATTAGGAATTATTAACCATTAAAACTAAAAAATTATAAGTATCTGCAGATAAGCCGCTCTAACGCGCGCCTGACTTTTTATGTTCCAGCCCTTCTTTGGAGGTACTTACAACCTCTACCTCCCTTATCTACGCCCTTGGTAAAAAGAGATAAATTGTTTAATTAATAAGAATATTGTACAAGGAAAGATAGGAGAGGGATTGAGCCGTACATTTTAGCTCAATATATATCTATAGGGGCGAGAGTAGGTGCGTCTTTACTATGTACATACTTCGATATGCGATGTAAAGCAACGTCAGGTACAGTTAGTAGTTGGATGGGTGACCGTTCCAATGAAGACCGCGTCCTCGCCTCACACATCTTCCAGCGGCTTGTATATCAGTGTATGCGCGGAAGCTATACAACCTTAGGCGAGGGTTGTATAGGGGATATACCATCCTTCGGAGGGGATGTAAAGCCGTCGGTCCCTTGTCTATTAAATGTTAGACAAGTAAAAGTTCCCCCTACTCTTCTTAAGGGAAGAGGTTCGGCAAAATTCCTGGTTGGAGGTAGGTCGTCTACAGGCGTCGGTGTTAGGCCTTAGTAGCGGAAATAGGCCGACGTTAAATAATTGTATAAAAAAAATCTAGAAAATTCAAGATTTTTACTTTAGGATTCTTCAATAGAATCAATTTCAAAAATAATTCATTTATAATTTAATACGATATAAAGTGCTTATAGCGGCGATTGTTTTTATGAATAGGAAGTATTTCTCAATGTATCTATGTAGAAATAAAAAGTACTTACGAAATTACACGGTTGCCCCTTATAATTATTTAACCCTAACCTTATTTAAGAATATGTCTAAATATTGCAATATTTTGTGAAGTATCCAACCGTAGCAAGTACTCATTCGTGGTTCACTAGTTTTGTTGCTAATTTTTATAGTAAAATTTTAATCAATCGCACAGCAAAGGGAAGAATTGATATAAACGAAGAAGGCACGGGAAGAATGTTCCAAGTTTCGTACTTTTAATCAACAGAGATTAAGTTGTATCTCTGTTTAACAGACGTATGAACGTATAATTCCTGTTTCTGTGATTGAGTTGAAACAGAAAGAATTTATTTACGTTAAATTTCTTCGGCAATTTCTGAATTTTTATTTCTCTCAGGAAAAATCCACAACTACGACTTTTTCAACGAAATTTGGTACAAACACATTTGGAGTGTTGCTGAATCCAGTGGCGCAATCAGATTTGTAATAAAAAAATCGTTAATAAGATTTCACCATTTTCTCACCCGAAAAAAAAACATAGTAGGCCTCGCTATTATTTTTTGTAAATTAACTATAACACAAATATGAGCTTTTCAAAGACCTTATTTTAAAAAAAATTGTCTGAATCGCACATTGAATAAAGTTTTTAAGGGGTGGTTCCAAGCAAAATCGAAACTTAACAACGAAAGCAAAATGTTGTCAAATCAATGTTTCACTTTAATAATAAACGACAGTACGTAACTGTAACATTTACTTTTAGTTTTAACGATTAACTGTTTACTGCTACATAGATATTATGATATTCCAATTTATTAGCACATTTTTGTTAATGCGATGTTAATAACTGCTTACTCAGCAATGCAGAAAATAAAGTAAATGCCTCTTGCAGGTTTATATCGATTGCAAACTTATTGAACCAGTTCAAGTTAACAAGACATATTTATTTATGACTAATGTATAATTCCACGTTTCTTTCGTTGCGTTGGATCGTTTAAGAAACCAAATAAAGTTGTAACGTAAACTTCATTTCAAAGACTTGCTCAATAAATCGAAAATGGTTACAAATAGCCATAGCGATGTACTTACAAAAAAAAATGTTGGTTTTTCATAGCTACATCATATGGTAAAAATATATTCCATTTAAAGAAACTGAAAAAGTTATATTCAAAAAGTTCTAAATTGAATAATCATTTTTGCCCACTCTATATATCTTTGCGAAGTGAAACTAATTCAAAAACATCATACGGATGTATGTCTTCTAGCTGACATTTACAAAAAAATTCTTAAAATTCATAATGGTGACTGCAGTAACTTTTTCAAAATGCATCTGCAGATGGTTCAACAAGAAAAATTACTACATCCAAATGGTTGGAAGATAGTCAATAATAATATAGGAGTGAAAATAATCTAAAAGGATGATTACTTACTCAGTAAGTAAAACATCAGCTGATCCTGATGTTGTAGATTATTATAAAACAAATAAGTAATGCGAGAGTTACTTCACAAATGAAATTTCAAGACACTGATACCTTCGAAGTAGTCAATATTATACTCAGCACAGAAATAAATGCAAAAGGGGTTGATGAAATCTCATCTGAGATGTGTATGTGTATTTCTTATTGTACATATGCTATTACACTATTATAAATTTTGTTCTAAAGGAAAATGTCATGCCTGAGTGTTGAAAATACGCACTTGTAATACATGTCCCTAAAAATTAAAAAGTTGGTTGATTTAAGGCCCATAAGTATTTTTTTATTATTATTATTAGCCTTTACTCGAGTCCGAGTATAAAAAAATGTTACAGTCGATAGATTGTAATTCCCATTCATCTATGGTGCACACGACTATGGCTATAGAGGCCAATTCGGGAGAGCACATGTCGACCGCAGTCAGAACAAACATAGACCTGGTTAGGTCTTGGCTTCGGCCTTCTTGCAGCAACATTTCCTTGATAGCTGGCCACAACCCCTCGCCATTCGGTTCTGTCCGCTGCAAGTTGTTCCCATTGCTCGTCTGGAATACCGCAGGATTTTAGATTTTCATGGAGAACGTCTTTGAACCTCTTTCGTTGACCGCCACGCCTTCTTCTACCGCTTAGCAATTCACCATAGTGTACATTTAGGAAGGCGGTTATCATGCATACGATGAACGTGACCTGCCCATCTTAGGCGTGCTCTTGAAATAAGCACCTCAATTGGAAGGCTGTTTGCTCTCCTGAGTACTTCAACGTTTGATATGTGATGGAACCAACGAATTTTCATCACATACCTCTGAGGTGTCTTTGCTGAAAACTTTCTAATTCTTTCACATGATGACGGTAAGTGACCCAGCTTTCACATCCATATAGCAGTGTTGGAATGACAACTGCTCTGTAGACAGCCATTTTTGTTGACAAAGCAAGGTCGTGGTTGTCAAATACTCTCTCTCTAAGTCCCCAGAGTGCTCTAGATGCAGCGTTAATTCTATTGCGAATCTCGCTGTCCATGTTTGCTTTGTCATTAACAACGTTGCCTAAGTAATTGAACTGATCCACCACTTCAAGAGAATTTCCGTTAAGTGTAATGTCTATTTGGTTCACTTGATGAGGAGTTGACATAATCTTAGTCTTTCCAATGTTGATTTTAAGTCCCAAGGAATCATAGCTCTGGGCATACACATCTAAAAGTTCTTGAAGCTCTTCCGGCGTAGAGGCTAAAAGTGCACAGTCATCCGCATACTGGAGATCACAAATGAATCGTGTGCGTGTCTTCGTGAAAGCTCTAAAGCGCCCTATGTTAAAGAGACCGCCCTCAGAACGGTATCTGAGACATATTCCTCTGACTGTCAGTTTGTTGTCAACAATAATTGTTAGAGCAGTGGTAAACAAATTAAAAAGTAGGGGTGCCAGGACACATCCCTGCCTAACTCCAGTGAGGGTTTGGAAAGGTTCGGTTGCCTCATTATTATACATAACCTGGGCGTTGTTGTTTGTATGTAGACTGCGACATACTTCCACAAATTTTCTAGGGATACCTAAGTGGAGCATAATTTTCCAGAGCACTTCCCTGTCCACCGAGTCAAACGCCTTGGTTAAATCAATGAAGGCCATGTGAATTTCTCCTTGATGTTCGAGTGCTTTTTCTTGAAGCTGTTTACGTGTGAAGATTAGATCCGATGTGCCTCGGTTTGGTCTAAAGCCACTCTGTGTTTCAGGAAGTAACTTTTCCATAACAGGTGTTAGCCTATTTGCCATCGCTTTAGTGAGTATCTTCCCTCTAACAGCCAGGGGAGCTATACCCCTGTAATTTCCACAGTCCGCAGCGCTCCCTTTGTTTTTGAAGAGGTTGATTAAAAGTGTATCACGAAACTCCTGCGGAGCTTGACCACTTTCCCACACGACATCAAACAGTTTTTTGAGGTAGGGTATGAGCTCTGACGACACAGCTTTAAAGATCTCAGCTGGTAGTGAGTCGGCTCCGGGAGATTTGTTATTTTTTAGCTGCCCAATGGCGGTTAAGATCTCTTCCGTTGTTAGTGGCTTATCTAAGTCTTCGAAGGTGTCATATTGTGGGATAAGATTTATAATATCGTGATCGGCTTGACTTTGCTGGTTAAGAATGTTAGAGTAGTGTTCTTTCCATCGGGCTCTTATTTCCTGGTCTTTGAGGAGATTTCCATTTAAATCTTTAATAGGGCACATATTTTTCCGACTGGGGCCGTACACTGCTTTTACTCCTTGAAAGAAATTCCTGTAGTCGTGTGAATCGGCGTACCTTTGAATTTCTCTGGCATTGCTTGCCCACCACTCGTTCTTTAGTCTTATGATTTCGCGTTGCGTTTCATACTTAGATTGGGTAAAAGCCTCTGCTTTTGATGAGTCGATGGGGTGGTTGATAGCGTTTTGGAAGGCAATATGTTTGCGGTCAAGAATTTCTTGTATAAAAGCTTCATTATCATTGAACCAGTCCTCCTGTTTTTTACTTGCTGCAGTGCCAAGAATTTCCTCACTCGCACTTTTTAAACTGTCTTTAATTTGTGTCCAGGTAGTAGCGACATCTACAGAATTGGTTTCTTCTAGTGCACTCAAATTCTCTTGAACTTTTTGCTTTAGCTATTCGACGGTTTGTTGGTCACGCAATTTAGTAATACAGAGACGGAGTCTACGTTTTACTTGAGTTCTTCGGTGTTTGGATCTCATAACAATTTTACCGGTGTTATCTAAGGTTTATAGCAAGAATAGTTTTAAATCAATTTAAAAAACTCGTAGATACATACAATATTCTGCCTCCAAAACAATCTGATTTCAGATCTGATTTCTGCACTTTTAGACCTCGCTAATGACATGTTACGTGGTGTTGATAAGTCCATGGTGACTTAACTATTATGTTATACTACTCCAAAGCGTTTAATTGTTTAGATCACAAGGTGTTATTAGCTAAATTAAAATATTCTGGAATTTCAATCTAAGCTTTGGAGTGGTTCGAAACGTATTTAAGTGGTCGTCTCCAGCACGTACAATTAACAGTAGATGGTGACAAAATAAATTCAGACGTACAGTAGATAACAAGAGGTGTATCTCAATCAGGTGTACACTGCTGATATACAGAATGTCATACAGTCGAATATACATTTATATGCAGATGATTGTCAATTGTAATATTTTAATTCTGAATCGCAGGACATATCAATCAGCAAAATAAATAAGGATCTTTCTGAAGTATAGTTCAAGTAAGAAACAGAAACAGAAAAGACCCAACAAAAACTTTACGACATAATTATTATCGCCGCGGGCCATGGCGTCAAGCCTGACATGAAACATTCCCGACGCCTATAAAGGTAAGCGAGTCAATTTGCGAACAGCACAAAAAAGAGTACCGGTATTTTAATGACACACAGGTCAATAACAGGGACAAGAGTCAAAAATTGATTTTTTCAGATAGGTAAATCTTTAGTTGTCGGTAAAAGGTAATCAGTTTTTAGATGATTCAGTGAATGTTCTTTCCATATTAAACAGCTTTGTAGCAAAACATTATGGTATTTCTTTTACGTCAATTTGATACATAGGTAGATGTTAAAACGTTATACATGCATATCACGCGCTTATTTAGTCACACTTATGGTATGGTAGGTATTTCATACTCTCTAGGGTAAGTCTGTTGACGCTAAAAAGGTTTTTATCAATTTAAAATTATCCAATTTCATTTACACTTTATTAAGTTCTTATAAATTCAACTCTCTCAAATTATCAAATACTAGGTCGATAAACCAGTTAAAAGTGTAGTTTTCGACACGAAAATCACTGCCTTAATAAACGTGCTGGCAATTTCAAAACACATAAAATTAATATAACACAGAGTAAGTAATAAACGGATACACAGTGTGGTCAATATGTATGAAATGAATTCATTTTAAACGTATTATGAACTTTTGGAAAAAATCCTGAAACAAGTCGATTTTTAATTTGAAATTGACAATTTTTAGGAGGAAAATAATACCTCCTGCGTTCACCTCCTCTGAATTATGAGTACCCCTTACAATTTTAAATTAGGAAGCGGGTCCTGCGGTACTTCGTTCGAAAGGAATTTTGATTCCCTATTCAACAGTATAAGGTTTAAATTTGAGGCATTTCTTACTGAGAAAATTAATCTTGAAAATTTCAAATTATGAAAAGTGGGTGTATGCCCCGCATAAATTGCCAGTGACATTTGAAATTTTGTGCTCTACCAAATTTTTTATATAACTTTTGTCCTATCTCTAACCGTTTCCGTAGCGTTTGTGTTGGAAGCTAGGCCGTACCAAACGTTGCCAATTGCTTTTGAAATTTTTAATTTTTATTTGAGGAGTGAGCATTGTTAGAGCAACCCTGCATTTTCCGACCAAATCTCCCAAGTTTTTGAATTTAAAGTATCCCCGGAATACGTAATCCCCGCAATTTTGAGGCGTGCGTAAAAAAATCGGGTTTTTTGAAAATTTTCAAAAGGTTAGGTATGGAAAAATGTATCACTTTTCGACAGCATTTCGTTTGCCAAGCCGTAATTTTTTGTGGTATATCGGTAGCTAATTAAATTTGCTATGCGACGATGTAGCACATGAATTAATTGAAGCGTTTCGTATAAGACGTATGGGGCGTCAATGTCAAAAGTACGAGGATTTCACTCCTCGGACGACACGCCCCTACTTAGATTGTTGCGGGCTTGGTGCATATGTGACCCGCAACACACATTTGTGTTTCGCGGGCCACATATCCCCAGTAGTCCCGAGCCATTGGAGCTTTGGCTCCTCTTCGCTAGGAGTGGTCGCGTGTCTCCCAGCTGGGAAGAACGGTGACGTGACTTCTATCTGGTGTAAAAATTAAACGTTATCTCCTGTGTGTGTACGCTACCGATAATTTCTAAAATCTTGTTTATTTGAGCCATCTTAATGGATTTTTGGGAACGGTAAAATTTCCTGCGTTTTAAGTTGTTGCTGTTCATCAGAATATTTCGTTGCTACGGAGTTTAATCCGCATCTGTGCGGGATTTCTGTGTGCACACGCTGGTTGACCACTTTCCCTTGGGAGTATCTTCGCTGTCAATTGAGCTGCAGCATTGTAAAGAAATTTTGATGGATTCTATCCCTCATCAAGCCCGAGTTAAATTATTTCTTTGTGGATTATATCTGTTTTCAATCGCTCTCATTAGGCACGTTTTAAGTGCATTTCCGACTTACAAATGGGTATATCTTAGGGTCCACGGACTGGGTTAGAACTTCCACGGATTAGGTTAGACAGTCCCACAGACTAGGCTGAACGTTCCACGATTTAGGTTCCACGATTCAATGCGTTGGTAGCGCGAGAGATAGGCAGTGACAGTTGGTACGGCTGCGGCTGCTAGTTTTTAAAATATCGTCGTTCCTACAACCGCGTGTCTGTACCTAATATTATTTTAAAAATTAAAATTTTTACCTATATAAATGTTAGGCGCACAAGTAAACGCAACCTCTCCCGCCAGCCAGACTGCCCTCATGCCTAACCAGATAGTGCAAGGTGCAAGAGAGGGGATATAAAAAATTTAGCCTTCTTAAAATTCTCTTTCGAAAACGTTGGCAGTTCTTAGACTATTATTTGCTGTTCATTTTCCTACTCTACATACCACTGAAGTGCATTGTATGTAATCTAATTCGACAAAAACCTATTCGTCTAATGTATTTTATTTTAGTTATTTAGTAATAACATAATCGGTACACCTTAATACCATTCAGCAAGCTATTCCGACAGGGATTAAACAAACGTTTTATTTGCTTGTTTAGGAAGTCCTTGAAAATTCTTTTTTAAGTTTGGATAATACATAAGTACATTACGTACGAGTGTTTCTTAAAAATATTAGATCTAAACTTTAAAGTAAGCAGGAAATGTCAATAAAGATGACTCTAACGAACAACGTGCGGTGTGTTTACAGTCACATTACGATATTACCATTTATTACTCCCTAACTAGAAATTTATCTGTTTGGTAAAATAAGACGTTACTTCCAAACCACTAACCACTAGATAATTTGAATTATGATACTAAGTAATAATAAAAATAATATGATATAAGTATTTGTTTCAATTTAATAAATACGTGTACATTTTATTTGTTAAATGAAATGTAGGTATTAAGTCCAAAAGGGCAAAGGAATTTTATCTTATTGATAACTCACCACCTATACTATTGCGGCCGATAAAAAGTAATTGACTGGTTTACCTGTTGTAAATATGGTTCCCTTCAGTGATGACCCAACTAACAAAGTATTGCTCTATATGTTTAAAATAATAAGATAATTTTATTTTATTACTATTGAATTACTGTTCTGTAAAAGCTATTTTGTGTTATTAAAACCGCCAAGGTGATTATTTAGTCTTCACAACTAAATTATCATATAAATAAGTGATGAGAATGTTCTTACGGCTAAATTATAAAATATTTTGTAGAATTTGTTTTTCGCTGTTTTATAAGCGTTTATACAGCAATTATTATAGGATGTTTTAGCTCACGTAACAAAACTGATTTATAATAATGACTCCTAGCACGTATTGGCCAATTGACAAAAACCTATAAAACTATTCTGCAAAAGTTCAGCTAAGCAATAATCAAACAATATTATTAGGCTTCTTCATAACACATATTATTTCAGGGAACATATTGTATTCTGCTGTAACTGTTAAACAATTGTTATATAAAGGAAGCACGCATTTCATTATTTCATAAAACACTTATAAAATAATTGATAAACTAAACATTATCTTTAAAGACTATAAAATGTTCGTTACGATTTTTATAAAACATGGGTAGCTGTTTATGCGCCCATCAACGGATGTCTCACATCTAACGTTAAAACTATATATGTATGTACACAATATTACATACCTAAAGACAAACACACAATTGTTATATTTATTTCCACTGTTAAGAAACAAGTGAATAAAAGATCCCTGAGATACAAATTTGGCGTTTATTTAGCTCGAGTAAGAAGTGCTTCAACAGAGGCAGCCTCCTCAGGGAGTGGGACCTCTAAACCTACAGTACAGGAAGCAATGGACTGTACTGTGTCCGAGAGAGCAAGCACCAGCCAAGTAGCCCAGGCAGACTTGGCAGGTAACGGCTCTAATACAAAAAGACTTTCGGGAGCCCAAAGAAAGAAGCTCACGAAAGCGGAGAAAATGGCTGCGGGGACGTGGACGGTTGAGAAGCCACCACGGCGACCGAAGCCAACAAAGAATCTGGGAGCAGCTCCGGCAAAATCCTCTAAGAGGCCAATGTCGGAGTCTCCCAGGAAACCAGATCCCAAAAGGGTGAGAGGTGCTACTGCACAGACTCACTCCTACAGGGATGCGATCACAGGTATCAGGATGGCTGTAATTCATGTCAACCATCCTGACACCTTACTGGATCAGGAGAAGTCAGACCTGATCCAGAAAAAACTGGTGGAGGCGATAGATGCCATTCCTCACGGGGGGGCGTCTCCGCGGTTCCAGCGGTTCCCAAGATACGAAGGGGGGGTGCTCAGCATCACATGCGCGGACCCCTCTACGGAAAACTGGCTTGGGAACACAGTTCGGGGGATGAGGGGGCTGGGGGAGGGGGTGACAGTGACCGCTGTCAATACCAAAGACCTCCCAAAGCGTCCTAAGTTCCTCTTCTGGGCTCCCGAGCCAGTGGAGGAGAAAGTGGTCAGAGACCGTCTCAAGAAGCAAAATGCAGGCTTGAACACGGAGAAATGGCTACTGATGAGCCGCAGAGTCGAGGAGAAGGGGCAAACGCTGGCCTACTCCTTGGACGAAAAGTCGGTCCAGGTGCTTGAAGGTTTGGACTTCAAGCCCTATCTTGGCCTGGGGAGGGTATCCTTCAGGAAACTTCAGGAGAAGGAAAGAGGAGAACTCAATCCAGATGCTGAAGGTGGTGCAGATAAACCTGCATCATAGCAAGGCGGCCACGGCGGTCCTTGCTAAAGTTATGCAGGGGTGTGATGTGGCGCTGATCCAGGAACCTTGGATTCACGAGGGACAGGTAAGTGGCTTGAAGGGAGTTGGCGGTGATCTTATTTGTTGTAGAACCGCTGCAATTCCCAGAGCGTGCATATTAGTTAAAAATAACTGTAAAATAATGTCACTAATTGATTTCTGTTCTAGGGATCTAGCGGCAGTCAAAATCAGGGCTTCGTGTGGGGGTGTGCCGAGAGAGTTTATACTGGCCTCTGCGTACCTTCCATATGATGACCCTGAGCCACCACCAACCAGAGCCGTGGAGGAACTGGTGAGGAGCTGTAGAGGAAGAGGATCTCAGGTCATCATCGGGTGCGATGCAAACGCGCATCACACGATCTGGGGAAGTACAAACACCAATATCAGAGGTGAGTCAATTTTTGAATTTATTATGGAATATAATTTAGACATAGCAAATGTAGGTAATACTCCGACCTTTGTAACTACACAAAGGCAAGAAGTGATAGATATAACAATAGGTACAACGTACGCGTGTAACCTAGTTAGCGACTGGCATGTGTCTGAGGAGGAGAGTTGTTCAGACCACAGACACATACGATTTAATATAACGGGTATGGACCGTGTGACTGAAACATATCGTAACCCACGTAGGACGGACTGGGAAGGTTACAAAGTAGACCTTGCCCAGGAACTTACCAGGGTTATGAACATTGTTAAAAATGAGAAGGATGTGGAGTTAGTTGCGGAACAAATACAGAACGCAATAATCTCCGCATATGAGAACAACTGCCCTCTAGTGGTAAGGAAATCCACTAGGAACGTGCCCTGGTGGAACAATGACCTTGCCACAAGGAGGAAGGAAGTGAGAAAGAAATTTAATATTGCAAAAAGATCAGCAAATTGGGATGATTACAGGTCCTCTTTGACTGAGTACAACCGAGCATTGAGGAAGGCCAAGAGAGACGCCTGGAGGAAACATTGCGAGAGCATCGAGTGTATCTCGGAATGTGCCAGACTCCAGAGAATTCTTTCAAAGGACAATCGGTGCGTAGTTAACTCTCTCTTAACTGAGAGAGGGAAATATACTGAAACAGGTAAAGAAACAATGGAGGAATTACTCCTCGTGCACTTTCCTGGCTCCACAATAATTGAAAAATCACCAGAGGAATGGCTAGGAACGGAACTGGAGACAACTGGTAACAGAGTCACCAGGGTGGACTGGGCAGTGTCTAAAAATCATCATCAAAATCAATGATCAATCGAAAATCAGATGGGCAATAAACTCGTTTGAACCGTACAAATCTCCGGGATATGACGGAATTTGGCCAATAATGCTTCAGCAAGGGTTAGACTTGCTAGCAACAAAGCTATGTATGCTCTATAGAGCCAGCCTTGCGCTGGGCTGTATACCAAAAATTTGGAAACCAGTTAAGGTGGTATTCATACCAAAGGCGGGGAGAAACTCCCATACTCACGCCAAGTCCTTAAGACCTATAAGTCTTATGTCATTCCAACTTAAGACGATGGAAAAAATGCTTGACAGACATATCAGGGATGATGTATTGGTTAGAAGCCCACTACATCAAAACCAATATGCATACAGAGCAGGCATGTCCACGGAAACGGCACTTCACCATTTAATTAGAAGGGTGGAAAAGACGTTGGAACATAAGGAGGTGGCACTGGGTGCCTTTCTCGATATAGAGGGGGCATTTGACAACACCTCCTTTAACTCCATCATCAGAACTGCAAGAGAGCGTGGCGTTGAGGACACCTGCTGCAGGTGGGTTGGCTGCATGCTCAAGGGCAGGATGGTATTTACTACCATGATGGGTGAAACTTTAGGTGCCTCAGTTGCAGGGGGTTGCCCGCAGGGGGGTGTGCTATCTCCCTTGCTATGGAACCTGGTAGTTGACGACCTACTAGTGTTACTTACCAATGAGGGGTTTGAAGCTCAGGGGTATGCTGACGATATAGTCATCATATCAAGAGGAAAGTTTAACAACATAGTTAGGGACCGTTTACAAAGGGCCCTGAATATGGTTAAGAAATGGACCGACGAAGAGGGGCTGAGAATAAGTCCCTCAAAGACTAATATCGTTCCATTTACTAGAAGGAGAAACCTGGAGGGATTGGGTCCTCTGGCTCTTCAAGGTACAATACTGAGGATGTCGGGGGAGGTAAAGTATCTTGGAGTTACCATAGACTCTAAACTTACCTGGAACCAACATCTAGACAGGGTAACACATAAATCGGTGGCCATATTGGCCACATGTCGACGATTATATGGCAAAACATGGGGGCTCAAGCCTGGTATGGTGCATTGGCTCTATACCAGTGTAATAAGACCCTCCATTACATATGCTGCCTTAGTTTGGTGGCCTAAAGCCACTCAAATAACTGCAACCAACAAGCTAAGCCGGGTACAGAGACTGGCTTGCTTGGGAATCACGGGTGCCATGAAAAGCACCCCCACAGCAGCCATGGAGACCCTATTGGACCTCCCCCCACTCAGCGTAGTGATTCAGGGAGAGGCAAGAATGGGGGCATACAGGGTACAAAACTCATGTGATGTGGCTCTCCACACAGGGGAGTCAGGACATATGAGGATAATCAACATTGTAGTAGATCCTCTATTGTGCATGAGGTCAGACTACATGGTCCCAAAAATCACATTTAACAAGCCCTTCAGTATCTCTATCGGAGAGAGAGGGGATTGGTCAACAGGAGCTCCTGAGTTACTACGCAAAGGCCTGGCCTGGTATACTGACGGGTCCAGGATGGAATCAGGAGCTGGAGCAGGAATACATGGAGTGAAACCGAGGGCAAGTATAAGCCTTTCTCTTGGACTTCACGCTACTGTATTTCAAACTGAAATTCTGGCTATACTTGAGTGTATACGTGAGAATGTTAAACGACGATATGTGAACCAGCAGATCTGTATAGCATCTGACAGTCAGGCGGCACTAAAGGCATTAGCCTCTAACAAAGTGTCCTCCAGACTGGTATGGGACTGCCATAAAGAGCTCGAAGTTCTGGGTGAGCAGAACAGAGTTAAACTACTCTGGGTGCCGGGACACACCAGAATAGATGGCAACGAAAAAGCTGATGAACTTGCTAGACAAGGAGCAGCTAACAAATTCTATGGCCCAGAACCCGTGCTGGGCATTACCAAATGCTCAGCTAGAGGGGTAATTAAAGACTGGGTCAGGAATAAACACAATGATTACTGGAGGAACATACCAGGTAATCGACATGGGAAAACACTTATTGAAGGACTATGCCCAAAACAAACTGCAGAACTGCTCCCAAAGAACAGGCTACAGTTGAGAATTTTAACAGGCCTCTTGACGGGACATTTTCCCGTTAAGAAGTACCTGCATAGAATTGGCAAGTTCGATGGCGACCTTGACTGCAGATTATGTGGCAAGGTACCAGAGACAGTAGACCATATCATATATGAATGCGAGGCACTGGCCCGCAGAAGATATAATATTTACGGGCAAACACAAACAGACCCGCAAAGCGTTAAAACTCGCCCATTCGTAGACCTGTATCACCTTGTCAGTGGCACAGGAGTATTAAAAATGGGCAGTGTAAATCGGAACAGGGAGTGCACAATAAGCCCAAGAGGCTGCAGTGCCCTCGGAGTGTTATAGACGACCCTGTGGGGAGGGGTTTTAGTCAGTAAGAGTCTGACACTGACCCAACTTAGGTTGGGAGCCCATGAGGGTTTCCCCTCCTCGTCAAAAAAAAAAAAAAAAAAAGAAGTGCTTCAGAATGTATTGCTCTATAAAAGTTCTGCAAATAGAGTTTTTGTAAAACATTAAAACATGTTGCTGTATATATGTTTTATAAGATGCTCTTTCGGAGCAACTATATTTTTTAAACTTCAATAAGCACTGTCTCGGAGACTGTCAGTTTATTGATATATAACATTTCTTCGAAAAATATCTTTGGTCTATAAGTGTTTTTATAATTAAAAATATACTTTATAAGATGGACGCCATATTGTTATTATGTTTGAACTATTTGTTGTATAGCGGCCATTTTGGACTTTAAAATAAAAATAGGTCAAAAATAAAAATTATTGTGTTATAAGCATTTTATCAATAATATATTATTGTGAAATACGTTATCTGCGAAACACAATTGGTGCAACACCACAAAAAGATTAATACAAAAAACGAAGTCTTCAGTTAACTTTTATCTCATGTTCCACTAAATATGTTGTTAGTTACGCCGCCATATATAGTCACATAGAATCTACCTTTGTAATATTTTAAAACTATTTTGAGAATTATTATTGTCTGCAAAAACATTTAAAAAATAAATAACCTCTGCTGTTGTTGCTGCACATAACAAAAAATTAGCAATGAGGATAATAACACAATGCTTATAAAATTTTATAATTGATATATTACAAAAACAGGTTTAAGTTTTATAACTATTTGCTATAAAACTATTTTATAATTATCGTCTAACATTTTTTTAAATTCTATGTAAACGTTTATGCAATTATTTTATAACACCTGCGAGAGCGCCATAATAAAATAAATTTAAAAAACTACATTGTTTTATAAACTGTGCCCATTTCGCTATAAGCGTTGTATAAACGTTTTAGAAATGCTTATATCAACAATCTTGTTTTATAAAAAATGTTCCATAAACATTTTTTCAACTTCTACAAAACATCAAATTGCTAGTTGGGGGTGCATCAATCACAAAATTATTGTGTTACTATCAGTACAAAACAGTGAAACAATGGCCTTATAGTAGTATTTCAGCACTTCGGGTTACGTGGGTGGTTGAATGAAATGACAGTAGCTTGTAACGAATGCTCACCATCAGAGTGAATTAATTCCAGATTTTTAAAGCTAAGCAAAACCGTGCGTAGACCACATTTTCACAAATATTAAGTATCCAGATGTGGAAAAAAAAAATATTATCTCCTGTAATAGTATCTAAAATAACAGATCATTCCCCCATTACTTTCCAGTAAGTGAAATCAAAATAGAAAAAAATAGAAACGATTTTATTAAGTATATAAATTATAAGACACTAAAGCGCGAATCAGCAACTGTGGACTGGGATGATGTAATTATTGAGGAGGACCTAGACACCGAAACAAGCAAATTTATTAATTAATTGACAACTTTGATAAATAAGCCTACAAATACCTATGAAAATAGAGTAAAAAAGGAGGGAGTCCATTACGAGAGGTATTATTACATCAATTAACAAAAGTGACAATTTATTTAAAAAGTGCAAAAATCATGAACCGAAGAAAGATTACACACAACATTATTATTAGCCTTTACTCGAGTCCGAGTATAAAAAAAAATGTTACACGATAGATTGTGTGTAATGAAAAACAAGTAAAAGGTGTAGTCTATTATAATTCCCATTCATCTACGGTGCACACGACTATGGCTATAGAGACCAATTCGGGAGAGCACATGTCGACCGCAGTCAGGACAAACATAGACCTGGTTAGGTCTTGGATTCGGCCTTCTTGCAGCAACATTTCCTTGATAGCTGGCCACAACCCCTCGCCATTCGGTTCTGTCCGCTGCAAGTTGTTCCCATTGCTCGTCTGGAATACCGCAGGATTTTAGATTTTCATGGAGAACGTTTTTGAACCTCTTTCGTTGACCGCCACGCCTTCTTCTACCGCTTAGCAATTCACCATAAAGTGTACATTTAGGAAGGCGGTTATCATGCATACGATGAACGTGACCTGCCCATCTTAGGCGTACTCTTGAAATAAGCACCTCAATTGGAAGACTGTTTGCTCTCCTGAGTATTTCCACGTTTGATATGTGATGGAACCAACGGATTTTCATCATACTTCTGAGGTGTCTTTGCTGAAAACGTTCTAATTCTTTCACATGACGACGGTAAGTGACCCAGCTTTCACATCCATATAGCAGTATTGGAATGATAACTGCTCTGTAGACAGCCATTTTCGTTGACAAAGCAAGGTCGTGGTTGTCAAATACTCTCTCTCTAAGTCCCCAGAGTGCTCTAGATGCAGCGTTAATTCTATTGCGAATCTCGCTGTCTGTGTTTACTTTGTCATTAACAACGTTGCCTAAGTAATTGAACTGATCCACCACTTCAAAAGAATTTCCGTTAAGTGTAATGTCTATTTGGTTCATTTGATGAGGAGTTGACATAATCTTAGTCTTTCCAATGTTGATTTTAAGTCCCAAGGGATCATAGCTCTGGGCATACACATCTAAAAGTTCTTGAAGCTCTTCCGGCGTAGAGGCTAAAAGTGCACAGTCATCCGCATACTGGAGATCACAAATGAATCGTGTGCGTGTCTTCGTGAAAGCTCTAAAGTGCCCTATGTTAAAGAGACCGCCATCAAAACGGCATCTGAGACCTATTCCTCTGACTGTCAGTTTGTTGTCAACAATAATTGTTAGAGCAGTGGTAAACAAATTAAAAAGTAGGGGTGCCAGGACACATCCCTGCCTAACTCCAGTGAGGGTTTGGAAAGGTTCGGTTGCCTCATTATTATACATAACCTGGGCGTTGTTGTTTGTATGTAGACTGCGACATACTTCCACAAATTTTCTAGGGATACCTAAGCGGAACATAATTTTCCAGAGCACTTCCCTGTCCACCGAGTCAAACGCCTTGGCTAAATCAATGAAGGCCATGTGAATTTCTCCTTGATGCTCGAGTGCTTTTTCTTGAAGCTGTTTAAGTGTGAAGATTAGATCCGATGTGCCTCGGTTTGGTCTAAAGCCACTCTGTGTTTCAGGAAGTAACTTTTCCATAACAGGTGTTAGCCTATTTGCCATCGCTTTAGTGAGTATTTTCCCTCCAACAGCCAGGAGAGCTATACCCCTGTAATTTCCACAGTCCGCTGCGCTCCCTTTGTTTTTGAAGAGGTCGATTAAAAGTGATTCACGAAACTCCTGCTTAGCTTAACCACTTTCCCACACGACATCAAACAGTTTTTTGAGGTAGGGTATGAGCTCTGACGACACAGCTTTAAAGATCTCAGCTGGGAGTGAGTCGGCGCCGGGAGATTTGTTATTTTTTAGCTGCCCAATGGCGGTTAAGATCTCTTCCGTTGTTAGTGGTTTATCTAAGTCTTTGAAGGAGTCATATTGAGGGATAAGATTTATAATATCGTGATCGGCTTGACTTTGCTGGTTAAGAATGTTAGAGTAGTGTTCTTTCCAACGGGCTCTTATTTCCTGGTCTTCTTTGAGGAGATTTCCATTTAAATCTTTAATAGGGCACATATTTTTCCGACTGGGGCCGTACACTGCTTTTACTCCTTGAAAGAAATTCCTATAGTCGTGTGAATCGGCGTACCTTTGAATTTCTCTGGCATTGCTTGCCCACCACTCGTTCTTTATTCTTCTGATTTCGCGTTGCGTTTCATACTTAGATTGGGTAAAAACTTCTGCTTTTGATGAGTCGTTGGGGTTTTTGATGGCGTTTTGGAAGGCAATATGTTTGCGGTCAAGAAGTTCTTGTATAAAAGCTTCATTATCATTGAACCAATCCTCCTGTTTTTTACTTGTTGCAGTGCCAAGAATTTCCTCACTCGCACTTTTTAAACTGTCTTTAATTTGTGTCCAGGTAGTAGCGACATCTACAGAATTGGTTTCTTCTAGTGCACTCAAATTCTCTTGAACTTTTTGCTTTAGCTGTTCGACGGTTTGTTGGTCACGCAATTTACTAATACAGAGACGGAGTCTACGTTTTACTTGAGTTCTTCGGTGTTTGTGTCTCATAACAATTTTCATTTTAGAGACAACAGGACGATGATCGGTCCAACATTCGCTATCAATGCGCGCCTTTGTAATTTGGACGTCCTTGAGATGCTTCCTATGTACGATAACATAGTCCAGTAGATGCCAGTGACCTGATCTGGGGTGACGCCAGGTGCCTTTAAATTTATCCTTTTGTCGGAAAATGGTGTTTGTTATAACTAGATCATGTTCGGCGCATTTAGTTAGGAGTAGTTGACCGTTAGCGTTCATGTTGCCCAAACCGTTCTTGCCTATGATGCCTGGCCAGGTGTCTGCATCTCTCCCTACTCTAGCGTTAAAATCGCCAAGAATAACGAGTCGTTCCGTTTTAGGTATTCTACAGAGGGTTTCTTCCAGCTGTTGATAGAAGCTTTCCTTGGTTTCGTGACTTGCATCCAGAGTGGGAGCGTAGGCGCTTATTAGATTTACCGCGTTGCCATCTGATAGCTTATAGCGTAGCAGCATTAGACGCTCGGATAGGCCTTGTGGTACTTGTGTTAAGTTGGATACAAGTTGATTCCGAACGGCAAATCCTACTCCATGTTGTCTTCTTGAATTGGTGGGAAGACCTTTCCAATAGAAGGTGTAGTACTTTTCTGTGAGAGAGCCTTCCTCCAAAAATCGAGTTTCGCTGAGAGCTGCAACGTCAACATTGAGTCGGTGAAGTTCTCTATCTATTAGAGCACTTCTTCTTTCAGGCCGATCGGTGCGAGTGCTGTCGTTCAAAGTACGAACATTCCAAGCGCCGTAGATGAAAGAATTAATTTTCTTGGATTTAACTTGTCGGTGTTTTTTCGACATTCGATGAGGTGTCCCTGTGGACACCCTCCCCCGGAGATCCGATCGGGAGGGTATTTTACTTCCGGATGATTTTGTCCCACTTGAACGCTCCATCATTTTTTTTTTAAGCCTTAATCGACTGAAAACGAAGCTGCATTTGAAGTTTTAGCTGGAGCAGGTATGCAACTGACCAGCTCGGTTGCGGAAGGCGTGTGGTGTGGTCCCATGGCACAGAAGGAGACTGCGACGATGGGGTAATCAAACGATTCCAAAAGCAACCTTTGTGTGCGGTGGGTTATTTTTACCGCACTCTTCGTGAGAAGGTGGATGTGCTCACGGCAAAAGGTAAGGGTTATTCCGCCCTTACTCGGTCGTTAGAGCCTCGTTAGTAAAAACAGGGTGCACCAAGTTCAAATTGAACTCATCGCGAAGGTGAGGTTAACAATTGAGTAGGAGAGGCTATAACTTGCGCTTCACTACCCCATAATGCTTTAATAGACGAAGAGAAATTAAGAACTGGATTGAAAGTTATTAATGGCAGAGATGATATATGTTCTGCAATGGTGTTTTACCTCTTCTGACATTTATTAATAAAAATAATTTGGAGGAAAGCTTATCTGAGACGTATTAGGAGAAAAGAATATGATTCAGTTAATGTTTGACTTTCACAATAAAGTGATAGACATTTTCGCAGCTAGTAAGGAACGTAGAATGGATTTTATGTATAAATAAAATGTTTTTGTTTGTGTGTGTATGTGTATGTAGGTACTAAATCTTAAAGTGGGAGGACATATTTGCAATTTATGGCTTATTTTTTATGCAGCACACGATTTTGAGAACAAAGAATATGGTGAATGGTTCTCTGGTAAATTAATTTTAATATACTATTTCGCAATGTCAAATTTGTGCATCCCTATAAAATTAACCACGAGCCGCCACTGAAAATAACGTATAATAAAGCACCTACCTATCTCACCGATTTGCTACACAAATAATCACTATGTTTGGATTCACGTCAGTTGGTCAGTTTTTTTTCTTCAGCTTGTCAGTTCTGCAATATTCGGAAATCAAATTAATTTTAAACCTGTTGCCCTGTTGCGCAACTCTAAATTTTTCTGTCGAATTGACATTAAGAACTTAAGATTAATTGGAAATGTAACAAATAATCTCGCAAATAATAGACAGCTGGATACACTTAGAGGTAGTAAAATGTAAAAATAGTATGAGTATGAATGATGACAAAGGTTATATCCCTGATAGTCCTCATTATTGATTAGTATGTTACGATTCGTCGAACACATCTAGAATTTAGGCAGAGGTAAGTTGAATGTATGATACTTTGTTAGACTAACTTAGTTTTAATCATCCCCAGATGACGTTAGCATGGTTAGCGAAACGCGCTTAATGTATTTGAGTGTAGTGTTGAAGTGTTGTGGTGTTTGTGGAAACTACGTCAGAGTTGATCTCACATCATCATAACATTACTGTTTGATTAATCATGGACCTAACGAATTTTGCGTATACTGTGTTCCTTAAATCACTACCACCAGAGCCAGCGTTTGTAAGTACATTCCAACATTACTACTTTACATAAAAAGATAATTGAGATGTATTAATGCAGTTATGATAGGCATTAAATTATTACAGAAATGGAATGATTACACTTTTGCAAGGACACAATTTTGTGTAAGGAAACGATATCTAAGATGTTGATTGTTTATGTTTATACGCCAAAACATCGGTATTTCGCACCAATAAATTAAAATAATGAAACTAAAACAAGGAACACCTTGCCCAGCTACCTATAAGAAAATCCATTTTTATAATTCAGTAAATAATTCTTTAATAAGGCATGTTTATGGTATGGGAAGGAGATAGTTTTGAGTATTGGAGGTTAATTTTAATGGTTGAGAAATGTTTAAAATGTAAATATTTAAATAGATATTTGCTAACATATTATTAAAACAATATTTTCCTAGTAACGACATCATTAATGTTTTTGGATGGTAAATTTTCTTAGATGATCCGAAACGAATTTATCGTCTCTGGGAAAGGAATTTCCCCGCAAATATACTGTACAAATAAGTTATAAAATAAACATGAGACATTGAATCGTCATACCTTGTGTGAATAATAATTATATTCTCAGGAAAACCCTAAATAGGCACCTACGCACAATAGCGTATTCAGAATTTTATTATGAGATGGATAGTATAAGAAAAGACGATCACATTATTTTATTCAAAAGGGTCGACTTTACGTAGGCTGGGAGAGTTATCCCGTGTACGAATACGTAGGGGTATTAAGATGTTTTAAATGTTGGAGATTTAACCATAAAGCAGAACCCTGTCGCGCTGAGAATATCATTTGTCCGTTATGTAATGGTAATCATAAAAGTGCAGATTGTAAATCGGACAAAAAAATATGTACAAATTGTAAATATGCGAATGATGTCCTAAGAGTACCAGGAATAAAATATGACCACTCCGTGTTCGATAAGGACTGTGTCTGCTATAAAAGAGCTCTAGAAAAAACAAAATCGAGAATCCAATATATATAGCAACTAGATGATAACCGCAGAAACGTAAAATGGTCCAGTGGGTTATGTGTGTAAATATTCAAGGATTAACATCTCATATAGTTGAAATACGGCAACTACTTCACGAAGAAAAACCCCTATTTTTATCTGTAACTGAAACTCATATTACTCCAGATATAGAAGACTGTGAAATACAAGCTCTAGGGTATAAACGTATATTAGTACACTCGGATAGTAGGCATACTGGCGGAAGTTTGATATATCTTAAGAATAACATACAGTTTACAGTTGTAGAAAAAATAACTTGTGCTCGAAGTTACTGGTCACTAGTTATTAAACTGAAATGTTATGACCGACATATTATTTGTGGCTCTATGTATCGGTCCCCAAATGGTAACTGCGATGAATTTTTAAATTATTTTGAGAATCTTTTAAAAAGAGATGTAGTCTCTAAAAATGAAGCTATTATCATGGGGGATCTTAATATAAATTTTAAAAGTGACACCGCAAAAGCAAAACATTTAAAAAATATTATAGTTGATACCGGTTTTCAACAGATTGTTCAGGATGATACACGCGTAACCACTGAACTCTAATAGAGTTCAGTGCGCGTAACTAATACTTCTTCTACACTGATAGACATGATTGTTACAAATAATTTTACTATGCCGATTTTGACAGATCATTATATAATTGGTACACAAATTAAAATTTATGATAGAACCACACAAAAAGAGTATATTTATAGAAGAGACTTCAGCGAAGATAACATTAGAAAATTAAAAATTGATCTGATAGGAAGAAACTGGGATACATCATCGACAGATATTTATGTTCTATACACCAATTTTATAGAGAATATTAAGTTATCTATAAATACCATATGCCCAGAAACTAAGGCCAAAATGAACTCATGTCCATGGATTAACAAAAATGTTAGATCAGCCCAAAAGTTACGCGACGAGGCTTATAAGAGGTTTGTGACATCCAAATCCTTAGAAGACTATGAAGATTACAAGAGTAAACGGAATCAGGTGACTTATATAATACGAGAGGAAAAGAAAAAATATTACGAAGCTTATGTTGGTAAAGCCAAGGGTGACAGTAAAAAAATGTGGAGGACGATGAAAGATTTAATCAACCGCAAAAGGGGAGAACTGATACAGCAAGACCAAATCGTATTTGATGGATACACAGATCGATTAGAAGAGAATTTTAATAAATATTACACCGACAGCATAAAGGAAATAGCAGCCAGTATAGAGAACAAACCACTGTATCCTACAGATAGTTGGAAAATCGACGAATTTGATCTTTCTATTTTTGAAAAAATCAATCTGAATAAGCTGCATAAAATAATCTGCAATTTAAAAAACAAAAGTACCAGTGATGAATGTCTTAATGTAAAACTCTTGAAAGATTTATTTTGTGTTATTGGTTATCCACTTTTAAACATAATAAATGTGTCATTAGAAACAGGACGGGTGCCATCGGAATTAAAAGTCAGCGCTATTGTACCAATTGCAAAAGTGTCTGCTCCTACTCGTCCAGAGCACTGTAGACCGATAAATCTATTACCTGTAATAGATAAAATTCTAGAAATAATAGTGTCTGAACAACTAAAAACATATTTTGAAAAAATAATTTATTATTTGCTGGGCAGTCTGGTTTTCGGGAAGGTCATTCTTGCGAAACAGCATTACAGTATGTTTGTGCGAGTTGGAGGAAGGATATTGGGGAAGGAAATGTTGTGTTAAGTGTTTTTGTGGATTTAAAGCGTGCCTTTGAGACGATAGATCGGAATTTATTATTACGTAAGCTATCCAAATATGGAGTAAAATCAGTGGTCCTGAAATGGATACAAGATTATTTACAAGACAGGTACCATAGAACTAAAATAAATAATAAGATGTCTAATATTGTTGATAGTGTGGTTGGAGTCCCTCAGGGTAGTGTACTGGGCCCCCTCCTATTTGTTATATAAGTAAATGATATTATTCTGTGTTAAAAAGCTCATTTATAAGTTTATTTGCAGACGATACACTCATTTCTGTGACTGGTAAAAACTACGGTTACGTTACAAAGACATTAAATGATGAGTTAGATATATTATATAATTGGCTATGTAGTAATAAATTAAAACTAAATTCTGAAAAAACGAAATATATGGTCTTGGGCTCTAAAACAAATTGCACGAAATATTTATCTCAAAATTTATCTGTCAAAATTAACAATGCTCCAGTTGAATGTGTATCAGAATTCAAATATCTTGGTGTAATATTAGATCCTCAATTTAATTTTGGCCTTCAAGTGGAATATTTATGTAAAAAGTTAGGGAAGAAAATTGATTTCTTTTATAGAGTCTCGGCAAACCTGTCGCAATGGAGCAAGATACTAGTGTACAATACAATTATTTATCCCCATTTTAATTACTGCATTTCTTTATTAATATCATGCAATAAAGGTGAATTAAACAGAATACAATTACTACAAAATAAGTGTATAAGAATAATTCTAAATTTACACACCAGTCAAAACTATGATGCACACTTTAAATTGGTTGTCGGTAGAGCAAAACGTTAAAAAGGCAAATATGGTCTTAATTTATAAAATAGTTCATCAGATTGTGCCAAAGTATTTACATATTTTTTTTAAAAATCGCTATGACATCTACGGAATATTAGAACAAAAAATAATTTTAATATTGAATTTGTAAATAAGTCTTTTTTGCAAGGCTCTTTATTTTATGAGGGCATACGCCTTTTTAACGATTTACCTTCCCATATAAAAGAAGCAACAAATTTAAATCTATTTGTACGACAAGTATGTCATTATCTGTCATATTGTGATAATTAACTATCATATATATTTTATTATGTACATATATGTTATAAATAGCTTTTGCTAAATAAAGGCTATATATTATTATTATTATAACTCATTATATATGTACACCTACCCTGATGCTATGTTTTTTACCTTATTTTTTTTATTTATATACCTTTACTGCCTCATGTACGGCTTACTGCATTTTAAAAGCCACCTATATAGATTTTTGTTATCTCCAATGCATAGAATGAATGAATGAATGAATGAATGAATGAATGTACATTAATATATGGTCGAAGCATTGAACGAAAGCTGCGGGGATCTGGACGGGTGACAGCGTTCTGCAGCACCGCAAGCGAAGCATTTTGACGCAGGTTATGTTTTAAAATAAATTGGTGTTACACTATTAAATGACCCATTAAAACTACTTATTTTTTGGCAAATAATGGCATCGTATGATTCATACGATAAATGACAAAATCTGTAATATTATATATAGTTGAGATTAGCAGTTCCCGGCACATAAAAAATGCAACAAAAACTTTACGACCTCGTTAAAATACCATCACTCTTTGTGCTGTCTCGACCGCAAATTGACTCGCTTACCTTTATAGATTTTTTAATGTGCGTCGGGTTGTTTGATGACAGGCATGCCGCGTGGCCTGCAGCGATAATAATTATATCGTATGTCGTAAAGTTTTTGTTGCGTTTTTGAGTGGAGAAGTGCTGACTTGGACTATAACATCATCTATAATTTGAGATATCTACAATGGAATAAATTATGAAGTTATTACTCCTGTCACCTTCAGGTTCAGATTCAACGTTGTTATTGCCATCACACTTTGCAACTTTGTATTTCTTTCTTTCTTGCTTATGTAAATTAAAAGCATAGCCAAGCTTGGAAATAAAAAAAATTAAAAGTCACGTCAATTAGAAATGTGAATGAAGCAAGTAAAGGTACTATTCTGCCCTGATAAACAAAAGTGCGGCATCTAACAACTAAAAACTATTCAGAAAATGGCGATTTACTTTCCCATAGTGTTTAACAGTTATCGTTTGTTTTAGAAATTACCATTTGAATTTATATATTACTTTTGGCCAATAATAATGAAATCATAAGAAAGCGTTTAACAAAAATCTTAAATTAAAAAAAATATAAGAAATAAAAGTAGATGCTGCACTTTTGGTAATGTTGCATTATGTTTCAAGTTCTCGAATTGAAGCTGATGGGGAAAATTGTACGTACGCCTACACATTAATTTCGGTTTCTTCACTCACAATAAATTCATTCTAAACGTTGTCAGATGCTCTGATACTCTTCTGATGTATGTCCTGTTTGGATGATGTCTCTCGGGAAGGACACATGCATTAATTGCATTTTGCCAACATTCCTCGTATATTAATAGCAAGTCAATTTGTTTATTTCAAGTATACCTGTACTGACTATTTTCCGGTCCGAGCTTATATACTGTCGCTTAATTTCGTTAATCGTGCCCCATCGAGTCAGGCACGATCGTTGTTTTGTTGTCTGGATAAGTCCCCCGCATCCGTGCAGTCAGTGCGTGTATTAACTGCGTAATTATAGAAATCGTTTGAAATTCAAATTGGAAAATATATCATTGAATAGAGCCTAAAATAAGAAGTGTTTTGGTTTAATGATGAACTCTGTATCATTTTTATTGTGGGAGTTATTTGAAAAATTGTCGGAACTTATTATTTTAAATTTCACCAAGCGCCCGCACTATTAATCCTTAGGCCAGAAGTTACTCACGGCTGTGGTCATACTAAGTGCTATTGTTGGCGCGCTCGGGACGAATGTAGATCTCTATAAATATAAATTATAAGTGCTGCGGAATGTAGATTTTATATAAAATATTTGTCTCGATGAATGTTTGGGAAGCGGAAGTAAATATTGGTGAATGGCTATGGGAGGACGTGTGAGTGGGGCTGAATTTTTTCGGATTTTAATATGAAAAATCGTAGTTTTTTGATAATTTGAAAGACAAGGACAAGGGGCTTGACAATGTGGGGGAAAGATCGATTATTTTGACAAATTTTGGAATTTTTTTGAGTTAATTTTTTGCTAGAACGTAGTATACACTACAACAGGGCCCGGGGCAATGAAGAAAGTGGAGTCCTTTCAATCAATAAATAATATCTTTTGATAATTTTATTTATACATTTAAAAACAAATTTGTACTATTAAGATACATACTATTTTTTGTAATTTTAAAAAATCCTTATTACTTTCTGACGAGTGATAATCAATGGGGAACACTTGATAGGTTTACTATATTTAAGTGAAAGACGCTTTTACGTGCTGTTTTTAGAGACAAAATTATTAATGATTTCTCCGAAGTCCAATTCTCGAAGCAAATCACTCTCTATACTGAGCAATGACAGACATTCTAGACGTTTTTGCGTCATCGTTGTACGCAGCCTATTTTTAATAATTTTCATTTTAGGAAATGAACGTTCCCCTCTGTAATTAGCCATCATCAACACTAAATACATTCTCAATGTAAACATTGAGAATGTATTTAGTTTTCAATATTATACGTACAACGTATCTCTCTGATAATTGGAAAATAAATAAGTCTACGGAAATAAGTCTCGTGGCCATCCGGTATACAACTAGTAATAACCATGTCATGCTATGCTGGTTACATAACAACAGCGCGACCAACTTTGATAGAGATCTACTTTATTAATGGCTGTTACTAGATGATTATGCTTGTGACCTCTCAGCGTATATCTAGACCCGAACAGATTTCTGCAATTTATATTGAGAAAATATATATTTTGAATTTTATAAGTTCAGCCTTTGGTAGAAATCTGCTTACTAGAGTAACTAGAAAATTTTAGTATACAACAGTGATAGTGACATCTCTCAACAAATATTTCAACAAGGCAAGCTGCAGTTTCATTGCCAAAACAGCCTAGCAAAGAATTTATATATTTGCCTAGCCTAGCTTTAAAGTGGCTCCATCTGAAATATATTTTTCCAATTTCACAAGTTTAGTAGATATCTGCTTCACTAGGAGATTTTCACGAAGGAAATATATTATCGAGTAAGAAACTTTAATTAGCAGATCATGATGCTTGATATTTGTGGCATCAAGGATTAAAACAAACAACTACTGCAGTATTTTCAGGTAGTTCCACTCAAAAATGAATTTTTAATTTTGAAAGTTTGACGCGACCACTTTTAACTGAAATTTATGACAGTGGAAATAGGGAATTTTAGTAATACAGTCCTTATGATGCTGATGACACCTCTCGTCGAATTTCTGAATAAAGAATAAAGCATTATACTGCAATTTTCATTGCTCAAATAAGCGCTCTCTGAAACATATTTTTAAGCGTGACCACCAACATCTGCTTTACCAGTGTACTTGTACTTTACGAATGACTACGCTTTTCCATCACGACGACCCATTGCCCATCATAAACACAACTCACTAACTGTCTAATGTTGGCAATCCTTCTTGTTGTTGCCAACATAATCCTTATTCCCTAAGGCAATACGATTGTTTTCAAAGATTCGTATCGTACTGACTCCGTATTCAAAAATATTCGTATCCGTATTTCGTACTAAACGTACCTAAGCGTATGTCGCATCTCACGATGCTAGGGCAGGAAACATGAAAATATGACTGGGTGATTTAAATTAGTCAATCCTAACTCGAAGTATCCTGAACAATGCATGAAAAGCAAATATGAGGTTTGAGCTTCATATATTATTTGTTGCTTTCTGTATCTACGTCTTATTTTATCTTTTATCTAATGTAATATTAGTAACTTCGACCATTAGTAATCATATAGTGATATTACACAAGTCAGTCGATACGAAATAAATACTACTAATATACTATCGTCTACTTCAAGTTGGTACGAATTATATCAATACGAAACATGTATGAACCAGTAGTTTGTTAAATTTCTTTTTTACAGCGGTTCTTAATCTGAGATTCGGTCAGTGTATACTCTAGATACAAGTCTCAGATCTTAGTCTGAGATACAAGTGGTACGAAATGTACGAATTGTCTCTGGTAAGTACGAATCATAGAAAATATATGTACGAATACGAAACCTCAACCTCATCGGTTGCAAAGATTCGTATCATATGATCGGATTATTATACGATTCATACTTTATCTATGAATCATACGGATACGACCCATCACAGTCTGTTTTATCTATGACCCATCACTACAATCTGTGCTATTATGACAGTGTCATTTGTCATTTTACATTTACGATTTGATCGCGGAAAACAATTAAAATAACACATTTGAAAAATGAACATGATGTTGTGATTAGGGTTGAAAATCGCAAAATGTATTTATGTAGGGTGTGTTTAGGCGACTCAGATTTATCATATATATTTGGTACTGAAGAAAATATTGCACAAAGTATTGTGTTATTTGCTTCTGTACAGGTAAATTTCAGGTGGTTTATTCATAAAATCAAATATTTACTTCGATCTATATTATTTCAGATAGCTGAAGGCGATGGCTTACCCCAACATATCTGTAACTTATGTAAGATTGAGCTCGATATATGTCTTCGTTTTAAAGACAAATGTGAATCTTCCTTCAGTACCTTACAGTTACAGGGTACATGTTGCAATGAACAAACTACTGATTTAAATAAAAGTGAAGTGATAACTGCTAGCGAACAAAATGAAATTGACATCAAACCTGAAATTCTTTATGAAGCTGTCGATAAAGAACCTTCGCAAAATACTTCTAACAATTGTCGACAATGCAATTTACATTTTCCATCTGAAAATTCCTATAACATACATATGGAAAAGAAACACAAGCATATTTGTATCATTTGTCATTCACGATTTGACCGTGGAAAACAATTAACACAACATTTGAAAAATGAACATGATGTTGTGATTAGGGTTGAAAAATCCAAACAGTGTCATATCTGCGGTAAACGGTTTCAATATGATGCAGAATTAATAAGGCATACATTAATGCATTCTGGTATTAAGCAGTTCCAGTGCAATCAATGTGACACATATTTTTCATCCAAAGGAAGCCTAAACAAACATATGGCGAAACATAGTGGCATACGAAAGTTTTCGTGTCCAATCTGCAGTAAAACGTTCACTCATCAAAGCAATTTATATGATCATAAAAAGGTTCATTCAGACGAGAGAAGATATGTTTGCGACATCTGCTCAAAAGCGTTTAAATCGAGGCGTACTCTACATCTTCACATTAAGATACACAAAAATGAGCGAGATTTCCCTTGTTTAGAATGTGGTAAGGCCTTTACCAATAAATATGATTTGCTTAGGCACTTAAATTTACACGAGGAAAAGAAACAGAAAGAAAATGGGACATTTGATGTTTCTAAAGTGCCAGAAAAGACCACACGAGCTTTAAGCCAATGTGAATTGTGCGGTAAATTTTGTCGAAATATCAGCGATCTTAAAAGGCATATTCGAGTGCACACAGGTGAGCGGCCCTTTGATTGCCCACATTGTGAAAAGACCTTTAAAAGTACAAGTGCACTTAATTGTCACATAAGGATACATACCCAGGTAAATTATTTATGTTTAGTTGTAGGTACATATACCTAAATATACGTGGCCGATACATTTTTTTATTTACTTACTACTGCAACATTTTTTACAATTTCATGTTTTTATAATTATATACCAGGTAATTTTTTTAAAGCGAGGCATCCTTAATAACTCGAAAGCATTTTGAGATTTTTTTATGCAGAAATGGCATTTTATTGAATGTCAACGAGGACACACTTTGGTGGTAGGATCCATAACACACCCTGGTGTTGTGCGAATGGATAAGCATCCACAACCATTTATTGTCACTATAGAAAGATAGACATGAAACATACCCCCCATTCACCCCAAGTTTATAATTTCAAATAGCAACACTAATTTTTTTCATCGATTTCTAATATTTACCAAAAAAATTTTTTGGAATGCAATGAAGAGGAACATTGTTTAGATAAATCAAAACACTGAGTTTTTATAAAAAGTGATAGCTTAACAATTTGTTGGCCATCAAAATCTAGATAATATGGTGATGAAAAACAATCCGCATCATTTCAAAATTATTTAATGTGATATCAACTTACGAGTCAACTTATTAGGCTACATAGGATTAATACACCCTGTTACGTGCTTACCTTACAGTTTTCCGTAAACACTCTGTGGGTTTAAATAACTTGCAACAAGAATTTTCACAAACCACTGATTTATTTAATCACTAAAATTACACTAGTAAATACTTAAAAATCACACAACTAATAATAACTTAATCTAATATAAATTCACAACTTTCAAAACACTATGTACTTTACTTTTCTTCTTAAACTTGTCAACTCTTGTCTAACCTAAAAACTCTCTGTCTGTTTACTTCATTGAACTGAACTATATTGCCTACTTCACTCAACTGAAATCTTCTTCTACAAACTGTCTCTGTAACCTAAACTGAACTGTTCCTTATACTCTCAACTCCTCCTCACTCAACTGTACTGTTCCCTCATCTGCTGGCTTCATCTCTTTATATACCCACTTGGAATGTCCAGAATATCATTGTAGAACCTTCCAGAATATACTGGAATTCTCTACAATTTACTTAGGCACTACTAAATGGTGGTTCGCCAGTTGGCCCACAGATGGCGCCACCCTTCTGGCCAGGGAGTAATTACAACTCTCCTCTCTGTTAGAGGGCAGCACATAACAACCCATTAATGCATCATTTAATATCTGTGCAAAGCAACGAAGGAACTATCATTAAAGCAGACTGCATGAATTATCGGACAATGCTGTTTTAATTTTGGTTTCCTTCAACACAAAACTGAACTTTAATATAATTATTGTGAGCATGAAGCAAAAGATAATTTTTGAGACTCAAGCTATTTTAGTAACCTCATAATAAGTGTTTGAAGTGAAAACCTTCTTTACTTCCAGCAACGACAGGTTCTCAGATAGATGAAAAGGACCTATTGAGTGGCTAGCCATATCCTCTGTTTTGACCAACCCTGATTTCTTTCTATGGGGTTCCCGTAAGTCAGTTGTGTACAAAACCCCACTCGAAAACATTGTAGATTTGTGGCAACGGAATATGCGAGAATGTATATCAATTCTGTGTTCCATATTTCAAAAAGTGCAATAAACACTCAAAATCCGTCTGTATCACTATATGGAAAAAAATGACGAACATTTCGAACACCTATTATGAGACTACTAAAATAGTCTAAAAATTATGTTGCACGTTGAAGGAAACCAAAATTAAACTAACATTATGTCCGATAATTCGTGCCGTCTTCTTTAATGATAGTCCTTTAGTAATGTTCTTGTATTTCATCATACTTTGCTTTGTACAAATAAGAAATGGTACTTTTAATGGTTGTAATAATCCTATGTAGCCTATTAAGTTGGGGTAGTTTATATTGATAGGGATTATTTTTAACATACTGGTCAGAACCTTCGAAATGTAAAACTTCAAATTACCTACATTTTTATGGCCAAGGAATCGTTTTTTTATAAAGATTCAGTTTTTTCCATTGGTCTAAAAAAATCCTCTTCAATATCGTTCTTATATGTCACTGAGGTCCGATTTATCAATGTAGGGTTAACTCGTAAGTAGGTATAGGATAAATAAATGTCACACAAAACAATAGATACCTATTGTTTCATTTGACATTTATCTTCTAGTTAAGAGTTAACTCTGTATTGATAAACCGGACCTAAGAGAGTTTTCCCAACTTTTCCGGTTGTAAAATTCGTAGATTAGTTTCCTTAACTTCCCATTTAAATATTTAATGGTGACATTACCTTGAATACTGTGTCTCAAATATGCTTTCTGGGTATTACAGTAGACTCTAGGCTTGATTGGAAATCCCATACTGACCAGCTTGCAACTAATATCGCCATGTATTGTTATGCCTCAAAAGTAATATCTCAAAATATTAATGCTCAGGCAGCATATAAAGCATACCATACCTATGTAGGATGGAGATTTAGATATGGTTTAGTCTTTTGGGGAAGCACGAATCATACCTACAAAATATTTGTATTGCAGACAAGATGTCTCAGGAACATACTGAATATCAAACAAATGGTTAGGTAGCTGTAAAAATCTATATTTAAACAACAGATACTTACTGAATAAGCCTATATATTTATGAGGCTGTGATATTTGTAGTAAAAAATATGTCTTTGTTTTCAGACATTGCCAAATGCTTTTTGTAAGTCCAAAAAAATAGCTTAAACCTTCTTGCTCCCCTTAAAATTTGTTATAATGCTGTCTGTTAGTAATCACAAAGGATCTTCTGTGCTTATATTTTTTTTGGAAGTCGTACTGATTTTTTATATAATT
This sequence comes from Leptura quadrifasciata, assembly GCA_963675555.1. Lineage (NCBI taxonomy): Eukaryota > Metazoa > Arthropoda > Insecta > Coleoptera > Cerambycidae > Leptura > Leptura quadrifasciata. The sequence continues at coordinate 143,032,831 of OY776676.1, read as the reverse complement.
ATGGATACTTATCCCAAGACCTATTCTATTACTTTTGCTTTGATATATCTAATGGTATTATAGTATTAAATATAATAATAAATCATTTTATACAAACATTTTTTCTTCTGCTGCTAACTGCTATGTTGTTCTGAACGACTTTCTTTAATAACATTTTTTCGTATTTCCCCTTAGACCATTCAGTGTGCAAGTACGCCCTTAATGGTTTAGTTTAGTTAGTTTATTAAGCATTTCCTTAACAGACTGGGTGTATCCACCTCACAAATAAGTCGTATCTAATAATGTTTGTGTATAAAAATTGCATAAAATCGCTGACAGAATAGAAACAATTATATAATAGAAGAGAGTTTAGTTTTTTCCTGAAATTGTTAACTCTCCCCTCATCCTTAATGGTCTGTGGGAGTCTATTGTAGAGATTTAAACCAACATGTAGAGGTGATTTATCATAGGTCAGACTTAGTCTTCTAGGGGAAATGTGGAAGTTATTGGCGGTCCTAGTGTTGTAAGTATAAAGCGAATTGTTTGTGGTTAAGGTATTTTTATGCTTAAAAATATAAGTTAGTATTTCGATAATAATAATACAAGGTAGAGGTAGAATTTTAAATTTTTTAAACAGCTCCTTGCAAGGATGATCGTATTGTATGCCTGTTATTCATCTTACAATACGCTTTTGGGAGATAAAAACACTGGAGGTTTCTGGAGATAGACCCCATAGTACTATTCCGTACGATAATCTGGAATGAATCTGCGATTAAACATTAACAGTTGAGCATTGTTTAGGATATGTTTAAGTGATCTGACCTGATAACATATCGAATTTAAATGCGAGGTGAGCTTCTGGCAATGTTTGCTCCAGTTGAGTGTATGCTCAATCTCTAGTCCCAAAAAGGATACCGTATCGGCTTGTGTCAAACTTGTGTTGTTAATTGCAATGTCTAGGCGATTATCATTTGTGTTTTGATACATGTGAAATCTGAGAAAAGTGGTTTTGGATAGGTATAAATGTAATAGGTTGCAGTTAAACCATGTTGAAAGTTTATCCGTCGCCGCTTTAACCGCATTTAATAAATTTTGTTCATTTCTATGGGATATCAAGATTGACGTATCATCTGCATATATAACCACTTTTTGATTTAAATATGTTGATAGATCGTTGATAAAAATTACAAACAGAATTGGATCCAGAATGGATCCTTGTGGTACACCTATATTTATAGTAACAGGCTTTGATAAATATGTTCTAATAGCATACTCAGATTTATGGTTAACTTTAACAACTTGGGAGCGATCAGTTAAATATGATTGAAACCAGTATAAACTACACCTCTAACTCCATATTTGTATAGTTTATCTAGTAATAGATCATGCTTGACACAGTCAAACGCCCTGCTTAGATCATAAAAGATCCCGATCCTTGGTCTAAGTATCTCCCACAGAAAAAGCACTTTACTACTGGGAAAATTAACTTAAATCTTCAATATTTTTTACTTCGTGAAAACTACAAAAGCGTTAGAGTTAGGTTACTTAAATATAACACTTCTTTATTTTTTGCTTGTAGGACAGACCTTATACATGCAAGTTTTGTGGGAAAAGCTTCGCTCAGTCATCTAACTTGCACACTCACGAAACAATACATGCCCCCATTAAACCTTTCAGTTGTAAATTGTGTGCTCTATATTTTAATAGAAAAAGAGACCTGATGCGCCATATGGAAAAATGTATGAAAAAAGAAGACCCTTGTAACATTGATGACACATAATTTGTTGTTAATAAATTTATGATTAATTTGAAAGGGTTCTGCATTTTTATGTATAATCTCAATCATACCCAACATCCTGTTCAGCATTTAACAAGTAAGTATATTTTTTGTCACGATTGCTTTTCTTTTATTTTGTAAAAATTCATATATTATTAAATTTTGTGTTGTGAGAACTGAGAATATACTTTTAAAAATATATACAGGTTGCTCAAAAGAGTAAACTGTATTTTTCACTTTTAAGGAAATTACTTTGTTATTCGTAACCCAAAATTTAGCTTAAATATTTGTTTTTCTCCAAAGCCTGTTTCATAATTTTTTCATGCACAAGTAATACTATAATCAAAATACCTATGAGTTTTTAAAAAGTTTATTGAATACATATCTAATTTCTGTGGTGTTTATTATTATTATTATTATTTTTTTTTTTTAACAAAAAACCAGTCACCTTACTCTGTGGCTCCGACCCTCACAGAGGGGAGCTGGTTTTACCAATAGCCACTCCCCACGCCCGTGGGGTGAGTGACTACCGGGTCCGCGAATCGTGTGCCCTGAGTAGACGCAACGAACCGAGGATGACAGCCTTCTGCATTCTGCCGGCTAAGATCTCTGCCGAATCTCGGCATGCCGGTATGATCTTTAGTTCTGAAAGCAGCGTCTGTCTCATTCCACCGAGGGCTCCTATAATCAGTACCACTATTTTAACAGAATGGCCTGGATAAAGCCTGCGGAGTTCGAAGAGCAAATCTCGATATTTTGTCCGTTTTTCCTCCTCTTTCAAGACAATGTTGCTCTCAGCGGGAGCTGAGAATTCCACGACATACATTGTCTTGAGTTGGTGGTCGAGGAGTACTATGTCAGGCTTGTTGGCTTGTATTTGCCTGACGGTGGGAAACGAGTAGTTCCAATAAATTAGGCACTTCTCATTCCCCACAACAGACTCAATATCCCCCGGAACATAAGGCAGCACTGGTGTTTCGTCTATCCCATACGAGTGCCTTAGATGATAGTAAAGCACTCGTAACGCTGCGTCGTGTCTATGAATATAGGCCGAGACTGCGTATGTCGGGCAAGCCGACAGTAAGTGCATTACAGTCTCCGGCGCCCTGCGGCAGGCCCTGCAGCTGACATCAGGGACCTCCATACTCATGACACGACGTCGATAGACGAGAGTGTTAAATACACCATCCTGGCAAGCCATTATGAATCTCTCGGTCTCAGACTTCAGCCCAGCTGACCTTAAGAAGGCGAAGGTCAGCCTTTTGGATAAGCCGAGGTCTTCTATATTTTTATAGAAGACCCCCCCGTGCAATGGCTTATCCTTATGGAGCTGCAGAAGGATGTTGTGTTCTGCAGCTCTAATGTGGTGTAACGTGCTTACAATTTTCAGTAAACACTCCGTGGGTTTAAATAACTTGCAACAAGAATTTTCACTAACCACTGATTTATTTAATCACTAAAATTACACTAGCAAATACTTAAAAATCACACAACTAATAATAACTTAATCTAATATAATTTCACTACTTTTAAAACACTAAGCACTTTACTTTTCTTCTTAAACTTGTCAACTCTTGTCTAACCTAAAAACTCTCTTGTCTGTTTACTTCACTAAACTGCATACTTCACTCAACTGAACTGTTCCCCATCTGCTGGAGTCACCTCTTTATATACACACTTGGAATCCTTCTAGAACTTTTTTCTAGAATTCTCCATAATTTTCTACCATGTAATAGATGATTGTTCGTCAATTGGCTCATAGACGGCGCCACCCTACTAGTCAGGGAAGTAACTAAGCTTCTGAGGAAAACTTTGAACATGAACTTAATCACATCTTTCCTTGTTAGAGGGCAGCACATAACACTGCCCCCTCCTTAAGCCTGAACGTCCCGGTCAGGCAATTCAGATTCCCCAACATACTTCATACTTCGCCAACCTATCCAAGTGCACGATCTTCATCTTGGACTTCTTACTACGTTGAATTCGGTAAACAACGTCATTGATCCGAGTGATGACTGAATACGGTCCTTCCCAGGGTGGGTGAAGCTTCGGAGATTTTCCCTTCTTTCGCTGTGGGTTATATAGCCAAACCAGATCGCCCTCCTTGAATCCTGCTGACGTCCCCTTCCGGTCATAGCGAGCCTTCATTCTGTCACTAGCTATGCTAACTTGGTTTCGAACCAATTCGTGGACATTCCTCAGCTGTTGACTAACTTCGTCTGCGTAGTCATCCACGGACAGTGGCTTCTTATCTGCTGTACCAAACATCAAATCACATGGCAGTCTGATCTCGTGCCCAAATATTACACGAGCCGGTGTCTGTTTAGTCGTCTCATGAATGGCAGCCCTGTATGCCATTAAGAAAAATGGTATATGTCGATCCCAATCTCGCTGGTTCTTGTGAACTACCTTAGAAAGATGTTCCTTCATGGTTTTATTATGTCGTTCCACCATTCCATCTGACTGGGGATGAAGAGGGGTTGTCCGAGTCTTGTGAATGCCCAGCAACTCACAAATTTTCTGAAATACCCCCGACTCAAAGTTTCTCCCTTGATCGGAATGTAGCTCCAGGGGTACACCAAATCGGCATACAAGGTTATCCACCAAAACTCGAGCAACAGTAACTGCTTCCTGATTCGGAATGGCATAGGCTTCCGGCCATTTACTAAAATAGTCCATAGCAACCAGGATGTATTTATTCCCATCATCTGTCACTGGGAATGGGCCCGCTACATCTATAGCAATCCTCTCAAAAGGAGCTCCGACGTTATATTGCTTCATTTGGCCCCTGCTCTTCGTCTGTGGCCCTTTGGTAGCTGCACAAGCCTTGCATTTGCGGCACCAAGCTTCCACATCTTGACGGCTATTTATCCAATAAAATCGTTCCCGTACTTTAGCCAATGTCTTATTCATACCAAAATGTCCCCCGGACACTCCATCATGTATTTCCTGAAGTACTTTTGGGATCTGACAGCTGGGTATCACCAGACGCATGGTAACTTCCTTCCCATCTGGACTTTCCCATGCTCTCTTTAATAGCCCATCCATAACCTTAAGGGAGTCCCATTGTGCCCACAATGCCTTCAGCTCCACACTTTTGTCCGAAACATCCTTCCATTCCGGTCGCGTTCCTTTTTCTTTTGCCCTTAATATAGGACCAATTACGCTGTCATCCATTTGTTCTCGTCTTAGAACTTCCTTTGTCCAATCATCTGGAACATCTACCTGAACTGTGTTTACTATTACCGTGCCCTGTGCTTTTTCAACCCGATAGCAGTGCTTGCAGTCATCTTTGCACGGTCTTCTTGACAGAGCATCTGCATTTTTATGAGACTTTCCAGGTCGGTGTTCGATTGTGAGGTCATATTGCTGCAGTCTTTCTATCCAGCGAGCTAGTTGACCTTCTGGGGTTTTCAGTTGCAATAGCCATTTTAATGCAGCATGGTCGGTTCTGATTTTGAAATGTTGGCCATAGAGGTACTTGTGAAAATGGTCCACGGACTTAACAATGGCCAATAGTTCCTTCCTTGTTACACAATAATTCCTCTCTGGTTTGGACAGTACCTTACTGAAATACTCGATTACTTTTTCCTCTCCATTTTGGACTTGAGATAGTACACATCCAATTGCGGAGTTGCTAGCATCTGTGTCAAGAATATAGAGGCCCTTTTGTTGGGGATATGCTAGCACAGGACTACTGCATAGCGCTGCTTTCAGCTTCTTCCATGATGTTTCACACTCCGGTGTCCACTGATATTTAACCTTTTCCTCTGTTAGCTGGTGTAGTGGCTTCGCTATATCCGCAAATCCTTCCACAAAACGTCTATAGTAAGTGCAGAGGCCAAGAAAGCTACGTAATTCGTGTACATTTGAAGGTCTTGGCCAATCACGTACGGCAGATATCTTGTCCGGGTCTGTCTGTATTCCTTCCGAAGATACGACATGTCCAAGGAATTTCACTTCTTTTTGGAATAGTAGACACTTCTTTGGATTCAACTTTAGGTGTGCATTTCTGATTCTCCCAAATACTTCTTGAAGATTTTCCAAATGTTCCCTGAAGTTTCGTCCCATAACCATTACGTCATCAAGATAAACTAAGCACGTCTTCCAAGTTAGTCCTCGGAGTACAAATTCCATCAATCTTTCAAAAGTAGCTGGTGCATTGCAAAGTCCAAAAGGCATCACGGTGAATTGATATAAACCACTACCTGTTGAGAAGGCAGTCTTTTCCTTGTCGTCAGGGTGAAGTCCCACCTGCCAATACCCACTTCGAAGGTCTAGAGTTGAAAACCATCGTGACCCTGCCAGCGTACTTAATGTATCGTCAATTCGTGGTAGTGGATAGCTGTCTTTCTTCGTAACATCATTCAGCTTCCGGTAGTCGACACAAAATCTCAAAGTTCCGTCCTTCTTGGCAACTAAAACTACCGGTGATGACCAGGGACTGGTTGATTCCTCAATTACTCCATCTTGTAGCATCTTTTGAACCATCGCAGCCGCTTCTTCCTGTTTAGCTAGTGGCAACCTCCTAGGTTGTTGGCGGATTGCGGCTGAATCACCAGTGTCTATCCGATGCTGTACTATATCAGTTTTCGTGAGGATGTCTGTGTTTTTGGCAAATACCGTACTTTCTTTTTCCAAAAACTTGATTGCCTCTCTACGTTCATCCTCAGATAGGTGTTCAAACTGGGAACTCAACAAAGTCACAACTTCCCTGTCTACTCTGGTTGACGAACATTTCTCCCCTTGTTCCTCACACCTTGCTATCCACTGGACTGGTTCGTAGGATCCTATTGCCTCGCCTTCCTTGAAAGTCACTGAGTGGAAATTTAAATTAGCCACTCTAATTGGAATTTTGTCTTTTGTCCGGGTTAGAGTTCTTGCTAAGACTACATTTTCTGTCTTAATTGAATCATCGTTTTCAACAAGGCCAACACGGTATCCACCAGAGTTTCCTTCCAGAATGGCCTCGATTATTTGTTCTGAACGGGCAGGAATCTTGATTGTCTGAGCCGTCAGTAGCCTCACTTTTTGAAATCGGTCATTTGCTGTTGACAAAATAAATTCTTCATTTCCAATCTTTAGAACTCGTTCTACCACGTCAAGTACAAATTGATCTTGTACTCCCATAACATCCAGCCACAAAATGAAATCATCCGTGATGTCAGCCACAATAACCCTATGACTAAAGCACAGGCGTCCAAACTGCAGATCTAGGTCAACTTCTCCATGAACCCTTACCCTGTCTCCTGTGGCTGTTCGAACGACCAATCCATTTTGGCTTTTATCAACTTTTATTCCTGATAAAAATCCGGGCCGCACTATTGACGACGTGGCACCTGTGTCGATAGTGAAGATACATCTCCTTTTGTTTACATAGCCATCCAAAAGCAGACTACTCGGGACTCTTCTAATCTGGGAAACCCGTATCTCTCTAGGGGCACCGTGTTCACCAGCCAGCACAGCCCCCAAGGTGCTGGCTATCTTTAGTTTTCCTGCGGCTCTTCAGTCATTGCGGCACTTACTCTCTCAGGGCTCCGCTGCCGACAGTTTCGCTTAATATGCCCTGGTTTGCCGCACTTATAACACCGAATCACCTTCCTTGACCGTTCATCGCTCTGTTCTCTTTCCTGCTTCCTTGGAGCATCTGGTTTTGTCATCAACTGGCTTATCATTTTGTGCATGTCAGCCATCAAAGATTCCATATTTGATTTTTCTAAACGGTCCTCTTCTTCTACCTTCATGGTTCGTACTCTCGGACGTGCAGTCTCTTTGTAAGCGGCTTCAACCTCGAGGGCATGGATCAAGGCTTCACTACCAGTCTTATCTCGAGATAATCTAAGGACTCGCCTGATCTCCTCGTCTCTTATGCCATCAATGAAAGTACCGACTGTTAACTGTTCCTGGAATTCTTTGGGTGCATCCGGGTAAGCCAGGTATGTGAGTCGCTCAACAGCTGCTTCAAAATCTTGTAAACTTTCCCCAGCCTTTTGTGTGCGTGATTTGAGCTGAGTCCGGTATACTTGGGCAAGGTGTTGGTCGCCATATCTTAGATCTAGTGCAGCCTCCAAAACTTTAAAATCCCGTTGCTGCGTCACTGGGATAGTCTGAAGCAACTCTGAGGCTTGACCTCTTAATGCTAGAACCAATGCCATAGCTTTGTCTTCGTTACTCCAATTGTTTGCGTACGCTGCTGCCTCAAATTGTCTTTTATAGGTTGACCAAGAAGTTTGACCATCAAAGGAAGGCGGTTGTAATCGAGGACCTGACGATGATAATACTAGCTGGCCTCCTTGCATTCTTAACTGTCGCTTAAGTTGTTCTACCTCTCCCTTAACTATCTGAAATTTTCCTTCTATATCGGTAACTTTCCCTTCGACGCCAGTAACTTTTTCTTCGACGCCAGTAACTTTTCCTTTGATTTCACTTACTTCAGTCTTTATGTTGCCTATATCCTCTTTAATTTCGCTTTTGAGGTCTTCAGTGGCTGAAAGGATAACATCTTGTTGCCCCTGTATAATTTTCCTTAATTCTTCTTTCTCTTCTAGACGTCGTTTTTCTTGTTCTTCTTTCTTTTCTAGAAGTCGTTTTTCTTGTTCTTCTTTTTCTTTCTGACGTCGTCTTTCTTTTTCTTCTTGACGTCTTTCTTGTTCTTCTTTTTCTTCTTGGCGTCGTTTCTCTTGTTCTTCTTTTTCTGCCTGACGTTTCCTTTCTTTTTCTTCTTCGCGTCTCTCTTGTTCTTCTTTTTGGTCTAGCATCATTTTTCTAAATTGCTCGAACATATCTTGCATTTGTCTTTCAGCAGCCATGCTTCTTGTTTCCATTCAAAAACTAACAAACAACACTAACAAGTCTTATTTAAAGTCTATATCTGGTATAAGTCAAATATGTCCACAAAATCCTCACACTAGCACAAATAAGTCTTGTCCAATATCGATATCACTTTCCAGTTCGACTCACTTCACTATCTCCAGTGGTTTCCAAATAGAACACTATGGAACTTCGTCGAATTCTTCAGAAATTCTGTTGCAATTCCGCTTCCGACACCAATTGTAACGTGCTTACAATTTTCAGTAAACACTCCGTGGGTTTAAATAACTTGCAACAAGAATTTTCACTAACCACTGATTTATTTAATCACTAAAATTACACTAGCAAATACTTAAAAATCACACAACTAATAATAACTTAATCTAATATAATTTCACTACTTTTAAAACACTAAGCACTTTACTTTTCTTCTTAAACTTGTCAACTCTTGTCTAACCTAAAAACTCTCTTGTCTGTTTACTTCACTAAACTGCATACTTCACTCAACTGAACTGTTCCCCATCTGCTGGAGTCACCTCTTTATATACACACTTGGAATCCTTCTAGAACTTTTTTCTAGAATTCTCCATAATTTTCTACCATGTAATAGATGATTGTTCGTCAATTGGCTCATAGACGGCGCCACCCTACTAGTCAGGGAAGTAACTAAGCTTCTGAGGAAAACTTTGAACATGAACTTAATCACATCTTTCCTTGTTAGAGGGCAGCACATAACAGTGGGCTTTTAGTCGAGCGGGTTCCAACTCGGTGACAGAGTCGGGGTTTACCCGCTCGACGTCGAAGATGAGACCAAGTTCATCGGCTGCTCTCCGTGCTGCCTTAAAGAGAAAAGCTCCTACCTCTGCATTTTCATGGTCTCGGACCATGCAAAGGAGGGGATCCGAACTCCTGATGACCTTACATGCTCCATCCAGAACCATCCTGCTATGGAGACTCTCCAAGCTCAAGAGTCCACGGCCTCCCCGATGTCGTGGGAGATATAACCGTGGAACGGACGATTTAGGATGCAAGCTCCTATTGAGATGCATCTTCTTGCGGGTTACTACATCGAGTTGACGCAGCTGTTCTCTAGACCACTTCACTACTCCGAAAGAGTAGAGAAGGATCGGAACGGCAAGCATATTTGTAGCAGACACCTTGTTCTTCCCCGACAGTTCTGAAGACCAGATCTGTCGGAGTAGGTGCTGATACTTGCCGCGGAGAGCGTTTTTCACTACACTCACTTCTTGGGTGGAGCGTTGCTCGACACCCAAGTAAGTGTACGACTCTCCAGCATCTAGATGGTGTAAGATGCTTCCGTCCACGAGCTGCGCGTCCTCTCCATAGTCACCGCATCGTCCTCTCTTGAGATGGATCAGTGCGCATTTGTCCAACCCGAACTGCATACCGACAGCCTGCGTGTACTCCTGTACCACCCTAAGGGACTGTTGGAGATCCCTCTCTCCAGAGGCATAAAGTTTAAGGTCATCCATATAAAATAGATGGGTGACCTTATGCCTCCTGTCGCCGGGGGTACCGCAGTTGTAGCCACGGGTTTTCCGGAGCGAGACGGATAATGGCAGTAGTGAGATGCAAAACAGAAGGGGGCTGAGGGAATCTCCCTGAAATACTCCTCTTCTGAATGTCACCGACTCTGTTTGGACTCTATCATTACCCGTTGTTATGGTAAAGCGAGTCCTCCAGAGCGGCATCAGTTCTTCAATACATCTCACTACAGGTCCGGGTACCACAAGACATCGGAGCAAGTGAACAATGAGCTCATGCGATGTCATGACAAATGCCTTGCGGTAGTCGATCCAGGCCATAGAGAGGTTCCACTTATACTGCATGGAGTCCTGCGTGACACATCTGTCGATCAACAGGTTTTCCTTGCAGCCAGCGACACCTCTCTTCGACCCTCGTTGCTCATATATCCGTTCGTAAACCGGTTCAACTGCGTGGAGCACCCGCATGTACAAAATGCGTGTAAACACCTTGTAGCATGCGTTTAGACAGGTTATCGGTCTGTAATTCTTTGGGTTGGACAAATCTCCGTTCTTGGGGATCAGCACTGTCCGCCCCTCAATAACCCAAGAAGGGATTTGCTGCTCCCCATTTAACCAGGAATTAAAAATTCTGGCCAAATGGTGGTGGGTGCTCGATAACTTTTTCCACCAAAAGTTATTTATCCCATCGGGACCTGGAGCAGCAAAGTTCTTAGAGCCCTCAAGAGCCCTACGAACCTCTTCTGGGGTTATTGGTTCGCACACTTCCTGTGGTTGCTGAAGCCTTTGACAAAAGGCTTCAAAGTGTGCAAGGGCAGGAGAATCTCGGTTGAGTGGAAGCCTCTCCTCGTATAGCGTTTTCCAGAAGTTCTCCACCTGATCTGCAGTCGGCGGATTGTCTACAACACGCGGAGGCGGTTGGAAAAGGCGCGAGGGCTTCTCGCGGAACAGTTTATTTTCCGCAAGCCCTCTCGCCCGCCTCACTAGTGATTTTTTACAAGTCACTAGCATCCGTATCCTGTCGACACAGTGCTGTTTGGTGGTTCGCAGCACTGCCTCATTGAGTGTGTGATGGACGCGTCTTAGGTTGGCGGCTAATCGGCGCACTTTAGGCGTGAACGGCCTGTTGGCCGCCATATAGTCCATCACACATTGGATACGGGATGCGTGTTGCCTCGCCGACCGGATCTTGGCTTCCATCTTTTGTATGCGCCGCTGCGCTCTCTCCTGTGGGGAAGAGGTATTTCACCTCTCCACCTGAGCAGAGCATTGAGCAGCGGCATACACGGCACAATTTATGTGCCAGATGTCAGCCTCTTCTGGTAGCGCTGTACGAAGTTCAGCGTCCACTCTGGCCAGGTCTTGTGGCCCGGGGGTTTTCAGATGGTGTAACCCCCTTCTGGTACTGAGGCCCTCTGGTATTGGCGGAACGAGGAGTGCTACGTCCTCAACCGGTGATTGTGGCGGCTCTTCGGCCACCTCATTCACCGGTCCAGGAGCAGCCCTCACGTAGCCCCTACTACGAAGGTGGGATACATAGTCACGCAGATTTTGTGGCGTGAAGGCGCTATGCTCTGGTAGCCTCTCACACCACAGAGCATGCATCCGCGCCATGTATCCCCTCCGCGCGGGCTCACTGCTTTCATAGCAATGCAGAAGTTCATCCCTCAGTTCATCTGTCCACTCAAAGCGTCCTTGGACATTGCCAATTTCGTCAACGGGCGGTCCGTCCGGTTGGGCCCCACCACCTTGCCCTTGACCCCTATCCGCACGGGGTCGATCGTGGGGGCCCTGTCTTCGGCCTGCCGGAACCAAAGTTTAGGGCCTGTGGGTGGTTAGCCCAGCAGGCCCACGACCGACACCAGAGGGGAAGACGCTTTCCCCTTATTATTGTTATTATTATTATTATTTATTAAACGATAACTAGAACATAATAAAAAAATAATAAATGCTCAAAGTATTGAAACACCCCAAGCATAAGTTTAATAATTGTAACGCGAGTTGTCACTAACCATACTGATTTATTTAACACTAAATTAACGTACAATAATTAGTCCTCATAGTTACCCACTAATTGTAACTTTTAACTACTATAAACTTACTATTTATTGTCACTCTACTAATCTGTTCACTCCGTTCTTTCTTCCCATCTGATCACTTGGCTTTTTTAAATTAGAACTGCCCTGATGTGTTGGTCCCGCTTCTTATATAATTCGTGGGGCTTTTATTCCAGATCCCTCTTTATAGTTCTAGACGGTTCTACTCTTTTCCAATATCTCCATGGTAGGAAGCCAATAGCACCATCTGTGGGCCGACTGGCGAATTATGATTATTTCTATCTTCTTTCTATGGAAGGATTAAACCTCTCTTTGTACACATAACAATATTATACTGTATGCAGTGTGAGTGTCATTGATTGTCATAATCCTCGAGCATATCGAAGGTGTTTTAATTTAAATCTGAATAATGCTCACTTTAAGGGTGGCGGTGCCGCGCCGAATTTAAAAAGATGATTTCTTAATTCAGTAATTTGTCCTACATCCCTGAATCGATTGAAGAAAATCGATAACCTTTTGGAGAACGCTAGATAGAATGGTATCGGACTGTTGAAAACTCAACAAAAAAGGATTTTTGTTTTTCACAAGAGAAAAAGCCCAATACTATTTTGTTTTTCAGACAAGAAAAAATAATCCAGTACTATTGTGTTGAGTTTTCTCTAAAAGCCTATCAAAAAATGTTTTGAATCGGTTCAGGGATGTAGGAGAAATTATAGAATTACGTCCAAAGCAATGAGTTTAGAGAAACTAATGCGAAACATTAACATTACTGGAGATATAATAATAATAATAAATGACTTTTTATTGAGATAATAAATATCTACAATGTAGGGTGAAGTTTAGATATAGATAACATTATCTATTCTTACACTTCTTAACCCTAGACAATATATATTATGAAGGAAAACTATGTAATAAATTCAAATATATAAAGTAACTAAAATACTTAAAAAATATATACACACATACACGTACACATATAGTCGAGTTCATCTGTTATTGGCATTCAAAAAGTGCAACAAAAACTTTACAACCCCATTAAAATACCGGTACTCTCTGTACTATTTGTTCGCAAATTGACTCGCTTACCTTTATATATTTTTAATGTGCGTCGGCTTGTTTGATGAGAGCATGCCACTTGACGCACGACGATAATAATTATGTCGTAAAGTTTTTGTTGCGTTTTTTGAGTGCTGATAATAGATGAACTCGACTATACCTACATAATGAATTACGAAAAATATATACTTCCAGCCCATATATAACACTAATTATGCACAACTCCCAAACACGCACATTACACAATTACACATGTACACTAGTGAATACGCATACTTTCACCTAAACACCTAAATATAATTAATATTTAAGTTAGTTACTTTTTGCTATTAGCAATAGAGAGAAGAAAATCTAAATAATTGAATTACAAGTAAATACTTCATTTAAAATTTAGTTTATTGAAGTTAAATTAATTTATCTGCTCATCTAAAAGTAGTTTCTTAATTTTTATTTTCAACGATTCTACAGAGAGTCGTTTAAAATGAGTAGGTATATTATACAAATGGACCGACCAGTAAGAAAATTTTTTTTTTGACATTGGTTATTGAATAATGTAATGCTAATCTCACGTCACGAGATTGACTAGTTGATCTTCTAACTAGCCTGTTGTGAAGATCAGGAGGTATTGAAGTTTTAACAATTTTGTGGATACAAGACTATGAAGTTTGCGGCGATTTGACATAATTAACCAATTAAGTTGTTTAAATGAGATACATTTGTATGTATGAGAAATTGTGATCAGAAGATTTTTGCCCTAATTATTTCTAGATCATTGTTTTTTCTAACCATTGCTACAGGTGCTAGTTCAACAGGGAAATTATGATAAAGTTGTGTTTCATCTGTGTATGCTTGTAGCTGACAATGTTCGATAAAGCTTAATATATCAGATTAGGTGATTCCTAGTTAATAAATTACTGCTACTAATATGGTAGACAGGAGAGGCCCCAGCACTGACCCCTGAGGGACACCTGAAGTGACAGATACCGCAGATGATCTATTATTATTCAATCAAACCATCTGTTTACGATTGGATAAGTAGGACTTAAAAAATAATACTGAGGTATCATCCAGGCCGTAAAATTTTAATTTTAGTGGTATTAAGTCACGATCTAAAATATCAAAGGCCTTGAAGAAATCGAGTAAAACTAAAGCTGTAACTTTTTTATCTGTATTTTAAAAATATCATCAGCAACTCTAGCAAGAGCTGTACTGTGACCTTTCCTGAAACCTGATTGGAAAGAGGTAATAATATTATTGGAAGTAGCATACTCGTAAATTTGTGTGTATACAACTTTCTCCAATACCTTTGATAAAATAGTTAAAATATTTATAGGTTATAAATCTGCTACCAAAGAAACGTTGGTAATTTTTGGTATCGGTAGAATTAAGGGTGCGTTACCAAGGTCAAATATCATAATTCTTATTTTACACTCTTCTTAAAAACGAGCCTACAGAATTCAGAATTGATTTTATTATGTAAACTAGCAGACTTAAGACAAGGACCTATTATATTTTACTTTGTAATCCTAGGTAAACTTAAGTTTCCAAAATTTTCTCCTTGATTTTCAACACAAACGTTCTAATCATTCGTCCCAAATTTACCATAAATTGTTTTATATAAATAAAATATAATATGATGTGATATAAAATAAAATAACATGAACATTTGTTAAATTTCGTCTAAAATAGTTGGGCGTTTTGCTACTAGAGGCAGCATCGTAGCGATGATCATTTCTAGACGTGTGTCAAAGCAGGGTCGGGCTCATAATTTTTCTCGAGTGGCGGTATCATGTAAATAAATATGTTATGTGTTCCTGATAGCTAAATTCGGTGATTTACTATTAATTCGTCTTTGATGCCAAAATATGCGCAACCCACAATACTTCAAGATGTTTTATGTGTCCCCTAGGCTTTGTTTGTAACTGGTACGTAAAACATAAAATCACATCGCGATTACATTCATACGGTCCTGTGCGCCGCCTATACTAGTGTGGCTTCTGTGTTATCGACAGACGATGTAATTCTTGCTTACAAATTTAGTCACGACTGGCTGGTGCGTGCAAACCCGCTCTTAAAGCATTTTTCCAGATGTCAGGAAAACATCCCTGTTCGAGGCAACCGTTAATAATATGAGTAATATAAGGGTCAATATATTTGTCACAAAGTTTAACCATATTAAGCGATAAGTGATCATACTCACTTGCATTTGATTTTAAATCAGCGATAATATTGCTTACGTCATTTATTGAGACAGGCCTGAAGTGAAATGAATTATCATTAAACTTGTCGTTTTCATGATAATTGAACTCAACATTGGAATTCCTAGTTTGGAAGGACGATAAAAAATAGGTATATAAAATACCACCTAAAAAGGGAAAAGGAGGAAAAGGTCGGAGCAAATTTGAGATTCATAGAGTTTAAAAAGTAGGCTTAAGGCATTCAAACCTAAAATAAATAAGTAAACCAAGAGGTAATTCATTCTGCTTACGATGAATTTAAAAGATAGTCAATTCCATGTTGAATAAAAACATTTTATGATAGGTTTTATCGATGGGGCAATTATATCTGCCATTAAGAATCACTAACACCATCGGTCTGTGCAGTTTTTAACACATATGAAAGTCCCACTACGTTATTTAATTGTATTGGCATAGCGTTGATCTTTCTGCTCTACTGCATTCCTTTGATGGTGATTTGCGAATCTGACTGATCCAAAGTTGATTCACTCTTTGCATATGTAAATATATTGATAATAATTGCTGGTTAATGTAATAAATCTAGGAATGTCTTCTCCACAAGTTACAGTCAAAAAAATGTATAAAATAAATTTATTTAAAAAAATAGAAAGTTTAAGTGAAAATTATACATGTAAAATATATTTGTGATACCTATGTAGTAGAGGCAAGAATTCAAGCAATGTCCACCACAGATCCATAAAATATTTGTAAAAGAAATCAATAAATCACGTTAAATTGTATAGTCATTTGCAATTTTACCGTACAGGTAAAAAACGCGATAAAAACATTATGACCTCATTAAAATGCCGTTACTCTTTGTACTATTCCACCCGCAAATTGAATCACTTACCTTTATAGGTTTTTTAATATGTCAGCTTGTTTGATGACACCATACAGAATGGTTCACCAGTGTTAATAATGAGCTCATAAAGTTTTTGTTGAATTTTTTTTGCCGAGTAAAACTATGTCTATTTCTGGAAAAAGTTTAATAATGCGATGTCTAGTATTCATATTACTTTTTAATGTAATTAATAATTAAAAATTACATTGGCATTAAAATTTCTTCAATGAGATTACTCGTGACGTAGATCGCTTGAACTCTTGCCTCTACTATATAAGAAAATTATTAATGTGCTTAATCAGAATCTTGGGCCTCGGTCAATTCGAACCACTCACGATGAGGTTCTTCTAGATCATGGAAGTTTTTGAGATTAATCACCACCTGGAACATAACCACAATTAAGCAGATGCCTCGTAAAATATACCCAGAAAACTCACTTGGCCGATAATATTTGAGTTGAAGAACACTTTTTTACTTTTTACGGTTAATATTAATTTGTGACTAGAGAGCTCCGACATGGATAGTAAATACTCAAAAGTTTCCTCATAAACCGGATCACAGTTGTCTGTAATTACCTACAAATAATAATTGTCTATTTGTTTGTACCTGTTTCCTTGCTGTGGTAATGAAACATAATTGTACACTAATAAAGTAATTTTTTTCTGAATAAAAATTTATACCATGAATCTTAATTAATCCATAATTCGCTTACCTTT
This sequence comes from Leptura quadrifasciata, assembly GCA_963675555.1. Taxonomy (NCBI): domain Eukaryota; kingdom Metazoa; phylum Arthropoda; class Insecta; order Coleoptera; family Cerambycidae; genus Leptura; species Leptura quadrifasciata. The sequence goes on along the minus strand of OY776676.1, from coordinate 143,015,850 downwards.
GTTTTATGTTTAATACTGTGATTTCTTGGAGATACTAATTTTAATTTCACATAAGGATCTGGAATGTCACTCGGATCTTTGAGTGCCAAGTTCCTGAAAAAAATTTCCCGCTTACCAAACCATCTCTGGTAAATATGAAATCAAACCACTTACGTGATTCTATGAACTATGACTACTAATTTTTGCCTTGCCTCGCTGTACAGTAGGGTTAGTTCTATCTGTCCAAAATCTGGTTTCCTAAAATTTCAAAGCATTTTTGTTACAATAATAATTATACAGACAAATCAGATACGTAAACACTTAACAGTCATCAGATGTATACGATACATTTTTGTCGTTTCAGAGAATTTACAAATAAAGGGGGGCACCAATAAAATATTTTCGAAAATCCAACCACTTTCAAAACATTTGAATTTAAATATTGTTATATGCACACCCAAGCCTCTTACGATGAGAGATCTAATCCCTAGGAGCAGAGTAAAAGAGGCTTGCCTAATTAGCAACCAGTAAAGCGGGGCCATATCTGGACCAACTGGCGAACTATCTTTACCACCGATAGATTAGAAAACGGTAGAAAAATCTGGAATGACAGATTAGAAGGAGGAAAACGTTGTCCAGAACGGTCTGGAGGAAAACAGACGAATCAAGAATAAGCGCCACGGATATATAAGATGATCCAATGCACGCAGTTCAGTCATGTATTAGATGAGCAAGTGATCAGGTGAGATAACGAACAGTAACAAGTTGTGAATTAAAGTAGTGAATCTATAGTAGATTAAAGTTATAATTAGTGTGTTATTGTAAGGACTAATTATTGTAATTTATTGATTAATAAATTAGTGGTTAGTGAGAGTCTTTTGTTGCAATTTACTGGGGGTGTTTACTGGAGGAAGGGGTAACAATATTGTAATTTGTGTAAGTATATTCTAAAATAAAACGGTTTGTATCTAAAACTGAAGCCATTTACACATTCTAGCGATTGGCTTTTGGAGAACTCACCTCATATCTTATATTATTTTCCTAAACATTATGTCTGGGACTTTTTATTGGTGCATCTTGTATACAGGGCGTTATTAATTTCCTCCTTAAAATGCTTTAATTCATATATTGGACATCAAACTAATAAATATTAAAATACATAGAAGGGGGAGCCTTTGACTAAAAATTTCGTGTAATAACGCCATGGCTAAATTCATGAAAAATGTTTAGTTCCAATAAAAATAAACAACTTTTTTTCTTGCAGCAAAGTCCCCAAGTGTTGCGGAAGGGGTGAAAACTCATTTTCAGTCAGTCAAAAAAAGTCGATATTATTTCTTTACAGCGACCCGTCAGTTCTTGATGGAATCTTGTTAACAAAACAAGCAAAACAGGTCAGGGGGCCATTCATATATTACGTCACGTTTTTTTGGGGGAGGGGGTATTTGAGAATGTGACGTGACATAGGGGTGAGGGGGGACTGCATCAACTGTTACGTAACACTGTTCCTCTTTTTACGAATATTCTATCTTTTGCCGCTAATTAGACATAAACATCCTCGACCCATTGTTTATAATCAAAGGTTATGATTCGACCTTACAGACAGATGGATATGTATGTGCTCTACGAGCTAGTGCCTTATAGAAATTTGGAGGAAATCATGATTACCAGGTTCAGGTATGATTAGCGCAAACAAACTGCTGTTTCAAACTGAAATTGATGAAAGTAGTGGGAAATTTGTATCTCTCTTCATCCTTCAAAATGTAGCCGGCTCAGTGGTTGAACGCTAACTGGTTAGGCTGCCGAATGTTGGGTAGGGTATGGATGTTTAGTGGTTTTTTCATGTGTTACCGAGTTGGTAGCAGTGGACTAGACGAGGTTCTATGAGAGACAACACGGCTAGTCGCTGTACCATTCATGAATTCAAGTCCCAGCTGCAGCAGATGGCAATGTCGTAGGAAATGGTTGTTGTATAATTATTGTCTATGTGTATGTATCCTGGTTGAGTGGTGGAATAACTAATGCTAAACAGGATGTTAATCTAATTAAGGCTTTAAAAATGAGAACTTCCTTTCGTAACTTTAAAATTCTGCCCATGTTGTGATGTATCCCTCAGTCATGAAGAAAATTCACATTAGACTTGTGCAAGAAAAAAATAGCCAAAATTAGTGTGATTAGGCTCAATAGCGTTACAGTGATAGGGATAAAACCTTCACCAAATTATTCTTTAGGGTCTCAAACCCACATTAAAAATAATAACTGACATTTGCAGCGTTGCATCAATATTGAAGACGATTCCGATGAAGATACTGATGACGATTTTCAAACTTGAATATATACATTTAATATATAGATATGATTAAGTATATAGTTGTTTACATCCATTCGATATGCAATGAAATTGCAATTAAATATGGCACTAAGCATAAGAAAACATGTCTGGTTTATCAATGAAATTTTCAAATGTGAGTATTGTCATTTCATATACAATCATCTATTGCATATTTTATTGGTTTCTTTTAATGACCGTAACAACTGAGCCCGATATATTTATATTTATTGTATAAAAGCAGAGCCATTCTAATAAATTTCCGAATTTTCTGTTTATAAACAAAGAAAAACAATATCTGTGGTGCCTGCGAGGCTGAAAATGTCAGTTATTATTTTTCCCACCCTTTCCCGAGCATTATCAATTATATGAAGTAGGAAACAGACATGCCACTGTAACTTTAGTGCTTAAAAATTTTACAACAAAAAAATTCCAGGCCTTTCGCTGTCAATGGCCAAATTAACAGTTGATATTTTTCCTCGATTCTACGTCTTCATAAATATGTAATCATACGAAACTGACGTGCCATGATGAAAATATTCTCCAGGTATCATATTACTAGGGACACGGACGAGACGGAAAATATCAGTTATTATTTTTCCTACATTGACTCGAATAGAAAAACAAGGAAACTGACGTGCTGCAATAAAAAATATGCATAATTTATTTTTACATGTTCAATAAATGAATTTACCCCTTTAACAAAGCCAGAAATGTCAGTGGTAATGAAACTTTGGATAAGATATAAAAAAGATATCAATACTGTTATTTTTGTATGTTGCACAATATCATTTTATTATTTTTGCGTGGAGATTCACGTTCGATGTATTGTATAGTTCAGTTAGTTACTTTTACCTTCAGTACTTAGCGAATAATATAGAAAATAGTTGCCCGTAGGGAGAATTTTGAAAATGCATAATTAAAAATGAACAGCTTATGTTTAGGTTGGCCTGTAATTATAGATTTATTAATAAATTATATATGGGTGTTGTCATCAAGTATTCATATTTTATTTACTAAATTTCTGTAAGACATATAGAAGCAACTTGCTTCTGGACCAAATGAATTATGACAGTGTGCAAAATGAAGAAAATTATGCTGCGAGAAGCACAAAGCTAGTTTTTAAGCCATTCCATGGCACATTCAAACTAGATAAGATATATGCTAAGGATAATGCAGCAAAATCTCTGTAACACCAATAAATAAAGATTCAAATACTTACACTCTAAAACTAGAACTTCTTATTACTCCCTTGGATGCTTCTACAGGTTGTATTAATGTCCGTTCCATGACTTCGACTGCTGCATCAACTTGTGATTGAAATTGCTTGGATGCAGAGCCATTACTTGATGCGGATGCTGAAAGCAAAATAAATCTAAATTGTCTTAATATCCACTAACAAATTTGTAGTATTTCATTAGCAAAACAATGCATCTCTGTTCACTGCAGTTCTTTTGCATTAGCAAGCTAAACGTTTTATAACTGAAATTAATACCAAAGCCTATTATAATAAAACCACTTGTCATAAATAAACTAACCTGGTCTGTTGGAGGTCCTTACTGAATTGTGCCTAATAAGATCATCGTCTGAATCTGATTCGCTGGAATCATCATCAAATAATTCATTTGTTAAAATCTGCAACAATAATTAATACCAATGTACTTATTCATGCTTATTTGCAGATTGAAATAACCCATAGGATAATATACAAGGTAGCCCACGAAGTATTGTTCAGTTGATATCTCGAAAACTATTTCAAATACAATTTTGAAATTTGGTGATGGTTAATAGTGGAATTCAGTGTCCATTTTTGGTACAAAAGGATTTTATTGTAGCATCACATTTCTGAGTTAGGTTACCGGCAGTACAGTTAAGATAAGGAGGTTTTTATGAACATTTCTTTATTTTTATTTAAAAAATGTAGATAATTTAGAAATATAAAAATGTAGATAATTTAGAAATATAAAAATATCCTAACATCATTACAGTTGATCAAATTGATGTCAACCTTCAGTAATGCAATACTCAAATTTTGTTAAAAGATTTCTAAGTGCATGCTGCTCTAATCATTCCTGGTGCAACAGTCAAAAGCCAAAGCTTCGTAGGCCACCCTGTATTTTTATATTTCCATTTGTATGTGAATGGAGTTTGGTTATATTTGCATTTAGTACACTGTATATTGTGTTGCATAGATTTAGGTAAACTAATAAATGTTTGATAAATTCTGTTCAGGGAGAGGCAACCTCATATTCATATTGCTGTAATGTTGGTCACCTGCCCAATATGAAGCAGGCGCTTGAAATGTAGTTTTTTCTTATTTATAAAACTTTCTTCCTTTAAAAGTAGACTATCATTTACCTAGTATATTTCAGTTAATGCCTTTTGACCTTAATTCGTTGTGTTACAAATAGTGAAGCACGTTTTTTTTTTCAAACAGTTTTTTTTTGGCACGGTGGGGGAAAAATCCTTTTGGCCACTTGATAGCTGTTTTATTAACGTTTAATTTCCGCCCAGCCAGAACGTGATAAAATGATTAGGAAGGGAGCTAGAGGGCGGCAAAGAAATTGTTTGAAAGAATGTGCAATTTTTATTTCGCTCACTAAGCGTTTGTTTGCGAAAAAAATCATTTTATGCGAGTGCTATATTGTAGCCCATAAAAAAATGTGCGTTGGTCTGACCGCGATAGGCCAATTACACGGGGAGTTATCAGCATGTCAAATATTTTTGTTTTCCCCCTCTCCCTCCCCTCCCAATTATCCCACCTCCCCCAACCTCCGGCCCAACAGAATATCCGCCAATACCCTTCTATTAAATAAAAATTGAGTCTTCAACTCCACTCCTTCATGATGAAAAATGAATTTATATTTTTTAATTTTTGCACCTTAGATTCACGATATTCGCGAATCAATGGTCCGATGTCGATGAGGTTGGAAACAAAAGTTGCTTATTTTCATGAGCTTTTCATTTTTGGTCTGAAGATTTTTTTCGTCAGATCAAAAGCCGCCGAGTTATCTTCGAAAAACCATTTTCCCATACATTTAACATATGTCATTTCCTCCTCCCCCCTTTGACTTCTTCAGCACAAATGTGTTGGAATATTTGGGGGGGACCCAACTTTATCTATTGGCAAGAAAAAAAATCACAAACGGACGTTTCCTTATTCGAGTCTGATTTCCTTCCAGATCTGCTCCACTAAAAAGTTATTTGATCTTTCATGCACTTTAAATTTTTTAGGATGTATCAACTTTTACTTCTAATGGTACAGTCAACTCGCAAAACCTAGACTAGATTTTTTCTAAAAAAAATCACTAATGTAAATTCTTTTAAAATCCACCCTACATTAGTCTATATATAAATGAACGCCTATGATAATTCTCAAACTTTACTATGTCATTAAGTTCCAACTGAGAAGTAGTGACCAACCGCCCTAACTTCAAAAAATTCGCGTTAATGACCTCTGAGGTATAAGAGTTATTCAATGAAACCTGCACCTGTATATAGGGCAATCATTTTGTGTTAGATTATTTATAATAAATTTTGGAAAAACTACATGTGAATTGCCAACCAAAGTGGCATCATCTGGAGGTTTAATTTTGATAAATCAACTCGGTTCACAAAATTTGCATTGACTGTATTATTTTAATGTTTATCAGCCAGGCCTCTGAAATTTCCAACTGTTGCCTTTTGAAACTGAAAATGGTGGAAGATTTTCAGCTCATCAGAGCCTACATTTTAAAAATTTTATCATTAACTGAAGGTAATTTATCTTCCTTTAATGTTGACTGCTAAATTACAAAACCCATAAACACACGATAGTTTCTAGACTTACCCGCAATTGTAACGAAAGGATAATTTTCCCAGCAATGGACAACTGAAACTCCTCTTTGCTAATCTGAAGATCGGGCATGTCAAATAAATCTCTTATATTATACACTAAATGATCTATTTTCACATCCGTATGTTTGTCAATGATGCTTAGGATCAACGAATCGTTTTCAGGATTAGGGACTAGCAGTGAAAATCCTTGTTCCCACACCGGATCAGTTGTGTGTTTCTTTGTTCGGGTCTTCTGCTGTTTCTTGCCTACTGTTAGAATTACATATGGATCGGGTTTCTTATATGATTTAACTTTCTGGAAATTGAAATTAAGCAAGCTTTCAGAAGCAAAATAGAATGTTTCAGCCAAAAGTTCATCGTAGAACTCGTAGAAGACAAGTTAATATATGAAATACTTACTAAAAGGACCCCGCACAAAATGTATGGGTTTTGGGTCCCGATCAAATTGTCTGCACTTGTCACATGTTATATTTCATGACGTCCTGGTCAAAGAAGCAAGGCACAAAGCCTAAAAATGAACAGTTTTCGAGATATTAAGGTTGTAAGGACTGAAAATAGACCGTTTTCCGAATATCAGGAATCATATTAACTTGAAAGTAAGACCTTTCGCTAAAAACTCTGAATAATTAAGTTATAGGTAATTAGACGAGATATTCGAAAGTGACCTTCAAGGTCATTTTAAGGTCAAATTTAGGTCATAATAGGTTGGCATTTTTTTATAACGGAAGTGAAAAGCTAAAATTGTACAGTGGCTTCACTTAAGTTTCATATCAACTGACCCCTAAGTTATTATTGCGTTTAAATGCAGAGTTTTCAAGCTTTTCACTTCCGTTATAAAAAAATGTGCAAACCTATTATGAAAATCAGTTTGGCCTTAAAATGACCTTGAATGTCATTTTCAAACACCTTACTTTTCAAGTTAATACGATTCCTTGATATTCGGAAAATGGTCTATTTTCAGTCCTTACGACCTTGATATCTCGAAAACCGCGCGTGTGAAAACTTTCTGAAGTTTTCAAAGCCAGAAGCACGAATGTGGTATCCGACTGAACATGAGAACGTCTCCAGACCTTTTGCTTCAAAACAAACTTGTCGAGTCGGCATCTTAGGTTATAATGTTTCTTACTAGATTTATGGGTCTTCAGTATTCTACTCTGAACATCCTTATAGGTACATTCGCGTTTTTGGCATTGGAAATAGTGTAAATTCAGTTTATGTGTGTATAATATCAGAATATTTTTAAAGAGTACAATCTGGGCTTCTTTAAACCTAAAGTGCAAAAGGTGTCTATCATACTGTGCTAGGATAGAAGAAGAAAAAGAAATCAATAAGGAAAAATATGAAAAACATACTGAACAGAAAAACGCAGCTAGAGAGTGTCGAAGTGAAGACAAAACAATTGCTATGTGAAATAACATGGTTCTATCTTTTAATTCTGACTTGCAGGCAGTTTTGTCCACACCAAAGGGCCCAGCTGGACAAATATTTTATCTACGAAGATTAGCTGTCTATAATTTTACATTCTATGATTTAGCAACACACGATGTAAAGTGGGATGAGATGCAAGGAAAAAGGGGGTCAAATGAAATGATGACGTATATTTTTAATTACGTTATGAGTCATCCAACTGTAAAAGCTGTTCGCATGATGTCTGTTGTGGCAGACAGCAAAAAAACCCAATAATGTGCTTACAGCTTTTATCGAAGCACCCAAATTTACTAAAAATAGATCACAGATTTTTTTAACCGGGTCACAAGGAAATGGAGTGTCACTCTGTATTCACTCTAAAATTGAACAAAAGGCAAAGTTTTTTCCGGTCTATATACCAGAAGGATGGGCACAACTAATCAGAGATTGTCGTACAAATCCAAGACCGTTTGAAGTTAAAGCAATGGCATTTGATGACTTTCACGATTTTAAATATATTCTTCTGAAACCATTCCTAAGAACATTGTGCGTATGCAATCAATATGCTGGTTACGTTATGAAAAATGTCATCCTACAAAATTTTTTTACAAAACTGATTTTAAACAAACAGAATTATTTGAGGTCTCTAGAAAGAGTAGTCATCAGAAAGCAGTAAATGTAGAAAAAGCTTACAAAAATATCCTCCCAATTTGGGAAAAAAGTACCTCAACTAGCAACAAATGTGCAAGGATAATATAATTACAAAGACGTACGGTCGTGAGCAAAAAAAATAGGACAAGTCTTATAACGGTATTTTATCTAGTTGTGTACATCTAACTTTAATTTTTGTGACATTGTCAGTTAGTTGTCATAATTTATTGCAATTGTGCAAAAAACTAATACACCTCATATAAGCGATTTAGTTAAATCTGGAGTTATTGCTAAAGAAGGATGGATAGTCAATGAGACAAGTTGCACTGCATTATAATATTGACAAAAATTCGGTGTGTAACATTTTAAAAAAGTGGAGAATAAACGGTACGATTAGTAGAAATCCTGGATCGGGGCAACGAAGGATATCAACTCAACAACAAGATTTGCAATTGGTAAATGCTTTAGTAGACAATCCATTTTACTCAGTTATTCGGGCTGCTGAAGAAACGAATTTTCCTGGATCGAGTAGTACTCGTCGCCGGCGAGTAAGAGAATCGGAGCTACGCCGTCACGCAGCAGCACTGAAATACTTACTTAAAGCTGAACATAAAGAAGTTCGAGTAGGATTTGCGCTTGAATTTTTAGCGCATGATGTAAATTTTTGGAACAATGTAATCTTTACAGACGAAAAAACTTTCCAGTCAACACACAGCGGTCGTATTCGTATTTACCGCCCTCCAAATACTCGATTCGATGAAAAATATATATCTAACAATGATAAAAGTAGTAGATTTTCCGTCAATATGTGGGCTTGGATATCGGTACGTGGTCTTGGTGTTTTGTGGCATATTGAGGAATGATTTAATAGTGAAATGTATATTTAGGATTTTAGACAATATTATGCTCCCTTCTGTGTCATAATTATTTCCTAATAATGAGTTCATATTTCAACAAGACAATTGTTCTGTTCATACTGCTCATACCGTAACTAACTGGTTTCAAAATAACAACATCAATGTTCTTAACTGGCCCAGTCATAGTCCAGATCTTAACCATTTGAAAGAAGTACGGGGACTACTCGTAAGAAGTATCCAGTAACGAAATGTGAGACCACGTAATGCCGAAGAATGACTGGAAATAGTAAATAATGCATGGGAAATTATTATTATTAATGATTATTGTATAAGGTTATTTAATTCTATGCCAAACAGACTTATAGAAGTTATAAATAGAAATGGTGCAATAACGAAATATTAATAGTTAGTTTCTTAAGTAGGATATCCTTTGTCCTTTGATCCAGGATTTCTACTAATCGTACCATTTATTCTCCACTTTCTTAAAATGTTACACACTAAATTTTTGTTAATGTTATAACGCAGTGCAATTTGTCTCATTAATCATCCATCATTTACTATAGCAATAACTACAGCATTAAAATAAATTAAAAATGATATGTTTTATTTCGGCTACTCATTACATATTCAAATAGAAACAGATTTCCATTAGAAAAAAAAAGTTGTCCCATTTTTTTCTGCTCACGACAGTACCACAATTTTTATGATTCCCTAAAAACTAATAAAAATGTGTGTTACGCACTTCCCGTACCTGACATCGAAGAATCGGAGCCTGAAGAACTCGAACTTTAACTTGCTGTTTCGGAAATCTGAAGTAGCACATCTTTATACATTTTTGAAACCATTTTTTAATAAATATGTATAATTAGTAATTTTTTGCATTTGTATTCTGTTAAATAAATACTTGGATGAATCTAAATAAGTGTATTTTTTTCCAATGGCAAAACAACAAATGTGATTTTTTTTGTGCTATTAAAAGGGTATTATTTGCCAGCATATCTAAGAAAAACATAGACTATGTGACTTTTTTAGGAGATTTATACTAACTATAATGATATTTAAACTAACCTCATTTAAAATGTTAGAAATGCACATTCGCGGTTTTAGCACTGGACCGATGATATCACAAGTGCAGACAATTTATATTTTGTGCGGGGTCCTTTATGTATATCATGTCATTTTTATCATAGTGTATGTATTTTACTGTTGTCACTTATAAAGGACTCTGCACAGAAACATGGGATTTGGGATCCCGATAAAAATGGTCGAAATTGAGACATGTTGTAGTTTAGATCTTCCTGATGAAAAGTTCAAATGGGACCAAGGCTCAAGGACTGTTTATTTTGGAGTTGAGTCCATAATCCTACCGTGACTAGTTTTTTAGTTAGAACACTATTTATATGCAAAAGAAAATATCAAAAAAATTATTCTTTTTCTCTAGAGTGGCTAACTTTCTTTCAATTAATACTAATATTATAGTTTTTAAAACAATTATTCAGCCTCACTTTGACTATTGCTCAAGCATTCTATATTTTTTAGATAATAACAGTGTAGCTGCATTACAGAAGTTACAAAATAGGGGTATGCGAATTATATTAAAATGTAGTAGAGTAACATCAATTGCTGTAATGTTGGAGATGTTAAATTGGTTTAATGTCAGAACTCGTTTGAGATATTTTATGTTGATTTTTGTTTTCAAAATTATAAATGGACTACTCCCATCATATTTTAATCAGTATATAGTGTTCAATAACCAAGTTCACAATCATTTAACAAGAAGACGCGATGATCTACATGTACAAAATAGAAACTACAGGAAATATATGAATACACTATTTATACAAGGTCTACGGGAATTTAATAATTTGCCAAATAGTGTAAAAGAATGTAGCAATATTAATACATTTAAAGCTGCTTTAAATGAATATTTAAAATAACTAAACTCGTTATAAAATCATAGTTTACTTGTTTTTATGCCACTTGGGCCACATGTACTTAAGTATGAGTAGTTGTTTGTATTTGTGTATATAATATTATGTCTTATTTTTATTTGTTATTAATGTATTTATAAGAAGAAACATCTTTAATATGTATATTAGGTTTGTCCTATTCAATAAACTCACTTACTTATTTACTTACATCATCAGCCAATAAACAAAATATACGAACTCTAACTTCCAATGCATAGAAAATGTGCAAGTCAAAAACCTATAAAAGCGTCGAAACCTGACTTACCCCGCCATGCCACACAACCATAGCGTCGACACTGCTAGATGAGATTTACACTGAAGAAAAAGAAAAATATTTTTCTTGCCTCTTAGGACATACTGTAAATGTGTCGATTGACGGATGGTCAAACGTTCACAACGAGTTAGCTGTGTGTGCTACAATTACAATCGAAGAAGGACAAGCCTGTATGTATGAAACTATAGATACATCAGATCAACCTCGTACCTCAAAATATTTGAATCACAATATGGATGCAATGAGAGTCTTTTGTTACTGACAACACTGCAAATATGGCGGGTATGTTCTCATACTCATATTTCTATAGTATTGAAGAAAAAACTGAGTCTAAAATTATAACCCATGGCTTTTCAGATAATATTTTAAATCTATTTGTAAGGATTTGGAAATCCAGGTGGTAAAGTATTTCCGCAACAATCATTTAGCAAGCTCAAAATCAGGTAGGTGGTAAGACACACGCTAGTGATTGTTGTCGAATCATAAAATTCATAAATATAATTGAATTAAATAATATTAAAACCACTACTATGCACAAAACACATCAATCACAGCATCAAAACACCCCAGGGACCTTCCACGACGTTCAATACTCCAGCCGTCCTGCCGTCTAGACTCCCATCCGGTTCGGCTCGTCGCATCGGTCCCAACACCAAATCAAGCCAGAGGTCGTCCACAACGTTCAATACTCCAGCCGCCCTGACGTCCAGAGCCCCGTCCGACCCGATGTCTAATTACATGTAGCATGTCATCGGCAGATGAGTGAAAAAACCGCGAAAAATCGGGAACCAAAATTATTTTTTCCACATAAAACTCACTATAACTTCATAAACATTAAAGTACGCGCATTCACAAAGTCATTTTCGGAAACTACAGGAAAAGACCTTTAATTTGACATATCGTACAGCTCGGTACGATAAACACCAAAAAAGATATAGGGCCAAACAGCCCCAACACATAGCACAAAATAGCCACGCGGCGAGGCCCTGCAGCGCAACAGCTCGCGACCGGCAAAGCCCGTGCTACGTCACACTGCCGGGAAACTATAAATATGCGCACGCCCGCTAGCCCTGCATCAGTCCGCTCGCAACTATCGTCCGCTACACATCGATCAGTTAGTTCGCGACCTACACACATCAGCGCCTGCCTTTGACACCGTCTACCTGAAGACTGTATTGTATTGTAGTAAATATCTATTTTATTCCACAACCTGCCTAATTAGTAGTTTGGAGTGCACAGTAGTGGTGAAAAGTGAAGTGGGTGTTAGTGTACTATAAAAGAAATCGTTATGAATACCAGGAGTCGATCTAGGCAGAGGGACGGCGTCCCATCTAGCCAGGTAGATTCAGAACAAACACAGAGCCGTTCGCCCCAGGTCCCGGACGCTCTCCTCATCAGTCAAGAGGATTCAGGTCTGGTAAGGGAAATGGGGAACCCCTTGTCGCCCAACGTCGCGGCCCGTCAATTTCTCACTGGTCAAGAGGATGCAGGTCTGGTAAGGGAAATGGTGAACCCCTTGTCGCCCAACGTCGCGGCCCGTCAATTTCTCACTGGTCAAGAGGATGCAGGTCCGGTAAGGGAAATGGTGAACCCCTTGTCGCCCAACGTCGCGGCCCGTCAATTTCTCACTGGTCAAGAGGATGCAGGTCTGGTAAGGGAAACGGTGGACCCCAACGTCGCGGCCCGACGATTTTTCACCGGTCAATGGGATTCAGCCCCGGCCAGCCAGGGGGCTGCCCCTAGCCCTAGTACATATCCAACTCCAGGAAGGGGACAAGAAGCACAGCCCTTCCTCACACCATCCACTAGCCAACGCCTACCTACTGCAACCACGGACTCCACAACCAGAAGCCTTCAAGGAGTACAGCCACCGCCATTAGTAATGCCTGCTCTCACCCCAAGTGGGAGGAACACAAGCCAAGCTGATGCAGTAACACATGCACTCACGAAAGCGTTGCAACAGCTAACGAACACCACCGAAATACTCCTGCAGCACCTAGCCCTACAGACGAGGACAAGCCACGACCCCCCGGCTTCGCCCCGGGCCACTTCGGGCCCTATGCAACCAACCTCACAGCCACTTCCGGAATTGGAATTACAACATGACACGTCACTCATACAACCACAGCCGGCATCGTACGGGGCGGAAACGGGCCCGGCTCACCAACAAGCCGCCGCCACCGCCGTTCGTAGACAAGCAAGGTTTCTGCAGCGGCAGTTCTTCCGCAGTTCTCGTCGTTACAACATCAACTACAACCATCAGTCCAGTGAAAGCAGATCAACAAGAATCAACCAGTCCAGCCTACAAGTGTCTACTCGACGAACCAACCCTCAATACGACGCTTTGTCTGCCGCCAGCGCACGATCCAAAGCTCTGTTGATGTGGAAAAGAGTACGAACAGCGTACAGCGACAGTCGCGACTTATAAACGTTTCATCGGTGCATAGTAGTGCGGGGAAAATTAAAATCAGTGTTAGCTCAGTACAGTTAGGGCCTAAATAATTAAATAAATACCATTTTTGATAGTACGAACGCCGCTGGAGTTGCTTTTAGTTGTTTTTTTTTTATGGATTTTCGTCTTTTATTTACTTAACCTAATTGCAACTACGGGTATTAGCACTAATAATAAAAATAGTCGACATCTCGGGAAGCTTGGAGCTGTAATCAGTCAGCCTGGGCTCTCCCGCCATCGTAGAAGCCACTAGAAGTCTCGAGAACTCTGACGTCATAAGCAACACTATCCTACAATTGGAGTATCATGCCATATCTATAAAAATCGACTCTGAGAGCCATAGTTCGTCCTCACCAGCTTGTCGGAATCTTTAACTAGACTACTGGCGCCCTCTATCAATCAAAAAACGTAGTCTCAACCTCCATTCACGACAACATGATGCCAAGTGATGTGCGGTGGAATAATGTTACCGATTGCTTGCAAATGTATATCGCTCATTGGAAAATACTGCTGCAGATCTATGATGAAAATAAAGAGCAAATTGGTAATACAATCTTCCAAAAACTTTCAAACGTTGGCCTAATACGCAGTGCAGAAGAATACTTAAATATTTTAAAATCAATATTGATTGCTCTGGATACTTTAACAGGGAAAAGGTGCTACTCTTTTGAACACCGTGGAAGAATGGAAAAAGTTAAAAAATATCTTTGAAGAAGATCTAGAGCTATCAATTCAACAACATCAACAACCATATATTCGAACTTTTGACCTTTGTCCTCACCGTAACTCCAAAATAAAAGGTCCTCGAGCCTTGGTCCCACTTGAACTTTTAATCAGGAAGATCTAAGTTACAACATATCTCAATTTCGACCATTTTCATCGGGATTCCAAACCCTATGTTTCTGTGCCAGGTTCTTCGTCAATGATATATTTTGAAACTATTTTCAAGCCCTAATTTGAAGAAGTTTGGCACTTCTAACCTAATCCAATATTAGTAATTAAATCAAAATTTTTGAGGTGACAAAATAAGTAGATGAAAAAAAGCGTCAGATATTGCATTATTCATTTTTTCTCATACAATCAGAATAACATTACATTTTTTTTTCCTTTTATCGTTTTATTTTAATCTAATGATTAATCAAACCCCAAGTATTTTATTCAGTTTGCTTATACATATATCTGAATAAATTGTCAATATTACAAAACCGTACAAAGAGAAATATAAAACTTATTACTTACCGGCAGGTTTTGAGCAGAATCCACGTAAACAGTCAACAATGCCGTGCTTATATTTTCCACCTTCAATTCTCTCGTTTCTTGGGAGGCCTAAGAGATAATATTTCAATTAAAGATTTTCACTTTCAGAATAACAAAAATTTACCATATGTTCTACCAAGCACACTAAAAGAAAATATCTCGCGAAATATGAACTAGGTATAGTCGTTTGCAATTGTACAGATAAGAAACGCAATGAACTTTACGACCTTAATAAAATACCGTTACTCTCTGTACTATGCCATCCGCAAATTGAATCACTTTATAGGCTTTTAATGTACGTCAGCTTGTTTGATGACACCATAACCGAATGGTTCACAGGCGTTAATAAAGAGCTCGTAAAGTTTTTGTTGCATTTTTTTTATCTGCCCTGTAAAATTGAAGACCACTATAAGCAACATGCTGTCGAAAAATACATACCGCATTTAAGGAACTGTAATCCGACGATAATCCCAACCAGGTGAAGCGTAGGTGAAGCTTGCCATGTTTAGCATGATCCAACTGAAACCATTTGTCGTTTTGATCCTCCTTCACCACGGTTTGAATTTCAATAATGCCACTAAAAATATGCGGTTCTTTTATATTGTTCTCAAACTGTCGGTCACATGTGTATACAGTACCTTCCCATGAAGTCGTCCTCGTTTAGGTCGTCTTGATCGAACATTTTATACTGTAAATGTTGTGCCAGATGGTCCAAGACAATAAACTTAAAATGAAGATAGACATTATAATGAGCAAAAATAGGTATAGTTGTTATACAGTATAGTGGTCCATTTAAAGAGTCGCGATTTATGATGAAATTGACAAATGTTTGCGATTCGGACCAGACAATGTCCCCCCCCCCCCCCCGTTTTCGGTGGTGATTACACAATCCTTGTCACCTACCACCTTCCTCAAAGAAACGCTTACTACAAAATATTAAAAAAAAAAAAAAATCCAACCCTTTGAAGGGTGAAAACAACCCCCGGGGACGGTTACACAATCCTGGTCACCTGCCACTTTTTCTCACAGAAACAAAAAAAAATATCAATTTTCCAACCCCCTAGAGGGGTAGAAGCCTGGTGTAGGGGTGAGGTCAAATCCCTCGAGGGACCTTCCGTTCTACTCGAGGGAATAACAGTTAGTCAAAAGACTGGGGAAAATAAACGGGTTCACGGAAAAGGGCACTTTGGGGTGCTTTTTGGCCAATTTGAGGGGGTTATCGAGGTGGAAAAATTGGTTTGACCCCGGGAATTGATTCAGCACCCTCGAAAACTGGGGGGGGGGACATTGTCTAGTCCGAATCGCAAACATTTGCTACTTCATCCGACTCATTCAATGGATTACAGTGTTTCCGTTCTTGTATACACACTAAATCACATTTTATTTTTTTTACTCCCTTTCATAATAGTGTGAGGGTGGTATTGGGGGTGATAGTGGGAGGGGTGGCTGATACCAAAAATTTTTTTGAGATCTTGACTTTTCGTACATGCCCTAAATTGCAATTTTATGAACTCTTACCTGCTTGCTTTGCCTATTTACCTCATTTTTTACTCCCGAACCCTTCAACGGAATTAGATCAAAATCTAATCTAGTTCCAAATCTCGTTATAATACATAAGTGTACCAAATTTCAAGTCAATATCATAAACGGTTCCAGAGTAAACGTGCGCACAAAAAAAGTTACAGACAGACCGACAAACAGGAAATTTTTTTGCTCCAGGAGTCGCGGTTGTCTAAACGACGTTTCGGGAGAATCTCATTTGCCATCTTCAGCTTAACACTGAAAGCTGCCCCTACTGCTGCTCCTCGTTGCTCGAACTGAACTGACGTTCTCCGCGTTGTGCGGCTCCGTACATATGCTGCCGTCTAGGGCGCGCCGGGGCGTTTGGCTACGTGTTACCGGTCCCCAACCACCTGTGGTAGGCGTAGCGGGCGCCTGAGCCAACCCGACAAGTGGCATCGCTGAAACGTCGCGCTCCACGTGACTTCTCGCTGATGGTCGGGCATCCTCGTGTCCAATCGGTGCCGCAGAATGCCGTGGTTCTCCTGGATTGGTCAGCGCTCGGCTCTGACTCCTCGTGATAGGTCCATTTCGGGCAGGTTGCTGTGTTTCTTCACTATTTGTCAATACTTGAACGTACCTCCTCGTGATTGGTTCGTCCACGGTGGATCGTCGTGTGTTTTCGGTTACGTATCTTCCCACAAGAGCAGGCTTCCAAGAACTGGGCAATCTCTGCGTATCATCTCGTTTATTAAGATTTTGTGGTCTTGTTTCGATCTCTATGGCCTTTCTGGTAATCCTTGACCTATAATGCTCGATATTAGCCACTGTTCTGGTGTTGTCGAAGTCTATTTTGTGTCCTGTGGATTTTACATGCTGTGCTAGGGATGTTTTCTCCTTTTTCGTACTGCATTCACACGTTCTTCCTTTCTTACACTAATTCGTCTATTAGTCTGTCCTATGTATGATTTGTTGCAATCTTGAAACGTCGTTTAGACAACCGTGGCTCCTGGAGGAGTCGACCATCGACGCGGGAGAGCACCCGGAAGTACAATAACACTTCATTTAACACCCGTTATATGACCAAGAAGCAACTTTGTGGCATAACTGTTATTTTTTCCTAGTTCCGCTTTCACCGGAAATCACCCCAATTTTTGATTTTTAAATGGAACACCCTGTATATTATTATATTTTTTAGAATTCTTGAAAAATTCGGAGTTTATGGTGATGCTCCATAAGTGACATTTCGACTCCATGAATAAAATTTGAGTCGAAATTTATTGGTACATCTAGAGTGCCATGGCCAGAAAGAAATGCTTCTAATGAACCGGTGTGATGTCAGAAAAATCAAATCCAACATAAAAGTTTGAGAATGTGTATTTTGTGGGCCATCAAATTTGGCCTGAACAGTTTTTTTTAACAAAATTTAATTTTTTCAAATGGAACCATAATGGTAGAGTACTACCATAAAATAGCAGATGTTCTTAAGGAATCGGTGGATGTGCCCAAAAGCATTTTTTCTTATTTTCATTTTTTTGTTTTTTTTTAAATTTTAAGTTAAATTTTTTTTATAGAGTCGCACAGAGATGTGTGTCAATCAAAATGGGCAACATGTGGAATATTTATTATAGTTTTTTTCTACAGAGTTTATTTTTGAATTTTGTAATTATTGCTCAATAAAACGAAAATGGTTGCAATTAGCCATAGGGAAATACTTACAAAAATGTTCGTTTCTCGTTTCTACATCACATCGTCGAAAAATATACAGGGTGTTCCATTTGAGAAAATTGAGAAAGTTCAATTTAAAATGTTCTTAACTGAGAAATAATTTTTGGCCGCCCTGTACATTTTTAGGCAATGAAAATGATTCAAAAACATTAGATGTCTCGTAACTGGTATTCACATAAGTTTTTCTTATAACCCATAATTGTGATTGTGGTGATTTTTTAAATATCCATCTGCAGATTGCATTATTTCAACAAAAAAATTCATTACATCCAAGTGGTTGGGAGATATTCAACGCTAATATAGGAATGAATAGAGTCTAGAAAGAGGCTTCAAAAAATGTACTGATATACATAGTATTCCATTTTTAAAAAAGGCAATTGGTCCTGTAATTTCGTCTTGGCCCGCCCTGTATGTCCGAAAATAATTTCCAGTTATAGATTTTTTTATCTAGTTTACTTGCAATTTTTTTTTTAATTTCTACTATCGTAGAACTCGAGATATCGAGGTCCGACGCACTATTGCCTATTTCAACAAAAAAAACCGTGACTCCTGGAGGAGTCGACCATCGACGCGGGAGAGCACCCGGAAGTACAATAACACTTCATATATATATGTATGTGTATATATATATATATATATATATATATATATATATACGCCCATAGAGACATCTATGGTGTATAGTAGCAATTGACCATTTGAGAGGTTTCACTTACCTCTCACCACTACTGAATTTACTATAGTTTGTATAAAACTAGCAGATTGGCCACTATCATTTGTCTGCTCCATGACCTATGGCATACTGATGAGAACTAATAAGTTCGAAACCGGTCTATGTCTGGTCAGGGAGTTGACAAATGATATTGGTTACCATTCTTTAATGATTTGTCAGGTGTAATTCAATGCAGGTCGGGGTATTTGCCCGCTGAGTAGTTGTTTCCTGCAAATCATATATTATAACAGTAGGTTAAGTCCACCTAGGACTGAAAGGTCGCCGCTCTCAGGTACTTGCAGAATCGCAAGTCGCTATACGCCCATAGAGACATCTATGGTGTATAATAGCAATTGACCATTTGAGAGGTTTCACTTACCTCTCACCACTACTGAATATATATATATATATATAAATGGTATAGTGGTGAGAGGTAATTGAATCCTCTCATGTGGTCTAATGCTACTATACACCAGACATCATAGATGTCTCCGTGGTGCATAGCGACTTGCCATTTTGCAAGTACCGACCGAGAGCGGCGACCTTCAGCCCTTGGTGGACTTAACCTATATACTGTTATTATACATGATTTGCAGGAAACAACTACTCAGCGGGCAAATACCCCGACCTGCATTGAATTACACCTTACAAATCATGAATTGGTAGCCAATGTCATTTGTCAACTCCCTGACCAGACATAGACCGGTTTCGAACTTATTAGTTCTCCTCAGTATGCCATAGGTCATGGAGCAGACAAATGACAGTGGCCAACCTGCTAGTCTTATACAGACTAATGTAAATGGTATAGTGGTGAGAGGTAATTCTCAAGTTAAGGTCACATGTATTATAAACTAGTCGCATTTTTAACTTAATATAGACAAATTCATAAACAAATGCCTTTATAGGTACACAATTTAAAGTAAACAACTACTTACTGATTATTTAAAATTAAGGATTAAAACCATGATTAAAATAGATATAACAAAATGAACATGAATAATTACCACATGTGAGTATAGAACTAAATTTCTTTATCAAACTGTATACTGTTTTTTTTTTTGTATACAGTACATCGAATTCATCCACTACTTTACGAGAGCACTGCAGTAGTTTTCGGATCTGCGGCTATTACAAGGTGAATGCCGAAAATCATTAATCTTAATCTGAAACAAACCTATCATGGATAGCTTTTGATAATAAATTAGACAAAATAGAAAGAACAGTTCCTCCCGACGCCAAACATTTCTATTCGAAATGCCGCAGTGCGGAAAGTGAATTATTTTTTCGCGCCGCAAACAGTCACTTTTACGTTGGTTGCACGGAGAAAAAATAAATTATCATTTATATTTGCATATATAATGACAACATAACTATCTGAGGATTACACGTAGATTCCAAGTTAATTGTATTTACCTGAAATAAACAGACTACTACAAACACCTGTCTCGTATTTTTTATAGTCAAGGATAATGACGATATTTATTATAATAACATTCATTAGCTAATGATATTCGTAATTATGAGAATTAAAAAGGTACTTATTTTTTATTTACAATATATTAATAGAAAGCCTGAAATAAGATATAGATACGTGCGGATGGGCTTATTATTCAAATTTGAGGAATCTCAGATGTTAAATATATTATTTTGTATAAGACTATACCGGAAAGTAGGCTATGCTGCACTCATTTTGTTGAAAATGTTGTTAAATTAATTAATTCCGAAAATTTTACAACCTAAACAACCAAATTCAAATTTATTTTTTTTGCACTTATACCAACTGCATTTTTAATTGACACTGATGTAATTCAATATTCACTTTGCTAATCAAGTCGTCATCATCGGGAATAATAAATTCAGCAAATGTGTACGTTTGAACACCGATAAACATTTTCGTCGTATACAACAACAGCTCCAAACAAATCCCCGCGGTTAAAAAGAAGGTTTGATTTGTGTACAAACTCTTCTAATAACTATAATTTTGAAATAAATGAATTATGAGAAATACTACAATGTATTTTTGATTACTGACCTCGCACCAATAATCCCATTTCGGATTCAGATCCCTTTTAACGACGGGAGTCCTGCATTCTTGTGCACCAACATTTAAAATTACATAAGGATCAGATTTGCCAGTTACATCCTTTCTTTCCAAATCCTTGGCCTCGAATACGTGTACCCTTAAAACTCCCTAAAATGTAAAAATTGATTACTATACTTTTCTTATTCAAATGTAAGTAAAAAGTTAGAAAATCTCATTGATCTAATACCTCAGGTTCTAGTGCCTTGAGTTCGACAGCTTCAACGGATTTGGAGAATCTTTTTGTAATTTTGTTCGGGAAGACCAGCTTCTTCGTGATTTTTTCTTCTATTTTTTGGCGAATAAAATAACTAAAAGGTATCAATAAAAAAAATATTATAAATATCGCACAATTCTAAATATAACGAGAATCTACACATATACAGGCTGTCCATTTTGTCAGGGCACTCGAGAATATCTCGCTTAATATGGGTCGTACAAAAAAAAATATTTTTACGAAAATTGTGCCGATTTATATAACCTACAAAATGGTTTAAAGACATTTGAAATCCATGGCCTACTTTAAGAGTTATGGTTAAAATATCGAAAATGCAGGAAACGTCTCTGTTATTTGAAGAGATACGAGAAAAATTCTAAGGCGAAAATTTTTTGCAAAACAGTGTTTCAGCGAAGTTTTATCTAATTTTTTTCAAAACCGCTGTATTTTGAGATTTACTCTTCAGGCTGTTAAAAAATTTATCTTGAATCGGGCGGGAAATGGCGCCATTAAATAGAGTATTTTCCTCCCTTTTCAATGATATATCACATGCCATATTTATTCATTGGTACTACGTTAGTAATTATAAAAATATATTTTTTAAACCAATATTTTTTTTTTTAACAAGCATTATACTTGCCGTGGAGAAGTATGATTAAATTAAATGATAAAATAATTCAATAAGTTGTTCAAATCTTTGCTATAATAAAACATTAGTACAATTAAGAAGAATAAAGTAAATTCAGGTAACAAAAACAAAATAATAATCAAGAAAGCAACATTATGGAAAGAGTATTCGCAGTTATGCCAATGTATAGAGGTCCTCCATAAAAGTGTCACTCCTTGCTCAGAAAGTTAAAATGTCTTTACCAATTAATTTAAGTATAATATCCATTTGTTTGTATTTCATGATTTCACTATTATTTCAATTATTTTAAAATAGTTGGCTATGAACAAACTTGACAATTTAATTTTTTGACAGATCATCTCAGTTAATACTTAAACTCCCACTCAATCACAGTCGTTTAAGAATTTAGAATTTTCAAAAATGATTTTCACTCACATTGATCGTTATAATATGTTCGTTACATACTGCCAATGCAATTTTAACTCTGGATCAGCTCGAGTAGAATATAGAAACAGATTTCCACAAGCACTACACTACAGCCGAATAAAATTAGCTACGAAACTGAAAAATAATGGTTCATTTTTAAAGAAGAAGATATTGTTGAACAGTGTTACTGATAATATAAATAAGGTAAACCGAGTTATTAATTATGTAAGAAATAAAAATACAGGAAATTTGGAAACATCATTGATGGCCAGTTTCTGAAACGTAAAATAAAGTTATTTATTAATAAATGTCATAGTAACAATTGTTGTCACAATTGTAACTATGACAGTAAACGAATAATTAACTCTATCTAACGTTTCAGAAACTGGTCATAAGAGTAGTTCAAATTGCTTGTCATATTAATAAAACGAGTGCTAGAAAAATTTTAAAGAAAAATGGTTACCGGTGTTATAAGGCCAAAAAAGTTCACAATTTACAAGTGGAAGACAAACCAAGGAGGTGGCTGTTGAAAAAGAAGTGTGCCGATCCATTAATATGTAGTAAAATACTTTGGTCCGACGAGGCAAATTTTTCCAATAATGGATTTTTTAATCGCAATATTCATTACAAATGGATTTCTGAAAATATATACTGGCATAGACCGACTGGGTTTCAAAATTGTTTTTCAATAAATGTGTGGATAGGTATTTTGGGCACCAATTTAATAGGTCCTTATTTTTATGATTTTCACCTCAGTGGTCAAAGGTACCTAAACTTTTTGAGAAATGAATTTAATGAATTCTTAGATGACCTACCTTTAGAGAATCGACACAACTTTCAATATTTTCAACAAGATGGAGCTCCTCCTCACAATTCCCAGATTTGCCTAGATTATTTAGACGAAATTTTGCCTCAACATTGGATAGGTACCAATGGATTTATTCGATGGCCCCCTCGTTCTCCAGATATAACCCCAATGGATTTTTTTCTATGGGGGTATATTAAAGATAAGGTGTTTTCGACGACACCGCAAAATGCTGAGTAATGTTTTAAATGCAGTGCCTCGCCGCGCTCGATTGTGCATAAGAAATCGCGGTGGACACTTTGAACACTTGATATGATATCTTAAAAATTATTTTGAGGATTAGATAAATATTAATGTTCTGTGTGCTATATTCTTCTTATTATTAATTTGTTTTTGTTACCTGAATTTACTTTATTCTCCTTAATTGTGTTAACGTTTTATTATAGCAGAGATTTGAACAACTTATTGAATTATTTTATCGTTTTATTTAATCATACTTCTCCACGGCAAGTATAATGCTTGTTAAAAAAAAATTATTGGTTTAAAAAATATATTTTTATAATTACTAACGTAGTACCAATGAATAAATATGGCATGTGATATATCGTTGAAAAGGGAGGAAACTACTCTATTTAATGAAAAAAATTAGATAAAATTTCGCTGAAACACTCTGTTTTGCAAAAAATTTTCGCCTTAGAATTTTTCTCGTATCTCTTCAAATAACGGAGATATTTGGCCTAGACGTTTTCCGTATTTTCGATATTTTCCGCCATAACTCTTAAAGTAGGCCATGGATTTCAAATGTCTTTAAACCATTTTGTAGGTTATATAAATCGGCACAATTTTCGTAAAAATATTTTTTTTTTGTACGACCGATATTACGTGAGATATTCTCGAGGGCCCAGATAAAATGGACAGCCTATATATTTTCTCTTGCAAAAAGAAAAAAATGCTGCAAAATTACGCATTAGATTTCTACACTTGTTTCCGCGAATTTAGATTCACAAACATGCGTTGGCCGTCAGTACATATAACCCTACTCAGTACTCAGAGTTATGTACTTCTTACCTGAAAAAGCCGTCGACATCGCAAAAGTTGCGAGATGTGAAGTCAATGCGTTATCTCGCAGACAAATACAAGTGTCGACGATTTCTCTATCGTTTAAAATGCACTAAAAATTACCTAAATCCTGGTATTGCTGTGATACCTTCTAAGTCAAAGTTAATGTCTGGAGTGTTGAGGAAAAATATTTGAATTCCACCAACTATTGGGAGTTTAATCATTAACGGCTTTAGCACCACCCTTAGTTCAGCCGCCAACTGAAACAATAAACCCTTTGTTAAAATTATAATTTCATCGAAAGAAAAACGCCATCTATTACAAGTTTTATGATTGAATTTTCTTTACATTGTTTTTAAATTAAAACATATGTTTAATGTTTATGTGAATTTTGTGTAAATACGACAACTTCTGTTAAATTTAAAATTTGTATTCAAACTTAGTACGTATGTAAAATAACACGGTAGGATAGGAAGTATTCTACGATGCTGTTCTGAAACTGGGTCGTATCTATCAAGGAGAGTGACCACTAGATGCGTAAAAAATGTTCCGAGTAGATATTCACAATCAGCAACGCCCATCCACAACATATGCCTCATGTTGTTATAATTTATTATATACTATTATAACTGTATGTCATTAACTTCATATCTTCAGGACAGATTCTAGTTTGTTCACTATTGTAACATAAATTCAGATAAATTTGAAATTTGATGTCCCTCAGGACTCTGTCTTGGGTCCAACTCTCTTTCTAATTTTTATTAATGACCTACCATATAACACCGCTTCAGCAAGATCAGTTCTTTTTGCTGACGATACAACACTAATATATGATAATAATAAAGATGCTAACGCATTAATTTCTAGTATCCACAATAGTCAATCTACTATTCATGACTGGTTCTTGGCAAATAAATTAATGCTAAATGAAAATGAACTGAATCGATGATTTTTAGTTTGAGACAACATACATTAGATACAGTGATAACCACCAACTGCGTTAAATTTCTAGGCATCCATTTTGACAGTAAATTAACTTGGGAAAATCATGTGCACGTTATTTGTGGCAAAAGTTCAAAAATATACACTTGTTACGTAATCTCGCAAGTTGTGTGTATCACAGAAAACATTATTAAAGCATATTTTGGTTTAATTCACTCTGTACTTACCAATGCAATTCTGGTCTGGGGTCACTGTCCACATGCTGCAAATGCTTTTGCGGTATAACGAAAAACAGTAAGGTAAATGCGGGTTTGAATTATAGGGAAGAGTGCAAGAAATCCTTTAAAAAACTAAAGATCCCAATCTTGTATAGTATTTATATTTTGCAGTGCCTCCTGTATATCAAAGATATTGAGTTTTGACGCAGACTTTTCTGCGTTATGTAAGTAACGTAATTTTGTTTATTTTTAGCCCGATTTTATTGTTTTTAGATGTTACCAACTATTTATTTGGGTCATACTCGATAAAAAAACTCACCTGGAAACCTTTCATAGAGTCTATTAAAAACAAATGCATGAAGGGTATTAACTTTTTAAAATTTGTCACCAAAACCTGGTGGGGATCTGATGTTAAAACGGCACTTTGTTTTTATAAAGCTTATATTAGATCAATACTGGATTACTGTTGTATTTTATATGGCTCAGCTAGCAAAAGCCTGTTGCGTAACTTAAATATCATGCAACGCAAAGCTCTGAGAGTATGCCTAGGTGCGATGTAATCCACGCCAAATGAAGCCCTCCATGTTGAAGCACTTGAGCCACCGCTTCTAATAAGAAGAGAGTTCCTAAGCAATAAATTTCTACTCAAGCTTAATCTCTACAAACCTCCTTTACTAAAAAAAATTCCTGTCCTCAATACTTTTGATCTAACCAATAGCTACTGGATTAAGAAGCCTTCTCCACCTATGTGCCTTTCATTCCGTAACATTAACGAACAGTTTGATAATATTGAAAAAATTACTGCAAAAGATATCAATTACTGGTCTATGTGTTTCAAACCTAGTGTTATCATCCCCGTCTACAACGAAAATTCCATTTTTAGTGAGAAAATGCTTCTTAATGTCCTTGACCGGTTTATTAATCCAACATTTATTTACACCGATGCCTCAAAATCCAAAGACGGCAATGGATGCGCTTTCTTCATTCCCTTTGAATACAAAGAAATTAAGTTCAAACTTGACATAAACTGCTCTACTTTTACCTTGGAGGCAATTGCCATTTACAAAGCTTTAAGCTATATCAAAAAAACAAACTCAAAGGAAATAATAATTCTATCTGACTCTCTTTCGTTTCTCTTAGCTGTTAAATCTACTGACTCCTTTTCATACAAAACGAACCCATATATCTTGAAAATAAAAGATGCCGTCTACAATATCGCACAAACTGGTAAAGTCGTCACATTTGTCTGGGTCAAAGCTCATATAGGCTTAAAACATAATGAACACGTTGACATTTTGGCCAAGGACGCCGCCATTAATGGTGCTCTATTAGACCGCAAACTGTGTCTAACGGATTGCTCCAATTTATATAAAGTTCTATTAAGAAATAAGTGGATTCACACCTGGGAACAATACATTTTAAACAGCTCAACGATGTATTGTAAAATAAAACCAACTATCCCGCTACAATTCTGGCATGAGAGTTTAAACGTTCCACGAAAATATATTACCACAATTATTAGACTAAGATTTGGTCATGCCTGCTTTCCCGCTCATTTGCATAAAATTGGCGTAGTCACATTGCAACTGTGTGATCTATGTGGTGTTATCGGCGATCTCTATCACCTTTTCTTCGCTTGCGATAAGTACAAGACAGCTACAGATTCACTTATTAAAAATATCTGTTCATGCTTCAATATGATGGCTCCGTTCAACATAGTTTACTTGATATAAATAGTACCTAATAAAATTTATGAATTAATCATTGTTTTTTTGATAGATGTTAATATCACACTATAGGTTAGCTTTGTTTTCCTCTTGTTTTAACCTTATGTTTTTACCTACCCTACCGTGGTCTTTTTTTTGTGATGTCAAACTCAATGTCCTGACAGACCCCTGTACGAGAAGCGTGTTTCCCTGTATTTTCCTTTGTTGCTCTTCTTCACTCGCTTTCTCCATTTTGTTTAGGTTAGATAATTTTAACATAGTGTGACTGGCTGCATGGTCTCTGGCCCAAAGCCATAAAAAACTATTTATTTATTTACTTTTTCTAATACTGTTCTTCATATATGTTGCATGACTATAACATTCGTGTCTATGTATATGCATTCTTATTTTTTTTATTTTGTATTGTTGACTTGCGTAAATATTCTTGTATAATACACCAATAAACACTCACTTACTTACTATTACAAAAATGGGATACATTTTTAGACAATAAATCTCCCAATTTATAAATGTATTTCTTCACTCCTTGATTTATATTAATAATTTAAAAAAAAATTAAAATAGTAATTTTTTGCCCTGTATTTAAGATAGAGTTCAATGAAATCATTGTGTCATTGCTATGCAATTAATAGCGGTTACATTGTTAAAGCGGGCTCGTATCGATTCTGCACTTGATGCTTTAACACTATGACAACAGAAATACGGCGCCCGCAGTTTATTTTTTAGGGCGAGGCAGTCTTACTTCAGAAACCTCGGAAAATAAATTTGTACACGAATTGTTCGTTCGTTAGTCAATCAGTTCATTAAAAGTAATATATGTACATTTTGGTTAAAAATAAAAGAACTAGCAGGGCAGGAACATTAGAATAAAGAAAATGAGATGGAACGAAAAATATTGGTACTTAGATACCTACTTCAAAATAAGAGAACAAATCGAGGTAGACGTGCGGTAAAACAATAAAAAGTACAATTATAAAAATATAGTAAAAAGCACCCCACCGCTTTTTACAATAAAATGATTTTTTTTTGTCAATAATATTTAATATTATTTTTTACTTTTTAGTTCGGTGTGCTATTTTTTTAAACTATAATTTATAAAATATACAATATTAGCAGCTGCGCCTCCGGTAAAATCTCAACAATAGATTAGTCATTTTTTATTTTATTTTATCCTGGACATTAGGACAAAGTTGTCAAATTATTGTATTGTCATCGGTCCTTGATAAGTGTGCAAAGTTTCAGTTTCATCTGACGTTTTGAAGTGGGTGAGAATCACGTTTAAAGATTCCGTTACATACAAACAAACAAATTATACAGGTGAAGCTAATATAAAGCGTGTAAACAAATCTGACTACTTCCGATACATTCCTCCTATAAAGGTGGGAAATAACTATAAATTATTACCTATATATTTTTTATTATTGTACTTTCTTTACTTTTTGTTTTTCTTTTTTGGGTGAAAACATGGAAATCCTTCAAGATAAGAGCCTTGTTTGCGAAGAAATTAATTAATTTTGGCTTGAACCATTTTTTTATGCTTGTCTATAAGAATTGTATTTTATAAAAAGCCGTCGTCGCATCACCGGTGCCCAGAATTTTAGGAAAACCCGTGATACGTGATACGATATTCGCGGGATCACTTCCCACTGGGATATATTATCTATTTATCAGATAACGAGGCCAAATTAAGGAAATCAAAACATACTTACTTGAAAGTCTTTTACACGTCCAATTTGGGTACCCGACATCGAAAAGTTGATATCACAGTCGCCATCGTAACTGTAGAAAAGGTGGATATTAAAGTGTCTCTAGATTTGTGCTTTACAGGTATAGGTACTTACTAGATATCAAAATCGATTATTATGGAGTCCTTAGTAACTGATCTCTTATAAACTTTCACTCCATCTATTTTGAGAGGCTGAAAATACATGAAAAATATAAGTAACGGGAATTTGAAGAAAATAACATCAATATACCCATGCAAATGAAAACACATAGCCTTGGATTGGTTTCTATTAAGCTCTCATTCATACGCCACATTTGGTTATTTTTCTGACAATACGAATTAATAAGATTATTTCTTTCACGTGTCAAATCGAATTTTTTAACCAATCACAAATTTGAAATTCCATAGAAACGAGAAATGTCAGCGGCTATTTTGAACTCTACATAGCAACTGGACATATCAGTGGCTATTTCCTGTTGCCATGGCATTGGCTGCAAACAGTCGCTGATATTCAATTTATTAACTTATAACAAGTAGGCACACTACTGTCGTACAAATATATTCAAACGTCACATTAGTTGATTAGTGTGTAACTCATTCAGGAGATAATCTAATAAAATATAACTTAACTTTGATAAATTAGCGGCTATTATATTGTCACAATTTTTCTCGAGTGCTCTCCAATTTGCCTCGACCATATTTAGCGTTAACAATCAAAGACTAAATCCCTCGAGCTCTCGGGCTTTAGTCAGATTATTAACGCCAAATATGGTCTCGTCAAATTGACAACCATCGCACTCTCGAAAAATTGTTGACAATATAATAGCCGACTATTTATTAAGTCTGGTTATATTATCCTTAACTATGTATTAATGGCTTGAATATTGTCGATGCCAGGAATAAATATTTGAATTTTTTTTTGTTTTCATTTTCAAGGGCCACTTGATGTAATTTCTTTGATATAATTTATTTTAATGTCCGTTAGAGAAGCAAAATAATTTGGCTTACTGCGTTTCCAAAATCTATGTCTTCGAACATAAACGAGTCAAACTTCTTTTTGATTTGCGTTTGAAGCGAGCCTCTGAAACGTTTTATAATATAACTGTTTATACTAGGCCACAGCTGCAGTATAATCTAAAAAAATATTTTACTTTAAAATCTGTCTTAAGTAATGCTATACATTGCATTTACATTGGAATTATCTAAACTATTTGATGCTCAAAATGGATTAAGTGATAGAATATCTTCTCCAATTGCTAAACTCCGCCCATTAATTATAAGGTAATATTGTGTTGAATACATGAATAAAATGGGAACAAAAATACTCATACGAATAATTGCTCTCAACTTTGAAGTATCGCAGATATCTAAATTAAATAGTATATATATATATATATACTACATGGCTACATGGTCACATGGAGCGTGACGTTTCAGCGAGGCCACTTGTCGGGTTGGCTCAGCCGCCCGCTACGCCTCCCACAAGTAGTAGGGGACCAGTGACACGTAGCCAGTCGCGCAGGCGCGCCCTAGACCACAACCTATATAAGGAGCCGCACAACGCGGAGAACGTCAGTTCAGTTCGAGCAACGAGGAGCAGCAGTAGGCAGTTTTCAGTGAGAACCTGAAGATGGCAGATGAGATTCTGCCGAAACGTCTTTCAGACAACCGTGACTCCTGGAGGAGTCAACCATCGACGCGGGAGAGCACCCGGAAGTACAATAACACTTCATTTAACACCCGCGAAAATCTAAAAAACAACATATATATATAATTTTTTTTTTTGAGAAGTTCTAAAATCAAAAAGGTACGAAATGAAACTAAAATTAGAAACTTTCCTATGTTGGATATATAAATGTAAATTTCTAACGTGGATGCATCCTTCAGAGTTTGTTTTGAAAAATTGTTCTTTTTTTTTATTTTGGAAACAGCGAACTATGACCATGAATGGAAGTAGTGAAATAGTCATGTTTGAGAGGAAAACGTATACTTGTTGAAAGATGCATACATAGATAAATATACGTATCAGAGACATTGTTGTTCTTTTAAGTTCAAAATGTCAGTGACGGCTTCTTAATATCGTGCGCGCATTGTGAACGAATTTTTGAGGGAACACAATATATATGGAAAGATTAAACAGGCTACCCTAGGCTCTAGATATGACGTTTATAAATTGAACACAACTGTGTTCGAATGTTGACCATAGTTTAGATAAGACTACTCATATTTTCCATGTTCTGCTATCGTTCTAGTTTGTTCAGACATCGTATTGATCTAATTATTTTTGACATATAAGTATTTTTTAAACGTAACTCTTATTTGTAAGAAATTGTGTGATAGTTAAGATAGCTCATTGAGCCACTTGCAATTCGGTGGTGTTTGTTCCGCCACTGAACATACCTTAGATTAAAAATATCGTTACTTACCTCATTC
The DNA here is from genome assembly GCA_963675555.1 of Leptura quadrifasciata. Taxonomy (NCBI): domain Eukaryota; kingdom Metazoa; phylum Arthropoda; class Insecta; order Coleoptera; family Cerambycidae; genus Leptura; species Leptura quadrifasciata. Next base: position 142,984,639 of record OY776676.1, on the reverse strand, counting down.
AACCACTCAGCTCGTTCTCTATCGGGAAATGTTACCTAAAACAGCCAACAATATACGCAATAAAAAAATACAGTAATGTAGTTTTACCCATGAAGGTAGTTCGTCAATAATTTTCAGCACGTTTTTCTTGGTCATAGAACAAGCTTTTGCCTTCAAAGCTATTTTCTTTCCCTTATCTGACTTATTCGTCTCGAACCAAACCAGAGTACAAATAGTCACTATTGCTAACATTAAAGACCAGTTTAAGTAGCAGATGAAATATCCGAGAAGAACCAGCGCTGCCTGAAAAAAAATTATTATAAAATAAATAAATGCAAGTATGCCCAAATATACAGGGTGTCTCACCGGGAACTGAATCGATCGATATAGAGAAAACCACGCATCAGAAAATTTTGAAAATTTAGTTAATGACTAATGTCGGTGTGGCCAATCCAACTAAAATAATTACAAGCAGCTGGCACTTCCGCTTATACCGGAAGTCAATACCAACTTGCTTATTTCAAATGGAACACCCTACATTTTTAGGGTTTTCGAAAAGAGCATAAGATTCTGAGTCGAAAATATGTAGCATATCCTATATCTAAACCTAGCCGTTTCAGAGATATTTGACATTTTATAGAAAATTTGACAGGTGCAACGGTTTGCAAGAACCGTTATAACTTTCTTTGTGTAAAAGATCATCATTTGCTTCTTGTCACATAAAAAGAACACAAGGCGAACTAAGTTCCACAACTGAGATAAATTCAGTAATATCATACCAAGTGTTCCGTTTTTTGCGTTACATTTTGTCAACTTCAAACCGCGAAAACTTGTTTAAGTCAAATGGAACACCCTGTATCTTTTTACGTCAAGTTGTGTAAAATTGAATTCCCTTTTTTCTGATATTAGCATTGTGGAGGTTAAAGTTACAACTTTTTGAAATATTTGCGATTTTATTAGAAATTCATAACGAAAACATTGAAATAGTCATTCTGGAATATTTTTATGCATTTCCAAGGACGTCATTAAGACAAGCTGCTCTGGAATCGGGACTATGCACGGATTCAATTCACAGAATCTTATTAAAACATAAGTTTCACCCGTTTTCATTCCATATGGTTCAAGGATTAAAAGAAACAGATTTCCTAAGAAGACAGAATTTTTGTGAGTTTATTTTAATAAAGTCTGAGGGTCACGATTCTTATTTGGGAAATATTATATGGACAGATGAGGAAAAATTTACTAAAAATGGACTTTTTAATAGACACAATTCGCATTATTGCAGTGACTTAAATCCTCATATGTTCAGAGAGCGAAACTTTCAGGAAAGTTGGCAGTTCAATGTTTACTGTGCCATAAGGATAGAGTGGTGGCATTACAATTTTATCAGGAAAATTTAAACGGCAAATTAAATTTTCTCTTCTGCTAATATGTGTAGGTAAATTTTTGTTTTTTTTTTAGGTGAAAGATATCTGAATATCTTAGAAAATTTGAATAATAACTATTTAGAAAATTTACCTCTCGCCGAACATAGAAACATTTTTTATCAGCATGACGGTGCTCTCCCACATAACGCATATTTCATTAATAATTATTTACAAGAAACTTTTTATGATCAATGGATTGCCAATAATGGACCTTTCTTATGGCCTCCTCGCTCGCCCGATTTATCAGTTCTGGATTATTTCATTTGGGGAACTATTAAAAATAAAGTTTATGAGAGCCCATTAACAACCATTGAAGATTGTATGCAAAGAGTAAGAAATGCATTTCAAAACATATCACAGGATTCAATTAGAAGAGCTACCCATGAGGAACTAATCCGAAGGTGCGAAAAATGTGTCGAGGTTCGAGGGCGGAATTTTGAGCAATTATTAAATTAAAATGAAATCAGATTTTAAATTGATCTTATCTCTGCTATTTTAGTTCATGCTATATCTTCAATTTGATTAATACGCATGTTACAGTGTTAGTGTTATTTTGCGTTTTTGTGGATATCGAGTAGCAAATGTGCTGCAAGTTCTTGATATTACTTTATCACATTCTCCATAAATAATAAACAAATTTAAAAAATTTTCCTTGGTATAATTTAAACGTGCTGGCATTTTTTGACATAAGATAATGACTGATTGTTTCTAATCATGGCTATTTTGATGAAATGATTACAACAATTCATGAATTTCTAATAAAATCGCAAATATATCAAAAAGTTGTAACTTTGACATGTACTCCATGTATGTGTACTCCTTCCTGAATCCACGGTGAAGATTGCAAATTGTTGCTTAAAAGGCAAACAAAACAGAACAGCTTATTTCGCTCAGAACACCCACACATCTACGAAAACTTATCATGTATTTTCTTTTTAAAAATATCGATTAAATTGTCTTATTTTACACACAGTAGTTTTTTTATATTTAATTCCGGGATAGGCCTTCCTAATTTTTTTACTTTAACTTTCCCCTCGTATCTCAGCGGTCTGTTACTTAACATATAATTCACTGAATTCATTTTTAAATGTCTTTTGTGTAATAATAAACAAATAACAAAACACAGAACTCGCGAGAGCAGGCAAACATAAATATCAGCTGATTAAGCATATAACAGAGATACGATTCTATGAGGGCAGTGAAGTGTACACAAGTGAACTGTAACTAGCTAACTGAATTAGCTTTGGGGGGGCACGTGCTCCTGTGCTCCTTAGCAGCAGCCGCCACTGATGGAGATTCTAAGACACTCGGGGAGGACATTTAACTGCCAACTACCGCACAGAGACCTCATTAGCAATTATTTTTGAACAACTTTGGGGGGGGGGGTGGGGTCATAAAAATGAGAGGATGATCTACAAAATAAAGTTAAAATGGAATACATTTTACAAGTGTTGTTAGTTATTATTCGGTGACCCTCAGCCAAGCATTTCAACACCGTACGTTGGGGGTGGAAATAGGAGAATAACCTGCGAGACAAAGTACAACTACAAATAGCTTTTGAATGCATCAAAACATATTTCACAAGCTATAGCTGATACTTACCTCTCAAAAACCTATCTTGCAAGCATTCTTGAAAAACAATCCCAACTTCTATTCGGGGTTAAAATAGAGAGCAACATGTTCAAGAGGGTAACATAAATTTTTACTCAATAATGTAAAAGTCTTTATTATCCCTTAGCTGCCGCACTATTATGCATTTTTTTAAAACTACCCCAATTTGAGGGGTACAAATTGAATGAATGAACGATCATAGGATCATTTAGCCAGTTTCGTGTTTCCTAAGATGCACCGCTAGGAGGGCTCTTACATTCCATAATTTTTTTTAGTGTTATAGAGTTTAAGTATGTCTGTTCTCACTTATATTGTTGGTCCTCACTCTCGTTCTATTTTGGAATAAAAGGCTTTTGGACGGTTTGAAGAGGTGTTTACCCCTCGAGGGAGTTGTAAAGATGTTTTCCCGCCTTCCCGAATGTTCTACAGTCTTTGCCTATTATTTTGACATCATTTTCTGCAAAGCTTTTCATTACGTTTTGGCCGTTTCGTCTTGGTGGCAAAAAAACGACTATTTTTAACATTGTCCAAAAATTAACATGGAACTCTCACATCCAAAAACTCACACAGAAAACCACAATCGCCCCGGGAAGGTGTAGGCAAATGTGTGGAAAAACTGGGAATTAAATCCCAAAATGAACCTGTGGTTATACACCAGGGTAGTGAGACCCATGATAACCTATGGATCAGTGATATGGTGGACTAAGACGGTGCAGTCGGGAGCAATAAGGCTGTTAAGTGGCGTACAAAGGCTTGCTTGCCTATGTGCCACGGGGGCTATAAAAACTGCTCCTACGGCTGCACTTGAGGTCCTCTTGGACCTGCCACCCTTACACGTATTCATGCAAGGCGAAGCTCGGTCAGTGGTGCACAGGTTAATGCAAGGCCAAACGCCAATTAGCCAGCAACACGGGACGGAGTACCAGAAGTTATACTCGGAGATGAGGGCAGATCCCATTCTAAGCATGCCCACGGATGTAATGGTCCCAAGGTATAACTTCAACAGGAACTTTCAGACTGTTATACCAGACAAGAAGTATTGGAAAAACGGTCCTCCCATAACAGCACAAACAGTCTGGTACACTGACGGCTCCAAGACAGAACAAGGAGTCGGAGCCGGGATTTACGGAACAAGGTCAAAAGCCAATATCCCGATAAGTCTAGGGAAATACGCAACGGTATTTCAGGCTGAAGTGGTCGCTATATACACTGTTGCGCAAGGGAGATAATAGGACAAGGCACTGTTAACCAGTCGATTGCCATTTTCTCTGATAGCCAAGCGGCAATAAAAGCAATCAGTTCCATGCAAATCAACTTATTAGTGTGGGACTGCTTGACGGTCCTTACAGAGCTGGGAAGTCAGAACAGAGTGACCCGAGCATGAGTACCAGGACACGAGGGACACAGAGGAAACGAAAAGGCTGACCAACTGGCCAAGGAAGGCGCACTTGAAGCCCCAATAGGACCCGAGCCCTTTTGGCAAAGCCATGCATACGAGCAGCCATTAAGGAATGGGTGCAAAATAAATCTCTGGAATGGTGGAGGAATCTCCCAAGACAGAGACAGGCCAAGGAGTTCATTAAAGAACGTTCGGCCAAATTTACGGAAGATCTCTACTACGCCAGAATAGGAAGGCCATCAGAGTAATAGTAGGCCTTCTAACTGGCCACTGCCGGCTCAATAGACACATGAGTCTAATGGGCCTGGCAGAGGACGCAACATGCAGATTCTGCCAAGAGGAAGAGGAAACCTCAGTTCACGTATTGTGCCACTGTGAAGGCCTGGTGAGGCTGAGATTCCAAGTACTCGGAGAAGAAAAACCAAGGGCGGACAGCTATACAGGAGGGCCTTTATCAGTGGCCTGTGGAGTCTAGTACAAAGGACAAAGCTGGATGAGGTACTATAAAAAAGATATTCTGGGAGCATCACAATAGACATGAAAAGATCGCGGTGGTAAAGGCTATATAACCAGCTCCTTTGTTAATCTAATCTAATCTAACATTGCCCTTTACATTGCAGAAGAGGCCTTGACAGGTTTAATTGATAATAGACAGTAGGTTTTTAATATTGAAAATACAGAACAGCAATGAGTGAATGATTGAGATTATTAAGAAATTTAAATGATTGGTTGGTTACTCAGTATCCCAAAAATTTTGAAAAATAAAAAGATGCATCCATATAAACAATCCAAAAAAATAAATAAACAAACAAGCAACATTCTTCCGGTTGGGTCTCACAAGATATGAAGAAGATGACGACTTGAAAATCCCTGGAAAGAGTAACGGTATACAATGAAAATGATGTATTCATTTGAATTTGGATTGGTCGACTATTTTCTCTTCTGTTAAAAAATAAAGTAATATTACATGATTATGCATAAATCTAGTATTCACGTTTTATGAATTTGATGTATAAAAGATATGTAACTAGTAACAAGATTAAGTACATTTTTAAAAATAGTTGGAATATTATTTGTGCATTGTAATATAATAATTTTAGAAAAAAATATCTTGGATATGCTCCAAGCGAATTGAATTGAAAGCTAAGCTAACGATTTTTAAATAAATTAAAGCCAATATCGCTTATACTAACAGTGAAAAAAAAGTTATTTTTCCATATATCAATAACATGTATTTATATTTCGCTGTCTCTTTTCTATATTTCATTTTAATACTTTGTAATAATGCTAACCATAACCTAACAAATTTTAATTTAACTAAATAGATATATTTAATATAAATTTGTGAGAGAAAGAGAGTAAGGTAAACTTGATATCGTAAAAAAAAATTACAAATTCGGGTTCGCTTAGGTCAACATAGTTTTGTTATCAAATAATTGTATCAGAATTTCTTACATGATAATTCAGATCTTAAATTTAGAAACTGCCTACTACATACCAGTAGATCTTCTCAACGGAAATCACAAAATTCCCCATATAATTGGATAACAATAATAAACTAACAGCTTTACGACCGAGATCGGCAAGTTTGTCTATTACACTATAAATAAGTTTTACTCACCCTATTCAAGAAGCGAAATATTACATGTTTGGCCATATTCGACTTCACTGACTTCGAGGAGCTAATTTCCTCAAGCGACTTCGCGTCAGTGGACGGATTTGTTGTGTCCGTGTCCATTACTTTAAAAAAATCATGATTGCAGTTAGTAGGTGTATATTAATTGGCGCGTTGATAAAGGTTTAGGTCAAGGTTGCAATTAATGTTTCTAATTTAAACGGGTGATATTGTTGTGGCTGATTCACGGCGGGAGAGTTAAGATATAACTGAGATGAAAAATAGCGGAGACATAGGAACGGCTCAAAACATCAGTGGAGCTTTCATCGATTTATGTAGTGAATTCGCATGTGCCTTATGAACCTGGCATAAGAAACATATTTATTTACTGCGTTTTATCATTTATCAGCTCTGGTTATCGCTTACATGAAATAGGATGTATATAACCTTATTTTTATGCTATACAGAGGATTGTGAGGTGTTTCCTCGTCGACGCTTAAATCCCTTGATTCTTTGTCAACTTAATGTATTTTTAAGTACTTCAATGTGTGTTCAATTAAATCAGGAAAGTTAGTACAAATATACGACATTATTCGATGGTTTATACATTGCAAGTTTTTATTATCTGAGGTAACTTATGTAAGCTCATCATGAATATAATTTGTATAATGCAAAATAGTATACTTAATTCATAACAGTATCAACGATAATAATATCGACTAATATCGGGTCAAATTCAAATTTAAAAACGTCCACATACACAATGCATACTCATAAACCAAGCTATGATGTTCAAATTTTGGAATTTCGGTTACTAAGTAAGTAACTTATGTTATAACTTATAACCAGTTTGTTATAGTTAGAGAGACGACGGCAATAAATGCTTGAGATCGCTGGTGGGAAAAAAGGTGTTCCTGCTCAAGCCCCTCACTACAAAATTGTTTTGTAGAGTAGCGCACTCCAGTGGTCGGCAGATGCGCTGCAGGGACGTCAGATTTTATAGATCATTTTTTCAAAAGTTCATCGCTAGTTGGCTGAAAATGATTTTATTATATACGGATGACCTTCCGAGTACCGACAATCCTTTGTCTGCCAGGTCCGCCGGTCATAGCCCTTGAGAAATGTTTTAAAAATTTTTGAAAATTAAGAAGAAAGAAAATGTTGATAACAAGTTGAGACTTGCAAGAATAGATTGATAGTGGAGCAGATCTGGCTTTTAATAAGGAAACGTCCGATTGTGATTTTTTTTCTGCCAATAAATAGAGTTGAGTCCTCCCAACATTCCGACACATTTATTCAGCGGATGTCAAGGGGGTGGAGGGGGAGACGACATGTTAAATGTATGGGAAAATGGTCTTCCGAAGATAACTCGGCGGCTTTTGATCTGACGAAAAAAACCTTCAGACCAAAAATAAAGAGCTCATGAAACTAAGTAAATTTTGTTCCCAACCTCATCGACGTCAGACCATTGATTCACGAGATATTGCGAATCCAAGGTGCAAAAATTAAAAAAATTGAATTCGTTTTGTATCATGAAGGAGTGGAGTTGGGGGACTCAATTTTTTTTTAATAGAAGGGTATTGGCAGATATTTTATTGGGCCGGAGGCTGGGGGCGGTGGGATAATTAGGAGGGGAGGGAGAGAGCGAAAATGAAAATATTTCACACGCTGATAACTCCCCGTGTAATTGGCCTGCCGCGATCAGACTGAGTACATTTTTTTATTTTTTTATTAGCTACAAGATAGCACTTGCATAAAATGATTTTTTTCGCAAACTAACACTTGGTGCGCAAAATAAAAATTGCACGTTTTTTCAAACAATTAAACGCTAATAAAAAGTGGCGAAAATGTCTCTTTCCTAGACTACTGATTTTGGCAGAAAATATTTCTAGTGCATCCTCTACAGCAAGACAAATCATTTAAGCTTGGTTTTATGCATCTAGGTTACTCGAGTTGAATTTTCGCCCGAGCGGTCATCTTCAAGTTCAGAACAAAATTTTGGACCGGCGGACCTGGCAGAAAAATGGTTTAGTACAATCAATGAACCGATTCACCTCCGAAATCTGATCAACTCAACCGATTTGTTTGAAATTTTGACAGTAGCTCAAAAATGATGCAAATAACAAACCTGACTTAGTGCCGATATGTGCTTCCACCCCGGGGGTAGAAATTTAAAAATTCAAAATGACACCGGGAAACGATAGAGGATCAAATTTTAAGAAGAAAATGTAGTACAAAGTTTTTTCTACAACCTAATAATTTCTGAGTTATTCGCGATTGAAATTCCAATAAAAAACACGTTTTTTAACAGTTTTTCGTGAATAACTCGAAAATTAAACGTTTTCTGGAAAAAACTATTCTTATCAAAATTGAAGCTTATAAAATAACAAAGCGATTCGTCGGTTTTTCTTTAATGTTTTAGGTCATATTAAGCGACTTATGAGTCATTGAAGACGAATTTGTGTTTGTCGTAAATTTATCTAAAGATTTAAACTCAAATAACGGAAAAACGAGTAATTTTTCAGAGAAAATGTTCATAACCTTTAAAGTGCTTCATTAGACCTTTAAAATAAGCTTTTACAAAAGTCTCTAGCATGAAAATTAAGGAAGTTATGATGAAAATAAGTTAAGTCTCTGGAATTTTTGAAAAAAAAATTGAGAATAAAATTGGCGCCATGAGCGGCAAAATTAAAATTAATCGTAGCCCATGAAAAATTAACTTTATTTACGTCCCAGTAACACGTTTCAAAAGTTTGAATGGTTTAGAGACATTTTGAAAGTTGTTTTAAGTAAATTTTTTTTTTAAATTTTTCAAAAAATACGTTGTTTTTTCAAAATAACTCAAAAAATAATGGTTTTACGAAGAAAAGTGTTCTCAACAAAAATTTAGCTTTCTTTTTACTGAAAATTTTGCTTTTTTAAAATTCATATAGCTTAAAAATTAAGCGAGATATGGGCATTTAAAGCTTTGATTTCTATGGGAAGGAAATCTCTTTTTAGCCCTTCAACCTTAAAATTCTCTGAACGAAAGGGTGTAGAAATATTGCAATCATCATGACTTTATAGCTTATGAAATTCCCTACAAAATGATGTGTGGGTGAATGCAAAAAGCTTAAAAGGAAGCTGAGTTATCGTTAAAAAACTAAATACATTTTTCTAGAGATAACGTAGGAAAATTACGGAGCGCCTAAATTTTGAACGTTTTGGAGCATTTATTATTTTGTACATGCTGTGTCTTCTTGATACATACATATCTGGATTCCCACATGTATAAGCACATGCATAAAAAGATATAGATAATATGAGTAAAAGATAGAAAAGGAAAGGTGCGCTTCTCTAGGCGAAATTCCTCTGAAGGCGACCTTCAACAGAGGAAGGGGCTCTTATATTTTATTATAATTACAATGTGAAGTTTTAAGAGTTTAATTTCCCTGAAAGGGATGTTTTTAAGGGATGAAAATTTTTGAAAAATTTCATTATATCATAAGCAGCAATTTATTTTAATTTTTTACGCATTCCACTACTTGGAGCTTTCAAAAGGATTTTTCCCTCATTTTTATTGTAAGGGGTGGTTTTTAGGGGTTCAATCATATTGAAAAATGATGTATCAGGTCGTTTACACTTAAAGAATATATTTTTTCTATTCAAGATCCAAAATAAGAAGATTTTATGCGTTTTAAACCGTTTTTTTAATAATTGTGTGAGGGGTAGTTTTTAAGGGTAGTTACATAGTAAAATATCGAAATATTAGATGCATGATTAAAAACAATTGATATTTAACATAATTGAACATAATTATAGCCCATCACTGCGTTAATTTATTAGTTTTCAATTTATTGGAGTAAGGGGTAGTTTTCACCCCTTAAAAACAAAAAGCACACTTTGCGACCAAGTCAGGTTTGAAGAGGGGGGTAACATGAACTTAATTCTAAATTTTCAAGAAGATCGGAGCAGTACAGATTTCGGAGATTTGGCCCCTTTTTAACGTTGAATGACTGTATTAGTTGTCGGTATTCGGAAGGTCATCCAGATATAATAAAATAATTTTCAGCCAACTAGTGATGTAGTTTTGAAAAAATGATCTATAAAATCTGACGTCACTGTAGCGCCTCTGCCGACCACTGCAGAGCGCTACTCCACTAGACAATTTTGTAGTGGGGGCTCGAGCTCCATGTGGAAACACTTTATTCCCCACCAGCGAACTCAGGCACTTATTGTCGCCGTTTCTCTAACTATAACAAACTATTTATAAGTTATACTTAACATAAGTTACTTACTTAGTAACCGAAATTCCAAAATTTGAACATCATAGCTTGGTTTATGTGTACGCATTGTGTATGTGGACGTTTTTAAAAATGAATTTGACTTGATATTAGTCGATTTTTATCGTTGATACAGTTATGAATTAAGTACGAATCCGAAGTGAAAATGGGAAAATTCAAAATGGTGGACCTAAAATGACAGACTTTAAGAGTTAATTTCTGATTTAAGCCATTTCTATGGATTTTACTGAAAAATATCCAGAGAAAAAAAGTATGATAGTAATTGACTGAGAAAATTGATATTTTTTCCACATTTAATAAAGGCTAAAGCAACAGAGTATACGAAACTCAACAAAATTCACTCTATTATTTTTGTTATTAGTGAGATTTTCAATGGATCTGGATCGCGTCGCCTCCGCCATTTTACAGAGTATCCTCTGAAAATTAAGATATTTCGTAAATGTTAACCTTATTTCTGACTTCAAACCCATTGCTATCTAAATAATTTTGTCAACCATAAAGTAGTCTCGGTTTATGTGTACCATTTACCATGTACAGACCTGAACAAATGTTAGAACCTTTGACGAGACAGGTATTGATCTAATTTTTGGTCATAACTTTTTCCTCGTACTATACGACCAAAATGCCGTTATAATAATGTGGCTAATTTTCAGGTTTAATAATTCCTTAAACAACCAGTCTTATTGTAAGGGAATACTTATATAATTTTACCCTTGTTATTACAGTTTTACATAGAAATTTTGTTTCTGCAAATGGTTTTATACATTTTTTATAATGTACAGCACTTCTGGATCAGTTACTGAGTTACCTTAAACTTACGCATTTTTTATATATTCACTGTGTTCTCCTGCCAAAGAAGTCGATCGACGAATTAAATTCCAAATGATCTATTATGGGACACCATTTTTTCGGAGAATATAATATTATGCCTGATATTTTTCTAGAATTTTAAATTGCTTCTAATTTATTCGTCATATTAATAGTGCTAATGATTAGAAAATACAAAGTATTTACTGCCACATCAGACTTCTTATACTTACCTGTAATATAAATGACAACTCAGATTTAAATTCAATTTTGACTAACTCTCAAGGTAAAATAAAACGTTAATTGTTGAAGTCTTATTAATAATTATTACATCATTTTTGACGACAAGTCGTAAATAATAATTAGATACCAAATGCTGTCGTTTGCAATTTGCATTTTGTAGAAATGTTAGAAATACATTAAACGTTGAATTATTTTGAATGTACAAATAACTCTAGTTTTCAGAAAGTTTCATAGATTTGAAATAAAAATAATTCCCTTACTTTTATTTTTAAATTTTAATATCAAATTTAAATACTCGGGTATGCAATTAAAATATTTTACTATCAGTAAATTAATTAAATGAATATGGGTACGAATAGCTAATATGTAATTTATAATTATAATAAACTTGATAAAGTTTATTATGGTACTATTTAGACTTGCATAATTTCTTCATACAACTTACTGCTAGTTGCGCATTTTTTTTACCCTATTCAAGAATTGAGTAGTAAATAAATATGAAGTTAGTTATCTTAAATCATGGTTTATAAGCAGTAATATTCACTTACTTCAAAATTCAAATACCCAAACACTATTTATCTCACAAAAACTCAACACACATTTAAAGTATTATCTCTGTTTATTTGATATTTATTATCAATGTAATCTATTGTGGTATTACATTTTAAACGTAGTTATTAACTAGTAAAACTGTCGCCCGAACAGGTTTAAAGCTAATAGTCTAGTAGGCTAGGCACCGCCATATTGATGACGGATTCACGATTTGTTTTGTCCGGTGATGGACATGGACTACACAACAAAACCTCGAATATACGTAATAGCTTTTCGTTTGGCGCTCTCATGAGTAGATTATTTTGGTAATGTTTAATTATTCCTATGAAATAATATCTAAATATTATCCAATATTTTCTATATGTGGTTAATGTGGAAAAGGCAATTGACTATACTGTACGCACATATGTTAGAAAACAGAACATTGTAATTTATTCTATTTTACGTACTATGTACCACTTTATGTATGCACTTCTGTAAGCGTTTAATGGAAGAAGGTGGGGGAGAGAAGCGCAATTTTATTATTCAGATTGATCAGCAGTTGGTAGTGTTCAGTGTTTTATGAAAGTGCGCTCATCCATCCACGTCTAAGTAAAATACTGTTACGTGTTTACAGTCTTCAGTAAACACTCTGTAGGTTCAAATAACTTGCAACAAGAATCTTCACAAACCACTATTTTATTAATCACTTAAATTACAATAGTAAATACTTAAAAATCACACAACTAATAATAACTTAATCTAATATAAATTCACTACTTTTAAATCACAACTGTACTTTACTTTTCTTCTTAAACTTGTCAACTCTTATCTAACCTAAAAACTGTCCTGTCTGCTCAACTTCACTTCTTTATATACACACTTGGAATGTACCAGAATCTCATTGGAGAACCTTCCAGAATGTACTGGAATCCTCTACAGTTTTCTTAGGTACTACTAAATGGCGGTTCGCTAGTTGGCCCACAGATGGAGCCACCCTACTGGCCAGGGAGTAATTACACTCTCCTCTCTGTTAGAGGGCAGCACATAACAATACAAATAAAAAAATACGCAATTTTCTTTCTGAGAATACGAAAATCCCCTAGTAGTGGGATAAATATAGATTTGTAGAGAAAATTTTACATGGAGGAACGCGACATAGAAAGAGATGTTTATTTTGGTGAATCTAAGAACACTCTGAGTTTTCCACTCCGAGTAGGTGGGAGAATCCTTTTTTTTTTCGCGGAAAAAGGATGTAAATTGGTAATTTTTAATGGTGGTTTTTCAGTTTTAATTTATTTTGGAACTAATAAAATGCTAGTTAAGAAACGAGAATGGTACCCTTTTATGGTCTATGGTCAAGGGAACCTTCAGTTCAAATTTCGTGAAAATCGGTTTACCGCCCCCCACGATATAATAATAATAATAATAAATAACACCACAGAAATTAGACAACCCCCAATTCCAGAAGCCAGGGCTTGTGCGGAAGGGGGTTACACATTGAAAAAACGCGGACATACAACCATTTCCTCCGACAGTGCCAGTACCGGAGCCAGGATTCGAACCCGGTGGTGCGATGTCCGTGTGAGATTAATCGCGATTGCCACCTCGCGCCTTAACCCACTCGGCTATCGACCAGGAGTTTTCCACTCCGAGTAGGTGGGAGAATCCTTTTTTTTTTTCGCGGAAAAAGGGTGTAAATTGGTAATTTTTAAGGGTGGTTTTTCAGTTTTAATTTATTTTGGAACTAATAAAATGCTAGTTAAGAAACGAGAATGGTACCCTTTTATGGTCTATGGTCAAGGGAACCTTCAGTTCAAATTTCGTGAAAATCAGTTTACCGCCCCCCACGATATGTACACATATATCTTATATATGCTGAAAAAACCTAAAAAATTGTATTACAGCTAACTTGGCCAAAATTTAACCGAATTTGACGAAATTTTAGATGAAAGTAACTTATATAACCAAGAAATAGCCTGCCAAATTTTAGCAAAATATATCCAATAATTTGTTCGCAATTCCATTTTTAGTCCAAATTCCACAAAATTTTCAAAACGTTCCCCAATTTGTCCAAATGGTCATACCATATTTTTTATGTACTTTTACGTAATGTAACTAAAAATAACTGAAGTGTTATTGTACTTCCGGGTGCTCTCCCGCGCCGATGGTCGACTCCTCCATTAGTCACGGTTGTCTGAACGACGTTTCGGCAGAATCTCATCTGCCATCTTCAGGTTCTCACTGAAAGCTGTCTACTGCTGCTCCTCGTTGCAACCAAGGCAATAAATGTATACTAATAAATTTATGTTATGTGGTAAAACTGGCGTGTAACTCTTAATTCGTAAAAGATATGAAAAAATTGATAAAAACTAAATTTGTTCTACGGCTCATGTAGAACAGAAAATGTTATATGCAGATTTTGCGTATGTGCACTCTGGAAGGAGTTATTCTTGATGAAAAGAATAAATGTCTCGCATGGCGGCCATCTTGGATGTATAACTCCATAAAAACCAAACAACGTAATTCTAAGGCAAACACCCGGTACTACACCATTATCTAGCATAAATTAAGAGATTTCACATAGCCGCACCTTCCCTTCACAAAAAATCCCACGGAGTAGGTAAATGCGCATTATGCTCCTCAACTATTAGTGATGTTATTATAAAAAATATTCAAAAATTGTATAGTAATACATTGTTGTACAGGGTGTTCCGAAACTCCCGTCTTCCCCTTTAGGTGCCAATTCTCCATGCAAAAATAGTAAGAAAAGTTCCTATAAACATCTGCCCGGAAATGCTTCCTAAGGGAGCTACGGCCCTCCAAGGATGGCGATTTTTCAAAATAGGCGTTTATAATTTAAAAAACAACCTGAATTAAGATTATTATTATTACAAAATGTGCTCAAAATGGCTTCCTTCCTGCTCGATGCAGGTCTCAGCACAGCGAACAATATTATTTGTGGCTCTTTGCGTCATTTCCCTGGTTATAGTGTCAAATGCCGCAATTATGTCGGCTCGCATGTCGTCCTCACTAATTTGTCCCATTAAAATGAACCAAATTTCTTATTCGACCCCATATAAAATAATCCATGGGATTTAAATCCGGCGATCGAGGAGACCAACTTATCGGGCCACTACTTCCTATCCAGCGCCCTCGAAAAACTCGGTTCAAATGACGCCTTGCTACCCTACTAAAGTGCGCCGGAGCCCCATCGTGCATAAAAATCAGATTCAAGCGAGAAAGCAGCGGGATTTCATTCAGTAAACCGGGTAGTTGTCTCCAGTCCATTACATCGTGCGGGAAGAAATATGGGACCAATCTGCAAAATTGGTGGTAAATATTATTTTCATGTTTTACTTAACCTATAGTAATAGTAGTAGTAGTCTGGCAGCTCGCCTAGTACTCAACGTTGGCTGATCAGCAAATGGATCAAGAATCATCTCTTCTTCAGCTACTGGAATCCCTTTTGGGTGACCGTTACCTCGTCTATTAAGTAGGGCATCTCCACTCACGGTTAGTATAGATACGGTTGGATTAATGGGCGGTGACTGTGACGTTAGAGTAGACCTTGGAACGCGCCATATTTGTATCGTCTGTTTGGTCACAGACACGGTTTATCAGATACTCTGTGGTTTGGTTGTGAATTGCGAACTTGTTTCTTTACTTTTGTGTATTCGGTGTATTTTAAAGACGCTTTAAAAAGACTATTATTAGGAAGTATTGTGGTTCTGTTTTGGGAAGTCGACTTGCCCTAATAAAAAGTAAGTACAACAATCCTCTCTCATGTTTACAATATTTTCTTATTAAATACTTACCAGTTATTTTTGTAGTTGGCTATTATTGATGAGTTTTTATTTAAATTCAGATCCTCCGTATCTGTAACAACTCAGCCATGCCTGACTGCGATTAGCATTTTGCTGGAATACGGCAGAATTCATTTCATATGGTGGCTGAAAGGCCTTGGTCATTTCAATAACCCTTTGGAGATTTGTTTCAATAAAGACTTATTATTACTATTTTATTTAATTTTACATAATGCTAGATATATATTTTTATTTTCATTGCTCAGATAAATATTCGCAGTCAGCAACGTTCGATTACCAAATTTTCACTCATTTCCTAATAGTCTTAATTAAAAATATCTTTAAATAAAATTTAATACATTACCTAATATAAAGTTCGTTCGTACGTGAGAATACTGTATATAACATTTTCCTTATACTTCTTCGTATTTTTGTGTGCTATGCTAATACCTAAAACCTTGGGGTAACATATATTTTGCTTTAAAATTATAATAAGATAGGACGATAGCTTACACGCTTTTGGGCTATGTTAAAATAAGAAATACAGACTTTTTGTGCAGTAACTTAAAAAAATTTTGTCCGATTCTAGTGCGTCCCTTTCTTATTAAATCAAATTTGTATAAAATAAATAATGCCTGTTTTTTTGTATTAAAATAAAATAATAATTGCAAGATATATAAGTGGAAGCAATAACGACTTAAGAGACTATTAATGAGGGAGAACGAGACAGCATTATATGCGAGCGTAAACGAGGTCTACTTTGACGTCAATCCACTAAACGTTTTCTGATTGGTTGGGGAGGGCATAATCCAACCGTATGTATATAAACCGTGATCTCCACTGTCCCGTACACGATTGAGGCAGCGCATGATAACTTTTGCGTCGGGAAAATGTACTCAGCCATTTCTGTTACTGAATGATATGCGCCTACATTGAAAAATAAATAATGCGCATTTAGCAAACGAATACGCAATATTTCGTTTAGACCGCTTTTACTCGAAAACGGCTTACCATATGGCTAATTGTAAAAAGGAGCTTTTTTGCAGAATTGACCAGGGAATCATAATCATGGATTAAAATACTAAGTGTCAAATGGAAAAATATGTAGAAACAAAGAACACCGACCCTTCGTTTCTCCGCCCCTGGATAAAATTAATTTTGGTTAATAGTGTAAAACAATAACCTTCAATAATCGAAAATAGTTAACCAAGTTTCATAGAGTTGTCCCAAATCATTTCCGAGATAATTAGTAAAAACACATATTTTTGCGCCATACTTAGAGGGCCGTAGCTCCCTTAGGAAGCATTTCCGGACACATATTTATAGGAACTTTTCTTACTATTTTTGCATGGAGAATTAGCACCTAAAGGGGAAGGCGGGAGTTTCGGGACACCCTGTATATTAACTTTGCTATAACTTACCGTATTCAAATTTTTATTATGACGTTTCGTCCCTTCAGGACCACCATAAACTTTATTTTTTTAAATACGGATAGTTCAAATGTGCTTTTAGAGGGCAGAATATTAAACATAATATTTTTAGTCGCAAACTCCTCTATAAATCCTTATTTTACTATAAGGAAAATAACCAGACTGCAACCAAAGTTACAAGTCTGGCGCGTTAAGTGTAATAATTGCATATTACCATCAAAACGCTAATGCTTCGATTGCAACAAACACCAGCCGAAAGACTGATCCTACTTAAAGGAGCTCTCTTGCCAGTCGTCACACACCACTTGCAGACTGCAGTTTCGAGCTGTTGGCTCTCGTCAGTGCAAGGTAGGCATGCGACGACCGGCACGAGAATCCTTTGACTACTTAGTACATCCCGCTATTTCTACAACAGCGACATGCAAAATAGCCAGCAGGCGCCATCCAGCGGTCCAGTGTCTGTTGCAATCGAAAAATAAATAGCCTGACTTGGCTTAGCATAGTTCAAATGTGCTTTTAGAGGGCAGAATATTAAACATAATATTTTTAGTCGCAAACTCCTCTATAAATCCTTATTTTACTATAAGGAAAATAACCAGACTGCAACCAAAGTTACAAGTCTGGCGCGTTAAGTGTAATAATTGCATATTACCATCAAAACGCTAATGCTTCGATTGCAACAACACCAGCCGAAAGCAATCGAAGCATTAGCGTTTTGATGGTAATATGCAATTATTACACTTAACGCGCCAGACTTGTAACTTTGGTTGCAGTCTGGTTATTTTCCTTATAGTAAAATAAGGATTTATAGAGGAGTTTGCGACTAAAAATATTATGTTTAATATTCTGCCCTCTAAAAGCACATTTGAACTATGCTAAGCCAAGTCAGGCTATTTATTTTTCGATTGCAACAGACACTGGACCGCTGGATGGCGCCTGCTGGCTATTTTGCATGTCGCTGTTGTAGAAATAGCGGGATGTACTAAGTAGTCAAAGGATTCTCGTGCCGGTCGTCGCATGCCTACCTTGCACTGACGAGAGCCAACAGCTCGAAACTGCAGTCTGCAAGTGGTGTGTGACGACTGGCAAGAGAGCTCCTTTAAGTAGGATCAGTCTTTCGGCTGGTGTTTGTTGCAATCGAAGCATTAGCGTTTTGATGGTAATATGCAATTATTACACTTAACGCGCCAGACTTGTAACTTTGGTTGCAGTCTGGTTATTTTCCTTATAGTAAAATAAGGATTTATAGAGGAGTTTGCGACTAAAAATATTATGTTTAAATACGGATCTGTTTATTTTATTTAAAATTTTTCAAGCATTTGAAATTATAAATTCAGTTATTACGTCTCGCCGGAAAAATACAGTAGTATATTGTGTCTTGGTGCAATCGCATAAACTTCACCAAATCTCCCCTACAAGATATATTGTGTTTATGTAACCGCTCAATATATCAACAGACACCACGTTGTCCGATGGTGTGAGTATGCAATCGGCCTTGAGCCATCAACTCCCAACCCAACACCCATTTGTGCATTATTTTTGTGTAGACGCATGTGCTTGGACTGCTTGGTCTATAATTAGAACATTGTTTGTTCTTGTAGTCATGGTTACATTTTTAACGCTGATATAATTTGACAAACCGACAAATCTAGTTATGTTAAGTGCTTTTACAAAATTAAGCTCGGATTGAAGTCAGTTTTTCTTAGGAATCTACAGGATGTATCATAATGGAAGATCATAAATGAATGAACGTTGAAATTGGAGGATATATTTTGATATTTATTTCTTAATACAGTTGAATATATATAAAATTCATGTAAAGGCTTCTAGAGGTTTAAACGTACATACTTCTGTGATTTTTTAATCAAAGATACTGAAAATATTAGGGTTAGCGATAATTCATGAAACCACTTTCGTTTATAGGTATAATCTATCTATTTTTGTAGAGTAACTAATTAATTGGAAAAATAAAAAACCAATTTATGACAGCGTTTATTTACTGTATAAGTATACAAATAAAGATATTCCATTGTAATATTCCTAAATACAAATATAAATAAAATAAATAAATCTCTTATTTTGACTAACTAATCTCTCTTTAAGTGTGGTCCAAGTTCAAACCAATTCGTGTGAGTTTTAAAAATATCAAGTTTTGAAAGGTCGATTACCACCTAAAATATTTTCTCTTTTATATTATTTGCTTATAGAAGTCCTTTTGAAACAATGAAACAGGACAGATTTTATCAAAAATGTTATGAAAATTGATACACGTTGTCAAAGAAAAAATACTGAAACTTAAAGAACTGAAAAAAGGATATCTCTTTTTGACTGTTAGCATACCAATTTTCAGAAATTCTCGAATATTTCGCAGTCAAAATTGCAGATGACTGCACTATGTAACGCTGTTCGATATTTACCTGTCCCAAAACGACATTTTTTACTCTCTTTTCTTCTATCACAGATACTTCTAGTTTTTTTGCTCTGAGCTCTCCTCGAGAAATCAAATAGTCGAATGTCTCATCAAAAGTTGGATTGTTCGAACTCTTCACCTATAGGAAGTAGTGGCATTTAAAAATGGCGACGCCGATTTTTAAAAGATAATATCGTAATTTACAATTTCTCCTACATCCCTGAACCGATTAAAAATAAATTTTGATAGGTGTTTGCAGAACACTCGATAGAATGGTTTACGGTGCACTCTAAAAATGCAACAAAAACTTTACAAACTCATTATTATTGCAGTGGGGCCATGCGGCTTGGTGTCATCAAACAAGCCGACGCACATTAAAAACCTATAAAGGTAGCGAATCAATTTGCGAACGAAATTGTACAGAGCCGAAGTTAAAATTCATATGTATTAGAATGTACATATTAATAATACTAGACCGTAACGCGCTGTTAAAATTGAGCGACTGAGTTGCTGATCTAAATATTTCAAGTGCGTGCCTGGGAGCAATTACTTTTGAGACTACTTTAACTGTATTTTAATGAGGTCGTAAAGTTTTTGTTGTTGTATATTATAAGGAGCGTTGTAAAAACTTATCAATCGCACCCATGCGATACGATTTTATACTGAAATAAAGAGTCTATCTCCAACTCTTTGTTTTATTAACATGACATGGCGCAGTCGGATTTTTTTTTAAGTGTATCAAAGGCAAGTAAAATAGCTTTTGAAGTGTCAAACTACTATAAATTAAAACTTTGGTAAAATTGACGAAGATGGGTGAATATAGCGGTATTAAACCTATGAACTTTACCGGAAATTTGAGTGATAACTGGATGCTATGGCGACAGAGCCATGAGAATTATTTAGTGGCTTCTGAAATCGGCAAAAAGGGCGAAAGTGTACAAGTTACGCAATTAATTTTCTATAGAGGAGTATAAGGTATTCGCATTTATAATACGTTCACGTTGATGAAGATGATAAGAAGAAATTAGAAAAAGTGCTAAAGCGTTTTGAAAATAATTTCTTGCCGAAAAAAATTTATCATATGAACGATTTAAATTTTTTACTCGTAGACAAGCAGAAAATGAACCTATAGAACAATTGCCGACTTAACCTGTGAATTAAAAGACTCATTATTGAAAACTTATTTGTGGTTTACGAAATGAAGAATTAAGATTTAAATTACTGGATGAAGATGACAAACATGATCTTCATAGTGCAATTTTCAAGTATGTATACGATATGAAAATACTAAGGAACAGTCAAACATAATCACAAAAAATACAAGTGAGCTAACGACTATTTTTGAGTGCGCCGTAAACCTGATTTCAACTATACTGGACTATTGAAAATTCAAAAAAATAGCCCAGTTACCAGGGGTTTTAAAGCGTAATTAATTGTTACCTCACTAATTTCTTCATAAAAGACAATTTTTTTGCTAGTAGAAAGTGGCTCAAAAAAGTTTACCAAAATCTACCCCCGCGAAGCCTTAAAGACAATCCTCTAAAACGGAAAAATTCAGTTTTTTGCTAATATCTCGAAAAATAATAATAATAACGGATAGCACCACGTGAAAGAGCAAGAAATGTTACATAAAAATAGCACAAAAGTTTTTTTAAATAAATGTTTCCCTTAGCATGAGAAATTATTATAGTTCGCTCAATATTTCAAGTGCGTCACACAGGGAAATGAAGCATTTCTCGACCGCCGCTACATAATAAAGACAATTTGTACCCATTAAAAACGAAAGAAAAGGTAGCATTCAGGACGGAAATTTCGCCCGCTATAACATTTAGAAATGAAGTTGACTTAAAGTCCCTTTTCGTTGTCCACCATTCTCATTAGCAGCTGCTAATTTTATTAGATATACTTCATTTACTGTATTCATGGCATATCCCAAATAACCGTGAGGCAGAAATATCGATATGAAATTTTTATTATTGACGTATCACCGGATCCTCCGACATTTTTAATAAAATATATTTTAAAACAACTACAAACAAATTTATAAAGTGGACTTAAAAAATTTCTCTTTCGTTGTCCACCATTGTGACTAGCAGCTGCTAATTGTAATAGATATACTTAATTTACTGTATCCATGGCATATCCCAAATAATCGTCAGGGCGGAAATATCGACCACGAAACAATTTAGAAATGAAATTAACTTAAAAAAAAAATCCCTTTTGTTGTCCACTATTCTGACTAGCAGCTGCTAATTGTAATAGATATACTTAATTTAGTGTATCCATAGTACATCCCAAATAACCGTCAGGGCGGAAATATCGACCACTATACAATTTAGAAATGAAATTCACTTTAAAAAATGTTCATTTCGTTGTCCGCCATTCTGAGTAGCAGCTGCTAATTGTAATAGATATACATAATTTACTGAAAGGGAACTTTAAGTCAATTTCATTTCTAAATTGCGTAGTGGGCGATATTTCCGCTCTGACGGTTATTTGGGATATGTCATGGATACAATAAATTAAGTATATCTATTACAATTAGCAACTGCTAGTCAGAATAGTGGACAACGAAATGGGCATTTTTTAAGCCAATTTAATTTCTAAATTGTATAGTGGTCGATATTTCCGCCCTGACGGTTATTTGGGATATGCCATGGATACAGTAAATTAAGTATATCTATTACAATTAGCAGCTGCTAGTCAGAATGGTGGATAACGAAAAGGAATTTTTTAAGTCAATTTCATTTCTGAATTGTATAGTGGTCGATATTTCCGCCCTGACGATTATTTGGGATATGCCATGGATACAGTAAATTAAGTATATCTATTACAATTAGCAGCTGATAGTCAGAATGGTGGACAAGAAAGCGAAATTTTTTAAGTCGACTTTATTTCTAAATTGTGTAGTGGGCGATAGTTCCGCCCTGACGGTTATTTGGGATATGAAATGGATACAGTAAATTAAGTATATCTATTACAATAATTAGCAGCTGCTAGTCAGAATAGTGGACAACGAAAGGGAAATTTTTAAAGTCAATTTTATTTGTAAATTGTATAGTGGTCGATATTTTGGCCCTGATGGTTATTTGGGATATGCCATGGATAGAGTAAATTAAGTATATCTATTACAATTAGCAGCTGCTAGTCAGAATAGTGGACAACGAACGAGAAATTTTTAAAGTCAATTTTATTTGTAAATTGTATAGTGGGCGATATTTCCGCTCTGACGGTTATTTGGGATATGCCATGGATACAGTAAATTAAGTATATCTATTACAATTAGCAGCTGCTAGTCAGAATAGTGGACAACGAAATGGACATTTTTTAAGTCAATTTAATTTCTAAATTGTGTAATGGTCGATATTTCCGCCCTGACGGTTATTTGGGATATGCCATGGATACAGTAAATGAAGTATATCTATTACAATTAGCAGCTGCTAGCCAGAATGGTGGACAACGAAAAGAAACTTTTTAAATCAATTTCATTTCTAAATTGTATAGTGGTCGATATTTCGCCCTGACGGTTATTTGGGATATGCCATGGATATAGTAAATTAAGTATATCTATTAGAATTAGCAGGTGCTAGACAGAAAACGAAAGGGAAATTTTTTAAGTTAACTTCATTTCTAAATTGTATAGTGGTCGATATATCCGCCCTGACGGTTATTTGGGATATGCCATGGATATTGTAAATTTAAAAAAATTATTAGTTGTCGTCGGAGCGACAGGAAGCATTTTCAGGGCTTATTTTTATGATTTTGTGTTTTTATAAGTATAAAATCACTCCCCACTATGGAATATATTATTACATAATCATAATAGTTCAAGGACACAGATATATCGATATAAATACTTATGAATGCATGAGCAACGAAACCCCCATAACTCACTCTAAGACCAGAGCGTTATTCTAATAATTAGCAAGTTATAGTTTATGTAATTTAAAAAATATATATTTCATAAGCATTGAATTCCCTCGCATTCTTCTAATGATGTTCTACTGTTGAATTGGCGACATACTGAACAAACAGCAGATTATTGGTGGAACTGCTTGAATAGGAGCCAATATTTTATATTTGTTTATTAATTCATTGTTTTGGTTTGTGACTGCAGGTGTTTTTGTTTCATTTTATATATTATTTTTCGTAACATAAATACCGTTGTTTTATATTTTTCACAATTATTTGATTGGTCGGCTGTAATAAAATGAATCTGAGAAAAAAGTAAATTTAAAAAAGCTAACTTCAGGGACGTTTCATTTGCCTATTGAGCGAACTGTAATAATTTCTCATGCTAAGGGAAAAATGTATTTAAAAAAACTTTCATAATATTTATATGTAAAATTTCCCGCCCTTTCACGTGGTGCTATCCGTTTCTTTATTATTATTATTTTTCGAGATATTAGCAAAAAACTGAATTTTTCCGTTTCAGAGGGTTGTTTTTAAGGGTTCGCGGGGGTAGATTTTGGTAAACTTTTTTGAGACACTTTCTACTAGCAAAAAACTAGTCTTTCATGAAAAAATTAGCGAGGTAAACTTTTCATCAAAATTAGTCTCTGACAACTGGGCTATAAGAAAAATAGCGCAGTACTATTCTATCGAGCTTTCTCTAAAAGTTTATTTTAAAAAAATTTGAATTGGTTCAGGGATACTTATACGAGAAAGTGTCGAATTACGTCCACGACGCCGCCAACTTTAAGCATATATATTTCTCAACGCCAACAGCATTCAGAATGCAGCTTATTGCTCTCATATTTTTTCCTATTGAAGCCGATTTTCTTTCAGGGATCATAATTGAAATAAGCAAATGTTGAATACTTACAATAGTTTTTCTTTTTCCACCTTTACTTCTGTCAGGTAAAAGGTATAATTTCACGTATATACTTCTTAACGTTTCTTCTTTAAATGGCATATTACTAAAAAATAAATTTTTATCGATGTTGTTTCATCCCGGATCATTTAATCGATTCAAACTTACGAAACAGAATGAACAACAACTATAAACCGTTGTCGGTGTACGCTGTATCTTAGTGTCAAATTGATTTGTCCCATAGGTATTTGTTCGTCCGAGGACCTGAAAAATTTACAATATATCCATAATTGTCTTTAAAGGTCCAGACGTCGCGTCGTCATAACTCAAAATCTAGTAGTCTGGGGTCCGACTCCCCTTTTTTAAAGTGATTACTAACAGTCCGAATTTCCGTGAGTGGCTTCGTTTTGACGTCTTCCAACTTTACCTTCTGCAAAAATTCTTGGTAGAGGTAGATAAAGTTCTACGCAGACGCTAAAAATGTTGATAAACTGACACTTTCACGTAGGACTGGAAAACCTGCCAGAAAATTTGTAGGACAATTTGACTATTCGATTTCAAATATATTAATTAAAAAATAGTGTAAAAAACAGGGAGCTGCAGTTATCTTACAAAAGCGATGTAAATATGTAAGAAATATGTAAATATACAAAAATAACGAGATCCGAAATTTTATTCAAAACGAAGCTACTCACGAAAATTCAGCCTGTTAGTAATCACTTTAAAAAAGAGGCGTCGGACCCCAAACTATAGCATCCAGTACTGGCGTAGAGAGGCGAATGATACAATTTATTTTTCAAAAGAAATAATCAAGTGGCTGCTAGCACCAGTAGTGGTAGTGGTAGAAAACGAGTAGGATTGGGAGAACAACAACCCACATTACTATCGTTCTTTAACCTAAAAAATAAGGTAGGAAGCACATAAATATGTTTGAACCCGTTGTAAAATAGGAGCGATACATTATTTTATTTTAAACTTAATTTATTTATCATTGTAGAAAAAGAAAACTGAAGACGAAGGCGAAGATGAACATGAAGTAGAAGTATCTTGCGCAGCTGAGCCAAAAGTATTGAATCCTGAAAATATCACTAATGAAAAACTAGCTACTAAGTATGATACTGGTCTCTATGCCAAACACAGTCACATCACAGATCTCGAGTGGTATGATAGTTCTCTCTAGTTCTTCTAATTTTGAACCGCAAATAATTGGAAATAAGAAGCGAACCTTTCAAATTAGTTGGCTTCAAAGGTTCAACTGGTTGGCATATTCTGAAGTTTACAAAGGAACTCTGTGCAAAGTATGTGTTTTATTCTTGTGTAAGTCTGGTGTAGGCGAAGGTTCACACGAGCAACCCAAAACTCTAGTAAGCCTGCCTTTCAAATATTGTAAAAGTGCCCTGGAATCATTTGAAAAACTTCCTAAAAAAATATGTCATAAAGAAGCTTGCATACTTGCTGAAAATTTTATGCGTGTGATCGAAGGTCAACAAAAAGATGTTCACCTTTTATTGCAGAATCGGAATAATGAAGAGGTGCAGAAGAATAGAAAAGTATTGACGACAATCATTGAAACAATTGTTTTTTGCGGAAGACAAGAACTATCACTAAGAGGACACAGAGATTCTGGAAAGCTTTCTCTAACTGAGCGAAAATATAATGATGGAAATTTAAGAGCATTACTACGGTATCGAATTCAAGGTGGAGATTTAAACTTACAAGACCACATCATTACTGCAAATGCTACGTATATAGCTCTGATATACAAAATGAGCTCATATCAATAATTGCCTCGTATGTACAGTCTAATAGTGAAGAAGATTGAAAACTCAAAATTCAATTCTGTATTGGCGGATGAAACTACTGACATCAGTGGAATTGAACAATTTTCTCTGTGTATTCGTTATGTGGATGAGGCTGAGGATAGTATCAAATTAAGAGTAGATTACTTGACCTTTGTTCCAGTTCACGACCTCACCAGGGCTGCTTTGGCAATCACTTTAAAAGAAACTTTGGCATTTCTTGGACTAAATCTTAATAATTTGCGAGGGCAAGGTTATGATGGGGCACCAGCAATGATAGGATCATTTAGGGATGTGCAATCTATTATATCCAATAGTTATCTACACCCACTGCGCATCTCATTGCTTAAATTTATGTTTAAGTGATGCTTCCAAAGTGACTTCTATACGAAATGCGTTTGGAACTATTAGTAAGGTTTGCACGTTTTTCAGAAGATCAGCTAAACGGTCAAACATTCTCAAAAATAGATTGAAAATATTGAAAGAAGAATTGAACAAAAATGTTTCAACGTTAATAAAATCTTGCGAGACTAGATGGGTAGAAAGACACGAGTCTGTATCTCTTTTTACAGAGCATTTTCCTGGATTGTATTAGCCTTAGAAGATATACAGGCACAAGATAACGATAACGATAACGATGACCAAGGAAAAGCACAATCATTGCACCTAGCTATCTGTAGGTTTTCGTTTAAAATATCTTTAAAAATTTCTGAAAGGATGTTAGGATTAACTTATAAATTATCCCAATATTCACACAGCACGTCTATTGATTTGTGTACTGCCCTGGACTCTATTAAGAAAATACTGACTATCGTGGAAAATATTAGAGCTAACGCTGAAAATGATTTTAAGAAAATTTTTGATAAAGCTGTTGAAATTGGAAATAAGTTTGGCGTAGAACCAACAATACCGCGGCGAGTCGGCAGTCAAAAACACAGAGATAATTATCCAGGAGTTACCCCTGAAGAATACTTCGGAATAAGTATTTTTGTTCCTTTTGTTGATGATCTCAGAGCATCATTAATTGAAAGATTTGTCACTCATCAAACCACATTGGCATATTTACAAACTATAATGCCCCGGAACATCATCAACTCTAATTTTGATTCTATAAAACCTACGTTACAGTTCTACAGAAATGACCCGAACGATACGAATGAAGCTATTTTGACGGCGAATGGGATTTGTGGAAGTTAAAATGGAAGAGTTACAAAATAAAAATGATCTTCCAAAGTATGCAATAGATGAATTAAATGAATGTGACAAGAATTTTCGTCCCAACATATGCACCCTTCTACACCTACTGACAATTTTGTCTGTTTCAACAGCATCAGTCAAGAAAACATTTTCAACAATGAAAAAACTTAAAACATACCTCCGAAATAAAACTGGTGAGAATCGTTTAACCGGTTTAGCGTTATTGTCGATTCATCGAAATTTAAAAATTGATTATGATGTTGTTTTGAACATGCTCGCTACAAAAAGTAAGAGGCGACTAAAACTTACAGTATAGGGTATAGGTATCTCTCGTGCATAATTAGGTTATTACAAATCTTAGAATATTTGGTTTATTTTTTTATTAAATAAAAGTGAGTAGTTAATTTATTAACTATTTTTTAGCAACTGTCAAAATTTGGATGATTTAAAAATGTCAAATATAATTTTTCAAAACTTTCCTTGATATTTTAGTTCTCCAACCCTTTTGGGCCCCTCCCAAATCAAAATTCTGGCTACGCCACTGGCATCCAGTTGACTGTTTACAAAAATTAAGAAAAATTGTACGTATGTGTAAGTTTCCTATATTATAGTAAAGTAGTAGGCATAATCTGTTCACCTTTTATATACTTAAACTAAAATACCTCGGGACCTAATGCAGCTACAAAGCCCAAGCTTTACTCACCTTGAATAATTAGATTTGCTGCGTCTTCTAAGGTAACTCGCATTTGACATTGTGGATGATCTAGTAGACGACTTTGAATACTGGTCTACAGATTCCTCTTTCGTTAAGTCATTACTGAACAAAGGATTATCAGAATTTTGTTTCTCTAGACGAGTTTTACCTGTAGTATAAATAGTGAAAAAATAATGAAATATTAATATACTAGTCACTAAAGTGCTTACTAGAATTGGATGAACTAGAACGACGTCTATCTATTAAAATTTTCTCGATATATTCCTCAGGATTCTCATTTTTCAGTATCTGAAAATGTTTTGTTTTTAACACGCTTTTATTAGCTTCACCTGTATGTTTGTTGGTAAAGGAATTTTTGAACGTGATTCTCACCCACTTCAAAACGTCAGATTAAACTGAAACTTTGCTCACTATCAAGGACCAATGACAATAAAATAATTTGACAACTTTGTCCTAATGTCCTCACCAGGATCATCAGGATAAAATAAAATAAATTACTGAATGTATTGTCGAGATTTTGCCGGAGGAGCCGTTGTCATTAATATATATTTTATTATTGGTGAGAAACGTGCCGAGGGATAAATGGCAAGAGGGGGACTAAAAAAAATATAGTTTAAAAAACACGCTTTAATAGCAGACCGGACTAAAAAGTAAAAAATAATGTTAAAATATTAAGATTAATTTGGGTGCTTGATATCAATTGTTATAAACCCCAAGCTTTTTACAATAAAATGAATTTTAATATTTTAACATTATTTTTTACTTTTTAGTCCGGTTTGCTATTAAAGCGTGTTTTTTTAGTTTTTTTAAACTATAATTTATAGTGGTGTTATGTAAATCAACTGGATATATCTAGTAATAGTCGAAGAGCTCGCGTCAAAAAAGTGCAAGAGTTTTGGAAAGACTGATATTTTAAGATTGAATTGTACTTTGGCCATAGAAAGCCACTGTAGATTCAGCTACGGCGACACCTGACGCTGGCGCGCTAAGTTGTAAAATTTATCACTCTATTCCCAAAATGTTTTGGAAAAACTAAAAATTCATCTGTAAACTGCTGATGCCATAATAAACTCAACACATTTAGTCAGGCGGCATAGTAATCGAACGCTTGGCGTCAGCAACACTGTTACAAAAATATATTCAATGCAAAAGATTTGGAAAAGTTGAAATTCAGCCATATATTAGTTTATATAATTAAATTCAGAAAATCAACAGTCAGACTTAATTTTCATAGAACCCATCAGTCAGCAATCAATCAAAATTCGATAACAAACGCGCGCGGATTGTTTCATTATTTTTTAATTTATTTTACAGCTGAATGAAATCCATTGGGTTTAAAACGTCCGTATTTCAATGAGAAATAAATAAAAATTCGATTATTAAATGATTATTATTCATATTTATAACACGCCGTTACGTTACATTATATATTTAGCACAGAACAGAGACAGAGCCTGAGCCGGCTTTGGGCAGCAAGAATGATCCAAGAAGGTAAATGAATTTTGGGTTCTTGCTATTCTGGCACTTTCTCTATATTCTATACTTAATAGTATAATATACAAATACAAAGATGGGCTTCTCCTCAAACCTCCGGCACGATCGTTGTATTATAGAAGGTATTATACATTCCCCCATAGCTGACGTGCTGACTCTATAGTGGCTTTCTATGACCAAAGTACAATTCAATCTGAAAATATTAGCTTTTCCAAAACTTTTGCACTTTTTTGACGCGAACTCTTGGACTATAAAGCGCCCAGCCGCTAAAAAATAAATGTCATATTAAGTACGTAAATTCAAAGCCTCCTTGTTTTAACTGAAAATATAATAACAATGAAACAATGCTGTATAACATTATGTTCAACTGACATTTGAAATAATTGATTTATTCATGGCCCTCTTGCCGGGGGGGAGGGGGGGGGGGTTATGGAGTTATTAAATTATTGAATTTACTAATATAATAATATACACTATACAGTAAGTAATATTTACTATATCTATAGAAGTTACAAATAACCAATGTTTATACCTAGTTCCCAAAAAATATTTTAACACATTCAGCGCCAAGGATTTTTTCAGTACCTACATTATCGGACCACCATGATAGACAGGAGTATCTGTCGTGGTCCTGCAATAAAACTTGAGTAGACCAGGTCAAAACAGACACAACATAATTTAATTACAGGGCCAAAACAGACATTATTAGCAGACAGAATATGACAAACAGACACGTCGATTCCTGTGTAGGTAATGCGGTACTTGAGGCCGAATGGGCCTCCTTAAGGCTTCGGTCTCTCGCGTTTAAGGCTTTGCCTCCTCGCTGTCAAAAATGGCCCACGTGCTGTCAAAATGCCTGTGGCTCCCGTAGCTATCTTCACGACCATAGGTTTTTCCCCCCGAACCTCACAGGTGATCCTAACCTCACAAAAACAAAATTGTATAACTTCAGAACGATTGGAGATGTAGTATTAATAATAATCATAATAATCGTCCTTATTGATACATAAATAACAACTTCCGGTTTCAACTGCTGGTGGTCCAAAACATGCGATGTGCGGTATCAAATGAATTATCTCGACGTCTAGAATAGGAATGTTACAGTAGTTTCGTTCTAAGCATAAAAATGATACTTGGAGCTTAATAATTTGAATTTCAAGTAAAAAAATCCCCGGGTTCGAAAGACGTCGGAATCCGCTATAAAATAACAACTTTCGGTTTCAACTTCCGATCGTCCAAAACATGCAATGTGGGGTATCAGATGAGTTGTCTCTGCGTCTAGAATAGGAATTTTCCTGTAGTTTCGTTCTAAGCATAAAAATGATACTTGGAGCTTAATAATTTGAATTTTAAGTAAAAATCAAGTCCCTGGATTCGAAACACATAGGAATCCGCTATAAAATAACGTGAGTCTTTCTCCATAATATAATATCAATGCTCGAATCACGAGTTGCCTATCAAAATTTCGGCGTAAGTCGAAAAAAATATCTTCCTGCTGAATTCAATTACTATGGTGTATGTTATGGCCCTGTATTAAAAATAGAAAAAATGTGTCTTACTAATGGGCCACAGCAGACACAAACACAATCACACTGTATAAAAAATTTCATATCTCCTAATTTGTTTGCTCAAATATAGAGGGGTATTCTAACAGGCCAAAACAAACACAACAAAGCCCGGTTAAAGGAAACGCGTGTCCGCTTGACAGATTTCGACAGATTGTAAAACGGACACCGGTGCCTGCAGTGGCTTGGCAGGTAAAATCGTGAACAGACACCGGTGTCTGCTTTGGCGCTGAATGTGTTAAGGTTTATATTTATTATATGAAAGTGAATTTTGTCCTCTCCTATGCATAGTTTGAAAGAAAAATTACGATAAACATTAACAAAGAACTGGTTTGGTTATTATTGCGTTATCGAATTTTATATCACCAGTATTTAAACCATTTAAAATTTTATACCTTAAGATGCAGAGACCATACAATTTTGCTGTCTGATGTTCCCTTAAGTAGCCTAAAAGGTTGTTGGACAATTTCCAAATTTTCTTTGTTTGATAAATTACTGATGTTGTAAATCAACGAACACAATTCTTGATAAGTTTTTGCATCAAATAGTTTTAGATCTATCACATCTGAATCTGGATTATTAATAAGGAAAATGAATCCTTCCTCCCAAACTGGATTTATGGTTCGAACGATTGCTCTTGTTTGTTTTGCTTGCTTTCCTATTTGGATGTGCACGTAAGGATTCGGCTTGCTAGATGTCTTCACTTGCTAAAATTTTTAATAAGATTGTAATAGTGTGGAAAATTAATATTTCATGTGCTACGGTATGAAATAAAATTTCAAGTAGTTTTATATGCAGATGGTAACAATGAATTGTAAATCATTACCTAATATGAGTTTGAAACGATATAAAATTATATATTTTTCCAACGTCAAATTGGTATTTATTTCAGTAATAGATAGGTCAGAATTTGTTAAATTGAGTGAATCTCTTTAGACTTTTTAAAAAAATGATGATTTTTAGAATGCATTCAGTTTTAAAAAATCGGCAGCTACTGGAAGCGGCTGGAACCTCCCCACTCGGTGGATTTTTGAAGCCGAAAAGAGCATTAAATTGTGTGACAAACCGGCACTAAACGTAATCCAATCTCGTCCAAAACCTTTTCAGATCTTCTGGGGCACTAAGAAAACCCTCAACTTAATGAATTTATAATCATCTATGCGAGTTATTACCTACATTATCGCTCGTTGAATAATATACTATTAGGATATTAACAACTTTAACATCACTTGAACGACTAAGAAAGACTAGTTATCCTAAATACTACAGATTTGTAAAGCAACAAACTGAAAATTGGTAAAGTGATAATCTATAATAAATTCACCAACGAAGGTACAGAAAGCATATAATATTGATATTGTTACATCTACCTTTAAAGTTTGTGACAATCCACTAAAAGTTACAAATATTCCGAAATCTTATTAACATGACATGACACCAACGTTATCGGATGACAAACGTTGACAATGACAATCGTCAAAATTTGCTCATTGCAATCCGATCGCTCGCGGCTGTCTTTGTTAAATGAAACATCATTTCAGTAATTTTACTAGATTTTAGAGGAATATTTGTAGTTTAATTCTTCGATTTGTCTGTATATATGTTAGATAATGGATTGTAGAAATCACTTTTTAAAACTTTATTTACTTGGGAGTCAAGCTTGACTCTAGGTACAATAATGAACAATAATAAATTTAGAATGTATTAGGTCGAAAATAAGTATATGACTGAAGGTACAAATGTCTGTTGGTTGTATTTATAACATAAGAGAACAAAGAACATTAAATTGGCAATTCAGCATGATAAGGGATTACCAAGAAAGAAACATTAAGCTCAGCCAACGTGAGCGGTTATTAGAGAAGAGCTGTTACGCAATCTGTAACATGATATGTTTGAGAAGGTTAAGCCTGTCTCGGTGATATTATATATCATAGTATATTTCTAATATAACAGCTTCCCCCTTATAAAAAAAGTTGGTGTTTTATGCAGCAACTTTTGAAATGAATATAAAATGTATATAAAAGGTAATGGTACAATTTGGAAAAATATAAAGAGTACAAAAATGTTAAGTCGTAAAGTTTAAAATACAGAGTATAACCTTAGTGTCTAAAATATGAAATGCAAGCACAATAAGCTTGATTCATAAAATAAAATAACATAAAAATGTTAGAGTTAAAATATAGCTTTAGCAAGAAAGCGTAAAATACAAACATAATAAGTTTGTCTTAAAATGGGATAAAATATTCCCAAGGTTAAAATATAGCTTTAATATAAAAGCATAAAATATGAGTATGATAAGTTTAAATGAAAATAACGTAAAAATGTTAATAAAATTGAAATTAACAAAGGATAGAAAAATAATGAAATATAATGATTAAACAAATGAAATGAAATTCACTGAAGAGTCTAGCACTAAAAGTCAGTAAAAAGGCACAAAACACTTTGTCTTTAGTTAAGTTCTATGTCTTCGGCTTCGTTGTCTTCTCTTCTTAAGGTAGGTCGTCTTCGTTGATGAAACAGGCTAGTGATTGTCCTGAGGGGTTCACTAGGCCTTGGTGGAGATGGAGGAGTCGTGGAAACGTTGATGGCTAGTCTTCGTCTTCTTGCTTTACACTTACAGAATAGATACAAGAATAAGAGTCCGAAAATTAGCACTATGGTAAGATAGGTAAACCAAGAAATGTGTCTCGTGATGAAAGGTTCCTTGATTAGGTCGTCTAAGTCTTTTGAATATTGGTCTAATTGGCGTCTGGCGACATCGAGGTCTTCGGTGTTCAGATCACTTAGTTTTAGTGGTTTCAGGTTGGGCACTCGAACTTTGTCCGGAACCTGGTTGCAACACTCGAACGGGATTTGTATAGAGTGAGCGTCGTTCTTCACGTCTGTCGTTTCGCCTGAGCTGGCTTGGATCTTCGTGAATGAAGGCGTAGCAATTTGGTTGTAATTTAATTATACAATTTTTGAGGATGGTGTCGGTTTTTGGGGTCTCTTTCGGGCAATTGATAGTCATCTTTAGTGGCTCTGTATTGACGATCATCCACACGTTCTCGTCTAGTTCTTGGATGTTGTATCCTTGGCCGATGATAGTTGACGTTTGACAGTTTTCTGGTAGAGTTTGTAGATCCTTGAAAAGGCGGGCTTCGCATATGGCGTTGTTGTCAATTGGATATGCAAACAAATTTGGACATAATTTAGTATTGGTATGGAGTGGCTTGCATTCTCTGAGGTCAGCAATGGGTATGTACATCAAAGAATCATCATCTCTCGCGATATATTTTTGAGAAGTTGACAAAATATGATACAGACCAGTTCTACTATCTAAGATAGGAATGGGGTATAATTGGAAAAAGAGTACGTTTGAGGGTCTACTAGGGGTATATCTAATACAAATACTAATTCCGAGTTCATTTGGAAAGCTTTTAATTCAATAATATCTAAATACTGTGCAATTTTTGAAAGTTTAATTGGGAGTGGCAAATTGTTCTTTTGTAGGTTTTGTGAAATTTCCTGCAATGAGTTTACCAAATCTTGGGGGTTAATGATAGACGTATGAATTACTTTGAGTCTCGCGAAAGTGATCGAATTTAAAATATCGTTGAGGTTGTCCTCTATAAATAGGTAGCTCGCCAT
The DNA here is from genome assembly GCA_963675555.1 of Leptura quadrifasciata. Taxonomy (NCBI): domain Eukaryota; kingdom Metazoa; phylum Arthropoda; class Insecta; order Coleoptera; family Cerambycidae; genus Leptura; species Leptura quadrifasciata. The sequence continues at coordinate 142,949,885 of OY776676.1, read as the reverse complement.
GAGTTGTTCACAAATTTCCAAGAATTTTAATTTTGTTTCAACTGCTCGTACGTTATACGTAATGTCTAAGATTGCGTATTCGATTTCTTTTATGTCTTTGTTGAATGTCTCCTCGTCTATTAGTAGTTTTTGAATTTTCGTGTTAAAATTTTTAATAACTGAATTTGTAACTGATATTTGATTTTTCATCAAATTTTCTATCTGATGTTCGTCTTGGTTTAATTTATTGATACAGTCAGAGTAGTATTTACCGTCTTCTGCGTCTAAATTTCCGGTAATTGCTTTGAATATTGAACCAATTCCGTTTATGATTCCGCGTTTGTAGCGTTTCGTGTCGAGATGTATTTCGTCAAATTTAGTTTGTACGGATTTTGAGATTTGTTCTAGGAGGCTTAAATGCGTTTTAACCTCACTCGCGAATTCGTTCATGTTTTTGTATGCTGGGTCAAGGGTGGTAAGGATTGTCTGTAAGATTTTGTCGTTTCTGTCAAGAGCTGTCTTAAAGGTCGATATATTTTTATGTACGAGTAACGTCCATTTCTTGTGTGAGATGACAATGTCCGTGTCTTTGTGATAGTAAACACCGATAGTATTGTTTATTGGTGTTATTTCGTATTGAGAAAATGCTGATCCGAACAGCAGTAGAAACCTGAAAATAAATTTTAATCTTCAGTATATGGTTTCATTCTATCAAAATTTACTTTACTTGTTTGATTTGTCTCGGGATTTAACAAAGTGGCAGAATTTTGGAAGATTTCTTTGATCTCGAAAGGGCCGTTGAATTTATTTTGTGACTTACTTTTGATTTGGGATTCCTTTACATATACTTCGTCTCCAACGTTATACGTGGGGCGATTTTCTGGGATATTTCTGTCGAATCTGACTTTAGCTTTTTGTTTTTGCGCTTCAGTCCGACTGCGTGCAATTTGGTAATAGTGGGATATCCTATTATTTAAGTCCCTAACATATTTAGTTATTAGGTCTTTTTGGTTGTACAGGGTCTCTGGTGGTCTATTAGCTGTGTGTCCAAAGATCAGTTCGTATGGCGTAAAACCGTGCGTTTTATTAACCGAATTATTATAGCATATTACTGCGTACGGCAATATGGTAAAAGGATGTTCATTTGGGTTTTCGGTTTTGTGAATTCTGATCATTTCGGCTAAGGTAGCATGAAAGCGTTCTATAGAACCGTTAGATTGGGGATGTCCTACGCTAGAATATGTCAGTTTTATATCGTAGAGGGTACAGAGGTCTTTTAGTAAGTTGTTGTCGAATTCACCGCCGTAATCACAGTGAATCCTCAGTGGGGTACCGTAATGTTGAAAATATAACAATAGGGTATTTACCACAGATTTTGCACTTTTATCCGGTACTGCGTAGGCTTGTGTGAATTTTGTAAGTTCGTCGCGGATAGTTAGAGCGTAATTTCGTGTAGGAAATTCGAATAGGTCGATGTTAATTCTTTCGAAAGGCGTTCTCGGAGTTTCAGTGATTACTAGAGGGTTGTTAAGATTTTTTCGGCAAACTTTAGTCCGTTGACAAATTTCGCAATTTTTTATGAAATTTTCAACATCTTTGGTTAGTCCTTGCCAATTGTATTTATTTTTGATCCTACGCATAGTCTCGTTTATTCCGCGATGTAGGTTGTTTTTGCCGGTACGGTTTTGGTCAAGAATTATCGGTCTTTGGTCTTCGTCAGGTGTTTGTACTAGGTTTTGACAGATAATGAGTTTTAGGTCCTTTTCTGCGAAGATAAATGACAGAATTTCGAATATGGGGAGGTCTAAGTTATTTTCGACATGATAAGTATTAAAAAGATCTAATTCATTTTGATTTTTGTATATTGTTAAGAACAAATGTTCTACTACAGATTCAGGGTCAAAGGGTAGAGGAATGATATAGTATTTCCTATGTCTAACCGATCTACTGGAGAGGATATTTATTTTGTCGTCGTAAAATTCGGGGTTTTCCTCGAAAATGTCATCAATAATTTGGTGATGAAGATCTCTTAGGTTATTTTGTTGAAAGAAAGTTATGATGTGTTTGTTTTCTCGGTCCAAGAGTTGTTTATTTGAAGTTTGAATTTTAGAGTAGTCAATTAAGGATTTGGTCTTGTATAGTCGGGAGAAAGTATTAAATTCTTGAATTAGTTGTTCGTTTGTGATTTCATCGTGATTGTCTGGATTTCCGTCATCGTCTGTGTCCTCATTCGCGGCTAAGATTTTGGAATGGAATTTAGAACATTTGGAAAAATGGTTTATTTTGATTCTAGAGAGGGCATCGGCATTTTTATTGATTTTTCCGGGCTTGTAAACGATTTCGTAGTCGTATTCCTCCAGTTTAAGTCGCCAGCGGGCAAGTCTACTTCCTGGGTCTTTTATTGAGAATAACCAGGTAAGTGGTCGGTGGTCGGTGACTAGTTTGAACTTTCTACCGAATAAATATGGTCTAAAGTGTTTTACCGACCATACTATGGCCAATAATTCCCTTTCAATGGTGGAATACTTTGTTTCCGCACCGCATAAAGTTCGGGAAGCGTATGCAATTGGTAGATCTTTGCCTATATTTCCCTGAGAGAGTACCGATCCGATGGCGAATGCGCTCGCGTCGGTAGTTAGGATGAAAGGCTCATCAAAATTAGGATATATTAATATCGGAGTCGTCGTCAATGTTTGCTTTAAGTTGTCGAACGAATTCATACAATCATTGTCAAAGTTAAAGGGAGTGTCTTTTTGTAGTAGCTTGGTCAGGGGCTTTGAAATCTTAGAGAAATTTGGAATAAAGCGTCTATAATAGCCCGCTAAACCTAAGAAAGATTTAATGTCCTTTTGATTTTTCGGATGAGGAAAGTTTAAAATGGCATCTACTTTACTGGGATTTGGCTTAACACCGTCTTTTGTTATAAGATGTCCTAGATAAGCGGCTTCTTTGCGTAGAAATTCGCACTTGTCGGGTTGAATTTTGAGGTTAGCTTTCCTTAAGCGTTTGAATACTTCTGTCAGTCGGGAAATATGATCGTGAATAGTAGGGGAGTAAATGATAATGTCGTCCATGTAAACAAGGCAGCGTTCATTCTGGATTCCTAACAAGATGTTATCCATCACTCTTTGAAACGTTGATGGAGCATTCTTTAAACCGAATGGCATTCTAACGAATTCGAAATGACCGTTTTCGACTGTGAAAGCAGTCTTTTGAATGTCTTTCGCGTCAATTTCTATTTGGTGGAATCCGGAAGCTAAGTCTAGTGTGGTAAAATATTGGCATTTGCCTAGTTGGTCTAAAAGGTCAGAAATATTTGGGAGAGGGTATTTATCGTCAATAGTCAATTCGTTTAATTTCCTGTAATCTACTACGACTCGCCATTTTTGTTTGCCAGAGGCATCGAGTTTTTTGGGTACAACCCAAACAGGAGATGACCAGGGAGAAATTGAAGGTCTGATTATGCCTTGGTCCAGCATTTTAGAAACTTGTGTTTTGACTTCTTGTTTATGGCATTGAGGGTAGCGATACGATTTTGTAAATACAGGTTTAGAATTATTAGTGTCGATTGATTGTTTAATCTCGTTAGTGAAAGTCAAGTTGTCTCCTTCCAGGTAAAATATTTCAGAAAAGTCTAGGCAAAGTTGTGTAATTAGTTCACTTTCCTCGTAGTTTAGATGATCTAAACGTAACTGGTTAATAATTTCAGATGATCTGTCGGTCTGTATGTGTGAGTCGGAATTTTGAACATTTAAATTGAAAATCGATTTAAATTTTTGCAATGGTTCTAATTTTAGATTAGAAAAATTTATAATTTTCGGAATGGCGTTTGCATTAATTACGGTTGTCAAAAATTCTCCATTTTCGTTTACCCTAACAAGAGCATTAGGCAAACGAACTTTTTCGTTTTCCTGCGCTGACAGTACAGCGTCAGTGTTTCTAAGATTGCATTTTAGTTTGTAAACCTTTTCCGTGCGACCGTCAATTTGGATAGTATTTTGGCTAGAATTATAATTTTGTCGGATTTTGTTGATTTCGGGTGTTGGGGAATCGTCAGTTACTTTGAAGATGGGCAATGTTTTAAAATTTGTAATTAGTTGCCTGGTTTTGAAATCTATTCTACATTCGTAGTGTTCCATGAAGTCGGCACCTAATAATCCGTCAAAGTCTATGTCCAAGTCGTGAATATAGACTCTGTGCGGGTCGCGTGCGTTAAATGTTATAAGAACAGATTCGCTAATTTTAATTTTTTCGTCGGTTATGCCTTGTATAATCGCGTTTTCTGGAGATCTATTTTTAAAATTTTCCGCTGTCTTATGCTTAAAAATCGAAATACATGCGCCAGTATCAATTAAGAGTTTAAATTTGTTCGAAATGTCATTTATGAAATAAAGATTACTAGAATTCACGGTAAATAGTGTGTGTGTAGGCCAATTTAAGCGAAGTTCTGGTCTGAGAAATTCAGTAGGGGGTTGTAATTGTCGTTCAGGTTTAATGTTTGGATTTGGTTGGACATTTGGTCCACTTCGAAATTTATTTCTTGGGTTGGAGTATTCATGGAATACTCCGGGCCTAATGGAAAATCCTGAGGAGTAGCAGTATAATCCTGCGACATCTGAGAATTAGCTGTATAATTCTCATTTTGGTATGGCATGTTATCGTCGTCATTTTGCGGGAAATGGGGGTAATCGTCATAATTTACTTGTGGCATGTTTGCCATATTATCAAGGCTAGAATTAGTTTGATAGTTTCCGAAGTTATGGAATTGTGGGTCACTGAAATTATCAGTTTCATGGTAAAAATTAGTATCATAATTTTGAGAGTCGAAATGATTGTCAAAATTAACGTGATGTGTTCTCTGCGGGTTTTGTCTGTTAAAGTTAGGATTGAAATTTGAATTTTGTTGATTTGGGGATCTCTGAAAGTCCGGATTAGGTCTTATTACAGAAGGCCTATTCTGTTGAAAATCTTGTTGCGGCGTGAAATTTCTTTGATATTGCTGGTTGGGAGAATTTTGGAAATTCGGTCTAGAAAATTGTGGAGGACTGGCAAAATTGTTTTGTCTAAAGTTCTGATTTTGTTGTGAGAATTGTAGTCTTGTACGGCACTCATTAAAATTGTGCCCGTTACGTTTGCAAAAATTACAGAATTGTTGGGAGTTGGGACGCCTCTGTTGGTTCTGGATGGGGTTTTTGTTGATAGTTTGTTTTGGGAATTTTTGTGACTCGAAGTAGGACAGTTGGAGTTCGCGTTTGATTCTATTAATTGCTTCTAGCATGTCGCTGGGATTTCCGGCACGGATTATTTGTCCAAGTTTGGGTTCAAGTCCGGTAAGTAGTGTTGTTAGAGTCATGGTTTCAATTAGGGATGATTGGGCTGTCTTTTCTTCCAACGTCAAAGTCTGTTTTTGCACAGCAGCGTGCATTTTGGCATTATGTGTTTGTAAACGAGATACGAATGTCAGGGCAGTTTCATTAGGTAGTTGGTGAATCCGTTGTAAGTCTTGTATAAGGGCTGTCAAGTTGCGTGAATCACCGAAATGCGCCTCAAGTAGGCTTTTGATTTCTGCCCAAGTGGCAGGGTTCCTCGAATTTATTAATTCGGCAGCTTTTCCCCGAAGTTTATTTTTTATGTGTAGAGTAAGTAAAATACGCTGGTCCTCTATAGACATTCCGTTCGCGAAAACACACGCGGAAATAAAGGTTTGTAGGAAAATGGGGTTCCCGTCGATCTCTGGAACTATTGAGAAAATCTCACTTAACCTGTAGGGTTCTATGGTAAGGGTTTCATCAGCGTTATTGGTATTATTTGCTGTAGTATTATTTACTGTAGTATTTGGTTGGTTCGCCATTTTGTATTATTAAGATTTGTATATAAATTTCAGATAAACAAACAAAAATTAATTTGGTACACACAAAAAAATTATAAAAATTAATTGTAAAAGGTGCAAGAGTACGCCACTGGCAATAATAATGAATAAAAGGAAACGAAATTGTATTCTTTTCTGTATAAAGTATGTAACAAATTATTTTTGCGATGGTATTTGCACTTATTCAGATATTATAGTCATATGGTATAAACAATACGTTAACCTTTATTAGTAGTAGTAGTATTAAATTGCAATAAAAACGTTACAAGTTAAAGATTAAACTTGATATGGAACTAAACTTTATATAGAAGTTAACTTGACCTATATTAAGTTGCTATGAAAATATTTATGTGTTAAAATAAAATAAAATATCGGTTAAAGTAATACGATATTTAGATAATGTATTCAACTAAATTAGATTGCAGAACTGTCGTGGGTTTAATGCAAATGTGAATGCAATGTACGAATGATAAAATATAATTGTTTAGTGCAGTTTGAAATAGAAAATAAATCGAGATGATTCTTAAATTACTTACATTACTAGCTTCATGCCTGGGGTCCAGATGGAAGGTCGAATGCGGTTTCGTAAGCGTTGCTACACTGGGATGTACCGTCAGGGGTATCACTAGGTGTTCCTATCCACGGCGACGTGTTCCAAGTGCCGAAGACACCGACTTTCAGGGGCCAGGAATGTTTCTTACTTGCTAATTATTTCTCGATGTGTATATGATGCTTCTTGTGAGCTTGTTGAGACGTTGCTTGTCTGCTTGAAATTGTATTTTTCTTGTTTCTCGTAGATTCTTTGCTGATTGAAGGATTGAAATCCACCACCTCTGGGTTACAGGGTGTTTTTCAGATCCTACCGACTGCGCCAATGTTAGATAATGGATTGTAGAAATCACTTTTTAAAACTTTATTTACTTGGGAGTCAAGCTTGACTCTAGGTACAATAATGAACAATAATAAATTTAGAATGTATTAGGTCGAAAATGAGTATATGACTGAAGGTACAAATGTCTGTTGGTTGTATTTATAACATAAGAGAACAAAGAACATTAAATTGGCAATTCAGCATGATAAGGGATTACCAAGAAAGAAACATTAAGCTCAGCCAACGTGAGCGGTTATTAGAGAAGAGCTGTTACGCAATCTGTAACATGATATGTTTGAGAAGGTTAAGCCTGTCTCGGTGATATTATATATCATAGTATATTTCTAATATAACATATATACATATAAAAACGGCACTAAACGTAATCCGCTCTACTTCTAGAGTAGTGAAGAAACTCTCACACGTGATGTGACGAGTTTCACGACGTAACGGCTACGCGCATCGATCATGTCATGCGAAATGCGATCTATGCTTAAGGTTAAATATTATAAATTCTTCTAAATATTTTCACAACACTGTGTATAATGAAGTATAAAACTAAAAATTTACGTTAAATTAATTTACAATCGAAATTGTACTTACGGGTAAATTAGTGGCCGAATCAACAAAAACTATTAGCAAGGACGTGTTCATGTAGGTCAACTGAAGTTGTTGAGTTTCAAAGATGGCCTGAAATAAATCTATAAATTTCTATTATATCAATTATTAATTTACTTGTTATACATACCGCCTGTAAGTCAGAATACTCCTTGCTAAGAGACATCCAGGTACACCTTATGTGAATTTTACCATGTTTAACTTCTTCCAAACTTAACCACTGCAATAGACAGAAATAAAATTAGGTTTAGACATAGGTAGCCCCAATAGTACGTTCCATACCATGTCGCTCTGTCCAGCCTTTATTAAATTAGATGTATCAATCGAAACTCTGAAAACACCCAGTTTTGTAAATTTGTGTGAAATGTACAACTGGGAAATCAGGAACATTTTTTTGTTTTTTCATGAATACGTCTTATTGACGATGTACTAAACAACATTATTTTTAGAAATTTCATATACAATATTTTCATTTTTAAAGAAAATATTCCTATTTTACCCCGTTTATTCATTGTATATAAGGTTTTCAAAAGATTTACCTTCCAAGGGATTCATCGTCGGTCGCGTCCTGATCCCAAACATGAATATTTAATTGCTGGCCACTGAATTCCAAAATAATAAACTAAAATAAGAATAATACATCGAAATCGTCCTGCATTTTACATTCAAAAACTAAAATAAAGGATTAAATAGATTAAACACTACAGTCCAAGTTTTACCGGAATTATTCCATAGCAAGAAGAGGTGTTAAGTTGTGAATAATTTTAAATATCCTTTATTTGATTTTTTGTTTTAAAATTATATCAATTTTAACATGTAGTTTAATACTTTTTACAGTATTCACTAGAAGTTAATTTCATTGGTAAAATGGCGTTTATTTTATTAAATATCTTTAAAAGAAATAAAAACGAACAATCTCTTTGGATGAATTTTATTTGAGCACTTGTTATTTTAAGACTGTGAAGGGAGTGTGTAACTCATCTGCACTTTGAAAAACTAATGTGGTATCATCTTAAATAGTTCAAGAGAAATCATGACATTTTGGAACTAACTACACGAGAAGACTAAATTAATAATTGGCAAAAATATGTCTCTAAAATCTTAAATTTTTTAAAAATGACGCGTAAAATTGGAATATATTGTATTATGTTATCCTCACCTCGCACCAATAGTCCCATTGAGGATTCACGGAGTTGTCTATCGTTTCAGTTCTGAAGGTTTGATCTCCTACTTCAAGTACAGTATAGGGGTCAGATTTTGCCTTGCCAGTGAAACCTATGTCCATTTTCATTAAATCTCTCGCTTCTATTACATGAACTCTCAATACCCCCTAAAACGAAAGCATTTTTTTCATCATCTATCAAAATTAATTTGTAATGGTAAAGAAACTTGTACAGGGTTATTTACTATATATTGACCCCCCCCCCTTTATTTCCGTTATTATTGAAAATATAAAAAAGTTTCGTATAAAAGTTATAGGCTCTTACCTATATTTTATTGAAACGTGATAAAAAAAACAATGTCATGTATAGGTCACGTGATAAGAAGTAAATATGTATATTTTAAATGGAATACCCTATATATTATTGCATTTTCGAGAAGCCCTTTTTCCTCTGATTTCAAATATATATTGTGGAGGTCTATTTTAAATACTTCTTGACATATTTGACATTCAAAGTGCAAATGAAATGCTTTATTGTAAGAATAGTGAGCCATGCGTGTCAAAATACAAGTGAAACAAAAATAACAAGGTAGGCCACGAAAATAATTATTTTATTGTTTATTCAATTTTGACATTTCAAACCGTCATTATTAACATTTATTTAATCAAAATGGGTTACAGTAAGGCTGAAAATGTCGAAATATTTTCTCTTTATGTGAAGAATCATAAAAATAAGTGTGCCACAAGAAGAGAATACACGACGTTGTATCCGAATCGAGCGATTCCTAGTGTAAACACGTTTTTGAATGTTATCGTCATGTAAATAGGACCCATAGTTTTTCAAGAAAACTACATAACGGGTCAGCAAACGAGGAAAAAGATCTAGATATATTGTTATATTTTGAAGTTAAAAAAATAATTTATTATAAAAATAGATTATAAAAATAGATCGATACCTTATCTTAATATTTGTTTTAGAAAATTCGCTTAATAGTTTATTAAATGCTTGTCGTGAAATAGTAGTTCCCAAATGCATAAAAGTGCTCTAGAAATGATTTCTGTTGGCACCTGAATATGAAAATTATTTTGACCATCAGAACTCATTTCCAACACCTCATAGATAACAAAAATTGAGGTTGCCAAATAATCTTCTTGTGCAGAGGGTGGATAGGGTGAAGTTAATGAAAAACACCACAAAAATGTTTATTGCACAGTTTGATCAGATAAAATGGATGGAAGCTCAGAAAAAAATTATTCCTCTACCACCCCTGCCCTATTATTAAAGGGAGTAAAACATTACATTGGGATTTAGTGTGTATACGAGAACCAAGGGACTCTAAAATTGTTTGGCATTACCCACCTCCTCTACTACCCCCATTGCTACCCCCACTCTATTATTAAAGATAGTAAAAAATTAAATTGGGATTTAGTGTGTATAAGACTTGGATACAAAATCCAGATGTGGAAGTGGTATTCCTTGGGCAGCGGTTTTATCTATAATGTTTCTCTTCACTTGTGCAGGTACAGTAAAGTAAATCATCGATAACCCAACTACACTTCTACCTCAACAGTGGCATTTATTTATCCATTCTGCATATAACAAAAGTCAACTAGCAAATTTTTTATCTAAATACTATTATGAATGTTCTATGAGTAATAGTGTTACCAAATTTGGTACATCCGATGGATTTAATGATATATATGAATACAAAACTAATTATGTGTGTGATGATCAATATTTGTGTTCATCGCATGAAGAAGCAGACACCAGAATATTATTGCACCTTTTATCTACTAAAAAATGAAGGATTATCTCGGATAATAATAGACTGCAAAGAAACCGATGTCTTGGTGTTACTGGCGTATTTCAAAAATGAACTTATTTCGGAAATCTGGTTGAGAGTAGGGACAAAGGATTCTAGACGTTTCATTGCAGTTCATAATACAGAAATGGGCAACCAGTTATTGCACAGTCCTCCTGCGTTTCATGTGATGACAGGTTCCGACACTACAAGCCAATTTGTAGGTATGGGCAGAAAATATGTTGGGCGACGTTTGCAAAGAATTATTAAAGAATGTAGGAATGGCATAAATGGAATTTTCAAGCATAATTAGTAGTGCGTAGTTAGTAGCATTTTTCAAAGCAATTGTAGAAAAAAAAAATTTTACTAGTGAATAAACAACTATTTACGGTTGTTGCTATGGAGTTAATAATGACGGTTTGAAATGTCAAAATTGAAGAAACAATAAAATAATTATTTTCGTGGCCTACCTTGTTATTTTTGTTTCACTTGTGTTTCGACACGCATAGCTCACACTCTTCTTGCAATAAAGCAGCTCATTTGCACTTTGCATGTCAAATATGTCAAGAAATATTTAAGATAGACCTATACAATACATTTGAAATCAGGGGAAAAAGAGCTTCTCGAAAATGCAATAATATATAGGGTGTTCCATTTAAAAAAAAACATATATTTATTTCGTATCACGTTTCAATAAAATATAGGTAAGATCCTACCACTTCTATACGAAATATTTTTTTAGGGTTTTCGAAAAGAGCATAAAATTCTGAGTCAAAAATATGTAGCATATCCTATACCTAAACCTAGCCGTTTCAGAGATATTTGACATTTTATAGAAAATTTGACAGGTGCAACGGTTTGCCAGAACCGTTGTAACTTTCTTCGTGTAAAAGATCCTCATTTGCTTCTTGTCACGTAAAAAGAACACAAGGAGAACTACGTTCTACAACTGAAATAAATTCAATAATATCATACTTAAACTTGCCGCGAAAACTTGTTTAGGTCAAATGGAACACCCTGTATTTTTTTACGTCAAGTTGTGTAAAATTGAATTCCTTTTTTTCTGATATTAACATTGTGGCGGTTAAAGTTACAACTTTTTGAATTGTAATCATTTCATCAAAATAGCCATGATTAGAAACAATCAGTCATTATCTTATGTCAAAAAATGCCAGCACGTTTAAATTATACCAACGAAAACTATTTAAATTTGTTTATTATTTATGGAGAATGTGATAAAGTAATATCAAGAACTTGCAGCACATTTGCTACTCGGTATCCACAAAAACGCAAAATAACACTAACACTGTAACATGCGTATTAATCGAATTGAAGATATGGCATGAACTAAAATAACAGAGATAAGATCAATTTAAAATATGATTTCATTTTAATTTAATAATTGCTCAAAATTCCGCCCTCGAACCTCGACACATTTTTCGCACCTTCGGATTAGTTCCTCATGGGTAGCTCTTCTAATTGAATCCTGTGATATGTTTTGAAATGCATTTCCTACTCTTTGCATACAATCTTCAATGGTTGTTAATGGGCTCTCATAAACTTTATTTTTAATAGTTCCCCAAATGAAATAATCCAGAACTAATAAATCGGGCGAACGAGGAGGCCATAAGAAAGGTCCATTATTGGCAATCCATTGATCATAAAAAGTTTCTTGTAAATAATTATTAATTAAATATGCGTTATGTGGGGGAGCACCGTCGTGCTGATAAAAAATGTTTCTATGGTCGGCGAGAGGTAAATTTTCTAAATAGTTATTATTCAAATTTTGTAAGATATTCAGATATCTTTCTATCTAAGTTTTCGTTGGTATAATTTAAATGTGCCGGCATTTTTTGACATAAGATAATGACTGATTGTTTCTAATCATGGCTATTTTGATGAAATGATTACAACAATTCATGAATTTCTAATAAAATCGCAAGTATTTCAAAAAATTGTAACTTTAAACCCCACAGTAGAGGAAGTTAGCCGTAGGTCGGTCTCCCCCCACCACTGACCTTGACCTTGACCGTGCACATGTGGTCCGTTCCTTCAAGGCCACGGTGGCATCGTAGGTTCGCATAGCATATACCGTGACCTTGACCTTGGACGGCCGCAGTGCGTTTCGACTTCAAGGGCGCAGTGTTGCTGTTACCCAGAACGATCACTTGCGGTGACCTTGGCCTTGGCTAACACTATTAGAGAATGCAAGGACGGAGCTTCCTCCTTGCCACGCAACTCGTAATGTGCCGTGGTTTGATATTTTGTGACGTAGTATATCTTTTCTATAAAAGAGTGAAAGGAGTTAATATGGGATCATTCTTAACGTCAATTTCCTAGAGTAAAGAAGCAAATATGTATTCGTGCAGTTTTTGTGGTGCAAGCTTCACTCGCAGTGACAATATGCGACGTCATCAGAGGGAGGCGTGTAACAGTTTAAATGGTAATGGACCGCCAGCAAAGAAAGTGAAATTGGATTCGAATCCATCAACATCGGTAATTATGCAGACGTGTTATAGCTGTAATGTGACTTTAACAACTAACCAAATGAAGTCTCATAAAAGAACACTACAACACAGAACAAATTCATGTGTACGTTTGATGGATGGTACAGAAATTGTTCGCAGTGCTTTCAAATATAGAATCATAACATACCGAGTGCATAGTGATAATGAGAAACTGGACTATATAATATTTTTCAACGAAATTCGACATAAAATATTGAATTTACTAGAAGAAATCTTATTACTTCATAAAACTGTGAAAGTAAACATGGAGACATTTGCCAGCTATATATTACAAGCACAAGAAATAGCTGAAATTAAATCGTTTAATACGTGTAATAAAATATTGGATCAAGGTGTGGATTTAAACATTGCACTCGACACTTTTATAGACATGATGGTTGCGCAAACTACTGAGTTCCAAGAGCGTGATTCTGGTATGTAAATATCTTCTGGTATGTGGAATAACAATTGACATTTTTTTTTTATTTTTAGGGTGGGCCCTCGAACAAATAAAATTTGTTGAAATTAATATAAACAAGTACAGTCCAATGGGTGGTTCATCATATATCAAGTTACCAAAGTTCATCGCAAATAAGAAGGCCGTAGTGAATATAGAAAACCAGGACCAATACTGTTTTGCTTGGGCAGTCACTTCAGCATTGTATCCTGCAAATGGTGGTACATCTCAAATGTCATCTTATCCACATTATTCAAGAGTTCTAAATTTGACAGGTATGAATTTTCCAATGAAATTGAGAGACATTTCAAAATTTGAGGAATTGAATAATATATCTATTAATGTGTATGGGTTAGAAAAGAAATTCGAGAATAATAAAGTAAAATATGATGTTGTCGGACCTTTGCGTTATTCTCAGAAGAAACTACGTATTCATGTTAACTTATTATTAATTTCCGCGGAATGTGATCAGAATCATCATTGTAAATCGGATTGTGCTAAAACTCACTATTGTTGGATAAAAAATTTATCTGGATTAGTATCAAATCAAATATCCGCTCACGGACATAGAAAATATTTTTGTGATGGGTGTTTGCTGTATTTCTGTAACGAACGTCAGCTAATGTCTCACCAAACAAATGATTGTAATCATATTTACACTACAACACCATCGACACAATTTCGGGTTGATAAATATGGGAAACGTGTACCGGAAAATATATTAAAATTTGAGAATTTTGACAGACAAATGCAAGTACCATTTGTAGTATATGCAGACTTTGAATCCATTTTGAAACCGATAAATACTTGCGAGCCAAATCCTGAACGCTCTTATACCAACAAAACGTTTATTCATGAACCTTACTCTTTCGCGTATTACATAAAATGTTCCTTTGATAATAGCATTTCTAAATTTGAACTATATCGCGGATCTGATGCAGCAAAAGTATTTGTATCATGTATAGAGGCTGATTTAAGGGAAATTTATAATAGATATATGAAAGATGTAATCCCCATGTCCCCGCTTACAGCGATAGAAAGAGAAAATTTTGACAATGCAACCATCTGTGGTATATGTGAGAAGCCTTTTGCAGAAGGTGATATAAAGGTGAAAGATCATTGCCACTTAACTGGTAAGATACGATTCGGTGCCGCGCACTCGATCTGTAATTTAAATTATAAATTACCAAATTTTGTACCTATCATATTTCACAACATGAGTGGATACGATATTCACTTATTTGTAAAAGAGTTATGCGCTCATAAAGATAAAGTTGACGTAATACCACAAAACAAAGAAAAATATATATCTTTTACAAAACATCTTTACATGCATGATTACGTTACTGACAAGGGGGAAACAAAAAATAAATATTTGCGGTTACGTTTCATCGATAGTTTTAAATTTATGTCAGCATCACTACAAAATTTAGGGGAAAATTTAAATGAAGGTCAAATGGTTACAATGAAGAACTTTTTTACCGATAATGCAAAATTTATTTTAATGCGACGGAAGGGTGTATTTCCATATAGTTTCGTAGATAACTTAGAGAAATTAAATAATCGTGTTCTACCCACCAAGCAGGAATTCTATGACAGCTTAAATGAAACACATATATCAGATGACGATTATGAAAGGGCTAAAAATGTGTGGGAATTGTTTGAGTGCCAGAGTTTGGGTGACTATTCAGACCTGTATTTAAAATCAGATGTCCTTCTTTTGTGTGACGTATTTGAAAATTTTCGTAAAATTTGCGTGAATAAATATAAATTGGATCCAGCTCAATATTACACAGCTCCAGGTTTATCTTGGGACGCTATGTTGAAACTAACAGCGGTAGAACTTGAATTGTTAACAGATATCGATATGATACATTTTTTTAAAAAAGCTATACGCGGTGGTGTCAGCCAGTGTACAGAAAGGAAGCATATCGCAAATAATAAGTTTGTACCCAATTATGATCCCTCAGAACCGTCGTCATTTATCACATATCTTGATGCTACGAACTTATACGGTCATAGTATGTCCCAAGCATTACCAACAGGGGGATTTGAGTGGCTGTCCGAAAGAAAAATTATCGACTTAGATGTTACTAATATTTCAGACGAGAGTCCACACGGGTATGTTTTTGAAGTAGACATACATTATCCGCAAGAGTTACACGATTTACATTCAGATCTCCCTTTCTTAGTAGAAAATATTATACCCCCCCAATCAAAATCAAAATCACCAAAATTAATCCCAAATTTGAATGATAAGAGACGATATGTTGTGCATTATAGAAACTTGAAACAAGCCATTGAAAATGGTTTAATGGTGTTAAAAACCCATAGAGTACTTAAGTTCAAGCAGTCGCCCTGGTTAAAAAAATACATCGATTTAAATACGCAAATGAGAAATTCAGCGACCAATAAATTTGAAAAAGACCAATATAAATTAATGAATAATGCAGTATTTGGTAAAACCATGGAAAATGTTGATAATAGAAGAGATATAAAGTTGATTACTCATTGGGAAAATGTTAGAAGAACTATAGGTGCAAACGCATTAATCGCTCGTCCAAATTTCAAATCTTGCACAATTTTTTCTGAGGATTTTGTAGCGATTGAAATGAGCAAATTGCAAGTAGTCTATAACAAACCAATTTACGTAGGATTTTGTATTCTTGAATTATCGAAGACGGTACTGTATAATTTTTTTTATGGTGTTATTAAACGTCAATTCGGTGCTAATGCTTCTTTGTTGTACACCGACACAGATTCCTTAATTATGAAAGTTTATACAGATAACTTCTATGACTTTATTGTACAAAATCCAGAAAAATTTGAAACTTCTAATTACAGGGAGGGAAATAAATTTAATATTCCAAATGGCTCGTCTGTGCTTGGGAATATGAAAGACGAATTCCCCGAAGATCCTATTATCAGCTTTTATGGTACTGGAGCGAAAGCGTACTACGTGCAATCGGTCGGTAATGAGTTGAAAAAAGCCAAGGGAGTAAAGAAATCTGTGATTGAAAAACAACTTACAATAGATGACTACAGAAAAATTGTTGAGCAGGGCGGGTTAATATTTCGTAAAATGAATACTTTCAGAAGTCACTTGCATGATATCTATACAGAGATGCGGAATAAAGTTGCTCTTTCTTATTATGACGATAAACGTTTTGTGATTCCCAATACCACTAAAACTCTACCCTGGGGTCACTCAGACATAACATTTTTTCAGAGTGAACCAGAGCAGAATTTAAAGTGGTTAATATCAGCCTTAAATAGTGTCGTTGAACGAAATGTTTTAAAGGATGATGATAAACTAGATGTGTTACTCAAAGCAATGAATGAGTTGAGTGATTAATTGTTAATAATGTTTCTACTTGTTAACGCAAAGGTCGACAATTATAATATTCAATTGAAAAATTCATTGTGATATTTCATGTTATGTGTAAGTCGAAGTAAGAGATATTTGTATGAAATAAAATGTTAATTTATAAATAAAGATTTAAATTACTAAATGGTATTTTTATTGTATGAGTACCGTAGGCAATAAGATAGAGAGAGACGATAGGAAGAGTGGGGTGGGAAGTAGGGGGTTAGTTAGAGTGTGTAGGGAAATAATTTGAACCAATAGGAACAAGAGTGGTAGGGAGTGGAGGGGTTAGTTCAGCGTTATGGGCTTCAGAGATGCTACAAAGATTCTTTCCGTCTCCAGCTCTCGAGTTGTAAAGAAGTGTGCAAAATAGTGCTGTCTGCTCTATTCCTAGCATTCTTTGTGTTCTGTGTTTTGTGTTTCGTGCCCGTTTCTCGTGTCCGTTTTGTGTTTGTTGTGACAATGGTAGGACAAAAAAAGATTGGTGTTTCTGGTGGTAGCGGTAAGGGAGGCGCTTTGTTGAGTGCTGTGGCAGCATACTTAATTAATTATATGCCAGGGCAAGACGACAATGGCGACGCTTGTCCGGGTAATGGTGTGGCGAACAATGGCGACGCTTGTCTGGGTAATGGTGTGGCGAACAACCAGACGAGCCCTGGCGTGGGTGACAATGGCGACGCTTGTCCGGGTAATGGTGTGGCGAACAACCAGACGAGCCCTGGCGTGGGTTTAATTCCGGATATTGAAATCCCGACGGATTTGACCGATTTGAACGATTTGCTGGGTGATTACGATTTCTCCGAATTGGACGCGCAGGCTTTGGCTTCAGATGAAGCCAGAGCTAGTACATCTAATGGAGAGGCCTACCCGAACGCCGCGTGGTCTAGGTTCCCTACGGTTACGGAGACAAATTCTGAGGACGAATTTCAACCTGCGCAACCAAAGATTTCTTCGCAGAAAGGCCAAAAGAAGATGACGACGCATCCTTCAACATCTACAAAGCAGACGCAGGTAGAGAATACCGAGAAAGATGATGACGTGTCGATTCTTAGAAGAATTTTATCGGCGCAAGCATCTGTACCTGCTCGCCTGAGCCCTATTCCCGATGTTGGCTCAGACGAGGGGCAGGTAGAGATACCTGAAAAGCCTAAGAAAGCAGCAGCTAAAAATAAAAAGCCGTTATCGGGAAGGAAACCGGTGGTTAAAAAAGCTGCTGCAAAAAAGTCGGTAGCTAAGAAACCGAAAAAAGATGCTGCAAAAAAGCCGACGAAAGTGCAACCGGTATGTTCGAGCGCGCCGTTGCCAGGATGCTCTCATGCGGTGTTGCCAACGCAGGAACCCCGTAACCGTGCTCTGGTTGTGAATGAAAGTGATTCTGATTCACAATCGGAGTTATTCTCCCAAGAAGAGCAAAATGAATCTTTCAAAAATTTCTTGAACATGTATGAACAGTTGCAGCGGGAGGATAGGGAACTTAAAAGTGCAACTGATGATGACAGCAAATTAAAGGATCACGCGCAGTCCCTCAAAAGGAAGGCGGAGATGTTGAATTCTCGGGCCGATGAAATGCTCAGAGGCATTGCGAAGCGTCGCAAAGCCTCTGAGAGATGTACAAGGAAGCTAAATGCTATAAAGAAGAAACTGGGAATAAGGTAGTGCGTAAACACACTACAGAATGTTGCATTAAAAATGTTTGTACATAAATTTAGTATTAGGTTAGGGTTAAGAGAAAAAATGTAAAAAAATATAAAAGTAAAAATGTAAAACTGAAAAAAAATGAGGTTAGATTAGGTTAGAAAAATGTAAAAAATTTAAATGTAAAAAAATAGGTTAGGTTAGAAAAAATGTAAAAAAAAATTTAAATGCAAAAATGTAAAAAAAAATTAGGTTAGGTTAGGTTAGAAAAAATGTAAAAAATGTAAATGTAGAAAGTAATAACACCCCTCCCAACCCCCCCCCCTGCCCCCCCCGCGTCACGCGCTGGGTTATGGTTAGTTCAGGTTTATATATTTAAAAAAAAAAAAAAAAAAAAAAAAAAAAAAAAAAAAAAAAGCGGGTCAAAAAATGAAAAAAAGGTTTATGCGGGCGAAGCGACCGAAGGCTGCAAGCGTCGCCCCCGCCTCTGCCAAAACCCCCCGCGCCCACCCACCCACCCACCCACCCACCCGGGGGGGGGACCAAGGTAGCGCAGTGGTATAGCGGAAAATTGTTATTTAATTTTATAATTATAATTTTATAATTATAATTTTATAATTATAATTTTATAATTATAATTTTATAATTATAATTTTATAATTATAATTTTATAATTCTATAATTTTATAATTTTATAATTCTATAATTTTATAATTCTATAATTTTATAATTTACGTGTTGAAAAAAATCCCTGCAAGTGCTAGGGATTGAACTACCAAACCTTCGTTCACAAAGTTTACAAAGCAAGCCACGTTACCACTGGGCTACCTTGGTCCTAGGAAACTCTTATACTTTACTCTTATACTTACCTATAACGCGAGTTTATATATATATTTCATGGAATTTTTGGTAAATTGTGTATTTAAGTATATAATTAGATTAGAACTGTTGTATTCATCGTAGATGAAATAAAAAATAAATTTTAATACATTTATTTATACACAAATATTGGACAAAAAAAAATATATACATATATAAACAACTGAAAAACTTCCAAAGTACACTCAGACACGCGTAAGGGGTCATTTTCGACTAAACTGACCACTGGGAATCGATTCCGATAATTTCCGAATCGATCCGAACACTACCGAACGCGTTATTCACTGTTTTGTCAAGGATTGGGGGAATAAAAAAATCAAAACACGTTTCAGGGGAGTTCACACATGCAAAGGCTGCAATTTTAAGCGAAAAGCCGAACTCATGCCGAACACTCCCGAAGTTTCCCGAAGCCACCCGAAGACGCCCGAGAACATGCGAGGTATCGTTTTCGACTAAACTGACCACTGGGAATCGATTCCGATAATTTCCGAATCGATCCGAACACTACCGAACGCGTTATTCACTGTTTTGTCAAGGATTGGGGGAATAAAAAAATCAAAACACGTTTCAGGGGAGTTCACACATGCAAAGGCTGCAATTTTAAGCGAAAAGCCGAACTCATGCCGAACACTCCCGAAGTTTCCCGAAGCCACCCGAAGACGCCCGAGGACACGCGAGGTATCGTTTTCGACTAAATCGATCACTGGGAAGCGATTGCAACCACTTTCGGAGCGATACGACTAGCCGTTCCGGGAAAAAGTCTGCTGCGGCAAAACTAAAGGTCGGAAGTGAGTAGAAATGGTACTAGAGGACAACTGTGACCTCGATACACCTTTTGCAACACTTTTGACCGACAGTCCAAATACGAATAACCAATTTACTTAAATAAGTACCCCGTTATTTCTTATATTAAAGCAATTTTTTATTCTTTACTTTACTACTGTTATTTATTGTATATGAAATGAAATAAAAAAAGAATAACTCTTAATACATTTATTTATAAATAACAAAAATATATATACATAAAATAAAACAGAATTATCCGTCCGAATCATGCTCCACCAGAATGACTGCATCCTCATCTTCATCGGCAGATTCCTCCACCAGAATGGCTGCATCCTCATCTTCATCGGTAGATTCCTCCACCAGAATGGCTGCATCATCTTCCGAGTCAGACGATTCCGCTGTGTCCGTCGATGATTCCTCCAGAATTACTCCATCCATCTCGTCTTCGGAATCATCATTGGGCACAGTGTCCATCGACCATGTGGACGGAGACCTCTCCAATGGTTGGTATTCTTCTGGTGAGGTGGTGCTATCTGCTACACCACCCCTTGTCGCCTCTCTAACGCGCTGCAGGTAGGCACGATACCTTTCGCACAAAACGAACATGGTTGAAGTGGAAGATACAGTATTGTCTTGTACTTCAGACATGTTGGAGCGTAGAAAGTAAACTGAGGATGGTGAGGGCTTTCTTATGTATATATAGCCCCTACCACCACCCCCACCTCATCACTCCCCACCTCACTACTCACACAAATAAGAGTAGAAAGTGTTCTAATACTCATATTTTTAACACCATCAATATCAATAGCACTGTCAACATAAGCAATAATCGAAGTGAAACACAGATTTCTCTAGTAACATTGTGTTACTTACATTTAAATATTTAGTAAATAAAACAAAAAATAAGATTCAATTTAACGTTTATTTAACACTTAAACTAGTTATATAATATTTACAATAAACTAAAAATTAAATATATACATTTATTTATCACTAAAACTAATTACATAATTATTTACAATAAACTAAGAGATATATACATATTTACAAAAAAAACTACAAATTATCTGTCCATATTGCAAATATTGCAGATTTCCACTCGCCTAATCTGATAGAGTGGATCTCTGCAAGATTTGCAATATCCCCGCCTGCCTCTCATTATCCTTGTAGTGGCATGGTAGTCCACATGACGATGTCTCCCAGGATCCACCCTAGACTGGTATCCCAGAAAACATCCGTGGCAAAGATTGTATTCCATACCACCCACTACTTGGACCGCAACAGAGGTCATGGTGGTGCAGAAGATGCCATCCATTGGGTTCACCCTTGCTAAATATTCTGATGTTATACACCGCTGCCCTCTTTGGTGGGGAACATCTACGACGATACCCTCATCATCACTCGAATCGTCTGCACCCTCTTCAGCGTCAAAAAATTCCTCATCGTCTTCCTCGTCGCTTTCCTCATCGCCTTCCTCATCGTCTTCAACTTCTACCTCGTCGTCTTCGGGAGCAGCCAAGTCGTCCTCTACCTCTTCAAGGTACCATATATTGTTGAGGACATCTAGGGATGCTAACCAGTCCAGGAATCTGAGGTTAGCCCAACCAGCAGGTACAGCAGCCATATTAATACTTGGAAAAGAATATATAAGACAGTAGACGGAATGATCAACGTTGAAGTTTGCAAAGCAACTGATCTAACGTGGAGTTACACCTCCTCTTTTAAACATGTTGCTGGTGACGTCACATCATCTCTAACGACATACCATGGCTCTAATATCGGCAATTCCAGCGACTACTTAAACAAACAAGGCCATGAGGAGGAACTCAGTTATTATTCAGCTGTCATACCGTACACTTGTTTTTAAAACAGCAATGTCTTGTCCAAGAGAGTGGCAATCGAAACCAACAATCGCCGTATATCCATATAGTATGGATGGTGCAATTCTGTGCTATAATTGTTCCCAATTCTGGGCAAAGCAGCAAATTAATCCATGTACTGGACTATGTTCAAATTGTATAAAAGAAAATCCAGTGCCAGTGAATACCGTCCGAAAAGCAGCATCACGTGAGCTTCTGGAGCAAGAGTGCTACAAGTGTCTACAACCCACGACTCGTACAAATTTTGGAATTATCCGAGATGTTTGTGAGACATGCAAGGTGGAGCACCCATTGAGGCAGCGGTGTCTGGTTTGCAACAAGTACACTGGTGATTGTTGGAACAATATTTGCAGCAAATGCAGAGACGAGAAGACATACAGTGTTTTACTTTGTGAATATGTTGGACATATTTATGGAGGTGTGATGAAACACAACAGAGAATGTTTCTGTCAGGAAGCGTTACTGTCGAGACGGGGGGATTTCATCTGATTAATTCCATAAATATGTATTTGTATTTTTTCTGTATTATATACATTTTAAATAAATATATTTAATCTATAATTCGTTGTAAATATTTTCTTCTCAATAAAATTTATTAAAATGATTTTCTTGATTTCATCTAATAATTTTTAGGAGTAAAAATTAATTCAAAAATTTTAACAAATTTGCATTTGTATATATTTTTTCGTTAATGTGTATATAATTACTAAGGCTTTGGAGTCTTATATGGGGAAAATAAATAAAACAAATATTAATGGAATACACACATTTTATTATGAAATTTCTAAACATAAGTAAAATATTAGTTGTTATAAATATACACATTTTATATAAAGAATGTGACAATATTAAATAAGAGCTGCTTCGTTAATCCAAGAGTTGTGGTCATTAGAGAATCCGAGCCACTTCACAAAAACCTTGTTCCCTCTCCTTCTTAAAACCTTTTCCACCAAGTAGACATCAGGGTATTTAGCTTTTTGTAGCTCCATTTCATAAAAGCACCCCTTTATTGGTTGGCCATGAATGTCCTGGAGTGTATATGTTGTGGGATTTGTTACATTTATTTTAACGATCTTGAAAAGTTCAGTTGAAAAATTTGGTGTGAACCCCTTTTCAAATATACCTTTATATTTACTGATTCGAACTATATCGCCAATACGAAATTTAGGTTTCAAAGCAATTTTAATGTGATTATAAGCATTTAAACGTGTAGTTGGTTTAACATCAGCAGGTTTCATACCAGTCGTACGATGTATTTTATTATTGTACAATTTTGTAATGTCGGATAGAATGTCAACCCATTTGTATTTACCTCTAGCTGAGAATTCTTTATATAACCAGGTTTTTAATGTTCGTATTACTCTTTCTGCAATTGCTGCTTTTTTCGTACTATACGTGGAGTAATGATTAATGATGTACTGTTTCATTAAAGCAGAAAAGTTTTTGTTGTAAAATTCCGTACCCTGATCGCTTTGTAGATTTTTAGGAGAATAATTTGATTCTTGTAAAATACTTCTCATAACCTTAGTAATTTCAACACCAGTTTTATTTTTTAGAGGTTTAGTCCACAAATATTTTGAGTAACAGTCGATCACTACGAGAATGTATCGATAACCATTGTTTTCATCAGCGTATGGTTGCATTTCAGCTAAATCCATTTGCCATAAGTCACCATAACCTTTGATTATTGTTCTTCTTCTACGGAAATTTCTCCTACAAGCTTTATGGGAATTCGTTAACAACTTGTAATTTCTCATTACTAATCACCATAATTGAAGTTTAAGTCAGGCGTTTATATAGATAATTTAGGTCTGTTTTTTCACTTTTTTCCTAATGTAGCAGCGTTGTCCGTGACTTCAGCCACTATTTCATCTATCACTTGTTGATTACGATCGTTCCTCCCAGCTTGTGCCACAATATTTCCAAGTGATTTCTGTCGCACTGTCATACCTTTCAGACGGGATTCATCGAGAATGTGGTGCACTTTGCTTATTGCATCATATAAAATAGTATAATTGTCCTCGGTTAATTTCTTAACTCCAGAAATTTCTTTATTAATGTGTTGCAGAGCGTCACTAATCATCTCGGTAATTTTGCTGTGTACAAACTTACTATATTCAGTCCACTGATTCTCCATAAAAGCAATGTGTGACTTTTTAATGTCTTTCATACATTTATCGATATTTTCGTCTACATAGTTACGAGTTACACCATCTTTTTGATTTATTGGTTCACCAATGTTCAGTAAACGCTTATTTTGCATATCAAATTGATTATCTGCGGTAAGTTTAAAACCAATACCTGGAGGTCCATGTACGATAATCGATTTATTATTATTACTTCTTCGTCTACCGAACTTGTCAATTGTGTTGTTTACAACAGCCATTTCTGTTTACGTCTGACCCCGTTTAACCATTTCACAATATTTTATACTAATTAAATAAGTGTGAAATGAATTTTAACTTCACTAATAGATTATCCTTTCTTCCCTCATTTCTTCCAATAAACTGACTATTTCGTTATTGACACCATTGTTACCAACCATTTTTGAGCTATAGAGCAGGCGTAGGCGGTCCACCAGTTCTTTCGGTTTATTCCAATATACATAGTCAACACCTCTATTATTGTATAATTTATTAATAGGAACACCTAAGCCAGTTTTAGATCTCGTCACAACTGTAGCAGATACCAATGGTTCTATAATATTAGTGAATTTCTTCCATTTAGCTTTATTCAAACCCTGTTTCATATCATAATTTTTATATGGTGCTTTTGTCTGTTTTAAAATCCCCCCATATAATTGACACTCTTTGTCGCCAATAATAGCCTCATTACTACGCGAAATTTGTGGTTGTTTCATAAATATCATATCATATAACTTAGGACTGCCAGAATACGTCCCCACCTTCTTAGTTCCACGCCACAATGTGATATTTCCATTAGAAAAGCGTATTTCAGCATTACCCATTTGTAGTTTTTCTGTATGGGGGTCTAAACGTACACCGTATATAGTATCATACCTAGCATTGTCGAATTTCAGATTTTCTAAATGTGTTTGCACTATATCACATTTTCCTTCTGCGCCACTAATAGAACTTTCTGAACATGGAGTGCTCATTAACGACGATCCCGGTGGTGTTTCCAAAAAATATTGTTGACTTGCATTTTTGTCACCATCTTCATCACTAGTTTCAGGTGTTGCTTTAAATGTACTAGTACTAGCTCTTGCACTTTCTATCGGTTGTGTTGGTTTCTGAGGTTGTGTTAGCGATTGGTTATGTGAAGCAGATGATATAACCTTTAATGGTTTTGTTATGGGTTCATAAATTTTTTCGAGTGTTAACTGATTCTCAACGTTTCTTCTCTTCACAGAGTTGAATTTTTTGCGCACTGAATCGGTGGCCTCAATCAATTCACGTTTCAGTCTTATTTCTTCTCTCATGTTTCTACCTATAGCACTACTGAGTTTATTCTCACCATTGTCATTCATGTCTAACAAATGCAGCCTCACTGCTGAAGTTATCCCGATGCTATCTGTAGACCAATTAAAATTTTAATTACAATACTTCATGGATATATGAAACTATCAAGTTCTTTGCGATATCTCCCTTCATTTACTTCTCTATCCTTGTCAATTACAAGAAACCCATATTTGTCTTTCCAGCACTCTGCACACATTTCTTGAAATTCTTTATAAGTCACATCCGGTGAGACATGGTCTGAGAAAATGTGGTGTAAATTCATATCATCCTGCTTAAAAATTGCTATGAAATTACTATTATCCCTTACCAACTGTTTAGGGACGCGGGAATACGTTTGTGCCAAATAGAAACAATCTACATGTTTATGACGCCCCATTGAGAAGTATGCTCGAATAACATCTTGCTTTTCACATATAACATCATCAAATATAAATATAGACTCAGGCTCAGCGTCGGATGGTTGCACTATTTCCGCGTTGTTACTGAAGGTGTAATATCCTAGCCCCGTAATCGGTGCTAATATATCGCGTAAATATTCATACTTGGGTTGATGTAAGGACTTTGAATATAAGTAAATGTTTGAAAAACGTAGCCCAAGTGGATGAGTAAGCAAAGTTATTAGTAAATTTGTTTTGCCACAACCACTTGGACCTATTAAGAGTCCGCGAATAGTTGAGGGAAGTAGCGGGCCATGGCGTGATTCGACTTGTAGTCCACACCCTACTTTTTCATCTAAATTATCTACAGCAAGTTTCTGTTTCTGCTTCACAATGCGCATCGTAGCACGGATGGATACTATATAAATAGATGTACGTATTGTGATTGTTATTTAAATGGTGTCAACCGAGAAGCACACACGTGAAAATCGTCGTGGTTTAAAGATTGGTAAGGGGGTAGTCAATTCTCTAATAAATAAGCTCCCATTTGAACTACACTTACCGGGAGGTTACCAGTATTGTGGTCCAGGCACCAAATTACAAAAAAGATTAGCCCGAGGTGATCCAGGCATAAACAAACTCGATGCTGCATGCAAGCAGCACGATATTGCATACGATCAAAACACCAGTAATTTAGCAGCCCGACACAAAGCAGACTATCAACTTGAACAAGCTGCCTGGAAACGAGTTAAATCAAAAGACGTAAGTTTCAAAGAAAAGGCCGCCGCGTGGTTAGTTACAACTATAATGAAGGGAAAGCAACGTCTTGGTATGGGTTGTACGTCAACAACACCCCGTACTACAAAGAAACGTATAATTAAAAAGAAAAACAAGAAAAAAACTAGAAATATAGCTTTTGGTGCTGGAATAGTACGTAAAGTACGTGATGACATACGTAAAGCCGGTGGTAAACGAAAAATCGCTAAGGACACAAAAAAAGTTACGCAAATTGCGCTTCAAGCAGCACGACGACACATGAGAGCAGCTGGTGGAAAACGTAATATTCGTACACCTAGGATAATACCAATACCGAAAGTGGGTGGAATTCTACCATTAATACCCATTTTTGCTGGATTATCAGCTTTGGGTAGTTTAGCTGGCACTGCTGCTGGTATAGCTAAAGCTGTAAATGATGTTAAAACGAGTAGAGAGGAATTAGCTGAAAAAAATCGCCATAATAGGCAGATGGAGGCGATTTCTATAGGAAAAAGTGGTAAAGGGCTATATTTAAAACCATATCGCAAAGGACTAGGACTTTATCTAAAACCACAAAGTTCAAAAAACTTCTAGATGCTCTACCCCGAAAACCTCTCACTAATATCGATCTTAAATATTATGCAGAGAAGATGAAAGTGCCCTATTTTCGGGGGATATTTATGCGGGACACTCTACCATATTCTGGACCACGTCATAATCAGTCGGCCATCATAAATCTAGACAGTATAAATGGCCCTGGAACACACTGGGTTGCATTTAAAAAACGTGGTAGTTTAGTCACATATTTCGATAGTTTTGGTGATTTACCCCCACCGACAGAATTAGTTTTATATCTGCGCAGAGGTTCAAAGTCGACCGACAAAATTTACTATAACTATGAACGCCAACAAAATTTTAACACAGTGTGGTGTGGTCATTTGTGTTTGAAGTTTCTCACTACAAAATAAATACAAACGCTTGTGAAATAACATCTGCAGACCTTGAAATGGATCGGGAAAGCATCAAGCAGATGGGTCAATCACTAATCGCATTCTCCCGTTTACGCAGTCTATTGAAGATGAGCAAACAACAACTGGCAAATATGCCTAAAGAAGTAATGATTGGATGTGCTGCACATGAAATTGCATTAGTATGGGACAAACTACCCCAGCATCTCCAGAATGATATTGATATTTTAAAATATCAATACTGTCAGGAACATTATCATGATGATGATGATGATGGCGGTGGTAGCAGTGTTGATGTTAATGATGGGCCGCCGCCTCGAAGAATATTTTGCTGCTACTGTAAAGTGCGCGATGTCAATGTTGCATCAAATAATGAGATACAAACGTCTCCGTCATCCAGCAAAAAACGAAAATTACACCACGATTATTGCTGTAGTTCACAATAAATTCATGAGAGAACACTAAATATCATCAGTCATGTCGTATACGTTCACTCTATCAAACCGATCTAGTGTGCTCAGTGCTGAGTTTTATCCTCCCATTGAATTAGATACTAATAGTCGATATGGGTTAGGATTAACAGGATTCTATTCTTACAATTCTATATTCAATGTGGACGAAACCAACAATCGTTTTTGCTATCGAATTGGACCAAAAGTAGCCCCCACACTTATCCACATACCTTGCGGAGCCTATGAAATTGAAGAGATATATCGTGCAATACTGAAAGCTATGCCCGGTGATAAGAAAGAGGAAAAAGAAAAACTATTTCGACTGCGAGCGAACAACAATACGCTAAAGTGTGAGATTTGGTCAAAATATGGAATTGACTTTACACAAGCAAACTCTATTGGTAATTTATTGGGATTTGAATCGACTTATTTGCATCCAAACACTAATCATGAATCAACATTACCTGTTGATATTATGAAAGTAAGGATGATACGTGTAGATTGCAACATTATCTCTGGAGCATATCTGAATACCCTTAAATGCCATACCCTTTTCGAGTTCGACATAGATGTTGAACCAGGTTACAAACTTACCAGAGAGCCAGCGAACATCATATATTTGCCTGTTAGACCTGAAGGACGTCAGTTTATCGACAACATTACACTACGCATATTGGATGATAATGGAGATTTAATCAATTTTCGTGGTGAGAAGATTATCGTAAAGCTAGAATTGAAACAGTTTTAAAATCGCAAACACAATGGGTTTCCGATATAATCAACAACGATTAGCACACAATCGTTTCAATGTGATTGACGATAAAAAGACTAATGACTGCGGAAATCGACTCATTCAACGTGTAGAGCTTAAACGGTTAAGACATAACCTGCCAGCTAAAGACCGTGCATTTCTTCGATCCATCGGATTGAAACTGAGAGAAAAATAGTTAATAATGGTGACTTTTACATCTAGTGAAAAACTTGAGGTGTTCGAGGAACCTGTATTCGATCAGTCACTCGTTAGCTTACATGAGCATACATATAAACCACACGGTTCACCATATTATAGAAACTCTGATGAAGTACGCATTCCTGTCAATTTTCAGGACTTAATACTTGACATTACAGAGAGTTACATTTATATAGAAGGAAAATTTACCCCTAGTGATGTTACCAAGAAGTGTTATCTATCTAACAATGCGCTAGCTTTTCTCTTCGAAGAAATAAGATATGAAATGGGTGGTGAACAGGTCGCTGTCGTTAGGAAGCCTGGCATCACTACTACAATGAAAACTAGGGTGTCATATGGACAAACATCCCTCCCATCGCTACTAACTATAGGTTGGGGTCTCACCGAGAAAAAACAGGATATTTTAGATACTACCAGCCACGTTTTCAGCGGTAAACTCCCTCTTAAGTACCTCATGGGTTTTGCAGAAGATTATACCAAAGGTATTTTAAATACAAAACAGGAATTAATTTTAATTATAGCACGTTCCTTTAAAGACTCTTACATTGGAGAAGTTGATGCACAGTTAGAAATTAACAAAATCGAATGGAAGATAAGACATATTGTGCCTGAAGTTAGACAAAAGGTTAAACTATTAAAGAAAATTGATACGAGCAGTAATAATGCTAAAGTTAAAATGGCTTACCGTATGTGGGATCTCTATGAGCTACCCACTCTACGTGATACTGCTTCTGATATATGGGCTGTTAAAACCACTAACAGTCTTGAGAGACCTCGATACATCATTATCGGATTTCAAAACAATGGCAACTCTAGTGACAGAACCAAGGACGCCGCAAGTTTTATACATGCAGATATAAATAATATTCGGCTATATTTAAATGCCGAAGTATTTCCATATGAACGTTGGAATTTAAATTTCGATAAGAAACTCGACTCTGCAGCCTACTACGCCTATGAAAATTTCCAACGTAGTTATTACGATAAAGATATGAGTGAACCTATGATGGACCTTGGCGAATTCAGAAAAAATCCATTGTTTGTTATTGATTGCTCACACCAACCAGATGCAATGAAATCATCCACCGTCGATATAAAAATTGAATTTGAGACACGGAAGACGAAGTTTCCCGAACAAACTCGAGTATATGCACTTATACTTCACGATGCGTATTTAAGTTATAGCGCATTAGATGGTTCAGTTCAGTGTGGCATTGCTGGTGCTAAGTAACGAATACCTATTACCATGACGTCATTAGGTAGCCAATTTCCTACTTTGATAGTTGACTTGCAGGGGTTTCAATATAAAACAAATGATTTTACCGTTAAAGAATTAGCTGTTCTATGTTGTAACACTAATCAGCAAGCACACTATTTCTTCAAACCACCAAATCCTTTCTCATCACTAACCCAAGGCGAACAGACTCACTACCGATGGTTAGAAAACAACTACCATGGGGGCATAAAATGGAGTGATGGATATATTCAACTGTCAGAATTCCCACTAATACTTCATCGACTTTGTCAAAACGCTGTTAATAATTTTCGACGCAACGTATTGTCAGAGGATGTTATAATTGTATGCAAAGGCAAATTAAAGAAAAATGTTCTACAGCATCATCTAAAATGGAATAGAGTTATAGATCTAGATGACTTCTCACCCTGCATACCCAATCTAAAATCGTTAAAGGTACCAAGATGTATGGAACACACCCAACCAAAATATAGTCACTGCTCTCTTGCAAACGTTCACTTTCTTAACAAATGTATTATAGATTTAAATATAGAGTTAAAATAAATATCTTTAAATATGTTTATATTTAGGATTAATAATTAATATTTTTTAATGTATGTCACCAAAAATAATTATAAATAAATTAATGTATAATCTAATAATGTGTTTCATTTATTTCAATTTTAATTTTAAAAATAAAAACAACTATATTTCCATAATAATAATTTTATTACACCATTTACATATTAATATTATTAACAGAAGAATTACAATAAGTGATTAACTACTAATTGAGTTGTCTTCATCCTGTTCTTCATCAGATTGGTCGAGTTGATACTTTTCAATAATTTTCTTAGGTAAGTATTTTTCTATGTCACATAGGAAATGTTTTAAATTTATTTCCACTAGTTGCTCACAGAATTCTTCTAAATTCACAATACCACGAGAGAATTTACCACATAGTTGTGCACC
Source organism: Leptura quadrifasciata (assembly GCA_963675555.1). Classification (NCBI taxonomy): domain Eukaryota; kingdom Metazoa; phylum Arthropoda; class Insecta; order Coleoptera; family Cerambycidae; genus Leptura; species Leptura quadrifasciata. Next base: position 142,918,862 of record OY776676.1, on the reverse strand, counting down.
TCTGTAATACCTCTCAGAATCCTCATTAAGCTGTTTAACTTTTTCAGCATCGAAGCAGTAATTCAGATCATAATTTATTGCATGGAGTCTATCCATACTTAAGTCGCCTAGTACAGAAGATAGTCTTTCAATTGCCGAATTAATGTCTTCTGCCCTTACCCAACGTTCTGCTGAATATTGCATCCACATTCTTGCCAGTTATAGTGAGGCTAGAAATTACATAAATAAAATTAGAACAAGTTATCAAATATATGATAAAACTACTTACATCTCTACTACTATTGTAGTGTATTTGTAATATTTCAGTCTAAGTTATACTTTCACTATACCTTATTTATTGGTCTGATAATTTAAAGTATACAAATATTTTAAATAGTTTAAATCACGCAATAATTTCGAATTTTATTAGTGACCTTGATTTAGCACCGGTATAAATGGGTGAATTCTCTCCTAAATAAATCAACGCATATTTACCACTAGACGAATTTATTTCTTCTATAAAAGTTATATTTAATAGTTCAGCAATACGTTTAGGCAAAAATGATTTAAAGGTAGTACTTGTACTTTCATCAAATAAATGTACTAATATCGATTTTCCAAAACGTGTATTAAGCATTAACATTTTTTTAATGGCGTAAACCTTATTTAAAATTAACGATGAAATAGGTTTTTGGTCTAAAACTTCAGTATCTTTAATAATAAGTTCATTAAGGGCTAATAAATCGATATTGGTAGTCATATTTAAGTAGTTGAGTACAGTGAAAGAATTACTAACCAAGAAATATTACAGAACTTTGCTTACTTAAAATATTTCAGATCACAACACTATGCTCACTTATTAACTGTAGGTGAACCAGACTAAATATGATTTTGTTCTAATAGTCCGTGCTTTTTTTATAGAAAAAGTATACTACGTCACAAAATATAGAACCCCACCACATTTTACTGTGTACGTATTGAACTAATGTAATTTTAGAGGTCAAGTTGCGTGGCAAGGAGGAAGCTCCGTCCTTGCATTCTCTAATAGTGTTAGCCAAGGCCAAGGTCACTGCAAGTGATCGTTCTGGGTAACAGCAACACTGCGCCCTTGAAGTCGAAACGCACTGCGGCCGTCCAAGGTCAAGGTCACGGTATATGCTATGCGAACCTACGATGCCACCGTGGCCTTGAAGGAACGGACCACAGGTGCACGGTCAAGGTCAGTGGTGGGGGGAGACCGACCTACGGCTAACTTCCTCTACTCCCCACAATGCTAATATCAGAAAAAAGGGAATTCAGTTTTACACAACTTGACGTAAAAATATATAGGGTGTTCCATTTGACCTAAACAAGTTTTTGCGGTTTGGAGTTGACAAAATGTAACGCGAAAAACGGAGCACTTGGTATGATATTATTGAATTTATTTCAGTTGTAGAACGTAGTTCTCCTTGTGTTCTTTTTATGCGACAAGAAGCAAATGAGGATCTTTTACACGAAGAAAGTTATAACGGTTCTTGCAAACCGTTGCACCTGTCAAATTGTCTATAAAATGTCAAATATCTCTGAAACGGCTAGGTTTAGGTAAGGATATGTTACATATTTTCGCCTCAGAATTTTATGCTCTTTTCGAAAACCCTAAAATATATAGGGTGTTCCATTTGAAATAAGCAAGTTGGTATCGACTTCCGGTATAAGTGGAAGTGCCAGCTGCTTGTAATTATTTTACTTGGATTGGCCACACCGACATTAGTAATTATCTAAATTTTCAAAATTTTCTGATGCGTACTTTTCTCTATATCGATCGATTCAGTTCCCGGTGAGACACCCTGTATAGTGAATAACTCTGTACATGTACTCACCGCAGGATTTGGTGTTTTTAATTGTACACCAGTGACCTTTTTACTTAGTCTTATTGGAAATTTGTTGGGCAGAACCATCAACGAGGACACGGTATCGAGAATGCTTTTCTTCAATAAATCACTACAATGAAATTGTTCAGCTAAATAACGCACTTACTTTTCTTCTCGAGTATAATATCATATTCTTATTAAGAGTATATGAGGGCGATATTTATCTAGTGCTAAGCTAAATTTACCTACTTCACTCCTGGTATTTCCAATATGCCTGCGATTCCGTCCAAATCAAAATCAATATCTGGTTTATTCAGAAAAAATACTTGCAAGCCTCCCGCTAATGGTAGTGTCCTGATTAAAGGTTTCAGTACCACACGTAATCTTCCATATAACTAAAATATAGATTTACACACTAAATTTAGGATCTAGTTTTAAAAAAAAAACTTTGCTAACCTGAAAATTTTTTATACCTCCGTTAAGCCCTCGTAAACGAAATTTGATATCGCAGTCACCAGCGTATCTAGAAAACAAATTTTTATTGTTTAAATTGTATATCTTATAAAGTAGTACGATTTGTTTGTTCATTTCAGTGTTGGATAAACGCGATCTCCACTGCAAGACATTGAATTTCAATAAAAGATATACTAAATAGTTTCAGAGGCATCTATTCTTATCCATAAGTAAATGTACTTGAATAAGTAGTAGGTTATTATAAATTATAATATATGCACCCCTTTTGTTTTTATAGGTAAGTTTCTGGGCGCCGTTTTGTAATTTCCATACTTACGAAACATCTAAATCCATTACAATTTCATCTCTAGATACGTTGTCGTAAACAATTATTCCTCCAATTCTGAAAGGCTAAAAAATGCAGTAGATTTAACAACTCTTATTATTCAACCTACCATACTTCCAAGTATTATTCTTTGAAATTTGAATCCTTTCAGAGCATATTTCTCCAAATTTGTTTTTAACATATCTTCTATAGTGTGCTTTATGAGGTCATGGACGTAATAATTAACATTCGGCCACAATTGCTTTATAATTTTATTTATCCATTCTGCTCTTTCTATATCGGGAAAATATACCTAAACATAATGGAATATAATGGTAAATAATGGAAACAAATCAAAAGTATACAGTGTATAGTTTTAAGGGAAAAAATCGAGAACGGGTGAAACTTTATTCTAAAAATTAACCTAGTTTAAGTGTCAAGAATTAAATCATTTTTATTTAATAAACGAAGATGAGAAAGAGTTCGTCAAACCATAAAATAAAAAATTAAACTGTAGCTCAGTACCGTAAATACTATACACATCTACATGACAATTACTTTATTTCTTGTATTTTATGAAAAATCTGCTCAAATAACCCATCGTTGCACAAGAAATGCATCTAAACCTCTGCCTCAGGTCACGGGTTATCAATGTGTTCTTTATCTTGAATACAGTATCTATATATGTGTCATATTGAAGTTAAGCTTGAAATCTATTCAATCCGTCCAATAAAAGCTGATATTTCAAAAAGGTCGTCGTTGAAAACGGAAGAATTCAGCCATGTTGTCGGAAAAACTTGCGTAGGAGGACGCGTGGAACATTCCGGCTTTCAAATATTAGGCCATAATTTGAGACATATATAAACCTTCGCTTTAAAATCACTTGCAATACAGGTTGTTATTTCTTATCTAACATATGGTAACTTTAAACAAGACAAACCCATTAGCAAAAGCAGGAATGTGTCGAATGTCGTGTACGAAAACAGTGTAAAGTTAGGGCAAAGGGAAATTTACATATAACCAATGTGCTGAAAGAAGCAAAGAGTATATTTCCCTCTCGCAGGCAAATTACATAGAAAGCAGAGAAATCTTGATGGGAAGCTCGCCTAGGACCTACTTCGAGCCCTCTTATTTCTCTATCAGTTCTACTTCGACAGTTATCCCAGCTCAGCTCTTAGAGTTTGTGACGACTGGAATCACCGAAGTATTTGCGTTAGCGTAACCTAGTCACATCTTTCTTTAGACATTAAGTACTCGTTCCAAAACCTCGCTGGAGATACCACCGACCGTACGGCGGAGGGCCCTATATTTGAGGGAAAGCATAATCCTGCGGTTTACACGCGGCGCCAGGTACTTTCGCTGACACAATCTTATACAGTTAATAAACTGTCGATTTCGGGAATCTGCGTTATTATTTAAATTGAATTTGCATTCTGGTTTCGGGTGGGAATATGGGCATTTTGCCTTGCCTACTAAAAGAACCATTAGATTTTTATGAAATATTAGCTTTGATTTTTAACAAGAAAGTAGGATAAAATTATATTAAAATTTGCTCAGTTATTATTTTCAATAATAATAATGAGATTAGGTAAAAGTTCACCTTCTAAATATTTTATCAGGGAGATTTACGTTTACTAAATAACAAGTTTATATCATCGAGCTGAATATATATTCAAAGTTTTGCAATGACAAGCGACATTAACTTCAATTATACTTCAGTTAATTTAATACCAGTAGCTTAACCGTGTGCCCATTGACACGTAAGATTTTACAACAATCTTTGCAGTTCAAATTATTTATGATTGTTGAATTACGATTCGTCACTATAATTATTCTACGAACTACAAACAGTTATAGGCAAGCGGCCAGTTCTTGGGTCCTCAGGCCTTGTACCTTACTCATATTTCGAGGGGGTTGCTTTTCGACGAAGTTCTGAACCGGGACGTCTTGTCTGTTTAAATTACTTCGACCAACCATGATTTACGTTGTTGGAGAGCCATACACAATTTGGTAGTCGCCGTTTGTGTAATTAATTAAAATATATTTCCTCAACATTCTATGATATTTTACATGAGTATTTAATTCTCATTTACCACTTAATTTGGATAATGCACGAAAATTGACATTATTATTGCCCTATATTTTGCATTAAGTTTTATTTTATCGTAGCGATTGCTACCACACTAATTTCAAACAATCATTCTACCGGCTATTGGCGCAACTCTAACTTAAATCAAAGTAACACGAAAATTCTTCTTATTTGCATAACCAACTCTGAAACCTATGCAGTATGGTTATTATTGTGGCAACGTAAACTTTCCTGTAAAATATTTACACAATTGTTTTAAATATTTGGATTGTTTAACTTCATGTTTGGCTATTTGCTAAAACAACTGTTATAACATAAAATGGTTTTGTGATTGTCCCAACGGTAATATATGTATTAAAACAATTTCTGCCTTTCTTCTTTTTTAACTTACTGAAAATACCAGTAGCAAACTAAATAAATGACAATGATTAATTTCAATCAAATGAAATCTAAAACAAACTTAAACCACAAATTCACAATCTTAATAAATATAGCAATAAAATAAATTAATAAACAGTGTGTTCAAACTTACAAGGTATGTAAATTAAAAGAGTGATTAATTTTCTAAGGTAAATAATATCAGATAAGAAACCGAGATGTCAAACTTTGCATAAAGAACTTGGGTAAATATAAAAGTACTACAAATACAACGTAATTTGGGTCCTAGCTTTGTAAAACAAGACGGTCACGTAAATGGCCAAATTTGTTTATTTATCTCAACATACAAAATTGAGTTAAATAATTGCTGGGTGGGATTAAATATGTTCTCGAGTGCTTTACAATCAAAGATTTTTGTTAAAATGCTAAAAATGTTTTTGCCTACAAGCAAAATTCACCTTGATCCGACCCTGGTTGTGAATAAGGTTCTTGGTTTATTTTCAATTCAAACGATCCATAAAAAATATAAATATATGGATACCTATTATAAAGTATATTATTACATTTATTAACCAACAATTTAGTTAGACAATATATAGATATTTATTTTCCTTATCATTTTTATCACTACGAAAAATATGTGTAAACATTTTTGGTTGGTACTTATTGGACTGGATAATTAACTGTGATAATACGTTTGTAATCAATAATGTTATAACCTATTACACCTTATAGCCTGAATAAGGTACTGATTTTAGTTGATATGAATTTTTATAGATATTCATATTCTTAGGAACTAACTTTGCGAAAAAGTCAGTGCTGCTCCGATTATATATATGAATTTAGAATTTCCTTTTGTATTACTTAACCGATTTTAAAAGGAAAAATTCTTCATTCGACTCGTATGTATCTTTATATAGTGAGGTCTATAAGTAATAGAGAAATTCTCTATCCAGCAATATAAGATTTTTTAAATTTCTTTAATTTTTTTATTGTCTGAAAGTTATTTGTGGCATTCTACGAATATTCTTTCCTATTATTTGGGTTTTCTACCACATGTACTATTATTATCCTCTTCAAAACAAATCACCGAATCTACAAAATAATAGAATTATTGGAAAAAAGAGCCTCTGCGCCCGTGACGTTTACGCCAAAGGAAAAGTCAGAGGTTATGTTTTGCAAATAATATAAATCGGAATAAACACAAAAATAATGTATTTTGCTGACGTTTCGGAAAGTAATCTCTTTCCGTTTTCAAAGCTATTTTTTGAAGAACTCTTATTTTGCTGTGTATGTCAAATACACAGCTTTAAGATTCTGTTTATGTTATTTCCATAGATACTTACTACTTACACAGAACATAGAACTGATGATATTTTTTAGATAATGTTGAGTTTGTTAAGTTCTTCTTTTAACATTGGTAGCCAGGTTGTACAAATATCTACAGAACAATTCGATACGCACTTATCTTCATTTAATAAGATTATTGCTGATTCTTTAATTTTTCTTTTTTTGGTATCTGTTTCTTTTGTTAAAATTTTTGCCGAGTCCCAGTTTATTCTATGTCCGTTTTCCCAAGCATGTTCACAAATCTTTGATTTCTGAATTTCATTCTTTCTAATGTAGTTCTTGTGCTCATCCAACCTCACACTGAAAGGTCTGGATGACTCACCCACATAACATTTATCACATTCGCACGGGATATTGTAAATACAGTTTTTTGAATTCTGCTCCCTGTTTACCGGTTTTGTTTTTGTTAAAATAGATCTTAAAGTGTTCCCCGTTTGAAATATCGTCCTAACATCAAATTTGTCACCTATACGGCGTAGCTTTTCCGATAGTCCGTATACATAAGGAATTATTGCTGTATAATGACGTTCAGGTTTTTGTCGTACCTGATTGTCCCTATTTTCAACATTTATGAAAATTCTATCAACAAAGGCTTCAGGATATTGATTTTGTACTAGAACCTCTTTGATAAATTTTTTCTCGTTATTTAATATTTCATTATTAGATGAAATTATTTTGGCCCTATCGTATAAACATTTTACAACACCCCTTTTAACATTTATTGACTGATTTGAGTTAAAATTTAGATATCTATTAGTATGTGTTGGTTTTCTATAAACGCTTGTTTCAATTGTATTATTTATCCTTCTAATTAAAACATCTAAAAACGGTAGTTCATTCCTACTTTCTACTTCTAATGTGAATTTAATAGACGGTTCCTTACTATTTATATTTTCTAAAAAACTATCTAGTAAATCAACACCATGAGGCCAAATTGCAAAGATGTCGTCAACATATCTCCACCAGACAACCGGTTTGTTTATACAATTTTGAACATGTGTGTTCTCAAAGTTCTCCATAAATATGTTGCTTAAAATTGGTGATAATGCAGACCCCATAGCCATACCAAAATCCTGCTGATAGAACTCATTGTCCAATTGAAAATAGGTTGTTTTTATACACAGTGTTAAGAGTTCCATTATGCTATTTACACTTAATTTAGTTCTAGTTTCCAAATTATTATCATTTAGCAACCTGTCTTTAACTATTTTTAATGTTTCATCTACCGGAACATTGGTAAAGAGGCTAACTACATCAAAACTAACCATCAGGTGTGATTCATGAATATCGGTTTCATAAATTTTTTCTATGAAATGTTTACTATTTTTAATATATGAATCGGTATTTCCAGATAATGGATCAGCAGACAAAGGTAATGCCACAGTCATTATAGATAAAGATATATATAACACAAAAATCATGACTCTTGTAAATGAGGGACCCTACTCAAAATTAAACAAAGATCCAACAAAATCAATAGAGAGCAAAATTTACAGAACTTTGTTTAAATACAAACATGAATTTAATGATTTTGAACGAAGGAAACTTACACCACATCATAGTAAGCCCCCTCATTTTTATGGCTTACCAAAGACACATAAACAAAATATTCCTTTAAGACCAATTGTTAGTTCTATTAATTCACCATGTCATAATTTGGCAAAATTTTTACTTAAAATTATTGATCCATTATCTGGAAATACCGATTCATATATTAAAAATAGTAAACATTTCATAGAAAAAATTTATGAAACCGATATTCATGAATCACACCTGATGGTTAGTTTTGATGTAGTTAGCCTCTTTACCAATGTTCCGGTAGATGAAACATTAAAAATAGTTAAAGACAGGTTGCTAAATGATAATAATTTGGAAACTAGAACTAAATTAAGTGTAAATAGCATAATGGAACTCTTAACACTGTGTATAAAAACAACCTATTTTCAATTGGACAATGAGTTCTATCAGCAGGATTTTGGTATGGCTATGGGGTCTGCATTATCATCAATTTTAAGCAACATATTTATGGAGAACTTTGAGAACACACATGTTCAAAATTGTATAAACAAACCGGTTGTCTGGTGGAGATATGTTGACGACATCTTTGCAATTTGGCCTCATGGTGTTGATTTACTAGATAGTTTTTTAGAAAATATAAATAGTAAGGAACCGTCTATTAAATTCACATTAGAAGTAGAAAGTAGGAATGAACTACCGTTTTTAGATGTTTTAATTAGAAGGATAAATAATACAATTGAAACAAGCGTTTATAGAAAACCAACACATACTAATAGATATCTAAATTTTAACTCAAATCAGTCAATAAATGTTAAAAGGGGTGTTGTAAAATGTTTATACGATAGGGCCAAAATAATTTCATCTAATAATGAAATATTAAATAACGAGAAAAAATTTATCAAAGAGGTTCTAGTACAAAATCAATATCCTGAAGCCTTTGTTGATAGAATTTTCATAAATGTTGAAAATAGGGACAATCAGGTACGACAAAAACCTGAACGTCATTATACAGCAATAATTCCTTATGTATACGGACTATCGGAAAAGCTACGCCGTATAGGTGACAAATTTGATGTTAGGACGATATTTCAAACGGGGAACACTTTAAGATCTATTTTAACAAAAACAAAACCGGTAAACAGGGAGCAGAATTCAAAAAACTGTATTTACAATATCCCGTGCGAATGTGATAAATGTTATGTGGGTGAGTCATCCAGACCTTTCAGTGTGAGGTTGGATGAGCACAAGAACTACATTAGAAAGAATGAAATTCAGAAATCAAAGATTTGTGAACATGCTTGGGAAAACGGACATAGAATAAACTGGGACTCGGCAAAAATTTTAACAAAAGAAACAGATACCAAAAAAAGAAAAATTAAAGAATCAGCAATAATCTTATTAAATGAAGATAAGTGCGTATCGAATTGTTCTGTAGATATTTGTACAACCTGGCTACCAATGTTAAAAGAAGAACTTAACAAACTCAACATTATCTAAAAAATATCATCAGTTCTATGTTCTGTGTAAGTAGTAAGTATCTATGGAAATAACATAAACAGAATCTTAAAGCTGTGTATTTGACATACACAGCAAAATAAGAGTTCTTCAAAAAATAGCTTTGAAAACGGAAAGAGATTACTTTCCGAAACGTCAGCAAAATACATTATTTTTGTGTTTATTCCGATTTATATTATTTGCAAAACATAACCTCTGACTTTTCCTTTGGCGTAAACGTCACGGGCGCAGAGGCTCTTTTTTCCAATAATTCTATTATTTTGTAGATTCGGTGATTTGTTTTGAAGAGGATAATAGTACATGTGGTAGAAAACCCAAATAATAGGAAAGAATATTTTTTAATTTTTTTATTGAAAAATATTACATTTTTAATGTTACTAAGTAAACAGAAGAACATGAAACAGTTTAAATCAAATGTTCAAACTGGGCGCCCGTAGCTTCTTGACAATAATGGAGGCGTTGCCGAAATTCTTCTAAAACATTTGATTAATGTCTTGCCTTATTCTGTCTTTTAAATCATCGGCGCTATTTGGTCTGTTGAAGTAGACTATCGATTTTAACTAACTCCATAAAAAATAGTCAACCGGGGTCAAATCGGGAGAACGGGCAGGCCATTAATTTCACCGCGTCTACCAATCCACCTATTGGGAAAAACTTGACTGAGGTAGGTTCTTACTTCCAATGCAAAATGTGGTGTAGCTCCATCCCTTTGATACAAATATTTCTATCAATTTCATTAGGATTGTCATCATCTGTGAAAAGTATTCTTAACTCTAGAACTAAGAAATTTTGCAAGAAATCCAAGTAGGTTAAGTTGAAATGTAAGTGGGTCTATACCAGAACCTCCACTGCGATCAATCGGTCTATTGTGGCTCACTCCTAACTTATATTTCACCCAATAGGTTCAGCTTTTTAATAAAGCTGGTAACTTATTGAGTGAGAGATTGTCCAGATCCTCGAGCAAAAGCTGTCATTTGCCAAATAATGAGAACCGGGTTCTTTCTGCAGCGGGACAAGTGCACAGGGCATGCCTTGCCGTTTCATCGGCATTCGGTGTTTTCCATCAGTCCAAGTCTGTGTAGGTGACGACTGAGTCTGCAGTGCCCAGTGTATAGGCCGATTAGAGTCCTTAAATGTAACCTATTCAACTGTAGCAGTTTTTTAGCTCTTGATTTCAAAGGATATTAATGAATTCCTTTGAATGAGCTAATCCTGGTAGTTCCTACCAGTGGTGGAGAGTCTTGCTCTCGGCCCAGTCTAGGATATTTGTTTTGGAAGTGCTTGAAGATATGCCAAGAGCTGGTTCTGGTCCTATAAATTTTGATGCCGCGCCGTCTCTAGCTAGGCAATCGGCAATTTCATTGCCTTCCAACCCAGAGTGGCCAGGCACCCAGATCAGAGTCAGTTTATTGTTCCTACCAAATTGGATTAGAGCTTGTTGGCAATTGTACACTGTTTTGGAATTATAGCGATAGGATCCAAGAGCTTTAAGGGCTGCTTGGCTGTCTGAGAAAATCTTTATTGATCTGTGTCTAGGGTGCGTTAGTTCCAGCCTCCGTACACACAGTTCAATGGCATATATTTCAGCCTAATACATTGTCGCGGTGAGAGCGGATTACAGATGCAACTGAAAAGATTGTTCATACCCTCCCCGGTCCGTGCATCTAGGATCTCGGTATATCACCACAGGTCTTGGGGGCCTTGGTCCATATTAAATAGAATATGTCTGCGATCTGAATATGAGGGTTCAAAGGATACCTGCCAGCCAGTTATCTTATAGAATACTTAGTATTGAAGATTTCACATACCTGTTTCTGCGTTCTTGTTTTATTACCACAATAATATCAAAATTGTTCAGTTCTTTGGGTAATCGAAATACTTATTGTTAAAATAATGATCAACTTGACAATCATAATAACTAGAATTATAAGTTTTCACAGATGTAGTAAATAAAGACATTATAATTTTTTCTGATTTGTAAAAAGAAACTCTTTTTACGTCTTTCCTTTACATTTAAATTGAATATTATAACACAAAATTAATTAGAAAAGTCAAGTTTGACAGATATTTGGTACATAAAATAGTTTAGGATACATTTGACTACATACATTTCAAAATTTTCAAATTTAATTTTCTTGATGAAGAATATACAAAATTCAAAAAACCTTATATTACTGGATAGAATTAAAAATCCTTTCAAATGAGCTATCACACGCACCCTCGTTCTATTTAAAAATTTTAAAGGGGTAGCTGTTACTCCTAGGGGGTTGAAGGGGAGGTATAAAATGATGGTCAAAAAATTTCATTTTTGAATTAAAAATTGACGTGTTTTAGGATTTTACTCATAAACTGTTAATTACGTAGATAATGAATGTATCCGTTACTTATGAAACTCACTGTATGTATGTACTTTTTGAGTATGTTCACACTTAATTTCGTAAGGCTTGGGTCGATCTGGGCAATATTTTTTTGTATTTGAAAGAGGAAAGTGGCCCCATGCAATTTTTTTCTATATAACATCTTCTCTATATAATGGAAGTTACAAAAAATTATGTTCGTATAATTGGCGAAGGCGCCAGTAGTTACTTATAATTCTCTTTTTGTGATTAAACTATAGGCTGCCATAACAGTTTTTCGCTTTAGCTATAGTATAGTAAACTCTAAACTGGCATGTGTATGAGTTGATAATGCGCGTACGATTTCATTTCTCTCGCACACAAAGTTAAAGTAATAGCCCAAAAACACTGTCGCGTATGTCTGCCAAGCTTCTCTCTCACCTATTTTGAGACAGAAATATTGCGATACACACTGAGGAGAGAGAGAAATTTTAATCTACGTTTTCAATAAGTACAGCGAATCTCAAACTCTGAAGATTTGTCATTGGTTATTTAACAATCGTCTCATATTAGAATTAAATTCATCTTTATATAGTGGATATTCATCCGACAAACGGACATTGCCAAACCACTATACCTAGGATTTGCAATTTTCTAGTATCTACATATTACATGTTTTATAGCTGAATTGTACATCGTGGAATAGCTCAGTGCGTAAGTAAGTAAGTAAGGTAAATGGAATAAAACATCCGGGATCAAATCCTGTTGCCTATCGATTTTTTAAAAAATTTTATTATATTAAAAGTTAAACATTTTTCTTCTAAACATTTTATTTTATTAATCCACGCCGCAAGTTTTGTTAAAACTTTCTTTTCGTTAAACATTTTTCTTGTATTATTCCGCGCGAGTTTATCCCTTGGTATTTAATGGTCTGGTTATTTATTCGCTCGTCAGACGAATATCCACAGATATTTTTTTTTTATTTATTATACATTACATAGGCCCTCAATCCTTCGTGTTTTATTTTTTAAGGTATTTTTTACAGCCCATTCCTATATCACCTGATGATATGGGCGTGGCGTATCTATAGTTTTTATCCAATAAACAGACGTACCATCTACAGTTTGCGGTTTAGAGAGTCGCTAAGCCGGTAATTCTATTTAACGTTAAATGTGTCCGGGTCTCTAAATTAGATATATTTATTATTTCCAATAACATTAAATTATAAAAATACAATATTTAGTAAATATGGCAACTAAATTAGGCGTCTTAAATGAACAGTCAAAGAAGTTGGTATTAAATGTAATAGATTATTTTACAAAAGAAAAAGAAAACAAGGGACCCTTGGTACCTCTTGAACGAATTCATGAAAGAGTTTCTGAAGCCTTTTAAACATAAGACTCAGAACAGTTAGCAGAATTAAGCACCAACATATTAATAATGTATCCTTGAAAATAAAAAAACGAATTAAAAAGAAACCAAAAACATTAGATGTACGTGAAGGCGTTAAAATACAAATAAGGGAAGTAACTTATAATTTTTATGAATTGAAAACACATTTTACATTAGATACTTTGAAGGAAATGCTAAAAAATAAGGGAATCATTGACGTCTCTAAGGTAAGTCTCTTAAAACTATTAAAACATCGTGGATTTAGGTATAAAAAAGATTGTAACCGTCGCTATTTATGTGAACAAATGCAAATAGTTCAGCAAAGGGTTGTATTTTTAAGAAAATATATGGAAAACTATGACAGTAACCTTCGAAGAGTTGTATTTATAGATGAAACATGGGTATTTGCCAATGGAAGTGTTCGAAAATCGTGGCAAGATTTATCCAAAAAAAAGTGTCAAACACAAAAAATCAACTGTAGGAAAGCGATTCATTATTTTGCATGCAGGAACATCAGATGGCTTTATTCCGGGAGCAAGCTTAATTTTTTCTACTACCAATAAAAGTATGGATTATCATGATAACATGAATTGTGACAATTTTGAAGAATGGATACAACAGCAACTACTGCCAAATCTTGAAGAACCAAGTTTAATTGTAATGGATAATGCTTCGTATCACACCCGATAATTAAATAAACAACCTACTTGTCAATGGAAAAAGCATGATATTGCAGAATGGTTAACTAAAAATAATATTCCTTTTCCTTCTACAGCATTGAAAGCGGACTTGTTAAATATTGCTAGGAGTAATAAGAAGAAAAAAATGTACTTTGTTGACGAACTGCTGCGTGAGAATGGGCATGAAGTTCATATTTCCCAATATTTTATGATAACACCTTTAATATTTTTGTATAATTATTTAGCGATTGCATTACAGTTACAGACATATAATCATTTGTAAATTGTTGTAAACTGTTTAAGAACTACTGTCATACCTGAGTTATCGAGTAAATAGTTTCTTACTTCATACGACGAAGCGACCTTTGGACCCGCTAAGTTAGAGTTTACTCGACTTTATGTAGAAGAAAAATTAGGGGCCACTAAAAAGAGTATATTTTTTGCGCAGTTGTTACCCAATATCGATACTGAAATCGGATATAAATACGTATGATTTCATCTTCATTTTGGATTAAAAAATTTACAAGGATGCGATTGTTCTGTGTATTATTAATTGCTACAAACCCAAGCAGGTAACTCTGCAATATTTTCCAGTATAATAGCTTGTTCATTACCCAGCGCCGCTTCTCTGATTAGGTTTCTTTTTCTAAGTTTTCTCTTCTTTCGTTCATCATTAAATACGCCTACTATCACGGGGATTATTATCCACGTTATAGACCAGTTCATGTATCCAATAAAATAAATAACACCAGATAACAGTACCTTAAAAACGCAATTAATTGCTGTAATAAAATTTATTGCTTCGTAATTACGAAAAGGTTGAGAATGTATAGTATATGCTTACGTTTTTGACTCCTTTCAACAGTACACTATTTAGGAATTCCAGTTTTACATTTTCCTTATTTTCCATTTTCACCTAGAAACAATGCAATTTATTAGCAATAGACATTATACTGCAATATACAGGAAATTAATAAGTATTCTTACATATTTCATAATATGTAGCACCTTGTTGTTCACACATTATCAATTATTATTTCATTGGATTTTTCATGCGATAAGATAGCAATATTTCCAACAACTGGATGTACACCAAACTAAAACAATATAAAATGTTATTCTACGTATAAAAACCCAAAAAGAATGTGGTTGTATTTAAATTATCCTTGAATTGCTATTATATTTATTATATGTTCAGTGCCTCCCGTCTGTAGTTTAAATTAGGAAATTTAAACTACGAGAAAAATAGACGCTATTAGTGTGACGTTTCATCCCCACCTCAATATTCCATACTGAATTAATAGTGAACCTTATTGCCTCTTAACATACAGACACATAAAAATTTATTTAAAATTTTCATACTCAATAAAAATCTTTAACTATTGAAATATATTTTTTTTTAATTATTGCCAATGAAATTTATTTGTTCCTATATTGTAATTTTACTACCTACGCATGCGTTTATCAATTCGGACGTGAGTCCAAGCTTGTTCACGTTGTTTTCTGGCGCGGATGGTGAAGTGAGGTTAGGCTTTGTTTTGTTGTTGTAGTTTGATTAGGAAAAGTTGTTATTTAACTTGTTTACATAACTCATAGACTTATTATCGTTAATACTGTAACCGTTTGCAGTAGTGAAAGAATGTTTTTCTGGTAAAATCGCATAACTAGAAAGTTATTTTTGTTTATGTCAGAATATGGTTACGAAGGGGAGAACGAGAACTAAGATGACGTCCGAAATTTATTATGGGGTAGACTGAATGGAGCCCGACAGAAAGTCTGATCGATGCGTGTACTAAAACGAAACAAGCACGACAAAGAGTTATATAGCTAGTGCCTGCGAATGGTAAAAAGGGCTCTTCATACCTTAATAAATAGATCTAATTTAACGCGGTTCAGAAAATCCACTGTGAAAATTCAATTTTTCGAGAAATTAGTTTTTACTAAAACTCATCAATGGACCTCTATTTTCTTTTACTTTTTTTTATTTCATTTCATGATTGATCATATACAGTGTGTACGATTTAATACCGCAGACTATTAGGCATTTTTTTTATTGGAAAAGCGGATAGCGTATTCGACTCGTAGTTATCTCAAATAGTCTTGTGCAAAATTTTAGCTCGATACCTCATATAAGGTGTTTGTTACTCAATCGCCAAATTCGAAATTGAATGTTATGATCTAATAAAACAAAAGTTAAAAAATCAGTGATTTAAAATCAGTCTTGTGCGGTAAACTTTTTCTTTTAAAATTCCCCACAAACAAATCTAAAGGTGTTAGATCTGACGAACGTGGCGGCCAATGAATAAGAGGCTACTTCGTCTTATTCATCTTTTTTGAAAATTTTCATTAAGCCATCTACATACATGTGAATCCCGGATAGTCTGCCTCAAGCTAGTTGTTGGATTTTCTTCGAAATATTGTGGAATAACATTTAGTGAATCATTTTCATTCTTATTTTATCCAGTCGTTACTCGGCAGATATTCTCAATAACCATTCCACGAGAGTTAGGTAAAAAACGCTTTTAAATATTATCCTAAATTTACAATGATTGAGCATGTTCTCAATTTATCGTCAAGTTCATTATTCAAAAATTTTCCTCATTGGCCAACCACGTTTCGAACTAAATGAATAATTACACTAATTCACCAAAATTCAGTGTCTCGATGCCAATTACCCAAAATGTGAATTTTCTACATAGTAGGCTTTGTAAAAATCTTCTTTGATTTTCTGCTGTGTTGTATTGTCAAGTCAAAATTGTTGACAGATATCGTTTATTAAACAAGCTGTCCAGAACAGGTACTTAATTAAAAAGTAAAGAATTAATGGTTTTTAATTATTTTCAAAATGGCAAATTTGAACTTAGCGGAGAGATACAGATTATTCGTATAATTGGTGATAATGCTTCGATCAATGAGGGGCTTCCCTGCTGAGGAATTTTATAGAAGAAATCCAGATCGTGAACCAATCCATCATACAACAGTCTTCAGGATAAAACAGGTAAAACTTCTTTAAAAAAAATAATAATCACGGCAGAGAAATGTAGACAGACAGAGAAATTCTACAATATATCCAAGAAAATCCAAGACCTAACTTGAGGCAGGCTACACGGGATTTACATTTGAGAATATCAAAAATACGCACATCTTTCTATTGGTTTGTCCAATGTAGGTTTGGGGACAGTTTGAGCAAGGTATTTCATATATACACAGTGGGAATCATTAGGTATTTGATCTTTTGGGGTTCTGATTAAAATGGAAATTGTTTGGTGTGTTGTGAATATGGTTTTTATGTTATTGGATTTCAGGACTTTTGAAATTTTGTCTGTGACACCTTTGATGTAGGGTAGGAAGGCTTTTTGCTGAGGAGGAGTTTCTGTCTGTTGAATTTGGGAAGGATTTTGTGCTTTGTGTATGGATCGCGTTATATGTTCTTTGTCGTAACTGTTTTGTAGAAGAGCTTCTTCTAATGTTTGTAGTGCGGATTGTCTGTTGTGATTGTCTGTTAGTCTGAGGGATCTGGTTACAAGAGTGTTGACAGCGGAATTTATTTGTGATGGATGGTGATGTGATTTTGAATTGAGGTAACGGTTGGTATGGTATGAAGTCGACAAAACCCTTAGGAAATTTTATGCTCTACAACTTTGCTCTCTTGATATTTTTCACCAAAATGCACAGTTTTTCCTGAAAATAGAGAGAAAGGCGAAAAAACCGTAAAATTCATATATATGTATATATTTCTCAAAAACAACCCTTTTTTTGGAACTGCGGGGAGTGAGCATTATGTTTAGACAACCCAAATACTTAACTTTTTACAGGTCTTATAGCTGTGGGAGAATTTTCCATAAAACAGCAACTTTTTTACTAATTTAAAGGGACTAATTTTTCAACTTTTGTTTCATCAGATCATAACAGACTTTTATACAGGTCCAGTCGAAAATTTTCAAATTTGACGATTTAGTAATAAACACCCTATATGAGGTATCGAGCGAAAATTTTGCATAAGACTAATTAAGATAATTGCGAATCGAATACCGCTATCCACATTTCCAATAAAAAGTGTCTAATAGTCGATCTTGAAATTTCGACCCATTTAGCGGACGGACCTTAGTAGGCCTTGAAAATATAAAAATGATTTTAAAAAAATTGTCAAATAGAGCTCATCGAGTACTGTCCAAAAAAAAATCGGCCAGCTCGTTCCAAAATAATAAGGTGTTGCAGTATTAAATCGCATACACTATGCATAAAAAAGAATCAAAAAGAAAAGTAAATCCATAGATACACAGATCATGATTTTGTTTATCTTCATACCAAATATATTTGCCGAGTAATAGCGGATATGCAAAGATCTCGACGACGTCTGGGCTCTTAAGTTTAGAATTCATTTCATTTTTTTTCTTTGCTAACTGCAAACAATCGTAGATAATATATTCTATGAAACTCATTCATCAAAGTATGTTAGATATACATATTCTATGATATTTGAATTTGGTTCGGAACAATACAGAGTAATTTTAATCACATATTTAAAGTTATTAACTATTTGAATCTGTACTATCACTAGTTTTATTTGTTTTAATTATTCTACGAAAAATGAATCATACCTATATTATTAATTAATTCATGTTGGTTGTTTCAATTCGATGTTATTATTTAAATTACATCATAAATATATTTCTTCTTATTTTTGTAATTTTGAATTTGAATATGAACCTCAAGAAACTACAATGAGAATTAGGTAAACAATATTGCAACATTAAAAAATGGTACACGTACCTACCTAGAACTGAAAACATGTCCAAGATAGAGGTTATAAACACACACTCTGCTAAAGAAAGCAACCATACTGCTCCTTGAGCCCAAGAATAGTAGACCGTTCTTATACACCAACAACGTTCTCACGTTGGAATTAAATAGTCACGTGACTGAATAGCTGCTAGCATATAATTACTATAATATTAATGTAAACAATTGATTCGAGGTGTCTTATTTTATTAGCGACTGCTGGAGAATATCACTACGTGCTGGGTTGAAAGTGAAAGAAGTAGAATACAGTCAAATTATTACGAATTGAAACTATAAAGGTAACTATAGGTAAGTAAAAAAATCTGCAAAACAATGCAAGATATATTTGATATCTCGGTGCAACTCTAATTCTTATGCATACCATGCCTTGTGAAATGCTTTTAATCAGACACCCAATAATGTCATGAAATTTGTTCTCAAGCATCGCTTAAATATCAAATGTTATCCACTTTCTTCCCTTCCCATCCTTCATGAATAGTTCTTCCCTGCATGACCTATAGGATATATTGCGAGTGAACAAATTAAATAACATGAAAAGCCGGGCAAGTAACGGAACATCGGTTTGGATCAATTATACTTAAGAAAAATTAGTATTCTGTCGAAGCAGAGCCTCAAAGATTTCTAGAATGTGGAGTAAATTTACTGGTTTCATCGTACACGTCATTGATGTAGGACTGAGCTGTCATATTAGCATTTACAAAAATTAGAGATGAACGGCTTTTCTAGCAAATGGCACACCAAACAGTAATATCATCAAAGAGTCATCTCCAAAGACTCCAAGCGACGCCGACGCTGACGTACGGAAATATGTTGAGAGGCGAACCTTATTCCACGGGCACTTTTCATCACGAATAGAGAGAATCTAGATCTAGAATCGTCACTATCATTTGAATTACGTCTTTCAGTAAACCATATTGTATTAGAAAAGGTGTCAAAGACAAGCTTAGTGTAGGATGTGATGTGAGACCATATCTTGGAGTCCGTTATTGTTAGAAATGGGTTGTGCAGGACAGCAAGTCGAATTATTCACGTAAAACTTCCACACTGGTAAGAAATTACTTAGTTTTTATATTTATATCGATGTTCTTTCATCTCTACAATGGTTTGTTATTTAAATGTGAAGCGCCCTGTATCAGGATGCCCTGTATTTAAAAATAATTCTTATTTTCATTCCAAATGTGTGCAAATATTGGTTTTACAACAACGATTAAATAGAAATTATTATTACGTCCTACAAGTCATTAACTTCAATACAAAAATTACAGAAGTACTTCGGGCGCCTATATGTTAGAATATTGGAGTAGAAAATTAGATAAATATTAAGTTATGCTTAAAAATGTTTTCAACATAGTTGTGTAAAGCTAGGGAAAGTGAGCGAGACGCAGTTAGTGAACACACGTGAAAAAGAGCGTAGTCGCCTGCACCAGGGCACACATCAAGGAGAACGCAAGAATATGACAGGGCCGTATGCAACAGCTACGGAATTTACATATAGCCAATGTACTGGAAGAAGCAAAGAGTGTATTTCCCTCTCACAGGCAATTGATTCGAGCCCTCTGATTTCTCTACCGATTCTACTTCGACAGCTATTCCAGGTCAGCTCTTAGAGTTTGTGACTTCTGAAATCACCGGAGTATCTACTCAACCAACTACTACTGCAAATAACGCTTTGTCAGCTATTCCAGCTCAAACCTTAGAGTTTGTGATGCCTGGAATCCCCGGAGTATCATTGAGAGAATCTGGCTGTTTATACAGGCCATTTACTTTTGCTGACATAATCTTATACAGTTAATAAGTTGTTTACTTCGGGATTCTGTGTTATTATTTAAAGTTTAATTTATATTCTGGTTTCGGGTGGGAGTACGGGTATTTTGCGTGTTTGTGGTATCAAAAGAAACATTAGATTATGAAATATTGGCTTTGATTTTTAACAAGAAAATAGGATGAAGTTATATTACAATTAATAAATGAGATTAGGTAAAAAAAGTTCACCTGCTAAATGTTTTAGTAGAGAGATTTACGTTTACTAAATAACAAGTTTATATTCTCGAGCTGGATAGTTTCAGAGTTTATGCAATGACAAGCGACTTTACCTTCAATTATACTTCAGTTGATGTACCATCAATGGCTTACCGTGTGCCTATTGACACGTAAGATAGATATCACAAGAATGTTGTACGATTCAAACAATGGTGTGAGGTTTCGCACCGATAATGTATCTAGTTTTCTATGATTGTTCAATTATGATCCGTTACTATAACCATTCTACGAACTACAAATAGCTATAGGCTTGGGTCCGCTTGCCCTGCACACCTCTCTCATATTTGAGTGGGTTACTTTTCGACGAAGCTCTGAACCGGGACGTCTTGTCTGTTGAAATTACATCGACTAATCACGATTTACGTTGTTGGACAGTCATACACAATTTGGTAGTTGCCGTTTGTGTTATCAATTAAAGGATATTTCCTCAACCTTCTATGATATTTTACATGAGTATTTAATTGTCATTTAGCACTTAAATTCCATAATGTACGAACATTGACATGATTTATTATCCTCTGTTTTGCATTAAGTTTATTTCATCATAGCGATTGCTACCACACTAATTCCAAACCATCATTTAACCGGCCATTGCCGCACAACCAAAATAACACGAAAGTACTAGTTATAAAATAAAATGGTTTCTGTGACTATTGTCTTAACAATTACTGTCTTTTCTTACCACCTTACCTTACTGGTAATACAAGCAATCATAAATATATGACGAGTTGATTTCAATCAACCGAAAGCTAAAGCAAACGTTAATCATAACTTCACCTTGAGTAATAAACTAGTAAAATAAATGATTAACTAGGTGTTCAAACGTATTTAAATTAAAATACTGATTAATTTTCTCAGATAAATAAGATCAGATAGGAAACATAAATATCAAACTTTGCATCAAGGAAAGCTACAAATACTACAAATACATCGTAATTTGGATCCTAACTTTGTAAAACTAGACGGCCAATTGTTTATTTATCTTAACATAAAATTGAGATAAATAATTACTGGGTGGGATTAAATATGTTCTTGATTGCTTAACGATCAAGGATTTTTATTAGTACTTAACAAACGGAGGTTGGGATGTTTTAAAGGGTTTAATATTTTTTTGCCCAATGCTTTAATGTGTTGATACATTCAGAATTAAGAATGTTCATATAAATGCAGAAAATTTGGGTAATTTTTTATCAATGTGGAAGCTTTATTTAAATAATTCCTAAACAATTTACTTCTCTAATGCTCAATTATCAATCAGTGAAATGTAAAGAAAAACATATATTTTGTACCAAGAAGGATTAATCTATTTGATGGTAAGTTTAGAGAATTTCTACAATAAACTCAATTTGACTAAGTTGCAAACAAAGTTTGACGTCTTCTTACGCTAAAAGCCATAAATTCGAAGGTGAAATGTAAGGAACTTATCGTAAACATAATATTTTTAGTCGCAAACTCCTCTATAAATCCTTATTTTACTATAAGGAACCTAACCAGACTGCAACCAACAGCTACTCTCCGGGCTATGTGCCCCGCCGAGCGCTGAATTACAAGTTACAAGCCTGGCGCGTTTAGTGTAATAATTGCATATTACCATCAAAACGCTAATGCTTCGATTGCAACAAACACCAGCCGAAAGACTGATCCTACTTAAAGGAGCTCCCTTGCCAGTCGTCACACACCACTTGCAGACTGCAGTTTCGAGCTGTTGGCTCTCGTCAGTGCAAGGTAGGTATGCGACGACCGACATGAGAATCCTTTGACTATAGTACATCCCGGTCGCATACCTACCTTGCACTGACGAGAGCCAACAGCTCGAAACTGCAGTCTGCAAGTGGTGTGTGACGACTGGCAAGGGAGCTCCTTTAAGTAGGATCAGTCTTTCGGCTGGTGTTTGTTGCAATCGAAGCATTAGCGTTTTGATGGTAATATGCAATTATTACACTAAACGCGCCAGGCTTGTAACTTGTAATTCAGCGCTCGGCGGGGCACATAGCCCGGAGAGTAGCTGTTGGTTGCAGTCTGGTTAGGTTCCTTATAGTAAAATAAGGATTTATAGAGGAGTTTGCGACTAAAAATATTATGTTTAATATTCCGCCCTCTAAAAGCACATTTGAACTAAGGAACTTATCGTGTTATCAGAAGATTGGACTCTAAAAATTCACATGAACAAAAATTTATCAACAGAATGATTTGAAAATCGAATCATTTCTTAATAAAAGGTAGCATTTTAAAGGAATTTGTTGACCAGTACGGGTTATCTAGAGGTGAGTATACTGGATATGAATATGATAAACAACGGGCGAGCGTAGATGCGTCTTTACTATGTACATACTTCTATATGCGATGTAAAGCAACGTTAGGCGCGGTTAGTACTTGGATGGGCGACCGTTTCAAAGAAGACCGTGTCCTCGCTTCACACATCTTCCAGCGGCTTGTATATCAGTGTATGCGCGGAAGCAATGCATATGAACCTTAGGCGAGGGTTGTGTAGGTGATATACCATCCTTCGGAGGGGATGTAAAGCCGTCGGTCCCTTGTCTAGACAAGTAAAAGATTCCTACTTTTCTTAAGGGAAGAGGTTTGGCAAAATTCCTGGTTGGGGGTAGCTCGTCTACAAGCGTCGGTGATAGGCCTCAGTAGCGGAAATAGACTGACGTTAAATAAATGTTAAAAAAAATATGATAAACAAGTGATTGTCTTTAATTGCCACACCGAGTCATATATGTATGCTTCTGGGTAACCAAAACACAGATAACATTATTTAAGGCTCATTAATCTTGGGAATATATAGTTCAGTAATATTTTTTACAAAAATAAAAACAGTATTAACTAATCAGAATGGCTGGACAAATTGTTTACTATTTATAATAAGGATTGCTTAAATATTATATAAATAAATAAAGGCATACCCGTTTTCCATGAGCTGTAAATAAGCTTTTCACTCCGAACAACTGACTAGTTCTGTTTTATGTTCTATTGGCGCATTTAACTTAAGTAGATCACAAGGTCGGACATGTAGGAAATTCAGTTAATATTTAATGAATAAATTTGAACTAAAACTATGCCTGTGTTTGCGTAAACTTCAAATTTGCGACTTGTTTATCAATTAATAAAACTAAAACGGAACGGTTAACAAATCCCGCCCATTATTCTCCTACACCACTTAGCTTAATGTTTACCTCGCAACGAATTTAATTTAATTTTTAATGAAAATGTATGTAGAAAAATTGTAAGAACAACGCACCTGTAATGTCTGGTTTCTATCAATTTTTAGTAGGTACGTATCATGTATATGTAAGTATTTTCAGAAGTACCTATCTATAAAAATCAGAACAGTAGCAACTACTTGTAATCTAGTTTTATCTTGATTTTTTTTATCTCAGAACGACGTAAAATTGACTGACATTTTTCTAAATAAACTTCACGACAAACTACGAAATTGAAAATTTTAAACATTTGTTTATTCGTCGGAACGTCGTTTCTTTCTTTCCATAGCTCATACAGGGTGATATACTAGCTGTATAATAAAATTTTAACAAACCAAAACAAGAGACTCCGCACCAAATGCATGGGCAATTTTTTGTCGACGAAATCGTTCCAAAATCTAGGAACAGAGTCTTTCAGTCATTCTGGATAAAAGTTGTCATGTACATGAAATCATAAAATGCCTTTATTTCAAAAATACAATCCCTCCTACTGCGAAGCAGCTTTCAATTATAAATTATTCTCAAGGAGTGGTTTGGATCCCACTATAAACTATAGGGTCTCGTCTCCTTTACTCAAGACATATCTAGATCACCTAAAACTTAAGAGGATTGTTCAGGTGACCTTTATGATGGTAGAAATCATTTTCAGACAAACAAAAACAATAACTACCTACTCGCTATAGGTTTAGCAAGCAGATTCCCACACACACACAATTCATTTCGATTACTGTGCCTGACTGTAAATCTTAACATTAACTAAAACTTATTTGTTTATTAATAATAATAATTACCTGCAATTTCCTAGAACGCTGTGCAATACGGCGCCTAGCAACTAGGGTTCTCAGCCCCTAACTTCCTGGATCCCGATTGATTTTAAAAGCAAATCGGGATTAGATTTGGATAGTCCTAAAGTGTCGATTTTAGAAATACATGCATATATTTTTTTCTGTGACTCCCGATGGAATGTTTTAAACTTAAAAATTCAAAGAATAAAACAATAATTTTTAGACTCTCCTTCATCCACTCTAATTCCGACGCGCACAGCGTAAATTATCTACTCTTATACAGCCGAGTTTACAGTATTGCCAAATCTGCACGAAATGATCAAATTATAAATACTTCAAACTGAAAACGAACACATACGCCAAGCTGATATTTAGTTATTGTTTCCGTCAAAGCCAGGTTGTAGGCTGTTATAGTACATCTCATGTACTATAAGAAATTTAACTTTAAAAAAATCCTAAAATCCCTTTTCAATCTAATCATTAATCCTGAATAGTCAAACTCTGAAAAAAAAGTAATGTTCAATTTTATTTTTACAAAATACATTTTCCGAAAAGAAATTCTGAAAAAATTCACAGTTACTCGATAATTTTCAAATAATCATAATCCGTCACCAAATTCATAAAGAGTTTCAAACATAAATTTTACAGTCCCAACATTATAAAATAGTCACCTAAAAAATACCGCCCCTGTTTACTCAAAGATCACCTTCAATCTACTCTCCAAATATGCGGTCACAATATTTTTAATTCCCTTCAAAAATATTTTTACTTCCTCATCGCCCTCCGTATATAACATTCGCAACCTTATTTTCATGAGCCATATTTTCTCATCGCCCCCATATACAACATTCGCGGCCTTTTTAATTCTTAGTTAATTTGACATCGCCCCCGTATACGGTATCCGCAGCTTTTCTAAATTCTTAGCAGATTTGGATGCCCTTACTTTCTCATCACCCCCCGTATACAACATCTGTAACCTTTCTTTATTCTTAAACATAGATCCGTTCACTTCGTTCAGCCTGCCGGCACCGGCACTCAAATTGTATCCACTTTAATAGTACGTGCGTGGCTTTAACGCTGCATTACGGGGTAATCCGAAATGTTCTCAATTTATCGATATAAAAGTTTTCAATAACTTTCTAATCCAAATCGATTCGAACATAAATCTTATATAGAAAAAATCGTTTTTTTTTTATGCCCAACACGTTGCTTTCAAAATTTCAACTTTTTTACAGTATTGCACAATATTAAGCAACGATGAGTCATCCTCGCCCGCACGGAGCGATATCCAGCCTTTTCCAGACCTAAAACGAAGATAAAAACGTTCGTGCGAGACTCGCGGGGCGCGATAAACGCAACAGTTTCTCCCCTCGCTGCAAGCGAATGCAAGTTTTGTTTCGGAAGTAATTCAAGTGTTGTCAAGTATCGCGAGTGAAGTAGTTTCCTTTTAAACTAAATAGTGTTTAAAATTGTAATTAGTTGTCAAACTAGAATCTCCGAAGATTTCTGAAATAACTTTTTTCGATTTTCGACGGCTAGTTAGCTTCCTATTTCGCGCTTTATTTTATTTCCTGAAAAACTCCGCGACGGCTTCCTTGGTGACCCCCAAGTTAAAAACTTCTATTTTGCACGTAGTATCCTAGCTTTTAAAAACAGCCTGCCTCAGCGCATCTAATCTAACTTTAAACTAAAACCTGTCTCTGCGCATTAATTTTAAGTGATTTTTAAACCAATCTGCGAACTCAAATAATTTTTAAAAAGCCAGAAATCTTATTGTCGAAGACTTATCTTCTCAACTGTACAAAAATCGAAATAAATTCTTTAAAAATAATTCATCGAAAGTTTATTAATCTAAATCAAACTAAACATTCCCGTTAAAACCACAATTTATATTTATTATTATTTTATTTTTTAATTTATATCCAATATATCCCCATATACAGGGTGATTGTATCTGCAATAAATAAAAAAAATTACCACTTAACCACAGTGAATCAAACACCATTTTAGACATTCAAAAGCAGTTTTACATCAGAAAACTATATATAGGGTGTTGTAATTTCACCTGACAAAAACTCAAAATTTAAATCAGTGATTCTTGACTTTCTAATCGAACTTTAAGTAACTAAAGCACAAAACGCTTAATATATAGGATGTTGGTTTCAACCCGGACACATTAAAAAAATTCAGTGTTAAAGAAATACTTTGAAAATTAGAGTCGGTGCAACTAAATTACCGGAACTAAATATACAGGACGTAGCTTTTGGCTCTGTCAAACGTTTTCAAGTGGTTATTATCTGGGAAATGGAAGGAAGAACGGATGAAGTACACATAATAAAACTACTCATTTGCTCAGTATATTATAACACATATATTATGTATACAGTATTAGTATAACAGGTTAGTAATATTTAAGTATAGAAAAGTAAAAATATTGTTTATAAAATTTATAAATAAATATAACAATTTTCAGAAGATATATCATCACATTTCATATTCAGATTAGGTAGCCCATAAACTCCACTCTATAGTTTATGTAAATGCATTTATTTCATGATGACGTATATTATTTTTATATAAGATCAGAAGCGAAAGATAGTTATGATTTAAAAAACAATAATAATAATAATAGAAAGAAATATAACTAAAACTATTTTAAAATTCAGTACGAATTATATTAATAATCTAGATGACTCATATTTATTGATAGATAGTTATCCTCAGTGCTTTAAGACTATTAATTGAAGTAGACTGTAGTAAGATGATAACAATTCACTCATATCAGATAAAACAAAAATGCGCGCGTAATTGCATGGTATATTTGATTATAATTAATTCGAGGATACAAAGGAAATGGTAAAATAAATAATATACAACAGGATTAGGAAAGTAAATCTAGCAAATCAGTTTTAATCTCAAGATCTACTACACTATTATAATACACGTATATAAATTGTAAAATGAAGTAATATGTATGCATCTGTTTAAAATTACACGATATATCTTAGAGGATGAGCCGTAAATATACATTTAAAAAACCGACGAAAATAGATGATGACATTTTCACTTAAATTCTGTTGGGTAAAATAGTTGCCGCCATCAACAGAAATATTATGTCTTGATGAAAAATAAATTGTTTTCTTCATAAACTCAAAAAAATATTATTTAATAACGTTTACCCTTCAATACGTATGGGATGGAGTAACAACACAAAATATGACTGGACAAGGCCTGCTAATTTTATTTATCTGAGTGGGCGATCGATGAGGCAATGCGTTCAAAATTATTAGACCTGCATTTTCTTTTGCTGAAAAAATATACTGTCATTGATTTGAAATAAGAAAAAGAAAGAATGCATTTACGACTCCTCCTGTATTACAGAAAAATATATAATATAGTGTGTGTAAAATTCTATTCTGGACCGTTTTGTAATCCTGTGCGTTATTGGTTTTATAAAAAATACAAATGATAATTTAACTCTATAGACGTCATCATTATGACTGATTTAAAAGCAACAGGTAACCTTAACACGTGTGGTTAATATTGTCACGTTATTCCCTGTGATAAATTAGTATCCGAAAAGATCGCTTAGTTTACACATTGACCAGAGGATTGAAATTAGTTTAGAGTAAAAATTGCAGCTCCTGATTAAATCTCAAAATTATTTGGCGAATCACACAGTAAAAGGTACCAACGATAGAAAACTTTAAATGACAACCAAATTATTAAGAAAGGCACACTACCGTTATTATTTAAAAAATAGTAAAATCGTAACATAATGTTGGATTCATGTTTAGTAGCGGAATTTTATCTCATGATGCCTCTATGGCGGGTTCCAAAGTACATCAGATATTCGACAAAGCCAAGGGAGTAAATAAATTTTTCTTATGGGGGGGGGGGGGGGGGAGATATGAAAAATTTAAAAAATAGATTTTTTTTATGTTTTTAATTTCACAGAAATACTATATTGTATCATTCGTATTTGTTGCGTTGAGCAACCAATAAAATTGTTCTTTAGAGGGAAGTATTTATTGAACACTACTTAACAAGAGTTTAAATTTACAAGTTGCGAAGTGAATTGTTTGGGACGAGAAATAGAACTGAATAATATAACTGACCAGTTTTGGGTCAGGCTTGTGTATCAAAGATATATGAATTTGGGGTAGATAATAAACGGACTTTCCCTTTAATTACGGTCGCCTATTGAACTTGTTTCTTAAAGTATTTGTTGTCTGTCTGTTCTAAGGTTTAATATTTCAATTTTATAAATTATGTTTACTTGTTTACAGTCTTAATTGCGAGAAGGTACGCTACAGTATCGAATAAAATAACAGTTAATTAGGGATTATTAAACCATTAAAACTAAAAAATAAGTATTTGCAGATAGGCCACCCTAACTCTCGCCTGACTTTTTATGTTATAGCTCTCTTTGGGAGGGGCAATTACCACCTCTACCCTCCCCCCTCTCTACGCCCTTGGACAGAGCCAAATCAAACTTAAATAATAAAGTCAAATGAAACAAAAGTCCGCCACTGTTTAAATGAAACATTATTATTGTAATAAATAAACTTAGATTATTTACTAAAAACTCGATAAATTGTATATCATATTTTAATCGTGATCTATTTCTGGCTGCAAATCAAACCAAACATTATACGGTTGGGTTAGGTTAAGTTTACCAAGGTCGATGAGAACCTGAAAAAGAAAATGTGCCGTATACTGATTATTATGCATGCAAAAATATTAGGCAGGTAAATTACTACGCTCTCGAAAAAATGTTACCTGTACAATTCGAAGCCCCAGCGGATATTACATATACATATATCAATGAAAACTATGCTACATAAATTTCTCACATCTTCCAACGGCTTGTATGTCAGGGTATGCGCGGAAGCTATACAATCTTAGGCGAGGATTGTATAGGGGATATACCATCCTTCGGAGGGAATGTAAAGCCGTCGGTCCCTTGCCTATTAATTGTTAGGCAAGTAAAAGATCCCTACTCTTCTTAACAGAAGAGGTCCGGCAAAATTTCTGGTTGGTGGTAGCTCGTCGACGGATATATTGATTTTTGCAAAAAATACGTCAAAAAGAAATAATAGAGGGACACACTCTGTTATGAATAGATCTAAGAGCAACTCCACCCCTTACCCTCAAAACCACCCCTACAATTTTTTTTAATGGAACACCACATTTTTCTAGGCCGTTAGTTACCCCTCTAAGAGTTTATTATAAGAACGTATAAAGTGGGGGTTCAAAGTGTGGCCTACGTAAGTGATTTCATCTCACTTACGTAGGCCAAGTGAATTATAATAATAATAATACTTTATTAATAGCATGTGGCTAGATTTCATAATTATATTAATGAAATTAATTATGTGTATAAACTTTTATATTAAATAGTGATATTTGGTACAGCATACTTATAACAAAGCATTTTTAAATAACATAATAAGAAATTTTATAGCAGAAGGAAATTTTATAAAAATATAAAATATAGGAATTATAATATCCCAACCTATCTGCAAGTGCCCTTTATAAATAAGGACTCAACAAATTAAACCAAAACAGCTATCCCCCTTACGAGCGCTGAATTATATGGTAAAATAAATCGAAACCGGTCTGCAGTTAGTGACATCATGAGATGAAGGAGGCCTCGCATCTTCCTCGTAGCATTCGGGCATTCCAAGTCATTGTATTTTAGTGCCAACTGTGTTTAAACAAAATGCGCAAATTAGGGTCCATAAAAGTTCCTTGCGGTACACCGGATATTATCTCTTTTGGTAAGGTTTGTGTTCTACTTTTTAAATAACTGATCATCCATTTCACAATGTATTTTTTAAACTTTAATAGTAATAAATGTCTATCTATTGTCTCAAAAGCCCTGCGGAAATCTAAAATATATTTGTTTTTGTTGTCTAATGAGTATCACTACTATGTTCCTTTTTACTTTAAATTCTTTCCAGTGTTGCTCGTTAACTGTTTTTATACCTGTTTAATATAATTGCTCTTTCTTTTATTTTTTGGCCTATCTCATTCGTCCACCACTTTATATTTCCCCCTTTATTTGTAATAATTATCTCTTTTACTGGCGCATGCTTGTTTAATGTTTAGATTAGATTGTTTACTAATAAATAAATAATAATCTGTAGTGACGTACATCAGTCCAATTCGGTAGCCATTGAGTCTCCATTTAATTGAATTGAAAATGTGTTTCATTAAAATCATTGTAATCTCTGATTATTTTTTTCTGTGGTTTTGCCAAGTCGTTATTATTTAATTGTACAGTTATGATTGAGTGGTCTGTGAATTTCGGTGTTGGTAGAACCTCGAATTTAATGTCTTTGGTATTAGTAATTAGTAGATCTATAATTGTCGAATTGTCTTCTGTTATTCCAGATTTTGTATGGTGTTTATTACCGTTCTAGAGTAGTAAGAATTTGTAGCAAAATTTATGTTGAAGTCTCCTATTGCAATTAATGTATCAGTTTTTGTTGAAAAATCAATTAAAATTTCTCTCGAGTGCTCTCCAATTTGCCTCGACCACATTTGGCGTTAACAATCAAAGACTAAATCCCTCGAGCTAAAGCTCTCGGGCTTTAGTCAGATTATTAACTCCAATTATGATCTCGTCAAATTGACACCCATCGCCACTCTCGAAAAATTGACAATATAATAGCCGACTATTTATCAAGTTCTTGTTATATTACCTTTGACTATTACCCATACTAAATGCAATAGAAGAATAATCCTAGGTCTATTCAAAAGAGACTGTGTCCCCCTATTATTTAATTTTGACGTTTTTTTCGTTTTTTTTTACAAAAATCAGTATAACCCAATTCATTTATAGTGGATAGTTTTCAGTTTCCATTGAAATGCAATGTAAGTACAACAAAAACTTTTGTCAGAAATTAAATAAAGGACATGGTGCTGTATGCATGGAATCTATGGGCCTACCGATTTTTAAAAAAAATTTGTTATGTTATTTATTCTACTGCTTGAGAAGCAGCTTCTAAGGAGGAAATTTTTGTGTGTGTGTATATGGTGACCCTGAAAACTTTCAAGGCTTCATTCAGTCGACACTCAGTCAACACAATTTTCTTTTGTAGAAAAATTTTATACGGTTTACGAAAAATAACGTACTCAAGATTAATGTGTGACTAGTCTTTGAACTCCTTTGTCTGGATCACCAGGTATACACACACAAAAATGTCCTTAATAAAAGTTGTTCTTTTGAGCAGTAGAAAAACGTATCCAAAAAAATTTAAAAAATGGTAGACGTAATTTGACATATAGGATTTCATGTATCAGTGCTATGTTCTTTGCAAAATTATGCGAAATGGCCATCCGAAATTTTGAATTTTAAAATAAAAAAATTTAAAATATGTCTTACTTGACCCAAAATATTACTGCTGGAATAAAATAATTGTTTCTGCGTTCCAACCGTAACCTCTAGTTGTTTGCTTGCCAGCTCGATAGGATTAAGTACATATTCAAAACTCTCGTCAAACACTGGATTGCAATTGTCTTTAATCACCTGAAACAAACATACACGTATTCATCGAAGAGCACCAAGGGGAACCACTCTGATTATGACAAACTAATTGTTTTACATTATAAAATAACAAAGCAGTAAAGCAAGACGAAGATAAGACGATTTTAAGAAACTAAAGGCTCATTTCGATCCAGCATCACCCACTCCAATCGTTGATCAAGTCACGTATTATCAGCAGGTTTCGCGATATTTTGTGTGATACTTCGATTGGAAGGGGCTGTGAACCTTTCAAATCAATCGGATAGGTGTCCTTGACCTTAAACGAACAAACTAAGCAACTAATAATAACAAATGAAACTGAATAAAAGCTCCTAATCATGTGCCAGTCGAACAAATGCACAAGCGTCTGACATGATAAAGCAAACATTTTTTACTTGTTGCGTATAGTCGAGCTCAAGTTTACGGTGCACTCAAAAAAGGCAATAATAACTTTACGACCTCATTAAAATACCGTTAAACTAGTCGCAAAAATAATTGCGCCCAGGTACGCACTTGAAATATTTAGATCAACAACTCAGACGTTCAATTTTAACGGCGTGTTACGATCTAGTATTATTAATATGTACATTCTAATACATACAATTTTTAAATACGGCTCTGTTCTATTTCATTCCCAAATTAACTCGCTTATCTTTATAGGTTTTTAATGTGCGTCGGCTTGTTTGACACCAGGCCGAATGGTCCAACGGCGATAATAAGGTAGTGAAGTTTTCGTTGACTTTTTTGAGAGCACCGTAAATTTGAGCTCGACTGTATTTGATTGATTTTTATGAATTCCAAATACATTGTATGTTTTTAAGAAAACTCACCTGCGTTTTTCTCTTGGAATCTTTTGCTCGTTCAGGTAATAAGTACAACTTAACATAAGGATCAGGTATGCTAGAGGGATCTTTAATGGGAATATTCCTAAAAAAGTTAACCGTTAAAATCTTCCGTAGTGTGGATTCTTCAGCAATAAGCAGATGGAGCAATTCATAAATATTAAGATTTTTTTTATCTGTAATGAAAGGTTGAACTACTAACGAGCTTTACGACAAACTTCAACACATGAAGGCTAATGGGAATTTTAAAAAAAACTAG
Source organism: Leptura quadrifasciata (assembly GCA_963675555.1). NCBI lineage: Eukaryota > Metazoa > Arthropoda > Insecta > Coleoptera > Cerambycidae > Leptura > Leptura quadrifasciata. Next base: position 142,885,528 of record OY776676.1, on the reverse strand, counting down.
ATGTAAACATTATACCTTTCACTGGCAATTGTTGAACATTCTGTGAGATATTCGCAGTTTTTTTTTTTTTGGAAATTAATTAAACTTAAATATATAGATAATATAATTGCTATACTTGCAATTTTGATCAATTCTCGATGATGCCATCTTTGTTGACAAAATGCTCGTCAGTATATTATAGAATACAACACATACACAAAATTTTCAAATAGACTGTTCATGTAGAATAGAATAGCATAGAATAGTTTATTAACCTCAAATTAACATAGTTATAAAAGGCAAGTTATAACTAACGGTACATAAAATTACAGAAAAAAAATATAAACAGCAATAAATAGTAAAACTCCATTAAAATAATCAGTAATAAAAAATACAGTTATATTATAAAGTGAGAAACAAGTCACAAATTATGTAAACCCAAATTGCAGGCCTCATCTCCCTACTGGAAACAAAAATTCCTTAACAGAGTAGAAAGCGTTTAATTCTAAAAATGACTTTACACTTTTTTTGAAAGTAGTATAGTTCCCTAATAATTTGATGTCATCAGGTAATGCATTATAGAAGATGATACAGTTGTAGCGTGGAGATTTACGAAACAGATGTTCTGTATGTAGGCAATCGGAGGTTTGTAGTTCTTGTGGTGTGATGTTTTTTGGTAAACATAGCACATTTCAGAATGTATATAAATGGCTCGGTTAAAATTGTATATTTTTTAAAGACTTGACGACAACTTGCCCGATAGTCCAAATTAAACATTAATCTTAATATTCTTTTTTGTGAAATCAAAACTCTACTGAGATCAGTGGCAGAACCCCAAGACAAGATGTTATAGGAAAGGTGGCAGTAAGCAAAAGCATAATAAAGGTTTATTGTACACTCTACAGTTAAGAACGAGTTCATCTGTAGAATCGCGTAAAAGGCCTTATTCAACCTTCCACATACGTGTGTGATTTGCCTATGCATTGCAAAGGTATAAGGACAGTCCTTTATAAAGGTATCAGGAGTAGTTTTTTGAAGATGAAAGTCTATTCATACTGTTTTTTGCTTATTCAGAATTAAATAATTTTTGTGGCACCAGGAATCCATTTCGCTAATTTTTTTTTCGATTTTCATTTGAATTTCCTCAAGGGATTTGCCAGCTACCGTTATTGTGGTATCGTCTGCAAACATATTGACTCTACTCTTACTAATAAAGTGAGGTAAGTCGTTAACAAAAAGTAGAAAAATCAACGGACCTAAAACCGATCCTTAGGGAACCCCTAGTGAAACTGGAAATCTGTCTAACAAATTATTATTTATTTTTACTATTAATTCTCGGTTTTCTAAATAAGATTCGATCCAGTATAATAAATTTCTCCTAATTCCTAGGGTGTGTATTTTTTTCCGACAAATTGCCTATTTAGACTATCAAAGGCTTTAGATAAGTCAAACATGATTGATACAACGTAACTGCCTTTATCAAGTTCCCCATAAACAATTTAATAGCTGATTTGTTGCAGTTTAATAATGTTTAGTAAGATAAAGTCGTATTAAAATATTTAAGATCTATAAAGTTACACAGCAAATGTAGCACACAACAGAATGCACATGGTAATAAATTAAAGTATATTAATCGCTAATTTATTATCGTGAAGATAAATTTATCGCTCCATAATTATTAATTATAGTTTAAAAAAACTAAAAAAACACGCTTTAATAGCAAACCGAACTATAAAGTAAAAAATAATGTTTTCAAAATAATTTTATTGTAAAAACCGTGGGGTGCTTGATATCAATTGTTATAAATATTTTATTGGCAGCTATTGATAAATGTAGAATTATAAAAATATAGTAAAAAAAGCTTCTTACAATAAAATTATTTTAAAAACATTATTTTTTACTTTTTAGTTCCGTTTGCTATTACAGCGTGTTTTTTAGTTTTTTAGTTTTTTAAACTATAATTTATAACATATATATTAATAACAGTGGCGCTTCCGGCAAAAGCTCGACAATAGATTAGTCATTTTTTATTTTATCCTGATGATCCTGGTGAGGACATTAGGACAAAGTTGTCAAATTATTGTATTCTCATCGGTCCTTGATAAGTGTGTAAAGTTCCAGTTTAATCTGACGTTTTGAAGTGGGTGAGGATCACGTTCAAAGACTTCGTTACAAATAAACAAACATATAGGTGAAGCTAATAAAAGCGTGTTAAGAACATAATGTTGTGTGCTGACTTGAGCATCAAGCTAGCGTTTCCCCTCTTTAATTGCATGTAAAATAGTTATCTACCAATGTTAAAAGAAGAACTTAACAAACTCAACTTATCTAAAAGAAAATAACATCAGTTCTGTGTAAGTATTAAATATCTATGGAAATAACACAAACAGAATCTTAAAACTGTGTATTTAACATGCACAACAAATAAGAGTTCTTCGAAAAAAGTTTTGAAAACGGAACGAGACTACTTTCTGAAACGTCAGCAAAATTCAATTATTTCTGCGTTTATTCAGATTTATATTATTTGTAAAAAATAACTTCTGAGTGTTCCTTTGACGCAAACGTCACAGACGCAGAGGCTTTTTCCAATAATTCTATTATTTTGTAGATTCGGTGATTTGTTTTTGAAGAGGATAATACATGTGGTAGAAAACCCAAATAAAAAGAAAGAATAGAGAAAATTAATGAATTGAATACGAAGACAATAACATGCAGTACCAAAACACGCAAAGAAACATAAAATAACACCCCACATTTTAATGTATTTGAATATTTGTTAAATACAATTGAGTTTTGAGTAATAAACAAAAAATCATATATACAGAGAAAATACTATTTTACAAATTACTATATTCCTAATATACCTAGGGTACCGTTGTTCACCGAATTCGGAGCAAAAATTTTGAATTTGCAGAAGTGTGCTAACTTAATCATCAGGCCAACACAAATGTTTATAAAAAAACCAATCGTTCCGTTGTTTATAACAAAGTGATTTGTTAGTAACAAATTCGCAATAACTGTTTCACATGCAATTCGAGAGGAGAGACGTTGATTTTGGTCTTGTGTGCTAGCTTGATGCGCAGGCCAGCACACACATACATTTTTTAAAAGAAATTACGAGACATACATGAAAAGAACAGACTGAGGCGGCTTTGGCAGCGAAATCGCGATGTCAACGCTAAGGCCGAGATGATCAGATTGCAAAGGCAAATCAGAACCTCTATCAACACTGTTAAGAACCAGAAATGGGGGGACAGGCTGGCAGCGCTAAATCCTCAGGACAACTCATTGTGGAAGCTGGCGAGGGCCCTGAAAAATACGCGGGAGGTTATACCCGCCCTGACACGCGCGAACGGACAGACGTCGTTGACAGGCGCGCAAAAAGCGAACGACTTAGCTGACCATTTTCAGACCATACATAACGCCAATATGCCGAATAATCGAACACGACCGCATCGAAAACGACGCAGACGAACTAATTGGTCATGACATGCAATTGACGCAACGAGAATTTCTAAAAGTCATGACCAAGCCCTCGGAAATAGCAGAAATTGTCAATAACTTACCTAACAATAAAGCTCCGGGGAAAGACTGCATCGAGTACAAGCTACTCAAATATCTCCCGAGGAAAGGTATTGTGCAATTGACGTATATCGTTAACGCGACTCTGCGGCTACAGTACTGCCCCAGTCAGTGGAAATGCGCCGTGGTCATTCCCATCCTGAAGCCGAAAAAGAACGCGAAGTTCGCCGGCAGTTACAGGCCCATCTCGTTGTTGTCGGTGATCTCCAAGTTGGTGGAGAAGGTCATCCCGATCAGGCTCGATACTGTTCAGGAGGAGCTCCACATCGACGTTGAGTCCCAGTTCGGCTTCAGGAAGGGCAGGAGCACGGTGCAACAGGTCGTTAGGATAGTTAACGACGTCAAAGTGCAATACAACCTCGGGAAGAACACCACCATGGTGCTCCTTGATATTGAGAAGGCGTTCGACACCGTCTGGATCCCGGGACTACTCTACAAGCTCCACGACTACAACTTCCCGACACCTCATAAAACTTATTCACTCGTTTCTGACGGGCAGAACCCTGCAAGTTCGAGTGAATAATAAACTCTCAACACGGCGGGACATTGGTGCGGGAGTCCCGCAAGGATCATGCCTGTCACCGAAATTGTACAACTTATACGTCTCCGATTTTCCAGAGTTTCCGAATACAAAGCTGGCCAAGTACGCCGATGACACAGCCATGTACGCGCATTCGCATAAGCAGCGAACATGCTGCTGAAGGCGCACATGGCTCGTGCCACGGCTTATTACGACCGGTGGAAGATTCGGGTGAACGCTGAGAAGTCGGAGGCAATAGTCTTCACGCGTCGCTTTACTGAAAATAAAATTATCACTCCTATTTCGATCCGGGGAAACAAAATTCCAACCAATGGATGCGTGAAGTACTTGGGGGTCAGACCAACGACTGACGTTCAACACACATATCAATGAGACAATACGTACGGTCTACTCCCTGTCCAGGAGTCTGTATCCGCTCATGGTCAGGGGAAGGCAGACTTAACAGACAGAATAAAAAACTGTTGTACACGATGGTGGTCAGGCCGTCCATCACATACGCGGCGCCGGTGTGGTGCAGCATACCGGCCACGACAATGAGAAAGCTAAAAGTGCTTGAGCACAAATTCATGCTCCTCATATCAAATTCAGGAAGATACACCTCTCTCAGAGACCTATACGCACGCTGCTGCAACGACATAACCCCGATAGCGGACTACGTCCAGCATATCTCTCAAAACTTCTACTTGTTCAAGCTGGGCGATAGTCCGCTAACAAGACAAATAGCGCAAATTAGTCAGCACAATGCCCCATTTCGGATCAAACACCCCTTACCGTACCAGACGTTACCGATTTTCCGGCAACCACTATAGCCAAGTTTCAACAACTATACCTTTCTCTAATCCTATCCACCTTTCGCTAGTATTTCATACCTTTTAATTATCCTTAAATCTTTCCTGTCCCCCTCTTCCTTTCTGTTTGTGTATTTTTGTCGCGTTTGTTAGTTTTTCTTCATTTCTTTTTTTTGTTTCTAAATTCGCTTCACACCTTTTAAAAAATTGAAACCTTTTCGAAATCAAAATTTTTAAAAATCAAAGTTTAGGCCAGCCCTGCGCATCCCTGCATTGAAATATCTCGCGGAAGGCACCTTGTTCGAGTTGTGCTGCCTGCGTCCAGATACCAAATTTAATAGTGTTTTTTTTGTGCGCCAGTGTTTTTTTTTTGTGCGCCAGTGTTTTTTAAAAAATTAGTGTAGTATATAAGTTTTGTTGAGCTTGTTTTCAAGCATTTTTGTTAATTTTATGACCTATTTTTATTTTATATTTAAAAAGGAGTCTAGGTTTAGTTTTGTTGAATTGTTTTCGCTGATCCAGGTCTGTTCCGCCCGATCCTGCAATCCGTCACCGCGTTAATGCGGTGGTTGCACGATCGGTTCCGGAGCAGGTCCTGGTGAGGCAACTATTTTATCATTATTATTAATAAATACTTTTTGAATTGAATTGCGTAGTAATTCGGTTGTTAACGACAGAGTGATTTGTGAGTAGCAAATTCGAAATAATTGTTTTATATGCAATTCAAGGGGAGAGGCGTTGATTTTGGTGTTGTGTGCTAATTTGATGCTCAAGTCACCACGCAACATCATATATTTAATCATTTGGAGCGATAAATTTATCTTCACCGTAATAAGTTAGCGATTAATATACTTTAATTTATTACCAGGTACATTCCGTTGTGTGCTATATTTGCTGTGCTAATTTTATATGAGGACCTAAATATTGAAAGTATTTTAACTCCATAATTAAAACGAATCGGATGTATGCTCTATACAACATATTTCTTTAAAAAACGCATTAGCTTTCGTCCGTCAAAATTTGATGTTATTTATCAATTTATTTTCCTATTACTTACATTACTTTGTGAACTACCACAATCAATCGTTGTCTTTGGACGCTGTAGCGTAAAGTCATCTGGATTCTACCCAATCCAGCCTCACCTGCTGACCTATTTCAAATATTTTATAAACGATTAACATAAATAAAAACATAACGTATTTACTTACGATGTAACACTTGGAGTTCTATGAAGCAAACCTTCTGAATTGTGTGAAGGCGGGGCGCTGTTAACAACAGACAGAGAACTGTCTTCTATAATTTCCTTTACCTCTCCTAGATCCGGTTGTTTTGCATCACCAGACTGATCCCTTTCTTTCCCAGTTTGACTAGAGACTTGGCTATCGACTAAAAAAATGAAAGGTGTAATCTTTACTCAAAAGGGAGCTAAATCCAAACCTGTGGATGGAGTTGAAATATTAGAGTCGGTTCTTTCCAAAACTTTCGGAGCATCGCCTAACATTGGTTCGTCGGCGGTTTTTTTCAAAATCTGAAAACGCGTATGATAAAAAAAGCGGGCGGAAATAATATGGAAATAATATGGAACAAAGTCATTAAAAATATTGTCTGAAAGTTATTTGTGGCATTCTACGAATATTCTTTCCTATTATTTGGGTTTTCTACCACATGTATTATCCTCTTCAAAACAAATCACCGAATCTACAAAATAATAGAATTATTGGAAAAAAGCCTCTGCGCCCCTGACGTTTATGCCAAAGGAAAAGTCAGAGGTTATGTTTTGTAAATAATATAAATCGGAATAAACACAGAAATAATGTATTTTGCTGACGTTTCGGAAAGTAATAATAATAATAATAATCTCTGTCCGTTTTCAAAGCTTTTTTTGGAAGAACTCTTATTTTGCTGTGTATGTCAAATACACAGCTTTAAGATTCTGTTTATGTTATTTCCATAGATACTTACTACTTACACAGAACATAGAACTGATGATATTTTCTTTTAGATAATTTTGAGTTTATTAAGTTCTTCTTTTAACATTGGTAGCCAGGTTGTACAAATATCTACAAGAAAATTCGATATGCACTTATCTTCATTTAATAAGATTATTGCTGATTCTTTAATTTTTCTTTTTTTGGTATCTCACACTGAAAGGTCTGGATGACTCACCCAATATCCTGAAGCCTTTGTTGATAGAGTTTTCATAAATGTTGAAAATAGGGACAATCAGGTACAACAAAAACCTGAACGTCATTATACAGCAATAATTCCTTATGTATACGGACTATCGGAAAAGCTACGCCGTATAGGTGACAAATTTGATGTTAGGACGATATTTCAAACGGCGAACACTTTAAGATCTATTTTAACAAAAACAAAACCGATAAACAGGGAGCAGAATTCAAAAAACCGTATTTACAATATCCCCTGCGAATGTGATAAATGTTATGTGGGTGAGTCATCCAGACCTTTCAGTGTGAGGTTGGATGAGCACAAGAATTACATTAGAAAGAATGAAATTCAGAAATCAAAGATTTGTGAACATGCTTGGGAAAACGGACATAGAATAAACTGGGACTCGGCAAAAATTTTAACAAAAGAAAAATTAATCAGCAATAATCTTATTAAATGAAGATAAGTGCGTATCGAATTGTTCTGTAGATATTTGTACAACCTGGCTACCAATGTTAAAAGAAGAACTTAACAAACTCAAAATTATCTAAGAGAAAATATCATCAGTTCTATGTTCTGTGTAAATAGTAAGTATCTATGGAAATAACATAAACAGAATCTTAAAGCTGTGTATTTGACATACACAGCAAAATAAGAGTTCTTCCAAAAAAAGCTTTGAAAACGGAAAGAGATTACTTTCCGAAACGTCAGCAAAATACATTATTTCTGTGTTTATTCCGATTTATATTATTTGCAAAACATAACCTCTGACTTTTACTTTGGCGTAAACGTCACGGGCGCAGAGGCTTTTTCCAATAATTCTATTATTTTGTAGATTCGGTGATTTGTTTTGAAGAGGATAATAATACATGAGGTAGAAAACCCAAATAATAGGAAAGAAAAGTCATTAAAACTAAAACAAATTGTTTTTCGCAAATATCTTGTGTTCGGACAGATCAATTTTATTTCTTAAAAATACACATTTTCCGATCCATAACTTATATATTTTCAAGCATATAGGAAAAACAGTTTGCTCCAACTGATTTTGTTATATACGTTTACCGCTCAATGTATTAGTTGAATATTTTTTTTACCCGCAAGTGCATAGACCAGGTTATTTTGCTATCGGGTCCCGCCTTCAATAACGAGAAAGGTTCCTTGCTTATTTCCAAATTAGTCTTGTTACTGAGATTTTTGAGTTTATAGATAAGTTGGCCGATTTCGTTAGATGTCTTGTGGTCTATTATATTCAAAAACAGCGAGTCGTTTTCAGGATTGGCCACGAAAAATGTAAAGCCTTGCTCCCAAACAGGGTGGATGGTCCTCATCAAGACATTGGTCTGTTGAGTTTTGTTGCCAACTTTTATTACAGCATACGGATCGGGTTTTGTGGACATTCTTGCTTGCTGTAATATAAGAGGCAGGATTCAACGATATAAAAAATAAATAAATTCGTAATATTTACGGGTAAATTTTTGGCCGAATCGAGAAAAACTGTGAGCAGGGCTGTATTCAAATTTGATGCTCTCAACATGTGCGTTTCGTATAATACCTAAAACGAAAGCGATTTAAAATAATGCGAACTGTTAACAACGATACGTACAGTCTCCAGATCATCATAATTTTTGCTGAGAGCTAGCCATGTTAGTCGGAGATGAACCATTCCATGTTTGGCCTGTTCTAATGTAACCCACTATGAACAAATAATTGTACATATATTAATTAACAGTATATTATTGAAATTGTAGATATTCCGGTAGAAATTTGGAAATATGTCCTGGTAAATTATTTCGTAATTCGGGATAATCAAAATTTATTATAAAAAGCAAATAATTGACCTCCATGTGTCCTTGAAGATACAAAATCTTCAAGGTGTTCTGGTTCCTTAAAGCTCTAAAACTTCTGTATTTAATTTCTTTTCCCAATGCCCTAACATTGATATACTCCAGGGACTTTAACATGTGGAGATATTGTTAAAATCACTTTAATTCTTCCAGAGACGCACTTCCAAAACACTTTATTTAAAATTCGCTTACCAAGTCGTCACTTCCCTTTTTAACGATGTTAGATACTTCGATGGTGGCCCTATATCAACAAACATTTCAATGAAGTAAACATCATTTATCTGTATTTCACAGTATTTTCTATGTAGCAATTAGTTTTATTATCTGATTTGAAGATATCTTTGCTTATATTAAAATAGCCCGACGGAGGGTTGGAAATTTGGACGTGACGTTGATAGTAAAACAGCTCAAAACCCTGAACTCCGACACTGATTTCACCAACTAATTTGACATTATCTAGAGACCATTAAAAACTATCACCGCTTTTGATACAAACTTGGTTGGCGAGTTCAGTGTTTTGGTATAGTGTTTTATCCAAAGTTCTCCAGTGCTATATTAGTTATTGTTCGATCTATGAAGGATGATCTACCAATCGAAATTAAACGATCTACTACATCGGATCGGACCTATTTCGTATGTTCGCGTAACATTTTTTCATCAGTCAAAAAAATTCGTCCCTCATATAGCTAGTAGATCACCCTCTATATACAGTCTGTCTATTTTATAAAGGCCACACCAAATTTACGAAAACCACAATTCATATCATTGAATAGCAAAAACCACTTTATAATAATTATAATTTGGTAATTATTTATAACAATTTAATACAAACAAATATCTCATAAATAAAAATACAAGTACAAAATGAACATCCAAAAAAAACGAAAACTTATGTAGAAGAGTACTACCTACTACCATACTGAAAAGAAAAATGTTTGTAATTATTTTTCTAACTACAAATGTTCAAATTGTGCGCCATGCATTCTAATACACAAACGTGCTCTACGAGACACCTCACGCATTTCAGGAGCAGTTTGAAATACCTTGTCTTTAATGTAACCCCAGACGAAAAAATCCAAGGGAGTAATATCTGGTGATCGAGCTGGCCATGGAATGGGTCCAGCTATCTGGCATAACTTGATTTAAATAATTTGTACATATTACAGCAGTGTGAGGTGGAGCCCCATCTTGTTGAAAATATGAATAATTTAATCTTTCTGTCACTGTTAATTCATACAGAAAATCTTGAAATTCGTTTTGCAGAAAATTAAGGTATTTACGAGCGGTTAATTTGCCATCATAAAAATAAGGTCCAATTACTTTAGTTCCTAAAAGACTCACCCAAACATTCGTAGAAAATCTTTCTTGGAAAGCAGTCTCTCTGCACCAATATGTATTTTCTTGTGTCCACTTATAATGCATTATTAGAAAAATTTGATTCGTCCGATCAAAGAATTTTGCTACATATCAGCGAGTCGTACCTTTTCTTATTTATCAACCATCTACAAAATCTTACTCTCCTCGGCTTATCTTCCTCATTTAAATGTTAAACTTTCCTCATTTTGTAGCATCGAAATCCGTTTTTTAATATTTTTCTTGCACTGTCTTTTTTATGCGACAGTTTCTCTGAATTTGTCTCAAAGAGGTTTCTTCATTTTGGTTAACATAATTCAATACTCTTTTCACTTTTCTTACATTATCTTCAATATGCCCTCGCCTTAGGTACTACTTTTTTTTTAAGATTTTGAACTAACTTCTTAAACATAGTTCGATTTGGGTGTGGAGCATCTGTAAATCTATGTCTAAACCGCGACTGCCATCTCAGCGTCAAAATTGCGATAAATGCTAATCATATTAAATTTGTTATTATTGGTGTACACCATACCCAACTAACAAAGTTGTTCTATACGTTTAAAATAATAGGATAATTTTATTTTATTATTATTGCATTACTGTGCTGCAAAAGTTATTTTGTTTTATTAAAACCGCCAAAGGTAATTATTTAGTACTCACAACTAAATTATCATATAAATAAGTGCTAAGAATGTTCTTACAGCTAAATTATAAAACATTTTGCAGAATTTGTTTTTCGCTGTTTTATAAACGTTTATACAGCAATTATTATAAGATGTTTTAGCTCACGGAACAAAATTGATTTATAATAATGACCCCTAGCACTTATTGACCAATTGACGAACGCCTATAAAACTATTCTGTAAAAGTTTAGCTAAGCAATAATAAAACAATTTTATCAGGATTTTTCATAACACATATTATTCCCGCGAACATATTGTATTCTACTGTAACTGCTAAACAATTGTTATATAAAGGAAGCACGCATTGCTGTCATAAAACAGTTAAAAAAATTGATAAACTAAACATTGTCTTTAAAGACTATACTTAATATGCTTTTTACCATTTTTATAAAACATGGGTAGGTGTTTATGCGCCCATTAACGGATGTCTCACATCTAAAATTAAAACTATATATGTAGGTACACAATATTACATACCTAGATTAAAGACAAACACACAATTATTATATTTATTTCCACTGCTAAGAAACAAGTGAAAAAAGATCCCTGAGATACAAATTTGCCGTTTATTTAGCTCGACTAAGAAGCGCTTCAGAATGTATTGCAAATAGAGTTTTTGTAAAATATTAAAACATGTTGTATATGTTTTATAAGATGCTCTTTCGGAGAAAATGTATTTTTTTAAACTTCCATAAGCACTGCGTCGGAGACTGTCAGTTTATTGATATATAACAGTTCTTCGGAAAATATCTTTGTTCTATAAGTGTTTTATAATTATAAATATGCTTTATAAAATGAACGCCATAATGTTATTATGTTATTTGTATAGCGGCCATTTTGTACTTTAAAATAAAAATAGTTCAAAAATAAAAATTACTGTGATATAAGCAATAATTTATTATTGTGAAATATGTTATCTGCGAAATACAATTAGTGCAACGCCACAAAAAGATAAAATACAAAAAAATTATTTTCACTTTATTTTTTTTTAAATTTTGATAAATATTTCTAGGTCGCTCAAAAATTTTATTGTATATATACTACATACTTCACGGAAAAATTTCCTTCGCAGTCCAAAATCGCTTTGCTGTTGGCGAAACGAAGTCTTAATCAGTTAACTTTTATCTCATATTCCACTAAATATGTTGTTAGTTACGCCGCCAGATATAGTCACATAGAATCTAGCTACCTTTATAATATTTTAAAAACTATTTTGAGAATTATTATTGTCTGCAAAAACATTTAAAAAGTAAATAACCTCTGTTGTTGTTGCTGCACATAACAAAAAAGTAGTAATGAAGATAATAACACAATGCTTATAAAATTTTATAATTGATATACAATAAAAACAGGTTTAAGTTTTATAACTGTCTGCTATAAAACTATTTTATAATTATCGTCTACCATTTTTTAAAATTCTATGTAATCGTTTATACATTATTTTATAAGACCTGTGAGAGCTATATTAAAATAAATTAAAGAACTACATTGTTTTATAAACTGTGCCCATTTCGCGTCTATAAGCTTTGTATAAACGTTTTAGAAATGGTTATATCAACAATCTTGTTTTATAAAAATTCCATAAACATTTTTTCTACAAAACATCAAATTGCTAGTTGGGTAATAACTGATATAAAACTCGACAACGCAACATGCAGCAGTGACAATCTGTCCAATTTGTTAATAACTGTATATATTGTTTTTTACTAATTATGGCATAGTTGATCTTTACTATTCAATTATATGAACTGCGGTTTTCGTAACAGTTAAAATTTTTGTGACATGTTTTATATCGTTGGAAAGATTAATGGTGTCATGGCCTACTTTGAGATTTGTTTTTCATTTTTGCGCAAGAGCGTATGTCATGTTATCGTACGTTCTCCATATTGACAAGATGGCCGACGGAAAAAGTACTAAAATTTGTGAAGTAATTCAATCATTACGGCCAACTTGACAAAACCCATAAAAAAGTCATTAAGACACTCGTGGAACTCAAAAACCACAATTTCCCATAAATAATTCTGAGAAAATTCACGCATCATCAATAATTCCCAAATAATCCGAATATATATCACTAAAATCATTCCAGCATAAAAACTCATCAAATTACAGAAAAAACTTTACAAAAGGTCGCCCTAAAAAATACAGCCCCCCCATCAACTCAATTCACTTCTAAACCACTTTCCAAGCCCCAAGTCAGAATACTTTTAATTACTTTCAAAAACTTCCTATAAACTCTCTTCAAAATCTTCTCAAACCCAATCTGCTATTCATATCTCAAAACATCTTTCGTTCAACTTTACAGTCAGCCCATAAAACATTCGTCTCAAAATAAGACCAGTTTACATGTTCCTCAATTGCTAGCAACACACCGCTATCTTCAATCTTCATTTTAATTACACTACAGTGGACTCTCGTACCGTTCAACACCGGCGATACATTACCCTCAATATGACTTAATATAACATTAAATATGGATTAAATTGCAGCTCTCAACGTTACTTCACGGGACCAATTAAATTCGACAAGTTATTCAAACAGTTATCATTCATATTTCTAAAACTAAAACATATTCCACTGACATTTTTATACCAAATTGTTTCATTTTTCATAGCCGATTTAACGATATAATGTTTAACCCGAAAATCCAAAATTTCAACATTTATTGTGCAATATTTCTCAATACGAGCCCGTTGGAGCGGCTGGCGCCCGATCCGGCTTTCATCCAGACTTCAGCAACCCAAGGCCCCATCATTAATATAAATAAAGAAACACGGCAAGTTGGGTTTTCGGCGTATCTAGCGACAATTAAACCTTTTTGGTCGCCCCAGAGCCTAAATCCAAGTGTGTCTTCCGGTGTATCTCGTGAATTTAACACAGTGCCCGTACACCTTCCTAGGCAGATCCTAGTAAAAAAGTACTTTATTAAAATCACTCCAGTGCATTAATTTCAAATAAAAGACAAATCGCCGTCGCGCAAATTAAATTAAGTGAATTTTCTCAGTATAAATACATTTTTTAATAAAACAATACCAACCCCGACGTTAAAATATCTTTATGTGAATAAAATTTTAATTTCAATTATTGAAATACTTAACTCTTGTGGTTTATACATAAATAAATAAGCTGTTAATTTTCGTTCTAAACTAAAGTATTTAATTTCAAAACTAGTGCCACCATACTATACAGGGTGTAGCCTTTGACCCTACCAGCTGAAACAAAATTCAGCGAAGTGTTAAATAAATTAAATAAAACTAATTTCAAGTGTAAATCAGCTCTGAGAGTATACAGGGCGAAGCATTTGGCCCGTTCCAGCTTTTCAAAGCGAATCAATCAAAATAAAGTGCACGAAAGGCTTCTAGAGTCTTATATAAAGCTCTCCAGCCGAAAATATTTTATTTTTCCAAAACCAGAGGTACCGTTCGTGTTCAGCCAAGGCCAACTGCGTTTTTCGAATCTTTTTATACACATTACTATTCTTATTATCTTTGCAGTCATCTTTTCTTTCATCCCTTTAACTTTTTTTCGTATCTCTTCCTATTTTTCAGATTTTTGTAATATATATCACAAAGTAGGTTATGGATTTCAAATTTCTTTTTACTGAAATATAGCTCACAAAAAATGGGATAACTGTTTCTAAAATTTTATTCTTCTACAGTAGATATTAATCGAGATATTTGCTGTGGCCCTCGTAAAATAGACACACGGTATACAAGTTGCTAAATTCGAGACATCCTTATTGTTGTGAAAAGGTAGAAAGCAGGTTTAAATTAGGAATTTTTATATATTATTTTCATATGGAATATTTACCTAATTGTATTTATTTAAAGCTCAGAAAAATTTTATATGTCAGAAAAATTTCATATAAACTCTTTAACAATTTTATTAGAAAATTTTATTTGCAATATTTAAGGACTGGGAAGTTTCTTTTGCTAAGAACTACAAAGGTATAAAATAGCGAATTTAATACCTACCTCCTGTCCCTTTCAATAAGTAATAGTGGATTTCGACTTTAAATAACCCGTTTTTAATTATTTCAGAGATATCGACAATTCCAAGTCAGAATGAAAACATTTTGTTAGAGTAAAACAAGACATAATAAACATCACATATTTATAAAATATCTGTAAGTTACATAAGTTAACGACTGCTTCAAACTTCAAAAAACAGAAAAAGTGAAACAACACAGTAAATACAGATTGCATACAAAATTATATGTTTAGAGCACACAATGAGTAAATAAAATCGATGCAAATAAAAAATAAGACATGACAGTTGAATTAAAAAAAGATTTAGCTTAATTTGGATTTAAGAAATTCAGGGGTTTCAACGTTTAACGGTCTTATTTATCCGCTTATATAATATTTTTAGAGATCGTCAAATAAGAAAAAAAATTGGAAAAAGAAACAGAACAAAACAAAAATAAACAACGAAATTGAAATAATTGGCAATGAAATTATGATACCTTCCAAGTTCATCGTCACGGTGACCCTTGTCTTTATCAAACAAATGAAGCATCAGCTGGGTACCGGAAATACACTCCACGACAAGCTGTGTAACATATAATAAATAATGTGTCAGCACAAAGTTGTTGAAAGCTTGGAAAATTAGACAAAACTCACTTGAGAAAAGCAGCTGTAACGCTTATTTACAAAGCCAGGGAGTCGGGCATGAACGACGACGACTAAGTCACCAAATTTTTGGGAGCGTGGCTTGGTTTTATATACAATCCACGGCATATTTTTAAATAAAATCCCTAAAAACGCTATGTAGCACAACTACCGATAAACAATGACTGCGTTTTTTATAAATAACGTCAATAATTCTATGCCCGACCATCCAAAAGCTAAGAGTTAACGACCCAAAAAAATTCTGAGCAGGATCCATGATTTATCCTCAACTTGATACAAATACAGTATATTCGATCAACAAGAAGGGATTGTCCATTTTATTCTGTTACGTTATAAAATGAACAACCTATCCTCGTAAAACACTAAGACAATACACATGTTCATGCAAAGCCAGAAAGCATGAAGGTAAAGAGTTTTAATTTTAGAGTTTAAAAATAGGATCACTTAATAACAAAGAAAAAACTCAATTTGAGTTCACTTCTAATAACAGTAACATACACGGTATTCTAGAAAATAGTGCAAATATTTGGCAGTTAAGATTTCTTCGCAAAACTTAAATAGTATTTCATAAAAATTTTCCTCAAAGTTGTCATCTTTAGAGAGTTACACAGTCCTAAACAGGGCAGCGTGCAGCGTATCGAATTTGACTCATTTACAAGCTTTTCTGCAGACACAAACATGGACGGTAAAACAGAAGTACGCGAAGTTGCTGCAAATACCTAATGATTATCGTTGCTCGTACCGTTCGTAAATGTGGGGGACTCATCAGAAGCTTGAGTGCCACCCATTTAGTCATGTATTTTCTAGTGAAATACTTTATATAAAAAAATGTTGCTTTTGTAGTGAAAATCTTAAAATAAATTTATTTACTAAATTCAAGATGTCATTGTAATTATCAGTACAATTTACCATTGAAAATTATTGTAGACAACAGTGGTTTTTGCAAGTGTCATATCGCATCGACATATTCCTAATATAAGAGCTTTTGCTATTTGCACCCCTACATCCTGTAAACCTATATTCTAATAATTATGCTCGCTTCAAGGCGGGTAAATCGAGCACGGTATAGCAATTATTAGTTATTGATTATCCTATCCCATGTAATAATTTTCCACTGGTAAATTTTATCTCATTTCGCGCACCGAGAATATTTTCTATATTATTATGTGTACGACTACGTCTCATAGAAAATTCGAGAACAGCGCCAGAAACATCGCAAATGATAGACCGGAACATTCTAGAATAATCGAATACATTCGACGCGGGTATATATACAGTGGATCCAAATACACTGGGGACAGTTTGATATTAGACAAACAAGTGATAAGATGAAATAAGAAACGTATCAAGTTATGATTTACAGTAGTGAATTTAAGTTAGATTAAAATATAATTAGGTGTGTAATTTAGAAGGATTAATTATTGTAAAATTAAGTGATTAATAAATTAATGGTTTGTGAAGATTCTTGTTGCAATTTATTGAACCTACATACAGGGCGTTTACTGGAGATTGTAAACACGCAACAATATTTTTTTAAATAATATCTTTATTTAAGTTTTTAGAGGAAATCAAACAAAACAAATATTAAACACGATTTTTTAATCAATGTTACCTCCCATTAGATTTTGTACGTAATTTCTGCGAAATAAAACTGTGTAGACTGGGTAAGAGAACTGAAGATGACATATAAGCGAATGTTATATATTTTCGGTCCATAAGTGTTTCGCTACAATTATCCTGTTACAATGTAATAATGGAGCAAAATTTTTATAAAAAATGTATCACTGTAAAATCAAAGAAAATTAAAACTCTCAAGGATTAATCGGAGGCCTGTACAATAAAAATGACCAAAAAATGTACAAGTACTTAGAAGTACTTCAGAAATTAAGCCATTTTTAATTATTTTCTTACCTTCCAAGGTTTTCATCGTCACCTGTGTCATCTTTGTCCCATAAATGAATATAAAGTTGTTGTCCATTGGATTCCAATATTTGGAACTAGTAATATAATACGTAAAAAACAATATAAAAAAAACAAACAATAATGGTAGCAATTTAACGTATGATATTCTATAAGGTAGCATTATTTTGTAACTGCCTATGAGTTTTGTGTTTCACTACCATACCATATACTATAACTGAAAGCTCTGTGTTAATTCGCTCTAGTTTTTGCTTTGTTAATGTATGAATTTATTCTGAAGTCAAAAAAAGTCATGCATAAATTAAAAGAAAAATGGGCATCAAACTACAAAAATAAATTAGGTACATATAAATGCCCCAATAAAGCTGAAACATACCTCACACCAATAGTCCCACTTAGGATCAACGCTGTTATCTATAACTTTAGTTTTAAATTCTTGCGCTCCCACTGTCACAACCGCGTAAGGATCAGATTTTCCTTTTCCGAGAACGCTGATATCCTTTTTCATAAGATGTCTGGCTTCTACAACGTGCACTCTTAATACGCCCTAAAAAAAGTATGGATATTTAAATAAATCTTGAAATTGTTACAGTTTACAGATCGCCTCTGGGAAATTTTGAGACATTTTAAACAAATTTTAATTCCGTTTTAAGTAAACTTGAAACATTGAATACTAGTACAATAAATCTGGACCAATTTTTCACATCTTTAGGAATTTACCTCTCAGGGGATAATTTTATGATCAATCGATGGGGAAAAATGTCAGAGAATACTGTTGGCGTTATCCAAAAACTCCTATACACGTTTCATAGCACAAGTGTTCTAGAATACTCACCAAAAAACAGAATGAAAAAATTCTTACTTTGTGGCAGTGGCATGCAAAATATTATCCTAGAATAGAAATTGTCAAAATTTCAAACAAGTATCCATAACTCGAACACCGTAGGGTTTTCAATAATGTGAAGTTGTGATATTCTGATAGGTTTTGGTCTAGCCTACTACCATTTTCAGGATTATCCATCATTTACGAGACACCCTGTATATACATATGTCAGAGGCGAGATATAAACATGTGAAAAAGGATTTCCTAAAGAAAGAAGCTTTCTATGATATTAACGAATTTTTAAATTGTGATGTCCCCAGATTGTGAAATGTTGTAATAGCCATTTAGTTAAGTTGTAGTTTCTTATTTTTATTTTATATTAGTGATTTTTTCTTGAACGGAATAGTGCATTGCCTAATTATTTTTACGTATATGTAAAACTATTTGTTACCTTATTATATTTTATAATCTATTGTTATTGTATGTATTTATATATGTGTGTGTAAATATGTAACTATTTTATGAAATATAACAGGTGGTGTGGAATATCTCAAACCATGCGAACACTTGCTTTGTGTAATAGTTATATGTTAATACCGATATTTTGATGTACTGTAAACCGTTATAATTTGTACAATAAAACCATATATATCTATCTATCAATCTCAGCGGCGCCAGCGTACAGCGCCCCGCCCCCAATCACATTCCATTAGATGACATTCTCAACCGTATTGTACATGTACATAAGTGTATGGGATTTCCCTAAACGCTTAGTAGCTAGTAGCGATCCCCGTACTGTGTACCGTCCAACAAATTTTATAAAGTAGCTATTAAATAGATCATCACTTCGTAAAGCATAATGAATAACTAACCAGCAACCGTTCCGATTATTCCTTTTGAAATTGTGTCAAATTCATATTGTTGTTCCCAGACTTTCTTATGTCATAATAGGCCTATAAAAAAATTACCTACCTCTGGTTCTGGTGCTTTAAGCTCTACAGCCTCCACTTCATCACTCAATTTTATAGGAAATTTATTCGGTAACACCATCATAGAGGCCACAGTTTCGATCACGATACGCCTCAAAATGTCGCTAAAAATTATTTAAGGTTACAAAAATAGCTGACTATTTAATATTAAGCGTATACCTTAAACCGGGCATGTCCAGAACATCTGCAATACCGACTAGATCAAAATCTATGTCGGGGTTGTTTAGAAAGAATACTTGAATCCCACCTATCAACGGTATGGATGTTATCAATGGTTTCATTACGACTCGAAGCATTCCATGTAACTAAAACCGTAGAGTTGGAACATAAAAAGTTTTACCAATTTCCATCGCTATTTTATTCGGCATCGCTACTGTTCGTAGGATTTGTTATCGATACACTATCATTGCCGGTCTTACCACTAGGGAATTGCCTAGGGCGGTGAATTTTTGGGGGCGGCAAATTTTTATTTTATTAATTTTTTTAACTTTTTTGTTTCATAGTTCAAATGTGCTATTAGAGGGCGGAATATTAAAACATATTTTTAGTCGCAAACTCCTCTATAAAATCCTTATTTTACTATAAGGAACGTAACCAGACTGCAACCAACAGCTACTCTCCGGACTATGTGCCCCGCCGAGCGCTGAATTACAAGTTACAAGCCTAGCGCGTTAAGTGTAATAATTGCATATTACCATCAAAACGCTAATGCTTCGATTGCAACTGGCACGAGAGTTCCTTTTAGTAGGATCAGTCTTTCGGTTGGTGTTTGTTGCAATCGAAGCATTAGCGTTTTGATGGTAATATGCAATTATTACACTTAGCGCGCCAGGCTTGTAACTTGTAATTCAGCGCTCGGCGGGGCGCCTAGCCCGGAGAGTAGCTGTTGGTTGCAGTCTGGTTACGTTCCTTATAGTAAAATAAGGATTTTATAGACGAGTTTGCGACTAAAAATATTATGTTTTTTGTTTCATGGTGATTTTTGTATGGTAAGTCCGTTTGTTCATTTTTATTTACTTGTTATTTTCATAATTCCATCCAACTCAGTTTTATTTTCTATAAAAGACTGACACTGGCATGTTAAAGTTGGTATATAATATAGGGCGACAAATAAATGAGTGCCTAGGGGCGGCAAATGTCTAAGTCCGGTCCTATACATAGTAACGTTTATATTGGTCAGACATATCAAAACATCCGAAGCTCATGTGCTTGAGAATAAGCCTCTCGTGAGTTTCCTAAGAGGTTTTCATAAGTCTTCGAATGATAATGCTATAACCCAATAAAATGGGAAATTTTGGGAACAGGCTTATTTTGTGGTACTTTTTAACATATCAAAAGTCCCCAACGATCTATCGTTTTCGAGTTTTTATAGATTTTATCATGAAACAAGTGTTCTGATAGCGCGCTATAAAGATGTTTAAAAATTTATATCTCTGCCAATATTGATCGAATGTAAATGAAAAATAAAAGGAAATTGTTTGTAATCGAATCCTCTACAACTTTCATTTGAAACATTTTGCGATCCGAGCAATCATTTTTGAGATTTTAGCGAAGAACGCGCGCGTTTCCGTTGCGTCGCAAAACTGTCAAAATTTCAAAAATCTATCTCGGCTGCAATAGGTCGTACGAAGTTAAAAAAAAACGAAATTGTGCGGATTTTTATTAGCTATAATTTTCATGTATATATTTTTTACAGTAAAATTGATGCTTTCAGAGTTTTTTGCGAAAAACAGATTTTTTAAAAATTATTCTCTGCCCCCCTTCGCCGGCGTCTACGGGTGGGGACTTTTGATATGTTAAAAATTGCCACAAAATAAGCCTGTTCCCAAAATTTCAGCCTGCTCTGAATTATTTCATCCGAATCGACAAATTTCGTCCCATTTTACTGGGTTACTAAGTCGCGAAATAATTTGGATAATTTGGAAGATTGCTCGTGTTTAAATAGTCAAATTTTGTTGTGATCTACTTGTAATGTTTTTTAAGTTATGATAATAGCGCACTCCATGTTCGAGACTTTTTTCGAAAAACGTACAGGCGGAAATTTCGGTAATTTTAACTCGATGCGAATTGCAGTATGGACCTCCGTAAAATGCAGTGTTTTGGAAAAAAACCTATTTTGAGACCTGGTGTGTTAATTTGAAAAATTCTACACGTCTTCTGGAGGAAACTCATACCAATTACAGTATTAATAGAAAATATATTGTTGACATTTTTCAGTTTCATTTCTCTGCCTATCATATTTTATTTTAATGTTATTCAGAAAAGTTTATCTGATACCCAAGTTGGGTAAAAACTTAAAACAGCTTAGTTTTTCCGTTAAGTTGCTGTTAAATTAAAGATTGGAGGAAATTTTTTATATATTTTTAATGTATACGTTCCTCCTAACGTATGCTCTGCTGAATACGATATTTGATTCACTAGAATCATTATACCCCATTTACGGCTCTAATATACTTATTCTCGGCGATTTTAATATTCCAGAATATTCCGATTCTCTGGATAACGGTGTCCGTAGCCGGAATGTTAACACACTGCAAAACTTTGCTAATTATTTTAGTATGGGCCAGTACAATTTTGTTTCTAATTCTAACAATAGAATATTAGATCTTGTGTTGTGTAATAAACGTTGTAATGTGTGCCATTCCCCCGAAGTGTTATTGCACGAGGATAATAACCATCCAGCTTTGTTTGTCGAAATAGATGGTCTACTCGGTAGAGAAAATGAGGAATTTCCTCTGGGTAACTCGCAGAGTGACCTACCAGATTTTAATTTTAAAAAAGCTAATTTTCAAACTTTATACCAAGAGTTATCGTCAACGGACTGGTCCTGTTTATCCTCCTTCACAGATGCAAACAGTGCAGTAGATGTATTCTATAATATGCTAAGAAACATATTTAAAAAATATATACCAGTAAAGCATAAGATGAAATATAGTAGGCAATTTCCAAAATGGTTTTCGAAACCGCTCATAGATCAGTGGAAAGCAAAAGAAAAAGCTAGAACAAAATATAATTCCTCCAAGAGTAGCGATGATTATAACGAATTTAAACGTCTTAGAGCTTCACTTAAAACTAATATTGCGGTGGCATATAGCGGGTTTGTGAGCAATGCCGAGGACTCAGTAAAAAATAACCCTAATAACTTTTGGACTTTTATCAATTCTAAAAAAAATACTACTATTCCTTCAGCTATGAATCATAATGGTCAAGATGTCGATGACCCTCAGTTGATAGTAAATACTTTTGCCCATCCTTTCTCAGAGGCTTTTGTTACCTCAGAGGACTTTACAGACGACATAAACATCTTCAGCGGCAATAAAAAAGATTAAAAATAATATGTGCATGGGCCCGGACTTAGTGCCAGCATTCCTGGTTAGAGACTGTGCGATAATATTTTGTAAACTATTGCTCATCTTATATAATTTAATATTAACCTCTGGGGTTTTCCTAATGTCTGGAAACTATCTAGAATTACGCCTGTTCACAAAAAAGATGCTAAGAACAACTTCACCAATTACAGACCCATATCCATTTTATGCAATTTCTGTAAGGTATTTGAGATTATCTTGCATAGCTTTATATCACCTCATGTTTCCAATATAATTATGCCAGAGCAACACGGTTTCATACAGGGTCCTTCTACAGTATCCAATCTTTTGTGTGTGACTCAATTTATATCTGAAGTTGTTGATGAGGGAGGTCAGGTAGACGTCATCTACACTGACTTCTCCAAAGCATTTGATAGACTTGATCATGCTCTACTTTTAAACAGTCTCATCAGAGTTGGACTTTGCACAGGCCTAGTAAGTCTTTTCCAGTCATACCTTACGGAACGCTTTCAATTTGTGCAATATCGAGGGTTTCGGTCTAACCATTTCCCTCAGACTTCAGGCGTTCCCCAAGGATCAATTTTGGGACCCCTCTTCTTTATAATATTTATTAACCATATTGCCAAAGATATCAATGTTCACTATTTGCTATACGCCGATGACCTCAAATTATATTGTAGAATTTCTTCCGTCTCTGAGTCTGAGAACCTTCAAAATAATATCACTACACTTGATAATTGGTGCCGTAAGAACAAATTGCCACTAAATCCTAGCAAGTGCAATGTTATGTCCTTTTTTCGTAAAAAGGCACCACTTTTATTTGATTATGAACTTGACGGTCAAATTCTCGAGAGGCCTGACTATATTAAAGATTTAGGAGCCTTCTTTGACTCTGACTTCAATTTTTCCCATCACATAGATGTGTGTTTGGCTGGTGCATACAAAAGTCTTGGTTTTGTTTTACGCAACTCTAAGGATTTTAAAAACATTTCTACTCTGCGCTTGCTATTTATTACTTTCGTAAGATCCAGGCTTGAGTATGCTTCAGTAATATGGTGTCCAATATACACAACGTACATAACATTAATTGAAAGAGTTCAACGAAGATTCTTCAAATCAGCTGTTTTTCTTCTAGATGGTGTCTATCCCGCCAGAGGGACACCTCATAATCAGTTCCTCGAGCGATTTGACATGCAAAGTCTTGTCATTAGATGCACACTGCATTCTGTTATTTTCCTGTTTAAATTAATTCACTACAGGATAACGTGAGTCAATTATTGCAAAGGTTATATATCGAGTCCCTAGAATCAATAGTAGACATAACAGCTTATTTTTGCTCCCCCAGACGCGCACTAACCTTCTCTTAAAGTCACCTTTATATCAAATATTAAGTAATTACCCAAATATTGAATATAATTTGGATATCTTATTTTGTAGTCTTAATGATGTCAAAAAACGTATGTAACGTGTTATTTATGTAATATCCCCGTTTTTATTTTCATGTATTTTTTTAATATCATTTTACAATGCTTAATGTATGTACTATACTAGGATACTTATCCTGTAATTGGGCACTTGCCCGTTGAATATTTTATAGTAATAAATAAATAAGTTAATATCTTAAACATCGTTTTTCTTATATTTCATATTTGGATTTCAAAAAAAATAATGATTCAAATCATTGCTTGTTTACACCACATTGATAAGTGATCATTACACAAAGAAGCGAGACGACATTAAATAATTTTTTAATCTATTATTGATAACTGTGAACAGTGGAAATACCTTTCCCCTTTTACGGTAATAAACCCTACTCTTTAGTAATAACATGTGTATCACCGATACTAAAGAATTTTTATCTGCTCTAGATTTCATAAATAACTCTTACCTATATAAGAAAAATATTTTTAACGTCTTAAATATTACAGATAATTTTCTACATTTAAAGTTTAGATAGGGGGATTAATTTTATTATGGAATGGAGATAATCTTATTGATACACTTAAAATACTGCAAACAATATAATTCTAAGCAAATGAATTCATTCAATTCATGATTCTTCATGTATGAAGAATATATGTGAAGAATCATTTTGATATCAAAAGTGTACCATTTTCGGACTGTTTACTACTAAATACTCTAGGCAATTTAGCATTTCACAAGCATCCAAGAAGACGCGTCTAAAATGCCGAACACTGAACTCACGAAATGTGGATGTTATCCATAATTTTATGCCGAATCCGATTCCAGAGTACTCGATGTCGGCCAAGATTGCGAAATTGCAAAAAAATTTATAATTTGGAAAAAAAATTGGAACTTAAATATTGCATTACCTTTCGTTTGCATTGCATTTACGAGCTTATTTATAAAGATTTTTTAATAATTCTTATATCAATCGAAAGCTTAATGTTTGTAGTTTCATACAAGGGTAATAGGCATTATTTTCATTATAAACAACACTATAAATTGTTTAAACAATAGGTGTTCGGAAAGTGTAGTGTAATTTTCGGCATCGAGGTACTTTTGTTATTATTGAAGATAGATTTGTAGTTATTTGAAACGAAATACGTAGACTAGACCAACGAACATTTTTTATTAAAACAGTTTTTTTATTCGCTGAATAATTTAGAAGATATGATTTTTTTAAAGTGAAACGCATTGTTTCGGTCTACCGCGCGCGCGTTCTTGTCTCTGTAGGATATTTACACATGATTTCGAGGCACTGCTGTTATAATAAAAGTATTTATTATTACGTACAGTACTCGTCACAATAATTTTGCCACCTATGGCAAGTTTTATTTGATTTATCAGTTATATAAATCCGCCATCCTTTACCACAACACAATTGACATTTTGTTCTTATACAGCAGAGGACAATAATTAAAAAAATAAACAAAAAAAATCTAATAATATATACCAGGAGGAAATATAGAGAATTTCGAAAAATGTAGGTTGGCAAGATTATTGTGACGGACAGCGTATTAATTTTTTTGTAAGGTATAAGCAACATTTTTGTAACGTCTTTCATATGAAAGCTCGTACAGATCTCGTAAATAATGCTTACAAACAGAACACGAAAAATATTTTAATTTCATTGTAGTTGTTCTTAAATTAAATACAGATAATTTGTAATCTTTATAAATAATCTCGTAAATGCAATGTAAATGAAAGATAATGCAATATTTAAGTTCCAAATTTTTTTCCAAATTATTTTTTTTTGCAATTTCCCAGTCTTGCCCGATATCGCGCCCTCTGGAATCGGATTCGGCATAAAATTCTGGATAATATCCATATTTTTTTTTATACCTGTGAGTTCAGACCCCATGATCGAATTCAGACCTTTAGATTCTCGACTAGCAGTAAGACGGATCGAGATGGGGTTTTTTTGCATTCGACTTAGGACGGCATTTATAGTGCAGACCAAAATGCATTTTTAAAAGTGCATTTTTTAAGTTCACGACGACTACGAAGCAGCAGACAAGAGCGAAGAAGACTTCAACAAAAGAAGACAATCATTACATAATATGATCCAAACAATAGAGAGAGACAACCAAAACTTCCATTTCGACAACGAATTTGTCATAGTCGGGGGAACCTCGAGGTATTTAAAAATTTGGCCTACGCCTCCTCGTTCGTAACGTCGTTGGGGGCGAGGGTCGAAAATAAAAATGTAACAAGTATATTTGTACTGTACTTTTAAAAATGTTAATAAGGCACGCTGTTTCTATACAATAAATAGTTATTGTAAATTTTTAAGTTCAATTGAATACTCTAAAATAGGGAAATAAAAATCCAAATTAATCAAACACGTACGGTACAATATACATCTTAGCACGTTTCCCAATCAATAATTTTTGCGTCTATTGTTTCAGAGCCTCTGACGAAGTTCGTAATAGGGAAAATATTCCGGGAAAATGTTGTTGGTGCAAGCTTCCTTCAAACTAACGGAGACCTGAAAATAATCAGGTATGAAACACTTGATTTTTACGAGACGACCAGAGCAACAGTGGCAATAGAGCAGAATATGTTATCGTCGACGAAGTAGACGACGAAGCAGAAAGGGAGAAAGGGGGACATCTTTCGGGAGATGAAGGAAAAGCCATAGCCAAAGATAACTAAACTTTCAATCTGATAGAGGTAGGAGTAGAAAGAGAGATATAAATCATTTTTTATTTATAATTTTCCAACTATAAACAAATGAATATATTTAATTTGGATCTAGAAGCAAGCCTACATACTTTCATGCCTAAGGATTGACACCAGAAAAATTTTACACCACTCTGATATTTTCGAATTGGAAATAGCATAACTATACTGTTTGTTGAATAAAAATAGCCACTTCCCAAAAAAGTGCGCCATATTTAAATATGATTATTCTATTGGTTGATTTTTTAAATCCCATAATAAAACCAACCATTCTATGTTTTGATGTTTTATAGCAAGCCTTTCAATAGTAATATCGCATCGCATAGCACAGCATAGCGTGCAGTGCAATATACTAAGGCTTGTAATAAAAAATTATATGAAGTACTGGCATTATTTTGAGTCAATCCACCTTTGAACACGAAACAAGAACCTCGAGTGGGAAAATAAAAAAATCGGCTAGTCAGAGAGCTTATCTGAGACCCCCGAGGGTGTTCGTGCACTTATTTTTGTTTGATAAATGTTCCAGAGAAATAACTTCCTTTGTCTCCGGGTCACAGCTTCACCCTGTATGAGACGTCGAAGCACTTAACTTTTATTTAAAAAAGCTTAAAATTCACATAGGTAATTTTGGAGGGGTAATTTTTTATATACCCTGTATAATGTCGCGAATGTTGTTTAAAGAATGAAAATAAAGTTTAATTATTCACTTCACAATTTGTTTTAAAAATTACTAAAAATATATTCTGAAGGGTTAACTTTTCAACAACGAAGTTGTGTCGAAAAATAAAAAATTGATACGATTTTTGTTTTAAGGAATTTCAAAAAAATTCACTTTGTGGCGAAGGCGCCGGTTAAATGTTAATTTAAAAAACAAATATTAAAATATTTAAAATGCGCTAGGGCAGAGATTATGGATAATTTTAACTTGTATCACCAAGAAAGAACGCGTACGGTTATAGAACGCAGCACGGCTGAACGTATAACACAATACAAACGGAACTTGCTCGAGCTCAGTCTCGCTCCAGCTTATATACTATCATGAAACTGCGTTAATCGTGCCCCATTAAGTCAGGCTGAAACGTTTTTTGTAAGCTGGAAAGGACCCCCAGACTGCGTGCGGGCTTGGTCTAAAACCGGTTGTTGTTGTTGTTGTTGCACTCCCGTAACTGCGTAATTATTGAAATTTTTGAGAATCCTAATTGATTATGTCATTAAATAGAGTATAAAATTTGATGCATTTTGGTTTTTTGATGAGCTCTGTATTATTTTTATTAAGTTTATGAAAATCTGAAATTTAAAATTTCGCTAAGCGACTGTACTATACTAATCCCCGCGGTGATGAACGTATGCCTTAGATTGATACAGGTTGTGGTATTTCTTATGCCTTTGCTAGTCGCGCTGAATGTTTAGGCGGTAGGAGTAGATACTGATACACTATTGTGGTTTGTTATTTATTTACTACGCAATTGCGGATAGACTTGTCAGAGCTTGTGACTGAACGTGGAGAGAAATGCATAAGATTTTTATTTAAATGAATTAAAATTTGGTATTTGGGTATTGTGGAGAGTACGATGAGTCGAATGAAAATATACGGTGGTCGATATTTTTAAGGATGATAATTTTGAATGTTTGAGCTGCAAAATGGGCAAAATTAATAATGTGAATGTTTTGATGACATTTTTGGGATCTCGGTGAATCGATCTGTGCTAAATTTTTCGGGAATTTAATTTTGGAAATTGTGATTTTTCGCTAAACTAAAATACAAGCGTACTTTTTTATGGGTTTTGATATTGTGCGTAGATAGATTTAGTATTTTGACAATTTTTTATAATTTTTTGATCGAATGTAGTATACACTACAACACCCTCCTCGTAATCATTGCACTGAAGTTCTGGGACACCCTTTATAAGTCAGCCAACGTTGAACAAAGAAAGGGATTATTTAAATTTTGATTCCTTATGGAAGTGTTGTTTAGTTAAAATATAAGAATTCCGAGAAAAACTCACCTGAAAATCCCGTATTCCGCCTTTCATTCCAGATAAATAAAATGTAATATCGCAATCACCTGCATAACTGAAATAAGTATGTATAATATGGATGGGTTGCATAAATCGTATCCACAAATCATACCAAATATTAGCGCAGTAAATATAGTATTTCCCTTGTTCCATGAACTACAAATTTTCTAACGAATACTATTTCGAGCAACGACAAGGGTTCTCAAAATAATTAATATTTTTTTTATTAACACCGTTGCAAATCTACAGAGGTAAAAAGTCTACACAAGCTCCACTCTGTAACCGCAAATAATATCGACGCTGAGTAACAGAGTGCACAGTCTTTAGAAGCCTTGCAATTTGTTCTTCGGAAACAATAATTATCATCGGGTGTTCAACGGCTTATTTGGTATAATGGATACGATTTATCTTTTACATATCGATATTGAAATATTTATAATGGTTAAAAACTTACAATATGTCTAAATCCATAATTATTTCGTTTCTGTCAATATTCTTGTCATAAACTTTTACTCCACCGATGCGGAAAGGCTGAAAATGAAGTATTTTTGATAGTTGGAAGCAACTTATTTGCTGCTAGATATACAGAGTGTTTCCTAAGTACGTTAAGAGAATCAATTAAGCTATTATATGGCCAATTTCAAGCATAAAACATCTAATGAAGGTATATCCTAAAATGCTTCGTAAGGAAGCTACGGCTCTCTATAAAGATGGTGCCCAAAAGGCGGTTTTCAGATAATATCTCAGCACAACTTGAAGATTTATACACCAAATTTTATACACGTCTTATCACTGAAATAATCTCATTTCCTGGGCTATTACATTGAAACGATTATATTTATTTATTATTTAAGGAACAGACCAACCCGAGACCTGCACGAACATGCAATCCGCGCACGGTCCCACACGCGCCGTGCACAAAGTCACCGAGATAGCGGCAGAAAGCCGGTCGTGTAGTCCGATCTGTTCCTCGGCACTGCTCTAATAGTCGACCAAAAAAGCGACAAAAATGTTTTAAAAAAAATTTTTTGGTACAACCACATGGGACCTTCACAGAATAATAGATTAGGTCCTTGACCATCTGAAATGGTCAATTACAAAATTTTTTTGGAGGTCCAACTTTTTTATTATGAAAAATGTCATAAATCTGTCAAAATTATTTTTTACTACCTTTTCACACGTCCCTCACGATATCTCCGGAACCAATTGAGAAAATCAAGATTTTTTTCAGTCGATAAAGGAAACGTGAGCGGAGGTCACTGAGTTAATTTGGTCTTTATGGAAAACCTAGTTTTTTGTAAAATTAAATAAAACTTTAACGTTTATTTTTCTTAGAGCACTTTCATCAGTAACCAAAAAACTTTTTTTGTTTTAAGGAATTTTGCCATAGTGTATGCTTATGAAATGAAGCTAACACATCGAGGAAGTTTTTGAAAAAAAACGTAGTCCTCTATGACTTAAACGTTTCAAGTTATTGTTATTTAAAGTTAAGTTTCTGCGAGCAGGATACTTCATGAAGCCTCGCTCGCCCGGTTCTACTATTTACGTTGGACATTATTTAAAATCCACATATTTATACATTAAAACTTAATACTGGAATTAAAAAAAAAACGAGACAATTATTTATTTTATAATACCATGATACAAATTTTAGCAACTCATTAGGAACTTGATTTTCACACTCTCTCTGGTTTATATCACCTGGAGTAGAAAAACAACTTGCTGGGGTTTTAAATTCTTTAATTTTACTTCCACGTCCAGTAGAAGTATAGTAACGCAAAAAAATTTTTTTGTTGAAATAGGCTTAAAATGTCATGAAACGTCGATATTTTAAACTTGATCAAAAAAAAATTCCTGTCTGTCGGTCTGTCTGTTTATCTTTAAGATACCCGCCGCTTTGTATAAAATTAGAATTTAGTTTTCTTCAAAAGTCTGGAAATGTTCACTTGATTTTATTTTGGTAGAAGGTTGGGAGTCAGAGCTGATTGTCTCTGATTCTGATGTATCACTTTGGTCTTTTATTGATTGGAGAGTTGTGGTAGCAGCAGACTTATTTTGACAAGCTTTGATATGCCGTGTGCCTATGTACAGACAATAACAGCTTTTGTGATATTTAGCATCATAGGCAAAGAGATCTTTGTAACCGGCTAATTTATAAACCATGTCATCAATATCTTGTCGCTTTTGGGCAGCTTCGATTATTTTAGAGTACGTGTTTTTCCCAGTCCCTAAATAAGAATAAAAATTTAATAATAGCGCTATACATTATTATTAAAAAGAATTTAGCAAATTGGAAGATATCAATATCGTCAAAAGATGCGCTTTAATTAAAATAAAAAACACCATATGGCAACCAAATTTTTTGTTTAAATATATGATGTCAAATAATATTATTCAGTATTTTCAGTAAAGAATTCATCACTATAAATAATATAAAAAACGTGGTCACAGTGAGATTTTTTCTGCAGACGTAATTCGACTTCTCGCTTTTTTTAAATAAGTCCTATATTAAGAAATGAAAACGTCGACTCCGCGCATATCAAAGGGATTGTGTAGGATAAAAATGTACCGGCCGCTTGTCAACAATATATCGACTGGACTGATAATAAGGTGGTAAAGAAATAGAGAAATAAATAACGTCTCCAGAGAAAAATCGTACTATATTACGTAAAATGACCTATTGTAAATGTACATTAATTACTTATAGTCGGATGGCGTATATTTACTGGGCAGTCAAAAAATGTAACAAAAACTTTACGTGTTAATTATTAACGCCGGTGAACCATTAGGCATGGTCTTATCAAACAAGCCGACGTACCTATAAAACCGATTATATTTGCACGCGAGATAGTACAGAGAGTAGCGGTATTTTAATGCGGTCGTAAAGTTTTTGTTGTGTTTTTTGACTGCCCAGTAAATCTACATCCGACTATTATACGTGCCTGCACAGATATTAAAGGCTTTTTGCCTTTCTTTTCTAATTCATTACATATTAAGCACATTGTCCCAATATTGAATTTCTCTTTATTGCGTCTTAACGAAGACGATGACGCATTTTCAATTTCACTGAGTTGGGAAACATTTTTAAGATTTTGCAAACTAATATAGGTTTGTCTGCAGGCTATATGAAATTTCACTTCGACTTTTTCACATAAAATGTTTTCCTTTTGTTGCAAAATCTTTTCGACACAAATGTCTTGCCTTTTTTCCGCGGCACATAATTGTTTTTCCTTGTAATCAGGATTTTGTGTCACTAATTTGTCATTTTCCTTCAAAGTATGGCCATAAAATAAACATTCCATTGTTAAGCACTAAATATACTAATATGTAAAACTCAATAAAAACAAATATTTACTCATTCGCATTACACAAAGAAAAGTTTGTTTTCAACGGGTACTATAAGATTACTTGTATTGAATAGTCCACACACTTGCGTGGCGCCGCGGTAGGATTGAAACACTCATAGTTTTAAATAGCAAAATTTCGAAAACTATAAGTCGTAGAGAACTCGGTTTTTTTAAAAAAACTTCCTTGAGATGTAAGCTTTATTTCATACACAGATGATATGGCAAAATTCCTTAAAATAAAAAAGTTTTTCGCTTACTGAAAAAAGTGCTTCAGGGAAAGTAAATGTTCAAGTTTTATCTAGTTTTACAGAAAAATTATATTTTCCATAAAAACGAAATCAAATCGGTGACCTTCGCTCACATTTCCTTTATCAATTAAAAAAATAAATATATAATTATCTCAATTGGTTCCGGAGATATCTCGAGTGATGTGTGAAAAAGTGTGAAAAATTAATGTTGACAAATTTATGGCATTTTCGTAATAAAAAAAGTTTGACCTCCCAAAAAATGTTGTAATTGGCCATTACAGATGGCCAAGGACCTAATCTATCATGCTGTGAAAGTCGCATGTGGTTGTACCTTAAAAAATTTTATTTTTATTTTTTTTTCGAGAAGGAAGCTACTTTTTCCTCGTTTTACGGTACACTATAATAACTCCATGCACATCGCTAATGAGACCGCACGCGAACCACCGCCCCCGTACAGCTCTCGAGCTATATCCAACCGCACTCTACACAAAAAAAAATATTCATACAATTTGTAATTTTACGTGCTGATAAAATCAACTTTATACAAGTTTTATACCTGGCTGAAATTGTTTCAAATTATATTATTATATTAAAGTATTACATTATTTACAATCTCAATGCTTGAAAAGCTTTATTTTTACTTGTGTAAGAGATAAGTGAAATAAGTCGATGTGGGAAAAACTTACGTTATATGTGCATGTGTTGTATATTAGTCATAGCAGAGTTAAAATACGCATTAGTGTTACTAAATCTGGTGTAAAATAAAGATTGCTCCCGAATATCGTGAGATCTAGACTCGATCTCACGATACTAGATCATCAAGTAATAAAAGATAAGTAATTCAGACAGAAAGGGGAGTCTATATTATTGTGAATGATTTTATATAGAAATGTAGCACGGAAAACCAGCCTTCTGTTTTTTAAAGAGTCCAATCCATACAATTTTAAATTATAATCATAGGTACTGTCAATTCTGATGAAATTTATGACATCTAAGCTCCTGTATATGGTCGTTTGATCTCTACAAAATTTGGTGCAAAAATTTTCAAGTGTTGCTGAGATATTATCTGAAAATCGCCTTTTGGACGCCATCTTTATAGAGCTGTAGTTTCCTTACAAAGCATCTTAGGACATACTTTCATTAGAAGTTGCATGCTTGAAATTGGCCATATAATCATCTAATGAATTTTCTTAACGTACTTAGGAAATATCCTCTATGTATAAGTAGTATACCGGGTGTTAGAAAAGTATGGGAACGGTGGAAAATCTCGAACAGTTTCCATCAAATCGAAAAACAAAAAAATACGTGTCAAAAATTTTTCAAAAACTATCTTCTGATACCTAAATGACCTCCTCACCCACCACCCTGTGGGTGGGGTGAGGGGCAACTTTAAAAATCCGATTCCGCAATAAAAAATAGGGGTTTCCATTTGAATCAGATTTTTAAAGTTGCCCCTCGCCCCACCCACAGGGTGGTGAGTGGGGAGGTCATTTTGGTATCAGTAGATAATTTTTTGAAAAATGTTTGACATGTATTTTTTTGCTTTTCAATTTGATGTAAACTGTTCGAGATTTTCCACCGTTCCCATACTTTTCTAACACCCGGTATGATATTTTCGAAATGGCAACATATGAGGTGAGGTGTGGGAAGGAAAAGAACTCAAAGACGTAGCCCAGACGTCGCTATCGATGGAATCTAGCATGTTCACTCTCACTTGGCTGTTTATGAAAACTGAGCAAGCTTTTTGCTACGAAAATAAAACAATCTACGTATCTATGGTTTATTTTTTATTGTATAAGTTATAGACACTGAAATTCAAAAAGTAAGACGATGTAAAAATCTAATGAGTTTTAGTAACATGCATTTTTGCAAAAAAATAATAAAATAATAAAAAACGTAAGTTGTCTGTTATATTTACCTAAAATAATTATTAAGTGTAATATTTCTTTCAAAAAATATTTTTAAAATGGCTTTTTGGGACTATCTCATTTGGGGGTTTTAGAACCAAGATTTACACGGGCAAACCGAAATCAAAACAATACTGTCCGAGACCTGGACCGGAGCCAGCCAAACGTCCATGTCGCGAAGCGTCATGGAAATGAACGAGAGCAGGAGAGGCTGAACGAAGCAGGTCCGGTACAGCTTAAAAAACAGGGAACACAATGCATATGTAAACTAGTGTATAAATACAAACTGTAACTCCTTCTGCAAAAGCGGCAAATTAAAAACAGTAATCTAATTTAAAATACCCAAAACAATTAAAACTTAAACTATTAAGGTTCGAGGTCGGTTTAAAGAGGAATGCCGCGCTCTTGTTTCTTATATCATTTTAAACTGACATTGGATAATGTATACGTGGACTATTGTTTTGTTTATCTATACCAAATTACTTTTATTAATTTCCATAAAGGGCCGCGTGAGAGCTGATATCATGCATCTAGATTTCAATAACGTCTGGACTCAAGAGATAGTAAAAAGGGAATGGGTCTGAAGATGGGAATATCGATTTACAAATAATCTAAGAATACTAATGCGAATATTGGAAATAATACCTTTTTAAACACCTACACATAAAATTACAATTTAATAAACGAAATTTCGTTTCTAAAGCAACACTATATATTATAAAATATGTAAGATTTTATTAGGAAACTTTTTAAACGCAAATATCAAATTACGTTATCAGAGTGGTCTATTGTACTTCCGTCATTATGAATTCTCGATAAAAGTTTAAGTTGTTCGCATTTACTAACCACAGTGCCTAGAATAATCCTTTCAAACTTGAATCCATGTAATTTGTATTTCTCTAAACTTTCTTTTAGGGCTGGCTGTATCGAGTCTCTAACCATTTCTCGAACATAGTGATTAACGTTTGGCCATACTTGCTTTATAATCTATAATAGAAAGAATGTAAAAATCAAGCGCATATACTCGTAATAAAAACATTTTAATGTACTTACTCTATTCAACCATTCAGCTCTTTCAATATCAGGGAAAAACACCTAAAATAGATATACATTTATGTAATTTATGTTGTTAGAATGGCAAGTAGTATTAGATTTAAAAAAACGAAGGTAAGATATAATCTTTCTTTGAAATTTTTTATTAAACTATAATAAACATTACAGAAATTAGACAACCCCCAATTCCAGAAGCCAGAGGCTTGTGCGAAAGGGGGTTACACATTGAAAAACGCGTGATTAATCGCGATTGCCACCTCGCGCCTTAACCATCACGGCTATCTGCCAGACTTTTTACATACATTGAATATTATTTTATTTTATTTATGTTTTCTTTTTTAACTATTTGCACTAGATGTGCTACTCCAATAAGTGTCTACTTAAATAGCATAGTATAAATTGCTGCATGTGACGCCAATTGTTTTTCATGAGCAACGTTTAGTTTTGCAATCGACCTTACAATCACAAGCAATTATATTGAGTAGTTATTTATTATTATTATATAATTCATTAGGAAGACGAGCTTTATCAGTCGTTATCGGCATCAGTCCATTATCTGTTGTTTGCTGCCATTCAAAATTGGCAGGATTTTGGATGGCTGCAAACAACACAATGGAAGGAATACTTTGGTTGATTAAGGCCTGAGCAATTAGAAATTAGTCCTAATAATTATGATATTGAAGAATTTGAACAAGTTGATAATTATGAAGATGTTTGTACTTTATTTATTAACTTAACTTTAACTATTAAAAAAAGAAAACATTAGTAAAATAAAATAATATTCAACAATATTGTAGTTTAATAAAAAAATTTTAAAAAATTATATCTTACCTTCGAGTTTTTTTTTAATGTAAATATTTAAAACCTGCTCACAATCACTTTTTATTATCAATATTGAAATTTTTAAAATGAATAATTACACGTATACTTGTGCGCGCATTACGTATACTACCGAAAATGACGGGACATTACCGCGCGCATATATACACCAAAAATGACAAAAAATCGGCTAAATTACAAATAAAGTTATTTTTTAGTTGCATCACATGAAAGTACATAAAAAACCTTCATTTTGGTATTTAAAAAAAATTCGTACGACCATTTGGACAAATTGGGGAACGTATTGAAATTCTTGTGGAATTTGGACTAAAAATGGAATTGCGAACAAATTATTGGATATTTTTTGCTAAACTTTGGCAGGCCTACTTCTTGGTTATACAAGTTTCTTTCATCTAAAAGTTCATCAAATTCGGTTGAATTTTGACTAAGTTAGCCGTAATTCAATTTTTTCCGTTTTTTCAGCATATATATGTACTTATCGTGGGGGGCGGTGAACTGATTTTCACGAAATTTGAATTGAAGGTTCCTTGACCACCGACAATAAAAGGGTACCATTCTCGTTTCCTAACTAGCATTTTAAAGGGCCCAAAATAAACTAAAACTGAAAAACCACCCCGAAAAATTACCAATTTACTTACCCCTTTTTCGCGAAAAAAAAAAGAGTTCCTCACCTACTGGAAGTAGAAAACTCAAGGTATTCTTAGTTTCACCAAAACAAACTGATTTTTCTATGTAGCGTTGCTCCATGCAAAATTTTCTCTACAAATCTATATTTACTCCACTAAATACCAATAAAAAAAAATTTCAATAAAAACGTTCATCCTACATAATTTTTTTTATATTTTGTTTTTTCCAAAAAACGCGAAAAACACGTCAAAAAGAAATAATAGCGGGACACACTTTCTTATGAATAAGTCTAGGAATAGCTTCGCCACCTCACCCCCATCCCTACGTTTTTTTTTTAATGGAACACCCCAAATTGTTTTAGGTCATTAGTTTCCCTTCAAAGATCTTATTACAAAAATGTATAAATGTGGGATCTAAGTGAATAGTTTGAGAGTAAGAGCTAACATTAATTTGAATCTATTGTGGAGAGTACGTTATGTAACATATTTTAAGAGAAGGGGATTTTGCAAAATATTTTTCCATAATTGTGGATGCAACTCCTGATGCAGCCCATATAGAGTAAACTACATTTATACTAAGGTATTTTTAGATTAATTCAATAAATGAGTGCGAAATTTTTGGAATTGGTTAATTGTAATCAGAAAATAGGAGAAGCGATAGCAGATTTAATTATACAAACTCTTATAGGGTATGACAATGGAAGGAATATTGAGTGATGCCTATAAGTCTATAAACTCATATACTGCAACATAACTCCCTAGCAATTTTCTCTCCTTGTGCTTGTCACAGCTTAAATCTCTGTGGTGTACATGATGCAAAATGTTGCCCTGAGGTAATTACATTTTTTGGAGTAGCGCAAGAAGCTCTACAACATATTTAGTACGAGTATATATTTCTTAAATACATCTATTTTAAATCGCTAAATACATATCCGCCTATTGGTTTTCCTTAGTCAAACCGATAGACGTACTAACTTCGCTATCAACTTTCGGAAGAAAGTCATTCACCTTGAAGAGATACTTTACAAATTGAACTTTCATAATTCTAGAGTTAATTCACGTCATAATCAAACTTTTTATCTGCCTAGAGCTCGGACTAATGTCCTAAAATTCTCACATATATATAATATTTGCTCGTGTTACAATAACAATCAGAATATTGACATTTTTCAACAATGGGGCTCGCTGCCTATGTTCGCCTATCAATTTTCCTCATTATATTTTATATATTTCTTATGTACAATAATCTTGTTAATTTTCCCATGCATTATACAGTTTTTCTTAGCTGTCTTTTATATCTTCTTCACTTCTCTAGTACTAGTCAGTTTAGATTTTAGACTCCTATTAAGTCTTTCTCTCTCACTTTATTATATACCGGGTGTAACAGGATCATGGTATACCCCTTTTTCTCCTTTAGTTTTGAAGATGATTGAAATTTAAGATATACTACATACATAATAAGCGGCACTTTTTGACATACAATTGATTTTTTTTCACTTTCGGTTTCGCCGGAAATGACACTAACTTTAGATTTTTAAATGGAACACCCTGTATATTAGTGCATTTTTTAATTCTGCATAATTTTCTGAATCCAACGACGCCAAATAAGTGACATTTCAAACATCAATTTTTTTTATAATATAATTTTAGTTTTCCATTTAAGTGTGCCATGACGATTCCGATTTATTCTAAATGACCCCTGTAATGCTACAAAAATCGAAATCTCGTTAAAAACACTAAATTACGTGATTTATGAGCAAATAAAATTCATCAAAATTGTTTTTGGGGCAAACTCAATTCTTTCAAATGGAACCATATCGGTACCGTGGTACCATTTATTAGTACTATTAATAAGGAATTTATTCATATATCGTATGTGCGATAAATACAAACAAAATTACAGCTAAAAGAAAATAAGAAAATACAATTTTGTTCTAATTAAATGTTAAGAAGTAACTAAGGTGGCTTTGAAAACAATGAAATATTGTCAAACATTTGTTGGTTTAACGGTGTTTTTATTGTGTCTTTAAAAATTGTTTAAAATTCTTGTTAAGTGTGTTCAAAATGCCGCAAATTCATACAAGAGATGAAAAAGTGGACATGTTAATTATTTATGGGGAATTTAAAAGAAATGCAGTTGCGGCTACCGACCTTTATGCCCAACGATATCGTGATAGACAATGTGCAGCGAAAAATTATTTTAAACGTGTTGAAAACCAATTCCGAAGAGAAACAATGATCCCGAAGAAAACTTCATTATTGACGAAGGAACGGAAATTAATGTTTTGGCTCGATTAGAAGTTTCTTTAAGGCAAGTTGGGTTTGAATTGGACATCAGTCACCAAACATCAGTAAGCCGAATTTTGCACAAATACCACTATAAATCTTTTAAATACCAATTGCACCAGCATCTGTACGAAACTGATTACGAACGTAGGATGGAATTTTGCAATTGGATTTTGTATAATAACGTACAGCCAAACAATGATTTTTTGGGACTGATTTGATTTTCGGACGAGTTTAGGTTTACAAATTTGGGATTATTTAACCGACAAAATACAAAATATTGGTCACAAGAAAATCAAAATTAATTACGGGAGGGTAACTTTCAAGTGCGGTTCGGTTTCAATGTTTGGCTTGGAATAACGGTAGTAGAATCATTGGTCCAATAATATTTGAAGGATCTCTGACTGGTGCCAGATACTTGAGATTCCTGGAAAATGAGATTGGGGACAATTTAGATGAGTTATCTTTAGATTTAGAACAGGGAATGTATTTCCAACAAGATCCTCCCTCCTCCCTATAATTCAAGGATAGTAATTGATCACCTTCAACGGAGATTCGGAGAAAACGTAATTTCGACGAATGGTCGTGTGAAGTGGCCTCCAAGGTCACCTGATTTAACGCCCCTTGATTTCTTTGTTTGAGGTCATTTAAAAAATATTGTCTATGCAACCGCCGTTGCAACCCGTGAAGACCTGGAGCTACGAGTAAGACGAGCAATTTATAGCATAATGGCCCAGCAATTGGCGAACGTTCTTCGAGAACCAGCTATGCGAGTTCAGAAGTGCATTGACGTTAATGGACAGCATTTTAGTGCATTGACGTTAATGGACAGCATTTTGAACAACTGTTGTAATGTTTTGTGTTAATTTTTTGTATTCTAAAACCATCTTATGTCTAATAAGGTAATTAGAATAAAATTGTATTTTCTTATTATCTTTTAGCTGTAATTTTATTTGTATTTATCGCACATTTTAATACGACATGTGAATAAATTCCTTATTACTAGTATTAATAAATGGTACCACGGTACTGATATGGTTCCTTTTGAAAAAATTGAGTTTCGCCCCAAAAATAATTTTGGTGAATTTTATTTGCTCATAAATCACGTAATTTAGTGTTTTTAACGGGATTTCGATTTTTGTAGCATTACACGGGTCATTTAGGATAAATCGAAACCGTCATAGCACACTTAAATGGAAAACTAAAAATTATATATAAAAAAATTAATGTTTGAAATGTCGCTTATTTGGCATCGTTGGATTCAGAAAATTATGCAGAATACAAAAATGCAATAATATACAGAGTGTTCCATTGAAAAATTGAAAGTTAGTGTCACTTCCTGCGAAACCCGAAGAGAAAAAAATCAATTGTATGTCAAAAAGTGCCGCTTATTATGTATGTAGTATATCCTAAATTTCAATCAATTATCTTCAAAACTAAAGGAGAAGAAAAGGGGGTATACCATGATCCTGTTACACCCGGTATATTTAAGCTACTCCCTATGTGTACTATATTAAATATGTGTAAATGGTCTTTGTACTGTTAAGATGGTGTATAAATAACAGTTTACTGAAATTTTACAGATAAATTTTATATAAAAAAATCTTATGAACATCTTTCTACTAAGCCTCATCCTAAGTTAGTTATAATAACAAAGATAAAATTGAATCACGTACATACGGTGTAATTTTAGAAATCCGCTTTACATTAATCAAATTTTGGAATAACCTCGGTTTACATAGTAGACGTTTTCCGGAGTTAAAAAAATATTTGTTATTTTTTTTTTGTTAGCAGTGCAGTAAAATAATGATTACGCCAATATAATTATAAATTATGTTTATTGAGTTCGTAAATTACATTTATTAGCATGGGAAATTAAAACTGCAGGAAATACATTATCGCAAATACACCGTATTAACGGCAGTTATTATTTCTACTATTTTTAGTCGTTACTTACTATTCCTCCACGGTATTTATTCGTGTTTAAAGGAAGGATATACCCTCCTGGCGTTTAAGACACAAAATTTTCTTCAATTTGTTATGTTAATTTTTATCATTACTTTCACAGTTACAGCCAAATTGCGAATTGAAAGAATTAAGATAAATAATAAAGGGATGGGCATTAAGCTCTTCAACATATGTAATAATTAATTATAGAAAAATAAAAAAAACTTACCCACGCTGGCAAATCGTTCAGTCCAGCCAAAACTACATCTTTTTCGCTGGACAGAGCAGCGGCTTTGGCGATTGCTCTACGACGATCACTTGCTTTTTTCCATTGATCCCTAAGCACAAATAACACAATGGGGCCTATGAACCAGGCTACAGACCATTGCATATAACCAGCTAGGTAAACTATACCTACGACCGAGGCCTAAAAAACAATTAAGGTCATCATTAAGCATGATTTTTACATTTACATTAACGATTGTACCAGTGATACAACTTTTCTCTCGCTTTGAACTGACTAACTCAGATTATGTTAAATTAATATAGATTTTAAAAATCTGGACACCTTGTCAATACTTTCTCATTATCTCATATACTAAAAATATTTTTGATTTTCTAAATAATTTGGTAGAACCTAAAATGAACCTGAAAACAATTTTTCTCGGCAACGTATTAAAAAAATATATAATTGAAGTATTTTTTAATTGTGTAAGTTTTTTGGAATTGAGGAGGAAATTCGCTAAAAAAGTTTTGGCCCGGCAAAAAATTTGAAAAACACCTTTTTTGAAGCAGTTTTCCATTGTGAACTGTTTACTTGAAACAGTATAAACCTTCCATGAAGCTACCTCTGGATGCTCTGAACTTATTAAAAAAAATATATAATTGAAGTGTTTTTTAAGTATGTAAGTTTTTTGGAATTGAGGAGGGAATTCGCCAAAAAAGTTTTGGCCCCGCTGAGCTTGCCCTGGTGCCCAGCAAAAAAAATGAAAAACACCTTTTTTGAAGCAGTTTTCCATTGTGAACAATGTTTACTTGAAACAGTATAAACCTTCCATGAAGCTACCTCTGGATGCTGAACTTATTAAAAAAAAATTATAATTGAAGTGTTTTTTAAGTATGTAAGTTTTTTGGAATTGAGGAGGGAATTTGCCAAAAAAGTTTTGGCCTCGCTGGAGCCGGTCCTGGTGCTCCGGCAAAAAATTTGAAAAACACCTTTTTTGAAGCAGTTTTTCATTATGAACAATGTTTACACGAAACAGTATAAACCTTCCATGAAGCTACCTCTGGATGCTCTGACGGGCAATTTAAAGAACCGTTTTGATACAATTTTTGATTCTGAACAATTTGTATTATTTGAAATATTTTTTGATCCCTAAATTCCCACTCTAAATGATTTTATTTGAAAATTTCAAGTGTTAGATCTGGCGAACGTGGTGGCCAATGAATAAGAGGGCCACTTCGTTCTATGTACAACAACCGAATAGAAGCACCATCTAGTTGAAAGGTAACTTGTCTGTTTCCTTTCCCATTTAGTATTTCCATAAAATC
This sequence comes from Leptura quadrifasciata, assembly GCA_963675555.1. Taxonomy (NCBI): domain Eukaryota; kingdom Metazoa; phylum Arthropoda; class Insecta; order Coleoptera; family Cerambycidae; genus Leptura; species Leptura quadrifasciata. Next base: position 142,842,928 of record OY776676.1, on the reverse strand, counting down.
TCAAAAATGAGTGTTCAAGAAATTAAGGAACCTTTCACTGTTTAATGTATCTTGAAAAACGCTGGACCCACTATACGATTATTGAAGATCTCAATTGAGACATTAACTTTTTGAGAATATTGACTCTTTGAATTTATCATCCAGTGTGGGTTCTCTGTTGCCCAGTCCCAGTGCCTAGTGTTCTGAATAAAAACAACAACAATAGTAGTAAATTTCGCCTTATCTGTGAAGAGAATATTTCTTAAAAACTGTTCGTTATTTAAATATTCTCCTTAGCAGAATAAACAGAATTCCATCTCTCGGCTAAGTTCAAATTTGCCATTTTGAAAATAATTAAGGACCGTTTATTCTTTACATTTTAATTAAGTACCTGCTCTGGACAGATTGTTTAATAAACGATATCTGTCAACAATCTTGACTTGATAATACAACACAGTAGAAAAACAAACAAGATTTTTACAAAGCCTACTATATAGAAAATTCACATTTTGGGTTTTGCAGAATTAAGTAGTTTGTAACTAATTTAGCAAACCATTCGATGAATTTGACAATAAATTGAGAACGATTGCCAATCATTGTAGATTTAGGATAATATTTAAAAGCGTTTTTTACCTAACTCTCGTAGAATGGTTATTGAGAATATCGGTCGGGCAACGACTGAATAAAATAAAAATGAAAGTGATTAATCAAACGTTATTCTACAATATTTCGAAGAAAATCCAACAACTAGTTTGAGACAGGCTGCACGGGATTCACATGTACGTAGATGGCTTAATGAAAATTTTCCAAACAGATGGATAGGAAGAATAGCCCTCTTATTCATTGGCTGCCAGGTTCGCCAGATCTAACACCTTTAGATTTTTTTGTGAGGAAAATGTTTACCGCACGAGACCACAAAATGTCGACAAATTAAGAGAAAGAATTGAACAAGAGTGCAGGGAAATAACATCGCAACAATTAATAAGGACCCGTCAAAATTTGAAACGGCGTTATGAAAAATGCATAAGGTGTGAAGGAGATTATATTAAGAACACAAAAATTTGAAATACTTTGTTAGATTTTGTGTTATCCCATCCGTTTGTTGGCCGGATTCCGATTTTCTCCAATCATTTGTTTATGTTATTTATTCATTTTTAAATTAGTGTTGACTGTTGTTGTGGGGGCGAGCGTAGGCGCGTCTTTACTATGTACACACTTCGATATGCGATGTAAAGCAACGTCAGGCGCTGTTAGTAGTTGGATGGGTGATCATTCCAACGAAGACCGCGTCCTCGCCTCACACATCTTCCAGTGGCTTGTATATCAGTGTATACGCGGAAGCTATACAACCTTAGGCGAGGGTTGTATAGGAGATATACCATCCTTCGGAGGAGATGTAAAGCCGTCGGTCCCTTGTCTATTAAATGTTAGGTAAGTAAAAGATCCCTACTCTTCTTAAGGGAAGAGGTTCGGCAAAATTCCTGGTTGGGGGTAGCTCGTCTACAGGCGTCGGTGTGTTAGGCCTCAGTAGCGGAAATAGACCGACGTTAAATAAATGTATATATATATATATATATATATATATATATATATATATATATATATATAAAAAAGACTGTTGTATTATTTGATGTTGTCCATGTTATTAATAACACTAATTTTTCAACTTTTCTTTCATTAGATCCAGTCGAAAATTTAAAAATTTTCAAATTTGGCGATTGAGTAACAAACACCATATTATTATATGAGGTATCGAGCTAAAATTTTGTATAAGACTATATTTGAGATAACTGCGAATCGATTACGCTCTCCACTTTTCTAATAAAAAAAAAACCCAATAGTCGATCTTGAAATTTCGACACATTTAGGGGACCTTAGTAAGCCTTGAAAATATGAAAATGATTTTTTTAAAAAATGATCAGAGTACTCCCCCCCCCCAAAAAAAAATAATAAATCGGGCAGCGCGTTCCAAAATAGTGTTAATAATTTTTATCAAAAAAAAAAAAATTGCAGTATATGGATGGTCGAAAATTTTAGGATTAATTAATGGTATTTAAGTGGAGGAAAATCGATTGGACCCCAACAAATAACCGAAAGTAGATTGGGGTTGGAAAAAGGTGTGCTTTTAGGGGTGAAACGTGGTTTTTTACGATATCCTAGCGAAAAAAGTTAAATGCAAAAGTTGTAGATAATTGAAAGATTTACAACTTTCATTCTTATATCTTTCTCTTATTTTCAGCATTACCTCAAAACTATTGAGAAAAACGTCAAAAAATTTTTTTTATTTATTTTAATCTCCCACAGAAATGATTCAATTTTAATGAAATTTTGTGAAAATGGACATTTTTATATCTCAAATAAGCTGTAATTTTTTTGAAGCGAAATATTTATTTTTTGATTTTATGCGAATTTAATTTGAAAAAAGCCCCAATTTTCAATCAAAAAAGCTGATTAACAAAATTTTGATTTTTGAAAATTTCAGGACGAATTTTTTTTCGTTGAAACCTCTCCTTTAAGATAGTGTAAAAAATTATACTGTTACTGTGGAAGAACATTGTCAAAAAGGAGAAAAAACAAAACAAAGATTTTTTCAACATCGATTTTTCCGTAATTATCACGAAATCTTCATTGTTTATTGAAATGAAGTGTTGAGAGTGATGCAAAATGGCAATTTCAATGTAATGTCAAATAAGGGAACTTTGATTAACAGTTTAAGGTTCGGGCTGTTAAGAAACAAATTGTTGAAGCAATAGTTTTACATAAAAAAATTGCTAAAAATGATAGGTTTTGTTCAAGATTTTTTTTTATGTTTCATGGACAGAAGTAAATTGAAAATAAGTTTATTAAAACAAATATTTAAAATTATTTCAATTCACAAAGTAGGAATATAAAATCAAAAATCCTTTAACCTCGTTCTTTTTTTAAAGCAGCACTACATCATCATCAGATTCAACAGTTTAAGTTTTCTGTTTCTTCAGTAGCTCCGACAAGGTCTTCGACACTGTCAAAGTCCTCAAATTCATCGAGATCTTTATTTCCAATATCAATTTTAAAATTTATAGTTGCTTCGTCATCAATTTCCTCCGAATCGCTGAGTTCCTCTAATGGTTGTGTTTCAGCGTTAGAACAGTTTCCCCCGTGACAATTGGAGCATTTTATTCCATGTTTGCGACAGCCGCATCTTTTACTATCACAACCAGTTTCAGTAATAACTTCTTTTTCTGTCAAATTTAGGCATTATTCCGGATAGATGGTGTTTCCATCCGCAATCCGTAGCCGTAAGTTTGTTACCAAGCCAAGTCTGAATTTGAAAATAGGCCCTATAGCAGTGTTGTTCAGCTGCCTCTTCCGTTGGTGGTATTTTGTCTAAATTAAATGAATTTTTTACCGTTGCAGTTTGATACATTTCAAATCTTAATTCGTTTAGAGATATACATTTTTTTTACATTTATAAATAGACGCTATTAGTTTCAATACACTTTCAGCAATTGTTTGTTTGCATCTTTCCGATACAAAATTTCTGCTAGATTTGATAAATTTGGGTTGGTCAGTAATTATTTTACAATACTTTTTTTCCTTTTCCGGCGAAACTGTAAGTCGTATCACACCCAGAAAAACAATGTAAAAACGTAACAATGTTTTGTTTTGATTCATGTTTGAAGCTGTTTGAGTTTATTGAATGTGTCTTTTGTATTACCTGAACCTGGTTCGCCGAAAATAAATATTAAGATTATTTGAATTTAATTGGTTTAACAGAACTAGAAGATCAATGTCTTGACCCACAATGACTATGATTTTAGTAGGATCTTCAGCTATTATCTTCAGTTATTTCAATGGCCATTTCAATAATTTGAAATATCTATTTTAAATGCATTATTTTCAATTTATTTCTGTCCATGAAGCATAAGAAATGTTTCTTGAACAAAAACTGTCATTTTTAGCAATTTTCTTTTGTAAAACTATTTTTTTAAACAATTTGTTTCTCAACAGTCCGAACCTTTTAAACGGTTAATCAAAGTTCCCTTATTTGATGTTACATTGAAATTACCATTTGAATCACTCTCAACACTTCATTGCAATAAACAATGATGAATTCTTGACAATTACGGAAAAATCGATCTTGAAAAATCTTTGCTTTGGTTTTTCCCATTTTCCACAGTAACATATGATTTTTTTACACCATCTTAAAGTAGAGGTTTCAACGAAAAAAATTTCGTCCTGAAATTTTCAAAAATAAAAATTTTGTTAATCAACTTTTTTTATTGAAAATTGGACCTTTTTTTCAAATTAAATTCGCATAAAATTAAAAAATAAATATTTCGCTTAAAAAAAATTACAGTGTATTTGAAACATAAAAAGTTGCACCAAATTTCATTAAAATCGAATCATTTCTGTGAGATAAAAATAAAAAATCAAAAAATTGGTTTTTGACGTTTTTTCAATAGTTTTGAGGTTATGTTGAAAAATAAGAGAAAGAAGATAAGAATAAAAGTTTTAGTCAGATGTTTCAATTACCTACAACTTTTGCATTTAACTTTTTTCGATAGGAAGTCCAGTTTTGCCGGAAATCGTTTTTTTTTTACATTTATTTAACGTCGGCCTATTTCCACTACTGAGGCCTAACACCGACGCCTGTAGACGAGCTACCCCCAACCAGGAATTTTGCCGAACCTCTTCCCTTAAGAAGAGTAGGGATCTTTTACTTGCCTAACATTTAATAGACAAGGGACCGACGGCTTTACATCCCCTCCGAAGGATGGTATATCTCCTATACAACCCTCGCCTAAGGTTGTATAGCTTCCGCGCATACACTGATATACAAGCCGCTGGAAGATGTGTGAGGCGAGGACGCGGTTTCCGTTGGAATGGTCACCCATCCAAGTACTAACTGCGCCTGTCGTTGCTTCACATCGCATACCGAAGTATGTACATAGTAAAGACGCACCTACGCTCGCCCCCTTACCCCCGCCGGAAATCGTAAAAACTACGTTTCACCCCTAAAGGCACACCTTTTTCGACCCCCACCCTACTTCCGGTTATTTGTTGGGGTCCAATCGATTTTTCACCATGTATGTACGTACTATTAATCCTAAATGTTCCGACCATCCATATACAGCTAAGAATTTTGTCGATTTTTGGCCTCTGAAAACCGGTTCGGCACTGCACTATTAAAGCAATGTTTATGGAGAAACATAATAAACATGTTAATTATTGGGAATTTTATAATTCTTCTAAAAGGAATTCATGGTTCAGAAACATACATTTGAATTTTCTTTTGTAGGTACCCAGGTATTTTTTTTAGTTTTATGTGCAATGTTTATCGAATAGTTACAGAATATCCCCAGAACAAAAAATCGGAGTAACGAACAAATGAAAAAATTGTGACCTACAAACATAAATCATTTTATTTTATTTGATAATTTATTGAAAGACACCGTTTTATTTCATTTTCTGATAACTTACATTATACTTTTATGAAAAAAATGTTGTAACCATAGAATTTTTTAATGCCTATGGACAGGCAGGCTTAATAAATGTCCTACCTATTTAAATTAATAATACACGATTGTTCATGTACCCACCTTTTTAACTGCACTTATAATTATGCTTATAATGCTAGCTTCCCCGGACGATTTTTTCTCCATATCGGTGTTCTCGGTTGCCTTACTGACACTCATTTTATAAATACCTAGTTATTTTTTTCAAGTTAAAAATACGTAGGCAAAATTAAATGTTTACTAATAAACCTAACCTAACAATTTATCTCACATTCGCGTTTTTTGTGATTCAGTTAATTAGCCAAATTCCAGTTTTACGTAAAAATTTGTATTAATCACAATCACAAGAAAAACAAATACGGAATGATGTCATGGCTATATTAACATAACTACCAAGTCTAGGCAGCACCGACAGAATATGAATTTACTCCACGAACGATTTGAGCGATCTGTTTCTTAGATTTTCTGTTTCACTTTCACAATGATGTTTGTATGAGGCAAGGTTAATATATGTTTTTTGGCTTGCGCCAACGTTGTTTTCATGGTTGCCTATACTTCATCATTTCAATTTAACTAAGAATGCTTGGAAACGGGCTTACATTGACAAAACACATTATTGTTGAATATACTTGAAAACTATCGTGACATTTTCAATTCATCTTCGTTTTTATTAATTTTTCTTGCAGGTTACATTTAAAGAAAGAAAAGCAAAATGTCTCTTCGCTGCCCAGATTTGCCGTTTTTGCCCGGATACACTTTCAATCCCAATGTGAGTAGTCTTTTTCATAATGGTTTATTAAAAAGTAAAATTTGGGTGCATACTTGTACTAGCAAGTTTAAATTATCGTAATAACACATCTATGTATATTATAACTACATAATAGGATGCTGATGGTTTTTATATAAAAAAATCTTTTTCCTAAAACTATATACCTAAGTCCTCCATTAGTGTTATTTTTTGGGTTTCATCAACTTACAAAGTACTTGTATAGGTACGTTTTTTACGCTATTATTTATATGCATATAAGAATATCCAATCCAGCTAATTTTTGCAGATCTACGTATTATAAGTATTCTTCCTGCGGTCTCAAAAATTTTTGAAAAAATTTTATATGAACAAATTTATAATTACGTAACATCTAATAATATTTTACCTGATAGCCAGTGTGGGATAACCATCAGCTTATTTATGCTAAATTAAAATATTATGGTTTTACCGCTTCATCGGACAATCTTATTAACTCATACTTACTTAGAAGATCGCAAAAAAATTATTATAATAATATATATTCACCAAATATTCAAATTTATTCAGGTGTTCCTCAGGGTTCGATCCTTGGACCTTTGTTATTTCTGATTTATACTTCTGATATATTAACATCCTTAAGAACATGTAAAGTACAAGCCTATGTTGATGATACACAAATATACCTACATTTTGATCATAATGACTATCCTCTTGCCTCTACCCTTATCAATAATGATCTAAATTTAATTAATCAGCTTGTCTGGTCGATAGCCGAGTGGGTTAAGGCGCGAGGTGGCAATCACGATTAATCACACGGACATCGCACCACTGGGTTCGAATCCTGGTTCCGGCACTGGCACTGTCGAAGGAAATGGTTGTATGTCCGCATCATCTTGGTAACTTTTTAGTGAATATTATGCATAACACCTCTTCAGTGACTATAAGAAACAAACTAGTACCTCGAATTAATATACACCCTGTAAATATAAGACATAAAAATAAACTAACTATGCCTCATCACCGGACTGCCTTGTTTAAAAGGTCTTTTATTTATAATTCAGTTAAGCTTTACAACTCTCTGCCTGATTATTTAACCATGTTAAATCCTAGTCAATTTAAGCGTAAATTTAAACAATTTTTATTAAAGAAATAGTAATGATTATGTATAATAAATACTCTTAATTATCTTATGTAATCTGTGTGTGCCTCTATGTATCTATGTGTTTTTCTTCTTGGGATTTGTTCTCACCTTCTGTCTTATGTGGTTAAGTGGAATAGCTATTTAGCTAGACTTCGCCACAATTTGGCAGAATATATAGAATGTTTTTGTTTTACTTATAATTGTAATTAATATTATTTTTTTTTTTAATAAAGGCGATTATTATTATTACTATAAATGAGTCGTAGTCCGTCTCCCATTAGAAAAATGATATGTACAGCTGGCAAAACTTGGATATTATTTACCCTCACAGCTACTACTGATAAATTTTTAATTCATTTACTGGTTTTTAGATTGGGAAGACTAAATTTAATATGGATCCTAAATTTGATTTCCTCGGAAAAGGTAATCGAGCCCTAATAGAAAAAGTTAAACCTAACATGTTGGGTCCATTGTCTGATAAATATCCATCAATTTATCCACGAGGAGAATCAATCGAACTACCTGGATGGATTGCCTTCGATAAGCAGGTTAATATAATTTACTTACTATTATTATTATTATTGATTATTCATGTTCAAATACATAATCCAAGATACAATATTTATTTTTAGATATTGTGTTTCGATGCCTTCTTCCAAGAGACTTTACAGGAAGTAAGGGGTTCTCCTTTTCAAATTAGAAAAGTGAAAATTTACTTGTTTTTGGAGGATGGAACGATTCAAGTTATTGAACCCAAAGTGCAGAATAGTGGGGTGTCTCAAGGTAGGTATATTTTTATGTTTTAGATAACATTATGCAGAATTTAACTAAATAATGGTGAATAGGAATTTTGAGTATGGGGACGGAAATAGTGTTATGTGCTGCCCTCTAACAGAGAATAGAGGGTAATTACTCCCTGGCCAGTAGAGTGGCTCCATCTTTGGGCCAACTGGCGAATCGCCATTTAGTAATGCCTAAGGAAACTGTAGAGGATTGCAGTACATTCTGGAAGGTTTTACAATGAGATTCTAGACATCTCAGGTGAACCCAGCAGATGGGGGTACACTGGTACAGTTCAGTTGAGTATACAGTAAAGTTCTGATATACAGAGTCTTTTGGTTACATAAGAGTTGACAACTGATTTAAAAGTAAAGTACAGTTGTGATTTAAAGGTAGTGAATTTATATTAGATTAAAGTTATTATTAGTTGTGTGATTTTTAAGGATTAACTATTGTAATTTAAGTGATTAATAAAATAGTGGTTTGTGAAGATTCTTGTTGCAAGTTATTTGAACCTACAGAGTGTTTACTGAAAATTGTAAACACGTAACAATTGGTGTCAGAAGCAGAATTGCAACAGAATTTCTGAAGAATTTGACAAAGTTCCATAGTGTTCTATTTGGAAACCACTGAAGATAGTGAAGTGAGTCGAACTGAGAAGTGATATTGATACTAAATAAGACCTATTTGTAACATTTCGGAAAATTTATAGAACATTCTATTCTGAATTTTGTGAAAATATTTGACTTGTACCTGGCATAGACTTTAAAATAAGACTTGTTAGTGCTGTTTCGAGTTAATTGTTAATGGAAACAAGAAGCATGGCTGGGGAACAGCAATTACATTAAGGGAAAAGTTACTGACGTTGAAGAAACAGTTACTGGCGTGGAAGAGAAAGTTACTAGCATCAAAGGGAAATTTACTGACTTGGAAGAAAAATTTCGTGAAGTTGAAGGAGAAGTAGAGCAACTTAAACGGCAACTGAGGGAAAAAGGAAGCCAGCTAGTATTATCATCATCAGGTCCTCCATTACAACCACCCTCCTTTGATGGTCAAACGTCATGGACGACCTATAAGAGACAATTTGAGGCTGCTGTGTGTGCCAACAACTGAAACGATGAAGAAAAGGCCATGACATTAGTTTTAGCATTAAGGGGCCAAGCATCAGAAGTGCTTCAGTCGATTCCAGTGGCGCAGCAACAAGATTTTAAAGTTCTAGAGGCTGCATTAGATGTAAGATATTATGGGCTGCCCTCTAACAGAGAGGAGAGTGTAATTACTCCTTGGCCAGTAGGGTGGCGCCATCTGTGGGTCAACTGGCGAACCGCCATTTAGTAGTGCCTGAGAAAACTACAGGGGATTCCAGTACATTCTGGAAGGTTCTACAATGGGTGAATCCAGCAGATGGGTACAGTTCAGTTGAGTATACAGTACAGTTCTGATATACAGAAACAGCTTTTTTGGTTAGATAAGAGTTGACAAGTGATTTGAAAGTAAAGTACAGTTGTGATTTAAAAGTAGTGAATTTATATTAGATTAAAGTTATCATTAGTTGTGTGATTTTTAAGGATTAACTAATGTAATTTAAGTGTTTAATAAAATAGTGGTTTGTGAAGATTCTTGTTGCAAGTTATTTGAACCTACAGAGTGTTTACTGAAGATTGTAAACACGTAACAATAGTTTCACACGAAAAAATATAACTCATTCGCGGTCAGATGATTAGGAGGGGAGGGAGAGGGGGAAAACAAAAATATTTGGCATGCTGATAACTCCCTGTATAATTGGCCTATCGCGGTCAGACCGACATACATTTTTTTATTTATTTATGTGTTACAAAATAGCACTCCCATGAAATGATTTTTTTTGCAAACAAACGCTTGGTGCTCAAAATAAAAATTGTACGTTTTTTTCCAAACAGTTTTTTTGGCATGGTGGGGGAAAAATTCTTTTGGCCACTTGATAGCTTTTTTATTAACGTTTAATTTCCGCCTGGCCAGAATGCGATAAAATGATTAGGAAGGGAGCTATTCGAGTCTGGTTTCCTTCCAGATCTGTTCCATTAATATATCTCTTTAATCAGTTTGAAATGGTTATTCCATAAATAATTCTTAAGAGGCTGTATAAGTTAACTGATGGACGGGAAACTACAAATTTGCATAGATTCTTATGTAAAAACAGCAGGAAATTCAGATAAATTATTATTATATAGTTTATTGGAATTTTCTTATTCACAAATTATTTGAATATATGAGATTTCATGTGGTGTCCCACTAAAAATAGAAAATGGTTATCATGAAATCTTTTGAGAATGTATGCGGAAAAAATAATGGAATTAGCTGGTATTTATGAGACTTAATGTGGTCTCAAAATGCGTATCTGAAAACCCCAGCAGATATTTAACTTGTATGTCAGATACACTACATCACTGAAGGCATTTTGCGGCCTTTGGCAGTACAGACTATAGATGAGTATCACCAAACAAATGAATTTCTCATTTCTCCTATGTCATTATTGAATCACATTATTCAAGCAACTAGTTAGAGTCTCTATCCTAGAGTACATTTGTACAAGCATATTGCAAGGAGAGCCATCTACTGAAACTTATTGCAATCAGACTAGGCTCAACATGGTGACGATCTGTAGTTACGCAATTGTATAAGTTCCCTTTATGTGTATATATAAGATATTGTAAGAATGTACGTGAAGCCACAATGGAATATGGGTTATTCCAGCGAAATAGTAAAACTTGCTGTAACTAGCGAATATATAAAAACCCAAATAATCAATTGCAGATTTAAAAATTGTAATAATATCATAACCACCCTATCTTTTAATGCTAACAATTATTTTTGAAAGAAAAAGTTTCTTAGAGAAAAAAGATTTTACCCCTATTTATCATCACCATGGACTGTAACCCACACAAGTTCATTGCATTCGTGTACACTTTACAAGCACAAATAATACAATTTAAGTTTAAATTATTCTGGCCTTTGATAGGCAATTTCTGGATATAAAAATATTTTTAATTAAAACAGAAATTAGCAAGTATGTGCCACTTTTACTCTGTTACCAAAAATGCCATCATGGACCATCCTGGTTTTTACCATAAATCCATTAAGATACGCCACAGGAGTATACTAATATTAGTCATAGATTTGCCATACACCTTAGTTCTCTATCAGCATTACAGGTCGTGTGGTTCGCATTGTTTAGACTTTTTCGAGTGAAACAAGTCTTTAACGAGGTACGTATTTTTTTAATACATCAACTCCATGTATCTCCCTTGCAAGTAGTTTTTTGGTATAAATGGCTAGTAAACGGAAAATTATGATAATATTACATTCAAGAAGGCCTTCCATACTTCAGATTCATTTTAGAAAATTGTATTGACTTGGAAAATGCTAAAAATACTGTTTCATCATCTCCATGGACCATTGACCAATATTATTAAATGAAGAAATTATTTTTTGTTTTTAATGTTTTTATTTTGCTCAGTGATCTATGTTAAGTTCTTAAGTAGAATGTCAAAAACCATTTTGTATTATTTGATATTCTTCCGCTCGATTTGAAAATATCTATAATTTCTTACATATACGAGTTGTTTTTTATTAAATAATAAAGTATTTTTACTTTTCTAAGCAGACCTTTGGTTTTTGGCAACAATGTTTTACAAAATTTAGACCAATTATAACTCCATGGACAATTGATTATCTCCATGGACACGCGTTTTTAATTTTTTTAAATTAAAACCTAAAAACGATTTCAATTTTAGGTGAGAATCAAACATATCTTTTTTTTTTTTTTTATACATTTATTTAACGTCGGCCTACCCCCAACCAGGAATTTTGCCGAACCTCTTCCCTTAGGGAAGAAGAGTAGAGATCTTTTACTTGCCTAACATTTAATAGACAAGGGACCGACGGCTTTACATCCCCTCCGAAGGATGGTATATCTCCTATACAACCCTCGCCTAAGGTTGTATAGCTTCCACGCATACACTGATATACAAGCCGCTGGAAGATGTGTGAGGCGAGAACGCGGTTTCCGTTGGAATGGTCACCATCCAAGTACTAACTGCGCCTGTCGTTGCTTTGCATCGCATACCGAAGTATGTACGTAGTAAAGACGCACCTACGCTCGCCCCCAAAAACATATCTTGTCGCTAGAGAAACGATGATGTAATAATTTAATCAATTCTAATTTCATTTTTTAAAATTTATAAACGTAATTTTTTTACAATTTCGCTGGAATAACCCATATATGAGACTTGATATGGTCAGTCATGACGTCAGTCTGAATCATTTTACTTAAGGATTTAATACACTCTAAATATTTAATGTAGTTCTGTTAATATGAGCAAAGGTACAAGAAATATAGATTAAAATAATTATTATTCGTGATGCCCTTCACATCCGGGGTTCTTGTTTGTCATTTCACTGGTGCCTCATAGCTCCATCCAGCAATTCAGGAAACAACATATGTGGCAGGGCTCCATTTAGAAGTACAACTATGTTCCTAATTTATTTTTCAAATCAGTATAGCTATAAATCGTTTCGCTGAGGACAATTCTAAAGCAGTTGCTTGACAAGATATTTAAAAAATATATATTTTAGTTCAGTTACTGTTGATAATAATTTAACAAGAGTAATACAACATTTAAGTTTAGATTGTGATCATTTTGTACTTATATTTTAGGGACCTTAATTTCTCGCCAAAGAATTCGTTTCCCACCACCAATGGATGACAACTTCTACGACATCATAGACTTTAATATTGGCAGGGAAGTTGAACTATACAGACGAGTATTTAGAATAATCAATTGTGATAAATTTACTCGTACATTTTTAAATCGATGTGGTATATTTGTTCCTGATCCACTAGCCACCCCTTCTGATCCTTATATGGACATAAGATCCCATGATAAGGATGCGATGCAGCCTAGAAAACCAAGCAAATCGGTTGATACCCTGGGAAAATTTCTAGCAAATGATAAAAAGGTTCGTAATCCATTACTAACTATTACTTCTGCTAAATCTTGTTCCATAAAATTTAGATCACTCAGTACTTATTATAAATAAGTGTCCTGCCTAAGTAGCAATGTTTATAAAAAAAAGTATCAATTTTTCGGAATATAATTGAATGAGAAAAAATACATAGAGGAATATAGCAGAGACAGTAGTGCACATTACATTAAATCATGGTTGTCTGGCATGGTACTACTAGCATATCCCTTCAATCTCAACTGCGGCAGAAAGCTACCGGTTGCTAATATACAAGGTGTTTCTTAAGTACGATAAGAAAATTTTTTATTTCATTATTTCAAGCATACAACTTCTAATAAAAGTATAATTTGTGGTTGGTTCCTTGTAAAACATCTTGACAATAATTGTAAACACTGCTTTTAGATGTAAAAAATTATTATGTTTAAAATTCTTTACAAATGTTTCAGCTTTTTAAGACGTTTATCAAGAGATAATATTAAAGTCTATCAAGAGAGTACAAAGGTTATACACTTTGTACAAGTGTATACAAGAGTACAAAGTGTATACAAACACTAAAATGTGGAATTACAAACTCCATACACGTTTCACCACCATCAGGAGATGATTTAAACTATAAATGACTTTTATTTGTTCTCAATTTAGTGAGTTGAAACACACGCCCACTGCTGTGTTGGGTGTTTTGATGTTTATAAAAACCTACTTCAGTGTCGGTTAAATAATAAGTTGCAAAATCCTTTTAGGAGTGTATACAGTTGTGTTTGTACAAGTGTGTACAAGAGTACAAAATCTCTACACTTTGTACTCTCTTGATAAAGGCCTAAAAAGCCGAAACATTTATAGAGAATTTTAAATATAATAATTTGATACATCTAAAAGCAGTGTTTACTTAAAAACAATTACTCTATAAAGATGGTATGCAAAAGGCGATTTTCAAATAATATCTCAGCAGATGACCTCCACCTACTAATGCACTTTACAACATGACAAAGTAAGGACATTCGCATTCCGTTCAACACATTTTGTAAATTAGGATCATTCTTTATGATCTCTTTGCATATTGAAATGCGCTGCTGCTGATGTTCTAAAGTATCTTTAGGATTTAAGATGCCCCCAAAAATAAAAAAAACCATCGGATTTGAGTCAGGTGACCTAGCAGAAAAATCTTAATTTATAATAGAAAAGAAATTTTTGCTCGTAGCTTTAAACTCGTGAACCATTCATCGTGTGAAGGTCACTTGGAGCTCATTTTACAGATAATTTAATTCTCTTCAAGTGTCATTATTGCCTAAAGCGCCAATCAAAAATTAACTATTTATCAAAATGCACTTGAAAATGACAATGGCGTTTTTCCCTTTGATCTCCATTCACTCGTTGTCAAAATGATTTTGTACATACACCAACATATTCAAAATTTGATTCTGTTTAACTTTCATTAGATACACTATATGCGTACGATCTATCCTGCCCTGCTAAGCTAAACTGCAGTATCTCCATTTTATTTGAAACGAGAAAAATTGAAAAAACATCTCTTTGCTTTTCCCAAGAGTCAACAGGCTAGTTTGTGTAAAATCATTTCTTGCAATGTCCTCTATATAACATAATGGGACACTCCCACATAGTTTGTGACATCGCGGGTGCTTAAATTTTGATCCTCTTTTACGATCATATGTCCATCGAGATGGCCTGTTTCTCAAAGACGCTGAGATGTGTTAACAAGTCATCGGTTAGGGAATCGTTGAGCATTCTTCCAGCAGCTGTGTTTTCACGACATTCTCCATACATGCGCATATCGGCGAGCTCGGGATAAGTGTTATTTTCTACCTTAACGCACAGTTTATATTTTGTTTTTTAGATTCTTCATTTTCAAGGCTATTGGGATGACCGAAAGACAGAATACGGCTATATCCATCGACTGGAAGTAATGTATTACCTGGCAGATGATACTATCGAGCTCAAAGAGGTTCCGGCTGAAACTGGGGGCGAGCCTGCGTTCATATTTTTGCGACGAGCGAAACTACCAAAAGTTTACAAAGAACTGCCCAGCCCCGGACAGAATGCAAATTACACAGTTTTGAATGTGTTGGGGTCTGCTTTAAGTAATCGTAGATACGTTGTGGATCCATTGGATTGTGGAAGGGAAAAAATTGAATATTATACGGAAAAGGACCTGAGCATTGGAGCTGTTTTGAATTGCTATGGCAGGAAGATCGTATTGACAGACTGCGATTCTTTCACTAGAAATTACTATGCTGGGAAATATGGCATCAGTGAATTTACACCCATCGAGATACCTGATAAAAAGAAGGAGGAAATTGAAATACTGCCTCCCAAGAAGAGAGAGTTGCCTCCGTGGAATGGATATGGATCCTTCGAGGACTCTGCACAAAATTGCATAACGGTAGAGCCAAAGGCCCCACTAAAGGATATTAAGAAATTTCTTCTGTATGATAGGTACTTTTTCAACAATTTTGGCGTTATTATTTAAATTTTTCTTCTCCATTATTTGTACTTATAAAATTTCAATAAACACCCATCATTAACCAGCTAGATATGTATTTTCGATTGTACATACACAACATACTTATTGTAAGCTTTAAATTTTTGAAAATTTGTCCGAGAACTTCCGTCAACTTGTATGGTCCACAATTCTATTTAAGGTGACAACCCTATGCTGTTTTCAAATCCACACCATTGGGACGATTTCCTGTATTACACAAATTTTTATTATCTGAGAACTACACTACACTCGAATACACTTCTCGCAAGTTTCACAAACTATGTTTGCATCATCATGAGATGATTAAGATTGTTTTCAGTTTTAGAAATTTTCCATTGGTGCTAACACGGTTAGCCAAATGTGCATTGACTAGTGTCTTCCAGTGAAGCGTTCAAATTGTTTGGTGCCTTCTAAGAATTGTTTCCAGACAACAAAGATATTGACTTGTGTAAAATAGCCCCCATATAAATCCATTTAACGATGTCCGAACATCAAAAGTTTGTAGGGTATGCTGCAATACATTTCGCCCTCCGTTTTTGAGGGCGAAAAAAACGATGGTGATGGTTTCGAGTTCTGAAATCTTTGCGTATTACCCCTATCAAGGAAAATCCACCCTAATTTCCGACTTCATGATCTTGGGCTTGCGAGGGATCGTCCGCAACCCCCGAGGGCTACACATATAGTTTATAGAAAAAGGGGTATTTTACACATTGGGGGTAGTTGCGGGGGGGTAGGGTGAAAAATAACCCCACCATCGTGATTCCCACCCTCGAAAACCCGTGAGTGATTTCGGTGTGCCGAGCAAGGTAGTTTCGACCCCCGAGGGTTGCTTAGGTCAAGTCAGGTTTAGTAATGGTTAGATTCTCTGATATTCCCAAAAAAATCACGGTCCGACGAATCCACACATACCTAGGACCGACGGCATTGGACAGGGGGTGGTTTCGTACGTTGGGGGTAGTTGTGTTAGGGTAGGGTGAAAAATTGCATCTCCATCATGATCTCTTCCTTCAAAAACCTATAAAAAACCTTGTCGAGTCCGTATTTTCTTATTTTTTGGGATATTACTATACAGTCGGGGATAGGTTCAACTCCCGGAGGTCACTCCGGGGTACTAGAATGTAAATTTCCTGATTTAATTATTATTCTCCCAAGAAAAACCGATCCGACGATCACTCGCAAGCCCAAGACCAAGGAGCCGGAAATAGGGGTGGTTTTTCCTTGGTAAGGAGTAGTACGTAAGAGTTTCAGAACTCGAAACCATCACCATCATTTTTCTCACCCACGAAAACGAGGGAAAGAATGTATTGCAAAAGATCCTACAAACTTTTGATGTTTTGGCCTTTTTTGTACCTCGTTAAATGGACTAATAGGGTTGTCTGCTGAAACAGGACCAACAGTCATACAAGTCAAAGGAAGTTCTCTTCTTTTGAAAAATCCAGTAGCTCTTGGTCTATGTGCTTTTGTTCCGAACAACGGTACTGGGCGTTTTATATATTAATTTTCCTTTCAGCATTAGAAGAACTATTGACGGAGGTGGGATCCGAGTAACTCTGTTGGGTTGCTAAGGGACAGATAGGTGTTCTTTATTGTGAATTTATTTCAGGTTAACAGTTCATACATAGTTGCAAGAAAGTATTTTTGTACCCAATTAACGGTTTTATTTAAATCGTCAGTAAATGGAAACACTATTATCAAGACTTTTTGAAAAGATCCGAATGCTTTTCATCGAGGCATTATGAAACGCCCAGTACTAGAGCCTTTTTTGGTAGAAAAAAAGTAACGTCTTGTAGACCATCTTGTTTCTCTAATTCGCAAGGGTATATCATGCGAGGTCAAAAAATAAAAATTGTTCCCCAAAGTATTTAAACACATTTAAATTTTTATATACTCAATTTGGTAATTATATAATTAAATTTTAGGTAACAAATAAGAGAGTTGACAGAATCTTCTGCTTATACCAACAATCAAGAACATGTTGTATATACAGGGTACTGCAACAGTATGTCAGTCATAGCTCCTAAACCAAAAGTTATGAATTTCGTTGAACCACAGCAAATGAAGGCGTCTTACAAACTGCCCACAAAATAGGGGTTGTTCGAGTAACGTGTAACCTACGAAATAATAATAATAATAATAATAAAAATCTTTATTGTGTTAAGTACAGATATGTAAATATGCATACAGAACACAAAGGGCACACTGTTCGTTATAAACGTTCTTCCACAGGACCAGACAGAGATATAATATCTATATAAAATATAAAAAATCTAACTTACATATACAATAATTTCTTAAGTATACTACTATAAAAACACTTCTGATAAGTCATTGAATACTTAAAATATTAAAAAACAAGCAAGGTAAATAGTCACGTAAAAATAAAAATACAAATACACATAAAAATTAAAATACAAATACATATAAAAATTAAAATACAAACACATAAATTGCAATCTAATGTGAATCACTGACTTGCTGAGATGTTATCACCTGTCTGTATTTAGCTTTAAAAATATGTGGTGCATTATAACTAGCTAGTAGATTTGAGTATATGGGATTATTTAAACAATCAACTGAAACATAACTAAAGGAACATTTAAATTTGGAAGTTTTGTGTTGGTATATGTTAAATAAAGCATTATTTCTTAAATTTAAACTATGTATGTTTCTTCTAGGGATTAACAACTCATATAAGTATTCTGGGCATTTATATACAAAGATTTTCATAAGGAACACTCCAAGAAAATAACGGTATCTATACTCAACTTTCAGATGCTTATGACCATTATATAAGGGTGTTATGTGGTCATATTTTTTTGTCTGGTATACAAAACGCATACATGCGTTTTGAGCCACTTGTAGTTTGTGCTTATAGTTTGAGCATAAAAAGTTATAGTACATTGGTAAGCAATAATCAAACTATGGGAAGATTAAGGACTCGATTAGCCTATATTTAACATCTGCAGGGAGTAGGCATTTAAATGAATACAAAGATTTTAGTTTTATATAACATGCCTTTAACTGATGTGAAATGTGCTGCTCGAAATTTATCTGACTGTCAAATGTAACTCCTAAGTTTCTAACATGGTCTTTGATAGGTATTTCTACATTGTCTATATGCACAGTTGAAAAATTAAATTGTGCGACTTTACGTAATATTCGTTGATTACCCGCAAATAGTACACCGCTTTTATTGGCATTAAGCACCATAGCATGATCCTGTGACCAGTTCAGTATTCTGTGTAAATCATCATTTAGATGTCGCAATGCAATATTTGTGTCCGAGGGATCAAATGACGTCATCAGTTGTACATCGTCTGCATAAAGATGAACATTACAGTACAGTATTGCCTTTGGTAGATCCGAAGTATATATGGTGAATAGGATGGGACCTAAGATGCTCCCTTGAGGAACCCCTATGTCGACTGATATTTTGTTAGGTGACCTACTGCCATCAATATCTACAATTAGAGACCTGTTCCTTAGGTAATCTTCAAACCAGCAGCAGAACAATGGGTCTAGTCCTATGTAATGTAATTTTGCTAGTAGCATATTATGGTTTATTAAATCAAATGCTTTGCTGTAATCTAGCAGGACTAGACATAACGCCTTTGACTGATCCATAGCTGCTGTTAAATCATTAGTTACCTTGGTAAGTGCAGAGCAAGTGCTATAGTGTGGTCTAAAGCCAGATTGTATTTTTGACTATTTATGTGTGTTAACAGCATTTTGCATACTATTTTTTCAGCAATTTTTGAGAGGATAGGTATTAAGTGAATTAATCTCAAATCATTATATGTCACCGGGTTTGGCTTTTTAGGCAATGGCTTTACTATTGAAGTTTTCCATATGGATGGGAATATACCTAGTTGCATAGAATCATTTATTGTTTTTGTAACTACGCCAATGATGAATGGCAGAATAAATTCAACCATTGTCATACTGATGTTGTCAACGCCCATTGCTCTGGATTTTATTTCCCTTACGGCAGTTCGAACGTCTTCCTCTTGTGCTACAGTAAAAGTTGATGGGTGGTCTTCGGAAATTGTATTATGCTCATAAAATAATAGTAAATCATTGTTAATTGGCTGCATATATTGATTCATATCACTAGCTGCTTTAACTAACTCATTTAGATCTTTTAAATGATTAGGAAGGTCCATGTTTCCCTTGTTACAAATACCCCACTGCCTAAATCTGTTCCACATTTGTTTAGAATCATTATTTAATTTTTTTAGTTCAAATTTCATGTACGCCTTTTTCTCGTTTTTAATTGCAATGGACAGGTAATTTTTTAAATCCAGGTAGAAGTTCTTGTCTACTTCGTTTTTTGTTCGCTTAAATTTGTTAAATGCATTTCGTTTTAGTTTTATGATCTCTTTTATAGTGTATGTAATGTATGGCCGATAAGGGTGTTTTAGACTCACTGTTTTTAGAGGTGCATGTTTGTCAAACATATTAATAACCAGTTCATTGAGAACTTCAGTGCGCTCATTAATATCGATGATGTTATTTAGTGTATTCCACTGAATTTGTTGCATATCCGGTTCAAAGTCACGGATGTTAAAAACTGAGTAATCTCTATAAGTAATACATTTATTTTCTGGCTTTTCGATGTTTAGTGAAATGTCACAGTGAACTAGTCTGTGGTCAGTGAGGTCGTACATATCCATAGTACTTGATTCGGAGACCTCCAAGTTGGTGTCTACAGCGATTATATCTATTAGCGTGCTACTGTTTGGGGTTATTCTGGTTGGATCAGTTATTACTTGCTTTAGATTAAATGTGCTGAATATATCTAAAATGTGTAATGTAATAACGAAACGTGGAAGACGTTTACGATTTGTACAGTGTGCGTGCTCAGGTTCTTCTGCTTAATCGTCGTTTAAATGTGGGAAAGTTTAGGGGGCTTTACTCCTTAAATAAAACGCCGGGTTTACTTTAATCATCCAAGAGGATGGGTTTAATGATATTAGCAAAATAATGACATTGCCAACTCGAAACAGGAAGTTTTAAAATGGTAATCAAAGAATTTCGATGGTTATACAGTTCATGAGCAACTCCAAGTGCGATATTGACATTTAAACACTTAAAACAAACAACTTCTAGTTTACGGAGGATCATGGATCAATTCCAAATTTCACCGGACGGTGTTCACCAAAACACTTTAAATTAGTAAAACGCTTCGCGAGCAAAACAAAATGATGACGTTAATATTCCAAATAGGGTTTAATAAATCTGTAGATAAATATTGGAAATAACACTTTGACAATAATATTCATATAGAATTTTTTAATTTAGGATACGGACCGTACCGGGAGTTCGATCCAATTCGGTGAGGCGGGTTAATTGACTACTTTTTTCCCACATCTTCGTCCAGCAACTCACGGAGGCCGCAGTTGCCTTATCTTTTGCTGAGCACAGTCTTTTTTTTTTTTTTGTGGAGGGGAAATCCTTTGAGTACATGGTCAATCATTTTTTCTTCCTTCTTTCATTTTTATTCCTCTCCCTTCAAATGTGCACCAAATCAGGGTCCCTTTCATCCTCCTCTTTCTTCCTTTCTTCCTCATAATTCTATTCGCCGTCACCTCTACCGCATTCCAGCTATCCTCAGACTGCATCATAAAGTTGACCAGATCTTCTGGTCTGAGTCTTCCTACTATCTCCATTTCCTCATTCCATCTATTACAATAGAATATCGTGTCCTTGGCATCGTCCCTCTCACCGCAGTAGACACGTTCCCTAGTTTCCCTCTTTCCTAAGCCGTAATCGGCGAAACTTCTGTGTCCCATAAGCACCTGCATGAGGTAGTAGCCCACTTCCCCGTGGTTTCTATCTATCCACACTCTTATACTCGGAATCAGCCTGAATGTCCACCTTCCTTTTGTACCTCCTTCCTACCTACTTTGCCATCTCATAAGTAGGGCTCTCCTTTAACCGCTCCATCATATGTCTCCTTTCACTCCTTGGCAAGGAGATCTATTGGAGGAATCCCCGCGACCACCAGTATCGCCTCGTACGAGACGGTACGGTATGTGCTACACACCCTTAATGCCACTTTCCGCTGTACCTTACTCAGCCTGCTCCTAGTTCGTGCCACCTTCTCTACTGCCTGCACCCACACCGGAGCCGCGTATAGGAGTATCGAGTTCACTACACAGCTCAGCAATCTCCTTTTACTCGCTTTTAGTCCGCTGGTCTTACACATCAACCTTCCAATTGCTGTGTTAGCCTTTCCTGCTGTCTCGGCGGATTTTTTTGCATTTTCTGCATAATTAAACTTCGAGTCCAGCCACACTCCCAAGTATTTTATAGTTGGGCTGGGACCGACCTCGAGCTGTCCCACTCTTACCATGACTGGAGGGAGATTTCTCTTCCTCGTTATTACCGCCACCTCTGTCTTCTCCGGGGCGAGTTCCAACTTATGTCCCGTTAACCACTCCCAATTTTCCTTATTGCAGTATTTGCCTCATTCACCATAAGTGGCACGAAGCTACCTGTGACCGTTACCGTCAGGTCATCTGCATACCCAACCACTGTGGTATTATGTGACTGTCGAATTTGGAAGATACCGTCGAATAACAGGTTCCACAGAGTCGGGCCAAGAACCGGCCCCTGTGGAACACCACAAGTGACCTTCCATTCCATATTTCCCTCCATCTCCACGCCTATATACCTGTTCTCCAGGTAGCTTTTTATTATCCTCTGTAGGTATGGAGCCACCTCCATCCTGCTCAGTTTCCCAGCTATCTCTCTCCAGCCTGCTGTATTAAATGCATTTTTCAAGTCCAGCTTGATTACGACATATCTTTTTTGTTCTCATGGCTTCACCTGCGATTTCTGTCAATGAGTGGTTAGCACCAACTGTTGACCTCCCCTTTCTAAAACCATATTGAGAATCTGATATCGCTCCTTTCTCATCCATATCTTCCTCTAACCTTCCTAACAGCAGGTATCCTAACAGTTTTCCCATTGCATCCAGGAGACATACCGGTCTAGCTGAGCACAGTCTAGCTCACATCCTTTGTAACTGTTTTCGCCCACGGGCTCACTACATTGTAACTTATGATTTTAGCAAATATAACTGTACGAAAATTGGAATGAGGGTTTAAACTAAGTAATTTTGGAAAACAATTAAATAAAAAAAAGGAGGGGGTGATTATTACAGGCGCACTCCTTAAAAATTATTTTCATTATACAAGGAAAAAATTTGTTACCATTGAGTTGAAGTTTTTTTTAAATGGAATACCCTATATATTTTTATATATTTTTGACGCAATTCCCATTTGCACTGACCCATTCACACTTAAATTATGAGTGCGTTCTAATGCCTCATTTGGAAGCAATAAATTAAAAATAAAATAAAAAAATGCAACACTGAAAGTAAGAGTAAACGGTCCCCATTTTTTTGGATATGAATTTGAATTGAAAACATGGTTAATTTTTATTTAATAAAGGTCGTATGATGCTGTAACTATAACTGTTTTTAAATTTGATATTGATTTTTCTAATTTTTTTCAAATGGAATATCCATACTTTTACGCAGTAAATATGATGCATAATTTAAATAAAACAATTCTTGTATAAGTATTACCATAGGAATTCATAGTCGTTTTTGAAATAATCAACAAAACTGATACAAAAGGGCAGGCGGACAAAATACAGTGTTTAAATAAAGCAACTGACTACAAACTACATTGATTGTTTAAAATGTTTTTCATCTTGTTCTAAACATAAAATCTGTTCTTGATTGAAAAGACCTTTCCACTTCCCTGAACATTTCAGATGGATTAATTGCAAACGCGTTTATATAGAGAAAATCCGGCTTTGCAACGTCAGGTGGAGTATAGTTGATCATTTTGTGGGTCTATTTCTTCCAATCTACTGATCCGGAAATGTATTGCCGAGGTACATCTTCACATCTTGAAAAAAAAGTGGACCTATCACAGTCTCACCAATATCTCCTTCAAACATTCACTGACTACCGATGTTGTCGATCTACTTACCCCATGCAATGCGAATTCTCGGTTCAGTAGTAATGGAAGTTGCGACAGTTCACACAGCCATTGTTATGAAACGTCTTCTCATGTGCTTGCTGTATAATTGGATATTGAAAGAAATGGATCTACAAAATGTCCAGCTAGATCACCTGAGCCTACAAATCCGAACTTTTTCTTGTAGGGTTATATCAAAGAAAGAGGGCCACCAACTATTGAGATAAATATGCAGCACAAAATAATGTATTTGCAAATATTCGGCCCGAAATGTGAAGTGAAGGAATTTTTTAACAAGAAGAGATGTTTAAACAAAATGGAAAACATTTTGAACATCTAATAAGTTTGTAGTTGTGTAAGTTGTTATATTATAATTTTGTTTGAATAGACGCTGTTTTCTATCTACTCATGTTTCAGTTTTGTTAGTTATTTAAAAAATGTCTTTGAATTCCTATGGTAATGCTTGTATAAAATTTGTTTATATTTGAATTGCTATTAT
Organism: Leptura quadrifasciata; assembly: GCA_963675555.1. Classification (NCBI taxonomy): domain Eukaryota; kingdom Metazoa; phylum Arthropoda; class Insecta; order Coleoptera; family Cerambycidae; genus Leptura; species Leptura quadrifasciata. The sequence goes on along the minus strand of OY776676.1, from coordinate 142,818,788 downwards.
TAAGTAAAAATATACAGAGGATGTTCCATATGAAAAAATTAATTTCAGATTGTCAACATTTGAAAATTTATTCCGAGCACCCTGTATATGTCGGATTCAAAATAATTATAGGTACAGTATCATATGACCTTTATTAAAAGGATTTTAATCCCGTTTTGTATTCAAATTCACATTCGAAAACATGGCCACTGTTTACCATAGCATTTTTTTTTCATCTTTAATTCAATATAATGTAATAAAGCTCATATTTACGTGTGACTGAGGAATATAAAGCTACAGCTACAGAGGACCGACGGACGGTTGCAGGACCCTGTATACTTAAAGGACAAACATTTCAATAGCAGCTTATTTTTTCAAATTCCAGTTGTCTATATTAAATTGAAATTGATTTTATTGCATGTTAAACACCTTTTCCTTAATTCATCCGACTTTCCTAAAAGGAGTTTGCAACTAATGATTTAACCGACACTGAAGTAGGTTTTGATAAACATCAAAATACCCATCACAGCAGTGGACGTGTGTTTCGACTAACTAAATCGAAGAACAAATAAAAGTAATTTATAGTTTAAATAATTTCCTCATGTTGATGACACGGGTATCGAGTTTGTGATTCTGAATTTTATTGTTTGTGAAGGCTACTTCAGTGTCATCTGTTTTCATGTTCATGTGCAACAGTTTTCTATAATTATTTCAAAATGAAACGTAACTAAGCAGAGTTGCTTAGTATACAGTCGTCGTATATATGATTTTATAAACATGTTGGTGAGCTAAACCGTTGATAAATGGATTATATTTGGTTGCATGGTTTGTATAAATGAGAAAATTCAAGTTGACTAATACAAGTGAAATCAAATGTTTTAGGGTTGGTTTGGACAGCCACGTTTTGCGTTTCGAAGCTCGACTGAAATCGAAGATACCAGAAAATTGTAGTCGCACCTTTGTAATAAGTTATTATCTGTCTGATGACACTATATCAGTTTATGAAATTGCCAGCAGGAACTCTGGTAAGTTATTTAACTGTTAGTGTCATTGTTAACAATATTATCAGAGACATCAATTTAACTGCATAAATAGATAGAATGGCAATATATTAATTAACTACCTACTTGAAAATGCAGGATTGTACATTAAGTGGAACGAATTAAAGATATATTTAAGGAGAAATATAAATATATGAGAAACACGCCTCAATAGATATACTGGAAAGCGAAAGGAAATTCAACTTATCTTGGCATAACAGGTGTATTATATTATTCATAAATACGTATATTATAAAATTCGTGGAACATACATAAAACCAATATATGCCCTGTTTCATTTCCAAACCTCTTACGGTGTAATTCTGCATTCAGACTCACACATAATTTACATATTTTTTTGATCTGTTACCTAAGAACGACATATTTTTCACAGAAAGTCAAATTTTTATATATTTATTTAAAAATTCCATATATTCCTAACCTCTGGATGGCTAGCTAGATCTTCATCATAAAGAGAAGAAGAAAAACAAGATATATTTATGTAAGACAGTAATAGCCCAGTTGCCAGAGACTAATTTTGATGAAAAGCTAGCATTAATTGTTACCTTGCTAATTTTTTCATGAAAGGCTAGTTTATTGCTAGTAGAAAGTGGCTCAAAAAAGTTTACTAAAATCTACCCCCGCGAACCCTTATAAAAAACCCTCTGAAGCGGAAAAATTCAGTTTTTTGCTAATATCTCGAAAAATAATAATAAAAAAAATGGATAGCACCACGTGAAAGAGCGGGAAATTTTACATAAAAATAGTATAACAGTTTTTTTAAATAAATATTTCCCTTAGCATGAGAAATTATTACAGTTCGCTAGTTCGGCTCAATATTTCAAGTGCGTTGCACAGGGAATTGAAGCATTTCTCGACTACCGCTACATAATAAAGACAATTTGTACCCATTAAAAACGAAAAAAAAAAAAACAAAGGTAGCATTTTAAAGAGGAAGCGTTCAGCTTTCCAATGGTATACTTACTTTAAATTTATAAATTGCACATGAAAGTTAAGCTTTATCATTTTTTTCCACTCTATATTAAAACATAAATATTAAATAAAATACTACTTTAAAAAAAATCCTTTTAGATATAGCTTGCTTATACCTTAAACTTCAATCTAAGATTAATTTTTATATGATGGGGGTTTATGAGGCTAAATAATTAAATAAAGAAACAAGTTATTGCCTTATACTTCAAGAGAAACAACAATGCAGCTACAGACACGTGTTTCGGAGTTATTGCTCCTCATCAGCATAGCGTAGCTTAGCGAATATATCTTATAATCGAGCAAAACCAACAAAGGTCAGAAAGTACAGTGCACAGTACTCGATTTGTACTTTCATACTTCATACTGTGCGCTTCTTTAATTAATTTTTATGCTCTAAAGTATTCAGGGTAAAAAAAAATGAGTTTTAAATCATTGTTATTTCTTCCATTTTCAGGGTTAGGAAATTTTTACTTGAAAACTCTAAAACAGTCAAAAAAGGCTAACCCTAACCCTAAAAATTGGAAAAAATACCAATCATTTAAAGGTTAATTTTATTTTACCCTGGATAGTTTTAGAGCATAAAAATTAATCTTAGATTGAAGTTTAAGGTATAAACACGCTATATCTACAAGGATTTTTTTTAATTAGTATTTTTTTTATATTTATGTTTTAATATAGAGTGGAAAAAAATGATAAAGCTTAACTTTCACATGCAATTTATAAGAAATAAAAATTAAAAGTAAGTATACCATTGGAAAGCTGAATTCTTCCTCTTTAATGCTACCTTTGTTTTTTTCTCGTTTTTAATGGGTACAAATTGTCTTTATTATGTAGCGACTGTCGAGAAATGCTTCTTTTTCTGTGCGACACACTTGAAATATTGAGCCGAACTAACGAACTGTAATAATTTCTCGTGCTAAGAGAAACATTTATTAAAAAAAACTTTTATACTATTTTTATGTAAAGTGTCCCGCTCTTATATATATATTTTTCGAGATATTAGCAAAAAAACTGAATTTTTCCGTTTCAGAAAGTTGTTTATAAGGGTTCGCGGGAGTAGATTTTGATAAACCTTTTGAGCCAGTTTCTACTAGCAAAAAACTAGCCTTTCATGAAAAAATTAGCGAGGTAACAATTAACTCTGACTTAAAACCCCTGACAACTGGGCTAATACCAATCGGGAAAACTGGAAAAAAGACAGGGATCGCATATGTTATGGGATAGGTAGGGGAAATCGCCAAAAAACTCCAAATACTTTTGGGGAGTATGATTTCACTGCATAAAAATGTATTATATGTTGTATGGTAATCTTTTTTCAAATTCTTCAATTAGAAAAATGTGTATTAGTAGGTCTACGAATAGTGTTCAACTTTGTTAAATAAAATGTATTTTTTTTTAAAGAGGTTTTTTGATATTTTGCAACTAAACTCCGTATTTAAGCTTTTCCTCATAATTGAAAAATTTTGGTAAATATAATTTGCATTAACATTTTATTTTGTTTTAGGATTTAAAACTTCCACATTTTTCCGAAGAGACCAAGTTAAACTGCCTGGGCAAAAGGTATACACAAACAAACCACCACTTTGTTACACCCCCCAGCATATGTTTACAGGAGCAACTTTAATAATCAATGGTTATGAATTTATTCTCCTGAAGGCTGACGAATATGCCCTTCGATTTATGGAGTTGAATCCTACGCAGGTAAAAAGTGCCAAGTGAAATATGGTGCAAGTCACATTTTGGCTTAACTCCTCTATTTTATTTTTTCATTCTTCCTAAATTCTTTAAAACTGGTATAAAATCATCACTGTTTTTATATTCCGGCCACAGCTCAAAAACTATCACAAATGAATGGGATTTTTGTTCCGCCTTTTCTTTTTCCCAGGGCAATTATTGCTGTTAGAGAACAATAGAGGGTTATTTTAAAGGTATTAGAATTTCGTTCAAAGTATGTTCTTTCTTCAAACGTCAGGAAAACATGACATTTCTTAACTCAGTGGAAGAAAACGTACTTTTACCTCCGTTGCTAAATGCGCATCTAAATTTTTTATCTTTATTTTTTTTTATAGCTAATCGACGCTTGAAGAAAAAATAGCATGTTTCATACGGAATAAAAGCCACTTGTTGTGACCCGTCTGTCCTACAGACTCATCACAAAAGTATCACTTTCACTCCTAATAAAACAATATACCATTATATTTCATTTTCATGTTTTTCAATCAATTTTGTATATTGCCATTTGAACACAGGATGACCAAGAAAATGCAGAAATTATTGTACAAACATGAAACTTTCAAAATTGAAAACTGATCTTGGCCTCAAGGGTTATATTTTAAGTTATTTTTTCTAATCCTTAAAACTATAAACAAAAGATTAAGCCGGACTGCTTTGAAGCTCTAAACTTCCTGTCGCCTGTATTAAGAATGATTATTCAATGAATTTACCCCGTCATTAACTTTACAGTATCCCAAAGCCAATATAGAGCTGATTATGGAGAAAGTAAGAGAAAAGCTAAGACCCATTTATAAAGATTTTGTTGCCGAAAACATTCCTACAGAATCGTCAGTCATATCGTATGAAAAACTAAGGTATAGTCTTTTGTGGTAGATCGTAAAATCATTTCAGAATATACGATTTTTAGGGAAAAACTTTGCCAAATTATGGGTGATGACTTCACAGAACATGAGATGATTACGATTTCCCGAGCATTTTCAGCTACCTGTTACAAAGAACGGTTCGATAGGGACAAAATAAGGTAAACATTAATTTATTTATCGATTGAATTATGATCTATTTGGTACGATGATGGGTGCAAAAAGTGATCACAGTATTTTGAGATTACAATGGTGATATACAATAAGTACGTAATAAACCTCTATTGCTTTGTTATCAGCCTAAGGTCGCAGTAGTGCTGTGGGCTGGGATCTCAAAAATATATCAACTTGTAGCCATAGTGACTGTTTACTGATTTAAGATTTTGGTATTTGCTTAAAAAAAATTTAAGTCACCGAACTAAAGTTGATCTGAAGTTAAGCAATTTAAATTTGTGATGGATTAAATATAAGCCTGGCCTGAAATTGGGAGCTATTTTATGAAAGCATCATTCAGTAATAACAAGTATCAGTTTGATAGTTAAACTGATATTGGTGGTCAACTTTCTATTAAATTCACACAATTGTTATTATGCAAGCAGTAAAAAAGAATTTAAAAATTCGAGGTCACGAATGGTATTTTTTTTTTTATACATTTATTTAACGTCGGCCTATTTCCGCTACTGAGGCCTAACACCAACGCCTGTAGACGAGCTACCCCCAACCAGGGATTTTGCCGAACCTCTTCCCTTAAGAAGAGTAGGGATCTTTTACTTGCCTAACATCTAATAGACAAGGGACCGACGGCTTTACATCCCCTCCGAAGGATGGTATATCTCCTATACAACCCTCGCCTAAGGTTGTATAGCTTCCACGCATACACTGATATACAAGCCGCTGGAAGATGTGTGAGGCGAGAACGCGGTTTCCGTTGGAATGGTCACCCATCCAAGTACTAACTGCGCCTGTCGTTGCTTTACATCGCATACCGAAGTATGTACATAGTAAAGACGCACCTACGCTCGCCCTGAATGGTATTTAGAAAGATTATTTTGCAAATTTATGATAATTTCATTTAATTCTCTTTTCAATGAACAAAGAAAATGCTATCAAAATCTGATGTCAATAAAAATATTGGAAAAATTACCGAGATAATGTTGGTTGATTTAATGTGTGTTTTTATTAATAATCTTTTAACATTACTATCGATTTTATATCTTTATACAGGGGGTGATTTATGTAAGCATGCGGAAAATAAAATGGTATACAAGTCTGTTATGTGGGAAAGCCTCTGTAAAATTTTAAAGCGATCCAAGGCAATTTATTATATTTTTTTGCATTAAAAGATACGCTTCTGAACGGGTGGGTTATGCTATCTCGACGCGTCCACACACGTGTCGCTTGTTTGTTTAGCAGGTAATATCAGCTCTCTTAGTTGTCCAAGGTCAGTGCACCACGCGTTCACTTTTCAGTTCAGTGACTCTTCGACTTCCGTTTAGAGCATTTCCCGTTTTTGTTAAATTTTAAACTATTCACAAATATCGATTATGCCAGAGTTCACGTCGCAAGAGTACTGCGACATGATATTAACCTATGTTGCAATGAATGAAAGTCTTGCAGGGGCTATACGGAAATACGGGAGAAAATTTCCCTATAGGTGCAAACCTAATGAGAGAAAAAATTTGAGTGCAGTGCAACGAGTTCTTGACACCGGGTTTTGTTTACAAGGCGACAGAGAACGTGTAGTAAATCGTCCTGTTGAAGTAGACGAAGAAGTTCCACAATTACTAGAACAAGACCCTTCAATAAGTACCCTATATGGGAGAATCGTTTTTACCCATACCACATAAGAAAGGAAGTGATTTCGTTACACCATATTACGTCAGATTGGTTAGTCATAGGCGGCGCACTTCTACAAAAGAAATAAGGTAATTTTTTTTTCCAATTTTTTTTATTTCTTAATTTTTTTAACTCCTTTTGGTGGGAACAACCCACTGAATAATTTTCCACGTTTAGGTAAATCACCCTGTATAAAGGGTGTGATTAGGTTCCCATCATAAAAAAAACTGAAGAACAAAACTTAACTTTTCCTTTAGGAACACTTTGGAAATAAATTTGACCTACCTCAATAATTTTAATAAATGTAATTTGGTAGTTTTTCACTTATGGAAAAATAAAAAAAAGGATAAATTGGCCCAACGCTTGCACGTTAGGCTTGTGGCCAAGGAGTCCCGGGCTGAAATTCTGGCTAGGGAATGGATGTTTACTGGTGTTTTTCATATGTTACCGTGTTTCTGGCAGTGGATTAGAGGGGGTTGTTTGAGAAACAACACGGTTAGTCGCTGTGTCGCTCCTGAGTTCGAGTCTCAGCTACAGCAAATGGCAATGCCATAGGGGATGGTCGATGTGTAATTGTCTGTGTGCATGTGTCCTGGTTGTGTAATGTTAAAACTCCGTCAAGATGGTAATCTAATTAAGGCGATAAAAAAAAGACCATCGCACAAGGTAGACAGGTACTGATAGAAGATGTGAAACATCTTTTTGAAAAACCATCAATGCGCAATAAATGACAGTCGTTGGCATTCTTCAATCAATGCCATGAACAAGTGACAGGGAATGTAAGTTGCAGAAAAACTTTAAACTTAAGTCCGTTGTTAGTGACCTAATTATCAAATCAGAAAATTTATTGATATCTGGAATTCTTGATTTTAGGGCTTTGGCTCTCACCGAGTTAAAGCGTTTCTTGTGGGATGATTTGGAACGTCTAAAAGAATACTTTCTACAACGAGATGTAGCCAGATCAGGAAGATTAACAAAAAAGGAATGTTATACAATCCTTAAGGCTTGTAGGGTGCCTTTTGATATCCAGTTAATTGACAGGATTTTAGAAGTGTAAGTGTATAGGAAAAACAATAAAATTCAAATATCTCATCTTAGTTACCAACTACATAGTTAATCGCCATTACTTTGCTCTCGAGACCTACTCGTGGAAATAGCAGCCAAAAACGGCCCGCACATGATGTGCATCGGTTCAGGAATCAATCATTCATAATAAATTTTATCTACTCTCGTTATATATTGACAGTAATATGACACTCATTTCAATGTCATAATGACGTTGTATATAGCACTAATCCAATATATTTATCGCACACATTTTATAAAAAAAGGCACGCAATTATATGCTGCAATAAAATTTAATCCACACATTTTTTACTTAGAAATCAGTACTAGTTACATTTCAAGTAATTGAATTAATTAGACTTTCACTAAATATTTCATTTATATTGTAAAAAAGTAATAAAATCTGGGATTATTTTATTCTCCAACCCAACACTGACAGAAGTTACTTTCTGAAACTTTAATTCCTTTGATGAAGAGCAGTTTTTAATTGATTTGAATAATAAACAATGGAATGAAATTTTTTATATGAATGACATTGAAGAAAAAATACGATTCTTGTCGAACATTATTTTAGAACTCTTTGATATTCATGCACCACTCTCTACAGTACGTGTTAGTAAACCCCATGCCGCTTGGTTGCCAAATGCAGTTAAACGAATTATAAAAGAAAGAGATTTGGCTCATAGGATATATAAACAAGATAAAACTCCTGCAAATTGGCAGCACTAAAAAAACCTAAGAAATTTTACTTTGGCATGAATTAGACGTGAAAAAGAAGCATTTGTATGCAACTCCCAAAACAACTCTGCTCAGTTGTGGAAAAATTTGAAGCTGCTGAATATTCAAACGCAGAGAAATAAAACGCTTCCCCATAATCTTGCTGAACCAACAGACGTCAATGAATAATTCTCTTCAGTTTATCATAAAAGTGTTCAATGTACAAATACAATACAGTTTTATAGTAATTCACGTTTCAATGATGCCTCCTTCTCATTTACTATGGTAGATAACCACCTGGTATTGAAAGCTTTGAATGAAATCAAATCCAATGCACATGGAAGCGACAAAATTACTCCAACTATGTTAAAACTTTGTCTACCAACCATATTGCCCCATTTGACTCACATTGTTAACTGTTGCATGGAAAGAGGCTACTTTCCATTATGTTGGAAAGAAGCCAACATTCTTCCAATTCCTAAAGTTCAAAATCCTACCACTCTTCAAGACTTACGTACTAGAAGTCTCCTAAATGTTCTATCTAAAATCTTAGAAAAAATAGTCTTTTGGCAAGTAAACGCTTATTTCTCAGATAGTATGCTGCGTAAGTATCAGTCAGGTTTCCGGCCCTCATATAGCACAACAACTGCCTTGCTTAACTTAACAGATAATATTCTAGCAGCTTCTGATAAACAGAATGCCTCAGTATTAGTTGGTTTGGATTTCTCTAAAGCTTTCGATACTATCGATCATGAGCTACTTGATGCCAAGTTGTCTTATTATGGTTTTGATTTACTATCACTACCTTTTTTTAGTCATATTTGAACAGCCGCATACAAACAGTTAGAATAGGCAACAATGTTTCGCAAAGTATAGCAGTGTGTTCAGGTGTTCCACAAGGTTCAATTCTGGGCCCACTGCTGTTTCTAGTCTATACAGCTGATATGTTCAAATGTGTCAATTATTGTCATATCCAGGCATATGCAGATTGTTTTCAACTTTGATTATTCTATAATAATAATAATCTTTATTTCCAGCAGACTTTTACAAGTATTGGAATTGTCATGTATATAACATAGATAATACACAGAATATATAATATATATAAAGAAAACGGTACATACAAAATATATATACATAAATATTTAAAAGGAATAAAAAAACATACATACTGTTACGTGCTTACAATTTTCAGTAAACACTCCGTGGATTCGAATAACTTGCAACAAGAATTTTCACAAACCACTGATTTATTTAATCACTAAAATTACACTAGTAAATACTTAAAAATCACACAACTAATAATAACTTAATCTAATATGAATTCACTACTTTTAAAACACTATGTACTTTTCTTCCTAAACTTGACAACTTTATCTAACCTAAAAACTCTGTATTGCCTAGTTCACTCAACTGAACTCTTCTTCTACAAACTGTCTCTGTAACCAGAACCACAGATTACCCAGAACTGTACTGGATACTAAACTGAACTGTTCCTTATCCTTCACTAAATTGTACTGTACTGTTCCCCCATCTGCTGGCTTCACCTCTTTATATACCCACTTGGAATGTCCAGAATATCATTGTAGAACTTTCCAGAAATATACTGGAATTCTCTATAATTTTCTTAGGCACTACTAAATGGTGGTTCGCCAGTTGGCCCACAGATGGCGCCACCCTTCTGGCCAGGGAGTAATTACAACTCTCCTCTCTGTTAGAGGGCAGCACATAACACTGCCCCCTCCTTAAGCCTGAACGTCCCGGTCAGGCATTTCAGATACCCCAGTATACTTTGCCAACCTGTCCAGGTGCACGATCTTCATCTTGGACTTCTTTCTACGTTGAATCCTATAAACAACGTCGTTGATCCGAGTGATGACAGAATACGGTCCTTCCCAAGGTGAGCGAGGCTTCGAGAATCCTTCTTCACTCCGCTGTGGGTTATACAGCCAAACCGAGTCCCCCACCTTGAATCCCGCTGAACTGGCATTGCGGTCATATCTAGCCTTCATTCGATCACCACTCCCTGTAGGTGACCTCTTGGCAGCCACATTCGCACAAACCTTGCAACTGCGACACCAAGCCTCTACATCCTGACAGCTATTTACCCAGTAAAATCGCTCCCGTACTCTAGCCAAAGTCTTATTTCTGCTAAAGTGCTCTCTGGATATTCCCTCGTGCACTTCCCGAAGTACTTTTGGTACTCGGCACCTGGGTATCAGCAACCGCATGGTAACTTCTTTCCCATCCGGGCTCTCCCATGCTCTCCGTAATAGGCCATCTATAACCCTAAGTGAATCCCATTGCGCCCATAAAGCCTTCAGTCCAACACTTTTACTGGAAACGTCCTTCCATTCCGGGCGGATTCCTTTTTCTTTCGCCTTCAACATTGGTCCAATTTCATCGTCGTTCAGTTGTTCCTCTCTTAGAACTTTCTTTGACCAGTCCTTCGGAACCTCTATCTTAACTGCCTTCACTTCTGCTATATCCTGCTGCGTTTTATATTCTCTGCATTCACTTCCTTAGGGCTCCTCTGGCGACAGTACCTCTTGACATGCCCCAATTTGCCGCAATTATAACAGCGGATTACTTTTGTCGGACCTCCAGCACTTCGCTGCTGCTTCGGCTCCTGTTTCGGCGGTTGCGGTTCCTGTTTCAGCTCCGGTCGCGAACTTAATTCGTTTAGTAATTGTGCGACCATTTTCTGTATGTCTGTTAACATAACAATCAATCTCATCTTATCAGAGCGAACTTCCTCTTTCTTTGCAGTGTTTACTTCCCCAGGATTCCGTTCTCGACACTGCCACATCATATGTCCTGGTTTGCTGCACTGATAACACCGAATCACCTTCCTTGGCTGTCCATCGCTCTGTTCTCTTTCCTGCTTCCTTGGAGCATCTGGTTTGTTCATCAACTGGCTTATCATTTTGTGCAAGTCAGCCATCAAAGATTCCATATTTGACTTTTCTAAATGGTTCTCTTCTTCTACTTTCATGGCTCGTACTCTCGGATGTAGAGTCTCTTCATAAGCGGCCTCAACTTCGAGGGCATGGATCAAGGCTTCGCTACCAGTCTTAGCTCGAGTTAATCTAAGGACTCGCCCGATCTCCTCATCTCTTATGCCATCGATGAAAGTACCAACTATTAATTGTTCCTGGAATTCTTTGGGTGCATCTGGGTAAGCCAGGTATGTCAGTCTCTCAACAGCTGCTTCAAAATCTTGTAAATTTTCCCCAGCCTTTTGTGTACGTGATTTGAGCTGAGTCCGGTATACTTGGGCGAGGTGTTGGTCGCCATATCTTAGATCTAGTGCAGCCTCCAAAACTTTAAAATCCCGTTGCTGTGTTACTGGGATAGTCTGAAGCAACTCTGAGGCTTGACCTCTTAATGCTAGAACCAATGCCATAGCTTTGTCTTCGTTACTCCAATTGTTTGCGTATGCCGCTGCCTCAAATTGTCTTTTATAGGTTGACCAAGAAGTTTGACCATCAAAGGAAGGCGGTTGTAATCGAGGGCCTGACGATGATAATACTAGCTGGCCTCCTTGCATTCTTAACTGTCGCTTAAGTTGTTCTACCTCTCCTTGAACTGCCTGAAATTTTCCTTCTATATCGGTAACTTTCCCTTCGACGCCAGTAACTTTTCCTTTGATTTCACTTACTTCAGTCTTTACGTTGCCTATATCCTCTTCAATTTTGCTTTTGAGGTCTTCAGTGGCTGAAAGGATAACATCTTGTTGCCCCTGTATAATTTTCCTTAATTCTTCTTGACGCCTCTCTTGTTCTTCTTTTCCTCTTGGCGTCGTTTCTCTTGTTCTTCTTTTTCTGCCTGACGTTTCCTTTCTTTTTCTTCTTCGCGTCTCTCTTGTTCTTCTTTTTGGTCTAGCATCATTTTTCTAAATTGCTCGAACATGTCTTGCATTTGTTTTTCAGCAGCCATGCTTCTTGTTTCCATTCAAAACTTAACGAACAACACTAACAAGTCTTATTTAAAGTCTATATTTCTTTCCAGTTCGACTCACTGCACTATCTCCAGTGGTTTCCGAATAGAACACTATGGAACTTCGTCGAATTCTTCAGAAATTCTGTTGCAATCCCGCTTCTGACACCAATTGTTACGTGCTTACAATTTTCAGTAAACACTCCGTGGATTCGAATAACTTGCAACAAGAATTTTCACAAACCACTGATTTATTTAATCACTAAAATTACACTAGTAAATACTTAAAAATCACACAACTAATAATAACTTAATCTAATATGAATTCACTACTTTTAAAACACTATGTACTTTTCTTCCTAAACTTGACAACTTTATCTAACCTAAAAACTCTGTATTGCCTACTTCAGTCAACTGAACTCTTCTTCTACAAACTGTCTCTGTAACCAGAACCACAGATTACCCAGAACTGTACTGGATACTAAACTGAACTGTTCCTTATCCTTCACTAAATTGTACTGTACTGTTCCCCCATCTGCTGGCTTCACCTCTTTATATACCCACTTGGAATGTCCAGAATATCATTGTAGAACTTTCCAGAAATATACTGGAATTCTCTATAATTTTCTTAGGCACTACTAAATGGTGGTTCGCCAGTTGGCCCACAGATGGCGCCACCCTTCTGGCCAGGGAGTAATTACAACTCTCCTCTCTGTTAGAGGGCAGCACATAACAATACATATATATAAAACAATACTCCGCAGAGACAAATTGATCATTATTTCATATAAGGACTATT